>CM038558.1:20997408-22468665 GCA_021527575.1 Ensete glaucum
CTTGCCACATAGGTGAAGAACATGCCTCTTTAAAGGTGTCAATAATCTTTCAAAAACTCAAAATACAAGTCAACTATAAGATTAAGTGCATACCTCATAACTATCCTACGCTCCATTTCTGAGTTTCTCTCGATTCTATGGATTTGTTTTTCTTATGAATGAAGGGGACGCTTTAACTCTCTTTTAAAGGCACCAATCCAATTGACATGCTTCCAATTCTTATGAACTCAAAGAAGTCAATTATGATTGGGTGCTTACTTTGTATCCATCCTAGCACCATCACCTCGGCACATTAGTGTTTCTTCTAGACAACAAGTTCTTAGAACTCCCAAATGGGCCATCCAAGATTACTTGCTTTCCTCCTATTATCACTCGCTACTACATATACTTTCCCTAATTGTGACCATTCTTTACCCTCTTCACCTTCCGCCTTCCATACCAAAACAACCCATTATCCTTTGTGAATGAGGTCCAACTTCGGGCTTGCCTTTGACAGCATTTCATTTGGCAATCACAATAATTTCAATCTTAAGTTCACTAACAATTTTTGCAATCTTAACATATATCTTCACCAACTAGTTTATTAAGTACCAAAGTCTATGTGATAGAATATTGTTATTCTGATCTCAGTTTGTTTAAAGTGTTGTAGGTATTGTGTAACTACAATTGATTGCTAGTTCAATTTAGAAATAATTTAAAATCCTACCCTAAATCATATAAAAATGAAATCACCTAAATTACTTATATTACATAAAGTCACTCTAGAATAAGCTCAAAACACACTCTCTTGAGTGGTAAATAATTATAGAACTTTAAACAACAAACCCCATTTTCATAACTTTCTGAAAAATGGTTGTCTTGTATATATCAGAATCATTACTAGTCTAAAGTAATATGCTTAATACATATGCCTGAATTTTCAATTCTTTCACCTGCCATGAAAGACTCTAAATCCTTCAAAGTCAGCCCCCTAAAATCAATCATTTGATGCTCCTAAGATGTATCACATCACATGAGTGATAAAAATAGGGGCATAGAAGATATATGAAATAAGCATTTCTCCTATTTCTCTTCTTTTGTAATGAGATAATTAAAAAATTACTTTATGAATTTTCAATATACCAATACACTGTTAAAAATTAAAACAAGTGGCAAAAAATAATTTGTGTCATCTAACAAAAATTTGCTTCACAATAGCCCATCAAGTCCTTGATAGGTCCCCAAAACTAAAGAATCGTCAAATACAAACATTTCATCGTAGAATGAGAAAAAAATTATTCATAGAATTTGAATTAAGGTTCACTTCATGGGACAAAATATCACAAGTTTAGCTTCACAAAAGAGAAAAAAGAATAAGAAGACAAACTAAATCAAGAAAGATGTTATTATAATGTATAATCTTTCCACAAGAAAGAAAATGCTACAAAAATTCTTAGTGATAACTTATCAATTTGCCTATACTCTCAAAAACAACTTTGAGTTCATAAAAATCAGAACCATTTTGGTTTGGTTTTTTTGCTATGTATGTTGAACTTCTACCTCAGAAAACCTCTTCCAATAAAAAAAGGGTAAGAATGAGATACGCCAAATATAATTGCAATAGGATTCACTAATTAACACTAAATGTTGGTTAGCTAGAAGAACGATAATATTTGAATTAAAAAGACATCAATGATGGGATCAACTACATAGGTAATCTTCTCTCAAGAATACCAAAATGTAAGATGAATATCACTATGCTAAGTATTCCACCTAGTAACTCAGTACTGTACTACTAGATAGGTTATCAAATCGTACTGATTTGGTATTTAAATACACTATAGGAATGGCTAAGATAGAAAAGATAGTCAAAAGAAAAAGGAAGAGTAGGAGAAGAGAGGTAGCGGAGCCAAGGCTGACAACCCATGGTGTGTGGTGTGGAGGTAGGCGATGGTGGATTTCACTTACCAGGACACAATTTCAAGCTCCAGACGTATGGAGAAAGCTCAGAAAAGTAATCCCCAATTAAAGCAAACATAATTTTTTAAAGTTTATCTTTTATAACTGAACTGCCCAAAATGAGGGCAATATACATCTCAGTTTGAGCTCGAGCCAGGAAATATCAATTGGTAAAAGCCATTGCAATCTAGGGTTCACACCATAGTTGAAGAAATTTAAAGTTTCTGATATTCAGAATCTGAATGTAAACAATCGATACCATTAAGAGTCCATGTAATTTACCATAATGAATCAATGACCTCTATCAAAGATTCAAGGGGTAGGAATCAAATGAACATAAGCAAAAGAAACTCTTTGAAGCAATGTTCTAGTACTTAAGAGGTATGTTGCGGGTTCCACATGCAAGAAATATCATAATGTATCGAATATGAAAAGATAACCAATGTTAAATAAATACAAGGACATATCGATGGAAATCGTACAATTATAGCATCTACATAATCTGAAATGAGAAGGTTTGTGCCAAGAGGACAACGCTCAACTAACATCAAACTCCAAACAATCATTCAAGGAAAAAAGATTTTAAGTGACAGATAATATTCCAAAATTGAGACCAAGACACCCAATACAACATCAAACTCACATGGATCATTAAAAAAAACCAAAATCAAGTTGAAGGGCAAGAGGATAAGTCAACATTGAATCTATAGATCAATACAATGTGGATTGCAAAACTGACCGGCTTAGCACATCTTGGATAGTTTTTATCTAACCAATGACTGGTAAGTAGACCAACCCAAACTGTACCATCTCATCTGGTTCACTACATATACAATTTTTTTGGCTTTTAACCCTGTGCTAGGTCTTGGCTCGAAATGAGATTCCTTGCAAGGAGTCACAAGCTATCTTCACCTATCATCGCCTACACGCTTGTCACCGCCTGCACAATCCCACTCCAATACACCTCTTCCTCCTCTTCTTCCTTTTTCCTACTCTTCTTTCTTCCTCTTCTTCTTGCTTCCTTCCTCATAATAGTACCAAGGCACATTGCAACATACCAACACACAGATACCAGAATAGACCAAACTTGTATCGGTCAATGGATAGATGGTACAGTTTGGTCCCACAACCAAACACTAAGGGGCATGTAAATTGCAGATCAGCACAATTTTTGGGTACTTTAAGACTTCACGTTCTATTTTACAACTTATAATCCTATGATCACACCTTGTGATCCCACGATCACCTCTATGTTGGAGGCTTGTCAATAATTATAAATCACTTGCATAAATTCACATCAATGAAGAAGCATGAAAGTTGTTAAATTTATGTTGAACTACAGACCGCTCTTGGCAACTCTATCTAATATATGCTACTTTATAGATTCAAACCAGTTAAATCATATAAATCTTAAGTTTATTAGATAGCAAATACCCATGAAATAGGGTTTCTAGTTAGAACCAAAACCAAAAAGGGTATCATGTATATGTAAACAAGATTCAGAACCAACCAAGGACCAATCAGTACCTAATGGTACACCAATGCATTCAAGTTTGGAAAAAAACTAAAAGAATTATAAAAAATTGCCTGGTAAGCAGCTCCTATGACCATGTGGCATTCCACACTAGTAAATAGCAAGCGGATAAACAATGACATGAGCAATATTAGATCTAAGTTAATTAGCAGTTCCCTTTTTTATTCTTTTATACCGAAATGATTGTCAATCAATCATATGCTAGTATCCATATATACTGATGAAACCTACACCAAATGGCAAAACAGAACCCATAAAGAGTAATGAAACATATACATAAAATAGAAAAGTCAGTCAACAACTCCAATAATAATGGAATCTCTGGAATTACATGTGAATCTCTAGCTATACATTTGTTGTGTTTTGGGATTTGTTAGTATGCCATAGATACAATTGAGGTTCCAGAAGTGATTTAAGACTTTGAGATGTGAAATAACCTATGCAGGATGTAAAATAAAAAATAGTGAGATATTTTAAAGAATTATACTGGAAGTATGCCTATATCTCATAATTAGCAAAAGTCGAAATGCAATTGCATCCATGAATAGACTAGTTTGCATGACACTTAAATCTTTATATGCCAGATTACATATAGCAAATTCATCAAAAGAGATGAAAAATAAAAATCACCAAATGTTTTAGTTGAATAAATATATAAATTTGACACCAGTTTAGGTCTTTATGGCTTGAGAGGGAAACATAGAAAAGTATCTACTATAGCTTCGTCTCCATAAATGATAACCCTGACTCCTCAGATTTGCCCTCCTCACTATTTGCCTCATTATTCTTTAGTTTCATGGCAACAAAGATAATTGGAACAAGCAAACCCATAGAAACTCAAGACTTTAAGGAACTCTCACTAGTCGAGGCGGTGCCTTGCCTCCAGTCTAGATTCACTCATCTTGTGGTGCAAGTGAACAACTTTTCTACTCTTTAAAACTATGGTGGTAAGATCAAATATGAACTGATTTGTTCTCATGAGGACATGAAAGAAATTGCTCAACCAATTCCACACAACCCCAACCAAAGCATTTGAAATCAATGGAGTAACATTCTGAGGTATCTCAATGGCATCACTGACTTCATTCAAAAATATAGCCTAACCGAGAGATGTTACAATTAAGGTTAATCTTTTACACTAGTCTTAACCATAATAAATAAGCTGAGTAAGACTGTGATTGTGTTAGAAGTCATAGTCGCTCATAAAAAATGTGGATATAGTTTTATTACATTATTCGTGAACACAATTAATAGAGCTCTTAAAGCTTCATACCTCCAGTTAAACTATAGAGCAAACAAATTCTAAATTGTTAACTGCATTGGCGATAGGCCATAAGTGAAAATCTGATGATATTAACTTATATTAACAAGTACTTGTTCTCTTCCATGAGACTTAACTGCTTATCCTGTATTAGTCCTCCTAAAGAACTTATTGCAAATGTTATATTTCTACCAGGCTCTTTTGGACTTCTCATGGCTATTTTCAATAGGTTACATCTTCAAGCACCAAGGAAACTAATCTAGACTCTACGCATCCATGACCGGTTCTGAAATATAACTTGTAAATCAACATAAATTAGAACAAGAAAATCAAAGAGAGAATATCTTAATTAGCATAATCATATTGCACCATGTGTATCCTTCTTAATGTAAGAAAAATATATATAATTGAATCATGCATCATATCATGCATTATCTAAGTGAAACGGCCTACACTTTTAAACACCTTACTAGAGTTTTCATCTTTCAAGAACACAAACACAAAATAAAAAGTTAACAAAAGTTGGGAGACCATCGAATAATTTTGGCGGAAGCAACCTATGGTTGTAGTCTAGTTAATTGTTTTATCTAAAGCCCCAATGGTGGTAGCCAAGTAGAATATACAAAATGAGAAGTTAACACAACTTGGGAGGCTGCCAAAATAATTTTGGCCTAGGCTTTCGATTGTTGTCTACCTAATTGTTTTATCTAGTATTTCTCATTTCAGGTGGACTGTCTCAAAGATTTGTCTCGACATTATTGATTTGTCTTGGTGTCGACACACGATGCTAGGGTATGCCAGAGACTCGAGCAATCCACGTTTTGATCGTTAATTGAATCGACTGCACCTCCCAAACCATACCGACTCGAGTAGTATAACAAACATTGGTTTTATCTAAAGCTCCTATGTTGGTAGCCAAGTAGCTCGACGTTCACATTAGTCAAGTTTACTTTACAAACAAAAATGAAGAAAATAATTCAAATTAACAAATTTAGCCAAGAAAAAAAAAATGAGAACAAGGTTCGTAATTTCGTATCATACAGAGCTCGATACATACGATACACTTTCATATATAGATATATATAAACATATAAAGAGGCAACGTCATTGAGGAAGATATATATTTTATATAAAAATATAAAAAATGAAAAAAAAGGCGACGTCGTCGAGGATGCTGCCTCGACGACGAACGTGGTATTCTCCTCGTCTAAGGAGACAAGGAGAAGAGGAGGCGACGTCTTCGCTTGCGATGTTTAGCGAGGCGGATCGAGATCGCCGAGGGAGAGTGGCACCGAATCTCTAGGTTCTCCCTCTTCTTCCTTCTCCCTCGCAACAACTAAGTTAATACCGCCCTTCAGCAAGCGGCGACGATCGATATCGACCGTTTTGGACCTATTTCGGGTACTAACAGGGTGGAAACAATCCTAACCAATGGTACCACCCAATAGCGAACGATCCACATATCGGTCTGTTGGCGGGCCAATACATACCGCTCGGTATAAGCCAATACGTACCGCTCGGTATGAGCCAATATGTATCGCTCGTTACGGGCGGTACCATTTGGTATTACAAACCTTAAATGAGACATCTACATTTTTAGCAATATATTCTATATGTTGTATGGAACAATCTTCAATTCTTCATAATGATTTCATAACGCTGAGGTAATACTTCTGCAATATATTATTAAAAAATCAGGTGTTATGTGCCACTTTGTCCTATGGTGACATGCAAAAAAACAAGTTTTGGAAGTATAGACTTCTATATCTATAAGTTGACCTTCGTGAGAGAGAAATCTTCTTGCAAGCACTCAAATGTAATCTCAATATATACCATATAAAGATTCAAGTGTCCACATACAAGATGAATAGTAATGTGTATGAGAAATTATCAATTTAGTACTTCCTTTGAAGTATCAGAATTGAGGGATTTCATCAGTTTGTCACTAATTTACCCTTTTGTAAGTAGTAAGTAGATATCTCAGTCTTGCTGAACAACCTCAAAATCAGAAACTGAAAATACTGTGACATCACAGACTTATAAAATGGTAAAGAAGTGATCTCCACTTTTGACCAAATGCTTTAATCCGATTTGGAAATTCAAATATCGATTTCTATGTTTCTAGAAAATCAGAGACAATTATATTGTCTTAGCTAACCAATTAATAGGATCATATCAATCACTACAAATAGGCAGGCAAGTGCTAGTGATGATTAAAATGTTAGCATGTAAAAATGAACACATTCCAAAAATTGAAGAACATGTTCAAACAATCCATTTAGCATTCCAACATGAATTATGAAAAGTATGAACCTATATTCACTAATATATATGGAAATAATGAATGGACCTTATCACAATTAATTACAAATGTAACTTGGTGACAAAGTATTCAGCACATTGAAAGTTGTGTAAACTTTACCTATCCATTTGTAATAATCAGATTGATGATAATTCAATCAGTGCTTTTTGCACCATCCTTTGGCCTGTTGTTGAAATCAGAATTTGGGAACCAGAAGAGGTAAGTTGTCATAAAATTATGTAAATATGTTATGTACATGATGAATTAGAAGATCCATAAATGAGTGTGTATAGTTGAAGAAAAAGGCTGACAGAAGCATAAGAAGGGTAATAGAACCGCAAGTTGAAATTTACATCGATATATAATGCCACAAATAACAAATATCAACAACTCAATGAGTATGCAGCATGAATCAAACTACCATCTCCTGAGATAAAAGGAATAATCTAGAATATGCCAACTTACGTTGGAATTATATAAAAAAATAAATCATAACAATTACATGCATTGTGTGCTGTAATAACAATTAATATATAGAAAGGAAGGGTAAGGACTTATCCAATAAAGTGTTGCCTTGACAATGTGTAACAATCTAAATTGAATTTACAGAAAATAAGTCATTAGGTTCATGGACACTATATACTAGTTGTGTACCAAGAATGATAAAGAGAACAAAATGATAAGGATTGCCAACTGAAGTGTTATATTGACCTATTATCTAAATCAAATATGTCTCACATTTACTGCTCCATGTGTGACCCTATGTACCATCCAGCATGGAGTATGTGGATGGGGTTTCGAAATTACAAAGGAGTGAACCAGCAAGTTTGGTTGACTGATATTTCTTTTTAGGTTTCATAGAATAGGAACGGACTAGAAAATACATCAACCTGGAAGAGAGATTAAATATATCTTTATTCAATTGGTATCAAAGAAATTAAATCACTAGACTTGTGTTGATTTATTGATATTAAGAGACATCGGTTTGATTCACTGAAATTAAATTTCTAAAAAAAATTTCAACTATATTTGAGATAAAAAGATAATATTTATATTTTCAAAGTTACTAAGAATATATTTTTTTATAATAATATCACTTTTGAAATATTATTACAAATATAAAAATATTTTCAATTGAAAACTTGGAGCTTATATTAACTTACTTTTGCCAAAATTTATAATTACATTTAGGTGTCATTAATATCTAAATAGCGAGTTAACATAAATCGAAACTTAATGATTGAACAAAATTTCTATATATTTTTATGTAAGAATAATAATTTTGGTAAATAGATTTTGAAGAACTAACTTGAGTTTATGTTAGCTCAATTTATCAATCTAAAATGAGTTTTCAATAATGGCAATACGTTGCTCAAAGCGTAGAGCAATGGAGGTGCCGCTAGCATGGCAAAGCGAGTGTAAGGTCGATTGTCAACACAAGGGTAGTCACCACCTATGTAGCACAATGGCATGAGAGGTACTTGATTTATATTCATAAGTAGAGAATGAGCATACGTGACGATTTGCCAAGGTAGTTTGTAACTTACACCATGCTACAGAGCAAAGATATAAGTGGTGCAACAATAAACGAGGTTGAATCGCTAAGAATAGGATGGTCTAACTACATGCTCGATTGTGCTTGACTTGTTCGGATATCAATTATTCAGGACAAAAGGATCCATCAACATATCCTAATAAATCATATAAAGAGGAGATTAGTGAGCACCATGATGCATAGTTTCGTCTTGATAATTTGAAATGATGACGTTGATTGATGGAGATTGATCGCAGGAGAGGTAGGTGCTTAATAACAGATGAAGAGAGAAGTAGTCAATGAACACATTGTAGAAGAAAGGAATAATTACTTTTGGATTACTGCGTGGATGGTTGGATTGATGAAACGATAAAAAGCCACATACGCATGCAATAGTAAGGAGGAAGAAGAGGTAGTGGTCATTGCATTGACAGATTAGATCGTGATGGGCGCTGGCTACTGCTTGTTTCTATTGAAACACTATGAGGCATCGAAGTTGAGGAGGCAGGTTAGAGATTGTGCATACCTTGGCATCCCTCCTCATCTAACCTTGTTAGAGCCATGTTCTCCACCTCTAAGATGAAAGCCTATGATTGCATCCTCTTTGGATCTTTTCTAGTAACCAATCGGAAAACTATGATTATGCCACAACACCCAACACAAGTCAAAGACATGATTACCATTGGTGTTTGATGGATTGTGGAATAGATCTACTTGTGAGAACTTGCTTTTGTATATTGTTGCTTATTGTGAGGATCAACCTCTGATCTTGACATATTTAAGATGCCTCCTACAAAAATAAGGATATAGACCAAGGACAACAAGGAGATTTCAGTATCAAGAAAACAAGAAGGCCAAAGAAAAGCAATAAACCCAAGAAATCTAATTCAGAAAAAATCATTACAAGTAGGGAAGAAAAGATTTGCTCATCCTCTAAAGTTATTGTAGGATCATAAATTTCCATTGCAAGTAGTAGACAGATGAATGGTAACAAAATAAATAAAACCATAGAAGAAAAAAGAATTCAATTATTCAGAAGCACGAAAAGTAAAGACCGATAAAAAGAATATAATCGTTTGCTTTTTAAGCAAGAGATAGGTTCTTTTCTTGAATTCTCAAAGAAAGACAAGACACTCATGAAGCAGCCACATAATTCTCAGTGTGATCCTCAATTTTTTTTGTTTTTCTTTGCTTGACTGCTCTAGCGACTTTCAATTCTCGGGAATTAAATGACACTATCAATGGTAAGATAAAGCAAAAGTTTCTGTTGCAAATTGTACTCTTTGAAGATTCTAATCCAGATTCAGATAGTGCATGAATCTAGTTAGTGCAACAACATGCTACATAATTTTGTGTGTAAAGGAAGCTAGTTATGTAGCATAACAAAGACACTAGGGAAAAAAGAATCAGCATGCCAATTATTACATAAATGTCTACATAAGAACTTTGACATTACTACATAAGAAACATCTACATAAGAAACAACTTTGACACTGATAATTACATAAACATCTACATAAGAATTATGATTTCTGTTGAAGTGTCTTCTGAGAATAATCTTACATATATTTGCCAATTATTTCTTCCAAATTTCTCTCAAAGAAATTTAATGTGCAACATGGGCTTCCCTTTAGTTAAATGCAGGCAACAAATTGCTATGAACTACAAAAGAGGAAGGAAACTGAAATAAACCACAACAAGAATATACCCGGTGACGAAATCCCATGAAAAAAAAGGTTTGACAGAAGCAAGTAATTGAAATAGCATAGGGTAGGGAGGACATTTAAATCTCAAGACAAAGAAAGAAGCTACGGGCCATCTTTGTCATTGGTCATCAACAAATGTATCCTCTATTTTAAATCAGTTTTACAACTAAACAGTTAAAAAATGGTAACAAAAAGAAATTAAATCAAGCAAGCACAGTGACAAACCAATTACAAGATTAAACTGTTATTCTTGATGTCCATATAATCAAATCCGAAGTTTATAGTTCTAATGGAAGAAAAAGAATAAGAAACCTGTAGATAGTAAAGATATATGAAATACAGAGCCATAATTGTAGTTCTGTGTGCCAAAATACTGCCTAAAAATGATAAATTTTAGAACAATGACGACATTTGAGATGAAGAGGTTGTGAGACCCCATTAGTCCTAAATTGGAAGTGGGCTAGTAAGGAGGTTGATGCATATATCATAATACAATAAAGTAACTCCTCAAGTAAGTTTTGACCAACAAAGCCAACATGTTTCTAGTTGACAAAATGACAATTTACAACTAGCTTTTAACTTTTTTGACAAACCATCCCACTATCATTAGAAGTCATCTTTGACTTAGTAAAAGTGTTGTTAAAAGTTACATTTGACTTAGTAAAAGAAGTTACAACCAATTTTCTGATTTATGAATAAAACTAAGGGTTGTTAAGGGCTATTTACATTAGTGGGTTACATGTGATCTCTCTTTCCTTAGACTGTAAAACACTTAGACTCAAACTCTTGGCAGCCTGTACATGCCCTTCTCAAGAGTGTGTACACCAAGTGTTTTTACACACTAATTTTTCTCCCTATAATAAAGATCTGATTGTGACATCATAGTTTGAGTGAACCACGTAATCTGTGTCTTTATTTGTGTTTTATTCTTTCTTGCTTCTTTGAACCTGGTATCGGAGACTTGTTTTCTCCTAACAGCTATGACTTAATATCAGCTTATAGAGGTTGATCAAATTTGTAACCAAGCAATAAACCATGAAAATCTGAAAGGCCACTTTGGCTATAGATGGGAACTTCATGCAACTAAGAACCAAAACCGACAACCTGAAAATGTGAGAAAAGATAGTATTCATATTAATAGCACAAAAGAGCTAATAAACCAACTGACTACATGAAATTTCATTCCACAATAACTACAAAAATATGTGCAAAAGAGCAAATCATGTTTATTCCACTAACTGCAAAGATATTATAGAAGTTGTTCTTGTTGAAATTATGCTTTTGCTGAACGTACTTATCAAGCACACTTGATCATCAAAAGAAAAAGGAAAAATAAAAGGATCCTTCAAGTTAAGAATTAACATGTTACATGTTCAAAGAGAGAATAATGTTTATTTATGGATACTGACAGACTTAAGATGCAACCAAATTAGAGCAAACCATGTAATGCTATTGTTGAAGCTCAAGTTCCACGGTTTTGATGTAGAAACAGACTAAAAACTGGTTAAATGTAATAAAATGGTTAGAAAAGATCTAGTACACTACACTTGTCCTATCGTCAATAAATTCTTTAAAGGATCCAAGCAGCCCTATAAGGATTAACAAAGCGGGTCAGATTGATGTCAAGCCAAATCATGGTAATGCATGCAAAAATTACTCCATAGAAATCAGATATGAGAATTCATAATTAGAAGAAATAAATATGGCAACTCTGATACTACTTGTCTCATATTGTAGGCATTTAATCAAAATAGATAGTAGATCTACAATATGGGATGGACATGTAAGCAAACTATCTAATAGTGTCCAAAGATATAAACAAGCATACCTCTTCATAAGCTAAATGAATAAACCCAATGCAAATTAGAAAGCAACTAACTAAATAGAACTTCAGTGTATAAACCATAAATCAATAGCTGCATCGAAAAGACATACCTAAATGTTGTTGCCTTTAAATGACAATGTGGCAAGGACAAAATGCACATGAACATTTTATTTAAGGTCAAACTGGTACAGTTTCTATGAATTATTAAATATTAAATTTGTCAAACTTTTGGGTTCGATTTCAAATTTTGCTAAGATTCTAGGTGTATTTCTGGATGTTGATAAGTGAAATAACCTGAATCAAATATAAGTGAAAATATTAAAACAACGAAGATTAAAGCAAATAGAATCATTTATAAGGATGACCAATGGAAACAAATCATCTTCAATGATCTCTAATCATGAACTCTAACAAATAATACACATCCATGAATTGCAAGAAAAACACTAAACGCAACAGCCTTTTTGATGTTTTAGTATAGCTAGTTCCACAAAATGCTTGCCAAGACTACGGAACCTCTTAATCACAAACTCTTATCTTTCAATAGCATGATAGTAGAATGAAAGAAGGAACTACATGCATGGTGCGTCGCATATATTTACGGAGAAAAGAAAAGAATGCCTTGAACATTAAACTCCAAAAGCTTAACAGTAGAATTTAAAAGAAAAGCTCAATCTAAACATTGTGGCATAATTTTGGCCCAAAAAAACTTTAACTATACCTTGATAAATCTTATAAACTAGATCTTCTGGAAAGCAACTTCAGTTACTTGTCCTCCATATAGGCTGGGTTTTTATTTAGACAGAGCAGTGGAAAACAAATCCCAAAGAGACATAAGCTAAAAAATAATAAAGAGAACAAGATAGGTAGTGAAAACAAGACATAATCCAAAAAGAAAAATAGATAAGTTAAATTCTAAAATTGTGTTGACCATTGCATTTTTTGGATGCACCCTTAGTCCTCTTAATTTGTGCCATGGTAAAATTTGTAACCTCATGCAATAAATCTGAAATCAATAGGTTGGAAGCTACTGTTTCTCGGAGGCCAAGGTGCTCCTTGGGATTAGCAGTGACTCCACCACATGAAGAATTCCAATAAATCCCAACAACAAACACAAAATACAAAACGTGACAGAGTACACAAGAAGAATAAAGGAAAAAAGAGCACCTTGGAGCTCTTGGAGACTAGAGGAGACAAAATGAACATTACTAGCAAGAAGCCAGAGGTTGACCATCTCATCTCACCTCGACCTCAGTTTTTAGCCCTTTAATTCAAAATATATATATCTCTACCTCAAAGCAATGAAAAGACAAGGAGAGAAGTCCTGCTCTAAAGGAGGAAAATCGAACATGCTCAATGCATGCAAATGCTTGTGTTCAAGAAAGTGTATATCATATAATAGAGCTGAAACATAAAATGCATGTTGTTTCAGTTTATTTGGCTCGCCAGCAATAGGATTTTATTTGCAAAGCAGAAATATAGCAAGCAGCAGCACCAAACAACCTTTATGGTTTAGCTACATGGACTGATAGCAGCACCTCTCAACCAAGCAATTTGGACTCCACAACTCTGGTATTCTGATGAGATAGACAACATGTTCTACAAGCAAAGGGCTACATTATGAGTGGAATTTGTTAAACTTCTTATCCTCATGGTAACCATCAGCACTATACAGCAACGAAACAAGGAAGTGTTTGTAGTATCAACAGCAACAATGAAGCTTTTGACTGAAGAAGAGATGCAAGGATTCTGTGGAATGAAGTATAAAATGGACGGTTAAGAAGTGATAGACAAATCTAATATTAGGCTTTTCATTTCAAATTTAGAAACCAACTTCTTTCTTCTTTTATTTTATCTTCTAAGTGAAAGACTTAGGTAGGATCTAACTGTTGGAGTATGAGGCCATGATAGTTTAATTTAACTTATAATTGATCTGAACCAAGTCATTTTCGATCAAATTCCTCATATCCAAACCATCAGGAAGAATGCAGCTTAAAAGGGTAGATTGCCTTATAGTAAAAATAAAATATGCAAAATTATACTTCCACTAAGATGTTGTATGAAATAAAATCAGAATGAAAAAGAAAACTAAACTAAGGTTTGCATATCCTTGAGCAACATCTAGTATCACTTTGAAGAGCAGGCAATTCACCAATTAGCCCCAAAACAAGAACCAATTGACTTCTTCAGAGAAAGGAAAACGAGGAGCAGAGTTGATTATGTGCCTTATGGTAAGAATATAAATTGTAGATAAGAATTTGTAACAATTTACTTATGGAAACCATTTAAAATGCAATCAAAACTAAGTTGGATTTTGTTAAATGACTTCTTGATAAGATTCACCACAGAACGTTATTTATTTTCCACAAAATCATTCCTGAAATTTCATAGAGCCTTCAGGATTGACAATTTTGTACTAGAGCTATGCACAAATGTTCCTCAAAAACCTTGCAAATCAAAAGGAAATGCATTTACCACTTCAACAATTTAGACATGTAGGCATAAGAATCTGGAATGGACATAGAAAACTATTTGATAGATAGTTGACATCCAAATAAAAACAAGAAGGCTTATAAATAAACATCCAATGGCGAGGTTTATGTAAATATCAATAGTTTGTGCTGGTTTCCAACTTCAGACAAGTCGACACAATAATTCAACAAGGTATTATGTAAACAGTTTGAAAGAGTCATCCAATGTGATGTGTGAAAATGCAAAGAACTAAGCAATGTTACAGTCCATTCTACATCATCTCAAGTTTATGTTAACCATCGGGGATGTTTACTTTTTAATGGTTCATTTTAATGCTATCTAAATGCAGATATCACAGCCAACTGAACTTGAAAAGAAAGGGAAAAAAAAATCAACTGTACCTTCCATCTATTTTGGTGTCGAAAGTTATTTTAATGCTTCTATCTAAATGCATAAGAGCAAACAGAACTTGAAAAGAAAGGGTAAACAAAACAATACCTTCCATATATTATGGTGTAGATTTACATTAGAGGAAGATCATGTCTTTGTCTTAAGAAACAAGTACTAGATGTTATCAGATCCAAGAATAGGTATAAGACACTGGTGATAACTATGTCCTAATATATCTAAACATGCATAGCAGAATAGAAAAATAACAAAACTATGTGTGTTGCAAAAAATATGTGGGCACGATACACTCAATGGACTCATTTCAACTATTTAAGTCATGAGTGTGCATGATCATGTTGAACATGCAAAAGACAATCATAGATGAATTTTCCTTTTCTAGATGCACATACAAGAAGGTTCACTTTTAGATGACTTTGATGGTGGTGCATGAACTAAAAATTTATGCATGACACCGATTCAGATCATGGACCTTGACATGATTATGTACGAGCTTGTACCGCTCGATAATGGTTGAAATGATTGTTACCGAGAACGATCTTAATGATCAAATATCGACCATTATTGAGACAACTCAAGTCGATCCTTTCAATGGTCAAATCCAGTTTAAAGGATTTTTAAACCTTTCTTGCCCTTTTACTCCTCAAACTTTTATTTTCTCTCAATCTTTTTACTTTTCTTTCATTTTGTTTAGTTTTAAAACTTCAAAAGTGATTTATGGATTTGATCCAGCTTTTGAGGCTAATGAAGGAGGATTAACACCTAAATAACCCTCTAATTAAGTATATGGACAACTTTTCATTCACTTTTAATAAGTGAGAGATATGAAAGCAACATGATGAGTGCCTCAAGACATAGCAACAACGGGACCATCAACTCTCTTGCATCGATCATCAATTGAGACACTATTGTCCATGTCGCTACCATGTCTTTGGACTTTCATTGTGGAATGCATTGAAAAGTTATTACTTACCTTTAATTAGAGAATTCTTCTTACTTAGGTGTTAAGCCCATCTAATTAGCCTCCCAAACTTATTGTGACAAATCACAGCTTGTGAAGTTTTAAGAAAGTGCAAATGTGAGAATGAGATAAGAAATTGAGAAAAAATAAGAGTTAAGAGTTTGAGAGAGTGAAAGTGAAAGAGGACAAAAGGATTTAAAATCCCTTTTAAATAGATCTAACCATTGAAATAGGTCACATAGTCATCCGTAGGTAGATTGATTTCTATCGAGTGGTAAAAGCAAAGTGATCTGAGCCTTTAGTATATACAACCACAGATGGTTCAATCAATCTTTGGATCGATACTATCATGTTAAACAACAACGTCAAAAATCATTAAGCAACATATATTCCATGTCATTTAATACTTTGATAGAATGCCTTGAATTACAAAAAAACAAATGAATCAACAATAAAGAGAGATGACACAACAAAACTTTCTAATGAGTAGGACCATAAGCCATCTATATTATCCAATTAATAGGTTCTAGAAATAACACAAAAAAGAGCAAGATATGATATCTTTGTTAGGCCAAGAATTGATTACAAAGAAAATGTCATTAAAACAAGCAAACATAAAGGATCATAAGAAACCACTTGAAGATCTTAAAACAAGTATAGAATCAAGCAAGTACCTTCTTCCCAGCACAACCTCTTCCTTTATCTCAAGCTCCTTATTCTGATTTGCTCTTCTTGCCACATAGGTGAAGAACATGCCTTTTAAAGGTGTCAATAATCTTTCAAAACTCAAAATACAAGTCAACTATAAGATTAAGTGCATACCTCATAACTATCCTACGCTCCATTTCTGAGTTTCTCTCGATTCTATGGATTTGTTTTCTTATGAATGAAGGACGCTTTAACTCTTTTTAAAGGCACCAATCCAATTGACATGCTTCAATTCTTATGAACTCAAAGAAGTCAATTATGATTGGGTGCTTACTTGTATCCATCCTAGCACCATCACCTCGGCACATTAGTGTTTCTTCTAGACAACAAGTTCTTAGAACTCCCAAATGGGCCATAAGATTACTTGCTTTCCTCCTATTATCACTACTACATATACTTTCTAAGTGACCATTCTTTACCCTCTTCACCTTCCATACCAAAACAACCCATTATCCTTTGTGAATGAGGTCCAACTTCGGGCTTGCCTTTGACAGCATTTCATTTGGCAATCACAATAATTTCAATCTTAAGTTCACTAACAATTTTTGCAATCTTAACATATATCTTCACCAACTAGTTTATTAAGTACCAAAGTCTCTATGTGATAGAATATTGTTATTCTGATCTCAGTTTGTTTAAAGTGTTGTAGGTATTGTGTAACTACAATTGATTGCTAGTTCAATTTAGAAATAATTTAAAATCCTACCTAAATCATATAAAAATGAAATCACCTAAATTACTTATATTACATAAAGTCACTCTAGAATAAGCTCAAAACACACTCTTGAGTGGTAAATAATTATAGAACTTTAAACAACAAACCCCATTTTCATAACTTTCTGAAAAATGGTTGTCTTGTATATATCAGAATCATTACTAGTCTAAAGTAATATGCTTAATACATATGCCTGAATTTTCAATTCTTTCACCTGCCATGAAAGACTCTAAATCCTTCAAAGTCAGCTAAAATCAATCATTTGATGCTCTAAGATGTATCACATCACATGAGTGATAAAAATAGGGCATAGAAGATATATGAAATAAGCATTTCTCCTATTTCTCTTCTTTTGTAATGAGATAATTAAAAATTACTTTATGAATTTTCAATATACCAATACACTGTTAAAAATTAAAACAAGTGGCAAAAATAATTTGTGTCATCTAACAAAATTTGCTTCACAATAGCCCATCAAGTCCTTGATAGGTCCCCAAAACTAAAGAATCGAATACAAACATTTCATCGTAGAATGAGAAACAAAAATTATTCATAGAATTTGAATTAAGGTTCACTTCATGGGACAAAATATCACAAGTTTAGCTTCACAAAGAGAAAAAGAATAAGAAGACAAACTAAATCAAGAAAGATGTTATTATAATGTATAATCTTTCCACAAGAAAGAAAATGCTACAAAATTCTTAGTGATAACTTATCAATTTGCCTATACTCTCAAAAACAACTTTGAGTTCATAAAATCAGAACCATTTTGGTTTGGTTTTTGCTATGTATGTTGAACTTCTACCTCAGAAAACCTCTTCCAATAAAAAAGGGTAAGAATGAGATACGCCAAATATAATTGCAATAGGATTCACTAATTAACACTAAATGTTGGTTAGCTAGAAGAACGATAATATTTGAATTAAAAAGACATCAATGATGGGATCAACTACATAGGTAATCTTCTCTCAAGAATACCAAAATGTAAGATGAATATCACTATGCTAAGTATTCCACCTAGTAACTCAGACTTACTAGATAGGTTATCAAATCGTACTGATTTGGTATTTAAATACACTATAGGAATGGCTAAGATAGAAAAGATAGTCAAAAGAAAAGGAAGAGTAGGAGAAGAGAGGTAGCAAGCGACAACCCATGGTGTGTGGTGTGGAGGTAGGCGATGGTGGATTTCACTTAGACACAATTTCAAGCTCACGTATGGAGAAAGCTCAGAAAAGTAATCCCCAAAGCAAACATAATTTTTAAAGTTTATCTTTTATAACTGAACTGCCCAAAATGAGGGCAATATACATCTCAGTTTGAGCTCGAGCGAAATATCAATTGGTAAAAGCCATTGCAATCTAGGGTTCACACCATAGTTGAAGAAATTTAAAGTTTCGATATTCAGAATCTGAATGTAAACAATCGATACCATTAAGAGTCCATGTAATTTACCATAATGAATCAATGACCTCTATCAAAGATTCAAGGGTAGGAATCAAATGAACATAAGCAAAAGAAACTCTTTGAAGCAATGTTCTAGTACTTAAGAGGTATGTTGGGTTCCACATGCAAGAAATATCATAATGTATCGAATATGAAAAGATAACCAATGTTAAATAAATACAAGGACATATCGATGGAAATCGTACAATTATAGCATCTACATAATCTGAAATGACAAGGTTTGTGCCAAGAGGACAACGCTCAACTAATATCAAACTCAAACAATCATTCAAGGAAAAAGATTTTAAGTGATGATAATATTCCAAAATTGAGACCAAGACACCCAATACAACATCAAACTCACATGGATCATTAAAAAACCAAAATCAAGTTGAAGGGCAAGAGGATAAGTCAACATTGAATCTATAGATCAATACAATGTGGATTGCAAAACCTTAGCACATCTTGGATAGTTTTTATCTAACCAATGATGTAAGTAGACCAACCCAAACTGTACCATCTCATGTTCACTACATATACAATTTTTGGCTTTTAACCTGTAGGTCTTGGCTCGAAATGAGATTCCTTGCAAGGAGTCACAAGCTATCTTCACCTATCATACGCTTGTCACTGCACAATCCACTCCAATACACCTCTTCCTCCTCTTCTTCCTTTTTCCTACTCTTCTTCCTCTTCCTCTTCTTCTTGCTTCCTCCTCCTCACCTAATAGTACCAAGGCACATTGCAACATACCAACACACATACGAATAGACCAAACTTGTATCGGTCAATGGATAGATGGTTTGGTCCCACAACCAAACACTAAGGGCATGTAAATTGCAGATCAGCACAATTTTTGGGTACTTTAAGACTTCACGTTCTATTTTACAACTTATAATCCTATGATCACACCTTGTGATCCCACGATCACCTCTATCTTGGAGGCTTGTCAATAATTATAAATCACTTGCATAAATTCACATCAATGAAGAAGCATGAAAGTTGTTAAATTTATGTTGAACTAGAGCTCTTGGCAACTCTATCTAATATATGCTACTTTATAGATTCAAACCAGTTAAATCATATAAATCTTAAGTTTATTAGATAGCAAATACCCATGAAATAGGGTTTCTAGGGTTAGAACCAAAACCAAAAAGGGTATCATGTATATGTAACAACAAGATTCACCGAACCAAAAGGACCAATGCAGTACCTAATGGTACACCAATGCATTCAAGTTTGGAAAAAACTAAAAGAATTATAAAAAATTGCCTGGTAAGCAGCTCCTATAGACCATGTGGCATTCCACACTAGTAAATAGGATAAACAATGACATGAGCAATATTAGATCTAAGTTAATTAGCAGTTCCTTTTTATTCTTTTATACAAATGATTGTCAATCAATCATATGCTAGTATCCATATATACTGATGAAACCTACACCAAATGGCAAAACAGAACCCATAAAGAGTAATGAAACATATACATAAAATAGAAAAGTCAGTCAACAACTCAATAATGGAATCTCTGGAATTACATGTGAATCTCTAGCTATACATTTGTTGTGTTTTGGGATTTGTTAGTATGCCATAGATACAATTGAGGTTCCAGAAGTGATTTAAGACTTTGAGATGTGAAATAACCTATGCAGGATGTAAAATAAAAATAGTGAGATATTTTAAAGAATTATACTGGAAGTATGCCTATATCTCATAATTAGCAAAAGTCGAAATGCAATTGCATCCATGAATAGACTAGTTTGCATGACACTTCAATCTTTATATGCCAGATTACATATAGCAAATTCACTGGGGTCAAAAGAGATGAAAATAAAAATCACCAAATGTTTTAGGGGTTGAATAAATATATAAATTTGACACCAGTTTAGGTCTTTATGGCTTGAGAGCAGGAAAGGAGGGCATAGAAAAGTATCTACTATAGCTTCGTCTCCATAAATGATAACCCTCCGACTCTCAGATTTGCCCTCCTCACTATTTGCCTCATTATTCTTTAGTTTCATGGCAACAAAGATAATTGGAACAAGCAAACCCATAGAAACTCAAGACTTCCCTAAGGAACTCTCACTAGTCGAGGCGTTTGCAGCCTAGATTCACTCATCTTGTGGTGCAAGTGAACAACTTTTCTACTCTTTAAAATAGGGTGGTGGTAAGATCAAATATGAACTGATTTGTTCTCATGATGGACGCCCATCGAAAGAAATTGCTCAACCAATTCCACACAACCCCAACCAAAGCATTTGAAATCAATGGAGTAACATTCTGAGGTATCTCAATGGCATCAGACTTCATTCAAAAATATAGCCTAAGAGATGTTACAATTAAGGTTAATCTTTTACACTAGTCTTAACCATAATAAATAAGCTGAGTAAGACTCTGATTGTGTTAGAAGTCATAGTCGTTCATAAAAATGTGGATATAGTTTTATTACATTATTCGTGAACACAATTAATAGAGCTCTTAAAGCTTCATACCTCCAGTTAAACTATAGAGCAAACAAATTCTAAATTGTTAACTGCATTGGCGATAGGCCATAAGTGAAAATCTGATGATATTAACTTATATTAACAAGTACTTGTTCTCTTCCATGAGACTTAACTGCTTATCTGTATTAGTCCTCCTAAAGAACTTATTGCAAATGTTATATTTCTACCAGCTCTTTTGGACTTCTCATGGCTATTTTCAATAGGTTACATCTTCAAGCACTACAAGGAAACTAATCTAGACTCTACGCATCCATGACCGGTTCTGAAATATAACTTGTAAATCAACATAAATTAGAACAAGAAAAATCAAAGAGAGAATATCTTAATTAGCATAATCATATTGCACCATGTGTATCCTTCTTAATGTAAGAAAAATATATATAATTGAATCATGCATCATATCATGCATTATCTAAGTGAAACGGCCTACACTTTTAAACACCTTACTAGAGTTTTTCATCTTTCAAGAACACAAACACAAAATAAAAAGTTAACAAAAGTTGGGAGACCATCAGAATAATTTTGAAGCAACCTATGGTTGTAGTCTAGTTAATTGTTTTATCTAAAGCCCCAATGGTGGTAGCCAAGTAGAATATACAAAATGAGAAGTTAACACAACTTGGGAGGCTGCCAAAATAATTTTGGCCTAGGCTTTCGATTGTTGTCTACCTAATTGTTTTATCTAGTATTTCTCATTTGTCAACTCTCAAAGATTTGTCTCGACACGTATTGATTTGTGGTGACACTATGCTAGATGAGACTCGAGCAATCCACGTTTTGATCGTTAATTGAATCGAATGTACTCCCAAACCATACCGACTCGAGTAGTATAACAAACATTGGTTTTATCTAAAGCTCCTATGTTGGTAGCCAAATCTCACATTAGTCAAGTTTACTTTACAAACAAAATGAAGAAAATAATTCAAATTAACAAATTTAGCCAAGAAAAAAAATGAGAACAAGGTTCATAATCATCTGAGCTCGATACATACGATACACTTTCATATATATATAGATATATATAAACATATAAAGAGGCAACGTCATTGAGGAAGATATATATTTTATATAAAAATATAAAAATGATAGGATGCACGAACTTATTCTCCTCGTAAGGAGACAAGGAGAAGAGGATCTTCGCCTCGTTTTGTCTAGCGAGGGAGGCGGATCGAGATCGCCGAGGAGAGTGGCACAATCTCTAGGTTCTCCTCTTCCTTCTCCTCGCTACAAACTAAGTTAATATCAGAAGCAATGACGATCGATATCGACTGGACCTATTTCGGTACTAAGGTGGAAACAATCCTAACCAATGGTACCACCCAATAGCGAGCGATCCACATATCGGTGAAAATACATACCGGTATAAGCCAATATGTAGCTCGGTATGAGCCAATATGTATCAAAGGTACCATTTGGTATTACAAACCTTAAATGAGACATCTACATTTTAGCAATATATTCTATATGTTGTATGGAACAATCTTCAATTCTTCATAATGATTTCATAACGCTGAGGTAATACTTCTGCAATATATTATTAAAAATCAGGTGTTATGTGCCACTTTGTCCTATGGTGACATGCAAAAACAAGTTTTGGAAGTATAGACTTCTATATCTATAAGTTGACCTTCGTGAGAGAGAAATCTTCTTGCAAGCACTCAAATGTAATCTCAATATATACCATATAAAGATTCAAGTGTCCACATACAAGATGAATAGTAATGTGTATGAGAAATTATCAATTTAGTACTTCCTTTGAAGTATCAATTGAGGATTTCATCAGTTGTCACTAATTTTCCCTTTTTGTAAGTAGTAAGTAGATATCTCAGTCTTGAACAACCTCAAAATCAGAAACTGAAAATATGTGACATCACAGACTTATAAAATGGTAAAGAAGTGATCTCCACTTTTGACCAAATGCTTTAATCCGATTTGGAAATTCAAATATCGATTTCTATGTTTCTAGAAAATCAGAGACAATTATATTGTCTTAGCTAACCAATTAATAGGATCATATCAATCACTACAAATAGGCAGGCAAGTGCTAGTGATGATTAAAAATGTTAGCATGTAAAATGAACACATTCCAAAATTGAAGAACATGTTCAAACAATCCATTTAGCATTCCAACATGAATTATGAAAAGTATGAACCTATATTCACTAATATATATGGAAATAATGAATGGACCTTATCACAATTAATTACAAATGTAACTTGGTGACAAAGTATTCAGCACATTGAAAGTTGTGTAAACTTTACCTATCCATTTGTAATAATCAGATTCATGATAATTCAATCAGTGCTTTTGCACCATCCTTTGGCCTGTTGTTGAAATCAGAATTTGGGAACCAGAAGAGGTAAGTTGTCATAAAATTATGTAAATATGTTATGTACATGATGAATTAGAAGATCCATAAATGAGTGTGTATAGTTGAAGAAAAAGGCTGACAGAAGCATAAGAAGGGTAATAGAACCGCAAGTTGAAATTTACATCGATATATAATGCCACAAATAACAAATATCAACAACTCAATGAGTATGCAGCATGAATCAAACTACCATCTCCTGAGATAAAACGAATAATCTAGAATATGCCAACTTACGTTTAACAATAAAGCCTAAACATTCAGCCACTAAGTTTAACAATACAGTTAATTAATATAAAATAAAAATGGCTATGAATCAAGGTTAGAAAAGACCACCTTATAGACAAAACAAACCACACAGAAAACTATGCTCCAATCTCACATCTACACATATTAAACTATGCAAAAACAGACCTTATAATTTGAATTATACCAGAGAAAGAAAAGAAGTAGCAGATATGACCATTACAGAGAAAGTATGGGGAAGCAAGCGAAATGATATGTTTAATGTTCCTCACTTGCAGTTGATTATGCCTGATCCATTATCAGAATCTACTTATGACAGAAATTACATGCTAACAAACGTGACTGTATTGTCTTTTCTTGAGAAATAAAATGCTAAGAGAATCTCGTTGATGACTTCTCAACATAATTCTACATGGTAAAAACTTTGAATCAGTAGAAAGAACAAACATTTTCTAGCTCTGTTTTTGTTGCATGTGTTGTTGTAGTACGAAGAAAACCAAAACGATCTAGAGTAAAACACTTTGAATATGTGAAAGGAATTAACATTACCTAGATCTATTTCTTGCTGTATATGTTCGCTTTTAGTGCCTGAAGAAAATCTTGCAAAAGATTTAGATACAGGATATCAATACACTTAAATTTTAGGAACAAGAACATGAATTTGGAACAGTCTACAAGAAACATGAGCAATTCAAGAAAACAGGAGAGACATAGGCTCAGACGTTATTCTCTGAATTATTGGCATCAAGTAATAAAAAGAAAACCATACAAAAGAAATCGCTTCAAGAATTTGAATGGCATCAATAGAACAGGAGAAGCGAGGATTAAGTGCATTATCTAGTCTCCGCATTCAACAAATATGCTCTTTCGACCAATTCTTTGGGGCTCATTCTCTGATTTCTTGGCAGCAAGTGATCGGAATTAAAACCCATGGAAGAAAGCATTCAGAAACCCTGAAATCAAGAAGAGAGAGAAAGTATGCGAAAAGCATCACCGCCTTGGAGAAACCTGCTGATTGTCTCTGGGGCTCCCCGGAGTGAGAACTTTCAAGAACTCGAAGGGAGTCAAGAAAATAGACGAGGTATTGGACCTTCAAGAACTCAAAGGGAGTCGAGAAAATAGAGGAAGCATGGGATAGACCGCATCACCTGGGCTCTGCAACGAGAAACCTGGTCCGTACGGTTGATTGTCTCACGGTCCTCGTTGTTTTGTTAAATGCAACAGGTAATCGGATCAATAAGCCTAGAAGAAACGATCTCAAGAACTCATGAAGCAAATCAAGGATCAAGGGTTATTACCTTGTCTCCGTCTCCGGCTCCTCGTCCTCCTGGTTTGCGCTTCTTGTAGGGGAATTCAATTATTCAGAAGCACGAAAAGTAAAGACCGATAAAAAGAATATAATCGTTTGCTTTTTTTAAGCAAGAGATAGGTTCTTGCCTTCTTTTTCTTGAATTCTCAAAGAAAGACAAGACACTCATGAAGCAGCCACATAATTCTCATAGTGTGATCCTCAATTTTTTTTGTTTTTCTTTGCTTGACTGCTCTAGCGACTTTCAATTCCTTTTGTTGCATTCCATGGCCTGGAATTAAATGACACTATCAATGGTAAGATAAAGCAAAAGTTTCTGTTGCAAATTGTACTCTTTGAAGATTCTAATCCAGATTCAGATAGTGCATGAATCTAGTTAGTGCAACAACATGCTACATAATTTTGTGTGTAAAGGAAGCTAGTTATGTAGCAGAACAAAGACACTAGGGAAAAAAGAATCAGCATGCCAATTATTACATAAATGTCTACATAAGAACTTTGACATTACTACATAAGAAACATCTACATAAGAAACAACTTTGACACTGATAATTACATAAACATCTACATAAGAATTATGACTTCTGTTGAAGTGTCTTCTGAGAATAATCTTACATATATTTGCCAATTATTTCTTCCAAATTTCTCTCAAAGAAATTTAATGTGCAACATGGGCTTCCCTTTAGTTAAATGCAGGCAACAAATTGCTATGAACTACAAAAGAGGAAGGAAACTGAAATAAACCACAACAAGAATATACCCGGTGACGAAATCCCATGAAAAAAAAGGTTTGACAGAAGCAAGTAATTGAAATAGCATAGGGAAGGGAGGACATTTAAATCTCAAGACAAAGAAAGAAGCTACGGGCCATCTTTGTCATTGGTCATCAACAAATGTATCCTCTATTTTAAATCAGTTTTACAACTAAACAGTTAAAAATGGTAACAGAAAGAAATTAAATCAAGCACAGTGACAAACCAATTACAAGATTAAACTGTTATTCTTGATGTCCATATAATCAAATCCTATGATGAAGTTTATAGTTCTAATGGAAGAAAAAGAATAAGAAACCTGTAGATAGTAAAGATATATGAAATACAGAGCCATAATTGTAGTTCTGTGCCAAAATACTGCCTAAAAATGATAAATTTTAGAACAATGACGACATTTGAGATGAAGAGGTTGTGAGACCCCATTAGTCCTAAATTGGAAGTGGGCTAGTAAGGAGGTTGATGCATATATCATAATACAATAAAGTAACTCCTCAAGTAAGTTTTGACCAACAAAGCCAACATGTTTCTAGTTGACAAAATGACAATTTACAACTAGCTTTTAACTTTTTTGACAAACCATCCCGCTATCATTAGAAGTCATCTTTGACTTAGTAAAAGTGTTGTTAAAAGTTACCTTTGACTTAGTAAAAGAAGTTACAACCAATTTTCTGATTTATGAATAAAACTAAGGGTTGTTAAGGGCTATTTACATTAGTGGGTTACATGTGATCTCTCTTTCCTCGGTGTACACACTCTTGAGAAGGGCATGTAGAGCAGAGCCAGAAGCTGCCAAGAGTTTGAGTCTGATGAGAACTAAGTGTTTTTTACACACTAATTTTTCTCCCTATAATAAAGATCTGAAGCGTACTTCGTGGACATCATAGTTTGAGTGAACCACGTAATCTGTGTCTTTATTTGTGTTTTATTCTTTCTTGCTTCTTTGAACCTGGTATTAGGAGACTTGTTTTTCTCCTAACAGCTATGACTTAATATCAGCTTATAGAGGTTGATCAAATTTGTAACCAAGCAATAAACCATGAAAATCTGAAAGGCCACTTTGGCTATAGATGGGAACTTCATGCAACTAAGAACCAAAACCGACAACCTGAAAATGTGAGAAAAGATAGTATTCATATTAATAGCACAAAAGAGCTAATAAACCAACTGACTACATGAAATTTCATTCCACAATAACTACAAAAATATGTGCAAAAGAGCAAATCATGTTTATTCCACTAACTGCAAAGATATTATAGAAGTTGTTCTTGTTGAAATTATGCTTTTGCTGAACGTACTTATCAAGCACACTTGATCATCAAAAGAAAAAGGAAAAATAAAAGGATCCTTCAAGTTAAGAATTAACATGTTACATGTTCAAAGAGAGAATAATGTTTATTTATGGATACTGACAGACTTAAGATGCTATTGTTGAAGCTCAGAAGTTCCACGGTTTTGATGTAGAAACAGACTAAAAAACTGGTTAGATGTAATAAAATGGTTAGAAAAGATCTAGTACACTACACTTGTCCTATCGTCAATAAATGCTTTAAAGGATCCAAGCAGCCCTATAAGGATTAACAAACGGGTCAGATT
The DNA here is from genome assembly GCA_021527575.1 of Ensete glaucum. Lineage (NCBI taxonomy): Eukaryota > Viridiplantae > Streptophyta > Magnoliopsida > Zingiberales > Musaceae > Ensete > Ensete glaucum. The sequence goes on from CM038558.1 coordinate 21,025,012, forward strand.
GATGTCAAGCCAAATCATGGTAATGCATGCAAAATTACTCCATAGAAATCAGATATGAGAATTCATAATTAGAAGAAATAAATATGGCAACTCTGATACTACTTGTCTCATATTGTAGGCATTTAATCAAAATAGATAGTAGATCTACAATATGGGATGGACATGTAAGCAAACTATCTAATAGTGTCCAAAGATATAAACAAGCATACCTCTTCATAAGCTAAATGAATAAACCCAATGCAAATTAGAAAGCAACTAACTAAATAGAACTTCAGTGTATAAACCATAAATCCACAGCTGCATCGAAAAGACATACCTAAATGTTGTTGCCTTTAAATGACAATGTGGCAAGGACAAAATGCACATGCAATTTCAATGAAATGCAACGATGAGTAGATGTCAGTAAAACAAAAAATAACATCCAGTATTAAACTATAAAATGTTATGAAACGAAGTCATCTCAAACTCAAAACAATATAAGCAAACAAATCCATCAAAGAACCAAAATAACAAGCATATAATTATTCTGTGATATTTAAGCATTCAAAAAAAGTTGAAGCTAAAGTCAATGGAAACAAACAAAAATATGAGCATCAAGTCTTTATTTTTTTAACAGGGAAAATTAGCTCGGTATTGGTTATACTGTAGATCTCAGAGTCTTTTGCAAATCACAGTAAAGAATAAACTCTCTCTTGAACATTTTATTTAAGGTCAAATTGGTACAGTTTCTATGAATTATTAAATATTAAATTTGTCAAACTTTTGGGTTCGATTTGCTCAAATTTTGCTAAGATTCTAGGGGTATTTCTGGATGTTGATAAGTGAAATAACCTGAATCAAATATAAGTGAAAATATTAAAACAACGACGATTAAAGCAAATAAAATCATTTATAAGGATGACCAATGGAAACAAATCATCTTCAACGATCTCTAATCATGAACTCTAACAAATAATACACATCCATGAATTGCAAGAAAAACACTAAACGCAACAGCCTTTTTGATGTTTTAGTATAGCTAGTTCCACAAAATGCTTGCCAAGACTACGGAACCTCTTAATCACAAACTCTTATCTTTCAATAGCATGATAGTAGAATGAAAGAAGGAACTACATGCATGGTGCGTCGCATATATTTACGGAGAAAAGAAAAGCATGCCTTGAACATTAAACTCCAAAAGCTTAACAGTAGAATTTAAAAGAAAAGCTCAATCTAAACATTGTGGCATAATTTTGGCCCAAAAAAACTTTAACTATACCTTGATAAATCTTATAAACTAGATCTTCTGGAAAGCAACTTCAGTTACTTGTCCTCCATATAGGCTGGGTTTTTATTTAGACAGAGCAGTGGAAAACAAATGCCAAAGAGACATAAGCTAAAAAATAATAAAGAGAACAAGATAGGTAGTGAAAACAAGACATAATCCAAAAAGAAAAATAGATAAGTTAAATTCTAAAATTGTGTTGACCATTGCATTTTTTGGATGCACCCTTAGTCCTCTTAATTTGTGCCATGGTAAAATTTGTAACCTCATGCAATAAATCTGAAATCAATAGGTTGGAAGCTACTGTTTCTCGGAGGTCAAGGTGCTCCTTGGGATTAGCAGTGACTCCACCACATGAAGAATTCCAATAAATCCCAACAACAAACACAAAATACAAAACGTGACGACAGAGTACACAAGAAGAATAAAGGGAAAAAAAAAAGAGCACCTTGGAGCTCTTGGAGACTAGAGGAGACAAAATGAACATTACTAGCAAGAAGCCAGAGGTTGACCATCTCATCTCACCTCGACCTCAGTTTTTTAGCCCTTTAATTCAAAATATATATATCTCTACCTCAAAGCAATGAAAAGACAAACGGAGAGAAGTCCTGCTCTAAAGGAGGACGAAGTCGAACATGCTCAATGCATGCAAATGCTTGTGTTCAAGAAAGTGTATATCATATAATAGAGCTGAAACATAAAATGCATGTTGTTTCAGTTTATTTGGCTCCTCGCCAGCAATGGGATTTTATTTGCAAAGCAGACAGAAATATAGCAAGCAGCAGCACCAAACAACCTTTATGGTTTAGCTACATGGACTGATAGCAGCACCTCTCAACCAAGCAATTTGGAGTCCACAATTCTGGTATTCTGATGAGATAGACAACATGTTCTACAAGCAAAGGGCTACATTATGAGTGGAATTTGTTAAACTTCACGTCCTCATGGTAACCATCAGCACTATACAGCAAAGAAACAAGGAAGTGTTTGTAGTATCAACAGCAACAATGAAGCTTTTGACTGAAGAAGAGATGCAAGGATTCTGTGGAATGAAGTATAAAAATGGACGGTTAAGAAGTGATAGACAAATCTAATATTAGGCTTTTCATTTCAAATTTAGAAACCAACTTCTTTATTCTTTTTCTTTTTATCTTCTAAGTGAAAGACTTAGGTAGGATCTAACTGTTGGAGTAGGTTTTGATGGCAAGTAGACTATGAGGGATAATTGATCTGAACCAAGTCATTTTCGATCAAATTCCTCATATCCAAACCATCAGGAAGAATGCAGCTTAAAAGGGGTAGATTGCCTTATAGTAAAAATAAAATATGCAAAATTCTACTTCCACTAAGATGTTGTATGAAATAAAATCAGAATGAAAAAAGAAAACTAAACTAAGGTTTGCATATCCTTGAGCAACATCTAGTATCACTTTGAAGAGCAGACAATTCACCAATTAGCCCCAAAACAAGAAGCAATTTACTTCTTCAGAGAAAGGAAAACGAGGAGCAGAGTTGATTATGTGCCTTATGGTAAGAATATAAATTGTAGATAAGAATTTGTAACAATTTACTTATGGAAACCATTTAAAATGCAATCAAAACTAAGTTGGGCTTTTGTTAAATGCCTTTTCTCAACAGCAAGAAGAGCTTGATAAGATTCACCACAGAACGTTATTTATTTTCTACAGAAATCATTTCTGAAATTTTATAGAGCCTTCAGGATTGACAATTTTGTACCAGAGCTATGCACAAATGTTCCTCAAAAACCTTGCAAATCAAAAGGAAATGCATTTACCACTTCAAGAATTTACACATGTACGCATAAGAATCTGGAATTGATATAGAAAACTATTTGATAGATAGTTGACATCCAATGGTGAAAAAATCTACAAAAATAAAAACAAGAAGCGTTATAAATAAACATCCAATGGCGAGATTTATGCAAATATCAATACTGTATGCCGGTTTCCAACTTCAGACAAGTCGACACAATAATTCAACAAGGTATGTAAACAGTTTAAAAGATTCATAAACTCTTATCTTTCGATAGCATGACAGTAGAACCTCTTAATCACAAAATGCTTGCCAAGACTATAGAACCTCTTAATCACAAACTCTTATCTTTCGATAGCATGATAGTAGAATGAAACAAGGAACTAAATGCATGGTGCGTCGCATATATTTTATACAGAAAAGAAAAGCATGCCTTGAACATTAAACTCCAAAAGCTTAACAGTAGAATTTAAAAGAAAAGCTCAATCTGAACATTGTGGCATAATTTTGGCCCAAAAAACCTTTAACTATACTTTGAAAAATCTTATATCTGGATCTTCTTGGAAGCAACTTCAGTTACTTGTCCTCCATATTAGCTGGGTTTTTATTTAGACAGAGCAGTGGAAAAAAAAATGACAAAGAGACATAAGCTAAAAAAATAATAAAGAGAACAAGATAGGTAGCGAAAACAAGACATAATCCAAAAAGAAAAATATATGAAGTTAAATTAAAAGATTGTGTTGACCATTGCATTTTTTGGATGCATCGTTTGGCCTCTTAACTTGTGCCATGGTAAAATTTGTAATCTCATGCAGCAGATCTGAAATCAATAGGTTGGAAGCTACTGTTTCACTAATATATATGGAAATAATGAATGGACCTTATCACAATTAATTACAAATGTAACTTGGTGACAAAGTATTCAGCACATTGAAAGTTGTGTAAACTTTACCTATCCATTTGTAATAATCAGATTCATGATAATTCAACCAGTGCTTTTTGCACCATCCTTTGGCCTGTTGTTGAAATCAGAATTTGGGAACCAGATGAGGTAAGTTGTCATAAAATTATGTAAATATGTTATGTACATGATGAATTAGAAGATCCATAAATGAGTGTGTATAGTTGAAGAAAAAGGCTGACAGAAGCATAAGAAGGGTAATAGAACCGCAAGTTGAAATTTACATCGATATATAATGCCACAAATAACAAATATCAACAACTCAATGAGTATGCAGCATGAATCAAACTACCATCTCCTGAGATAAAAGGAATAATCTAGAATATGCCAACTTACGTTGGAATTATATAAAAAAATAAATCATAACAATTACATGCATTGTGTGCTATAATAACAATTAATATATAGAAAGGAAGGGTAAGGACTTATCCAATAAAGTGTTGCCTTGACAATGTGTAACAATCTAAATTGAATTTACAGAAAATAAGTCATTAGGTTCATGGACACTATATACTAGTTGTGTACCAAGAATGATAAAGAGAACAAAATGATAAGGATTGCCAACTGAAGTGTTATATTGACCTATTATCTAAATCAAATATGTCTCACATTTACTGCTCCATGTGTGACCCTATGTACCATCCAGCATGGAGTATGTGGATGGGGTTTCGAAATTACAAAGGAGTGAACCAGCAAGTTTGGTTGACTGATATTTCTTTTTAGGTTTCATAGAATAGGAACGGACTAGAAAATACATCAACCTGGAAGAGAGATTATTATAGAACAAGATAAACACATAGATGCCGACGTGGAAAGAACAATTGATATTTCCTTTTGTGATTTCTACTTCTCACTTTTTCTTATTATTTTCTATGTTCCTCATATTCTTCCGCTAGCACATCTATGTTGATACCATGATGTACCAAGACACAACAACAACATGGACAGTGTCAACCACAGACCATGTGGCATGTCATGTAACTGACTTTTCTTTATGTAACACAAATATCAAATTCTTGCCATCAATGTTCCAATCCACTTGGTTCAATGTTCATTCAATTTATCAATCAAGTTTACTCCTTAAAGCAAACAAATATAGTTCGAACATGATAGATGATAATATAAGGGGATGTTGAACCAAATACTGGACAATAGTTTCAGAAAGTAAAAGATGTAATAAAAAAGCATTGGAAACAAGAGCTAAGAATGTAGCAAGAATGCTAAGAAGAAGGTCTAAACTAATTTAAGTATACATCAAAATTCATGTGGCCATATTTGTTCCCAGTTATCTAAAATGATGATGTGACTTGTGAGTAAATTCAAAAAAATAACAAAACTCTCTAAGATAACTATTAGGTGACAAAGCCTAAACAAGTGCTTGTTCCCAGTGTTTCCAATCCACTTGGTGCAATGTTAATTACTTGATTTAACGTATCATTCAAGGTTACTTCTTAAAGCAAACAAACATAGTTGGAACATGCTAGATAGTAATATAAGGGAATGATGAATCACATACTGGACAATAGTTTCAGAAAGTAAAAGATGCAATAAAAAAATATGGGAAAGAAAAGCTAAGAATCTAGCAAGAATGCTAAGAAGAAGGTCCAAAATAATTTAAGTATACATCAAAATTCATGTGGCCATATTTGTTCTCAGTTTTATAAATTGATGATATGAGTAAATTTAAAAACATAACAAAACTCTAAGTGAACTATAAGGCGACAAAGCCTAAACATTCAGCCACTAAGTTTAACAATACAGTTAATTAATATAAAATAAAAATGGCTATGAATCAAGGTTAGAAAAAACCACCTTATAGACAAAACAAACCACACAGAAACTATGCTCCAATCTCACATCTACACATATTAAACTATGCAAAAACAGACCTTATAATTTGAATTATACCAGAGAAAGAAAAGAAGTAGCAGATATGACCATTACAGAGAAAGTATGGGGAAGCAAGCGAAATGATATGTTTAATGTTCCTCACTTGCAGTTGATTATGCCTGATCCATTATCAGAATCTACTTATGACAGAAATTACATGCTAACAAAAGTGACTGTATTGTCTTTTCTTGAGAAATAAAATGCTAAGAGAATCTCGTTGATGACTTCTCAACATAATTCTACATGGTAAAAACTTTGAATCAGTAGAAAGAACAAACATTTTCTAGCTCTGTTTATTGTTGCATGTGTTGTTGTAGTACCTGAAGAAAACCCAGAAAACGATCTAGAGTAAAAACTTTGAATATGTGAAAGGAATTAACATTACCTAGATCTATTTCTTGCTGTATATGTTCGTTCTTTTAGTGCTTGAAGAAAATCTTGCAAAAGATTTAGATACAGGATATCAATACACTTAAATTTTAGGAACAAGAACATGAATTTGGAACAGTCTACAAGAAACATGAGCAATTCAAGAAAACAGGAGAGACATAGGCTCTGAGACGTTATTCTCTGAATTATTGGCATCAAGTAATAAAAAAGAAAACCATACAAAAGAAATCGCTTCAAGAATTTGAATGGCATCAATAGAACAGGAGAAGCGTAGGATTAAGTGCATTATCTAGTCTCCGCATTCAACAAATATGCTCTTTCTGACCAATTCTTTGGGGCTCATTCTCTGATTTCTTGGCAGCAAGTGATCGGAATTAAAAACCCATGGAAGAAAGCATTCAGGAAACCCTGAAATGAAGAAGAGAGAGAAAGTATGCGATGAAAAGCATCACCTCGCCTTGGAGAAACCCCTGATTGTCTCTAGGGCTCCCCGGAGTGAGAACTTTCAAGAACTCGAAGGGAGTCAAGAAAATAGACGAGGTATTGGACCTTCAAGAACTCAAAGGGAGTCGAGAAAATAGAGGATAGACCGCATCACCTGGGCTCTGCATCGAGAAACCTGGTCCGTACGGTTGATTGTCTCACGGTCCTCGTTGTTTTGTTAAATGCAACAGGTAATCGGATCAATAAGCCTAGAAGAAACGATCTCAAGAACTCATGAAGCAAATCAAGGATCAAGGGTTATTACCTTGTCTCCGTCTCAGGCTCCTCGTCCTCCTGGTTTGCGCTTCGTGTAGGGAAGGGGTGGGAGCGCGGGGGTTGGGGCGTGGTTGTGGGTGGGTTGTGGGGGTGGGTCAAGCCCGCGTTCGCGCTTCTCTTAGGGAAGGGGTGGCTGCAGGTGGGGTTGTTGTGGGGGTAGACCAAGCCTGCGTTCGCGCTTCTTGTGGGGAAAGGGTGCGAGCGGGCGCCGTGGGGTGGAGGGCGGGTGGATTTGGTTTTGGGGCTGGGCCAAGTTGGGGGCGGGGCGGGGCGGGACGGGACGGGACGGGCGATGGAAATGCCAAGCCTGCGTTGTTTATGTCGAAGCAATGAGAATTGGGTCAATAAAATCCGTCCAACTCAGATCGTTGTTTAAATCCCATTTATTAAGTATCAGAAAGTATATAAAAAAACTCGATCAATTTATAATCGTACCTATTCTACTGTTAAATAAGAGAAAATTTGTATTTATATTCCTCTCTGATCAGTGATTTTGTTATCAACCCTTACATATATTTTATATTTTTTATAAATTTAATATATGTATTTATAAATAAGATAAATATAATCTTTGTTAAAATTAATCAACTGTAAATGTTAACAAAAAGAATATATCCGAAGGAATCTAAGCACGTATATGATAGGCTAAAATATATAAGGATAAATATATTATTTTAAAACTACAATTATAAATATCTAAATCCCAAAAAAAATCCTCAATGTTAAACTTGTTTATTTTCTACTTGTTTAAAATGATAAATAATTGAAAACGAAAGAAAGTGAAATTAAGAATAATCTTTTAGAATCTGTGATGATGAGTATTAAAATAATTATTAATTGACTTGATTATAATATATAAGAACCAGGTAGAAATCAAAAATATATTTAAATAAACTAACATAAATATATTTCAAACATCTCACCTTGATATATTTGTAAAAGCTGTAGATTCCATTACCATAATATTTGATCGCAAGAGATAGCATAACTAATTAGTTTCTAAAGAAACCAATTAAATTTTTAGAAACCATATTAAATAGTTCATTGCAAACATATGGCTAGAGCAAGAAAAAAATACTATAATTTTATTATTCACAAATCGAAAGAGGCTAAGGATCAACAATAATAATTGGTGGTGTAACTCATAAATATTATGTTTTTCATTTGAAAATTTAAAAATCAATTCTAGATCTTGATATTTCCTAATTTTAACAAAAGAGTTAATAAACCTTAACTTATTTATTATTCTCAAGATTTAAAAATAATTTTTTTAGGATAATTTTTTTTTCTTTTGGGGACCTCACAATTCTCTATATTCCCATTAACTAAGACTACGGAGGCATTATACAATTCAAAGTATATAGGTGATGACTAATTAATTATCAACTAAGATTTTAATAAGCTAATTGATGGAATCTAATAGAACTTAAATACCTTCAGTTAAAAATCATCAAAAATGAATCAACCCATAATTAGTGAATATCATGAATCAAAAACATATAATTGATCATTATATAATATTAAAATAATATGAACCAAAATAAAAAAGGATATAAGACAATGAAAATAAAGTAGAGGTTGGAACTCTTCCCTCCGTCCTATGAGTTCTCTTATATTTTACCTGATAGATCTTTTTTTTAATTTTTTTTTGTATATACAATAGTTTTAAATAAACTATTATCTTCCATTAGCCATTAATTTCATAATTTTGAATTATAATTTATCAACCCACCCAAGTCATCAAATAATCATAAATGTGATATATCATTCACAAATTTAATTTATTATCCACATACTAAACTAAAGATTTTTCATTCATATCATACTAAATATTAAATTGTGATCTACGAAGGTAACAAATTATGCTTTAATAACTCTCAATAATGAGATATTCAACTCGCCTAAACTTTCTTATCACATGAAAAATTAATTGTACTATTTTATGATTTATATGATGAACTCATTAAAGATCATTAAGAAATAAAATGTATAAAAAATAAATCATGCATTATTTACTAATGAATTTGATATATTAAAAATTATACATGACAAATATATATTAATATCTTATTCTCCCTACACTAAATATAAAAATTTAAAATTATCTAATCTCAAACTTAAAAAGTTATTTTAAAAATCACATGATTTGAAATATATAAAATAAACTAATTGCTATAAATGAAAAACAAAACATTCGTTACAAGAATCAATAATAATAATATAATAAAATCTCTTTAAAAGAACTAGTTTGTATGATAAGCATTAAAATAATTTAAAATTAAAAATAAGTCACTGATATAATTCTCCTCAAGCAATATTATGTATTTAGAAAAAAATATATTAGTTTCATAAGTAGTAACACACATCAAAAGTCAATTAAATTTATAAAAGTACCTACACTATATATTTCTCATAAAGTTAAATATAACTTTTGTAAAAGTTTGGTCATTATGTAAATACGTTTAAGAAATATAATTATCTTAAATTAGTTTATGTTCTTAAAGAAACCATAACTAATTTAAAGTAAAAGATAAGAAAAGTATATCTAACTACAAACAACTAAAGTTAAATAAGTATCTAAGATAAACATCTTTTTCTTGTAGATATGTCTGTAAACAAGATCTAAGAGCAAAAGATAATATTTTAATAATAGATACTTAAGGCATATGTTTGGAGACCCTACAAACTTCTTAAAGTTCAATTATTGAGATAGAGGATATATTACTTTCGGAGATAATAACAAATAAAAAATTATTGACATTGAAAATATTAATAACAAGTTAAATCTGTTTGTTAAATATATGTTTTAATAGATAGTTTGAAACACAACTTAATAAGTATTAGTCAATTTTGTTATATAAGATATAATACTAAATTTAAATCTCATGCTTTCATCATAGAAATACTAAATAAGAATAAATTTATGATAGCTTTAAGAAGTGATAATATTTATACTATTAATCTCAATGATTTTTGTGATGTAATTTATTTTTTAATTTTGAATTATAATGCATAACTTTGGCATTTGAGACACAACATGCTAGTATGCAGTTAATTTCATAATTGGAACTAAATAACTTATAAAGAAGAATATCTAAAATCAAATTTATTAAAGATAAATTTTATGATGCATGTCAATTAGGAAAATATACAAGGAGTAGCATCAAACCCAAAAACTAAGTAAATACCTCTAAACTATTACAACTAATTCACGAGAATTAGTAAATATGATTTTGTGATTGCTAATGATTATTGTAAATATAATTGGACATGCTTCTTGATGCATAAAAATGATTATTTTAAGTATTTTATCAAGTTTTATAAATAAGTTTAAAATATAATTAATTTTATAATTTTATAATTTATTCTATCCGTAGTGATCATTGTGGTAAATTTAAGAATTATATTTTCATGAATTTATGATTTGAATGGGTATAACTATAATTTCTTTATTTTAAAAAATTATAATAAAATAAAGTTATTGAGATAATAAATAGGATCTTATAAGATATAACAATGATCATACTTAGTAAACATAACCTACCCAAATACTTTTAGACTGAAGCCATTGACATGATATGTTATTTCATGAATATGGTTCTATAAGACCTCGTATATCTAAATCACTTTTTGAATTATGAAATAATAAAAGATCCAACATTTAATATTTCAAATTTTTTAGTTATAAATATTTTATCTTAAATGATAATATTGTCTTAAGAAAATTTGATATAAAATCTGATGAAAGCATTTTTCTTAGATACTTCTATACCTCTAAAGCATTTTTCTTAGATACTTCTATACCTCTAAAGCTTATTAGTTATTGAAATAAGGATAATACTTTCCTAAGTAATTCAGATACATCTAATTCTAGAGAAACTTTACCCAAGAATATTGGCATAAAAACTATAATTATGCAATCTATTATGCGAAAAAACTTTTATGCCAGGATTGAAATCAAATGATACTAGATCTATTTACGATGCGTACCTTTAGATGTCATCTGCGTGAGATCCAACTAGATCTTCAAGAGCACCGTTGACAGATCTGAATGACACCGAATATCGATCTGCAAGAGGAACTAGAATAGATCTAGACCCCTTCTCCTCTCTTCCTATCTTTTCACAGGACCACCTTAATTGATGGTTTTGAGAGATCAAGAGGATAACCGTAATCTCTTGATCTAGTATCGTGTCATCCTGGGTTTAGAGTATGTCCTATCTATTTATAGGTGAGAGCAGAGGGTCTAGGATAAGTTATTAGGAGAGTTCCTTCCATCAAGGGCATCCCCTAAAATATCTCAATATAATATAGACTTTCTTTAATATTGGTTAATATCTTTTATCAGAATATAAATAATCCATAATATATCTTATTTAATTAATAAAGGGCCACATAATCTTATAAAGAAATGAAAGTAGATAAATGTATATCTTATAGAGCTAATTATTGGAGATATATCAAAAGATGTTCAAACTTTTTAATAATATTTATATAAATAATATCTTTTTATCTCAAGTTGAGCCTAAATGTGTTGATGATATAATTAAAGATGACTCACGATTCTCACTTCATATTCTAATATGGTATCAGAGCCCCTCTCTCTCTAAGAGAGATTATCCCTTTTTTTTCATTGTTTGACGATAGCAAATCCTCACCGACATCTATACTTCTCGCTTGTCATCTTCTCTCGGTAAAGAGAAAGAAGTCTCTTTCGTGTCCTCCACCGACGGCCCCATGTTGCTACAGCCTCAGCTACCCCAAACACCGATGTCGTTGCCTCCTCTACCGTTGCTACATAGCCGCGTTATCGTCCCCTGTCGCAACCCCTTTCTCCCCTCCTCAATCGTAGACGAAGTCGCACCCGCTACTTCCTCACCCTACTTCCTTCATTGCTGCCATCTTCTCCAACTCCACCAGCAGTGTCGTTACTCCCCTGCCACTTATCCACGATGACCCTTCTTCCCCATTGACTTTCTTCTCTCCTACAACCCATTGTCATTGGCTTCCTCCTCTTCGCCTGCACCCACCGCCGACCCCCTCCTGCCTCTGGCTTCCTTTGGCAGTCGTCTGCCTTGGCTACTTCCTTCTCTAGGCGGCAACACCGATACCTTCTTCTATGACAATTGACTTCTCTACCTCTTCCTTAGGTGACCGATCCCCTTGGTATTGCCACTGCTGCCACTACCATGGCAGCCACTTCCCTCAACTGCTCATGACCCTTCAGCGTTGCTAGTGTATTCTTCTACAAGAAAGGTGCCACTCCCGCTTTCTGTCATCACGCCAACTCCTGTGCCCTCTCCTCCCACTCGTAGCCATCAAAACAGAGCAACTGTGGCTTTGTTTCTTCTGTTGCCAAGACCGACCTAGCGATCCTGCTAAGGGTCACCACCCATCATCTCCCTCCTCTGCCTCGTCGACTATACAACTGCAGCTGCTCCCTCAGGCCGCCATGGACCAGCTCGACTCCTGGCTCCTAGCCATAATCCTTCCTCAGCCATGACATTTATATTCTCCTATAGGGTCCATCGTCGCTTTCCTTCTCTTGCGGAGCACCCTTGCTATACGCCCGAGTCCTACACGTGACTGTGTGGCCTTAATCCGGCGATTGCGCCCTCTATGCCTGTGGCCTCTTCTGGTCGTTGCGTCCATTGAGACCTCCTGGTCCTGATCTCTAAGTTTGATGCCTCTATACTTGCTTTTGCTGTCTAATGATAGCTTCTGCTCTATCGATTTTGTTGCGCCTAACCCGTGCCACACCTCCTCTTCCTGCCATGCATGCACCCTCCTTCTCACATTTTATTTTAACATGGTATCAAAGCCCCTCTCTAAGAGAGATTATATCTTCTTTCTTCGCTCTCCAATGACAGCTTCTCACCTACGGGCCCGAAGGATGATCCTCTATGGTCACACTTGACATCTCCCTCTACTACCACTGCCATGGTGGTCGCTTGTTACCGTTTGGTGTCGCCGGTGTCTTCTTTCACAGTGCAACAAAAATAAAGCAACCTCTACTTCTTCTGCTACAGCAGTTGGACCTCCTATTCCTACCACCAAGGTCCCTTCACTGCCAGCACTCTCTTCACTTTCGCTGTTCAACGATAGCTTCTGCTCCATCCATTCTGCTTGCCCTGCGACCAACTTCTGCTTTATCCACTGCAAACTTTTTTTCATTATATCGGTTCAAGATCGATGTCCTTGACAGGAGCTCGATCTTGTTGGGGCATGATAACAGATAAGATTTAGATATGATCAATCAAAGAACTTAATTGGAATTTTCATTATTACTTCAGGTTTCAACACAAACAACCTTCCAAAGAATAGGAAGGACTTGGCACTTAGACAAAGGAAGACCACTCGAGCGAAAGCTTAAGTTACGATGATGACCTTAAAATTTTCATAAAAAGTTTTAAAAGTTTAGAAAACATGAATATAAAAATAAAAATGAACTAAAAAAGAACATAATAACTTGCTATAAATGTAATCGATTGGGACACTTTAAAAGTTAATATCCCAAATTGAATAAAAAGCTGTAAAAGAAGAAGAACTCGCTCAAGGCGACCTCGGACGAATCAAGTATATCTAAAGACGAGGAGCAAACAAGTGAAGATGAGGCTCACAATAACAAGGTAAGTAAGTCAAGCAAATCTTTTTTACCTTATAATAAATTACTTGATGCTTTTTATAAATTGTTTGATAAAAAAGGGTAGTGATAATTATAAATTATTTTTAAAAATTATCATTGAAACTAGATAATTTTATGATTGAAGTAGGCAGTACACGGTATTGTACCTTTCTACTCAGAGGAGTAGGCGGCAAAGATGATGGGGAAGACAGTACAATCCCAAAGGCGACCAAATCTATCAAAGACTTACTCCAAGTTGGGGGACTCCAAGTTGGGGTAAACTTTTTGCTCTTTTCGGGCAAAACTTCTTATATTCCAGAAGTTCATTGACAGTGGGAAGGCGAATCATAGTAGCTAACTCAACGCAAGGAGGATCATTTATCATGTGGATCACTGCTAAAGAGGAGGATTTATGCCTCCTTCATTCTCTCCTATGGATCTAGATTTTCTAGGATATACAATCTCTTTAGGTAAAACATCTAACACATGATATGCAGTTTATGATTTTATGATTTTCTCACATACCAATTATCACATGATAATTTGTTAAGACATGGGAAACCAGTTTTGTTTTTTATTTTTTGCAATGCATATGATGCTCTAATTATGTTTCCCAATAGTAGTATCAGAACTAAGTTCGCCATGCGATGATTGGCTATAAACTGCATGTGTTCTGATGAATCACGTATATTATTTTTTACACAACTTTACTGTTATTTTTGTCATAGTTTTTTTATCTGGACAACACCTTTTGTCACTGTTGAGAAGTGCTATGGTGAGGCCTTTTGACGTCAAAATTGTTAATGCAAAAGAGGGAGAAAAGGATTGTTGAATCTTGGATTTTGATGAGGAAATCAATTGTTGAGTGTTTAATATAACATATAATGTTAGATGAAGTGACGCAAGTTTAACCACGATGGTGAAAAGGAGTTACAGACTAGACATAGACCCAAGATCATGCTTAGGCATCGGGTCAAAGTTTGAACGATGCGGTGGGAGCTCACTAGGACTTCGCCAAAGGTATCTAGAAGATCGTTAAGAACACGCAGAGAGATCGTCGGAGGAAGATCGTAAGACTCACCGTAGGGAATGCTAGAGGTTGCCAAATTTTGAGAGTGAGATCGTTAGTTAAGCTTGGTGGTCATGTATGGTTGTAATCCTTAAGTCATAGATTAAGTTCGAGTCTGAATTGAGTGTGATTTGTAAGGAATCTAAATCAACTCAAAGAGTTAATCGAGTCCACTATAGAGTTGGATTGAGCTCAGATTGAGCTTATTTAGTTGACCAGGGAAGTAGTCAACTGATGGTTCCAGTCATGATTAGAAAAGTGAAGGGAATCACTTTTTCGGGATTTCCGACGGTTGAACTACCGATGACTCACGATTTTACCTCTGTTGCCCAGGTTTCTAGGCAGCTAATGGTGTTGAACCACCCAAGTCGGTGGCTAAACTACATGTACCATATTTTTAGGGTGCTTTTGGTGGCTACACCATCGACGTCGGCAGGTGAATCGCCCGTACTCGATTTTTTCGGGTGTGTGTAAATTTTGGCTCCAAATTTACACACACCCCAAGTTTTCTTGGGGTTTATAAATACCCCAAGTTTTCTTGCATTTGATACAACAATTTTGGGCTAAAAATTCTATAATAAATTATGTGTAAAAATTAAAAAAAAGAAAAAGGGTAAGAGAGTGATATAAGTGTTGTAATCTTATCTCTCTTTTAAGTTAAAAAGTTGTAAGGGTTTGGTCTTCACCCAAAGGAGATCGATAGTAGATGCCAGTGTGCCTCAAGGAGGACTCAGGAAGTGGACGTAGGCCAAGGTTGAGGTCGAACCACTATAAGTTGTGAGTTCTCTTTGCTTATCTTATTTACTTCTTTATATTGCTTCTAATTAGTTCATAAAAAAATACCCACTTCTAATTTTGAGTCATCACAATTTTTTAATCAGGTTCGTAATTGTTTTTAATAAAATACTAAAAGATGCTTCCAATATTATTTACTTTAGATAGCATGGCTTCGTCATCAAGCATTTTCCTTACAACATTGCTTATCTTTTTATTCGAATTTGCTTGTTAAGCATTTCTCTATAAGATTGAAGTTCTCACTTTAACGAAAAGCTTTCAATTTTCTTATCTTGCTTCAAATGAAAAGTTATATTAAAACATCAATTTTCACTTGTACTAATTCACCCCTCCCCACCCCTCTTGGTGCCAATTGATCATAATAATTGATATCAGAGCAAGGTCTTACTCTTTGGACTAAACACTCACTTGAGTTAATGGCTTTATTTAGCATGAATGAGAGATATTTTATTTCACGTCCTCCCATATTTAATGGGACAGATTACACATATTGGAAAACAATGATGCTTAATTTTTTCATTTCTTTGGACCTTGATTTATGGAACATTATAAAGAATGGATTTGAAAAATCTTCCAAACCAATGAATGTGTAGAATGATTTGGAAAAAAAAAATTTTTCTTTGAATGCAACGGCTATGAATGCCTTGTTTTGTGCTCTTGACAAAAACAAGTTTAATTATATTTTTATTTATAAATTAACTTTTGATATTTGGCACATGCTAGAAATCACACACAAGGGGACTAGTAGAGGAAAATAATCTAAAATTAACATTTTAGTTCATAATTACGAGTTATTTCGAATGAAACCAAGTGAGCCAATTGGAGACATGTACACCTGTTTCATAGATGTCATCAATGGACTTCAAGCTCTTTGAAATTTTTTTTCTAATTTTAAATTTATTAGTAAATTTTAAGATCTCTTCCTAAAAATTGGGATTCTAAAGTAATCGCTATACAAGAGGCCAAAGATTTAAATAACTTGCCTATTGAAGAACTCATAAAATAACTGGATGATAGTATCTTTATTAATCAAACTAAATATACGTTTAACTTGTTGAAATGTTTTGGGATGGAAAGCGCTAAAGTATTAAACACTCCCATGAACACATCTACAAAGTTAAACTTAGATAATAAAGGAGAAAATTTTGATAAAAAAATTTAAAGAGGAATGATAGGTAGTTTGTTATACTTAACTACTACTAAATCGGATATCATGTTTAGTGTTAGATTATGTAAGATTTCAATCCAATCCTAAGCTTTCTCACCTTAAGTAGTTAAAAAAATATTTAGATATTTAAAAGAAACTTCAAAACTAGGATTATGGTATTCAAAATCAAATAGCTTTGACTTAATTCCTTATTCAGATGCTAATTTTGGTGGTTATAGAATAGATATAAAATGTACTATCAGAACATTTCAAT
Organism: Ensete glaucum; assembly: GCA_021527575.1. Lineage (NCBI taxonomy): Eukaryota > Viridiplantae > Streptophyta > Magnoliopsida > Zingiberales > Musaceae > Ensete > Ensete glaucum. The sequence goes on from CM038558.1 coordinate 21,041,959, forward strand.
TTTTAGAGCATGCACTTATTTCTTAGACTTCTAAAAAATAAAATTCAGTAGCTTTATCTATTACGGAAGCAAAATACATTGCAACTAATGCATCTTGTACCCAAGTCATTTGGATAAAAAACACACTAGAAGATTACAGAATGAAATTAAAAACAATTCTTATAAAATATGACAATACAAGTGCTGTATGTTTAACCAAATATCCTATTCAGTATTTAAGAACCAAACATATTGATATTAGACATCATTTTATTAGAGATCATATAAACTATCTCCTTGGAATTTATTGACACTAAGCATCAAATAGCATATATTTTTACAAAACCTTGAAATCAATAACAATTTGATTTTCTTAGAAAAGAACTTGGAATGCTAAATCATGAAAATATATGAATTGCTAATCTAGATTTCATGAGATTAAGTTTTTTTATGATCATGTTTTTGAAAACTCTCTCCATATTTTTATCTTATTGCTTACAGAAAAAAAAGGAGAAAAATTGCATATAGATGACGAATTGCTACATTTAAAATTTGCAAGAGATATTTTTGGTATCAAGAGATTATTTTTTTGCTACATTTGAAATATATAAGTAGTCTTTAAATCTCTTGGACTTTTGAGCTCATTATAACATTCTTTTTTAAATTTATTAAGAGTTTTTCTTAATGATAAAATGCTTTCACAACTCCTCCCATGTTCCTCTCCTCATTATTCACAAAGAGAAAAAAATTTTATAATGTATATTCTATTTTACTAAGGGGGAGTAATGTCATAATATGCTACAAAATCGGTCGATATACATTTCACCTTTTTTATTGATGACAAAGGGAGAGAAATGAACATTTATTACACTTAGATATTGATATACATACTTGGATATTGATGCATATACTTGGATATTGATGCATAAGTTTTTTGCAATTCATGCTTTGATGAAATTTTGATTTGCTTGGAATATTGATTGCCTCGAGATACTTAAATTCAAGAGTGTGTAATTCTCTTGAATTTAAGTTTTCTTTATTGTGGTATGGATTTAGGGGGAGTTAGGATTAACTCTTGTCATTAATTGATTGTCATCATCAAAAAGGGGGAGATTGTTGAATCTCGGCTTTTGATGATGAAATCAATTGATTAGTTTTTAATCTAACATATGTTGTTATAGGAAGCGATGCAGGTTTAACCATGATGGTGAAAAGGAGTTACAGACCAAACATGGACCTAGGATCAAGCTTAGGTATTAAGTCAAGGTTTGGGTGGGAGCTTGCTGAGAGTTCGGTAGGACTTTGCCGAATGTATCAGGAAGATCGCTAGGAACATACCGGGAGATTACCTGAGGAAGACCGTGAGACTTATTGCAAGAAATGCCGGAGGTTGTCAGATTATGGGAGTGAGATTGTTAATTAAGCTTTGAGGTCATATATTGTTGTAATCCTTAAGTCATATGTTAAGTTTGAGTCCAAATTGACTGTGATTTGGAAGGAATCTAAATCAACTCAAAGAGGTAATCGAGTCTACTATGGGGTTGGATTAAGCTCAGGTTGAGCTTATTTAGTTAACCAGGGAAGTAGTCAACTGATGGTTAAAGTCAGGATTGGAAAGTGTAGGGAATCACTTTTTCGAGATTCCCGATAGTGAGCGATGGTTATGCTGGTTATAGGTGCCCTACATGCCAATTATGTGAGTGATGACACATGTGATGTGCTATGCAATCTATTTGCTTATGATTAATATTGGTATATTCTCACATTATATTATCTGTAGCACATATATTGTGATGTCCTTAGTTTTGTGCTATGAAAATTGGATCGTGGTGAGATCATGATAATGAGATTGATTCACCTTTAAATATAGATCCTAAATAATCCAGTCATAGATTACTCGAGAGGGACAACGAGATAATTGGAGCGATCAGTGTACTATATACTCGTCCATATGATGGAGGTGGCTGATCTAATAGCCACTTGTGTGAAGATACTAAGGATATAATATATGTGCTCATTGGAGAATGAGTTCACTGAATGATCCATTTATGGAATGTTGTATGTTTGATGATACCTAATGCCAGATAGTGATTCCATAGTCCTAGTTGTGTATCTGGTCTTTTGACTTGAGAAACTAAGAATGTCTTATATGAGTACTCATTTCTTTGATGCAAGACTTACAGGTTTAAAAAGATCAAGATATAGTACAACTAGTTATCTGGATTGGTAGCCAATCTTACAAAGGCAATTGAGTGTCAATAGAGGATCATCCACTATCGGTATCATGAGAGGAATATCTCATATGTGCTTGCTCAGACAAATCCATGGCTAGGGTCATTTAGATTGAGAGAGAAAAATTTCTCTGGTAGAATCTGATTAAAACAAGACAAACTGATTTCGTATGTGACGACCATGTCCAATATACATTATCTGAGATATTAGTTGGATGAGGGCTTATAGATAAATGGTAACTATGGACAGATAGGTCCGATGGATTTGATCCCCCTGTACTGTTTATGGACTTTGGCATAGTAACCTAATATGTCTATAGTCGATGAGTCTAGTGAATTATTATGGAGATAATAATTCACTATATCAAAGGAAGTTCTAATGGGAGTGACTCATGACCAGCCCGATATTGGGCCTAGAGGGTCATACATATATGGTGGATACTTCAACGAATAGAGGATTGGATGGAGATCCAATTAGCCCCTATTCTCATTAGATGAGACTCTATTCTAATGGACTCCTTTCTTAAGACCCAATTAGAGGCCTAAGGAGATTATTAGATAGAAATCCAATAACGTATAGTTAGTGGGTTATTGGATGGAGACCTAACACCCACTAAGGCAAGAGCCCTAGGGTTTTTTTATGGCTCTCTATAAATAGGAGGGGAGACTCATGATTGATAGGCTGCAGCTCTAACTTCCCCCTCCTATTCTCCTCCCTCTCTCTACGCAAGAGTTGCGAGATCAGATTAGAGGAGTTTCATTGCAGAAATCCATCATGTGGATACCGCTAGAGAGGAGAACGCTTGACCTCCTTCATCCTCTCCATCCGGATCTGAAAATACAAGGATATATGATCTCCCTAGGTAATCAATCTATCACGTGATATGGTTTTATCAGTTTTTGTAGCTTTCACGTGACCCCAATCTTTTGCACGATGATTGAATTTGCGTGGGAAACTAGTCTTTGTTTTGATTTTCATTGTGTATGTGATGCTCCTGTAAAGGTTTCTTAACAGTGGTATCAGAGCTAAGGTTTTCATGCGAAAGATTAGTTTTAAACTACGTGTGATGAGATTGAATCACGCAAAATCATTCTACGCATTCTTGCTACATTTTCACAGCGAACGTAGTAAGTAAAGGGGGCGGCCGGCCATAGCCAGGCCCTCTGCAAGGCCCATAGCTGTGCCCTCTATAGGGGTGGTCCATCACCTAGGCCCTCTTACAAGTGTGATCTCAAGCGGCCAAGATGGTGGCGACGGCCAACCCGCAGGTGGCGCCAACCGCAAGTCCTCCCACCGATGTTGCGCCATCTGGCATTTGATTTTTTTATAAATATTATTATCATTATGAAATCTAGATTAGTAAATCACATACTTTCATAATTTAGCATTCCAAGTTCTCTTCTAAGAAAATCAAATTATTCTTCATTTAAGGGTTTTGTAAAAATATTTGCTAATCGATGCCTAGTATCAATAAATTTCAAAGAGATATCTTGACAATTTACATGATCCTTTATAAAATAATGTCTAATATCAATATGTTTGGTTCTTGAATGATCAATAGGATTTTTAGTTAGACATATTACACTTGTATTATCACACTTTATAGGAATATTTTTTAATTTTATTCCATAGTCTTCTAGTGTTTTTTTCATGCAAATGACTTGGGCACAACATGCACTAGCTGTAATATATTATATTTCTACAGTAGATAAAGCTACTGAATTTTATTTCTTGGAAGTCTAAGAAATACGTACATGCCCCAAAAATTGACATGTTCCAGTAGTGCTTTTTCTGTCTATTCTACATCCACTAAAATCAGCATCTGAATAGACAATCAAGTTAAAGTTCTTTGATTTTGGATATCATAATCCTAGTTTAGATGTTCCTTTTAAGTATCTAAAGATTCATTTAACTACTTTCAAATGAGAGAATTTTGGGTTAAATTAATACCTTGTACATAATCTAACACTAAACATGATATCTAGTCTAGTTACAGTTAAGTATAATAAACTTACTATCATACCTCTATAAGATTTTTTATCAAGATTTTCTCCTTCATTATCTAAGTCCAACTTTGTAGAAGTGCTCATGGGAGTGTTTATTGTCTTAGCATTTTCCATTCTAAATCGTTTTATCAAGTTTAAGGTGTATTTAGTTTGATAAATAAAAATATTATCATCTAGTTATTTTATTTGTAATCCTAAGAAGAATGTTAACTCACCCCACACCTAAAGAAAGAGATGATCTTCAAATATTAAGTCATCAACTCGGACCGCATTAGCTAAGGATAGAACTGGAACTTGACTTTCATAATTGACGACACAAGCTAACAATGAGACTCAGATTAAGCGTGCTTGCACGGTATTCTAGTTCAAGCTCTACTAGGTTATGCGAGATCAACAAAACCTAACGATCGCTTTTAGCCTTAACCGCTCTTACGTGGGCAAAGAGCTTCTATCTACTTTGACACTTATTCACTTACCGCTTCCAATTGCGACTTTACGCTTTACAGAGAAGAACTTATTTAGACTGGAAAACTGTCCAACGAAATCCCCTTTGCTTATTCACTTCTTTTACAGTTGTGCTTGACATTCTATTCTCTTCTGAGCTCGGCCCTATAGTTCTCAGTCAGCCAATAACCTTTTTTGTAGACTAGAAGAAAAGCTTAAGCCTACAATCTTGAAATCAACCACACTACTTATTCTATCGTTATATGCTTGTTTAGTTCTACTATCACTCTGCTAAAGAAGTTTGTTTGATTTGATGCCAAGGGAAGGTCAGGCTAAGCACGCAAGCCAAGGGAAGGTAAAGCCTAGCCTTAGAAAATTGCCCAACTTAATCATGCTTGAAGTCAAAAACTTCTTACTACTGATTTAGCGCTTGATGCTTCATCCAAGGATAAATTGAAGTTGTTGAATGATTTGTTGTGCCAAGGGAGTTTGTAGGTGTCGGTGTATTCCTAAGTGGTTTGATATTCTTAAGTAGGTGGATGTATTCCTTCAATGTGGGTAGGTGCATTCCGTCATATTGGATTTGACTTCTGTCAAGACAGTTTTGTTTATAATCGATATATATATATATATAGCTTTCTTCTATTCCGTTCAGTTAAATGAGTACGCCTACTTTCATACCTTTGTGATTGAGGCTCTAGTGTTGTTACTGAATTCTGTACAACTATCTATGTGCACTAAATTTGCGCCACTTCGATATCCTATGTACACTAAATTCCATTCTTATCTGCAAGACTGAAGTATAAACAGTGACTTCAGTGCGGTGCTTCTGCCTCTGTACTTTATTTAATAAGTTGTACTCTGTGTTGCCTTAGACTCTATACCTTATAGTGCAATGTATGTCTCTGTCCTCTAATAAAGTAGGGTACGATTGCTGAGACTTTCACACCTTTGTGATTGAGGCTCTAGTGTTGTTACTAAATTCTATACAATTATCTATGTGCACTAAATTTGCGCTACTTCCGATATTCTATGTACAGTAAATTCCATTCTTATCTGCAAGATTGAAGTATAAACAGTGACTTCAGTGCGATGCTTCTGCCTCTGTACTTTATTTAAGAAGTTGTACTCTGTGTTACCTTTGACTCTATACCTTATAGTGCAATGTATGCCTCTGTCCTCTAATAAAGTAGGGTTCTGCTGCTGAGATTTTATTATATTGATATTTTTATATTTATTTTAAAAGTATATAAGTGTTCACAATTGATCTTCTTTAAGTGAAAACTAAATCTTTATAATATAAGGTTATTGATCTCCTCTGAGTGAAGATCAAATCCTTAAGCTTACAAGGGAGACAATAATTTTATAACTCTTAGCTCACTCCCTTTTCTTTTTCTTTTTTATTATGATTCATGTAATTTTTTCATCGAATTTTGATCTCTAAAATTATTCTATGAAATGCAAGAAAACTTGAGATATTTATAGGCCCTAAACGACTTCAGAATTTAGAGTCAAAGTTCAAATATATCCGAAAAATCCAGGTATAGGCAGTTTACCCACCGACGTCAATAGTGCACCTGTCGAAAGCACTCTAAAAATAGGGGATGGGTGATTCAACTGCCAACTTGGGCAGTTCAGTCACCATCAATCGCCCAAAAACCTAGGCAGCAACAATACACCCATCGCTCACTGGTGGTTCAATTGCTAGAATTTTTAAAAAAGTGGTTCCCTCCATTTTTTGAATTTCAACTTGAACCTTATGTTGACCAATTCTTTGGTCAACTAATTGAGCTCAACCTAAGCTAAATCAAACCCCTTTAGTGGACAGGTTGCCTTATTAAGTTGTTTAGATTTATTTCAAATTAAACTTAATTAGTACTTAATCCCTAACTATGACTTAATGATTATAATCATAATGATGATCAAGCTAAATAATGACCCAACTCCCACTAATCCGGTAACCTCCGGTATTCTTGCGATAAGTATTACGGTCTTCTTTTGGTGATCTCCCAGTGTGTTCCCAGTGAGACTCTCAATCCATTCAGCAAACTCCTAGCGAACTCCTAGCAAGGTCCCACTACATCATCCGAATCTTGGTCCATTGCCCAAGCTTGATCCTGGCCCAACATCTGGCTGTAACTTAATTCCTCCATCGTAGTTAGACCTTTAATACTTCATCTAACACACACATATTAGATTAAACACTCACCAATTAATTTTATTATCAAAATCTGAGATTCAACAATCTCCCATTTTTTTATGATGACAATAAATTGATGATTGGAGCTAAACCTTACTCACCCTAAATCCATACCGTAATAAGGAAAACTTAAATTCAAGAGAACCAAATACTCTTGAATTCAATTATCATTAATTAATTAATATTTGAAGTAAATAATATTTCAAGGATTACAATGAGACACTCATATATCAACAAAAATTTGCTTTCAAATTATCAAGTCATCACTCATTAAGGATTTTTTATAAATTTCAAAATTTTAAAAATCTCCCCTTAAGTTATTAACTATTTTTCCTTTTTGTTTATCAACAAACAAAGAGAAATGCCCTTCTTACATAAGTCATTACATAAGTTATCAACATATATTCATTTCTCCCCCTTTGTCATCAACAAAAAGGTGAAATGTAGAACTAAGGATTTTAAGGCACATGAGTCTTTGCTTACCCTTTGTAAAATACAATATGAGCTATAAAGAATTTGATTCCTCTTATGAAAAAGAAGGGAAGAAAACAAGAGAGAAGTTATAAAACATCATTAAGAATAGCTCTCAATTTGGTAGATGCCAATTTCGAAGATAAGCTAAAAAATCCAAGAAGATTCAAAATTTTAGGAGCTATCATGTATTTAAAATCATCTCATGTAATTTCAAGTAAGTGTAGCAAATAAATTTATACAATAGCAAAAAAATTATTTTTATATAAATTTTCTCTCTTTTTTGTGAATAATAAGATAAAAAAAATTGAGAGAGTTTTCAAGACATTATCACAAAAAAAAAATTTAATCTCAAGCAATTCATATATTTTCATGATTTAGCATTCCAAGTTCTCTTCTAAGAAAATCAAATTATTCTTCATTTAAAGATTTTATAAAAATATCTGCTAAATTATGCTTAATGTCAATAAATTCTAATGAGACATCTTAATAATTTATGTGATCCCTTATAAAATAATGTCTAATATCATTATATTTAGTTCTTTAATATTGAATAGAATTTTTGGTTAAACATATAGTACTTGTGTTATCATATTTTATAGGAATATTTTTTAATTTCATTTCATAATCTTATAGTGTGTTTTTCATTCAAATGACTTGGGCACAACATGCACTGGCTGCAATCTATCCTGCTTCTATAATAGATAAAACTATTAAATTTTATTTCTTAGAAGTCTAAGAAATAAGTGCATGCCCTAAAAATTGATATGTCTTGGTAGTACTCTTTCTATCTACTCTACACCCACCAAAATTGACATCTTAGTAAGCAATCAAGTTAAAGTTATTTGATTTTGGATATCATATCCTAGTTTAAGATTCATTTTAAGTATCTAAAGATTCATTTAACTATTTTTAAATGAGAGAGTTTAGGATTAGATTGAAACCTCGCACACAATCAACATTAAATATGATATCTGGTCTAGTAGTAGTTCAATATAATAAACTTTCTATTATTCCTTCATAAATTTTTTTTATCAAAGTTTTCTCCTTCATTGTCTAAGTCCAACTTTATAGATGTGCTCATGGGAGTGTTTAGTACTTTAGCATTTTTTATCCTAAAACATTTATCAAGTCAATATGTATTTAATTTGACTAATAAAGATATTATCATCTAGTTGTTTTATCCTAAGAAGAATGTTAACTTATCCACAAGGTTCATTTCAAATTCTTAGCTTATTTCTTTAGCAAAAGACTCACAGAAAGATTCATTTATAGATCCAAAAATATTATCATTAACATAAATTTGAATAACTAGAAAATAATTTTCAAAATAGGTAAAAAATAATGTGGTATCAACCTTGCCTTTAGAAAATTTATTTGAAATAAGAAAATAACTAAGTCTTTCAAATCAAGCTTGAGGGACTTGTTTTATTCCATAAAGAGCCTTTGTAAGTTTAGAAACATGATTAGGAAGAAAATTATTTTCAAAACCAGGGGTTGTTCAACATATACTTCTTCGAAAATGAAACCATTTAGAAAAGTACTTTTAACATATATTTGAAATAATTTAAAATTTTTAAAAGATGCAAAGGTAAGGAGCATCCTTATGGCTTCAAGTCTAGCCATGGGAGTGAAGGTTTCATCATAATCGATTCCTTCTTCTTGGTTGAAACCTTTGGCCACTAATCTAGTCTTATTTCTAATCACGATATCATTTTCAGCTTGCTTATTTTTAAAGACTCATTTGGTACCAATCATTAAATGGTCATTAGGTCTAAGAACAAAGCTCCTTGTTAGAACCCTTATGGATTCTAAGCTTGGGTTGATCTCTATAGGGGATCGGCCTCCTTGGAACTTTATAGAGGTTCCTCTCTCCTTAGTTTTTCCGCACTATGGCTGTAACATAATTGATCTATTGATGATGAAAGAGGGGAGAATACAAGGCTATTTATAGGGCTTCTAAACCCCAACTCCTAATAGGATTCATACTTAAGACTCCTACTCCTCACAACTCCTAACAACTCCTACTCTAACTCTAAGAAGCAACTCCTACTTCTAGCAACTCTAACTCTAAGAAGCAACCTCAAAACTAATCCTAATCCTATTCTAACTTAATCCCTCCTCAACCAACTCCTCCTTAAATATGATAAGGGGTGGTTAATTAGGGTGACATGTATCTTATTCTTCCCTCCAAATATCTTTCTCTCATCTAATCCTAACCTAACTGGTCTCCTTGCTTCTTATTAGGGGTCAACTAAGTAGGATTTACATGAATACCCTTAGGATTTATATATTTGCCCTCTATAATAAAACTATATTAGGACTCTCTTAGCTTGAGTCCTAACAGACCTGTCCTCTTCAAATCAGCCTTCTCCTCAAGGCTGAGCTCCATGTCTCTAGGTCATGATCTGTAACTCCTCATGAGGTCCCTCGTGGCTCTATAGTAGGCACATCCTATTCCTGGGTCCAGCATCAGTAGTAGTGACTAGACGACGATGTGTCATGATCTCATGATCTCATGCAATCATCAACTGAATTTGGGCCTCCTTATCAACTTGGATGTTAGGTGGATAAGTTGGGGCTGAGTTGTCCTCTCTAAACTTACATTTGTGATGAGATTCTTAGAGGATGAGTTGTAATTTTGAATTAGTGCGCAAGTCCGATCCATAATTTACAGTTTTAATAAGATCTCCAATTTTGTATGGTCTAAAGTAACTAGGAAACCACTTCAATAAGGCTCGAGTCTTCATAAATTCCTGCTTGTAGGGATGAATATGAAAAAATACTCGATCTTTAATAACAAACTTCCTTCTACTCCAACATTTGATCTTTAATATGAAAAAATTCCTTCTACTCGATCTTTAAATTTCTTCTAACTTTTCAACTATATTTGATATAAAAAAGATGATATTTATCTTTTCAAAGCTATTACTAAGGATGAAAATGTCTATAATAATATCACTTTCGAAACATTATTACCATAAAAAATATTTTAAATTAAAATTTAGGAACTTATATTAACTTATTTTTGCCAAAATTTATAAGTGGATTTAGGTGCCATTAATGTCTAAATAGTGAATTAACATATCGAAACTTAATGATCCAATAAAATTTGTATATATTTTTGTGAAAGAATAATAATTTTGATAAATAGATTTTGCAACCTGACTAACTTGAGTTCATCATTTTGCTCGGACACTTTAAATCGATCTAAAAATGAGTTTTCGGTCTCAAAACATATATATAAATATATATATATATATATATTCTATTTGATACTCTATTCTTTGATTTTTCTAATACCCATCATTTTATCAAGATTTTCCAACATGATACTATAATGTTTTAATAAAAATAAGTAAAGTTATCCAAAAAGAAAAAAATACATAAAGTTCAGAAGCTGAATAATGAATAGACAAATTGAAATATTCAAACAGACAAGTACATTACTTAGTTCCAAGGTAGCATACATTAGTTGTGGATGTTTATTTAGAATCATTTGACATATGAAATCTTTCTGAAGGGAGGAAATACAATAGAATAAAAAATATATTTTTAAGAGAAATATTACAGTCGATAAGTTGGTCTCCAAATTTATTGACGTAGATATGAACTGATACTATTGTTGCCTGCCTGATTGTTTGCTATATTGGATTACCAGTTTTTACGCTATTAATTTTTTAAGAATATGAAAGATTTCCTTTAATTGTTACATATGACTATCATAGTAAAAACCTCTCGCGTTTAGGATCGAAAGAATATCGGCTTCTTTCTTGAGGTTGAGGGTTGCTTTAAAATATGAAATTTGACGAAACATGAATAAATAACACATGTCGTATTCATGAGTGGTAGTCGTTGTTAGGAAAGCAGCGTCGGTGTAAAATCATCACATTTATTAGGGGGTCCATATGCAATCAAAGACAAAGATCAAAGTAACGAATGAGAGTGAGTCATTTTTAGGAAAATATAAATCATAAATTTAAAATAACAAATAATATACTAGTAATATTCATATAATATAAGATAGAAAAAATTATAAAAATTCTATGAATTTAAAAATATTTAAAAGTAATTTAAAATATATAGATGACAATTATTTTTATTTAAATTTTTTATTTTTTTAATTTATATTGATTGTCAAACTTAATTTTATATCACTTAAGGATTTAAATAAAATAAACTTATCTTAAATGCTTTAAATCCTAAAAATGAATCTTATACATATTTGTAAATGTAAAAAGACTTTAGTTATATATTTTTTTGAATATGATAAAAAATTATTATTATCCATTTTAAAAATAGGTAATTGAAATTTAAAAAATAATTTAAAATTTTATAAAATTATCTTGATAATGTTCAAGTGATTTTATATTCAAATTGTTCAAGAAATACTTTAATTTTCTAAACTTTTAATTGACTAATAATATATATTTATGCGTTTATATATATGAATATAAATATACCTATGTATATACATGCATATAAATATATGTATATAAATGGAATTTATATCAACTAACAACTTATTGGTACTTTTAGCGGGAACCGAGAAGAAGTCTTATCTTTTTTTTTTAAGATTGTTTTACAAAGAGAAGATGATTACCTCTGAAACACTTATTTTTTTTTATATAGAAACATATTCTTCTATAGAGAGAAGATAGTTATTTCTAAAGCACCTATTTCTTTCTATGCAAAGACATATTTTTCTGTAGAGAGAAGATGATTTCCTCTGAAACACCTATCTCTTTCTATGTAGAGAGATATTCTTCTATAAAGAAAAAATAACACATGATTCTCTTTCATATGGATGATTCTCCTTCTATAGAGAGAAGATGGTTATATGTGCTTCTTTCTATGTATAGAGAGATTATTTTGTAGAGAGAAGATAATTACCTCTGAATCACCTGTTTCTTTCTATACGGAGACATATTCTTCTATAGAGAGAAGATGTTTACCTTTGAATCTCATGTTTCTTTTTATGCAGAGATATATTCTTTTGCAAAGAGAAGATGATTACCTCTAAAGCACCTGTTTCTTTATATGTAGAGAGGTATTCTTTTGTAGAGAGAAGATGAGACATGATTCTCTGATAATAATTATCTTCTGATAAGAATCATCCATAGAGCTACAACAAAATTCAGGTGTGATAGGCTCCAGATCTTATTGACACAACTACTCTATCGAAAAGTCATTCATCAGTTTAATCTTTTTTTGGATTGCAGATGAACCCGTTGATAAATGAGATGTCTCTCCACTAGCATAGTTTTCGCTATCCCAGCAATGATGACCACTTGTTCTGAAATCATGAATGGGAGAAGCAAGGCACATGTTCCTTATCTACATTCCATCAAATTCCATACTTTGAAGTATCTCTCGACCTAAAAGAAAATAGTTTATATCCTCAAGAGCCTAAACGACAAAGATAGTTACCAAATAACCATAAGTACCGATCGAACCATATCATTCATGTTCTCGAAAGAGCAATAGCGAGTAAACCAACGATCCAGTGCAATAACTGATTGGGGAAGAAGCAGTTGTTTCAGGTTCAAATATGTGTGAATAAATTAGGAGACAAATTTATCGACTATAATATTTATATTAAAACATAATGTACTTTTAGTGGCATTATATTCCCTCCATTCCCAAACATATGATTTGTAGATAGTCACTCGATGTCGAGCACAATGTACTTCTAATTTGCTATAAGTTTGTTGGCCGTAAGGATTTGAGCTAATTTATTTAAATCAACTACTAGCTGACTCAATATCAAATCTATGCCGGTCAACAAGGTCCAAGCTACAGACTAGACTCAATAGACTATGACTCGACCCAACTAGGGTTCTATCATCCGTATGAAGAAGAATCATGTGTCATCTTCTCTCTGCAGTAGAATATCTCTCTAGAAAGAAATATGTGTTTCAGAGGTAATTATTTTCTTTATGTTGAAGAATATGTCTCTGCATAGAAAGAAATAGGTGCTTCAGAGATAACTATCTTCACTCTGCAGAAGAATGTATCTCTGTATAAAAAGAAATAAGTGCTCTAGAGGTAATCATCTTCTTTGTACAAAACAATCTCTCTATACATATAAAGAATCACATTTAACTATCTTCTCAAGCATACTAGTGATGATTATATATAGATAAGGAAAAGCCCTTAGAGTGGAGTACCTTCACTAAGATGATGAAGCATGACACCTCTCATCCTTCTCCTTTTCTTAGTGGTTTTCTCTACTACTACTACATCCAATTATGATTATTTCTACTTGGTTCTTCGTAAGTCTAATTTTTTCTATCTTATTCTTTTCTTTTGTTGCTCATTCTGATTTGAAACGTCTAGTGGCCTCGATCATATTGCAATGTTAATCGTTCTGTCATATGAGTACGAGATATTCGGATAAAAATATTACAAAGTAACAACCATAGATTTGTCTACCAAAACATAGCATATTGAAGTTGATAAAGAGTTACTAAATGTATTATTATTCAATTGTTATCGTAGAAATTAAATCACTAGACTTGTCTTGATTTCTCGATATTAAGAGACATATTAGTTTAATTCATGAGATTCAATTTTTTTAAACTTTTTCAACTATATTTGAGATAAAAAGATTATATTTATCTTTTCTAAGTCATTATTGAGGATGAAATATTTTATAATAATAACACTTTCTAAACATTATTATAAATACAGAAAATATTTTAAATTGAAAAGTAAGAACTTATATTAACTTATTTTTGCCAAAATAATGTCTAAATAGCAAATTAACATAGATTGAAACTTAATAATTCAACAAATTTTGTATATATTTTTAAGAATGAATAATAATTTTGATAAATAGATTTTGAAGCATAATTAACTCGAGTTTACTAGTTTTCTTAGACACTTTGTGGATATATATATATATATATATATATATATATATATATATATATATATATATATATATATATATATATATATATATATATATATATGTATATGTATACGTATATATGTATAATATTTTAGTAAAAATAAGAAAAGTTGTCTAAAAATTTTAGTAAAAATAAGAAAAGTTGTCTAAAAATAAAAAAACACATAAAGTTCATAAGCTGAATAATGGATAGACAGATTCAAATATTCAAACAGATAAGTATTTTACCTAGTTCTAAGGTAGCATACATTTAATTATATATGTTTATTTCGAATCATTTGAAATATGAGATCTTTGTGAAGGGGGAGATTATATTGGAATGAAAAATATTTTTTAAAAAAAATATTACATCGATAAGTTGGTCTCCAAATTTGTTGACATAGATATGAACATGATACTATTGTTGCCTCCTTGATTGTTTGTTGCATTAGATTACTGGCTTTTACGGTATTATTCTTTTGAGAATACAAAAGATATCAATCGATTGGTATGTACGGTTATTAGAGTAAAAACCTTTCACGTTTAGGATCGACAGAATATCAACTTTTTTCTTTAAGTCAAGGGCTGCTTTAAAGTATAAAATCTAACGAAACATGAACAAAGAATATTTGTCGTGGTTATCTTATTCATGATCCCAAAATGAGTGGATGTCATTATTGAGAAAGCGAAAAGTGTGCTAGTGTGAAATCATCCCATTTATAAGGAGTTCAATATGCAATTAAAGACAAAGATCAAACTCATGAATGAGAGTGTGTTTTTTTTATAAAAAATATAAACCATAAATTAGAAACTACAAATAATATACTAGTAATATTCATATAATATAAAATAACAAAATAATATATAAAAATTTTACAAATTTAAAATATTTAAAAGTAATTTTAATAGATATGATAATTATTTTATTTAAATTTTTTATTTTTTAATTGATATTGATTATCAAATTTAATTTTATATCACTTAAGGATTTTAAAAACTTATCTTAAATACTTTAAATCCTAAAAATGAATCTTATACATTTTTATAAAATATAAAAAGTTTTAGTTATATATTTTTGAATAAGATAAAAAATTAGTATTATCAAATTTTAAAGATAGGTAATTGATATTTAAAAAATTAATTTGAAAATTTATAAAATTATTTTTGATAATGTTCAAGTGATTTTATATTCAAATTATTCAAGAATTACTTTAATTTTTTAAGCTTTTAATTGACTAATAATATATATATTTTACGTATATATATATATGTGAATATAAATATGTTTATATATATGTGTGTGTTTATGTGTGTGTGGAATTTATATTAACTAATAATTTATTGGTACTTTTAGTGGAAACAAAAAAAAAAGTTTTATTTTTTATCTTTGAGATTGTTCTATATAGAGAATATTACTTTTGAAGCACTTGTTTATTTCTATGCAGAAACATATTCTTCTATAGAGAAAAGATAGTTATCTCTAAAGCACCTATTTCTTTCTATGCAGACATATTATCTTTCTATACATAAAGATATTTTAATTTAGAGAGAAAATAACACATTATTCTCCTTTATATGGATGATTCTGCTTCTGTAGAGAGAGAAGATGGTTATATGTGATTCTTTTTATATATAGAGAGATTGTTTTTTAGAGATAATATAATTACCTCTGAAGCATATGTTTCTTTCTATGTCGAGACATATTCTTCTATAGAGAGAAGATGGTTACCTCTGAATCACTTATTTCTTTTTGTGCAGAGAAATATTCTTCTGTAGAGAGATGATGATTATCTCTGAAGCACTTGTTTCTTTCTATGTAGAGAGATATTATAATGTAGAAAGAAGATGAGACATGATTCTCTGACAAGAATTATCTTCTAACAAGAATCTGTTGGCATAAAAATTATAATTATGTAATCTATTATGCGAAAAAACTTTTATGCCAGGATTGAAATCAAATAATACTAGATCTATTTACGATGCGTACCTTTATATGCCATTTGCGTGAGATCTAATTAGATCTTCAAGAGCACCGCCCGATAGATTTGAATGACGCCGAATATCGATCTGCAAGAGGAACTAGAATATATCTAGACCCTTTCTTCTCTCTTTCTATCTTTTTACAGGACCACCTTAATTGATGATTTTGGGAGATCAAGAGGATAACCGTAATCTCTTGATCTAGATCAAGAGGATAACTGTAATCTCTTAATCTAGTACCGTGTCATTCTTGGTTTAGAGTAGGTCCTATCTATTTATAGGCGAGAGTCGAGGGTCTAGGGTAAATTATTAGGAGAGTTCCTTCCATCAAGGGCATCCCCTAAAATATCCCAATATAATATAGACTTTATTTAATATTAGCTAATATATTTTATCATAATCCAAATAATCTATAATATATCTTATTTAATTAATAAAGGGCCACATAATCTTACATTCTCCCACTTAGCCCATTAATTGATAAGATATAAAAGATATCCAAAATCAAAATAAACAAAACAAAATTTATTTGAAAACAATTATATATAATTGGATTCTGAAAATTTTTGAAAAAAGTATTTTATATATGGTCATGATTTTAAAAATAAGCCAATAAGTCCAATAAGCATAATTATACTATATTTAGTCCAACTATCAATGTGAGTCATAGCGGTTGTATGTCATCAATGCCACACTTCCTTCTATGTACTACAACACTATTAGTCTTTCCTTATATAGTCTATAATGACCCCTGTAATTTGTCTTGTCAAGACAATCCTGTTTATTGCATTCAACCATAATATGTATAAACATAAACACAAACAAGATAGCAGAAACAAATAACTTTCATTATGCAAAAAGAAATGTCAATAATATCATCCACTTAAACATGCATCACCATATCCTTTATGGCTTGCTCACAAGCCCCATTCTAAAAACATGTTCTTTAAATATTTTCCATTGCAAAGCTTTAGTCAATGGATCAGCAATCATCATAGTGGTACTTAAATTTTCAATTGACACTTGTTGTTTCTAGACTCTTTCTCTAACCACCAAGTACTTTATCTCAATGTGCCTGGAACCACTAGAGTACTTGTCATTCTTAGAGAAGAAAACTGTTGCAGTATTATCACAAAATATCTTCAGCGGCTTGGCAATTGAGTCGACCACACTAAGTCCTGAGATAAAATTCCGCAGCCATAAAGCTTGATTTGTGGCCTTAAAGCATGCCACAAATTCAGCTTCTATCGTAGATGATGCAATAAGTGATTGTTTTATACTTTTCCAAGAAATTGCCCCACCAGCCAACATGAACACAAATCCTGAAGTGGATTTCCTGCTATCGAGGCAATTTGCAAAATCAGCATCTGAATATCCCGTTACTTCAAGCTGATCTGACTTCCTATATGTGAGCGTATAATCTTTTGTCCCTTACAGATATCTCATTACTTTCTTTGCAGCTTTCCAATCTTCCATTCCTGGGTTACTCTGGTATCTACCGAGCATTGCCACTGCAAAACTGATATCCGGTCTTGTACAGGTTTGAGCATATAATAGACTTCCAATTGCACACCCATAAGGAATATTCTTCATTTGATCCATTTCTAAGTCATTCTTCGGGCACTGGTTTTGGCTAAATTTTTTACCTATAGTAATAGGTGTATCATTGGCTTTATAAAGCTGAATATTAAACCTTTTAAAGATATGATTAATATAACTTTTCTGAGATAATCCTAACAAATCTTGAGATTTGTCCCTGAATATCTCGATGCCAATAACATAGGATGCCTCATTCATATCAACCATCTCAAAGTTCTTATTGAGAAATATCTTGGTTTCATGTAACAAACCAAGATCACTACTGGCAAGCAATATATCGTCCACATATAAGACCAATATAATAAACTTACTCCCACTAACCTTCAGATATATACACTGATCAATAGTATTTTCCTTAAATCCGAAGGAAGTAATGGTATCATGAAACTTTATATACCATTCATTGTCTAGAAGCTTGTTTAAGGCCATAAATAGATTTCCTAAGTTTACAAGCCCAACTTTTCTTTCCCTTTTCTATGAATCCTTCAGGTTGTTCCATATAAATTTTCTCATCTAGATCTCCATTCAGAAATGTTATTTTCACATCCATCTGATGTAACTCAAGATCATAATGAGCTACTAATGCCATGATGATTCTTAATGAGTCCTTTCAAGAAACTAGAGAGAAGGTCTCATGATAGTCAATGCCCTCTTTCTGAGAAAAACCTTTGGCCACAAGTCTGAATTTATATCGTTCGATATTGCCCACCGAGTCACGTTTAGTCTTAAAGACCCATTTACAACCGACCCTTTTACAATTATTGGGCAATTCAACGAGTTCCCAGACACCATTCAGGTCCATTGATTTTAACTCATTTTTCATTGCATCATACTATTTTTCAGAATCATTACTTTCTATAGCTTGTGAAAACGATAAGGGTCTCTTTTCATTCCTATATCAAAATTTGATTCTTGTAGATATACCACATAATCATCAGAAATTACATGTTTCCTTTTTCTTTGAGATCTTTTTAAAATTGCTAATTGTGATTGTTCTACAAGACTATTAGCGGCGACATCAACATCATGTGAGAACTCATCAATGTTATTTTATTGTTCACCCTCATCAATTCTATTATTGGTTTGAGGAACAATAATTTCTCGATTAGAGGATAATATAGGAGAAGAAGCCTAAATCTCCTCAATATAAAAATTAATCCTTCGAGATTTTTGACTGATTTCACCATTTTCTAGGAATTTTACAAAAGGACCAATATTTTGACCGGATTCATCATATCTGCCATAAAATTCACCACCCCTGTCAGATCTGACAATTTTAACTTTTCTATCTAAGTGTCTCTCGACCTCATTTATGTACACTTCAAGAATGTCAACGGTCTGAGACTTTTTATGTATTAGATAAACATAGCCATATCTGGACAGGTCATCTATAAATGTGATGAAATACCTTTCTCCACTAAAACAAGGAATATGGAGTGGTCCGCAGGTATCAGTATGAATAATTTCAAGAAGTTTTTTACTTCTTGTGATATTTTTCTTTGTATGCTTAGTTTGCTTTCCTTTAATGCAATCTATGCAAACATCAAAATCAGTGAAGTCTAAATTTTTCAAAATATTATCCTTCACTAATGTTTCAATTCTTTCCTTGGAGATATGCCCCAAACGTGTATGCCACAATATAGAAGATCTTTCATTATTGGAATTATGTTTCATTCCAATACTTGATTGTAGGGTCAATAATGTATTCGCAAACTTAAGATTCAAATTAATTGCATAAAACCATCACACGTAATTCCGAACCAATTTTATTGAATCATAAAATATGCTGAGTTTACCATTACTAAAAGAAACACAATATCCTAACTCATCAATTCTAGACAGAGAAATTAAATTTTTAGAAATTGTAGGAACAAAACATGTGTCTTCCAGATCCATCAGATGACCTGTCTCTAGGCGTAAGCGATAAGTCCCTACTGATATCACTTTTGCTTTGAGACGATTTCCCATAATTATGAATCTTTCATGTTCTTTTGGTTTTCGGATTGAAAGAAACCATATATATTATTAGTAACATGAGTTGAAGTGCTAGAATCAATCCACCATGTATTAGAAGGAACTTCTGCAATGTTTGATTCAAAACATACAAAGGTTGAGTTTATACCTTTCTTTTCGAACCATGTTCTACGTTTAATGCAATCCTTCTTTACATATCCTTTCTTGCCATAAAAGAATCACTTTACTATAATAGCTTTCTTTTCAATAGTTTGTCTAACACTTCCAGACCCGGCAAATTTCTTCGATGGATGACGCTTCGATTTTCTTTTCTTGTTACCAACTCATTGAGTAGTTGTTAGTACATTATATAAACTTTCCTGCTTTAATCTTAATTCTTCCTGAACATATATACTACTTAACTCATTCAAGTCCCACTTATCCTTATTTGTATTGTAGTGAATCTTGAATGGGCCAAACTGAGAAGGAAGAGAATTAAGAATAAACTGCACAAGGAAAGATTCATCAACATTCATTCCCAACATCTTAAGTTTTGTAGCTTTGTCAGCCATATTGAGGATGTGATCCTAAATTCTTCGAGTACCATCATACTGAGCTATAGTCAGTTCTTTCATTAATGTGTCAGCTAATGACTTATCGACATATTTAAATCTATCTTCAATAACCTTTAAATATTCACGTGCACTAGATGCAATCGGTAATGAAGTCTTTATATTATTTGCAATTGTCATCCTTATGAACATTAAACTGAGCCTATCAAATCTCTCCCAAGCCTTTATTTCATTGACTTGTTCCACAGTACTTTTATTAGTTAATTCTGTGAGCTTTTTAACAAACAATGCCAAATCAAGATCTAGTACGCCCAATGTAAATTGCACATGCTCTAACCATTCTGAATAATTTGATCCAGAGAGTACCGGGACACTGGAAGCATGAGAATGTATGGACGAAAATATCATTGCAGAATATAAAATAACATTAATGCTTTGAGTTTTATCAAAATATGATGAACTATTGATATCATTAATATTTAACCTTTGGGTAAAAATATTGACATATCTAGTGTTCATACAAGATTATTTATGGAGGACTGATACCATCCTTGTGGAATAGTTTTGCTACCTTTGGGTATACAATTCTAAACTACAAGGATATCCAAAATAGTATCATCCTACCCTATCACATAATTATTTGAAATAGATTATCCTTTGTGATTATCTAAATCTCCTAATTATGCATGTAATTTTGAATATTATTTCTTTAATGTCATTGAGGACTTGTTCCTTAATGTAATTTTATAAATCATTGATCTAGGCCACTTTGGTGACTACAAGACTAATACAGTAATATAAAATACAAATTAGATTATCCTATGAATGACAAGACTTTAATTATATTTCATATCCTATAAGTCTACCATCCCAGGCTACTTTGGCAGCTACCGGTCAGATATAACTTAAGGAGATGAACTACAAATAATATTCATCAAGTTCATTTAAACTAATTCATCGAGACATTTCAATAATAGGATAACAACCATAATAATTATTGAACACTTAATCATCAATAAAAAAACTCATATGATAATCAGAATCATTATAATACATAAATCATGCATTTATGTGAAAAATAAATATTATTTCATAATTACTAATATTTACATGTAAATAACTGAATTAATATTCAAAAATCAATAATTGGATTTAACACATGCAATTAATAATTCATATGAGAAAACTATAAAGAAACAATAATTTATATATTTTTTTACTGATTAATTTTATTTAATTGGAGAAGCCCATAAGTCCAATTAAATAAATTGATCAAAAATAAAATATAATCATTAAATAATAAAAAATATAATCATAATTAAATTTTATTAGATTATGTATTGATTAATTTTATAATTGAGAAAATAACCAAAATTTCTTAATTTTATAATGATAAAACTGTAATTCTAAAAATATATATATAAAAGAATTACAGATTTTTTAATTATAGGATTAATAAATCACAAGGGTAAAAATATAAATAACCCTATTCAGAAAGATAAAATTGTAATTTTGAATGACAAAACTATAATTTAAGCATAATTGATAAAATTGTAATTTTTGATTCAATGGTAAACTGTAATTTTCTCAAGAAAAAACCCTACCTTCCACTTTTACCGCCTGCCGCCACGAGCTCTCACGTGGTCGCTGATCGCCGCCTACCGCACTGCGCGACGCCGCAGTGGTTACGTGCCGTTGATGCGGCCGTCACGCACACGACTACCTACTACCGCTGCAAGCGGTCCGGCAAGACACGCCGTTGCCGCAGGCAGATCTAGCCAAGAACGCGGTAAGATTACTGTGTTTATTTCATGATGCACAACCATCAAAAATCGTTCACAAACAAACGATAAAAACTTAACAGAAAAGAAAACAGATCAATAAGATATTCAGATCATGCATCGTAAACAAAAATAATATATCTAATATTTTCTTTTGATCTCAAACCTAGGCTCTGATATCAATTGTTGGCATAAAAACTATAATTATGCAATCTATTATGCAGAAAAACTTTTATGTTAGGATTTAAATCAAATAATACTAGATCTGTTTACGATGTGTACCTTTAAATGTCATCTGCGTGAGATCCAATTAGATCTTCAAGAGCATCGCCACGATCTGAATGACACCGAATATCGATCCGCAAGAGAAACTAGAATAGATCTAGACCCTTCTCCTCTCTTCCTATCTTTTCATAGGACCACCTTAATTGATGGTTTTGGGAGATCAAGAGGATAAGTAATCTCTTGATCTAGATCAAGAGGATAACTATAATCTCTTAATATAGTACCATGCCATTCTTGGTTTAGAGTAGGTCCTGTCTATTTATAGGCGAGAGCAGAAGGTCTAGGGTAAGTTATTAGGAGAGTTCCTTCCATCAAGGGAATCCCCTAAAATATCCCAATATAATATGGACTTTATTTAATATTGGCTAATATCTTTTATCAGAATCCAAATAATCCATAATATATCTTATTCAATTAATAAAGGATCATATAATCTTACAGAATCATCCATCGAGTTACAATAAAATTCAAGTGTGATCGGCTCTAGATCCTAGTGGCACAACTACTCTATTGAAAAGTCATTCATAAGTTTGATCTTTTCTTGGATTATAGATGGACCTGTTGATAAACGAGATTTCTCCCCATCAGCATAGTTTATGTTATTCTAGCAATGATGACTACTTGTTCCGGGGTCGTAAATAGGAGAAGTAAGGCATCAGTTCCTTGTTTATGTTCCATCAAATTTCATACTTCGAAGCAACTCTCGATCTAAAAAAAATAGTTGATATCCTCAGGAGCTTAAACGACAAAGATATTTACCCATATCTTAAATGTTTTAAATCCTAAAAGTGAATCTTATATATTTTTATAAAATATAAAAAGACTTTAGTTATATATTTTTTGAATAGGATAAAAAATTAGTATCATCCAATTTTAAAATATATAACTAAAATTTAAAAAATAATTTGAAACTTTATAAAATTATCTTTGAAAACATTCAAGTGATTTTATATTTAAATTATTCGAGAATTACTTTAATTTTCTAAATTTTTAATTGATATATATATATATATATATATATATATATATATATATATATATATATATATATAAAAGTGGAATTTATATCAACTAACAACTTATTGACACTTTTAGTGGGAATAAGAAGAAGTCTTATATTTTCTCTTTTAGATTATTTTACAAAGAGAATATGATTACCTCAAGCACTTATTTCTTTCTCAGAGACATATTCTCTTGTAGAGAGAAGATAATTATCTCAAGCATCTATTTTTTCTATACGAGACATTCTTCCAGAGAGAAGATGATTACCTCAAACACTTATTTCTTTATATGCAGAGACATTCTTCTATAGAGAGAAAATAACACATGGTTCTCACGATCAATTAGCAAGCACTAAGGGGGGGGGGTGGGGATTATGAATTAGTGTAAGTGTAAATTTTTTATTTTAAACAAAAATGTTTCGGTTTAAGCACGATAGGAAGATATAAAGCTTATTCAAATAAAGCAAGTGAATGATAAGAAGATTACTAAGTTACTTACTTATTAATTACTTAAGAAAGAGGAAGAAAATCTGAAAGATAAGAAACGTCGTAAGTAAAATTCGAAAGATAAGAAACGTCGTAAGTGAAATGTTTGCTTTCAAAGAGTAAACAAGATCAGAAGCGTTAATAAGAAAAGTAAAAGATGAACTCACAATTCTTATAGTTGTTCAACACCAACGACCTACGTCCACTCCCGAGTTCTTCTTCTTGAGGCACACCAACGTCTACTAGCAATCTTCTTTGGGTAAAGACCAAACCCTTACAGTTTGCTTATAAGGGAGACTTTGAGAAAATTTCTAACTCTAAGCTCTCTCCCTTCCCTTTTCTTTTCTTACAAATCACACATAATTTCTTTTTCACAGAGTTTAATTGCCCAAAAAGAGTTGTTGTGAATACAAGAATACTTGGGGTATTTATAGACCCCAAGTGGCTTCAGAAATTGGAGCAAAAAATCAAACATACTCAGAAAAATTAGGTACAAGCGGTTTTCCCACCAACCTCGGTGGTTCAACCACCCGAACACTAGGGTAGGGTGGTTTACCCATCAGCCCTAGGCGGGTCAACCGCCAAAAGTACCCAGATTCTTGGGTATGATGGTTCAACCACCCAACTTTGGCTTTATTGAATTAATTTGGATTTCATCCAAATCTAACTCAATTAGGACTCACTTCGACTCAACGATTACAATGCTTAAAGACTAGAAGCTTAAACTAAGACCTAACTTTTGCCAATCTGGTAACCTCCGACATTCTTGTGGTAGGTCATCCGGTCTTCTTCCGGTGATCTCCCGGCATGCTCCCGACGAGTTTTTCGATCCCTTTGGCGAATCTTCTAGCGAACTCCCGACAAGGTCCCACTGCATCATCCAAACCCGGCCTGATGCCTAAGCTTGATCTTGGCTCATCATCGTAACTTCATTGCTCTGTCATAGTTAGACTGCAAATCTTCCTCTAACACATGTTAGATAAACACTCATCAATTGATCTCATCATCAAAATTCAAGATTCAACAATCTCCCCCTTTTTGATGATGACAATCAATTGATGATGGGAGTTAATTCTAACTCCTTCTAAATTCATGTCATGATAAAAAGGACTTAAATTCAAGAGAATCACTCACTCTTGAATTCAAGTGAATTAGGGCAATCAATATTTTAAGCAAATCATATTTCAAGGATTGCAATAAGATATATATATATATATATATATCAACAATAATTTGCTTTTAAAGTATCATGTCATCAATGCATCAAGAATTATCATGTTATCAACACATGTCATCAACGCATCAAGGATTATCATGAATTTTAAATATTTTAAAAAAAATTTCTTAAGTTATTACATAAGTCATTAACACTCATTTAATTACATAAGTCACAAACATCTATTCAATTACATAAGTCATTAACATCAATTTCTCCCCCTCTGTCATAAAAAAAAAGGTAAGAAGTGGGACTAAGGATTTTAGACTTATGAATTTTTGCTCTCCCGTTTTAAAATACAATATGATTCATAAAGAACTTTCTTCCTCTTGTGAAAAAGAATGAAAGAAAACAAGGAAGAGTTACAAAAATATTATTAACAAGAACTTTCAATTTTATAGAGATGAATTTCGAAAAGAAATTTTCAAAGATAAGCTCAAAAATCTAAGAAATCCAAGAAGATTCAAGAGTTTAAGAGTTACTCATGCATTTTAAAATTATCTCATGTAATTTAGCAAATTTTTTGTAAATAATGATATAGATAATTCATATCCATAATAAGATAATTTCATAATAATATAATTTTTTAAACATTATTATCATGATAAAATCTAGATTAGTAAATCATATACTTTCAATTTTAGCATTCCGAGTTCTCTTCTAAGAAAATCAAATTGTTCTTCATTTAAGAGTTTTGTAAAAATATCCGCTAATTGATGCTTAGTGTCAATAAATTCTAAAGAGATATCTTGACAATTTATATGATGTCTAAAATCAATATGTTTAGTTCTTGAATGTTGAATATGATTTTTGGTTAGACATATATCACTTGTGTTATCATGCTTTATAGGAATATTTTTCAATTTTATTCTATAGTCTTCTAGTATGTTTTTCATTCAAATAACTTGGACACAACATGCACTAGTATTCTGCTTCTACGGTAGATAAAGCTACTGAATTTTATTTATTGGAAGTCCAAGAAATAAGTGTATGCCCCAAAAATTGACATGTACCGATAGTGCTTTTTCTATATATTCTACATCCACCAAAATCAGCATCATAATAGGTAATCAAGTCAAAATTCTTTAATTTATAATACTATAATCCTAGTTTAGATGCTCCTTTTAAGTATCTAAAAATTCATTTAACTGCTTTCAAATAAGAGAGTTTTGGTTTAGATTGATACCTTGCACACAATCCAACACTAAACATGATATCTGGTCTTGTAGACATAAGTATAATAAACTTCCTATCATACCTCTATAAGTTTTTTAATCAAAGTTTTCTCCTTCACTATCTAAGTCCAACTTTGTAGATATGCTCATGGGAGTGTTTAATGCTTTAGTATTTTCCATCCCAAATCGTTTTATCAAGTTCAACGTGTACTTATTTTGATTAATAATAATATCATCATCAAGTTATTTTATTTGTAATCCTAAGAAGAATGTTAACTCACCCATTAGACTTATTTAAAATTCTTGACTCATTTTTTTAGTAAAAGACTCATATAAAGATCCATTTGTAGATCCAAAATGATATCATCAACATAAATTTGAATTACAAGTAAATTATTTTTAAAATACTTAAAAAATAATATGATATCAACCTTATCTTCTGAAAATTTATTTAAAATAAGAAAAGAACTAAGTCTTTTATACTAAGCTCGAGAGGATTGTTTTAATCCATAGAGAGCTTTTGTAAGTTTAAAAACATGATTAGGAAGAAGAATATTTTTAAAGTGGGGGTTGTTCAACATACATTTCTTGAAATAAAACTATTTAGAAAAGTACTTCTAATATCTATTTAAAACAACTTAAAATTTTTAAAAGAAACAAAAGCAAGGAGCATCCTTATAGCTTCAAGTCTAGCCATGAGAGCAAAGGTTTCATCATAATCGATTTCTTTTCTTAATTGAAACCTTTAGCCATTAATCTAGCTTTGTTTCTAACCATGATATCATTTTCATCTTGCTTGTTTCTAAATACCCATTTAGTATCAATCACTAAATGGTCATAGGTTTAGGAACAAGCTCTCACTACGATAATGAAGCATGACACCTCTAGTCCTTCTCCTTTTCTTGGTAGTTTTCTCCACCACTCATGTCCAATTATAATTATTTGCACTTGGTTTTTCAAGTAAGCCTTATTTTTTTCTATCTTGTTCTTCTTTTTTGTTACTCATTCTGATTTGAAACGTGTAATGGCCCGGATTATATTGCAATATCAATCGTTCTTATTGTATGAGTAAGGGATATTCAGATAAAAACTTTACAAAGGAAAAAAACCATAGATTTGTCAACCAAAACATAGCATATTGAAGTTGATAAGGAGTTAATAAATGTATCATTATTCAATTACTATTATAGAAATTAAATCACTAGACTTGTCTTGATTTCTTGATATTAAGAGACACATTAGTTTGATTCATTAAAATTAAATTTTCTTTAATCTTTTTCAACTATATTTGAGATAAAAAAATGATATTTATCTTTTCAAATTTATTACTAAGGATGATAAGATTTATAATAATATCACTTTCTAAACATTACTATAAATATAAAAAATATTTTAAATTAAAAGTAGGAACTTATATTAACTTATTTTTGCCACCCAACATTTTATCAGGATTTCCTAACATGATACTATAGCTTTTTAAATTTTTCTATCATTTAAGGTACTTTGGTTTATAATATTATAGTGAAAAATAATGATAGTTGTCCAAAATAAAAAAACATAGAGTTCATAAGCTAAATAATTGATAGATAAATTGAAATTTTCAAATAGACAAGTACGTTACTTAGTTCTATGGTAGCATCCGTTAAATATGGATGTTTATTTAGAATCGTTTAACATATGTGATCTTTATGAAGAGAGAGAATATATTGGAACAAAAATATATTTGTTAATAGAAATATTTCGATAAGTTGGTTTCTAAATTTGTTGACACAGATATGAACTTGATACAATTGTTGCCACCAATTGTTTGTTACACTTGATTGCTAGTTTTTATGCTATTGATATTTTGAAAATACGAAAGATATCCTTCGATTGGTACATACGAATATCAGGGTAAAAACCTCTCGTGTTTAAGATCAAGAGAATATCGGCTTTTTTCTTAAAATCGAGAGCTAATTTAAAGTATGAAATTTGATGGAATGTAAACAAGGAATATGTGTCATGGTTATCATATTTATGACCACAGAATGAGTGTCAATCATTGTTAGGACAACGAAAAATGTGCTAGTATAGAATCATCTCATTTATTATGGGGTCTAAATGCAATCCAAGACAAAGGTCAAACTAATGAATGAGATTGTGAGTTATTTTCTAAGAAAATATAAAAAAATAAACCATGAATTAGAAATAATAAATAATATATTAGTAATATTTATATATTATATAAAATAAAAATAATATATAAAAATTATATACATTTAAAAATATTTTAAAGTAATTTGAAATATATATAATAATTATTTTTTATTTATTTTTTGTTTTTATTAAGATTAACTGTAAAATTTAATTTTATATCACTTAAGGATTTAAATAAAATAAACTTATATTAAATGCTTTAAATCCTAAAATAAATCTTATACATTTTTAAAAATATAAAAGACTTTAGTTATATATTTTTGAATAGGATAAAATATTTGTATTATCTAATTTCAAAATATGTAATTAAAATTTTAAAAGTAATTTAAAATTTTATAAAATTATCTTTGATAATGTTGGAGTGATTTTATATTCAAATTGTTCAAGAATTGCTTTAATTTTGTAAACATTTAATTGACTAATATATATATATATATATATATATATATATATATATATATATTACAAACTAATAACTTATTGGCACTTTTAGTGGAACCAACAAACAAAAGTCTTATATTCTCTCTTTATGAAGTTTATTAATTAGTTTTCATTGTAATATAAATAACCACGAAGTAATTTGTCCACCAAACCCCAGTATATTAAAGTTGATAAAGAGTTATTGAATGTATCATTATTTAATTCCTATAATAGTAATTGAATCACTACACTTGTCATGATATTTTGATATTAAGAGACATATTAGTTTGATTCATTTAAAATAAATTTCTTGAAAATTTTCAATTATATTTGAGATAAAAAAGATGATATTTATTTTTTTAAAGTTATTACAAAGGATTAAAATTTTTATAATAATATAACTTTCAAAATAATATTATAAATATACAAAATATTTTAAATTAAAATGTAGGAACTTATATAAACTTATTTTTGTCAAAATTTAAATTAGATATATGTGCCATTAATGTCTAAATAACGAATTAAAATAAATCAAAACTTAATAATCCAACAAAAAATATATATATATTTATAAAAGAATAATAATTTTATTAAATAGATTTTGAAGCCTAATTAACTCGAGTTTACCATTTTGCTCGGGCACTTTTTTAATATAAAAATGAGTTTTTGATATATATATATATATATATATATTCTATTCGATACTCTATTTTTTGATTTCTGAATACCCAGCATTTTATCAAGATTTCTCAACATGATACTTGAGTTTTTCAAATTTTTCTATCATTTAAGGTACTTGGGTTTATAATATTTTAGTAAAAATAAGAAAAGTTGTCTAAAATGAAAAAACACACAGAGTTTAGAAGCCGAATAATAGATAGACAAATTGAAATATTCAAGTAGATAAGTACATTACTTAGTTCTAAGGTAGCATTAATTAGTTTTGGATTCTTATTTGGAATCATTTGACATATGAGATCTTTATGCATGGTGGGAATATATTATAATGAGATATATATTTTTTAATAGGAATATTACAGTCGATAAGTTGGTCTTTAAATTTGTTGACGTAGATATGAACCTAAAATAGTTGTTGTCTCCGATTGTTTGTTGCAATTGCTCATTTTACATGATTGATCTTTTAAGAATACGAAAGATATCCATCGATCTATATATCGTTATCAAGGTAAAACTTGTCACGTTTATGATTGAGAGAATATAAATTTATTTCTTAAGTTCGAGGGCTACTATAAAGTATGAAATTTGACAGAACATAAACAGGGGACACGTGTCATGGTTATCCTATTCATGATCTTAGAATGAGTGGCTATGGTTGCTGGGACAATGAAAATGATGCTAGTGTGAAATCATCTCGTTTATTAGGGGGTCCATATGCAATCAAAGACAAAAATTAAAACTGATGAATGAGAGTACGAGTCATTTTCTAAGAAAATATAAAAAGTATAAACCATAAATTAGAAATAACCAATAATATATTTGTAATATTCATATATTATAAAATAGAAAAATATAAAAATTTTATACATTTAAAAATACATAGTTGATAATTATTTTTATTTAATTTTTTTATTTTTCTAATTGATATTGACTATCAAATTTAATTTTATATCACTTAAGGACTTAAATAAAATAAACTTATCTTAAATTCTTTAATCCTAAAAATGAATCTTATACATTTTTTAAAATGTAAAAATACTTTAGTTATATATTTTTTAATAGTATAAAAAATTAGTATTATCAAATTTCAAAAGCTTGTAATTGAAATTTTTAAAAAATAGTTTAAAATTTTATAAAATTATCTTTGATAATTTTTAAGTAATTTTATATTAAATTATTTAATAATTGCTTTAATTTTTGAAACTTTTAATTGACTAATATATATATATATATATATATATATATATAATTTATACCAACTAACAACTTATTAACACTTTTAGTGGATCCAAGCAAAAGTCTAATATTTTCCCTTTGGAAAGTTTATTAATTAGTTATCATTGAGATGCAAATAACTTATAAAGTAATAAACATATATTTGTCCATCAAAACCTAGTATATTGAAGTTGATAAAGAGATTAAATATATCATTATTCAATTACTATAATAGAAATTGAATGACTAAACTTGTCTTAATTTATTGATATTAAGAGACATGTTGGTTTGATTCATTGA
Source organism: Ensete glaucum (assembly GCA_021527575.1). Lineage (NCBI taxonomy): Eukaryota > Viridiplantae > Streptophyta > Magnoliopsida > Zingiberales > Musaceae > Ensete > Ensete glaucum. Next base: position 21,073,043 of record CM038558.1, read on the forward strand.
AATTAAATTTCTCGAAACTTTTCTAACTATATTTGAGATTAAAAGATAATATTTATCTTTTCAAAGTTAGAGCTTATTATAAATATTAAAAATATTTTTATAATAATATCACTTTCAAAACATTATTATAAATATTAAAAATATTTTAAATTGAAAAGTTAGAGCTTATATTAACTTATTTTTGCCAAAATTTATAATTGCATTTAGGTGCCATTAATGCCAAAATAGTGAATTAATATAAATCGAAACTTAATGATTGAACAAAATTTGTATATATTTTTATATAAGAATAATAATTTTGGTAAATATATTTTGAAGCATAACTAACTCGAGTTTACAATTTAGCTAGCACACTTTGTCGATCTAAAATAAATTTTAATCTAAAAAAATATATATAAATACATATATATATTCTATCATATATTCTCTTCTTTGATTTCTTAATATCCAACATTTTATCAAGATTTTCGAACATGATACTAGAGTTTCTTAAATTTTCCTATCATTTAAGGTACTTAGGTTTATAATATTATAGTAAAAAAATAAAAGTTGTCCAAAAGGCAAAAACTCATAGAGTTTAGAAGCTAAATAATGGATAGACAAATTGAAATATTTAAACTGACAAGTACATTAATTAGTTCTAAGGTAGTATCCATAAATTGTGGATACTTATTTGGAATTGTTTGACAGTAATCTTTAAAAAGAAAGAAAATATATTGGAATAGAAAATATATTTTTTTAATAAAAATATTATAGTCAATAAGTTGGTCTCCAAATTTATTGATGCAGATATAAACTTGATACGCTTTTGCCTCCTCCATTATTTGTTACACTAGATTGTTGATTTTTATGTTATTGATTTTTTGAGCATACGAAGATATCACAACAACGATAGAAAATAATATACTAGTAATATTCATATATTATAAAATAGAAAATAATATATAAAAATTTTATGCTTTTAAAATATATAGATGGTAATTATTTTTATTTATTTTTATTTTTAAATTAATTTTAATTATCAAATTTAATTTTATATCACTTAAGAATTTAAATAAAATAAACTTATATTAAATGCTTTAAATCCTAAAATGAATCTTATACATTTTTCTAAAATATAAAAACTTTAGTTATATATTTTTGAATAGGATAAAAAAACTAGTAATTTTTAATTTAAAAAATATGTAATTGAAGTTTTAGAAAATAATTTAAAAATTTTATAAAATTATCTTTAATAATGTTCAAGTAATCTTATATTCAAATTATTCAATAATTGATTTCATTGACTAATAATATATATCTATACATATATATATATATATATATATATATATATATATATAAATATATTAGAGAAAAATATATTTTTAATAGGAATATTACAACCGATAATCTCCAAATTTGCTGATGTAGATATGAATCGATGTAGGTGTTGCCTCCCGATTGTTTATTACCTTTGTATTCTTTGGTTTTACGTTATTGATTTTTGAGTCTGAAAGATATCATTCGATTAGTACATATGATTATTATGGTAAAAACCATTCGTGTTTAAGATCGAGAGAATATGGATTTCATTTTTTACGGTCGAGGGCTACTTTAAAGTATAAAATTTGAGGTAACGTGAATAAGAAACGTATATCGTGGTTATCTTATTCATGACCCTAGAATAAGTAGCTATCATTTTTGTGACAGTAAAAACTTCACTAGTGTGGAATTAACTTATTTATTAGGGATCCACATCCAATCCATGACAAAAATAAAACTGATGAATGAGAGTATGAGTTATTTTCTAAGAAAATATAAAAAAATAAACATTAAATTAGATATAACAAATAGTATACTAGTAATATTCATATATTATAAAAATAAAAAATAATATAAAAAATGTATGTATTTAAAATTTTTTGAAATAAATTTAAAATATAAAGTTGATAATTATTTTTATTTAAATTTTTATATTTTTAATTGATATTGGATATCAAATTTAATTTTATATCACTTAATCATTTTATCCATGTAGAAGAATATGTCTCTGCATAGAAAGAAATAGGTGCTTCAGAGATCTTCTCTTTGCATAAGATGTCTTTGTATTGAAATAAATAAGTGCTTGAGGTAAATCATCTTTTCTCAAAACAATCTCTCTGCATATAAAGAAGCACATGTATGCTAGTGATGATCATATATAGAAGAGGAAAAACCCTTAGAGTAGAGTACATTCACTACGATAACGAAGCATAGCATCTCTTATCCTTCTCCTTTTTTGGTGGTTTTCTACCACTCTGCCAATTATGATTATTTCCATTTAGTTTTTCGTGCAAGTCTAATTTGTTTCTATCTTGTTCTTCTTTTGGTTGCTCATTCTTATTTGAAATGTTTAGTGGCGGATCATATTGTAATGTCAATTGTTCTTATTGTATGAGTACAGGATATCCAAATAAAAATTTTATAAAGTAAAAACCATAAATTTGTGTATCAAAACTTAGCATATTGAAGTTAATAAGGAGTTACTAAATATATCATTATTCAATTATTATCGTAGAAATTAAATCACTAGACTTGTCTAGATTTCTTGATATTAAGAGACATATTGGTTTGATAAAAAGATGATATTTATCTTTCAAAGTTATTTCTAAGGATGAAAAACTGTATAATAATATCAATTTCTAAACATTATCACAAATATAAAAAATATTTTAAATTAAAATGTAGGAACTTATATTAACTTATTTTTGCCAAAATTTATAACTTGATTTAGGTGCCATTAATGTCTAAATAGCGAATTAACATAAATTGAAACTTAATAATCCAATAAAATTTGTATATATTTTTAAGAATGAATAATAATTTTGGTAAATAGATTTTGAAGATTAACTAACTCGAGTTTATCATTTTTTGAGGATTTTGTCGATCTAAAATGAGTTTTAGAACTAAAATATATATAATATTTTCTATTTGATACTCTATTCTTTGATTTCTTAATACCCAACATTTTATCAGGATTCCTAATATGCTACTAGAGTTTTTTAAATTTTTCTATCATTTAAGGTACTTGGGTTTATAATATTATAGTGAAAATAATAATAGGTGTCCAAAATGAAAAAACATATAGAGTTCAGAAGCTAAATAATTGATAGACAAATTGAAGTATTCAAATACACAAATACTTTAATTAGTTCTAAGGTAGCATCCATTAGTTGTGGATGCTTATTTGGAATCGTTTGACATATATGATCTTTATGAATAGAGGAAATATATTAGAACAAAAAAAATAATTTTTTATAAGAATATTATAGTCGATAAGTTGGTTTCTAAATTTGTTGACATATATATGAACTTGATACAATCGTTGCCATTGATTGTTTGTTGAATTGGATTGCAGGTTTTTACTTTACTGATATTTTGAGAATACGAAAGATATTGTACGTTCGTTATCTGGGTAAAAACCTCTCGCATTTAGGATCGAGAGAATATAGACTTTTTACTTAAATTCAAGAGTTGTTTTAAGGTATGAAATTTGATGGAATGTGAACAAGGAACACGTGTCATGGTTATCCTATTCATGACCGGATAATGAGTATCAATTGCTATTGGGAATCATCTCGTTTATTAGAGGATCCAAATGCAATCCAAGACAAAGATCAAATTGTTGAATGAAATTATGAGTTATTTTCTAAGAAAATATAAAAATTATAAACTATAAATTAGAAATAACAAATAATATTTTAGTAATATTTATATATTATATAAATAGAAAATATCATATAAAAATTACATGCATTTAAAAATCTTTAAAATTAATTTAAAATATATATGATAATTATTTTTTATTTAATTTTATATTTTTAAATTAAGATTAAATATCAAATTTAATTTTATATCACTTAAGGATTGAAATAAAACAAACTTATATTAAATGCTTTAAATCCTAAATATAAATCTTTATATATTTTTTCAAAATGTAAAAAAACTTTAGTTCTATATTTTTTTAATAGGATAAAATATTAGTATTATCTAATTTCAAAAATATGTAATTGAAATTTTAAAAAATAATTTGAAAATTTTATAAAATTATCTTTGATAATGTTCAAGTGATTTTATATTCAAATTGTTCAAAAATTGCTTTAGTTTTCTAAATTTTTAAGTCACTAATTATATATATATATATATATATATATGTATATGTTCACTTATATACAAACTAATAACTTATTGGCACTTTTAATGTAATCAATATGTAAAAGTCTTATATTTTCTCTTTAGGAAGTTTATTAATTAGTTTTCATTATAATGTAGAAACTTATATAAACTTATTTTTGCCAAAATTTAAATTTGGTCTATGTGCCATTAATGTCTAAATAACATATTAACATAAATCGAAACTTAATAATCCAACAACATTTGTATATACTTTTTATGAATAATAATTTTGTTAAATTGATTTTGAAATGTAATTAACTCGAGTTTACTATTTTGTCAATCTAAAAATGAGTTTTTGAAATATATATATATATATATATATATATATATATATTCTGTTCAATATTCTCTTCTTTGATTTATGAATACCCAATATTTTATCAAGATTTTCCTATATAATACTAGAGCATTTTATTAGGGTCCATTTGCAATCAAAGACAAAAGATCAAACTGATGAATGAGAGTATGAATTGTTTTCTAAGAAAATATAAAATTATAAACCATAAATTAGAAATAACCAATAATATACTAATAATATTCATATATTATAAAATAGAAAATTATATATAAAAATTTTATACATTAAAATATATAGTTGATAATTATTTTTATTTAATTTTTAATTGATATCGATTGACAAATTTAATTTTATATCACTTAAGGATTTAAATAAAATAAACTTATCTCAAAATACTTTAAATACTAAAATGAATGTTATATATTTTTAAATATAAAAATATATATATATATATATATATATATATATATATATATATATATATATATATATCAACTAATAACTTTTTGGTACTTTTAGTGAAACCAACAAGCAAAAGTCTAATATTTTTTCTTTGAAATTTCATTAATTAGTTATCATTGAGATGCAAATAACTTACTAAATAACAACCATATATTTGCCCACCAAAACCTAACATATTAAAGTTGGTAAAAGAGTTATTAAATATATCTTTATTCAATTGGTATCAAAGAAATTAAATCACTAGACTTGTGTTGATTTATTGATATTAAGAGACATCGGTTTGATTCACTGAAATTAAATTTCTAAAAAAAATTTCAACTATATTTGAGATAAAAAGATAATATTTATATTTTCAAAGTTACTAAGAATATATTTTTTTATAATAATATCACTTTTGAAATATTATTACAAATATAAAAATATTTTCAATTGAAAACTTGGAGCTTATATTAACTTACTTTTGCCAAAATTTATAATTACATTTAGGTGTCATTAATATCTAAATAGCGAGTTAACATAAATCGAAACTTAATGATTGAACAAAATTTCTATATATTTTTTATGTAAGAATAATAATTTTGGTAAATAGATTTTGAAGCCTAACTAACTTGAGTTTATCGTTTAGCTCGCAATTTATCAATCTAAAATGAGTTTTCAATAATAAGGGCGCTTGGCAAAAGCTACCATAGGCGGTTGCTCACGTGCAGGAGCAACGCCCATGGAGGTGCCGGCGTGGCGCCGTAGTAAAGGCGAGTGCGTCCCTTAGGAGGTCGATTGTCAACAAGCAAGGGTAGTCACCACCTATGTAGGGGCGGCGACAATGGCACGGAGAGGTACTTCCTTCTTGATTTATATTCATAAGTCCGGAGAGAAGGACAGTCGTGAGCGATTTGCCAAGGTAGTTTGTAACTTACACCATGCTTGACAGTGCACATGAAGATATAAGTGGTGCAACAATACCGCAATTGAGGTTGAATCGCTTGAAGAATAGGATGGTCTGTCGTAACTACGCTTTATGCTCGGATTCGATGCTTGACTTGTTGTTCCGGATATCAATTATTCGGTGGACAATCAAGGATCCATCAACATATCCTAATAAATCATATCCAAAGAGGAGATTAGTGAACCGAGCACACCATGATGCATAGTTTCGTCTTGATAATTTGAAGGGGATGATGACGCGGCATTGATGGAGATTGATCCGTCTGAGAGGTACCGGTGCTTCTGTAATAACACGAACGAGAGAAGTAGTCAATGAACACATTGTAGAAGAAAGGAATACCGATTACTTTTGGATTAGACTGCGTGGATGGTTGGATTGATGAAACTGATCGCTGCTGAAAAAGCCACATACGCATGCAATAGTAAGGGAGGAAGAAGAGGTAGTGGTCAGATTGCCGGTTGGAGGGAGCGGAGATTAGATCCAATGATGGGCGCCAGTGGCTACTCTGCTTTGCTTCTACGGTTGAAGGGGACACTCGACTGGTGAGGGAGCATCGAGGGTCGTAGTTGGAGAGGAGGCACTGGGTTAGAGATTGTGCATACCTTGGCATCCCTCCTCATCTAACCTTGTTAGAGCCATGTTCTCCACCTCTAAGATGAAAGCCTATGATTCGGGCATCCCTCTTTGGATCTTTTTCTAGTAACCCGAATCAGGGAAAACTATGATTATGCCACAACACCCAACACAAGTCAAAGACATGATTACCATTGGTGTTTGATGACGGGATTGTGGGAATAGATCTACTTGTGAGAACTTGCTTTTGTATATTGTTGCTTATTGTGATGAGCAGCATCAGCAACTCAGGATCTTGACATATTTAACTGATGCCTCCTACAAAAAATAAGGATATAGACCAAGGACAACAAGGAGATTTCATAGTATCAAGAAAACAAGAAGGCCAAAGAAAAAGCAATAAACCCAAGAAATCTAATTCAGAAAAAAATCATTACAAGTAGGGGAAGAAAAAGATTTGCTCATCCTCTAAAGTTATTGTAGGATCATAAATTTCCATTGCAAGTAGTAGACAGATGAATGGTAACAAAATAAATAAAACCATAGAAGAAAAAAGAATTCAATTATTCAGAAGCACGAAAAGTAAAGACCGATAAAAAGAATATAATCGTTTGCTTTTTTTAAGCAAGAGATAGGTTCTTTTTCTTGAATTCTCAAAGAAAGACAAGACACTCATGAAGCAGCCACATAATTCTCAGTGTGATCCTCAATTTTTTTTGTTTTTCTTTGCTTGACTGCTCTAGCGACTTTCAATTCTCGGGAATTAAATGACACTATCAATGGTAAGATAAAGCAAAAGTTTCTGTTGCAAATTGTACTCTTTGAAGATTCTAATCCAGATTCAGATAGTGCATGAATCTAGTTAGTGCAACAACATGCTACATAATTTTGTGTGTAAAGGAAGCTAGTTATGTAGCATAACAAAGACACTAGGGAAAAAAGAATCAGCATGCCAATTATTACATAAATGTCTACATAAGAACTTTGACATTACTACATAAGAAACATCTACATAAGAAACAACTTTGACACTGATAATTACATAAACATCTACATAAGAATTATGATTTCTGTTGAAGTGTCTTCTGAGAATAATCTTACATATATTTGCCAATTATTTCTTCCAAATTTCTCTCAAAGAAATTTAATGTGCAACATGGGCTTCCCTTTAGTTAAATGCAGGCAACAAATTGCTATGAACTACAAAAGAGGAAGGAAACTGAAATAAACCACAACAAGAATATACCCGTGACGAAATCCCATGAAAAAAAAGGTTTGACAGAAGCAAGTAATTGAAATAGCATAGGGTAGGGAGGACATTTAAATCTCAAGACAAAGAAAGAAGCTACGGGCCATCTTTGTCATTGGTCATCAACAAATGTATCCTCTATTTTAAATCAGTTTTACAACTAAACAGTTAAAAAATGGTAACAAAAAGAAATTAAATCAAGCAAGCACAGTGACAAACCAATTACAAGATTAAACTGTTATTCTTGATGTCCATATAATCAAATCCGAAGTTTATAGTTCTAATGGAAGAAAAAGAATAAGAAACCTGTAGATAGTAAAGATATATGAAATACAGAGCCATAATTGTAGTTCTGTGTGCCAAAATACTGCCTAAAATGATAAATTTTAGAACAATGACGACATTTGAGATGAAGAGGTTGTGAGACCCCATTAGTCCTAAATTGGAAGTGGGCTAGTAAGGAGGTTGATGCATATATCATAATACAATAAAGTAACTCCTCAAGTAAGTTTTGACCAACAAAGCCAACATGTTTCTAGTTGACAAAATGACAATTTACAACTAGCTTTTAACTTTTTTGACAAACCATCCCACTATCATTAGAAGTCATCTTTGACTTAGTAAAAGTGTTGTTAAAAGTTACATTTGACTTAGTAAAAGAAGTTACAACCAATTTTCTGATTTATGAATAAAACTAAGGGTTGTTAAGGGCTATTTACATTAGTGGGTTACATGTGATCTCTCTTTCCTTAGACTGTAAAAAACACTTAGACTCAAACTCTTGGCAGCTTCTGGCTCTGCTCTACATGCCCTTCTCAAGAGTGTGTACACCAAGTGTTTTTTACAGACTAATTTTTCTCCCTATAATAAAGATCTGAAGCGTACTTCGTGGACATCATAGTTTGAGTGAACCACGTAATCTGTGTCTTTATTTGTGTTTTATTCTTTCTTGCTTCTTTGAACCTGGTATCAGGAGACTTGTTTTCTCCTAACAGCTATGACTTAATATCAGCTTATAGAGGTTGATCAAATTTGTAACCAAGCAATAAACCATGAAAATCTGAAAGGCCACTTTGGCTATAGATGGGAACTTCATGCAACTAAGAACCAAAACCGACAACCTGAAAATGTGAGAAAAGATAGTATTCATATTAATAGCACAAAAGAGCTAATAAATCAACTGACTACATGAAATTTCATTCCACAATAACTACAAAAATATGTGCAAAAGAGCAAATCATGTTTATTCCACTAACTGCAAAGATATTATAGAAGTTGTTCTTGTTGAAATTATGCTTTTGCTGAACGTACTTATCAAGCACACTTGATCATCAAAAAGAAAAAGGAAAAATAAAAGGATCCTTCAAGTTAAGAATTAACATGTTACATGTTCAAAGAGAGAATAATGTTTATTTATGGATACTGACAGACTTAAGATGCAACCAAATTAGAGCAAACCATGTAATGCTATTGTTGAAGCTCAGAAGTTCCACGGTTTTGATGTAGAAACAGACTAAAAAACTGGTTAAATGTAATAAAATGGTTAGAAAAGATCTAGTACACTACACTTGTCCTATCGTCAATAAATTCTTTAAAGGATCCAAGCAGCCCTATAAGGATTAACAAAACGGGTCAGATTGATGTCAAGCCAAATCATGGTAATGCATGCAAAAATTACTCCATAGAAATCAGATATGAGAATTCATAATTAGAAGAAATAAATATGGCAACTCTGATACTACTTGTCTCATATTGTAGGCATTTAATCAAAATAGATAGTAGATCTACAATATGGGATGGACATGTAAGCAAACTATCTAATAGTGTCCAAAGATATAAACAAGCATACCTCTTCATAAGCTAAATGAATAAACCCAATGCAAATTAGAAAGCAACTAACTAAATAGAACTTCAGTGTATAAACCATAAATCAATAGCTGCATCGAAAAGACATACCTAAATGTTGTTGCCTTTAAATGACAATGTGGCAAGGACAAAATGCACATGAACATTTTATTTAAGGTCAAACTGGTACAGTTTCTATGAATTATTAAATATTAAATTTGTCAAACTTTTGGGTTCGATTTGCTCAAATTTTGCTAAGATTCTAGGTGTATTTCTGGATGTTGATAAGTGAAATAACCTGAATCAAATATAAGTGAAAATATTAAAACAACGAAGATTAAAGCAAATAGAATCATTTATAAGGATGACCAATGGAAACAAATCATCTTCAATGATCTCTAATCATGAACTCTAACAAATAATACACATCCATGAATTGCAAGAAAAACACTAAACGCAACAGCCTTTTTGATGTTTTAGTATAGCTAGTTCCACAAAATGCTTGCCAAGACTACGGAACCTCTTAATCACAAACTCTTATCTTTCAATAGCATGATAGTAGAATGAAAGAAGGAACTACATGCATGGTGCGTCGCATATATTTACGGAGAAAAGAAAAGAATGCCTTGAACATTAAACTCCAAAAGCTTAACAGTAGAATTTAAAAGAAAAGCTCAATCTAAACATTGTGGCATAATTTTGGCCCAAAAAAACTTTAACTATACCTTGATAAATCTTATAAACTAGATCTTCTGGAAAGCAACTTCAGTTACTTGTCCTCCATATAGGCTGGGCTTTTATTTAGACAGAGCAGTGGAAAACAAATCCCAAAGAGACATAAGCTAAAAAATAATAAAGAGAACAAGATAGGTAGTGAAAACAAGACATAATCCAAAAAGAAAAATAGATAAGTTAAATTCTAAAATTGTGTTGACCATTGCATTTTTTGGATGCACCCTTAGTCCTCTTAATTTGTGCCATGGTAAAATTTGTAACCTCATGCAATAAATCTGAAATCAATAGGTTGGAAGCTACTGTTTCTCGGAGGCCAAGGTGCTCCTTGGGATTAGCAGTGACTCCACCACATGAAGAATTCCAATAAATCCCAACAACAAACACAAAATACAAAACGTGACGACAGAGTACACAAGAAGAATAAAGGGAAAAAAAAAAGAGCACCTTGGAGCTCTTGGAGACTAGAGGAGACAAAATGAACATTACTAGCAAGAAGCCAGAGGTTGACCATCTCATCTCACCTCGACCTCAGTTTTTTAGCCCTTTAATTCAAAATATATATATATCTCTACCTCAAAGCAATGAAAAGACAAACGGAGAGAAGTCCTGCTCTAAAGGAGGAAATCGAACATGCTCAATGCATGCAAATGCTTGTGTTCAAGAAAGTGTATATCATATAATAGAGCTGAAACATAAAATGCATGTTGTTTCAGTTTATTTGGCTCCTCGCCAGCAATAGGATTTTATTTGCAAAGCAGACAGAAATATAGCAAGCAGCAGCACCAAACAACCTTTATGGTTTAGCTACATGGACTGATAGCAGCACCTCTCAACCAAGCAATTTGGACTCCACAACTCTGGTATTCTGATGAGATAGACAACATGTTCTACAAGCAAAGGGCTACATTATGAGTGGAATTTGTTAAACTTCACGTCCTCATGGTAACCATCAGCACTATACAGCAAAGAAACAAGGAAGTGTTTGTAGTATCAACAGCAACAATGAAGCTTTTGACTGAAGAAGAGATGCAAGGATTCTGTGGAATGAAGTATAAAAATGGACGGTTAAGAAGTGATAGACAAATCTAATATTAGGTTTTTCATTTCAAATTTAGAAACCAACTTCTTTCTTCTTTTTATTTTTATCTTCTAAGTGAAAGACTTAGGTAGGATCTAACTGCTGGAGTAGGTTTTGATGGCAAGAAGAGTATGAGGCCATGATAGTTTAATTTACCGACTTATAATTGATCTGAACCAAGTCATTTTCGATCAAGTTCCTCATATCCAATCCATCAGGAAGAATGCAGCTTAAAAGGGGTAGATTGCCTTATAGTAAAAATAAAATATGCAAAATTATACTTCCACTAAGGTGTAGTATGAAATAAAATCAGAATGAAAAAAGAAAACTAAACTAAGGTTTGCATATCCTTGAGCAACATCTAGTATCACTTTGAAGAGCAGGCAATTCACCAATTAGCCCCAAAACAAGAACCAATTGACTTCTTCAGAGAAAGGAAAACGAGGAGCAGAGTTGATTATGTGCCTTATGGTAAGAATATAAATTGTAGATAAGAATTTGTAACAATTTACTTATGGAAACCATTTAAAATGCAATCAAAACTAAGTTGGATTTTGTTAAATGACTTCTTGATAAGATTCACCACAGAACGTTATTTATTTTCCACAAAATCATTCCTGAAATTTCATAGAGCCTTCAGGATTGACAATTTTGTACCAGAGCTATGCACAAATGTTCCTCAAAAACCTTGCAAATCAAAAGGAAATGCATTTACCACTTCAACAATTTAGACATGTAGGCATAAGAATCTGGAATGGACATAGAAAACTATTTGATAGATAGTTGACATCCAAATAAAAACAAGAAGGCTTATAAATAAACATCCAATGGCAAGGTTTATGTAAATATCAATAGTTTGTGCTGGTTTCCAACTTCAGACAAGTCGACACAATAATTCAACAAGGTATTATGTAAACAGTTTGAAAGAGTCATCCAATGTGATGTGTGAAAATGCAAAGAACTAAGCAATGTTACAGTCCATTCTACATCATCTCAAGTTTATGTTAACCATCGGGGATGTTTACTTTTTAATGGTTCATTTTAATGCTATCTAAATGCAGATATCACAGCCAACTGAACTTGAAAAGAAAGGGAAAAAAAAATCAACTGTACCTTCCATCTATTTTGGTGTCGAGTTATTTTAATGCTTCTATCTAAATGCAGATACCAGAGCAAACAGAACTTGAAAAGAAAGGGTAAAACAAAACAACTGTACCTTCCATATATTATGGTGTAGATTTACATTAGAGGAAGATCATGTCTTTGTCTTAAGAAACAAGTACTAGATGTTGTTATCATCAGATCCAAGAATAGGTATAAGATACTCAGGTGATAACTATGTCCTAATATATCTAAACATGCATAGCACCAGTAACAGTAAAAAATAACAAAACTATGTCAGTGTTGCTAAAAAATATGTGGGCACCTGATACACTCAATGGACTCATTTCAACTATTTAAGTCACTGAGTGTGCATGATCATGTTGAACATGCAAAAGACAATCATAGATGAATTTTCCTTTTCTAGATGCACATACAAGAAGGTTCACTTTTAGATGACTTTGATGGTGGTGCATGAACTGAGCAGAATTTTATGCATGACACCTACGATTCAGATCATGGACCTTGACATGACGATTATGTACGAGCTTGTACCGCTCGATAATGGTTGAAATCCGATTGTTACCGACTTGTAACGATCTTAATGATCAAATATCGACCATTATTGACAGACAACTCAAGTCTGATCCTTTCCAATGGTCAAATCCAGTTTAAAGGATTTTTAAAACCTTTCTTGCCCTTTTTACTCCCTCAAACTTTTATTTTCTCTCAATCTTTTTTTTACTTCTTCTTTCTCTCATTTTCACATTTACAGTTTTTAAAACTTCATAAAACTGTGATTTATGGATTTGATCCAGCTTTTGAGGCTAATGAAGGAGGATTAACACCTAAGAATAACCCTCTAATTAAAAGTATATGGACAACTTTTCATTCACTTTTAACAACCCGTTCAGTTCGGAGATATGAAAGCAACATGGACAGTAGTGCCTCAACCGACGATAGCAACAACGAGACCATCAACTCTCTTGTATCGTCGTCATCATCAATTGAGACACTATTGTCCACGTCGCTACCATGTCTTTGGACTTTCGGGTTGTGGAATGCGATTGAAAAGTTATTACTTACCTTTAATTAGAGAATTCTTCTTCTTACTTAGGTGTTAAGCCCATCTAATTAGCCTCCCAAACTTATTGCAAGCCACAAATCACAGGCTTGTGAAGTTTTAAGAAAGTGCAAATGTGAGAATGAGATAAGAAATTGAGAAAAAAATAAGAGTTAAGAGTTTGAGAGAGTGAAAGGGGGTGAAAGAGGACAAAAGGATTTAAAATCCCTTTTAAATAGATCTAACCATTGAAATAGGTCACATCTGAGTCATCCGTAGGTAACGATTGGATTTCGACCGTTACTGAGTGGTAAAAGCCCGTGTCGAGTGATCTGAGCCTTTTAGTATATACAACCCGGTACGATGGTTCGCGATCAATCCGTCTTTGGATCGATACTAGCATAAGCTTAAACAACAACGTCAAAAATCATTAAGCAACTAGCACTCATCCCATATCGTTCCATGTCATTTAATACTTTGATAGTGACATGCCTTGAGCCTAATACCAATAAAACAATTTAAACAACAGTCAAAAATCAAATAGAATCAACCTCCAAGTGAGATGACCCAATGAAACTAGAAGTCTTCATCATGAACTATAAAAGTAATAACAAAGAGAGATGACACAACAAAACTTTCTAACAGTAGGACCATAAGCCATCTATATTATCCAATTAATAGGTTCTAGAAATAACAAAACAGAAGAGCAAGATATGATATCTTTGTTAGGCCAGTAAATTCGATTACAAAGAAAATGTCATTAAAAACAAGCAAACATAAAGGATCGTATTTAAGAAACCACTTGAAGATCTTAAAAACAAGTATAGAATCAAGCAAGTACCTTCTTCCCACCCTGCACAACCTCTTCCTTTATCTCAAGCTCCTTATTCTCTGCATTTGCTCTTCTTGCCACATAGGTGAAGAACATGCCTCTTTTAAAGGTGTCAATAATCTTTCAAAACTCAAAATACAAGTCAACTATAAGATTAAGTGCATACCTCATAACTATCCTACGCTCCATTTCTGAGTTTCTCTCGATTCTATGGATTTGTTTTTCTTATGAATGAAGGGGACGCTTTAACTCTCTTTTAAAGGCACCAATCCAATTGACATGCTTCCAATTCTTATGAACTCAAAGAAGTCAATTATGATTGGGTGCTTACTTTGTATCCATCCTAGCACCATCACCTCGGCACATTAGTGTTTCTTCTAGACAACAAGTTCTTAGAACTCCCAAATGGGCCATCCAAGATTACTTGCTTTCCTCCTATTATCACTCGCTACTACATATACTTTCCTAACCGTTGTGACCATTCTTTACCCTCTTCACCTTCCGCCTTCCATACCAAAACAACCCATTATCCTTTGTGAATGAGGTCCAACTTCGGGCTTGCCTTTGACAGCATTTCATTTGGCAATCACAATAATTTCAATCTTAAGTTCACTAACAATTTTTGCAATCTTAACATATATCTTCACCAACTAGTTTATTAAGTACCAAAGTCTCGTATGTGATAGAATATTGTTATTCTGATCTCAGTTTGTTTAAAGTGTTGTAGGTATTGTGTAACTACAATTGATTGCTAGTTCAATTTAGAAATAATTTAAAATCCTACCCTAAATCATATAAAAATGAAATCACCTAAATTACTTATATTACATAAAGTCACTCTAGAATAAGCTCAAAACACACTCTCTTGAGTGGTAAATAATTATAGAACTTTAAACAACAAACCCCATTTTCATAACTTTCTGAAAAATGGTTGTCTTGTATATATCAGAATCATTACTAGTCTAAAGTAATATGCTTAATACATATGCCTGAATTTTCAATTCTTTCACCTGCCATGAAAGACTCTAAATCCTTCAAAGTCAGCCCCCTAAAATCAATCATTTGATGCTCCTAAGATGTATCACATCACATGAGTGATAAAAATAGGGGCATAGAAGATATATGAAATAAGCATTTCTCCTATTTCTCTTCTTTTGTAATGAGATAATTAAAAAATTACTTTATGAATTTTCAATATACCAATACACTGTTAAAAATTAAAACAAGTGGCAAAAATAATTTGTGTCATCTAACAAAAATTTGCTTCACAATAGCCCAGACCAAGTCCTTGATAGGTCCCCAAAACTAAAGAATCGTCAAATACAAACATTTCATCGTAGAATGAGAAACAAAAATTATTCATAGAATTTGAATTAAGGTTCACTTCATGGGACAAAATATCACAAGTTTAGCTTCACAAAGAGAAAAAAGAATAAGAAGACAAACTAAATCAAGAAAGATGTTATTATAATGTATAATCTTTCCACAAGAAAGAAAATGCTACAAAAATTCTTAGTGATAACTTATCAATTTGCCTATACTCTCAAAAACAACTTTGAGTTCATAAAAATCAGAACCATTTTGGTTTGGTTTTTTTGCTATGTATGTTGAACTTCTACCTCAGAAAACCTCTTCCAATAAAAAAAGGGTAAGAATGAGATACGCCAAATATAATTGCAATAGGATTCACTAATTAACACTAAATGTTGGTTAGCTAGAAGAACGATAATATTTGAATTAAAAAGACATCAATGATGGGATCAACTACATAGGTAATCTTCTCTCAAGAATACCAAAATGTAAGATGAATATCACTATGCTAAGTATTCCACCTAGTAACTCAGTACTGTACTACTAGATAGGTTATCAAATCGTACTGATTTGGTATTTAAATACACTATAGGAATGGCTAAGATAGAAAAGATAGTCAAAAGAAAAAGGAAGAGTAGGAGAAGAGAGGTAGCGGAGCCAAGGCTGACAACCCATGGTGTGTGGTGTGGAGGTAGGCGATGGTGGATTTCACTTACCAGGACACAATTTCAAGCTCCAGACGTATGGAGAAAGCTCAGAAAAGTAATCCCCAATTAAAGCAAACATAATTTTTTAAAGTTTATCTTTTATAACTGAACTGCCCAAAATGAGGGCAATATACATCTCAGTTTGAGCTCGAGCCAGGAAATATCAATTGGTAAAAGCCATTGCAATCTAGGGTTCACACCATAGTTGAAGAAATTTAAAGTTTCTGATATTCAGAATCTGAATGTAAACAATCGATACCATTAAGAGTCCATGTAATTTACCATAATGAATCAATGACCTCTATCAAAGATTCAAGGGGTAGGAATCAAATGAACATAAGCAAAAGAAACTCTTTGAAGCAATGTTCTAGTACTTAAGAGGTATGTTGCGGGTTCCACATGCAAGAAATATCATAATGTATCGAATATGAAAAGATAACCAATGTTAAATAAATACAAGGACATATCGATGGAAATCGTACAATTATAGCATCTACATAATCTGAAATGACAGAAGGTTTGTGCCAAGAGGACAACGCTCAACTAATATCAAACTCAAACAATCATTCAAGGAAAAAAGATTTTAAGTGACAGATAATATTCCAAAATTGAGACCAAGACACCCAATACAACATCAAACTCACATGGATCATTAAAAAAAACCAAAATCAAGTTGAAGGGCAAGAGGATAAGTCAACATTGAATCTATAGATCAATACAATGTGGATTGCAAAACTGACCGCTTAGCACATCTTGGATAGTTTTATCTAATCAATGACTGGTAAGTAGACCAACCCAAACTGTACCATCTCATCTGGTTCACTACATATACAATTTTTTGGCTTTTAACCCTGTGCTAGGTCTTGGCTTGAAATGAGATTCCTTGCAAGGAGTCACAAGCTATCTTCACCTATCATCGCCTACACGCTTGTCACCGCCTGCACAATCCCACTCCAATACACCTCTTCCTCCTCTTCTTCCTTTATCCTACTCTTCTTCCCTCTTCCTCTTCTTGCTTCCTCCCCTCCTCACCCTCCCCCAATAGTACCAAGGCACATTGCAACATACCAACACACAGTATACCAGAATAGACCAAACTTGTATCGGTCAATGGATAGACTGGTACAGGTTTGGTCCCACAACCAAACACTAAGGGGCATGTAAATTGCAGATCAGCACAATTTTTGGGTACTTTAAGACTTCACGTTCTATTTTACAACTTATAATCCTATGATCACACCTTGTGATCCCACGATCACCTCTATCTTGGAGGCTTGTCAATAATTATAAATCACTTGCATAAATTCACATCAATGAAGAAGCATGAAAGTTGTTAAATTTATGTTGAACTACAGACCGCTCTTGGCAACTCTATCTAATATATGCTACTTTATAGATTCAAACCAGTTAAATCATATAAATCTTAAGTTTATTAGATAGCAAATACCCATGAAATAGGGTTTCTAGGGGTTCCGAGAACCAAAACCAAAAAGGGTATCATGTATATGTCGACACAGTCAGCATTCACCGAACCAACCAAGGACCAATGCGAGTACCTAATGGTACACCAATGCATTCCAAGTTTGGAAAAAAAAACTAAAAGAATTATAAAAAAATTGCCTGGTAAGCAGCTCCTATACAGACCATGTGGCATTCCACACTAGTAAATAGCAAGCGGATAAACAATGACATGAGCAATATTAGATCTAAGTTAATTAGCAGTTCCCTTTTTTATTCTTTTATACCGAAATGATTGTCAATCAATCATATGCTAGTATCCATATATACTGATGAAACCTACACCAAATGGCAAAACAGAACCCATAAAGAGTAATGAAACATATACATAAAATAGAAAAGTCAGTCAACAACTCCAATAATAATGGAATCTCTGGAATTACATGTGAATCTCTAGCTATACATTTGTTGTGTTTTGGGATTTGTTAGTATGCCATAGATACAATTGAGGTTCCAGAAGTGATTTAAGACTTTGAGATGTGAAATAACCTATGCAGGATGTAAAATAAAAAATAGTGAGATATTTTAAAGAATTATACTGGAAGTATGCCTATATCTCATAATTAGCAAAAGTCGAAATGCAATTGCATCCATGAATAGACTAGTTTGCATGACACTTAAATCTTTATATGCCAGATTACATATAGCAAATTCACTGGGGTCAAAAAGAGATGAAAAATAAAAAATCACCAAATGTTTTAGGGGTTGAATAAATATATAAATTTGACACCAGTTTAGGTCTTTATGGCTTGAGGGAGCAGGGAAAGGAGGGCATAGAAAAGTATCTACTATAGCTTCGTCTCCATAAATGATAACCCTCCGACTCCTCAGTATTTGCCCTCCTCACTATTTGCCTCATTATTCTTTAGTTTCATGGCAACAAAGATAATTGGAACAAGCAAACCCATAGAAACTCAAGACTTCCCCTAAGGAACTCTCACTAGTCGAGGCAGTGTGCCTTGCCTCCAGTCTAGATTCACTCATCTTGTGGTGCAAGTGAACAACTTTTCTACTCTTTAAAACGGGTAGGGTGGTGGTAAGATCAAATATGAACTGATTTGTTCTCATGACCGGACGCCCATCAGAAAGAAATTGCTCAACCAATTCCACACAACCCCAACCAAAGCATTTGAAATCAATGGAGTAACATTCTGCTGAGGTATCTCAATGGCATCACTGACTTCATTCAAAAATATAGCCTAACTGAGAGATGTTACAATTAAGGTTAATCTTTTACACTAGTCTTAACCATAATAAATAAGCTGAGTAAGACTGTGATTGTGTTAGAAGTCATAGTCGTTCATAAAAAATGTGGATATAGTTTTATTACATTATTCGTGAACACAATTAATAGAGCTCTTAAAGCTTCATACCTCCAGTTAAACTATAGAGCAAACAAATTCTAAATTGTTAACTGCATTGGCGATAGGCCATAAGTGAAAATCTGATGATATTAACTTATATTAACAAGTACTTGTTCTCTTCCATGAGACTTAACTGCTTATCCTGTATTAGTCCTCCTAAAGAACTTATTGCAAATGTTATATTTCTACCAGGCTCTTTTGGACTTCTCATGGCTATTTTCAATAGGTTACATCTTCAAGCACTACAAGGAAACTAATCTAGACTCTACGCATCCATGACCGGTTCTGAAATATAACTTGTAAATCAACATAAATTAGAACAAGAAAAATCAAAGAGAGAATGTCTTAATTAGCATAATCATATTGCACCATGTGTATCCTTCTTAATGTAAGAAAAAATATATATAATTGAATCATGCATCATATCATGCATTATCTAAGTGAAACGGCCTACACTTTTAAACACCTTACTAGAGTTTTTCATCTTTCAAGAACACAAACACAAAATAAAAAGTTAACAAAAGTTGGGAGACCATCAGAATAATTTTGGCGGAAGCAACCTATGGTTGTAGTCTAGTTAATTGTTTTATCTAAAGCCCCAATGGTGGTAGCCAAGTAGAATATACAAAATGAGAAGTTAACACAACTTGGGAGGCTGCCAAAATAATTTTGGCCTAGGCTTTCGATTGTTGTCTACCTAATTGTTTTATCTAGTATTTCTCATTTCAGGTACCGGACTCGTCTCAAAGATTTGTCGGGTCGATACGTATTGATTTGTCGTGTCGACACACGGTATGCTAGGGTATGCCAGAGACTCGAGCAATCCACGTTTGATCGTTAATTGAATCGACTGCACCTCCCAAACCATACCGACTCGAGTAGTATAACAAACATTGGTTTTATCTAAAGCTCCTATGTTGGTAGCCAAGTAGCTCGCTCACATTAGTCAAGTTTACTTTACAAACAAAAATGAAGAAAATAATTCAAATTAACAAATTTAGCCAAGAAAAAAAAAATGAGAACAAGGTTCGTAATTTCGTATCATACAGAGCTCGATACATACGATACACTTTCATATATATATAGATATATATAAACATATAAAGAGGCAACGTCATTGAGGAAGATATATATTTTATATAAAAATATAAAAAATGAAAAAAAAGGCGACGTCGTCGAGGATGCTGCCTCGACGACGAACGTGGTATTCTCCTCGTCTAAGGAGACAAGGAGAAGAGGAGGCGACGTCTTCGCCTCGTTTGCAGTGTTTAGCGAGGGAGGGCAGTGACGGATCGAGATCGCCGAGGGAGAGTGGCACCGAATCTCTAGGTTCTCCCTCTTCTTCCTTCTCCCTCGCAACAACTAAGTTAATACCGCCCTTCAGCAAGCGGCGACGATCGATATCGACCGTTTTGGACCTATTTCGGGTACTAACAGGGTGGAAACAATCCTAACCAATGGTACCACCCAATAGCGAACGATCCACATATCTCATTGGCAATACATACCGCCGGTATAAGCCAATACCGCTCGGTATGAGCCAATATGTATCGCTCGTTACGGGCGGTACCATTTGGTATTACAAACCTTAAATGAGACATCTACATTTTTAGCAATATATTCTATATGTTGTATGGAACAATCTTCAATTCTTCATAATGATTTCATAACGCTGAGGTAATACTTCTGCAATATATTATTAAAAAATCAGGTGTTATGTGCCACTTTGTCCTATGGTGACATGCAAAAAAACAAGTTTTGGAAGTATAGACTTCTATATCTATAAGTTGACCTTCGTGAGAGAGAAATCTTCTTGCAAGCACTCAAATGTAATCTCAATATATACCATATAAAGATTCAAGTGTCCACATACAAGATGAATAGTAATGTGTATGAGAAATTATCAATTTAGTACTTCCTTTGAAGTATCAGAATTGAGGGATTTCATCAGTTTGTCACTAATTTACCCTTTTTGTAAGTAGTAAGTAGATATCTCAGTCTTGCTGAACAACCTCAAAATCAGAAACTGAAAATACCTGTGACATCACAGACTTATAAAATGGTAAAGAAGTGATCTCCACTTTTGACCAAATGCTTTAATCCGATTTGGAAATTCAAATATCGATTTCTATGTTTCTAGAAAATCAGAGACAATTATATTGTCTTAGCTAACCAATTAATAGGATCATATCAATCACTACAAATAGGCAGGCAAGTGCTAGTGATGATTAAAAATGTTAGCATGTAAAAATGAACACATTCCAAAAATTGAAGAACATGTTCAAACAATCCATTTAGCATTCCAACATGAATTATGAAAAGTATGAACCTATATTCACTAATATATATGGAAATAATGAATGGACCTTATCACAATTAATTACAAATGTAACTTGGTGACAAAGTATTCAGCACATTGAAAGTTGTGTAAACTTTACCTATCCATTTGTAATAATCAGATTCATGATAATTCAATCAGTGCTTTTTGCACCATCCTTTGGCCTGTTGTTGAAATCAGAATTTGGGAACCAGAAGAGGTAAGTTGTCATAAAATTATGTAAATATGTTATGTACATGATGAATTAGAAGATCCATAAATGAGTGTGTATAGTTGAAGAAAAAGGCTGACAGAAGCATAAGAAGGGTAATAGAACCGCAAGTTGAAATTTACATCGATATATAATGCCACAAATAACAAATATCAACAACTCAATGAGTATGCAGCATGAATCAAACTACCATCTCCTGAGATAAAAGGAATGCTCTAGAATATGCCAACTTACGTTGGAATTATATAAAAATAAATCATAACAATTACATGCATTGTGTGCTGTAATAACAATTAATATATAGAAAGGAAGGGTAAGGACTTATCCAATAAAGTGTTGCCTTGACAATGTGTAACAATCTAAATTGAATTTACAGAAAATAAGTCATTAGGTTCATGGACACTATATACTAGTTGTGTACCAAGAATGATAAAGAGAACAAAATGATAAGGATTGCCAACTGAAGTGTTATATTGACCTATTATCTAAATCAAATATGTCTCACATTTACTGCTCCATGTGTGACCCTATGTACCATCCAGCATGGAGTATGTGGATGGGGTTTCGAAATTACAAAGGAGTGAACCAGCAAGTTTGGTTGACTGATATTTCTTTTAGGTTTCATAGAATAGGAACGGACTAGAAAATACATCAACCTGGAAGAGAGATTATTATAGAACAAGATAAACACATAGATGCCGTGGAAAGAACAATTGATATTTCCTTTTGTGATTTCTACTTCTCACTTTTTCTTATTATTTTCTATGTTCCTCATATTCTTCCGCTAGCACATCTATGTTGATACCATGATGTACCAAGACACAACAACAACATGGACAGTGTCAACCACAGACCATGTGGCATGTCATGTAACTGACTTTTCTTTATGTAACACAAATATCAAATTCTTGCCATCAATGTTCCAATCCACTTGGTTCAATGTTCATTCAATTTATCAATCAAGTTTACTCCTTAAAGCAAACAAATATAGTTCGAACATGATAGATGATAATATAAGGGATGTTGAACCAAATACTGGACAATAGTTTCAGAAAGTAAAAGATGTAATAAAAAAGCATTGGAAACAAGAGCTAAGAATGTAGCAAGAATGCTAAGAAGAAGGTCTAAACTAATTTAAGTATACATCAAAATTCATGTGGCCATATTTGTTCCCAGTTATCTAAAATGATGATGTGACTTGTGAGTAAATTCAAAAAAATAACAAAATGATCTAAGATAACTATTAGGTGACAAAGCCTAAACAAGTGCTTGTTCCCAGTGTTTCCAATCCACTTGGTGCAATGTTAATTACTTGATTTAACGTATCATTCAAGGTTACTTCTTAAAGCAAACAAACATAGTTGGAACATGCTAGATAGTAATATAAGGGAATGATGAATCACATACTGGACAATAGTTTCAGAAAGTAAAAGATGCAATAAAAAAATATGGGAAAGAAAAGCTAAGAATCTAGCAAGAATGCTAAGAAGAAGGTCCAAAATAATTTAAGTATACATCAAAATTCATGTGGCCATATTTGTTCTCAGTTTTATAAATTGATGATATGAGTAAATTTAAAAACATAACAAAACTCTAAGTGAACTATAAGGCGACAAAGCCTAAACATTCAGCCACTAAGTTTAACAATACAGTTAATTAATATAAAATAAAAATGGCTATGAATCAAGGTTAGAAAAAACCACCTTATAGACAAAACAAACCACACAGAAAACTATGCTCCAATCTCACATCTACACATATTAAACTATGCAAAAACAGACCTTATAATTTGAATTATACCAGAGAAAGAAAAGAAGTAGCAGATATGACCATTACAGAGAAAGTATGGGGAAGCAAGCGAAATGATATGTTTAATGTTCCTCACTTGCAGTTGATTATGCCTGATCCATTATCAGAATCTACTTATGACAGAAATTACATGCTAACAAAAGTGACTGTATTGTCTTTTCTTGAGAAATAAAATGCTAAGAGAATCTCGTTGATGACTTCTCAACATAATTCTACATGGTAAAAACTTTGAATCAGTAGAAAGAACAAACATTTTCTAGCTCTGTTTATTGTTGCATGTGTTGTTGTAGTACCTGAAGAAAACCCAGAAAACGATCTAGAGTAAAAAACTTTGAATATGTGAAAGGAATTAACATTACCTAGATCTATTTCTTGCTGTATATGTTCGTTCTTTTAGTGCCTGAAGAAAATCTTGCAAAAGATTTAGATACAGGATATCAATACACTTAAATTTTAGGAACAAGAACATGAATTTGGAACAGTCTACAAGAAACATGAGCAATTCAAGAAAACAGGAGAGACATAGGCTCTGAGACGTTATTCTCTGAATTATTGGCATCAAGTAATAAAAAAGAAAACCATACAAAAGAAATCGCTTCAAGAATTTGAATGGCATCAATAGAACAGGAGAAGCGTAGGATTAAGTGCATTATCTAGTCTCCGCATTCAACAAATATGCTCTTTCTGACCAATTCTTTGGGGCTCATTCTCTGATTTTTTGGCAGCAAGTGATCGGAATTAAAAACCCATGGAAGAAAGCATTCAGGAAACCCTGAAATCAAGAAGAGAGAGAAAGTATGCGATGAAAAGCATCACCTCGCCTTGGAGAAACCTGCTGATTGTCTCTGGGGCTCCCGGAGTGAGAACTTTCAAGAACTCAAGGAGTCAAGAAAATAGACGAGGTATTGGACCTTCAAGAACTCAAAGGGAGTCGAGAAAATAGAGGAAGCATGGGATAGACCGCATCACCTGGGCTCTGCAACGAGAAACCTGGTCCGTACGGTTGATTGTCTCACGGTCCTCGTTGTTTTGTTAAATGCAACAGGTAATCGGATCAATAAGCCTAGAAGAAACGATCTCAAGAACTCATGAAGCAAATCAAGGATCAAGGGTTATTACCTTGTCTCCGTCTCGCTCTCGTCCTCCTGGTTTGCGCTTCTTGTAGGGGAATTCAATTATTCAGAAGCACGAAAAGTAAAGACCGATAAAAAGAATATAATCGTTTGCTTTTTTTAAGCAAGAGATAGGTTCTTGCCTTCTTTTTCTTGAATTCTCAAAGAAAGACAAGACACTCATGAAGCAGCCACATAATTCTCATACTGTGATCCTCAATTTTTTTTGTTTTTCTTTGCTTGACTGCACTAGCGACTTTCAATTCCTTTTGTTGCATTACATGGCCTGGAATTAAATGACACTATCAATGGTAAGATAAAGCAAAAGTTTCTGTTGCAAATTGTACTCTTTGAAGATTCTAATCCAGATTCAGATAGTGCATGAATCTAGTTAGTGCAACAACATGCTACATAATTTTGTGTGTAAAGGAAGCTAGTTATGTAGCAGAACAAAGACACTAGGGAAAAAAGAATCAGCATGCCAATTATTACATAAATGTCTACATAAGAACTTTGACATTACTACATAAGAAACATCTACATAAGAAACAACTTTGACACTGATAATTACATAAACATCTACATAAGAATTATGACTTCTGTTGAAGTGTCTTCGGAGAATAATCTTACATATATTTGCCAATTATTTCTTCCAAATTTCTCTCAAAGAAATTTAATGTGCAACATGGGCTTCCCTTTAGTTAAATGCAGGCAACAAATTGCTATGAACTACAAAAGAGGAAGGAAACTGAAATAAACCACAACAAGAATATACCCGGTGACGAAATCCCATGAAAAAAAAGGTTTGACAGAAGCAAGTAATTGAAATAGCATAGGGAAGGGAGGACATTTAAATCTCAAGACAAAGAAAGAAGCTACGGGCCATCTTTGTCATTGGTCATCAACAAATGTATCCTCTATTTTAAATCAGTTTTACAACTAAACAGTTAAAAAATGGTAACAGAAAGAAATTAAATCAAGCAAGCACAGTGACAAACCAATTACAAGATTAAACTGTTATTCTTGATGTCCATATAATCAAATCCTATGATGAAGTTTATAGTTCTAATGGAAGAAAAAGAATAAGAAACCTGTAGATAGTAAAGATATATGAAATACAGAGCCATAATTGTAGTTCTGTGTGCCAAAATACTGCCTAAAAATGATAAATTTTAGAACAATGACGACATTTGAGATGAAGAGGTTGTGAGACCCCATTAGTCCTAAATTGGAAGTGGGCTAGTAAGGAGGTTGATGCATATATCATAATACAATAAAGTAACTCCTCAAGTAAGTTTTAACCAACAAAGCCAACATGTTTCTAGTTGACAAAATGACAATTTACAACTAGCTTTTAACTTTTTTGACAAACCATCCCGCTATCATTAGAAGTCATCTTTGACTTAGTAAAAGTGTTGTTAAAAGTTACCTTTGACTTAGTAAAAGAAGTTACAACCAATTTTCTGATTTATGAATAAAACTAAGGGTTGTTAAGGGCTATTTACATTAGTGGGTTACATGTGATCTCTCTTTCCTCGGTGTACACACTCTTGAGAAGGGCATGTAGAGCAGAGCCAGAAGCTGCCAAGAGTTTGAGTCTGATGAGAACTAAGTGTTTTTTACACACTAATTTTTCTCCCTATAATAAAGATCTGAAGCGTACTTCGTGGACATCATAGTTTGAGTGAACCACGTAATCTGTGTCTTTATTTGTGTTTTATTCTTTCTTGCTTCTTTGAACCTGGTATTAGGAGACTTGTTTTTCTCCTAACAGCTATGACTTAATATCAGCTTATAGAGGTTGATCAAATTTGTAACCAAGCAATAAACCATGAAAATCTGAAAGGCCACTTTGGCTATAGATGGGAACTTCATGCAACTAAGAACCAAAACCGACAACCTGAAAATGTGAGAAAAGATAGTATTCATATTAATAGCACAAAAGAGCTAATAAACCAACTGACTACATGAAATTTCATTCCACAATAACTACAAAAATATGTGCAAAAGAGCAAATCATGTTTATTCCACTAACTGCAAAGATATTATAGAAGTTGTTCTTGTTGAAATTATGCTTTTGCTGAACGTACTTATCAAGCACACTTGATCATCAAAAAGAAAAAGGAAAAATAAAAGGATCCTTCAAGTTAAGAATTAACATGTTACATGTTCAAAGAGAGAATAATGTTTATTTATGGATACTGACAGACTTAAGATGCTATTGTTGAAGCTCAGAAGTTCCACGGTTTTGATGTAGAAACAGACTAAAAAACTGGTTAGATGTAATAAAATGGTTAGAAAAGATCTAGTACACTACACTTGTCCTATCGTCAATAAATGCTTTAAAGGATCCAAGCAGCCCTATAAGGATTAACAAAACGGGTCAGATTGATGTCAAGCCAAATCATGGTAATGCATGCAAAAATTACTCCATAGAAATCAGATATGAGAATTCATAATTAGAAGAAATAAATATGGCAACTCTGATACTACTTGTCTCATATTGTAGGCATTTAATCAAAATAGATAGTAGATCTACAATATGGGATGGACATGTAAGCAAACTATCTAATAGTGTCCAAAGATATAAACAAGCATACCTCTTCATAAGCTAAATGAATAAACCCAATGCAAATTAGAAAGCAACTAACTAAATAGAACTTCAGTGTATAAACCATAAATCCACAGCTGCATCGAAAAGACATACCTAAATGTTGTTGCCTTTAAATGACAATGTGGCAAGGACAAAATGCACATGCAATTTCAATGAAATGCAACGATGAGTAGATGTCAGTAAAACAAAAAATAACATCCAGTATTAAACTATAAAATGTTATGAAACGAAGTCATCTCAAACTCAAAACAATATAAGCAAACAAATCCTCAAAGAACCAAAATAACAAGCATATAATTATTCTGTGATATTTAAGCATTCAAAAAGTTGAAGCTAAAGTCAATGGAAACAAACAAAAATATGAGCATCAAGTCTTTATTTTTTAACAGGAAAATTAGCTCGGTATTGGTTATACTGTAGATCTCAGAGTCTTTTGCAAATCACAGTAAAGAATAAACTCTCTTGAACATTTTATTTAAGGTCAAATTGGTACAGTTTCTATGAATTATTAAATATTAAATTTGTCAAACTTTTGGGTTCGATTTGCTCAAATTTTGCTAAGATTCTAGGGGTATTTCTGGATGTTGATAAGTGAAATAACCTGAATCAAATATAAGTGAAAATATTAAAACAACGACGATTAAAGCAAATAGAATCATTTATAAGGATGACCAATGGAAACAAATCATCTTCAACGATCTCTAATCATGAACTCTAACAAATAATACACATCCATGAATTGCAAGAAAAACACTAAACGCAACAGCCTTTTTGATGTTTTAGTATAGCTAGTTCCACAAAATGCTTGCCAAGACTACGGTACACATCCATGAATTGCAAGAACAACACTATACGCAACAGCCTTTTTGATGTTTTAGTATAGCTAGTTCCACAAAATGCTTGCCAAGACTACGGAACCTCTTAATCACAAACTCTTATCTTTCAATAGCATGATAGTAGAATGAAAGAAGGAACTACATGCATGGTGCGTCGCATATATTTACGGAGAAAAGAAAAGCATGCCTTGAACGTTAAACTCCAAAAGCTTAACAGTAGAATTTAAAAGAAAAGCTCAATCTAAACATTGTGGCATAATTTTGGCCCAAAAAAACTTTAACTATACCTTGATAAATCTTATAAACTAGATCTTCTGAAAGCAACTTCAGTTACTTGTCCTCCATATAGGCTGGGTTTTATTTAGACAGAGCAGTGGAAAACAAATGCCAAAGAGACATAAGCTAAAAAATAATAAAGAGAACAAGATAGGTAGTGAAAACAAGACATAATCCAAAAAGAAAAATAGATAAGTTAAATTCTAAAATTGTGTTGACCATTGCATTTTTTGGATGCACCCTTAGTCCTCTTAATTTGTGCCATGGTAAAATTTGTAACCTCATGCAATAAATCTGAAATCAATAGGTTGGAAGCTACTGTTTCTCGGAGGTCAAGGTGCTCCTTGGGATTAGCAGTGACTCCACCACATGAAGAATTCCAATAAATCCCAACAACAAACACAAAATACAAAACGTGACGACAGAGTACACAAGAAGAATAAAGGGAAAAAAAAAAGAGCACCTTGGAGCTCTTGGAGACTAGAGGAGACAAAATGAACATTACTAGCAAGAAGCCAGAGGTTGACCATCTCATCTCACCTCGACCTCAGTTTTTAGCCCTTTAATTCAAAATATATATATCTCTACCTCAAAGCAATGAAAAGACAAACGGAGAGAAGTCCTGCTCTAAAGGAGGAGTCGAACATGCTCAATGCATGCAAATGCTTGTGTTCAAGAAAGTGTATATCATATAATAGAGCTGAAACATAAAATGCATGTTGTTTCAGTTTATTTGGCTCCTCGCCAGCAATGGGATTTTATTTGCAAAGCAGACAGAAATATAGCAAGCAGCACCAAACAACCTTTATGGTTTAGCTACATGGACTGATAGCAGCACCTCTCAACCAAGCAATTTGGAGTCCACAACTCTGGTATTCTGATGAGATGGACAACATGTTCTACAAGCAAAGGGCTACATTATGAGTGGAATTTGTTAAACTTCAAATCCTCATGGTAACCATCAGCACTATACAGCAAAGAAACAAGGAAGTGTTTGTAGTATCAACAGCAACAATGAAGCTTTTGACTGCAGAAGAGATGCAAGGATTCTGTGGAATGAAGTATAAAAATGGACGGTTAAGAAGTGATAGACAAATCTAATATTAGGCTTTTCATTTCAAATTTAGAAACCAACTTCTTTATTCTTTTTTTTTATCTTCTAAGTGAAAGACTTAGGTAGGATCTAACTGTTGGAGTAGGTTTTGATGGCAAGTAGACTATGAGGGATAATTGATCTGAACCAAGTCATTTTCGATCAAATTCCTCATATCCAAACCATCAGGAAGAATGCAGCTTAAAAGGGGTAGATTGCCTTATAGTAAAAATAAAATATGCAAAATTCTACTTCCACTAAGATGTTGTATGAAATAAAATCAGAATGAAAAAAGAAAACTAAACTAAGGTTTGCATATCCTTGAGCAACATCTAGTATCACTTTGAAGAGCAGACAATTCACCAATTAGCCCCAAAACAAGAAGCAATTTACTTCTTCAGAGAAAGGAAAACGAGGAGCAGAGTTGATTATGTGCCTTATGGTAAGAATATAAATTGTAGATAAGAATTTGTAACAATTTACTTATGGAAACCATTTAAAATGCAATCAAAACTAAGTTGGGCTTTTGTTAAATGCCTTTTCTCAACAGCAAGAAGAGCTTGATAAGATTCACCACAGAACGTTATTTATTTTCTACAGAAATCATTTCTGAAATTTTATAGAGCCTTCAGGATTGACAATTTTGTACCAGAGCTATGCACAAATGTTCCTCAAAAACCTTGCAAATCAAAAGGAAATGCATTTACCACTTCAAGAATTTACACATGTACGCATAAGAATCTGGAATTGATATAGAAAACTATTTGATAGATAGTTGACATCCAATGGTGAAAAAATCTACAAAAATAAAAACAAGAAGCGTTATAAATAAACATCCAATGGCGAGATTTATGCAAATATCAATACTGTATGCTGGTTTCCAACTTCAGACAAGTCGACACAATAATTCAACAAGGTATGTAAACAGTTTAAAAGATTCATAAACTCTTATCTTTCGATAGCATGATAGTAGAACCTCTTAATCACAAAATGCTTGCCAAGACTATAGAACCTCTTAATCACAAACTCTTATCTTTCGATAGCATGATAGTAGAATGAAAGAAGGAACTAAATGCATGGCGTCGCATATATTTATGGAGAAAAGAAAAGCATGCCTTGAACATTAAACTCCAAAAGCTTAACAGTAGAATTTAAAAGAAAAGCTCAATCTGAACATTGTGGCATAATTTTGGCCCAAAAAACCTTTAACTATACTTTGAAAAATCTTATATCTGGATCTTCTTGGAAGCAACTTCAGTTACTTGTCCTCCATATTAGCTGGGTTTTTATTTAGACAGAGCAGTGGAAAAAAAAATGACAAAGAGACATAAGCTAAAAAAATAATAAAGAGAACAAGATAGGTAGCGAAAACAAGACATAATCCAAAAAGAAAAATATATGAAGTTAAATTAAAAGATTGTGTTGACCATTGCATTTTTTGGATGCATCGTTTGGCCTCTTAACTTGTGCCATGGTAAAATTTGTAATCTCATGCAGCAGATCTGAAATCAATAGGTTGGAAGCTACTGTTTCACTAATATATATGGAAATAATGAATGGACCTTATCACAATTAATTACAAATGTAACTTGGTGACAAAGTATTCAGCACATTGAAAGTTGTGTAAACTTTACCTATCCATTTGTAATAATCAGATTCATGATAATTCAACCCGAGCTTTTTGCACCATCCTTTGGCCTGTTGTTGAAATCAGAATTTGGGAACCAGATGAGGTAAGTTGTCATAAACATTGTCCGGAAAATTATGTAAATATGTTATGTACATGATGAATTAGAAGATCCATAAATGAGTGTGTATAGTTGAAGAAAAAGGCTGACAGAAGCATAAGAAGGGTAATAGAACCGCAAGTTGAAATTTACATCGATATATAATGCCACAAATAACAAATATCAACAACTCAATGAGTATGCAGCATGAATCAAACTACCATCTCCGAGATAAAAGGAATAATCTAGAATATGCCAACTTACGTTGGAATTATAGAAAAATAAATCATAACAATTACATGCATTGTGTGCTATAATAACAATTAATATATAGAAAGGAAGGGTAAGGACTTATCCAATAAAGTGTTGCCTTGACAATGTGTAACAATCTAAATTGAATTTACAGAAAATAAGTCATTAGGTTCATGGACACTATATACTAGTTGTGTACCAAGAATGATAAAGAGAACAAAATGATAAGGATTGCCAACTGAAGTGTTATATTGACCTATTATCTAAATCAAATATGTCTCACATTTACTGCTCCATGTGTGACCCTATGTACCATCCAGCATGGAGTATGTGGATGGGGTTTCGAAATTACAAAGGAGTGAACCAGCAAGTTTGGTTGACTGATATTTCTTTTTAGGTTTCATAGAATAGGAACGGACTAGAAAATACATCAACCTGGAAGAGAGATTATTATAGAACAAGATAAACACATAGATGCCGTGGAAAGAACAATTGATATTTCCTTTTGTGATTTCTACTTCTCACTTTTCTTATTATTTTCTATGTTCCTCATATTCTTCCATCTATGTTGATACCATGATGTACCAAGACACAACAACAACATGGACAGTGTCAACCACAGACCATGTGGCATGTCATGTAACTGACTTTTCTTTATGTAACACAAATATCAAATTCTTGCCATCAATGTTCCAATCCACTTGGTTCAATGTTCATTCAATTTATCAATCAAGTTTACTCCTTAAAGCAAACAAATATAGTTCGAACATGATAGATGATAATATAGGGGATGTTGAACCAAATACTGGACAATAGTTTCAGAAAGTAAAAGATGTAATAAAAAAGCATTGGAAACAAGAGCTAAGAATGTAGCAAGAATGCTAAGAAGAAGGTCTAAACTAATTTAAGTATACATCAAAATTCATGTGGCCATATTTGTTCCCAGTTATCTAAAATGATGATGTGACTTGTGAGTAAATTCAAAAAAATAACAAAATGATCTAAGATAACTATTAGGTGACAAAGCCTAAACAAGTGCTTGTTCCCAGTGTTTCCAATCCACTTGGTGCAATGTTAATTACTTGATTTAACGTATCATTCAAGGTTACTTCTTAAAGCAAACAAACATAGTTGGAACATGCTAGATAGTAATATAAGGAATGATGAATCACATACTGGACAATAGTTTCAGAAAGTAAAAGATGCAATAAAAAAATATGGGAAAGAAAAGCTAAGAATCTAGCAAGAATGCTAAGAAGAAGGTCCAAAATAATTTAAGTATACATCAAAATTCATGTGGCCATATTTGTTCTCAGTTTTATAAATTGATGATATGAGTAAATTTAAAACATAACAAAACTCTAAGTGAACTATAAGGCGACAAAGCCTAAACATTCAGCCACTAAGTTTAACAATACAGTTAATTAATATAAAATAAAATGGCTATGAATCAAGGTTAGAAAAACCACCTTATAGACAAAACAAACCACACAGAAAACTATGCTCCAATCTCACATCTACACATATTAAACTATGCAAAAACAGACCTTATAATTTGAATTATACCAGAGAAAGAAAAGAAGTAGCAGATATGACCATTACAGAGAAAGTATGGGGAAGCAAGCGAAATGATATGTTTAATGTTCCTCACTTGCAGTTGATTATGCCGGATCCATTATTAGACCTCACCTGCAACAGAAACCTGGTCCGACGGTTGATTGTCTCACGGTCCTCGTTGTTTTGTTAAATGCAACAGGTAATCGGATCAATAAGCCTAGAAGAAACGATCTCAAGAACTCATGAAGCAAATCAAGGATCAAGGGTTATTACCTTGTCTGTCTGCTCTCGTCCTCCTGGTTTGCGCTTCTTGTAGAATTCAATTATTCAGAAGCACGAAAGACCGATAAAAGAATATAATCGTTTGCTTTTTTAAGCAAGAGATAGGTTCTTGCCTTCTTTTCTTGAATTCTCAAAGAAAGACAAGACACTCATGAAGCAGCCACATAATTCTCATAGTGTGATCCTCAATTTTTTGTTTTCTTTGCTTGACTGCTCTAGCGACTTTCAATTCCTTTTGTTGCATTCCATGGCCTGGAATTAAATGACACTATCAATGGTAAGATAAAGCAAAAGTTTCTGTTGCAAATTGTACTCTTTGAAGATTCTAATCCAGATTCAAATAGTGCATGAATCTAGTTAGTGCAACAACATGCTACATAATTTTGTGTGTAAAGGAAGCTAGTTATGTAGCAGAACAAAGACACTAGGGAAAAAGAATCAGCATGCCAATTATTACATAAATGTCTACATAAGAACTTTGACATTACTACATAAGAAACATCTACATAAGAAACAACTTTGACACTGATAATTACATAAACATCTACACAAGAATTATGACTTCTGTTGAAGTGTCTTCTGAGAATAATCTTACATATATTTGCCAATTATTTCTTCCAAATTTCTCTCAAAGAAATTTAATGTGCAACATGGGCTTCCCTTTAGTTAAATGCAGGCAACAAATTGCTATGAACTACAAAAGAGGAAGGAAACTGAAATAAACCACAACAAGAATATACCCGTGGAAATCCCATGAAAAAAGGTTTGACAGAAGCAAGTAATTGAAATAGCATAGGAAGGGA
The DNA here is from genome assembly GCA_021527575.1 of Ensete glaucum. Lineage (NCBI taxonomy): Eukaryota > Viridiplantae > Streptophyta > Magnoliopsida > Zingiberales > Musaceae > Ensete > Ensete glaucum. Next base: position 21,107,229 of record CM038558.1, read on the forward strand.
GGACATTTAAATCTCAAGACAAAGAAAGAAGCTACGGGCCATCTTTGTCATTGGTCATCAACAAATGTATCCTCTATTTTAAATCAGTTTTACAACTAAACAGTTAAAAATGGTAACAGAAAGAAATTAAATCAAGCAAGCACAGTGACAAACCAATTACAAGATTAAACTGTTATTCTTGATGTCCATATAATCAAATCCTATGATGAAGTTTATAGTTCTAATGGAAGAAAAGAATAAGAAACCTGTAGATAGTAAAGATATATGAAATACAGAGCCATAATTGTAGTTCTGTGTGCCAAAATACTGCCTAAAATGATAAATTTTAGAACAATGACGACATTTGAGGTGAAGAGGTTGTGAGACCCCATTAGTCCTAAATTGGAAGTGGGCTAGTAAGGAGGTTGATGCATATATCATAATACAATAAAGTAACTCCTCAAGTAAGTTTTGACCAACAAAGCCAACATGTTTCTAGTTGACAAAATGACAATTTACAACTAGCTTTTAACTTTTGACAAACCATCCGCTATCATTAGAAGTCATCTTTGACTTAGTAAAAGTGTTGTTAAAAGTTACCTTTGACTTAGTAAAAGAAGTTACAACCAATTTTCTGATTTATGAATAAAACTAAGGGTTGTTAAGGGCTATTTACATTAGTGGGTTACATGTGATCTCTCTTTCCTCGGTGTACACACTCTTGAGAAGGGCATGTAGAGCAGAGCCAGAAGCTGCCAAGAGTTTGAGTCTGATGAGAACTAAGTGTTTTTACACACTAATTTTTCTCCCTATAATAAAGATCTGAAGCGTGCTTTGGACATCATAGTTTGAGTGAACCACGTAATCTGTGTCTTTATTTGTGTTTTATTCTTTCTTGCTTCTTTGAACCTGGTATTAGGAGACTTGTTTTTCTCCTAACAGCTATGACTTAATATCAGCTTATAGAGGTTGATCAAATTTGTAACCAAGCAATAAACCATGAAAATCTGAAAGGCCACTTTGGCTATAGATGGGAACTTCATGCAACTAAGAACCAAAACCGACAACCTGAAAATGTGAGAAAAGATAGTATTCATATTAATAGCACAAAAGAGCTAATAAACCAACTGACTACATGAAATTTCATTCCACAATAACTACAAAAATATGTGCAAAAGAGCAAATCATGTTTATTCCACTAACTGCAAAGATATTATAGAAGTTGTTCTTGTTGAAATTATGCTTTTGCTGAACGCTTATCAAGCACACTTGATCATCAAAAGAAAAAGGAAAAATAAAAGGATCCTTCAAGTTAAGAATTAACATGTTACATGTTCAAAGAGAGAATAATGTTTATTTATGGATACTGACAGACTTAAGATGCTATTGTTGAAGCTCAGAAGTTCCACGGTTTTGATGTAGAAACAGACTAAAAACTGGTTAGATGTAATAAAATGGTTAGAAAAGATCTAGTACACTACACTTGTCCTATCGTCAATAAATGCTTTAAAGGATCCAAGCAGCCCTATAAGGATTAACAAAACGGGTCAGATTGATGTCAAGCCAAATCATGGTAATGCATGCAAAAATTACTCCATAGAAATCAGATATGAGAATTCATAATTAGAAGAAATAAATATGGCAACTCTGATACTACTTGTCTCATATTGTAGGCATTTAATCAAAATAGATAGTAGATCTACAATATGGGATGGACATGTAAGCAAACTATCTAATAGTGTCCAAAGATATAAACAAGCATACCTCTTCATAAGCTAAATGAATAAACCCAATGCAAATTAGAAAGCAACTAACTAAATAGAACTTCAGTGTATAAACCATAAATCCACAGCTGCATCGAAAAGACATACCTAAATGTTGTTGCCTTTAAATGACAATGTGGCAAGGACAAAATGCACATGCAATTTCAATGAAATGCAACGATGAGTAGATGTCAGTAAAACAAAAATAACATCCAGTATTAAACTATAAAATGTTATGAAACGAAGTCATCTCAAACTCAAAACAATATAAGCAAACAAATCCTCAAAGAACCAAAATAACAAGCATATAATTATTCTGTGATATTTAAGCATTCAAAAAGTTGAAGCTAAAGTCAATGGAAACAAACAAAAATATGAGCATCAAGTCTTTATTTTTTAACAGGGAAAATTAGCTCGGTATTGGTTATACTGTAGATCTCAGAGTCTTTTGCAAATCACAGTAAAGAATAAACTCTCTCTTGAACATTTTATTTAAGGTCAAATTGGTACAGTTTCTATGAATTATTAAATATTAAATTTGTCAAACTTTTGGGTTCGATTTGCTCAAATTTTGCTAAGATTCTAGGGGTATTTCTGGATGTTGATAAGTGAAATAACCTGAATCAAATATAAGTGAAAATATTAAAACAACGATTAAAGCAAATAGAATCATTTATAAGGATGACCAATGGAAACAAATCATCTTCAACGATCTCTAATCATGAACTCTAACAAATAATACACATCCATGAATTGCAAGAAAAACACTAAACGCAACAGCCTTTTTGATGTTTTAGTATAGCTAGTTCCACAAAATGCTTGCCAAGACTACGGTACACATCCATGAATTGCAAGAAAAACACTATACACAACCTTTTTGATGTTTTAGTATAGCTAGTTCCACAAAATGCTTGCCAAGACTACGGAACCTCTTAATCACAAACTCTTATCTTTCAATAGCATGATAGTAGAATGAAAGAAGGAACTACATGCATGGTCGTATATATTTACGGAGAAAAGAAAAGCATGCCTTGAACGTTAAACTCAAAAGCTTAACAGTAGAATTTAAAAGAAAAGCTCAATCTAAACATTGTGGCATAATTTTGGCCCAAAAACTTTAACTATACCTTGATAAATCTTATAAACTAGATCTTCTGAAAGCAACTTCAGTTACTTGTCCTCCATATAGGCTGGGTTTTTATTTAGACAGAGCAGTGGAAAACAAATGCCAAAGAGACATAAGCTAAAAATAATAAAGAGAACAAGATAGGTAGTGAAAACAAGACATAATCCAAAAAGAAAAATAGATAAGTTAAATTCTAAAATTGTGTTGACCATTGCATTTTTGGATGCACCCTTAGTCCTCTTAATTTGTGCCATGGTAAAATTTGTAACCTCATGCAATAAATCTGAAATCAATAGGTTGGAAGCTACTGTTTCTCGGAGGTCAAGGTGCTCCTTGGGATTAGCAGTGACTCCACCACATGAAGAATTCCAATAAATCCCAACAACAAACACAAAATACAAAACGTGACGACAGAGTACACAAGAAGAATAAAGGAAAAAAAGAGCACCTTGGAGCTCTTGGAGACTAGAGGAGACAAAATGAACATTACTAGCAAGAAGCCAGAGGTTGACCATCTCATCTCACCTCGACCTCAGTTTTTAGCCCTTTAATTCAAAATATATATATCTCTACCTCAAAGCAATGAAAAGACAAACGGAGAGAAGTCCTGCTCTAAAGGAGGAAAGTCGAACATGCTCAATGCATGCAAATGCTTGTGTTCAAGAAAGTGTATATCATATAATAGAGCTGAAACATAAAATGCATGTTGTTTCAGTTTATTTGGCTCCTCGCCAGCAATGGGATTTTATTTGCAAAGCAGACAGAAATATAGCAAGCAGCAGCACCAAACAACCTTTATGGTTTAGCTACATGGACTGATAGCAGCACCTCTCAACCAAGCAATTTGGAGTCCACAACTCTGGTATTCTGATGAGATGGACAACATGTTCTACAAGCAAAGGGCTACATTATGAGTGGAATTTGTTAAACTTCAAATCCTCATGGTAACCATCAGCACTATACAGCAAAGAAACAAGGAAGTGTTTGTAGTATCAACAGCAACAATGAAGCTTTTGACTGCAGAAGAGATGCAAGGATTCTGTGGAATGAAGTATAAAATGGACGGTTAAGAAGTGATAGACAAATCTAATATTAGGCTTTTCATTTCAAATTTAGAAACCAACTTCTTTATTCTTTTCTTTTTTATCTTCTAAGTGAAAGACTTAGGTAGGATCTAACTGTTGGAGTAGGTTTTGATGGCAAGTAGACTATGAGGGATAATTGATCTGAACCAAGTCATTTTCGATCAAATTCCTCATATCCAAACCATCAGGAAGAATGCAGCTTAAAAGGGTAGATTGCCTTATAGTAAAAATAAAATATGCAAAATTCTACTTCCACTAAGATGTTGTATGAAATAAAATCAGAATGAAAAGAAAACTAAGCTAAGGTTTGCATATCCTTGAGCAACATCTAGTATCACTTTGAAGAGCAGACAATTCACCAATTAGCCCCAAAACAAGAAGCAATTTACTTCTTCAGAGAAAGGAAAACGAGGAGCAGAGTTGATTATGTGCCTTATGGTAAGAATATAAATTGTAGATAAGAATTTGTAACAATTTACTTATGGAAACCATTTAAAATGCAATCAAAACTAAGTTGGGCTTTTGTTAAATGCCTTTTCTCAACAGCAAGAAGAGCTTGATAAGATTCACCACAGAACGTTATTTATTTTCTACAGAAATCATTTCTGAAATTTTATAGAGCCTTCAGGATTGACAATTTTGTACCAGAGCTATGCACAAATGTTCCTCAAAAACCTTGCAAATCAAAAGGAAATGCATTTACCACTTCAAGAATTTACACATGCGCATAAGAATCTGGAATTGATATAGAAAACTATTTGATAGATAGTTGACATCCAATGGTGAAAAATCTACAAAAATAAAAACAAGAAGCGTTATAAATAAACATCCAATGGCGAGATTTATGCAAATATCAATACTGTATGCTGGTTTCCAACTTCAGACAAGTCGACACAATAATTCAACAAGGTATGTAAACAGTTTAAAAGATTCCTAAACTCTTATCTTTCGATAGCATGATAGTAGAACCTCTTAATCACAAAATGCTTGCCAAGACTATAGAACCTCTTAATCACAAACTCTTATCTTTCGATAGCATGATAGTAGAATGAAAGAAGGAACTAAATGCATGGCGCGTCGCATATATTTATGGAGAAAAGAAAAGCATGCCTTGAACATTAAACTCCAAAAGCTTAACAGTAGAATTTAAAAGAAAAGCTCAATCTGAACATTGTGGCATAATTTTGGCCCAAAAACCTTTAACTATACTTTGAAAAATCTTATATCTGGATCTTCTTGGAAGCAACTTCAGTTACTTGTCCTCCATATTAGCTGGGTTTTATTTAGACAGAGCAGTGGAAAAAAATGACAAAGAGACATAAGCTAAAAAATAATAAAGAGAACAAGATAGGTAGCGAAAACAAGACATAATCCAAAAGAAAAATATATGAAGTTAAATTAAAAGATTGTGTTGACCATTGCATTTTTTGGATGCATCGTTTGGCCTCTTAACTTGTGCCATGGTAAAATTTGTAATCTCATGCAGCAGATCTGAAATCAATAGGTTGGAAGCTACTGTTTCACTAATATATATGGAAATAATGAATGGACCTTATCACAATTAATTACAAATGTAACTTGGTGACAAAGTATTCAGCACATTGAAAGTTGTGTAAACTTTACCTATCCATTTGTAATAATCAGATTCATGATAATTCAACCCGAGCTTTTGCACCATCCTTTGGCCTGTTGTTGAAATCAGAATTTGGGAACCAGATGAGGTAAGTTGTCATAAACATTGTCCGGAAAATTATGTAAATATGTTATGTACATGATGAATTAGAAGATCCATAAATGAGTGTGTATAGTTGAAGAAAAAGGCTGACAGAAGCATAAGAAGGGTAATAGAACCGCAAGTTGAAATTTACATCGATATATAATGCCACAAATAACAAATATCAACAACTCAATGAGTATGCAGCATGAATCAAACTACCATCTCCGGAGATAAAAGGAATAATCTAGAATATGCCAACTTACGTTGGAATTATATAAAAAAATAAATCATAACAATTACATGCATTGTGTGCTATAATAACAATTAATATATAGAAAGGAAGGGTAAGGACTTATCCAATAAAGTGTTGCCTTGACAATGTGTAACAATCTAAATTGAATTTACAGAAAATAAGTCATTAGGTTCATGGACACTATATACTAGTTGTGTACCAAGAATGATAAAGAGAACAAAATGATAAGGATTGCCAACTGAAGTGTTATATTGACCTATTATCTAAATCAAATATGTCTCACATTTACTGCTCCATGTGTGACCCTATGTACCATCCAGCATGGAGTATGTGGATGGGGTTTCGAAATTACAAAGGAGTGAACCAGCAAGTTTGGTTGACTGATATTTCTTTTTAGGTTTCATAGAATAGGAACGGACTAGAAAATACATCAACCTGGAAGAGAGATTATTATAGAACAAGATAAACACATAGATGCCGGCGTGGAAAGAACAATTGATATTTCCTTTTGTGATTTCTACTTCTCACTTTTCTTATTATTTTCTATGTTCCTCATATTCTTCCGCTAGCACATCTATGTTGATACCATGATGTACCAAGACACAACAACAACATGGACAGTGTCAACCACAGACCATGTGGCATGTCATGTAACTGACTTTTCTTTATGTAACACAAATATCAAATTCTTGCCATCAATGTTCCAATCCACTTGGTTCAATGTTCATTCAATTTATCAATCAAGTTTACTCCTTAAAGCAAACAAATATAGTTCGAACATGATAGATGATAATATGTGGATGTTGAACCAAATACTGGACAATAGTTTCAGAAAGTAAAAGATGTAATAAAAAAGCATTGGAAACAAGAGCTAAGAATGTAGCAAGAATGCTAAGAAGAAGGTCTAAACTAATTTAAGTATACATCAAAATTCATGTGGCCATATTTGTTCCCAGTTATCTAAAATGATGATGTGACTTGTGAGTAAATTCAAAAAATAACAAAACTCTCTAAGATAACTATTAGGTGACAAAGCCTAAACAAGTGCTTGTTCCCAGTGTTTCCAATCCACTTGGTGCAATGTTAATTACTTGATTTAACGTATCATTCAAGGTTACTTCTTAAAGCAAACAAACATAGTTGGAACATGCTAGATAGTAATATAAGGGAATGATGAATCACATACTGGACAATAGTTTCAGAAAGTAAAAGATGCAATAAAAAATGATGGGAAAGAAAAGCTAAGAATCTAGCAAGAATGCTAAGAAGAAGGTCCAAAATAATTTAAGTATACATCAAAATTCATGTGGCCATATTTGTTCTCAGTTTTATAAATTGATGATATGAGTAAATTTAAAAACATAACAAAACTCTAAGTGAACTATAAGCGACAAAGCCTAAACATTCAGCCACTAAGTTTAACAATACAGTTAATTAATATAAAATACAAATGGCTATGAATCAAGGTTAGAAAAAACCACCTTATAGACAAAACAAACCACACAGAAAACTATGCTCCAATCTCACATCTACACATATTAAACTATGCAAAAACAGACCTTATAATTTGAATTATACCAGAGAAAGAAAAGAAGTAGCAGATATGACCATTACAGAGAAAGTATGGGAAGCAAGCGAAATGATATGTTTAATGTTCCTCACTTGCAGTTGATTATGCCTGATCCATTATTAGACCGCATCACCTGGGCTCTGCAGAAACCTGGTCCGTACGGTTGATTGTCTCACGGTCCTCGTTGTTTTGTTAAATGCAACAGGTAATCGGATCAATAAGCCTAGAAGAAACGATCTCAAGAACTCATGAAGCAAATCAAGGATCAAGGGTTATTACCTTGTCTCCGTCTCCGGCTCCTCGTCCTCCTGGTTTGCGCTTCTTGTAGAATTCAATTATTCAGAAGCACGAAAAGTAAAGACCGATAAAAGAATATAATCGTTTGCTTTTTAAGCAAGAGATAGGTTCTTGCCTTCTTTTCTTGAATTCTCAAAGAAAGACAAGACACTCATGAAGCAGCCACATAATTCTCATAGTGTGATCCTCAATTTTTTGTTTTCTTTGCTTGACTGCTCTAGCGACTTTCAATTCCTTTTGTTGCATTCCATGGCCTGGAATTAAATGACACTATCAATGGTAAGATAAAGCAAAAGTTTCTGTTGCAAATTGTACTCTTTGAAGATTCTAATCCAGATTCAAATAGTGCATGAATCTAGTTAGTGCAACAACATGCTACATAATTTTGTGTGTAAAGGAAGCTAGTTATGTAGCAGAACAAAGACACTAGGGAAAAAGAATCAGCATGCCAATTATTACATAAATGTCTACATAAGAACTTTGACATTACTACATAAGAAACATCTACATAAGAAACAACTTTGACACTGATAATTACATAAACATCTACACAAGAATTATGACTTCTGTTGAAGTGTCTTCTGAGAATAATCTTACATATATTTGCCAATTATTTCTTCCAAATTTCTCTCAAAGAAATTTAATGTGCAACATGGGCTTCCCTTTAGTTAAATGCAGGCAACAAATTGCTATGAACTACAAAGAGGAAGGAAACTGAAATAAACCACAACAAGAATATACCCGGTCGAAATCCCATGAAAAAAAGGTTTGACAGAAGCAAGTAATTGAAATAGCATAGGGAAGGAGGACATTTAAATCTCAAGACAAAGAAAGAAGCTACGGGCCATCTTTGTCATTGGTCATCAACAAATGTATCCTCTATTTTAAATCAGTTTTACAACTAAACAGTTAAAAAATGGTAACAGAAAGAAATTAAATCAAGCAAGCACAGTGACAAACCAATTACAAGATTAAACTGTTATTCTTGATGTCCATATAATCAAATCCTATGATGAAGTTTATAGTTCTAATGGAAGAAAAAGAATAAGAAACCTGTAGATAGTAAAGATATATGAAATACAGAGCCATAATTGTAGTTCTGTGTGCCAAAATACTGCCTAAAAATGATAAATTTTAGAACAATGACGACATTTGAGGTGAAGAGGTTGTGAGACCCCATTAGTCCTAAATTGGAAGTGGGCTAGTAAGGAGGTTGATGCATATATCATAATACAATAAAGTAACTCCTCAAGTAAGTTTTGACCAACAAAGCCAACATGTTTCTAGTTGACAAAATGACAATTTACAACTAGCTTTTAACTTTTTTGACAAACCATCCCGCTATCATTAGAAGTCATCTTTGACTTAGTAAAAGTGTTGTTAAAAGTTACCTTTGACTTAGTAAAAGAAGTTACAACCAATTTTCTGATTTATGAATAAAACTAAGGGTTGTTAAGGGCTATTTACATTAGTGGGTTACATGTGATCTCTCTTTCCTCGGTGTACACACTCTTGAGAAGGGCATGTAGAGCAGAGCCAGAAGCTGCCAAGAGTTTGAGTCTGATGAGAACTAAGTGTTTTTAACACTAATTTTTCTCCCTATAATAAAGATCTGAAGCGTGCCGTGGACATCATAGTTTGAGTGAACCACGTAATCTGTGTCTTTATTTGTGTTTTATTCTTTCTTGCTTCTTTGAACCTGGTATTAGGAGACTTGTTTTCTCCTAACAGCTATGACTTAATATCAGCTTATAGAGGTTGATCAAATTTGTAACCAAGCAATAAACCATGAAAATCTGAAAGGCCACTTTGGCTATAGATGGGAACTTCATGCAACTAAGAACCAAAACCGACAACCTGAAAATTGAGAAAAGATAGTATTCATATTAATAGCACAAAAGAGCTAATAAACCAACTGACTACATGAAATTTCATTCCACAATAACTACAAAAATATGTGCAAAAGAGCAAATCATGTTTATTCCACTAACTGCAAAGATATTATAGAAGTTGTTCTTGTTGAAATTATGCTTTTGCTGAACTTATCAAGCACACTTGATCATCAAAAGAAAAAGGAAAATAAAAGGATCCTTCAAGTTAAGAATTAACATGTTACATGTTCAAAGAGAGAATAATGTTTATTTATGGATACTGACAGACTTAAGATGCTATTGTTGAAGCTCAGAAGTTCCACGGTTTTGATGTAGAAACAGACTAAAAAACTGGTTAGATGTAATAAAATGGTTAGAAAAGATCTAGTACACTACACTTGTCCTATCGTCAATAAATGCTTTAAAGGATCCAAGCAGCCCTATAAGGATTAACACAAGCGGGTCAGATTGATGTCAAGCCAAATCATGGTAATGCATGCAAAATTACTCCATAGAAATCAGATATGAGAATTCATAATTAGAAGAAATAAATATGGCAACTCTGATACTACTTGTCTCATATTGTAGGCATTTAATCAAAATAGATAGTAGATCTACAATATGGGATGGACATGTAAGCAAACTATCTAATAGTGTCCAAAGATATAAACAAGCATACCTCTTCATAAGCTAAATGAATAAACCCAATGCAAATTAGAAAGCAACTAACTAAATAGAACTTCAGTGTATAAACCATAAATCCACAGCTGCATCGACATACCTAAATGTTGTTGCCTTTAAATGACAATGTGGCAAGGACAAAATGCACATGCAATTTCAATGAAATGCAACGATGAGTAGATGTCAGTAAAACAAAAAATAACATCCAGTATTAAACTATAAAATGTTATGAAACGAAGTCATCTCAAACTCAAAACAATATAAGCAAACAAATCCCTCAAAGAACCAAAATAACAAGCATATAATTATTCTGTGATATTTAAGCATTCAAAAAAAGTTGAAGCTAAAGTCAATGGAAACAAACAAAATATGAGCATCAAGTCTTTATTTTTTTAACAGGGAAAATTAGCTCGGTATTGGTTATACTGTAGATCTCAGAGTCTTTTGCAAATCACAGTAAAGAATAAACTCTCTCTTGAACATTTTATTTAAGGTCAAATTGGTACAGTTTCTATGAATTATTAAATATTAAATTTGTCAAACTTTTGGGTTCGATTTGCTCAAATTTTGCTAAGATTCTAGGGGTATTTCTGGATGTTGATAAGTGAAATAACCTGAATCAAATATAAGTGAAAATATTAAAACAACGACGATTAAAGCAAATAGAATCATTTATAAGGATGACCAATGGAAACAAATCATCTTCAACGATCTCTAATCATGAACTCTAACAAATAATACACATCCATGAATTGCAAGAAAAACACTAAGCATAACAGCCTTTTTGATGTTTTAGTATAGCTAGTTCCACAAAATGCTTGCCAAGACTACGGTACACATCCATGAATTGCAAGAAAAACACTATACGCAACAGCCTTTTTGATGTTTTAGTATAGCTAGTTCCACAAAATGCTTGCCAAGACTACGGAACCTCTTAATCACAAACTCTTATCTTTCAATAGCATGATAGTAGAATGAAAGAAGGAACTACATGCATGGTGCGCATATATTTACGGAGAAAAGAAAAGCATGCCTTGAGCGTTAAACTCAAAAGCTTAACAGTAGAATTTAAAAGAAAAGCTCAATCTAAACATTGTGGCATAATTTTGGCCCAAAAAAACTTTAACTATACCTTGATAAATCTTATAAACTAGATCTTCTGGAAAGCAACTTCAGTTACTTGTCCTCCATATAGGCTGGGTTTTTATTTAGACAGAGCAGTGGAAAACAAATGCCAAAGAGACATAAGCTAAAAAATAATAAAGAGAACAAGATAGGTAGTGAAAACAAGACATAATCCAAAAAGAAAAATAGATAAGTTAAATTCTAAAATTGTGTTGACCATTGCATTTTTTGGATGCACCCTTAGTCCTCTTAATTTGTGCCATGGTAAAATTTGTAACCTCATGCAATAAATCTGAAATCAATAGGTTGGAAGCTACTGTTTCTCGGAGGTCAAGGTGCTCCTTGGGATTAGCAGTGACTCCACCACATGAAGAATTCCAATAAATCCCAACAACAAACACAAAATACAAAACGTGACGACAGAGTACACAAGAAGAATAAAGGGAAAAAAAAAAGAGCACCTTGGAGCTCTTGGAGACTAGAGGAGACAAAATGAACATTACTAGCAAGAAGCCAGAGGTTGACCATCTCATCTCACCTCGACCTCAGTTTTTTAGCCCTTTAATTCAAAATATATATATCTCTACCTCAAAGCAATGAAAAGACAAACTGAGAGAAGTCCTGCTCTAAAGGTTGAGGATGTCGAACATGCTCAATGCATGCAAATGCTTGTGTTCAAGAAAGTGTATATCATATAATAGAGCTGAAACATAAAATGCATGTTGTTTCAGTTTATTTGGCTCCTCGCCAGCAATGGGATTTTATTTGCAAAGCAGACAGAAATATAGCAAGCAGCAGCACCAAACAACCTTTATGGTTTAGCTACATGGACTGATAGCAGCACCTCTCAACCAAGCAATTTGGAGTCCACAACTCTGGTATTCTGATGAGATGGACAACATGTTCTACAAGCAAAGGGCTACATTATGAGTGGAATTTGTTAAACTTCAAATCCTCATGGTAACCATCAGCACTATACAGCAAAGAAACAAGGAAGTGTTTGTAGTATCAACAGCAACAATGAAGCTTTTGACTGAGAAGAGATGCAAGGATTCTGTGGAATGAAGTATAAAAATGGACGGTTAAGAAGTGATAGACAAATCTAATATTAGGCTTTTCATTTCAAATTTAGAAACCAACTTCTTTATTCTTTTTTTTTTTATCTTCTAAGTGAAAGACTTAGGTAGGATCTAACTGTTGGAGTAGGTTTTGATGGCAAGTAGACTATGAGGGATAATTGATCTGAACCAAGTCATTTTCGATCAAATTCCTCATATCCAAACCATCAGGAAGAATGCAGCTTAAAAGGGGTAGATTGCCTTATAGTAAAAATAAAATATGCAAAATTCTACTTCCACTAAGATGTTGTATGAAATAAAATCAGAATGAAAAAAGAAAACTAAACTAAGGTTTGCATATCCTTGAGCAACATCTAGTATCACTTTGAAGAGCAGACAATTCACCAATTAGCCCCAAAACAAGAAGCAATTTACTTCTTCAGAGAAAGGAAAACGAGGAGCAGAGTTGATTATGTGCCTTATGGTAAGAATATAAATTGTAGATAAGAATTTGTAACAATTTACTTATGGAAACCATTTAAAATGCAATCAAAACTAAGTTGGGCTTTTGTTAAATGCCTTTTCTCAACAGCAAGAAGAGCTTGATAAGATTCACCACAGAACGTTATTTATTTTCTACAGAAATCATTTCTGAAATTTTATAGAGCCTTCAGGATTGACAATTTTGTACCAGAGCTATGCACAAATGTTCCTCAAAAACCTTGCAAATCAAAAGGAAATGCATTTACCACTTCAAGAATTTACACACATGTACGCATAAGAATCTGGAATTGATATAGAAAACTATTTGATAGATAGTTGACATCCAATGGTGAAAAAATCTACAAAAATAAAAACAAGAAGCGTTATAAATAAACATCCAATGGCGAGATTTATGCAAATATCAATACTGTATGCTGGTTTCCAACTTCAGACAAGTCGACACAATAATTCAACAAGGTATGTAAACAGTTTAAAAGATTCATAAACTCTTATCTTTCGATAGCATGATAGTAGAACCTCTTAATCACAAAATGCTTGCCAAGACTATAGAACCTCTTAATCACAAACTCTTATCTTTCGATAGCATGATAGTAGAATGAAAGAAGGAACTAAATGCATGGCGCGTCGCATATATTTATGGAGAAAAGAAAAGCATGCCTTGAACATTAAACTCCAAAAGCTTAACAGTAGAATTTAAAAGAAAAGCTCAATCTGAACATTGTGGCATAATTTTGGCCCAAAAAACCTTTAACTATACTTTGAAAAATCTTATATCTGGATCTTCTTGGAAGCAACTTCAGTTACTTGTCCTCCATATTAGCTGGGTTTTTATTTAGACAGAGCAGTGGAAAAAAAAATGACAAAGAGACATAAGCTAAAAAAATAATAAAGAGAACAAGATAGGTAGCGAAAACAAGACATAATCCAAAAAGAAAAATATATGAAGTTAAATTAAAAGATTGTGTTGACCATTGCATTTTTTGGATGCATCGTTTGGCCTCTTAACTTGTGCCATGGTAAAATTTGTAATCTCATGCAGCAGATCTGAAATCAATAGGTTGGAAGCTACTGTTTCACTAATATATATGGAAATAATGAATGGACCTTATCACAATTAATTACAAATGTAACTTGGTGACAAAGTATTCAGCACATTGAAAGTTGTGTAAACTTTACCTATCCATTTGTAATAATCAGATTCATGATAATTCAACCCGAGCTTTTTGCACCATCCTTTGGCCTGTTGTTGAAATCAGAATTTGGGAACCAGATGAGGTAAGTTGTCATAAACATTGTCCGGAAAATTATGTAAATATGTTATGTACATGATGAATTAGAAGATCCATAAATGAGTGTGTATAGTTGAAGAAAAAGGCTGACAGAAGCATAAGAAGGGTAATAGAACCGCAAGTTGAAATTTACATCGATATATAATGCCACAAATAACAAATATCAACAACTCAATGAGTATGCAGCATGAATCAAACTACCATCTCCGAGATAAAAGGAATAATCTAGAATATGCCAACTTACGTTGGAATTATAGAAAAATAAATCATAACAATTACATGCATTGTGTGCTATAATAACAATTAATATATAGAAAGGAAGGGTAAGGACTTATCCAATAAAGTGTTGCCTTGACAATGTGTAACAATCTAAATTGAATTTACAGAAAATAAGTCATTAGGTTCATGGACACTATATACTAGTTGTGTACCAAGAATGATAAAGAGAACAAAATGATAAGGATTGCCAACTGAAGTGTTATATTGACCTATTATCTAAATCAAATATGTCTCACATTTACTGCTCCATGTGTGACCCTATGTACCATCCAGCATGGAGTATGTGGATGGGGTTTCGAAATTACAAAGGAGTGAACCAGCAAGTTTGGTTGACTGATATTTCTTTTTAGGTTTCATAGAATAGGAACGGACTAGAAAATACATCAACCTGGAAGAGAGATTATTATAGAACAAGATAAACACATAGATGCCGACGTGGAAAGAACAATTGATATTTCCTTTTGTGATTTCTACTTCTCACTTTTCTTATTATTTTCTATGTTCCTCATATTCTTCCGCTAGCATCTATGTTGATACCATGATGTACCAAGACACAACAACAACATGGACAGTGTCAACCACAGACCATGTGGCATGTCATGTAACTGACTTTTCTTTATGTAACACAAATATCAAATTCTTGCCATCAATGTTCCAATCCACTTGGTTCAATGTTCATTCAATTTATCAATCAAGTTTACTCCTTAAAGCAAACAAATATAGTTCGAACATGATAGATGATAATATACTGGGATGTTGAACCAAATACTGGACAATAGTTTCAGAAAGTAAAAGATGTAATAAAAAGCATTGGAAACAAGAGCTAAGAATGTAGCAAGAATGCTAAGAAGAAGGTCTAAACTAATTTAAGTATACATCAAAATTCATGTGGCCATATTTGTTCCCAGTTATCTAAAATGATGATGTGACTTGTGAGTAAATTCAAAAAATAACAAAACTCTAAGATAACTATTAGGTGACAAAGCCTAAACAAGTGCTTGTTCCCAGTGTTTCCAATCCACTTGGTGCAATGTTAATTACTTGATTTAACGTATCATTCAAGGTTACTTCTTAAAGCAAACAAACATAGTTGGAACATGCTAGATAGTAATATAAGGGAATGATGAATCACATACTGGACAATAGTTTCAGAAAGTAAAAGATGCAATAAAAAAATATGGGAAAGAAAAGCTAAGAATCTAGCAAGAATGCTAAGAAGAAGGTCCAAAATAATTTAAGTATACATCAAAATTCATGTGGCCATATTTGTTCTCAGTTTTATAAATTGATGATATGAGTAAATTTAAAAACATAACAAAACTCTAAGTGAACTATAGGCGACAAAGCCTAAACATTCAGCCACTAAGTTTAACAATACAGTTAATTAATATAAAATAAAAATGGCTATGAATCAAGGTTAGAAAAAACCACCTTATAGACAAAACAAACCACACAGAAAACTATGCTCCAATCTCACATCTACACATATTAAACTATGCAAAAACAGACCTTATAATTTGAATTATACCAGAGAAAGAAAAGAAGTAGCAGATATGACCATTACAGAGAAAGTATGGGAAGCAAGCGAAATGATATGTTTAATGTTCCTCACTTGCAGTTGATTATGCCTGATCCATTATTAGACCGCATCACCTGGGCTCTGATTCGAGAAACCTGGTCCGTACGGTTGATTGTCTCACGGTCCTCGTTGTTTTGTTAAATGCAACAGGTAATCGGATCAATAAGCCTAGAAGAAACGATCTCAAGAACTCATGAAGCAAATCAAGGATCAAGGGTTATTACCTTGTCTCCGTCTCCGGCTCCTCGTCCTCCTGGTTTGCGCTTCTTGTAGAATTCAATTATTCAGAAGCACGAAAAGTAAAGACCGATAAAAAGAATATAATCGTTTGCTTTTTTTAAGCAAGAGATAGGTTCTTGCCTTCTTTTTCTTGAATTCTCAAAGAAAGACAAGACACTCATGAAGCAGCCACATAATTCTCATAGTGTGATCCTCAATTTTTTTGTTTTCTTTGCTTGACTGCTCTAGCGACTTTCAATTCCTTTTGTTGCATTCCATGGCCTGGAATTAAATGACACTATCAATGGTAAGATAAAGCAAAAGTTTCTGTTGCAAATTGTACTCTTTGAAGATTCTAATCCAGATTCAAATAGTGCATGAATCTAGTTAGTGCAACAACATGCTACATAATTTTGTGTGTAAAGGAAGCTAGTTATGTAGCAGAACAAAGACACTAGGGAAAAAGAATCAGCATGCCAATTATTACATAAATGTCTACATAAGAACTTTGACATTACTACATAAGAAACATCTACATAAGAAACAACTTTGACACTGATAATTACATAAACATCTACACAAAATTATGACTTCTGTTGAAGTGTCTTCTGAGAATAATCTTACATATATTTGCCAATTATTTCTTCCAAATTTCTCTCAAAGAAATTTAATGTGCAACATGGGCTTCCCTTTAGTTAAATGCAGGCAACAAATTGCTATGAACTACAAAGAGGAAGGAAACTGAAATAAACCACAACAAGAATATACCCGGTGACGAAATCCCATGAAAAAAAGGTTTGACAGAAGCAAGTAATTGAAATAGCATAGGGAAGGAGGACATTTAAATCTCAAGACAAAGAAAGAAGCTACGGGCCATCTTTGTCATTGGTCATCAACAAATGTATCCTCTATTTTAAATCAGTTTTACAACTAAACAGTTAAAAATGGTAACAGAAAGAAATTAAATCAAGCAAGCACAGTGACAAACCAATTACAAGATTAAACTGTTATTCTTGATGTCCATATAATCAAATCCTATGATGAAGTTTATAGTTCTAATGGAAGAAAAAGAATAAGAAACCTGTAGATAGTAAAGATATATGAAATACAGAGCCATAATTGTAGTTCTGTGTGCCAAAATACTGCCTAAAAATGATAAATTTTAGAACAATGTAGACATTTGAGGTGAAGAGGTTGTGAGACCCCATTAGTCCTAAATTGGAAGTGGGCTAGTAAGGAGGTTGATGCATATATCATAATACAATAAAGTAACTCCTCAAGTAAGTTTTGACCAACAAAGCCAACATGTTTCTAGTTGACAAAATGACAATTTACAACTAGCTTTTAACTTTTTTGACAAACCATCCGCTATCATTAGAAGTCATCTTTGACTTAGTAAAAGTGTTGTTAAAAGTTACCTTTGACTTAGTAAAAGAAGTTACAACCAATTTTCTGATTTATGAATAAAACTAAGGGTTGTTAAGGGCTATTTACATTAGTGGGTTACATGTGATCTCTCTTTCCTCGGTGTACACACTCTTGAGAAGGGCATGTAGAGCAGAGCCAGAAGCTGCCAAGAGTTTGAGTCTGATGAGAACTAAGTGTTTTTACACACTAATTTTTCTCCCTATAATAAAGATCTGAAGCGTGCCGTGGACATCATAGTTTGAGTGAACCACGTAATCTGTGTCTTTATTTGTGTTTTATTCTTTCTTGCTTCTTTGAACCTGGTATTAGGAGACTTGTTTTCTCCTAACAGCTATGACTTAATATCAGCTTATAGAGGTTGATCAAATTTGTAACCAAGCAATAAACCATGAAAATCTGAAAGGCCACTTTGGCTATAGATGGGAACTTCATGCAACTAAGAACCAAAACCGACAACCTGAAAATGTGAGAAAAGATAGTATTCATATTAATAGCACAAAAGAGCTAATAAACCAACTGACTACATGAAATTTCATTCCACAATAACTACAAAAATATGTGCAAAAGAGCAAATCATGTTTATTCCACTAACTGCAAAGATATTATAGAAGTTGTTCTTGTTGAAATTATGCTTTTGCTGAGCGTACTTATCAAGCACACTTGATCATCAAAAGAAAAAGGAAAAATAAAAGGATCCTTCAAGTTAAGAATTAACATGTTACATGTTCAAAGAGAGAATAATGTTTATTTATGGATACTGACAGACTTAAGATGCTATTGTTGAAGCTCAAGTTCCACGGTTTTGATGTAGAAACAGACTAAAAAACTGGTTAGATGTAATAAAATGGTTAGAAAAGATCTAGTACACTACACTTGTCCTATCGTCAATAAATGCTTTAAAGGATCCAAGCAGCCCTATAAGGATTAACAAAACGGGTCAGATTGATGTCAAGCCAAATCATGGTAATGCATGCAAAAATTACTCCATAGAAATCAGATATGAGAATTCATAATTAGAAGAAATAAATATGGCAACTCTGATACTACTTGTCTCATATTGTAGGCATTTAATCAAAATAGATAGTAGATCTACAATATGGGATGGACATGTAAGCAAACTATCTAATAGTGTCCAAAGATATAAACAAGCATACCTCTTCATAAGCTAAATGAATAAACCCAATGCAAATTAGAAAGCAACTAACTAAATAGAACTTCAGTGTATAAACCATAAATCCACAGCTGCATCGAAAAGACATACCTAAATGTTGTTGCCTTTAAATGACAATGTGGCAAGGACAAAATGCACATGCAATTTCAATGAAATGCAACGATGAGTAGATGTCAGTAAAACAAAAAATAACATCCAGTATTAAACTATAAAATGTTATGAAACGAAGTCATCTCAAACTCAAAACAATATAAGCAAACAAATCCCTCAAAGAACCAAAATAACAAGCATATAATTATTCTGTGATATTTAAGCATTCAAAAAAAGTTGAAGCTAAAGTCAATGGAAACAAACAAAAATATGAGCATCAAGTCTTTATTTTTTTAACAGGGAAAATTAGCTCGGTATTGGTTATACTGTAGATCTCAGAGTCTTTTGCAAATCACAGTAAAGAATAAACTCTCTCTTGAACATTTTATTTAAGGTCAAATTGGTACAGTTTCTATGAATTATTAAATATTAAATTTGTCAAACTTTTGGGTTCGATTTGCTCAAATTTTGCTAAGATTCTAGGGGTATTTCTGGATGTTGATAAGTGAAATAACCTGAATCAAATATAAGTGAAAATATTAAAACAACGACGATTAAAGCAAATAGAATCATTTATAAGGATGACCAATGGAAACAAATCATCTTCAACGATCTCTAATCATGAACTCTAACAAATAATACACATCCATGAATTGCAAGAAAAACACTAAACGCAACAGCCTTTTTGATGTTTTAGTATAGCTAGTTCCACAAAATGCTTGCCAAGACTACGGTACACATCCATGAATTGCAAGAAAAACACTATACGCAACAGCCTTTTTGATGTTTTAGTATAGCTAGTTCCACAAAATGCTTGCCAAGACTACGGAACCTCTTAATCACAAACTCTTATCTTTCAATAGCATGATAGTAGAATGAAAGAAGGAACTACATGCATGGTGCGTCGCATATATTTACGGAGAAAAGAAAAGCATGCCTTGAACGTTAAACTCAAAAGCTTAACAGTAGAATTTAAAAGAAAAGCTCAATCTAAACATTGTGGCATAATTTTGGCCCAAAAAAACTTTAACTATACCTTGATAAATCTTATAAACTAGATCTTCTGGAAAGCAACTTCAGTTACTTGTCCTCCATATAGGCTGGGTTTTATTTAGACAGAGCAGTGGAAAACAAATGCCAAAGAGACATAAGCTAAAAATAATAAAGAGAACAAGATAGGTAGTGAAAACAAGACATAATCCAAAAAGAAAAATAGATAAGTTAAATTCTAAAATTGTGTTGACCATTGCATTTTTTGGATGCACCCTTAGTCCTCTTAATTTGTGCCATGGTAAAATTTGTAACCTCATGCAATAAATCTGAAATCAATAGGTTGGAAGCTACTGTTTCTCGGAGGTCAAGGTGCTCCTTGGGATTAGCAGTGACTCCACCACATGAAGAATTCCAATAAATCCCAACAACAAACACAAAATACAAAACGTGACGACAGAGTACACAAGAAGAATAAAGGGAAAAAAAAGAGCACCTTGGAGCTCTTGGAGACTAGAGGAGACAAAATGAACATTACTAGCAAGAAGCCAGAGGTTGACCATCTCATCTCACCTCGACCTCAGTTTTTTAGCCCTTTAATTCAAAATATATATATCTCTACCTCAAAGCAATGAAAAGACAAACGGAGAGAAGTCCTGCTCTAAAGGAGGACGCCGTCGAACATGCTCAATGCATGCAAATGCTTGTGTTCAAGAAAGTGTATATCATATAATAGAGCTGAAACATAAAATGCATGTTGTTTCAGTTTATTTGGCTCCTCGCCAGCAATGGGATTTTATTTGCAAAGCAGACAGAAATATAGCAAGCAGCAGCACCAAACAACCTTTATGGTTTAGCTACATGGACTGATAGCAGCACCTCTCAACCAAGCAATTTGGAGTCCACAACTCTGGTATTCTGATGAGATGGACAACATGTTCTACAAGCAAAGGGCTACATTATGAGTGGAATTTGTTAAACTTCAAATCCTCATGGTAACCATCAGCACTATACAGCAAAGAAACAAGGAAGTGTTTGTAGTATCAACAGCAACAATGAAGCTTTTGACTGCAGAAGAGATGCAAGGATTCTGTGGAATGAAGTATAAAAATGGACGGTTAAGAAGTGATAGACAAATCTAATATTAGGCTTTTCATTTCAAATTTAGAAACCAACTTCTTTATTCTTTTTCTTTTATCTTCTAAGTGAAAGACTTAGGTAGGATCTAACTGTTGGAGTAGGTTTTGATGGCAAGTAGACTATGAGGGATAATTGATCTGAACCAAGTCATTTTCGATCAAATTCCTCATATCCAAACCATCAGGAAGAATGCAGCTTAAAAGGGTAGATTGCCTTATAGTAAAAATAAAATATGCAAAATTCTACTTCCACTAAGATGTTGTATGAAATAAAATCAGAATGAAAAAAGAAAACTAAACTAAGGTTTGCATATCCTTGAGCAACATCTAGTATCACTTTGAAGAGCAGACAATTCACCAATTAGCCCCAAAACAAGAAGCAATTTACTTCTTCAGAGAAAGGAAAAGCGAGGAGCAGAGTTGATTATGTGCCTTATGGTAAGAATATAAATTGTAGATAAGAATTTGTAACAATTTACTTATGGAAACCATTTAAAATGCAATCAAAACTAAGTTGGGCTTTTGTTAAATGCCTTTTCTCAACAGCAAGAAGAGCTTGATAAGATTCACCAAGAACGTTATTTATTTTCTACAGAAATCATTTCTGAAATTTTATAGAGCCTTCAGGATTGACAATTTTGTACCAGAGCTATGCACAAATGTTCCTCAAAACCTTGCAAATCAAAAGGAAATGCATTTACCACTTCAAGAATTTACACATGTACGCATAAGAATCTGGAATTGATATAGAAAACTATTTGATAGATAGTTGACATCCAATGGTGAAAAAATCTACAAAAATAAAAACAAGAAGCGTTATAAATAAACATCCAATGGCGAGATTTATGCAAATATCAATACTGTATGCTGGTTTCCAACTTCAGACAAGTCGACACAATAATTCAACAAGGTATGTAAACAGTTTAAAAGATTCATAAACTCTTATCTTTCGATAGCATGATAGTAGAACCTCTTAATCACAAAATGCTTGCCAAGACTATAGAACCTCTTAATCACAAACTCTTATCTTTCGATAGCATGATAGTAGAATGAAAGAAGGAACTAAATGCATGGTGCGTCGCATATATTTATGGAGAAAAGAAAAGCATGCCTTGAACATTAAACTCCAAAAGCTTAACAGTAGAATTTAAAAGAAAAGCTCAATCTGAACATTGTGGCATAATTTTGGCCCAAAAACCTTTAACTATACTTTGAAAAATCTTATATCTGGATCTTCTTGGAAGCAACTTCAGTTACTTGTCCTCCATATTAGCTGGGTTTTTATTTAGACAGAGCAGTGGAAAAAAAAATGACAAAGAGACATAAGCTAAAAAAATAATAAAGAGAACAAGATAGGTAGCGAAAACAAGACATAATCCAAAAAGAAAAATATATGAAGTTAAATTAAAAGATTGTGTTGACCATTGCATTTTTTGGATGCATCGTTTGGCCTCTTAACTTGTGCCATGGTAAAATTTGTAATCTCATGCAGCAGATCTGAAATCAATAGGTTGGAAGCTACTGTTTCACTAATATATATGGAAATAATGAATGGACCTTATCACAATTAATTACAAATGTAACTTGGTGACAAAGTATTCAGCACATTGAAAGTTGTGTAAACTTTACCTATCCATTTGTAATAATCAGATTCATGATAATTCAACCCGAGCTTTTGCACCATCCTTTGGCCTGTTGTTGAAATCAGAATTTGGGAACCAGATGAGGTAAGTTGTCATAAACATTGTCCGGAAAATTATGTAAATATGTTATGTACATGATGAATTAGAAGATCCATAAATGAGTGTGTATAGTTGAAGAAAAAGGCTGACAGAAGCATAAGAAGGGTAATAGAACCGCAAGTTGAAATTTACATCGATATATAATGCCACAAATAACAAATATCAACAACTCAATGAGTATGCAGCATGAATCAAACTACCATCTCCCGAGATAAAAGGAATAATCTAGAATATGCCAACTTACGTTGGAATTATATAATAATAAATCATAACAATTACATGCATTGTGTGCTATAATAACAATTAATATATAGAAAGGAAGGGTAAGGACTTATCCAATAAAGTGTTGCCTTGACAATGTGTAACAATCTAAATTGAATTTACAGAAAATAAGTCATTAGGTTCATGGACACTATATACTAGTTGTGTACCAAGAATGATAAAGAGAACAAAATGATAAGGATTGCCAACTGAAGTGTTATATTGACCTATTATCTAAATCAAATATGTCTCACATTTACTGCTCCATGTGTGACCCTATGTACCATCCAGCATGGAGTATGTGGATGGGGTTTGAAATTACAAAGGAGTGAACCAGCAAGTTTGGTTGACTGATATTTCTTTTAGGTTTCATAGAATAGGAGCGGACTAGAAAATACATCAACCTGGAAGAGATTATTATAGAACAAGATAAACACATAGATGCCGGCGTGGAAAGAACAATTGATATTTCCTTTTGTGATTTCTACTTCTCACTTTTCTTATTATTTTCTATGTTCCTCATATTCTTCCGCTAGCACATCTATGTTGATACCATGATGTACCAAGACACAACAACAACATGGACAGTGTCAACCACAGACCATGTGGCATGTCATGTAACTGACTTTTCTTTATGTAACACAAATATCAAATTCTTGCCATCAATGTTCCAATCCACTTGGTTCAATGTTCATTCAATTTATCAATCAAGTTTACTCCTTAAAGCAAACAAATATAGTTCGAACATGATAGATGATAATATAAGGATGTTGAACCAAATACTGGACAATAGTTTCAGAAAGTAAAAGATGTAATAAAAAAGCATTGGAAACAAGAGCTAAGAATGTAGCAAGAATGCTAAGAAGAAGGTCTAAACTAATTTAAGTATACATCAAAATTCATGTGGCCATATTTGTTCCCAGTTATCTAAAATGATGATGTGACTTGTGAGTAAATTCAAAAAAATAACAAAACTCTCTAAGATAACTATTAGGTGACAAAGCCTAAACAAGTGCTTGTTCCCAGTGTTTCCAATCCACTTGGTGCAATGTTAATTACTTGATTTAACGTATCATTCAAGGTTACTTCTTAAAGCAAACAAACATAGTTGGAACATGCTAGATAGTAATATAAGGGAATGATGAATCACATACTGGACAATAGTTTCAGAAAGTAAAAGATGCAATAAAAAAATATGGGAAAGAAAAGCTAAGAATCTAGCAAGAATGCTAAGAAGAAGGTCCAAAATAATTTAAGTATACATCAAAATTCATGTGGCCATATTTGTTCTCAGTTTTATAAATTGATGATATGAGTAAATTTAAAAACATAACAAAACTCTAAGTGAACTATAAGGCGACAAAGCCTAAACATTCAGCCACTAAGTTTAACAATACAGTTAATTAATATAAAATAAAAATGGCTATGAATCAAGGTTAGAAAAAACCACCTTATAGACAAAACAAACCACACAGAAAACTATGCTCCAATCTCACATCTACACATATTAAACTATGCAAAAACAGACCTTATAATTTGAATTATACCAGAGAAAGAAAAGAAGTAGCAGATATGACCATTACAGAGAAAGTATGGGGAAGCAAGCGAAATGATATGTTTAATGTTCCTCACTTGCAGTTGATTATGCCTGATCCATTATTAGACCGCATCACCTGGGCTCTGCAACGAGAAACCTGGTCCGTCAGGTTGATTGTCTCACGGTCCTCGTTGTTTTGTTAAATGCAACAGGTAATCGGATCAATAAGCCTAGAAACGATCTCAAGAACTCATGAAGCAAATCAAGGATCAAGGGTTATTACCTTGTCTCCGTCTCCGGCTCCTCGTCCTCCTGGTTTGCGCTTCTTGTAGGGGAATTCAATTATTCAGAAGCACGAAAAGTAAAGACCGATAAAAAGAATATAATCGTTTGCTTTTTTTAAGCAAGAGATAGGTTCTTGCCTTCTTTTTCTTGAATTCTCAAAGAAAGACAAGACACTCATGAAGCAGCCACATAATTCTCATAGTGTGATCCTCAATTTTTTTTGTTTTTCTTTGCTTGACTGCTCTAGCGACTTTCAATTCCTTTTGTTGCATTCCATGGCCTGGAATTAAATGACACTATCAATGGTAAGATAAAGCAAAAGTTTCTGTTGCAAATTGTACTCTTTGAAGATTCTAATCCAGATTCAAATAGTGCATGAATCTAGTTAGTGCAACAACATGCTACATAATTTTGTGTGTAAAGGAAGCTAGTTATGTAGCAGAACAAAGACACTAGGGAAAAAAGAATCAGCATGCCAATTATTACATAAATGTCTACATAAGAACTTTGACATTACTACATAAGAAACAACTTTGACACTGATAATTACATAAACATCTACACAAGAATTATGACTTCTGTTGAAGTGTCTTCTGAGAATAATCTTACATATATTTGCCAATTATTTCTTCCAAATTTCTCTCAAAGAAATTTAATGTGCAACATGGGCTTCCCTTTAGTTAAATGCAGGCAACAAATTGCTATGAACTACAAAAGAGGAAGGAAACTGAAATAAACCACAACAAGAATATACCCGTGGCGAAATCCCATGAAAAAAAGGTTTGACAGAAGCAAGTAATTGAAATAGCATAGGAAGGGAGGACATTTAAATCTCAAGACAAAGAAAGAAGCTACGGGCCATCTTTGTCATTGGTCATCAACAAATGTATCCTCTATTTTAAATCAGTTTTACAACTAAACAGTTAAAAAATGGTAACAGAAAGAAATTAAATCAAGCAAGCACAGTGACAAACCAATTACAAGATTAAACTGTTATTCTTGATGTCCATATAATCAAATCCTATGATGAAGTTTATAGTTCTAATGGAAGAAAAAGAATAAGAAACCTGTAGATAGTAAAGATATATGAAATACAGAGCCATAATTGTAGTTCTGTGTGCCAAAATACTGCCTAAAAATGATAAATTTTAGAACAATGACGACATTTGAGGTGAAGAGGTTGTGAGACCCCATTAGTCCTAAATTGGAAGTGGGCTAGTAAGGAGGTTGATGCATATATCATAATACAATAACTCCTCAAGTAAGTTTTGACCAACAAAGCCAACATGTTTCTAGTTGACAAAATGACAATTTACAACTAGCTTTTAACTTTTTTGACAAACCATCCCGCTATCATTAGAAGTCATCTTTGACTTAGTAAAAGTGTTGTTAAAAGTTACCTTTGACTTAGTAAAAGAAGTTACAACCAATTTTCTGATTTATGAATAAAACTAAGGGTTGTTAAGGGCTATTTACATTAGTGGGTTACATGTGATCTCTCTTTCCTCGGTGTACACACTCTTGAGAAGGGCATGTAGAGCAGAGCCAGAAGCTGCCAAGAGTTTGAGTCTGATGAGAACTAAGTGTTTTTTACACACTAATTTTTCTCCCTATAATAAAGATCTGAAGCGTACTTCGTGGACATCATAGTTTGAGTGAACCACGTAATCTGTGTCTTTATTTGTGTTTTATTCTTTCTTGCTTCTTTGAACCTGGTATTAGGAGACTTGTTTTTCTCCTAACAGCTATGACTTAATATCAGCTTATAGAGGTTGATCAAATTTGTAACCAAGCAATAAACCATGAAAATCTGAAAGGCCACTTTGGCTATAGATGGGAACTTCATGCAACTAAGAACCAAAACCGACAACCTGAAAATGTGAGAAAAGATAGTATTCATATTAATAGCACAAAAGAGCTAATAAACCAACTGACTACATGAAATTTCATTCCACAATAACTACAAAAATATGTGCAAAAGAGCAAATCATGTTTATTCCACTAACTGCAAAGATATTATAGAAGTTGTTCTTGTTGAAATTATGCTTTTGCTGAGCGTACTTATCAAGCACACTTGATCATCAAAAGAAAAAGGAAAAATAAAAGGATCCTTCAAGTTAAGAATTAACATGTTACATGTTCAAAGAGAATAATGTTTATTTATGGATACTGACAGACTTAAGATGCTATTGTTGAAGCTCAGAAGTTCCACGGTTTTGATGTAGAAACAGACTAAAAAACTGGTTAGATGTAATAAAATGGTTAGAAAAGATCTAGTACACTACACTTGTCCTATCGTCAATAAATGCTTTAAAGGATCCAAGCAGCCCTATAAGGATTAACAAAACGGGTCAGATTGATGTCAAGCCAAATCATGGTAATGCATGCAAAAATTACTCCATAGAAATCAGATATGAGAATTCATAATTAGAAGAAATAAATATGGCAACTCTGATACTACTTGTCTCATATTGTAGGCATTTAATCAAAATAGATAGTAGATCTACAATATGGGATGGACATGTAAGCAAACTATCTAATAGTGTCCAAAGATATAAACAAGCATACCTCTTCATAAGCTAAATGAATAAACCCAATGCAAATTAGAAAGCAACTAACTAAATAGAACTTCAGTGTATAAACCATAAATCCACAGCTGCATCGAAAAGACATACCTAAATGTTGTTGCCTTTAAATGACAATGTGGCAAGGACAAAATGCACATGCAATTTCAATGAAATGCAACGATGAGTAGATGTCAGTAAAACAAAAAATAACATCCAGTATTAAACTATAAAATGTTATGAAACGAAGTCATCTCAAACTCAAAACAATATAAGCAAACAAATCCCTCAAAGAACCAAAATAACAAGCATATAATTATTCTGTGATATTTAAGCATTCAAAAAAAGTTGAAGCTAAAGTCAATGAAACAAACAAAAATATGAGCATCAAGTCTTTATTTTTTTAACAGGGAAAATTAGCTCGGTATTGGTTATACTGTAGATCTCAGAGTCTTTTGCAAATCACAGTAAAGAATAAACTCTCTCTTGAACATTTTATTTAAGGTCAAATTGGTACAGTTTCTATGAATTATTAAATATTAAATTTGTCAAACTTTTGGGTTCGATTTGCTCAAATTTTGCTAAGATTCTAGGGGTATTTCTGGATGTTGATAAGTGAAATAACCTGAATCAAATATAAGTGAAAATATTAAAACAACGACGATTAAAGCAAATAGAATCATTTATAAGGATGACCAATGGAAACAAATCATCTTCAACGATCTCTAATCATGAACTCTAACAAATAATACACATCCATGAATTGCAAGAAAAACACTAAGCAACAGCCTTTTTGATGTTTTAGTATAGCTAGTTCCACAAAATGCTTGCCAAGACTACGGTACACATCCATGAATTGCAAGAAAAACACTATCATAACAGCCTTTTTGATGTTTTAGTATAGCTAGTTCCACAAAATGCTTGCCAAGACTACGGAACCTCTTAATCACAAACTCTTATCTTTCAATAGCATGATAGTAGAATGAAAGAAGGAACTACATGCATGGTGCGTCGCATATATTTACGGAGAAAAGCATGCCTTGAACGTTAAACTCCAAAAGCTTAACAGTAGAATTTAAAAGAAAAGCTCAATCTAAACATTGTGGCATAATTTTGGCCCAAAAAAACTTTAACTATACCTTGATAAATCTTATAAACTAGATCTTCTGGAAAGCAACTTCAGTTACTTGTCCTCCATATAGGCTGGGTTTTTATTTAGACAGAGCAGTGGAAAACAAATGCCAAAGAGACATAAGCTAAAAAATAATAAAGAGAACAAGATAGGTAGTGAAAACAAGACATAATCCAAAAAGAAAAATAGATAAGTTAAATTCTAAAATTGTGTTGACCATTGCATTTTTTGGATGCACCCTTAGTCCTCTTAATTTGTGCCATGGTAAAATTTGTAACCTCATGCAATAAATCTGAAATCAATAGGTTGGAAGCTACTGTTTCTCGGAGGTCAAGGTGCTCCTTGGGATTAGCAGTGACTCCACCACATGAAGAATTCCAATAAATCCTAACAACAAACACAAAATACAAAAGCGTGACAGAGTACACAAGAAGAATAAAGGGAAAAAAAAAAGAGCACCTTGGAGCTCTTGGAGACTAGAGGAGACAAAATGAACATTACTAGCAAGAAGCCAGAGGTTGACCATCTCATCTCACCTCGACCTCAGTTTTTTAGCCCTTTAATTCAAAATATATATATCTCTACCTCAAAGCAATGAAAAGACAAACGGAGAGAAGTCCTGCTCTAAAGGAGGTCTTAGTCGAACATGCTCAATGCATGCAAATGCTTGTGTTCAAGAAAGTGTATATCATATAATAGAGCTGAAACATAAAATGCATGTTGTTTCAGTTTATTTGGCTCCTCGCCAGCAATGGGATTTTATTTGCAAAGCAGACAGAAATATAGCAAGCAGCAGCACCAAACAACCTTTATGGTTTAGCTACATGGACTGATAGCAGCACCTCTCAACCAAGCAATTTGGAGTCCACAACTCTGGTATTCTGATGAGATGGACAACATGTTCTACAAGCAAAGGGCTACATTATGAGTGGAATTTGTTAAACTTCAAATCCTCATGGTAACCATCAGCACTATACAGCAAAGAAACAAGGAAGTGTTTGTAGTATCAACAGCAACAATGAAGCTTTTGACTGCAGAAGAGATGCAAGGATTCTGTGGAATGAAGTATAAAAATGGACGGTTAAGAAGTGATAGACAAATCTAATATTAGGCTTTTCATTTCAAATTTAGAAACCAACTTCTTTATTCTTTTTCTTTTTATCTTCTAAGTGAAAGACTTAGGTAGGATCTAACTGTTGGAGTAGGTTTTGATGGCAAGTAGACTATGAGGGATAATTGATCTGAACCAAGTCATTTTCGATCAAATTCCTCATATCCAAACCATCAGGAAGAATGCAGCTTAAAAGGGTAGATTGCCTTATAGTAAAAATAAAATATGCAAAATTCTACTTCCACTAAGATGTTGTATGAAATAAAATCAGAATGAAAAAAGAAAACTAAACTAAGGTTTGCATATCCTTGAGCAACATCTAGTATCACTTTGAAGAGCAGACAATTCACCAATTAGCCCCAAAACAAGAAGCAATTTACTTCTTCAGAGAAAGGAAAAGCGAGCAGAGTTGATTATGTGCCTTATGGTAAGAATATAAATTGTAGATAAGAATTTGTAACAATTTACTTATGGAAACCATTTAAAATGCAATCAAAACTAAGTTGGGCTTTTGTTAAATGCCTTTTCTCAACAGCAAGAAGAGCTTGATAAGATTCACCACAGAACGTTATTTATTTTCTACAGAAATCATTTCTGAAATTTTATAGAGCCTTCAGGATTGACAATTTTGTACCAGAGCTATGCACAAATGTTCCTCAAAAACCTTGCAAATCAAAAGGAAATGCATTTACCACTTCAAGAATTTACACATGTGCATAAGAATCTGGAATTGATATAGAAAACTATTTGATAGATAGTTGACATCCAATGGTGAAAAAATCTACAAAAATAAAAACAAGAAGCGTTATAAATAAACATCCAATGGCGAGATTTATGCAAATATCAATACTGTATGCTGGTTTCCAACTTCAGACAAGTCGACACAATAATTCAACAAGGTATGTAAACAGTTTAAAAGATTCATAAACTCTTATCTTTCGATAGCATGATAGTAGAACCTCTTAATCACAAAATGCTTGCCAAGACTATAGAACCTCTTAATCACAAACTCTTATCTTTCGATAGCATGATAGTAGAATGAAAGAAGGAACTAAATGCATGGCGCGTCGCATATATTTATGGAGAAAAGAAAAGCATGCCTTGAACATTAAACTCCAAAAGCTTAACAGTAGAATTTAAAAGAAAAGCTCAATCTGAACATTGTGGCATAATTTTGGCCCAAAAAACCTTTAACTATACTTTGAAAAATCTTATATCTGGATCTTCTTGGAAGCAACTTCAGTTACTTGTCCTCCATATTAGCTGGGTTTTTATTTAGACAGAGCAGTGGAAAAAAAAATGACAAAGAGACATAAGCTAAAAAAATAATAAAGAGAACAAGATAGGTAGCGAAAACAAGACATAATCCAAAAAGAAAAATATATGAAGTTAAATTAAAAGATTGTGTTGACCATTGCATTTTTTGGATGCATCGTTTGGCCTCTTAACTTGTGCCATGGTAAAATTTGTAATCTCATGCAGCAGATCTGAAATCAATAGGTTGGAAGCTACTGTTTCACTAATATATATGGAAATAATGAATGGACCTTATCACAATTAATTACAAATGTAACTTGGTGACAAAGTATTCAGCACATTGAAAGTTGTGTAAACTTTACCTATCCATTTGTAATAATCAGATTCATGATAATTCAACCCGAGCTTTTTGCACCATCCTTTGGCCTGTTGTTGAAATCAGAATTTGGGAACCAGATGAGGTAAGTTGTCATAAACATTGTCCGGAAAATTATGTAAATATGTTATGTACATGATGAATTAGAAGATCCATAAATGAGTGTGTATAGTTGAAGAAAAAGGCTGACAGAAGCATAAGAAGGGTAATAGAACCGCAAGTTGAAATTTACATCGATATATAATGCCACAAATAACAAATATCAACAACTCAATGAGTATGCAGCATGAATCAAACTACCATCTCCCGAGATAAAAGGAATAATCTAGAATATGCCAACTTACGTTGGAATTATATAAAAAAATAAATCATAACAATTACATGCATTGTGCTATAATAACAATTAATATATAGAAAGGAAGGGTAAGGACTTATCCAATAAAGTGTTGCCTTGACAATGTGTAACAATCTAAATTGAATTTACAGAAAATAAGTCATTAGGTTCATGGACACTATATACTAGTTGTGTACCAAGAATGATAAAGAGAACAAAATGATAAGGATTGCCAACTGAAGTGTTATATTGACCTATTATCTAAATCAAATATGTCTCACATTTACTGCTCCATGTGTGACCCTATGTACCATCCAGCATGGAGTATGTGGATGGGGTTTCAAATTACAAAGGAGTGAACCAGCAAGTTTGGTTGACTGATATTTCTTTTAGGTTTCATAGAATAGGACGGACTAGAAAATACATCAACCTGGAAGAGAGATTATTATAGAACAAGATAAACACATAGATGCCGACGTGGAAAGAACAATTGATATTTCCTTTTGTGATTTCTACTTCTCACTTTTTCTTATTATTTTCTATGTTCCTCATATTCTTCCGCTAGCACATCTATGTTGATACCATGATGTACCAAGACACAACAACAACATGGACAGTGTCAACCACAGACCATGTGGCATGTCATGTAACTGACTTTTCTTTATGTAACACAAATATCAAATTCTTGCCATCAATGTTCCAATCCACTTGGTTCAATGTTCATTCAATTTATCAATCAAGTTTACTCCTTAAAGCAAACAAATATAGTTCGAACATGATAGATGATAATATAAGGGGATGTTGAACCAAATACTGGACAATAGTTTCAGAAAGTAAAAGATGTAATAAAAAAGCATTGGAAACAAGAGCTAAGAATGTAGCAAGAATGCTAAGAAGAAGGTCTAAACTAATTTAAGTATACATCAAAATTCATGTGGCCATATTTGTTCCCAGTTATCTAAAATGATGATGTGACTTGTGAGTAAATTCAAAAAAATAACAAAACTCTCTAAGATAACTATTAGGTGACAAAGCCTAAACAAGTGCTTGTTCCCAGTGTTTCCAATCCACTTGGTGCAATGTTAATTACTTGATTTAACGTATCATTCAAGGTTACTTCTTAAAGCAAACAAACATAGTTGGAACATGCTAGATAGTAATATAAGGGAATGATGAATCACATACTGGACAATAGTTTCAGAAAGTAAAAGATGCAATAAAAAAATATGGGAAAGAAAAGCTAAGAATCTAGCAAGAATGCTAAGAAGAAGGTCCAAAATAATTTAAGTATACATCAAAATTCATGTGGCCATATTTGTTCTCAGTTTTATAAATTGATGATATGAGTAAATTTAAAAACATAACAAAACTCTAAGTGAACTATAAGGCGACAAAGCCTAAACATTCAGCCACTAAGTTTAACAATACAGTTAATTAATATAAAATAAAAATGGCTATGAATCAAGGTTAGAAAAAACCACCTTATAGACAAAACAAACCACACAGAAAACTATGCTCCAATCTCACATCTACACATATTAAACTATGCAAAAACAGACCTTATAATTTGAATTATACCAGAGAAAGAAAAGAAGTAGCAGATATGACCATTACAGAGAAAGTATGGGAAGCAAGCGAAATGATATGTTTAATGTTCCTCACTTGCAGTTGATTATGCCTGATCCATTATTAGACCGCATCACCTGGGCTCTGCAACGAGAAACCTGGTCCGTACGGTTGATTGTCTCACGGTCCTCGTTGTTTTGTTAAATGCAACAGGTAATCGGATCAATAAGCCTAGAAGAACCGATCTCAAGAACTCATGAAGCAAATCAAGGATCAAGGGTTATTACCTTGTCTCCGGCTCCGGCTCCTCGTCCTCCGGGGTTGCGCTTCTTGTAGAATTCAATTATTCAGAAGCACGAAAAGTAAAGACCGATAAAAGAATATAATCGTTTGCTTTTTTTAAGCAAGAGATAGGTTCTTGCCTTCTTTTTCTTGAATTCTCAAAGAAAGACAAGACACTCATGAAGCAGCCACATAATTCTCATAGTGTGATCCTCAATTTTTTTTGTTTTTCTTTGCTTGACTGCTCTAGCGACTTTCAATTCCTTTTGTTGCATTCCATGGCCTGGAATTAAATGACACTATCAATGGTAAGATAAAGCAAAAGTTTCTGTTGCAAATTGTACTCTTTGAAGATTCTAATCCAGATTCAAATAGTGCATGAATCTAGTTAGTGCAACAACATGCTACATAATTTTGTGTGTAAAGGAAGCTAGTTATGTAGCAGAACAAAGACACTAGGGAAAAAAGAATCAGCATGCCAATTATTACATAAATGTCTACATAAGAACTTTGACATTACTACATAAGAAACAACTTTGACACTGATAATTACATAAACATCTACACAAGAATTATGACTTCTGTTGAAGTGTCTTCTGAGAATAATCTTACATATATTTGCCAATTATTTCTTCCAAATTTCTCTCAAAGAAATTTAATGTGCAACATGGGCTTCCCTTTAGTTAAATGCAGGCAACAAATTGCTATGAACTACAAAAGAGGAAGGAAACTGAAATAAACCACAACAAGAATATACCTGGTGATGAAATCCCATGAAAAAAGGTTTGACAGAAGCAAGTAATTGAAATAGCATAGGGAAGGGAGGACATTTAAATCTCAAGACAAAGAAAGAAGCTACGGGCCATCTTTGTCATTGGTCATCAACAAATGTATCCTCTATTTTAAATCAGTTTTACAACTAAACAGTTAAAAAATGGTAACAGAAAGAAATTAAATCAAGCAAGCACAGTGACAAACCAATTACAAGATTAAACTGTTATTCTTGATGTCCATATAATCAAATCCTATGATGAAGTTTATAGTTCTAATGGAAGAAAAAGAATAAGAAACCTGTAGATAGTAAAGATATATGAAATACAGAGCCATAATTGTAGTTCTGTGTGCCAAAATACTGCCTAAAAATGATAAATTTTAGAACAATGACGACATTTGAGGTGAAGAGGTTGTGAGACCCCATTAGTCCTAAATTGGAAGTGGGCTAGTAAGGAGGTTGATGCATATATCATAATACAATAAAGTAACTCCTCAAGTAAGTTTTGACCAACAAAGCCAACATGTTTCTAGTTGACAAAATGACAATTTACAACTAGCTTTTAACTTTTTTGACAAACCATCCCGCTATCATTAGAAGTCATCTTTGACTTAGTAAAAGTGTTGTTAAAAGTTACCTTTGACTTAGTAAAAGAAGTTACAACCAATTTTCTGATTTATGAATAAAACTAAGGGTTGTTAAGGGCTATTTACATTAGTGGGTTACATGTGATCTCTCTTTCCTCGGTGTACACACTCTTGAGAAGGGCATGTAGAGCAGAGCCAGAAGCTGCCAAGAGTTTGAGTCTGATGAGAACTAAGTGTTTTTTACACACTAATTTTTCTCCCTATAATAAAGATCTGAAGCGTACTTCGTGGACATCATAGTTTGAGTGAACCACGTAATCTGTGTCTTTATTTGTGTTTTATTCTTTCTTGCTTCTTTGAACCTGGTATTAGGAGACTTGTTTTCTCCTAACAGCTATGACTTAATATCAGCTTATAGAGGTTGATCAAATTTGTAACCAAGCAATAAACCATGAAAATCTGAAAGGCCACTTTGGCTATAGATGGGAACTTCATGCAACTAAGAACCAAAACCGACAACCTGAAAATGTGAGAAAAGATAGTATTCATATTAATAGCACAAAAGAGCTAATAAACCAACTGACTACATGAAATTTCATTCCACAATAACTACAAAAATATGTGCAAAAGAGCAAATCATGTTTATTCCACTAACTGCAAAGATATTATAGAAGTTGTTCTTGTTGAAATTATGCTTTTGCTGAACGTACTTATCAAGCACACTTGATCATCAAAAGAAAAAGGAAAAATAAAAGGATCCTTCAAGTTAAGAATTAACATGTTACATGTTCAAAGAGAGAATAATGTTTATTTATGGATACTGACAGACTTAAGATGCTATTGTTGAAGCTCAGAAGTTCCACGGTTTTGATGTAGAAACAGACTAAAAAACTGGTTAGATGTAATAAAATGGTTAGAAAAGATCTAGTACACTACACTTGTCCTATCGTCAATAAATGCTTTAAAGGATCCAAGCAGCCCTATAAGGATTAACAAAACGGGTCAGATTGATGTCAAGCCAAATCATGGTAATGCATGCAAAAATTACTCCATAGAAATCAGATATGAGAATTCATAATTAGAAGAAATAAATATGGCAACTCTGATACTACTTGTCTCATATTGTAGGCATTTAATCAAAATAGATAGTAGATCTACAATATGGGATGGACATGTAAGCAAACTATCTAATAGTGTCCAAAGATATAAACAAGCATACCTCTTCATAAGCTAAATGAATAAACCCAATGCAAATTAGAAAGCAACTAACTAAATAGAACTTCAGTGTATAAACCATAAATCCACAGCTGCATCGAAAAGACATACCTAAATGTTGTTGCCTTTAAATGACAATGTGGCAAGGACAAAATGCACATGCAATTTCAATGAAATGCAACGATGAGTAGATGTCAGTAAAACAAAAAATAACATCCAGTATTAAACTATAAAATGTTATGAAACGAAGTCATCTCAAACTCAAAACAATATAAGCAAACAAATCCCTCAAAGAACCAAAATAACAAGCATATAATTATTCTGTGATATTTAAGCATTCAAAAAAAGTTGAAGCTAAAGTCAATGGAAACAAACAAAAATATGAGCATCAAGTCTTTATTTTTTTAACAGGGAAAATTAGCTCGGTATTGGTTATACTGTAGATCTCAGAGTCTTTTGCAAATCACAGTAAAGAATAAACTCTCTCTTGAACATTTTATTTAAGGTCAAATTGGTACAGTTTCTATGAATTATTAAATATTAAATTTGTCAAACTTTTGGGTTCGATTTGCTCAAATTTTGCTAAGATTCTAGGGGTATTTCTGGATGTTGATAAGTGAAATAACCTGAATCAAATATAATTCAAAATATTAAAACAACGACGATTAAAGCAAATAGAATCATTTATAAGGATGACCAATGGAAACAAATCATCTTCAACGATCTCTAATCATGAACTCTAACAAATAATACACATCCATGAATTGCAAGAAAAACACTAAGCAACAGCCTTTTTGATGTTTTAGTATAGCTAGTTCCACAAAATGCTTGCCAAGACTACGGTACACATCCATGAATTGCAAGAAAAACACTATCACAACAGCCTTTTGATGTTTTAGTATAGCTAGTTCCACAAAATGCTTGCCAAGACTACGGAACCTCTTAATCACAAACTCTTATCTTTCAATAGCATGATAGTAGAATGAAAGAAGGAACTACATGCATGGTGCGTCGCATATATTTACGGAGAAAAGAAAAGCATGCCTTGAACGTTAAACTCCAAAAGCTTAACAGTAGAATTTAAAAGAAAAGCTCAATCTAAACATTGTGGCATAATTTTGGCCCAAAAAAACTTTAACTATACCTTGATAAATCTTATAAACTAGATCTTCTGGAAAGCAACTTCAGTTACTTGTCCTCCATATAGGCTGGGTTTTTATTTAGACAGAGCAGTGGAAAACAAATGCCAAAGAGACATAAGCTAAAAAATAATAAAGAGAACAAGATAGGTAGTGAAAACAAGACATAATCCAAAAAGAAAAATAGATAAGTTAAATTCTAAAATTGTGTTGACCATTGCATTTTTTGGATGCACCCTTAGTCCTCTTAATTTGTGCCATGGTAAAATTTGTAACCTCATGCAATAAATCTGAAATCAATAGGTTGGAAGCTACTGTTTCTCGGAGGTCAAGGTGCTCCTTGGGATTAGCAGTGACTCCACCACATGAAGAATTCCAATAAATCCCAACAACAAACACAAAATACAAAACGTGACGACAGAGTACACAAGAAGAATAAAGGGAAAAAAAAAAGAGCACCTTGGAGCTCTTGGAGACTAGAGGAGACAAAATGAACATTACTAGCAAGAAGCCAGAGGTTGACCATCTCATCTCACCTCGACCTCAGTTTTTTAGCCCTTTAATTCAAAATATATATATCTCTACCTCAAAGCAATGAAAAGACAAACGGAGAAGTCCTGCTCTAAAGGAGGACGAAGTCGAACATGCTCAATGCATGCAAATGCTTGTGTTCAAGAAAGTGTATATCATATAATAGAGCTGAAACATAAAATGCATGTTGTTTCAGTTTATTTGGCTCCTCGCCAGCAATGGGATTTTATTTGCAAAGCAGACAGAAATATAGCAAGCAGCAGCACCAAACAACCTTTATGGTTTAGCTACATGGACTGATAGCAGCACCTCTCAACCAAGCAATTTGGAGTCCACAACTCTGGTATTCTGATGAGATGGACAACATGTTCTACAAGCAAAGGGCTACATTATGAGTGGAATTTGTTAAACTTCAAATCCTCATGGTAACCATCAGCACTATACAGCAAAGAAACAAGGAAGTGTTTGTAGTATCAACAGCAACAATGAAGCTTTTGACTGCAGAAGAGATGCAAGGATTCTGTGGAATGAAGTATAAAAATGGACGGTTAAGAAGTGATAGACAAATCTAATATTAGGCTTTTCATTTCAAATTTAGAAACCAACTTCTTTATTCTTTTTCTTTTTATCTTCTAAGTGAAAGACTTAGGTAGGATCTAACTGTTGGAGTAGGTTTTGATGGCAAGTAGACTATGAGGGATAATTGATCTGAACCAAGTCATTTTCGATCAAATTCCTCATATCCAAACCATCAGGAAGAATGCAGCTTAAAAGGGGTAGATTGCCTTATAGTAAAAATAAAATATGCAAAATTCTACTTCCACTAAGATGTTGTATGAAATAAAATCAGAATGAAAAAAGAAAACTAAACTAAGGTTTGCATATCCTTGAGCAACATCTAGTATCACTTTGAAGAGCAGACAATTCACCAATTAGCCCCAAAACAAGAAGCAATTTACTTCTTCAGAGAAAGGAAAACGAGGAGCAGAGTTGATTATGTGCCTTATGGTAAGAATATAAATTGTAGATAAGAATTTGTAACAATTTACTTATGGAAACCATTTAAAATGCAATCAAAACTAAGTTGGGCTTTTGTTAAATGCCTTTTCTCAACAGCAAGAAGAGCTTGATAAGATTCACCACAGAACGTTATTTATTTTCTACAGAAATCATTTCTGAAATTTTATAGAGCCTTCAGGATTGACAATTTTGTACCAGAGCTATGCACAAATGTTCCTCAAAAACCTTGCAAATCAAAAGGAAATGCATTTACCACTTCAAGAATTTACACATGTAGGG
Organism: Ensete glaucum; assembly: GCA_021527575.1. NCBI lineage: Eukaryota > Viridiplantae > Streptophyta > Magnoliopsida > Zingiberales > Musaceae > Ensete > Ensete glaucum. The sequence goes on from CM038558.1 coordinate 21,146,432, forward strand.
TTAAGAATCTGGAATTGATATAGAAAACTATTTGATAGATAGTTGACATCCAATGGTGAAAAAATCTACAAAAATAAAAACAAGAAGCGTTATAAATAAACATCCAATGGCGAGATTTATGCAAATATCAATACTGTATGCTGGTTTCCAACTTCAGACAAGTCGACACAATAATTCAACAAGGTATGTAAACAGTTTAAAAGATTCATAAACTCTTATCTTTCGATAGCATGATAGTAGAACCTCTTAATCACAAAATGCTTGCCAAGACTATAGAACCTCTTAATCACAAACTCTTATCTTTCGATAGCATGATAGTAGAATGAAAGAAGGAACTAAATGCATGGTCCGTCGCATATATTTATGGAGAAAAGAAAAGCATGCCTTGAACATTAAACTCCAAAAGCTTAACAGTAGAATTTAAAAGAAAAGCTCAATCTGAACATTGTGGCATAATTTTGGCCCAAAAAACCTTTAACTATACTTTGAAAAATCTTATATCTGGATCTTCTTGGAAGCAACTTCAGTTACTTGTCCTCCATATTAGCTGGGTTTTATTTAGACAGAGCAGTGGAAAAAAAATGACAAAGAGACATAAGCTAAAAAATAATAAAGAGAACAAGATAGGTAGGAAAACAAGACATAATCCAAAAAGAAAAATATATGAAGTTAAATTAAAAGAATTGTGTTGACCATTGCATTTTTTGGATGCATCGTTTGGCCTCTTAACTTGTGCCATGGTAAAATTTGTAATCTCATGCAGCAGATCTGAAATCAATAGGTTGGAAGCTACTGTTTCACTAATATATATGGAAATAATGAATGGACCTTATCACAATTAATTACAAATGTAACTTGGTGACAAAGTATTCAGCACATTGAAAGTTGTGTAAACTTTACCTATCCATTTGTAATAATCAGATTCATGATAATTCAACCCGAGCTTTTTGCACCATCCTTTGGCCTGTTGTTGAAATCAGAATTTGGGAACCAGATGAGGTAAGTTGTCATAAACATTGTCCGGAAAATTATGTAAATATGTTATGTACATGATGAATTAGAAGATCCATAAATGAGTGTGTATAGTTGAAGAAAAAGGCTGACAGAAGCATAAGAAGGGTAATAGAACCGCAAGTTGAAATTTACATCGATATATAATGCCACAAATAACAAATATCAACAACTCAATGAGTATGCAGCATGAATCAAACTACCATCTCCGGATAAAAGGAATAATCTAGAATATGCCAACTTACGTTGGAATTATATAAAAAAATAAATCATAACAATTACATGCATTGTGTGCTATAATAACAATTAATATATAGAAAGGAAGGGTAAGGACTTATCCAATAAAGTGTTGCCTTGACAATGTGTAACAATCTAAATTGAATTTACAGAAAATAAGTCATTAGGTTCATGGACACTATACTAGTTGTGTACCAAGAATGATAAAGAGAACAAAATGATAAGGATTGCCAACTGAAGTGTTATATTGACCTATTATCTAAATCAAATATGTCTCACATTTACTGCTCCATGTGTGACCCTATGTACCATCCAGCATGGAGTATGTGGATGGGGTTTCGAAATTACAAAGGAGTGAACCAGCAAGTTTGGTTGACTGATATTTCTTTTTAGGTTTCATAGAATAGGAACGGACTAGAAAATACATCAACCTGGAAGAGAGATTATTATAGAACAAGATAAACACATAGATGCCGACGTGGAAAGAACAATTGATATTTCCTTTTGTGATTTCTACTTCTCACTTTTTCTTATTATTTTCTATGTTCCTCATATTCTTCCGCTAGCACATCTATGTTGATACCATGATGTACCAAGACACAACAACAACATGGACAGTGTCAACCACAGACCATGTGGCATGTCATGTAACTGACTTTTCTTTATGTAACACAAATATCAAATTCTTGCCATCAATGTTCCAATCCACTTGGTTCAATGTTCATTCAATTTATCAATCAAGTTTACTCCTTAAAGCAAACAAATATAGTTCGAACATGATAGATGATAATATAGGGGATGTTGAACCAAATACTGGACAATAGTTTCAGAAAGTAAAAGATGTAATAAAAAAGCATTGGAAACAAGAGCTAAGAATGTAGCAAGAATGCTAAGAAGAAGGTCTAAACTAATTTAAGTATACATCAAAATTCATGTGGCCATATTTGTTCCCAGTTATCTAAAATGATGATGTGACTTGTGAGTAAATTCAAAAAAATAACAAAACTCTCTAAGATAACTATTAGGTGACAAAGCCTAAACAAGTGCTTGTTCCCAGTGTTTCCAATCCACTTGGTGCAATGTTAATTACTTGATTTAACGTATCATTCAAGGTTACTTCTTAAAGCAAACAAACATAGTTGGAACATGCTAGATAGTAATATAAGGGAATGATGAATCACATACTGGACAATAGTTTCAGAAAGTAAAAGATGCAATAAAAAAATATGGGAAAGAAAAGCTAAGAATCTAGCAAGAATGCTAAGAAGAAGGTCCAAAATAATTTAAGTATACATCAAAATTCATGTGGCCATATTTGTTCTCAGTTTTATAAATTGATGATATGAGTAAATTTAAAAACATAACAAAACTCTAAGTGAACTATAGGCGACAAAGCCTAAACATTCAGCCACTAAGTTTAACAATACAGTTAATTAATATAAAATAAAAATGGCTATGAATCAAGGTTAGAAAAAACCACCTTATAGACAAAACAAACCACACAGAAAACTATGCTCCAATCTCACATCTACACATATTAAACTATGCAAAAACAGACCTTATAATTTGAATTATACCAGAGAAAGAAAAGAAGTAGCAGATATGACCATTACAGAGAAAGTATGGGAAGCAAGCGAAATGATATGTTTAATGTTCCTCACTTGCAGTTGATTATGCCTGATCCATTATTAGACCGCATCACCTGGGCTCTGCAACGAGAAACCTGGTCCGTCGGTTGATTGTCTCACGGTCCTCGTTGTTTTGTTAAATGCAACAGGTAATCGGATCAATAAGCCTAGAAGAAACGATCTCAAGAACTCATGAAGCAAATCAAGGATCAAGGGTTATTACCTTGTCTCCGTCTCCGGCTCCTCGTCCTCCTGGTTTGCGCTTCTTGTAGGGGAATTCAATTATTCAGAAGCACGAAAAGTAAAGACCGATAAAAGAATATAATCGTTTGCTTTTTAAGCAAGAGATAGGTTCTTGCCTTCTTTTCTTGAATTCTCAAAGAAAGACAAGACACTCATGAAGCAGCCACATAATTCTCATAGTGTGATCCTCAATTTTTTGTTTTTCTTTGCTTGACTGCTCTAGCGACTTTCAATTCCTTTTGTTGCATTCCATGGCCTGGAATTAAATGACACTATCAATGGTAAGATAAAGCAAAAGTTTCTGTTGCAAATTGTACTCTTTGAAGATTCTAATCCAGATTCAAATAGTGCATGAATCTAGTTAGTGCAACAACATGCTACATAATTTTGTGTAAAGGAAGCTAGTTATGTAGCAGAACAAAGACACTAGGGAAAAAAGAATCAGCATGCCAATTATTACATAAATGTCTACATAAGAACTTTGACATTACTACATAAGAAACATCTACATAAGAAACAACTTTGACACTGATAATTACATAAACATCTACACAAGAATTATGACTTCTGTTGAAGTGTCTTCTGAGAATAATCTTACATATATTTGCCAATTATTTCTTCCAAATTTCTCTCAAAGAAATTTAATGTGCAACATGGGCTTCCCTTTAGTTAAATGCAGGCAACAAATTGCTATGAACTACAAAAGAGGAAGGAAACTGAAATAAACCACAACAAGAATATACCCGGTGACGAAATCCCATGAAAAAAAAGGTTTGACAGAAGCAAGTAATTGAAATAGCATAGGGAAGGGAGGACATTTAAATCTCAAGACAAAGAAAGAAGCTACGGGCCATCTTTGTCATTGGTCATCAACAAATGTATCCTCTATTTTAAATCAGTTTTACAACTAAACAGTTAAAAATGGTAACAGAAAGAAATTAAATCAAGCAAGCACAGTGACAAACCAATTACAAGATTAAACTGTTATTCTTGATGTCCATATAATCAAATCCTATGATGAAGTTTATAGTTCTAATGGAAGAAAAAGAATAAGAAACCTGTAGATAGTAAAGATATATGAAATACAGAGCCATAATTGTAGTTCTGTGTGCCAAAATACTGCCTAAAATGATAAATTTTAGAACAATGACGACATTTGAGGTGAAGAGGTTGTGAGACCCCATTAGTCCTAAATTGGAAGTGGGCTAGTAAGGAGGTTGATGCATATATCATAATACAATAAAGTAACTCCTCAAGTAAGTTTTGACCAACAAAGCCAACATGTTTCTAGTTGACAAAATGACAATTTACAACTAGCTTTTAACTTTTTTGACAAACCATCCGCTATCATTAGAAGTCATCTTTGACTTAGTAAAAGTGTTGTTAAAGTTACCTTTGACTTAGTAAAAGAAGTTACAACCAATTTTCTGATTTATGAATAAAACTAAGGGTTGTTAAGGGCTATTTACATTAGTGGGTTACATGTGATCTCTCTTTCCTCGGTGTACACACTCTTGAGAAGGGCATGTAGAGCAGAGCCAGAAGCTGCCAAGAGTTTGAGTCTGATGAGAACTAAGTGTTTTTTACACACTAATTTTTCTCCCTATAATAAAGATCTGAAGCGTACTTCGTGGACATCATAGTTTGAGTGAACCACGTAATCTGTGTCTTTATTTGTGTTTTATTCTTTCTTGCTTCTTTGAACCTGGTATTAGGAGACTTGTTTTCTCCTAACAGCTATGACTTAATATCAGCTTATAGAGGTTGATCAAATTTGTAACCAAGCAATAAACCATGAAAATCTGAAAGGCCACTTTGGCTATAGATGGGAACTTCATGCAACTAAGAACCAAAACCGACAACCTGAAAATGTGAGAAAAGATAGTATTCATATTAATAGCACACAAGAGCTAATAAACCAACTGACTACATGAAATTTCATTCCACAATAACTACAAAAATATGTGCAAAGAGCAAATCATGTTTATTCCACTAACTGCAAAGATATTATAGAAGTTGTTCTTGTTGAAATTATGCTTTTGCTGAACGTACTTATCAAGCACACTTGATCATCAAAAAGAAAAAGGAAAAATAAAAGGATCCTTCAAGTTAAGAATTAACATGTTACATGTTCAAAGAGAGAATAATGTTTATTTATGGATACTGACAGACTTAAGATGCTATTGTTGAAGCTCAGAAGTTCCACGGTTTTGATGTAGAAACAGACTAAAAAACTGGTTAGATGTAATAAAATGGTTAGAAAAGATCTAGTACACTACACTTGTCCTATCGTCAATAAATGCTTTAAAGGATCCAAGCAGCCCTATAAGGATTAACAAAACGGGTCAGATTGATGTCAAGCCAAATCATGGTAATGCATGCAAAAATTACTCCATAGAAATCAGATATGAGAATTCATAATTAGAAGAAATAAATATGGCAACTCTGATACTACTTGTCTCATATTGTAGGCATTTAATCAAAATAGATAGTAGATCTACAATATGGGATGGACATGTAAGCAAACTATCTAATAGTGTCCAAAGATATAAACAAGCATACCTCTTCATAAGCTAAATGAATAAACCCAATGCAAATTAGAAAGCAACTAACTAAATAGAACTTCAGTGTATAAACCATAAATCCACAGCTGCATCGAAAAGACATACCTAAATGTTGTTGCCTTTAAATGACAATGTGGCAAGGACAAAATGCACATGCAATTTCAATGAAATGCAACGATGAGTAGATGTCAGTAAAACAAAAATAACATCCAGTATTAAACTATAAAATGTTATGAAACGAAGTCATCTCAAACTCAAAACAATATAAGCAAACAAATCCCTCAAAGAACCAAAATAACAAGCATATAATTATTCTGTGATATTTAAGCATTCAAAAAAAGTTGAAGCTAAAGTCAATGGAAACAAACAAAAATATGAGCATCAAGTCTTTATTTTTTTAACAGGGAAAATTAGCTCGGTATTGGTTATACTGTAGATCTCAGAGTCTTTTGCAAATCACAGTAAAGAATAAACTCTCTCTTGAACATTTTATTTAAGGTCAAATTGGTACAGTTTCTATGAATTATTAAATATTAAATTTGTCAAACTTTTGGGTTCGATTTGCTCAAATTTTGCTAAGATTCTAGGGGTATTTCTGGATGTTGATAAGTGAAATAACCTGAATCAAATATAAGTGAAAATATTAAAACAACGACGATTAAAGCAAATAGAATCATTTATAAGGATGACCAATGGAAACAAATCATCTTCAACGATCTCTAATCATGAACTCTAACAAATAATACACATCCATGAATTGCAAGAAAAACACTAAACGCAACAGCCTTTTTGATGTTTTAGTATAGCTAGTTCCACAAAATGCTTGCCAAGACTACGGTACACATCCATGAATTGCAAGAAAAACACTATCGCAACAGCCTTTTGATGTTTTAGTATAGCTAGTTCCACAAAATGCTTGCCAAGACTACGGAACCTCTTAATCACAAACTCTTATCTTTCAATAGCATGATAGTAGAATGAAAGAAGGAACTACATGCATGGTGCGTCGCATATATTTACGGAGAAAAGAAAAGCATGCCTTGAACGTTAAACTCCAAAAGCTTAACAGTAGAATTTAAAAGAAAAGCTCAATCTAAACATTGTGGCATAATTTTGGCCCAAAAAACTTTAACTATACCTTGATAAATCTTATAAACTAGATCTTCTGGAAAGCAACTTCAGTTACTTGTCCTCCATATAGGCTGGGTTTTATTTAGACAGAGCAGTGGAAAACAAATGCCAAAGAGACATAAGCTAAAAAATAATAAAGAGAACAAGATAGGTAGTGAAAACAAGACATAATCCAAAAAGAAAAATAGATAAGTTAAATTCTAAAATTGTGTTGACCATTGCATTTTTGGATGCACCCTTAGTCCTCTTAATTTGTGCCATGGTAAAATTTGTAACCTCATGCAATAAATCTGAAATCAATAGGTTGGAAGCTACTGTTTCTCGGAGGTCAAGGTGCTCCTTGGGATTAGCAGTGACTCCACCACATGAAGAATTCCAATAAATCCCAACAACAAACACAAAATACAAAACGTGACGACAGAGTACACAAGAAGAATAAAGGGAAAAAAAGAGCACCTTGGAGCTCTTGGAGACTAGAGGAGACAAAATGAACATTACTAGCAAGAAGCCAGAGGTTGACCATCTCATCTCACCTCGACCTCAGTTTTTAGCCCTTTAATTCAAAATATATATATCTCTACCTCAAAGCAATGAAAAGACAAACGGAGAGAAGTCCTGCTCTAAAGGAGGACAAGTCGAACATGCTCAATGCATGCAAATGCTTGTGTTCAAGAAAGTGTATATCATATAATAGAGCTGAAACATAAAATGCATGTTGTTTCAGTTTATTTGGCTCCTCGCCAGCAATGGGATTTTATTTGCAAAGCAGACAGAAATATAGCAAGCAGCAGCACCAAACAACCTTTATGGTTTAGCTACATGGACTGATAGCAGCACCTCTCAACCAAGCAATTTGGAGTCCACAACTCTGGTATTCTGATGAGATGGACAACATGTTCTACAAGCAAAGGGCTACATTATGAGTGGAATTTGTTAAACTTCAAATCCTCATGGTAACCATCAGCACTATACAGCAAAGAAACAAGGAAGTGTTTGTAGTATCAACAGCAACAATGAAGCTTTTGACTGCAGAAGAGATGCAAGGATTCTGTGGAATGAAGTATAAAATGGACGGTTAAGAAGTGATAGACAAATCTAATATTAGGCTTTTCATTTCAAATTTAGAAACCAACTTCTTTATTCTTTTCTTTTATCTTCTAAGTGAAAGACTTAGGTAGGATCTAACTGTTGGAGTAGGTTTTGATGGCAAGTAGACTATGAGGATAATTGATCTGAACCAAGTCATTTTCGATCAAATTCCTCATATCCAAACCATCAGGAAGAATGCAGCTTAAAAGGGTAGATTGCCTTATAGTAAAAATAAAATATGCAAAATTCTACTTCCACTAAGATGTTGTATGAAATAAAATCAGAATGAAAAAAGAAAACTAAACTAAGGTTTGCATATCCTTGAGCAACATCTAGTATCACTTTGAAGAGCAGACAATTCACCAATTAGCCCCAAAACAAGAAGCAATTTACTTCTTCAGAGAAAGGAAAACGAGGAGCAGAGTTGATTATGTGCCTTATGGTAAGAATATAAATTGTAGATAAGAATTTGTAACAATTTACTTATGGAAACCATTTAAAATGCAATCAAAACTAAGTTGGGCTTTTGTTAAATGCCTTTTCTCAACAGCAAGAAGAGCTTGATAAGATTCACCACAGAACGTTATTTATTTTCTACAGAAATCATTTCTGAAATTTTATAGAGCCTTCAGGATTGACAATTTTGTACCAGAGCTATGCACAAATGTTCCTCAAAAACCTTGCAAATCAAAAGGAAATGCATTTACCACTTCAAGAATTTACACATGTACGCATAAGAATCTGGAATTGATATAGAAAACTATTTGATAGATAGTTGACATCCAATGGTGAAAAAATCTACAAAAATAAAAACAAGAAGCGTTATAAATAAACATCCAATGGCGAGATTTATGCAAATATCAATACTGTATGCTGGTTTCCAACTTCAGACAAGTCGACACAATAATTCAACAAGGTATGTAAACAGTTTAAAAGATTCATAAACTCTTATCTTTCGATAGCATGATAGTAGAACCTCTTAATCACAAAATGCTTGCCAAGACTATAGAACCTCTTAATCACAAACTCTTATCTTTCGATAGCATGATAGTAGAATGAAAGAAGGAACTAAATGCATGGCGCGTCGCATATATTTATGGAGAAAAGAAAAGCATGCCTTGAACATTAAACTCCAAAAGCTTAACAGTAGAATTTAAAAGAAAAGCTCAATCTGAACATTGTGGCATAATTTTGGCCCAAAAACCTTTAACTATACTTTGAAAATCTTATATCTGGATCTTCTTGGAAGCAACTTCAGTTACTTGTCCTCCATATTAGCTGGGTTTTTATTTAGACAGAGCAGTGGAAAAAAAATGACAAAGAGACATAAGCTAAAAAAATAATAAAGAGAACAAGATAGGTAGCGAAAACAAGACATAATCCAAAAAGAAAAATATGAAGTTAAATTAAAGATTGTGTTGACCATTGCATTTTTTGGATGCATCGTTTGGCCTCTTAACTTGTGCCATGGTAAAATTTGTAATCTCATGCAGCAGATCTGAAATCAATAGGTTGGAAGCTACTGTTTCACTAATATATATGGAAATAATGAATGGACCTTATCACAATTAATTACAAATGTAACTTGGTGACAAAGTATTCAGCACATTGAAAGTTGTGTAAACTTTACCTATCCATTTGTAATAATCAGATTCATGATAATTCAACCCGAGCTTTTTGCACCATCCTTTGGCCTGTTGTTGAAATCAGAATTTGGGAACCAGATGAGGTAAGTTGTCATAAACATTGTCCGGAAAATTATGTAAATATGTTATGTACATGATGAATTAGAAGATCCATAAATGAGTGTGTATAGTTGAAGAAAAAGGCTGACAGAAGCATAAGAAGGGTAATAGAACCGCAAGTTGAAATTTACATCGATATATAATGCCACAAATAACAAATATCAACAACTCAATGAGTATGCAGCATGAATCAAACTACCATCTCCCGAGATAAAAGGAATAATCTAGAATATGCCAACTTACGTTGGAATTATATAGAAAAATAAATCATAACAATTACATGCATTGTGTGCTATAATAACAATTAATATATAGAAAGGAAGGGTAAGGACTTATCCAATAAAGTGTTGCCTTGACAATGTGTAACAATCTAAATTGAATTTACAGAAAATAAGTCATTAGGTTCATGGACACTATATACTAGTTGTGTACCAAGAATGATAAAGAGAACAAAATGATAAGGATTGCCAACTGAAGTGTTATATTGACCTATTATCTAAATCAAATATGTCTCACATTTACTGCTCCATGTGTGACCCTATGTACCATCCAGCATGGAGTATGTGGATGGGGTTTCAAATTACAAAGGAGTGAACCAGCAAGTTTGGTTGACTGATATTTCTTTTAGGTTTCATAGAATAGGAACGGACTAGAAAATACATCAACCTGGAAGAGAGATTATTATAGAACAAGATAAACACATAGATGCCGACGTGGAAAGAACAATTGATATTTCCTTTTGTGATTTCTACTTCTCACTTTTCTTATTATTTTCTATGTTCCTCATATTCTTCCGCTAGCACATCTATGTTGATACCATGATGTACCAAGACACAACAACAACATGGACAGTGTCAACCACAGACCATGTGGCATGTCATGTAACTGACTTTTCTTTATGTAACACAAATATCAAATTCTTGCCATCAATGTTCCAATCCACTTGGTTCAATGTTCATTCAATTTATCAATCAAGTTTACTCCTTAAAGCAAACAAATATAGTTCGAACATGATAGATGATAATATAAGGGATGTTGAACCAAATACTGGACAATAGTTTCAGAAAGTAAAAGATGTAATAAAAAAGCATTGGAAACAAGAGCTAAGAATGTAGCAAGAATGCTAAGAAGAAGGTCTAAACTAATTTAAGTATACATCAAAATTCATGTGGCCATATTTGTTCCCAGTTATCTAAAATGATGATGTGACTTGTGAGTAAATTCAAAAAAATAACAAAACTCTAAGATAACTATTAGGTGACAAAGCCTAAACAAGTGCTTGTTCCCAGTGTTTCCAATCCACTTGGTGCAATGTTAATTACTTGATTTAACGTATCATTCAAGGTTACTTCTTAAAGCAAACAAACATAGTTGGAACATGCTAGATAGTAATATAAGGGAATGATGAATCACATACTGGACAATAGTTTCAGAAAGTAAAAGATGCAATAAAAAAATATGGGAAAGAAAAGCTAAGAATCTAGCAAGAATGCTAAGAAGAAGGTCCAAAATAATTTAAGTATACATCAAAATTCATGTGGCCATATTTGTTCTCAGTTTTATAAATTGATGATATGAGTAAATTTAAAAACATAACAAAACTCTAAGTGAACTATAAGGCGACAAAGCCTAAACATTCAGCCACTAAGTTTAACAATACAGTTAATTAATATAAAATAAAATGGCTATGAATCAAGGTTAGAAAAACCACCTTATAGACAAAACAAACCACACAGAAAACTATGCTCCAATCTCACATCTACACATATTAAACTATGCAAAACAGACCTTATAATTTGAATTATACCAGAGAAAGAAAAGAAGTAGCAGATATGACCATTACAGAGAAAGTATGGGGAAGCAAGCGAAATGATATGTTTAATGTTCCTCACTTGCAGTTGATTATGCCTGATCCATTATTAGACCGCATCACCTGGGCTCTGCAGAAACCTGGTCCGACGGTTGATTGTCTCACGGTCCTCGTTGTTTTGTTAAATGCAACAGGTAATCGGATCAATAAGCCTAGAAGAAACGATCTCAAGAACTCATGAAGCAAATCAAGGATCAAGGGTTATTACCTTGTCTCCGTCTCCTCCTCGTCCTCCTGGTTTGCGCTTCTTGTAGGGAATTCAATTATTCAGAAGCACGAAAAGTAAAGACCGATAAAAGAATATAATCGTTTGCTTTTTAAGCAAGAGATAGGTTCTTGCCTTCTTTTCTTGAATTCTCAAAGAAAGACAAGACACTCATGAAGCAGCCACATAATTCTCATAGTGTGATCCTCAATTTTTCTTTGCTTGACTGCTCTAGCGACTTTCAATTCCTTTTGTTGCATTCCATGGCCTGGAATTAAATGACACTATCAATGGTAAGATAAAGCAAAAGTTTCTGTTGCAAATTGTACTCTTTGAAGATTCTAATCCAGATTCAAATAGTGCATGAATCTAGTTAGTGCAACAACATGCTACATAATTTTGTGTGTAAAGGAAGCTAGTTATGTAGCAGAACAAAGACACTAGGGAAAAAAGAATCAGCATGCCAATTATTACATAAATGTCTACATAAGAACTTTGACATTACTACATAAGAAACATCTACATAAGAAACAACTTTGACACTGATAATTACATAAACATCTACACAAGAATTATGACTTCTGTTGAAGTGTCTTCTGAGAATAATCTTACATATATTTGCCAATTATTTCTTCCAAATTTCTCTCAAAGAAATTTAATGTGCAACATGGGCTTCCCTTTAGTTAAATGCAGGCAACAAATTGCTATGAACTACAAAAGAGGAAGGAAACTGAAATAAACCACAACAAGAATATACCCGGTGACGAAATCCCATGAAAAAAAAGGTTTGACAGAAGCAAGTAATTGAAATAGCATAGGGAAGGGAGGACATTTAAATCTCAAGACAAAGAAAGAAGCTACGGGCCATCTTTGTCATTGGTCATCAACAAATGTATCCTCTATTTTAAATCAGTTTTACAACTAAACAGTTAAAAAATGGTAACAGAAAGAAATTAAATCAAGCAAGCACAGTGACAAACCAATTACAAGATTAAACTGTTATTCTTGATGTCCATATAATCAAATCCTATGATGAAGTTTATAGTTCTAATGGAAGAAAAGAATAAGAAACCTGTAGATAGTAAAGATATATGAAATACAGAGCCATAATTGTAGTTCTGTGTGCCAAAATACTGCCTAAAAATGATAAATTTTAGAACAATGACGACATTTGAGGTGAAGAGGTTGTGAGACCCCATTAGTCCTAAATTGGAAGTGGGCTAGTAAGGAGGTTGATGCATATATCATAATACAATAAAGTAACTCCTCAAGTAAGTTTTGACCAACAAAGCCAACATGTTTCTAGTTGACAAAATGACAATTTACAACTAGCTTTTAACTTTTGACAAACCATCCGCTATCATTAGAAGTCATCTTTGACTTAGTAAAAGTGTTGTTAAAAGTTACCTTTGACTTAGTAAAAGAAGTTACAACCAATTTTCTGATTTATGAATAAAACTAAGGGTTGTTAAGGGCTATTTACATTAGTGGGTTACATGTGATCTCTCTTTCCTCGGTGTACACACTCTTGAGAAGGGCATGTAGAGCAGAGCCAGAAGCTGCCAAGAGTTTGAGTCTGATGAGAACTAAGTGTTTTTACACACTAATTTTTCTCCCTATAATAAAGATCTGAAGCGTGCATTGGACATCATAGTTTGAGTGAACCACGTAATCTGTGTCTTTATTTGTGTTTTATTCTTTCTTGCTTCTTTGAACCTGGTATTAGGAGACTTGTTTTTCTCCTAACAGCTATGACTTAATATCAGCTTATAGAGGTTGATCAAATTTGTAACCAAGCAATAAACCATGAAAATCTGAAGGCCACTTTGGCTATAGATGGGAACTTCATGCAACTAAGAACCAAAACCGACAACCTGAAAATGTGAGAAAAGATAGTATTCATATTAATAGCACAAAAGAGCTAATAAACCAACTGACTACATGAAATTTCATTCCACAATAACTACAAAAATATGTGCAAAAGAGCAAATCATGTTTATTCCACTAACTGCAAAGATATTATAGAAGTTGTTCTTGTTGAAATTATGCTTTTGCTGAACGTACTTATCAAGCACACTTGATCATCAAAAAGAAAAAGGAAAAATAAAAGGATCCTTCAAGTTAAGAATTAACATGTTACATGTTCAAAGAGAGAATAATGTTTATTTATGGATACTGACAGACTTAAGATGCTATTGTTGAAGCTCAGAAGTTCCACGGTTTTGATGTAGAAACAGACTAAAAAACTGGTTAGATGTAATAAAATGGTTAGAAAAGATCTAGTACACTACACTTGTCCTATCGTCAATAAATGCTTTAAAGGATCCAAGCAGCCCTATAAGGATTAACAAAACGGGTCAGATTGATGTCAAGCCAAATCATGGTAATGCATGCAAAATTACTCCATAGAAATCAGATATGAGAATTCATAATTAGAAGAAATAAATATGGCAACTCTGATACTACTTGTCTCATATTGTAGGCATTTAATCAAAATAGATAGTAGATCTACAATATGGGATGGACATGTAAGCAAACTATCTAATAGTGTCCAAAGATATAAACAAGCATACCTCTTCATAAGCTAAATGAATAAACCCAATGCAAATTAGAAAGCAACTAACTAAATAGAACTTCAGTGTATAAACCATAAATCCACAGCTGCATCGAAAAGACATACCTAAATGTTGTTGCCTTTAAATGACAATGTGGCAAGGACAAAATGCACATGCAATTTCAATGAAATGCAACGATGAGTAGATGTCAGTAAAACAAAAATAACATCCAGTATTAAACTATAAAATGTTATGAAACGAAGTCATCTCAAACTCAAAACAATATAAGCAAACAAATCCTCAAAGAACCAAAATAACAAGCATATAATTATTCTGTGATATTTAAGCATTCAAAAAGTTGAAGCTAAAGTCAATGGAAACAAACAAAAATATGAGCATCAAGTCTTTATTTTTTAACAGGAAAATTAGCTCGGTATTGGTTATACTGTAGATCTCAGAGTCTTTTGCAAATCACAGTAAAGAATAAACTCTCTCTTGAACATTTTATTTAAGGTCAAATTGGTACAGTTTCTATGAATTATTAAATATTAAATTTGTCAAACTTTTGGGTTCGATTTGCTCAAATTTTGCTAAGATTCTAGGGTATTTCTGGATGTTGATAAGTGAAATAACCTGAATCAAATATAAGTGAAAATATTAAAACAACGACGATTAAAGCAAATAGAATCATTTATAAGGATGACCAATGGAAACAAATCATCTTCAACGATCTCTAATCATGAACTCTAACAAATAATACACATCCATGAATTGCAAGAAAAACACTAAACAGCCTTTTTGATGTTTTAGTATAGCTAGTTCCACAAAATGCTTGCCAAGACTACGGTACACATCCATGAATTGCAAGAAAACACTATAACAGCCTTTTGATGTTTTAGTATAGCTAGTTCCACAAAATGCTTGCCAAGACTACGGAACCTCTTAATCACAAACTCTTATCTTTCAATAGCATGATAGTAGAATGAAAGAAGGAACTACATGCATGGTCGCATATATTTACGGAGAAAAGAAAAGCATGCCTTGAACATTAAACTCCAAAAGCTTAACAGTAGAATTTAAAAGAAAAGCTCAATCTAAACATTGTGGCATAATTTTGGCCCGAAAAAACTTTAACTATACCTTGATAAATCTTATAAACTAGATCTTCTGAAAGCAACTTCAGTTACTTGTCCTCCATATAGGCTGGGTTTTTATTTAGACAGAGCAGTGGAAAACAAATGCCAAAGAGACATAAGCTAAAAAATAATAAAGAGAACAAGATAGGTAGTGAAAACAAGACATAATCCAAAAAGAAAAATAGATAAGTTAAATTCTAAAATTGTGTTGACCATTGCATTTTTTGGATGCACCCTTAGTCCTCTTAATTTGTGCCATGGTAAAATTTGTAACCTCATGCAATAAATCTGAAATCAATAGGTTGGAAGCTACTGTTTCTCGGAGGTCAAGGTGCTCCTTGGGATTAGCAGTGACTCCACCACATGAAGAATTCCAATAAATCCCAACAACAAACACAAAATACAAAACGTGACGACAGAGTACACAAGAAGAATAAAGGGAAAAAAAAAAGAGCACCTTGGAGCTCTTGGAGACTAGAGGAGACAAAATGAACATTACTAGCAAGAAGCCAGAGGTTGACCATCTCATCTCACCTCGACCTCAGTTTTTTAGCCCTTTAATTCAAAATATATATATCTCTACCTCAAAGCAATGAAAAGACAAACGGAGAGAAGTCCTGCTCTAAAGGAGGACGAAGTCGAACATGCTCAATGCATGCAAATGCTTGTGTTCAAGAAAGTGTATATCATATAATAGAGCTGAAACATAAAATGCATGTTGTTTCAGTTTATTTGGCTCCTCGCCAGCAATGGGATTTTATTTGCAAAGCAGACAGAAATATAGCAAGCAGCAGCACCAAACAACCTTTATGGTTTAGCTACATGGACTGATAGCAGCACCTCTCAACCAAGCAATTTGGAGTCCACAACTCTGGTATTCTGATGAGATGGACAACATGTTCTACAAGCAAAGGGCTACATTATGAGTGGAATTTGTTAAACTTCAAATCCTCATGGTAACCATCAGCACTATACAGCAAAGAAACAAGGAAGTGTTTGTAGTATCAACAGCAACAATGAAGCTTTTGACTGCAGAAGAGATGCAAGGATTCTGTGGAATGAAGTATAAAAATGGACGGTTAAGAAGTGATAGACAAATCTAATATTAGGCTTTTCATTTCAAATTTAGAAACCAACTTCTTTATTCTTTTTATCTTCTAAGTGAAAGACTTAGGTAGGATCTAACTGTTGGAGTAGGTTTTGATGGCAAGTAGACTATGAGGGATAATTGATCTGAACCAAGTCATTTTCGATCAAATTCCTCATATCCAAACCATCAGGAAGAATGCAGCTTAAAAGGGTAGATTGCCTTATAGTAAAATAAAATATGCAAAATTCTACTTCCACTAAGATGTTGTATGAAATAAAATCAGAATGAAAAAAGAAAACTAAACTAAGGTTTGCATATCCTTGAGCAACATCTAGTATCACTTTGAAGAGCAGACAATTCACCAATTAGCCCCAAAACAAGAAGCAATTTACTTCTTCAGAGAAAGGAAAACGAGGAGCAGAGTTGATTATGTGCCTTATGGTAAGAATATAAATTGTAGATAAGAATTTGTAACAATTTACTTATGGAAACCATTTAAAATGCAATCAAAACTAAGTTGGGCTTTTGTTAAATGCCTTTTCTCAACAGCAAGAAGAGCTTGATAAGATTCACCACAGAACGTTATTTATTTTCTACAGAAATCATTTCTGAAATTTTATAGAGCCTTCAGGATTGACAATTTTGTACCAGAGCTATGCACAAATGTTCCTCAAAAACCTTGCAAATCAAAAGGAAATGCATTTACCACTTCAAGAATTTACACATGTACGCATAAGAATCTGGAATTGATATAGAAAACTATTTGATAGATAGTTGACATCCAATGGTGAAAAAATCTACAAAAATAAAAACAAGAAGCGTTATAAATAAACATCCAATGGCGAGATTTATGCAAATATCAATACTGTATGCTGGTTTCCAACTTCAGACAAGTCGACACAATAATTCAACAAGGTATGTAAACAGTTTAAAAGATTCATAAACTCTTATCTTTCGATAGCAT
The DNA here is from genome assembly GCA_021527575.1 of Ensete glaucum. Lineage (NCBI taxonomy): Eukaryota > Viridiplantae > Streptophyta > Magnoliopsida > Zingiberales > Musaceae > Ensete > Ensete glaucum. Next base: position 21,163,900 of record CM038558.1, read on the forward strand.
GATAGTAGAACCTCTTAATCACAAAATGCTTGCCAAGACTATAGAACCTCTTAATCACAAACTCTTATCTTTCGATAGCATGATAGTAGAATGAAAGAAGGAACTAAATGCATGGCGCGTCGCATATATTTATGGAGAAAAGAAAAGCATGCCTTGAACATTAAACTCCAAAAGCTTAACAGTAGAATTTAAAAGAAAAGCTCAATCTGAACATTGTGGCATAATTTTGGCCCAAAAAACCTTTAACTATACTTTGAAAAATCTTATATCTGGATCTTCTTGGAAGCAACTTCAGTTACTTGTCCTCCATATTAGCTGGGTTTTTATTTAGACAGAGCAGTGGAAAAAAAAATGACAAAGAGACATAAGCTAAAAAAATAATAAAGAGAACAAGATAGGTAGCGAAAACAAGACATAATCCAAAAATAAAAATATATGAAGTTAAATTAAAAGATTGTGTTGACCATTGCATTTTTTGGATGCATCGTTTGGCCTCTTAACTTGTGCCATGGTAAAATTTGTAATCTCATGCAGCAGATCTGAAATCAATAGGTTGGAAGCTACTGTTTCACTAATATATATGGAAATAATGAATGGACCTTATCACAATTAATTACAAATGTAACTTGGTGACAAAGTATTCAGCACATTGAAAGTTGTGTAAACTTTACCTATCCATTTGTAATAATCAGATTCATGATAATTCAACCCGAGCTTTTGCACCATCCTTTGGCCTGTTGTTGAAATCAGAATTTGGGAACCAGATGAGGTAAGTTGTCATAAACATTGTCCTTAAAATTATGTAAATATGTTATGTACATGATGAATTAGAAGATCCATAAATGAGTGTGTATAGTTGAAGAAAAAGGCTGACAGAAGCATAAGAAGGGTAATAGAACCGCAAGTTGAAATTTACATCGATATATAATGCCACAAATAACAAATATCAACAACTCAATGAGTATGCAGCATGAATCAAACTACCATCTCCCGAGATAAAAGGAATAATCTAGAATATGCCAACTTACGTTGGAATTATATAAAAAAATAAATCATAACAATTACATGCATTGTGTGCTATAATAACAATTAATATATAGAAAGGAAGGGTAAGGACTTATCCAATAAAGTGTTGCCTTGACAATGTGTAACAATCTAAATTGAATTTACAGAAAATAAGTCATTAGGTTCATGGACACTATATACTAGTTGTGTACCAAGAATGATAAAGAGAACAAAATGATAAGGATTGCCAACTGAAGTGTTATATTGACCTATTATCTAAATCAAATATGTCTCACATTTACTGCTCCATGTGTGACCCTATGTACCATCCAGCATGGAGTATGTGGATGGGGTTTCGAAATTACAAAGGAGTGAACCAGCAAGTTTGGTTGACTGATATTTCTTTTTAGGTTTCATAGAATAGGAACGGACTAGAAAATACATCAACCTGGAAGAGAGATTATTATAGAACAAGATAAACACATAGATGCCGACGTGGAAAGAACAATTGATATTTCCTTTTGTGATTTCTACTTCTCACTTTTCTTATTATTTTCTATGTTCCTCATATTCTTCCGCTAGCACATCTATGTTGATACCATGATGTACCAAGACACAACAACAACATGGACAGTGTCAACCACAGACCATGTGGCATGTCATGTAACTGACTTTTCTTTATGTAACACAAATATCAAATTCTTGCCATCAATGTTCCAATCCACTTGGTTCAATGTTCATTCAATTTATCAATCAAGTTTACTCCTTAAAGCAAACAAATATAGTTCGAACATGATAGATGATAATATAAGGGGATGTTGAACCAAATACTGGACAATAGTTTCAGAAAGTAAAAGATGTAATAAAAAAGCATTGGAAACAAGAGCTAAGAATGTAGCAAGAATGCTAAGAAGAAGGTCTAAACTAATTTAAGTATACATCAAAATTCATGTGGCCATATTTGTTCCCAGTTATCTAAAATGATGATGTGACTTGTGAGTAAATTCAAAAATAACAAAACTCTCTAAGATAACTATTAGGTGACAAAGCCTAAACAAGTGCTTGTTCCCAGTGTTTCCAATCCACTTGGTGCAATGTTAATTACTTGATTTAACGTATCATTCAAGGTTACTTCTTAAAGCAAACAAACATAGTTGGAACATGCTAGATAGTAATATAAGGGAATGATGAATCACATACTGGACAATAGTTTCAGAAAGTAAAAGATGCAATAAAAAAATATGGGAAAGAAAAGCTAAGAATCTAGCAAGAATGCTAAGAAGAAGGTCCAAAATAATTTAAGTATACATCAAAATTCATGTGGCCATATTTGTTCTCAGTTTTATAAATTGATGATATGAGTAAATTTAAAAACATAACAAAACTCTAAGTGAACTATAAGGCGACAAAGCCTAAACATTCAGCCACTAAGTTTAACAATACAGTTAATTAATATAAAATAAAAATGGCTATGAATCAAGGTTAGAAAAAACCACCTTATAGACAAAACAAACCACACAGAAAACTATGCTCCAATCTCACATCTACACATATTAAACTATGCAAAAACAGACCTTATAATTTGAATTATACCAGAGAAAGAAAAGAAGTAGCAGATATGACCATTACAGAGAAAGTATGGGAAGCAAGCGAAATGATATGTTTAATGTTCCTCACTTGCAGTTGATTATGCCTGATCCATTATTAGACCGCATCACCTGGGCTCTGCATCGAGAAACCTGGTCCGTACGGTTGATTGTCTCACGGTCCTCGTTGTTTTGTTAAATGCAACAGGTAATCGGATCAATAAGCCTAGAAGAAACGATCTCAAGAACTCATGAAGCAAATCAAGGATCAAGGGTTATTACCTTGTCTCCGGCTCCTCGTCCTCCTGGTTTGCGCTTCTTGTAGGGGAATTCAATTATTCAGAAGCACGAAAAGTAAAGACCGATAAAAAGAATATAATCGTTTGCTTTTTTTAAGCAAGAGATAGGTTCTTGCCTTCTTTTTCTTGAATTCTCAAAGAAAGACAAGACACTCATGAAGCAGCCACATAATTCTCATAGTGTGATCCTCAATTTTTTTTGTTTTTCTTTGCTTGACTGCTCTAGCGACTTTCAATTCCTTTTGTTGCATTCCATGGCCTGGAATTAAATGACACTATCAATGGTAAGATAAAGCAAAAGTTTCTGTTGCAAATTGTACTCTTTGAAGATTCTAATCCAGATTCAAATAGTGCATGAATCTAGTTAGTGCAACAACATGCTACATAATTTTGTGTGTAAAGGAAGCTAGTTATGTAGCAGAACAAAGACACTAGGGAAAAAGAATCAGCATGCCAATTATTACATAAATGTCTACATAAGAACTTTGACATTACTACATAAGAAACATCTACATAAGAAACAACTTTGACACTGATAATTACATAAACATCTACACAAGAATTATGACTTCTGTTGAAGTGTCTTCTGAGAATAATCTTACATATATTTGCCAATTATTTCTTCCAAATTTCTCTCAAAGAAATTTAATGTGCAACATGGGCTTCCCTTTAGTTAAATGCAGGCAACAAATTGCTATGAACTACAAAAGAGGAAGGAAACTGAAATAAACCACAACAAGAATATACCCGGTGACGAAATCCCATGAAAAAAAGGTTTGACAGAAGCAAGTAATTGAAATAGCATAGGGAAGGAGGACATTTAAATCTCAAGACAAAGAAAGAAGCTACGGGCCATCTTTGTCATTGGTCATCAACAAATGTATCCTCTATTTTAAATCAGTTTTACAACTAAACAGTTAAAAAATGGTAACAGAAAGAAATTAAATCAAGCAAGCACAGTGACAAACCAATTACAAGATTAAACTGTTATTCTTGATGTCCATATAATCAAATCCTATGATGAAGTTTATAGTTCTAATGGAAGAAAAAGAATAAGAAACCTGTAGATAGTAAAGATATATGAAATACAGAGCCATAATTGTAGTTCTGTGTGCCAAAATACTGCCTAAAAATGATAAATTTTAGAACAATGACGACATTTGAGGTGAAGAGGTTGTGAGACCCCATTAGTCCTAAATTGGAAGTGGGCTAGTAAGGAGGTTGATGCATATATCATAATACAATAAAGTAACTCCTCAAGTAAGTTTTGACCAACAAAGCCAACATGTTTCTAGTTGACAAAATGACAATTTACAACTAGCTTTTAACTTTTTTGACAAACCATCCCGCTATCATTAGAAGTCATCTTTGACTTAGTAAAAGTGTTGTTAAAAGTTACCTTTGACTTAGTAAAAGAAGTTACAACCAATTTTCTGATTTATGAATAAAACTAAGGGTTGTTAAGGGCTATTTACATTAGTGGGTTACATGTGATCTCTCTTTCCTCGGTGTACACACTCTTGAGAAGGGCATGTAGAGCAGAGCCAGAAGCTGCCAAGAGTTTGAGTCTGATGAGAACTAAGTGTTTTTTACACACTAATTTTTCTCCCTATAATAAAGATCTGAAGCGTACTTCGTGGACATCATAGTTTGAGTGAACCACGTAATCTGTGTCTTTATTTGTGTTTTATTCTTTCTTGCTTCTTTGAACCTGGTATTAGGAGACTTGTTTTTCTCCTAACAGCTATGACTTAATATCAGCTTATAGAGGTTGATCAAATTTGTAACCAAGCAATAAACCATGAAAATCTGAAAGGCCACTTTGGCTATAGATGGGAACTTCATGCAACTAAGAACCAAAACCGACAACCTGAAAATGTGAGAAAAGATAGTATTCATATTAATAGCACAAAAGAGCTAATAAACCAACTGACTACATGAAATTTCATTCCACAATAACTACAAAAATATGTGCAAAAGAGCAAATCATGTTTATTCCACTAACTGCAAAGATATTATAGAAGTTGTTCTTGTTGAAATTATGCTTTTGCTGAACGTACTTATCAAGCACACTTGATCATCAAAAGAAAAAGGAAAAATAAAAGGATCCTTCAAGTTAACATGTTACATGTTCAAAGAGAGAATAATGTTTATTTATGGATACTGACAGACTTAAGATGCTATTGTTGAAGCTCAGAAGTTCCACGGTTTTGATGTAGAAACAGACTAAAAAACTGGTTAGATGTAATAAAATGGTTAGAAAAGATCTAGTACACTACACTTGTCCTATCGTCAATAAATGCTTTAAAGGATCCAAGCAGCCCTATAAGGATTAACAAAACGGGTCAGATTGATGTCAAGCCAAATCATGGTAATGCATGCAAAAATTACTCCATAGAAATCAGATATGAGAATTCATAATTAGAAGAAATAAATATGGCAACTCTGATACTACTTGTCTCATATTGTAGGCATTTAATCAAAATAGATAGTAGATCTACAATATGGGATGGACATGTAAGCAAACTATCTAATAGTGTCCAAAGATATAAACAAGCATACCTCTTCATAAGCTAAATGAATAAACCCAATGCAAATTAGAAAGCAACTAACTAAATAGAACTTCAGTGTATAAACCATAAATCCACAGCTGCATCGAAAAGACATACCTAAATGTTGTTGCCTTTAAATGACAATGTGGCAAGGACAAAATGCACATGCAATTTCAATGAAATGCAACGATGAGTAGATGTCAGTAAAACAAAAAATAACATCCAGTATTAAACTATAAAATGTTATGAAACGAAGTCATCTCAAACTCAAAACAATATAAGCAAACAAATCCCTCAAAGAACCAAAATAACAAGCATATAATTATTCTGTGATATTTAAGCATTCAAAAAAAGTTGAAGCTAAAGTCAATGGAAACAAACAAAAATATGAGCATCAAGTCTTTATTTTTTTAACAGGGAAAATTAGCTCGGTATTGGTTATACTGTAGATCTCAGAGTCTTTTGCAAATCACAGTAAAGAATAAACTCTCTCTTGAACATTTTATTTAAGGTCAAATTGGTACAGTTTCTATGAATTATTAAATATTAAATTTGTCAAACTTTTGGGTTCGATTTGCTCAAATTTTGCTAAGATTCTAGGGGTATTTCTGGATGTTGATAAGTGAAATAACCTGAATCAAATATAAGTGAAAATATTAAAACAACGACGATTAAAGCAAATAGAATCATTTATAAGGATGACCAATGGAAACAAATCATCTTCAACGATCTCTAATCATGAACTCTAACAAATAATACACATCCATGAATTGCAAGAAAAACACTAAACGCAACAGCCTTTTTGATGTTTTAGTATAGCTAGTTCCACAAAATGCTTGCCAAGACTCACATCCATGAATTGCAAGAACAACACTATACGCAACAGCCTTTTTGATGTTTTAGTATAGCTAGTTCCACAAAATGCTTGCCAAGACTACGGAACCTCTTAATCACAAACTCTTATCTTTCAATAGCATGATAGTAGAATGAAAGAAGGAACTACATGCATGGTGCGTCGCATATATTTACGGAGAAAAGAAAAGCATGCCTTGAACGTTAAACTCCAAAAGCTTAACAGTAGAATTTAAAAGAAAAGCTCAATCTAAACATTGTGGCATAATTTTGGCCCAAAAAAACTTTAACTATACCTTGATAAATCCTATAAACTAGATCTTCTGGAAAGCAACTTCAGTTACTTGTCCTCCATATAGGCTGGGTTTTTATTTAGACAGAGCAGTGGAAAACAAATGCCAAAGAGACATAAGCTAAAAAATAATAAAGAGAACAAGATAGGTAGTGAAAACAAGACATAATCCAAAAAGAAAAATAGATAAGTTAAATTCTAAAATTGTGTTGACCATTGCATTTTTTGGATGCACCCTTAGTCCTCTTAATTTGTGCCATGGTAAAATTTGTAACCTCATGCAATAAATCTGAAATCAATAGGTTGGAAGCTACTGTTTCTCGGAGGTCAAGGTGCTCCTTGGGATTAGCAGTGACTCCACCACATGAAGAATTCCAATAAATCCCAACAACAAACACAAAATACAAAACGTGACGACAGAGTACACAAGAAGAATAAAGGGAAAAAAAAAAGAGCACCTTGGAGCTCTTGGAGACTAGAGGAGACAAAATGAACATTACTAGCAAGAAGCCAGAGGTTGACCATCTCATCTCACCTCGACCTCAGGTTTTTAGCCCTTTAATTCAAAATATATATATCTCTACCTCAAAGCAATGAAAAGACAAACGGAGAGAAGTCCTGCTCTAAGGAGGACGAAGTCGAACATGCTCAATGCATGCAAATGCTTGTGTTCAAGAAAGTGTATATCATATAATAGAGCTGAAACATAAAATGCATGTTGTTTCAGTTTATTTGGCTCCTCGCCAGCAATGGGATTTTATTTGCAAAGCAGACAGAAATATAGCAAGCAGCAGCACCAAACAACCTTTATGGTTTAGCTACATGGACTGATAGCAGCACCTCTCAACCAAGCAATTTGGAGTCCACAACTCTGGTATTCTGATGAGATGGACAACATGTTCTACAAGCAAAGGGCTACATTATGAGTGGAATTTGTTAAACTTCAAATCCTCATGGTAACCATCAGCACTATACAGCAAAGAAACAAGGAAGTGTTTGTAGTATCAACAGCAACAATGAAGCTTTTGACTGCAGAAGAGATGCAAGGATTCTGTGGAATGAAGTATAAAAATGGACGGTTAAGAAGTGATAGACAAATCTAATATTAGGCTTTTCATTTCAAATTTAGAAACCAACTTCTTTATTCTTTTTCTTTTTATCTTCTAAGTGAAAGACTTAGGTAGGATCTAACTGTTGGAGTAGGTTTTGATGGCAAGTAGACTATGAGGGATAATTGATCTGAACCAAGTCATTTTCGATCAAATTCCTCATATCCAAACCATCAGGAAGAATGCAGCTTAAAAGGGGTAGATTGCCTTATAGTAAAAATAAAATATGCAAAATTCTACTTCCACTAAGATGTTGTATGAAATAAAATCAGAATGAAAAAAGAAAACTAAACTAAGGTTTGCATATCCTTGAGCAACATCTAGTATCACTTTGAAGAGCAGACAATTCACCAATTAGCCCCAAAACAAGAAGCAATTTACTTCTTCAGAGAAAGGAAAACGAGGAGCAGAGTTGATTATGTGCCTTATGGTAAGAATATAAATTGTAGATAAGAATTTGTAACAATTTACTTATGGAAACCATTTAAAATGCAATCAAAACTAAGTTGGGCTTTGTTAAATGCCTTTTCTCAACAGCAAGAAGAGCTTGATAAGATTCACCACAGAACGTTATTTATTTTCTACAGAAATCATTTCTGAAATTTTATAGAGCCTTCAGGATTGACAATTTTGTACCAGAGCTATGCACAAATGTTCCTCAAAAACCTTGCAAATCAAAAAGGAAATGCATTTACCACTTCAAGAATTTACACATGTACGCATAAGAATCTGGAATTGATATAGAAAACTATTTGATAGATAGTTGACATCCAATGGTGAAAAAATCTACAAAAATAAAAACAAGAAGCGTTATAAATAAACATCCAATGGCGAGATTTATGCAAATATCAATACTGTATGCTGGTTTCCAACTTCAGACAAGTCGACACAATAATTCAACAAGGTATGTAAACAGTTTAAAAGATTCATAAACTCTTATCTTTCGATAGCATGATAGTAGAACCTCTTAATCACAAAATGCTTGCCAAGACTATAGAACCTCTTAATCACAAACTCTTATCTTTCGATAGCATGATAGTAGAATGAAAGAAGGAACTAAATGCATGGTGCATCGCATATATTTATGGAGAAAAGAAAAGCATGCCTTGAACATTAAACTCCAAAAGCTTAACAGTAGAATTTAAAAGAAAAGCTCAATCTGAACATTGTGGCATAATTTTGGCCCAAAAAACCTTTAACTATACTTTGAAAAATCTTATATCTGGATCTTCTTGGAAGCAACTTCAGTTACTTGTCCTCCATATTAGCTGGGTTTTTATTTAGACAGAGCAGTGGAAAAAAAAATGACAAAGAGACATAAGCTAAAAAAATAATAAAGAGAACAAGATAGGTAGCGAAAACAAGACATAATCCAAAAAGAAAAATATATGAAGTTAAATTAAAAGATTGTGTTGACCATTGCATTTTTTGGATGCATCGTTTGGCCTCTTAACTTGTGCCATGGTAAAATTTGTAATCTCATGCAGCAGATCTGAAATCAATAGGTTGGAAGCTACTGTTTCACTAATATATATGGAAATAATGAATGGACCTTATCACAATTAATTACAAATGTAACTTGGTGACAAAGTATTCAGCACATTGAAAGTTGTGTAAACTTTACCTATCCATTTGTAATAATCAGATTCATGATAATTCAACCAGTGCTTTTTGCACCATCCTTTGGCCTGTTGTTGAAATCAGAATTTGGGAACCAGATGAGGTAAGTTGTCATAAAATTATGTAAATATGTTATGTACATGATGAATTAGAAGATCCATAAATGAGTGTGTATAGTTGAAGAAAAAGGCTGACAGAAGCATAAGAAGGGTAATAGAACCGCAAGTTGAAATTTACATCGATATATAATGCCACAAATAACAAATATCAACAACTCAATGAGTATGCAGCATGAATCAAACTACCATCTCCTGAGATAAAAGGAATAATCTAGAATATGCCAACTTACGTTGGAATTATAGAAAAATAAATCATAACAATTACATGCATTGTGTGCTATAATAACAATTAATATATAGAAAGGAAGGGTAAGGACTTATCCAATAAAGTGTTGCCTTGACAATGTGTAACAATCTAAATTGAATTTACAGAAAATAAGTCATTAGGTTCATGGACACTATATACTAGTTGTGTACCAAGAATGATAAAGAGAACAAAATGATAAGGATTGCCAACTGAAGTGTTATATTGACCTATTATCTAAATCAAATATGTCTCACATTTACTGCTCCATGTGTGACCCTATGTACCATCCAGCATGGAGTATGTGGATGGGGTTTCGAAATTACAAAGGAGTGAACCAGCAAGTTTGGTTGACTGATATTTCTTTTTAGGTTTCATAGAATAGGAACGGACTAGAAAATACATCAACCTGGAAGAGAGATTATTATAGAACAAGATAAACACATAGATGCCGACGTGGAAAGAACAATTGATATTTCCTTTTGTGATTTCTACTTCTCACTTTTTCTTATTATTTTCTATGTTCCTCATATTCTTCCGCTAGCACATCTATGTTGATACCATGATGTACCAAGACACAACAACAACATGGACAGTGTCAACCACAGACCATGTGGCATAACTGACTTTTCTTTATGTAACACAAATATCAAATTCTTGCCATCAATGTTCCAATCCACTTGGTTCAATGTTCATTCAATTTATCAATCAAGTTTACTCCTTAAAGCAAACAAATATAGTTCGAACATGATAGATGATAATATAAGGGGATGTTGAACCAAATACTGGACAATAGTTTCAGAAAGTAAAAGATGTAATAAAAAAGCATTGGAAACAAGAGCTAAGAATGTAGCAAGAATGCTAAGAAGAAGGTCTAAACTAATTTAAGTATACATCAAAATTCATGTGGCCATATTTGTTCCCAGTTATCTAAAATGATGATGTGACTTGTGAGTAAATTCAAAAAAATAACAAAACTCTCTAAGATAACTATTAGGTGACAAAGCCTAAACAAGTGCTTGTTCCCAGTGTTTCCAATCCACTTGGTGCAATGTTAATTACTTGATTTAACGTATCATTCAAGGTTACTTCTTAAAGCAAACAAACATAGTTGGAACATGCTAGATAGTAATATAAGGGAATGATGAATCACATACTGGACAATAGTTTCAGAAAGTAAAAGATGCAATAAAAAAATATGGGAAAGAAAAGCTAAGAATCTAGCAAGAATGCTAAGAAGAAGGTCCAAAATAATTTAAGTATACATCAAAATTCATGTGGCCATATTTGTTCTCAGTTTTATAAATTGATGATATGAGTAAATTTAAAACATAACAAAACTCTAAGTGAACTATAAGGCGACAAAGCCTAAACATTCAGCCACTAAGTTTAACAATACAGTTAATTAATATAAAATAAAAATGGCTATGAATCAAGGTTAGAAAAAACCACCTTATAGACAAAACAAACCACACAGAAAACTATGCTCCAATCTCACATCTACACATATTAAACTATGCAAAAACAGACCTTATAATTTGAATTATACCAGAGAAAGAAAAGAAGTAGCAGATATGACCATTACAGAGAAAGTATGGGGAAGCAAGCGAAATGATATGTTTAATGTTCCTCACTTGCAGTTGATTATGCCTGATCCATTATCAGAATCTACTTATGACAGAAATTACATGCTAACAAAAGTGACTGTATTGTCTTTTCTTGAGAAATAAAATGCTAAGAGAATCTCGTTGATGACTTCTCAACATAATTCTACATGGTAAAAACTTTGAATCAGTAGAAAGAACAAACATTTTCTAGCTCTGTTTATTGTTGCATGTGTTGTTGTAGTACCTGAAGAAAACCCAGAAAACGATCTAGAGTAAAAAACTTTGAATATGTGAAAGGAATTAACATTACCTAGATCTATTTCTTGCTGTATATGTTCGTTCTTTTAGTGCTTGAAGAAAATCTTGCAAAAGATTTAGATACAGGATATCAATACACTTAAATTTTAGGAACAAGAACATGAATTTGGAACAGTCTACAAGAAACATGAGCAATTCAAGAAAACAGGAGAGACATAGGCTCTGAGACGTTATTCTCTGAATTATTGGCATCAAGTAATAAAAAAGAAAACCATACAAAAGAAATCGCTTCAAGAATTTGAATGGCATCAATAGAACAGGAGAAGCGTAGGATTAAGTGCATTATCTAGTCTCCGCATTCAACAAATATGCTCTTTCTGACCAATTCTTTGGGGCTCATTCTCTGATTTCTTGGCAGCAAGTGATCGGAATTAAAAACCCATGGAAGAAAGCATTCAGGAAACCCTGAAATGAAGAAGAGAGAGAAAGTATGCGATGAAAAGCATCACCTCGCCTTGGAGAAACCTGCTGATTGTCTCTGGGGCTCCCCGGAGTGAGAACTTTCAAGAACTCGAAGGGAGTCAAGAAAATAGACGAGGTATTGGACCTTCAAGAACTCAAAGGGAGTCGAGAAAATAGAGGATAGACCGCATCACCTGGGCTCTGCATCGAGAAACCTGGTCCGTACGGTTGATTGTCTCACGGTCCTCGTTGTTTTGTTAAATGCAACAGGTAATCGGATCAATAAGCCTAGAAGAAACGATCTCAAGAACTCATGAAGCAAATCAAGGATCAAGGGTTATTACCTTGTCTCCGTCTCCGGCTCCTCGTCCTCCTGGTTTGCGCTTCTTGTAGGGGAAGGGGTGGGAGCGGCGCGGGGTTGGGGCGTGGTTGTGGGTGGGTTGTGGGGGTGGGTCAAGCCCGCGTTCGCGCTTCTCTTAGGGAAGGGGTGGCTGCAGGTGGGGGTTGTTGTGGGGGTAGACCAAGCCTGCGTTCGCGCTTCTTGTGGGGAAAGGGTGCGAGGGCGCCGTGGGGTGGAGGGCGGGTGGATTTGGTTTTGGGGCTGGGCCAAGTTGGGGGCGGGGCGGGGCGGGACGGGACGGGACGGGGACGGGGATGGAAATGCCAAGCCTGCGTTGTTTATGTCGAAGCAATGAGAATTGGGTCAATAAAATCCGTCCAACTCAGATCGTTGTTTAAATCCCATTTATTAAGTATCAGAAAGTATATAAAAACTCGATCAATTTATAATCGTACCTATTCTACTGTTAAATAAGAGAAAATTTGTATTTATATTCCTCTCTAATCAGTGATTTTGTTATCAACCCTTACATATATTTTATATTTTTTATAAATTTAATATATGTATTTATAAATAAGATAAATATAATCTTTGTTAAAATTAATCAACTGTAAATGTTAACAAAAGAATATATCCGAAGGAATCTAAGCACGTATATGATAGGCTAAAATATATAAGGATAAATATATTATTTTAAAACTACAATTAAATATCTAAATCGCAAAAAATCCTCAATGTTAAACTTGTTTATTTTCTACTTGTTTAAAATGATAAATAATTGAAAACGAAAGAAAGTGAAATTAAGAATAATCTTTTAGAATCTGTGATGATGAGTATTAAAATAATTATTAATTGACTTGATTATAATATATAAGAACCAGGTAGAAATCAAAAATATATTTAAATAAACTAACATAAATATATTTCAAACATCTCACCTTGATATATTTGTAAAAGCTGTAGATTCCATTACCATAATATTTGATCGCAAGAGATAGCATAACTAATTAGTTTCTAAAGAAACCAATTAAATTTTTAGAAACCATATTAAATAGTTCATTGCAAACATATGGCTAGAGCAAGAAAAAATACTATAATTTTATTATTCACAAATCGAAAGAGGCTAAGGATCAACAATAATAATTGGTGGTGTAACTCATAAATATTATGTTTTTCATTTGAAAATTTAAAAATCAATTCTAGATCTTGATATTTCCTAATTTTAACAAAAGAGTTAATAAACCTTAACTTATTTATTATTCTCAAGATTTAAAAATAATTTTTTTAGGATAATTTTTTTTTCTTTTGGGGACCTCACAATTCTCTATATTCCCATTAACTAAGACTACGGAGGCATTATACAATTCAAAGTATATAGGTGATGACTAATTAATTATCAACTAAGATTTTAATAAGCTAATTGATGGAATCTAATAGAACTTAAATACCTTCAGTTAAAAATCATCAAAAATGAATCAACCCATAATTAGTGAATATCATGAATCAAAAACATATAATTGATCATTATATAATATTAAAATAATATGAACCAAAATAAAAAAGGATATAAGACAATGAAAATAAAGTAGAGGTTGGAACTCTTCCCTCCGTCCTATGAGTTCTCTTATATTTTACCTGATAGATCTTTTTTTTAATTTTTTTTTGTATATACAATAGTTTTAAATAAACTATTATCTTCCATTAGCCATTAATTTCATAATTTTGAATTATAATTTATCAACCCACCCAAGTCATCAAATAATCATAAATGTGATATATCATTCACAAATTTAATTTATTATCCACATACTAAACTAAAGATTTTTCATTCATATCATACTAAATATTAAATTGTGATCTACGAAGGTAACAAATTATGCTTTAATAACTCTCAATAATGAGATATTCAACTCGCCTAAACTTTCTTATCACATGAAAAATTAATTGTACTATTTTATGATCTATATGATGAACTCATTAAAGATCATTAAGAAATAAAATGTATAAAAAATAAATCATGCATTATTTACTAATGAATTTGATATATTAAAAATTATACATGACAAATATATATTAATATCTTATTCTCCCTACACTAAATATAAAAATTTAAAATTATCTAATCTCAAACTTAAAAAAAGTTATTTTAAAAATCACATGATTTGAAATATATAAAATAAACTAATTGCTATAAATGAAAAACAAAAACATTCGTTACAAGAATCAATAATAATAATATAATAAAATCTCTTTAAAAGAACTAGTTTGTATGATAAGCATTAAAATAATTTAAAATTAAAAATAAGTCACTGATATAATTCTCCTCAAGCAATATTATGTATTTAGAAAAAAATATATTAGTTTCATAAGTAGTAACACACATCAAAAGTCAATTAAATTTATAAAAGTACCTACACTATATATTTCTCATAAAGTTAAATATAACTTTTGTAAAAGTTTGGTCATTATGTAAATACGTTTAAGAAATATAATTATCTTAAATTAGTTTATGTTCTTAAAGAAACCATAACTAATTTAAAGTAAAAGGATAAGAAAAGTATATCTAACTACAAACAACTAAAGTTAAATAAGTATCTAAGATAAACATCTATTTCTTGTAGATATGTCTGTAAACAAGATCTAAGAGCAAAGATAATATTTTAATAATAGATACTTAAGGCATATGTTTGGAGACCCTACAAACTTCTTAAAGTTCAATTATTGAGATAGAGGATATATTACTTTCGGAGATAATAACAAATAAAAAATTATTGACATTGAAAATATTAATAACAAGTTAAATCTGTTTGTTAAATATATGTTTTTAATAGATAGTTTGAAACACAACTTAATAAGTATTAGTCAATTTTGTTATATAAGATATAATACTAAATTTAAATCTCATGCTTTCATCATAGAAATACTAAATAAGAATAAATTTATGATAGCTTTAAGAAGTGATAATATTTATACTATTAATCTCAATGATTTTTGTGATGTAATTTATTTTTTAATTTTGAATTATAATGCATAACTTTGGCATTTGAGACACAACATGGTAGTATGCAGTTAATTTCATAATTGGAACTAAATAACTTATAAAGAAGAATATCTAAAATCAAATTTATTAAAGATAAATTTTATGATGCATGTCAATTAGGAAAATATACAAGGAGTAGCATCAAACCCAAAAACTAAGTAAATACCTCTAAACTATTACAACTAATTCACGAGAATTAGTAAATATGATTTTGTGATTGCTAATGATTATTGTAAATATAATTGGACATGCTTCTTGATGCATAAAAATGATTATTTTAAGTATTTTATCAAGTTTTATAAATAAGTTTAAAATATAATTAATTTTATAATTTTATAATTTATTATATCCGTAGTGATCATTGTGGTAAATTTAAGAATTATATTTTCATGAATTTATGATTTGAATGGGTATAACTATAATTTCTTTATTTTAAAAAATTATAATAAAATAAAGTTATTGAGATAATAAATAGGATCTTATAAGATATAACAATGATCATACTTAGTAAACATAACCTACTCAAATACTTTTAGATGAAGCCATTGACATGATATGTTATTTCATGAATATGGTTCTATAAGACCTCGTATATCTAAATCACTTTTGAATTATGAAATAATAAAAGATCCAACATTTAATATTTCAAATTTTTAGTTATAAATATTTTATCTTAAATGATAATATTGTCTTAAGAAAATTTGATATAAAATCGATGAAAGCATTTTTCTTAGATACTTCTATACCTCTAAAGCTTATTAGTTATTGAAATAAGGATAATACTTTCCTAAGTAATTCAGATACATCTAATTCTAGAGAAACTTTACCCAAGAATATTGGCATAAAACTATAATTATGCAATCTATTATGCGAAAAAATTTTATGCCGATTGAAATCAAATGATACTAGATCTATTTACGATGCGCACTTTAGATGCCATCTGCGTGAGATCCAACTAGATCTTCAAGAGCACCGCTGATGATCCGAATGACAGAATATCGATCCGCAAGAGGAACTAGAATAGATCTAGACCCTTCTCCTCTCTTCCTATCTTTTCACAGACCACCTTAATTGATGGTTTTGAGAGATCAAGAGGATAACCGTAATCTCTTGATCTAGTATCGTGTCATCCCGGTTTAGAGTATGTCCTATCTATTTATAGGTGAGAGCAGAGGGTCTAGGATAAGTTATTAGGAGAGTTCCTTCCATCAAGGGCATCCCCTAAAATATCTCAATATAATATAGACTTTCTTTAATATTGGTTAATATCTTTTATCAGAATATAAATAATCCATAATATATCTTATTTAATTAATAAAGGGCCACATAATCTTATAAAGAAATGAAAGTAGATAAATGTATATCTTATAGAGCTAATTATTGGAGATATATCAAAAGATGTTCAAACTTTTTAATAATATTTATATAAATAATATCTTTTTATCTCAAGTTGAGCCTAAATGTGTTGATGATATAATTAAAGATGACTCACGATTCTCACTTCATATTCTAATATGGTATCAGAGCCCCTCTCTCTCTAAGAGAGATTATCCCTTTTTTTTCATTGTTTGACGATAGCAAATCCTCACCGACATCTATACTTCTCGCTTGTCATCTTCTCTCGGTAAAGAGAAAGAAGTCTCTTTCGTGTCCTCCAACGGCCCCATGTTGCTATACCTACCCCAAAACCGATGTCGTTGCCTCCTACCGCTGCTACATAGCCGCGTTATCGCCCCCTCTCTCCCTCCTCAATCAGACGGTCGCACCCGCTACTTCCTCACCCTACTTCCTTCGTTGCTGCCATCTTCTCCAACTCCACCAGCAGTGTCGTTACTCCCCTGCCACTTATCCACGATGACCCTTCTTCCCCATTGACTTTCTTCTCTCCTACCGAACCCATTGTCATTGGCTTCCTCCTCTTCCACCGCCGACCCCCTCCTCGCTTCCTTCGCCTTGGCTACTTCCTTCTAGGCGGCAACACCGATACCTTCTTCTATGACAATTGACTTCTCTACCTCTTCCTTAGGTGACCGATCCCTTGGTATTGCCACTGCCACTACCATGGCACTTCCCTCAACTCATGACCCTTCGCGTTGCTAGTGTATTCTTCTACAAGAAAGGTGCCACTCCGCTTCATCACGCCAACTCCGTGCCCTCTCCTCCCACTCGTAGCCATCAAAACAGAGCAACTGGCTTTGTTTCTTTGCCAAGACCGACCTAGCGATCCCGCTAAGGGTCACCACCCATCATCTCCCTCCTCGTCGACTATACAACCGCAATGCTCCTCAGCCGCCATGGACCACTCGACTCGGCTCCTAGCCATAATCCTTCCTCACCATGACATTTATATTCTCCTATAGGGTCCATCGTCGCTTTCCTTCTCTTGAGCACCCTTGCTATACGCCCGAGTCCTACACGTGATGTGTGGCCTTAATCCGCGATTGCCCTCTATGTGGCCTCTTCCGTCGTTCGTCCATTGAGACCTCCTGTCCCGATCTCTAAGTTTGATGCCTCTATACTTGCTTTTGTCTAATGATAGCTTCTATCGATTTTGTTGCGCCTAACCCGTACACCTCCTTCCCGCCATGCATGCACCCTCCTTCTCACATTTTATTTTAACATGGTATCAAAGCCCTCTCTAAGAGAGATTATATCTTCTTTCTTCGCTCTCCAATGACTTCTCACCCACGGCAAGGATGATCCTCTATGGTCACACTTGACATCTCCCTCTACTACCACGCCATGGTGGTCGCTTGTTACCGCTTGTCTTCTTTCACGGCAACAAAAATAAAGCAACCTCTACTTCTTCTGCTAGCTTGGACCTCCTATTCCTACCACCAAGGTCCCTTCACGCCAAAGACTCTTCACTTTTGTTCAACGATAGCTTCGCTCCATCCATTCTTGCTGCGCACCAACCGCTTACCCACGCAAACTTTTTCATTATATCGGTTCAAGATCGATGTCCTTGACAGAGCTCGATCTTGTTGGGGCATGATAACATATAAGATTTAGATATGATCTAGATATAATTTAGATATGATTTCCCCAACTAACCGAGAAAATCTCATAGATTAGTTGAGGAAAATCCTCCTCTTTATCATAAATAGATGATCAATCAAAGAACTTAATTGGAATTTTCATTATTACTTGAGGTTTCAACACAAACAACCTTCCAAAGAATAGGAAGGACTTGGCACTTAGACAAAGGAAGACCACTCGAGCGAAAGCTTAAGTTACGATGATGACCTTAAAATTTTCATAAAAAGTTTTAAAAGTTTAGAAAACATGAATATAAAAATAAAATGAACTAAAAAAGAACATAATAACTTGCTATAAATGTAATCGATTGGGACACTTTAAAAGTTAATATCCCAAATTGAATAAAAAGCTGTAAAAGAAGAAGAACTCGCTCAAGGCGACCTCGGACGAATCAAGTATATCTAAAGACGAGGAGCAAACAAGTGAAGATGAGGCTCACAATAACAAGGTAAGTAAGTCAAGCAAATCTTTTTTACCTTATAATAAATTACTTGATGCTTTTTATAAATTGTTTGATAAAAAAGGGTAGTGATAATTATAATTATTTTTAAAAATTATCATTGAAACTAGATAATTTTATGATTGAAGTAGGCAGTACACGGTATTGTACCTTTCTACTCAGAGGAGTAGGCGGCAAAGATGATGGGGAAGACAGTACAATCCCAAAGGCGACCAAATCTATCAAAGACTTACTCCAAGTTGGGGGACTCCAAGTTGGGGTAAACTTTTTGCTCTTTTCGGGCAAAACTTCTTATATTCCAGAAGTTCATCGGTGGGAAGGCGAATCATAGTAGCTAACTCAACGCAAGGAGGATCATTTATCATGTGGATCATCGCTAAAGAGGAGGATTTATGGCCTCCTTCATTCTCTCCTATGGATCTAGATTTTCTAGGATATACAATCTCTTTAGGTAAAACATCTAACACATGATATGCGCTTTATGATTTTATGATTTTCTCACATACCAATTATCACATGATAATTTGTTAAGACATGGGAAACCAGTTTTGTTTTTATTTTTGCAATGCATATGATGCTCTAATTAGGTTTCCCAATAGTAGTATCGAACTAAGTTCACCATGCGATGATTGGCTATAAACTGCATGTGTTTTGATGAATCACGTATATTATTTTTTACACAACTTTACTGTTATTTTTGTCATAGTTTTTTTATCTGGACAACACCTTTTGTCACTGTTGAGAAGTGCTATGGTGAGGCCTTTTGACGTCAAAATTGTTAATGCAAAAGAGGGAGAAAAGGATTGTTGAATCTTGGATTTTGATGAGGAAATCAATTGTTGAGTGTTTAATATAACATATAATGTTAGATGAAGTGACGCAAGTTTAACCACGATGGTGAAAAGGAGTTACAGACTAGACCCAAGATCATGCTTAGGCATCGGGTCAAAGTTTGACGATGCGGTGGGAGCTCACTAGGACTTCGCCAAAGGTATCTAGAAGATCGTTAAGAACACGCAGAGATCGTCGGAGGAAGATCGTAAGACTCACCGTAGGGAATGCTAGAGGTTGCCAAATTTTGAGAGTGAGATCGTTAGTTAAGCTTGGTGGTCATGTACGGTTGTAATCCTTAAGTCATAGATTAAGTTCGAGTCTGAATTGAGTGTGATTTGTAAGGAATCTAAATCAACTCAAAGAGTTAATCGAGTCCACTATAGAGTTGGATTGAGCTCAGATTGAGCTTATTTAGTTGACCAGGGAAGTAGTCAACGATGGTTCCGATCATGATTAGAAAAGTGAAGGGAATCACTTTTTCGGGATTTCACGGTTGAACTACCGATGACTCACGATTTTACCTCTGTTGCCCGTGTTTCTAGGCTAATGGTGTTGAACCACCCAAGTCGGTGGCTAAACTACATGTACCATATTTTTAGGGTGCTTTTGGTGGCTACACCATCGACGTCGGCAGTGAATCACTCGATTTGTGTGTGTAAATTTTCCAAATTTACACACACCCCAAGTTTTCTTGGGGTTTATAAATACCCCAAGTTTTCTTGCATTTGATACAACAATTTTGGGCTAAAAATTCTATAATAAATTATGTGTAAAAATTAAAAAAAAAGAAAAAGGGTAAGAGAGTGATATAAGTGTTGTAATCTTATCTCTCTTTTAAGTTAAAAAGTTGTAAGGGTTTGGTCTTCACCCAAAGGAGATCGATAGTAGATGCCGGTGTGCCTCAAGGAGGACTCGTGAAGTGGACGAGGCCAAGGTTGAGGTCGAACCACTATAAGTTGTGAGTTCTCTTTGCTTATCTTATTTACTTCTTTATATTGCTTCTAATTAGTTCATAAAAAAATACCCACTTCTAATTTTGAGTCCTCACAATTTTTTAATCAGGTTCGTAATTGTTTTTAATAAAATACTAAAAGATGCTTCCAATATTATTTACTTTAGATAGCATGGCTTCGTCATCAAGCATTTTCCTTACAACATTGCTTATCTTTTATTCGAATTTGCTTGTTCTTTCTTGAGTCATCATTAAGAAGCTTAGCATTTCTCTATAAGATTGAATTTCTCACTTTAACGAAAAGCTTTCAATTTTCTTATCTTGCTTCAAATGAAAAGTTATATTAAAACATCAATTTTCACTTGTACTAATTCACCCCTCCCCACCCCTCTTGGTGCCAATTGATCATAATAATTGATATCAGAGCAAGGTCTTACTCTTTGGACTAAACACTCACTTGAGTTAATGACTTTATTTAGCATGAATGAGAGATATTTTATTTCACGTCCTCCCATATTTAATGGGACAGATTACACATATTGGAAAACAATGATGCTTAATTTTTCATTTCTTTGGACCTTGATTTATGGAACATTATAAAGAATGGATTTGAAAAATCTTCCAAACCAATGAATGTGTAGAATGATTTGGAAAAAAAATTTTTCTTTGAATGCAACTATGAATGCCTTGTTTTGTGCTCTTGACAAAAACAAGTTTAATTATATTTTATTTATAAATTAACTTTTGATATTTGGCACATGTTAGAAATCACCCACAAGGGGACTAGTAGAGGAAAATAATCTAAAATTAACATTTTAGTTCATAATTACGAGTTATTTCGAATGAAACCAAGTGAGCCAATTGGAGACATGTACACCTGTTTCATAGATGTCATCAATGGACTTCAAGCTCTTTGAAATTTTTTTTCTAATTTTAAATTTATTAGTAAATTTTAAGATCTCTTCCTAAAAATTGGGATTCTAAAGTAATCGCTATACAAGAGGCCAAAGATTTAAATAACTTGCCTATTGAAGAACTCATAAAATAACTGGATGATAGTATCTTTATTAATCAAACTAAATATACGTTTAACTTGTTGAAATGTTTTGGGATGGAAAGCGCTAAAGTATTAAACACTCCCATGAACACATCTACAAAGTTAAACTTAGATAATAAAGGAGAAAATTTTGATAAAAAAATTTAAAGAGGAATGATAGGTAGTTTGTTATACTTAACTACTACTAAATCGGATATCATGTTTAGTGTTAGATTATGTGTAAGATTTCAATCCAATCCTAAGCTTTCTCACCTTAAGTAGTTAAAAAAATATTTAGATATTTAAAAGAAACTTCAAAACTAGGATTATGGTATTCAAAATCAAATAGCTTTGACTTAATTCCTTATTCGGATGCTAATTTTGGTGGTTATAGAATAGATATAAAATGTACTATCGAACATTTCAATTTTTAGAGCATGCACTTATTTCTTAGACTTCTAAAAATAAAATTCAGTAGCTTTATCTATTACGGAAGCAAAATACATTGCAACTAATGCATCTTGTACCCAAGTCATTTGGATAAAAAACACACTAGAAGATTACATAATGAAATTAAAAACAATTCTTATAAAATATGACAACAAGTCTTATGTTTAACCAAATATCCTATTCAGATTTAAGAACCAAACATATTGATATTAGACATCATTTTATTAGAGATCATATAAACTATCTCCTTGGAATTTATTGACACTAAGCATCAAATAGCATATATTTTTACAAAACCTTGAAATCAATAACAATTTGATTTTCTTAGAAAAGAACTTGGAATGCTAAATCATGAAAATATATGAATTGCTAATCTAGATTTCATGAGATTAAGTTTTTTTATGATCATGTTTTTGAAAACTCTCTCCATATTTTTATCTTATTGCTTACAAAAAAAAGGAGAAAAATTGCATATAGATGACAATTGCTACATTTAAAATTTGCAAGAGATATTTTTGGTATCAAGAGATTATTTTTTTGCTACATTTGAAATATATAAGTAGTCTTTAAATCTCTTGGACTTTTGAGCTCATTATAACATTCTTTTTTAAATTTATTAAGAGTTTTTCTTAATGATAAAATGCTTTCACAACTCCTCCCATGTTCCTCTCCTCATTATTCACAAAGAGAAAAAAATTTTATAATGTATATTCTATTTTACTAAGGGGGAGTAATGTCATAATATGCTACAAAATCGGTCGATATACATTTCACCTTTTTTATTGATGACAAAGGGAGAGAAATGAACATTTATTACACTTAGATATTGATATACATACTTGGATATTGATGCATATACTTGGATATTGATGCATAAGTTTTTTGCAATTCATGCTTTGATGAAATTTTGATTTGCTTGGAATATTGATTGCCTCGAGATACTTAAATTCAAGAGTGTGTAATTCTCTTGAATTTAAGTTTTCTTTATTGTGGTATGGATTTAGGGGGAGTTAGGATTAACTCTTGTCATTAATTGATTGTCATCATCAAAAGGGGAGATTGTTGAATCTCGGCTTTTGATGATGAAATCAATTGATTAGTTTTAATCTAACATATGTTGTTATAGGAAGCGATGCGGTTTAACCATGATGGTGAAAAGGAGTTACATCAAACATGGACCTAGGATCAAGCTTAGGTATTAAGTCAAGGTTTGGGTGGGAGCTTCGAGAGTTCGGAGGACTTTGTCGAATGTATCGGGAAGATCGCTAGGAACATACCGGAGATTACCCGAGGAAGACCGTGAGACTTATTGCAAGAAATGCGAGGTTGTCGATTATGGGAGTGAGATTGTTAATTAAGCTTTGAGGTCATATATTGTTGTAATCCTTAAGTCATATGTTAAGTTTGAGTCCAAATTGTGTGATTTGGAAGGAATCTAAATCAACTCAAAGAGGTAATCGAGTCTACTATGGGGTTGGATTAAGCTCAGGTTGAGCTTATTTAGTTAACCGTAGTCAAGCGATGGTTAAAGTCGATTGGAAAGTGTAGGGAATCACTTTTCGAGATTCCGATAGTGAGCGATGGTTATGGTTATAGGTGCTCTACATGCCAATTATGTGAGTGATGGCACATGTGATGTGCTATGCAATCTATTTGCTTATGATTAATATTGGTATATTCTCACATTATATTATCTCGTATATATTGTGATGTCCTTAGTTTTGTGCTATGAAAATTGGATCGTGGTGAGATCATGATAATGAGATTGATTCACCTTTAAATATAGATCCTAAATAATCCATAGATTACTCGAGAGGGACAACGAGATAATTGGAGCGATCGGTACTATATACTCGTCCATATGATGGAGGTGGCTGATCTAATAGCCACTTGTGTGAAGATACTAAGGATATAATATATGTGCTCATTGGAGAATTAGTTCACTGAATGATCCATTTATGGAATGTTGTATGTTTGATGATACCTAATGCCAGATAGTGATTCCATAGTCCTAGTTGTGTATCTGGTCTTTTGACTTGAGAAACTAAGAATGTCTTATATGAGTACTCATTTCTTTGATGCAAGACTTACAGGTTTAAAAAGATCAAGATATAGTACAACTAGTTATCTGGATTGGTAGCCAATCTTACAAAGGCAATTGAGTGTCAATAGAGGATCATCCACTATCGGTATCATGAGAGGAATATCTCATATGTGCTCGACAAATCCATGGCTAGGGTCATTTAGATTGAGAGAGAAAATTTCTCCGGAATCGATTAAAACAAGACAAACCGATTTCAGATGTGACGATGACATGTCCAATATACATTATCTGAGATATTAGTTGGATGAGGGCTTATAGATAAATGGTAACTATGGACAGATAGGTCCGATGGATTTGATCCCCCTGTACTGTTTATGGACTTTGGCATAGTAACCTAATATGTCTATAGTCGATGAGTCTAGTGAATTATTATGGAGATAATAATTCACTATATCAAAGGAAGTTCTAATGGGAGTGACTCATGGCCAGATATTGGGCCTAGAGGGTCATACATATATGGTGGATACTTCAACGAATAGAGGATTGGATGGAGATCCAATTAGCCCCTATTCTCATTAGATGAGACTCTATTCTAATGGACTCCTTTCTTAAGACCCAATTAGAGGCCTAAGGAGATTATTAGATAGAAATCCAATAACGTATAGTTAGTGGGTTATTGGATGGAGACCTAACACCCACTAAGGCAAGAGCCCTAGGGTTTTTTTATGGCTCTCTATAAATAGGAGGGGAGACTCATGATTGATAGGCTGCAGCTCTAACTTCCCCCTCCTATTCTCCTCCCTCTCTCTACGCAAGAGTTGCGAGATCGATTAGAGGAGTTTCATTGCGAAATCCATCATGTGGATACCGCTAGAGAGGAGAACGCTTGACCTCCTTCATCCTCTCCATCCGGATCTGAAAATACAAGGATATATGATCTCCTAGGTAATCAATCTATCACGTGATATGGTTTTATCGGTTTTGTAGCTTTCACGTGACCCCAATCTTTTGCACGATGATTGAATTTGCGTGGGAAACTAGTCTTTGTTTTGATTTTCATTGTGTATGTGATGCTCTGTAAAGGTTTCTTAACGGGTATCGAGCTAAGGTTTTCATGCGAAGATTAGTTTTAAACTACGTGTGATGAGATTGAATCACGCAAAATCATTCTATGCATTCTTGCTACATTTTCACAAAGTAGTAAGTAAAGGCGGCCATAGCTGCCCTCTAGGGGTGGTCCACATCCTAGGCCCTCTTACAAGTGTGATCTCAAGCGGCCAAGGCCAAGATGGTGGCGACGCGCCAACCCGGGGTGGCGCTCCCACGGCCAGTGCAGCCTCGAAGGGGATGTTGCGCCATCCGGCATTTGATTTTTTATAAATATTATTATCATTATGAAATCTAGATTAGTAAATCACATACTTTCATAATTTAGCATTCCAAGTTCTCTTCTAAGAAAATCAAATTATTCTTCATTTAAGGGTTTTGTAAAAATATTTGCTAATCGATGCCTAGTATCAATAAATTTCAAAGAGATATCTTGACAATTTACATGATCCTTTATAAAATAATGTCTAATATCAATATGTTTGGTTCTTGAATGATCAATAGGATTTTTAGTTAGACATATTACACTTGTATTATCACACTTTATAGGAATATTTTTTAATTTTATTCCATAGTCTTCTAGTGTTTTTTCATGCAAATGACTTGGGCACAACATGCACTAGTAATATATTATATTTCTACAGTAGATAAAGCTACTGAATTTTATTTCTTGGAAGTCTAAGAAATAAGTACATGCCCCAAAAATTGACATGTTCCAAGAGTGCTTTTTCCGTCTATTCTACATCCACTAAAATCAGCATCTGAATAGACAATCAAGTTAAAGTTCTTTGATTTTGGATATCATAATCCTAGTTTAGATGTTCCTTTTAAGTATCTAAAGATTCATTTAACTACTTTCAAATGAGAGAATTTTGGGTTAAATTAATACCTTGTACATAATCTAACACTAAACGATGATATCTAATAAACTTACTATCATACCTCTATAAGATTTTTATCAAGATTTTCTCCTTCATTATCTAAGTCCAACTTTGTAGAAGTGCTCATGGGAGTGTTTATTGTCTTAGCATTTTCCATTCTAAATCGTTTTATCAAGTTTAAGATGTATTTAGTTTGATAAATAAAAATATTATCATCTAGTTATTTTATTTGTAATCCTAAGAAGAATGTTAACTCACCCCACACCTAAAGAAAGAGATGATCTTCAAATATTAAGTCATCAACTCGGACCGCATTAGCTAAGGATAGAACTGGAACTTGACTTTCATAATTGACACAAGCTAACAATGAGACTCAGATTAAGCGTGTTAAGCACGGTATTCTAGTTCAAGCTCTACTAGGTTATGCGAGATCAACAAAACCTAACGATCTTTTAGCCTTAACCGCTCACGTGGGCAAAGAGCTTCTATCTACTTTGACACTTATTCACTTACCGCTTCCAATTGCATTACTTTACTGAAGAACTTATTTAGACGGAAAAGCGTCAACGAAATCCCTTTGCTTATTCACTTCTTTTACGGTTGTGCTTGACATTCTATTCTCTTGAGCTCGGCCCTATAGTTCTCACCAATAATAACCTTTTTGTAGACTAGAAGAAAAGCTTAAGCCTACAATCTTGAAATCAACCACACTACTTATTCTATCGTTATATGCTTGTTTAGTTCTACTATCGCTCTAGGGGTGCTAAAGAAGTTTGTTTGATTTGATGCCAAGGAAGGTCGCTAAGCACGCAAGCCAAGGGAAGGTAAAGCCTAGCCTTAGAAAATTGCCCAACTTAATCATGCTTGAAGTCAAAAACTTCTTACTGATTTAGCGCTTGATGCTTCATCCAGGATAAATTGAAGTTGTTGAATGATTTGTTGTGCCAAGGGAGTTTGTAGGTGTCGGTGTATTCCTAAGTGGTTTGATATTCTTAAGTAGGTGGATGTATTCCTTCAATGTGGGTAGGTGCATTCCGTCATATTGGATTTGACTTCACAAGACAGTTTTGTTTATAATCGATATATATATATATATAGCTTTCTTCTATTCCGTCAGTTAAATGAGTACGCCTACTTTCATACCTTTGTGATTGAGGCTCTAGTGTTGTTAATGACATAACTATCTATATGCACTAAATTTGCGCCACTTGATATCCTATGTACACTAAATTCCATTCTTATCTACAAGATCAAGTATAAACAATGACTTGATCTTCTCTGTACTTTATTTAATAAGTTGTACTGTGTTGCCTTAGACTCTATACCTTATAGTGCAATGTATGTCTCGTCCTCTAATAAAGTAGGGTACGATTGAGACTTTCACACCTTTGTGATTGAGGCTCTAGTGTTGTTACTAAATTCTATACAATTATCTATGTGCACTAAATTTGCGCTACTTCCGATATTCTATGTACACTAAATTCCATTCTTATCTGCAAGATTGAAGTATAAAGTGACTTCATCGCACTTTATTTAAGAAGTTGTACTGTTACCTTTGACTCTATACCTTATAGTGCAATGTATGCCTCTATCCTCTAATAAAGTAGGGTTCTTGAGATTTTATTATATTGATATTTTTATATTTATTTTAAAAGTATATAAGTGTTCACAATTGATCTTCTTTAAGTGAAAACTAAATCTTTATAATATAAGGTTATTGATCTCCGAGTGAAGATCAAATCCTTAAGCTTACAAGGAGACAATAATTTTATAACTCTTAGCTCACTCCCTTTTCTTTTTTATGATTCATGTAATTTTTCATCGAATTTTGATCTCTAAAATTATTCTATGAAATGCAAGAAAACTTGAGATATTTATAGGCCCTAAACGACTTGAATTTAGAGTCAAAGTTCAAATATATCCGAAAAATCCGGTATAGGCGTCCACCGACGCCAGTGCACTGTCGAAAGCACTCTAAAAATAGGGATGGGTGATTCAACGCCAACTTGGGCTCACACCATCAATCGCCCAAAACCTAGAACAATACACCCATCGCTCAGGTGGTTCAATTGCTAGAATTTTTAAAAAGTGGTTCCCTCCATTTTTGAATTTCAACTTGAACCTTATGTTGACCAATTCTTTGGTCAACTAATTGAGCTCAACCTAAGCTAAATCAAACCCCTTTAGTGGACAGGTTGCCTTATTAAGTTGTTTAGATTTATTTCAAATTAAACTTAATTAGTACTTAATCCCTAACTATGACTTAATGATTATAATCATAATGATGATCAAGCTAAATAATGACCCAACTCCCACTAATCCGAACCTCCTAATTCTTGTGATAAGTATTACGGTCTTCTTTTGGTGATCTCCCGTGTGTTCCCAGTGAGACTCTCAATCCATTCAGAAACTCCTAGCGAACTCCTAGCAAGGTCCCACTACATCATCCGAATCTTGGTCCATTGCCCAAGCTTGATCCCGCCCAACATCCGTAACTTAATTCCTCCATCGTAGTTAGACCTTTAATACTTCATCTAACACACATATTAGATTAAACACTCACCAATTAATTTTATTATCAAAATCTGAGATTCAACAATCTCCCATTTTTTTATGATGACAATAAATTGATGATTGGAGCTAAACCTTACTCACCCTAAATCCATACCGTAATAAGGAAAACTTAAATTCAAGAGAACCAAATACTCTTGAATTCAATTATCATTAATTAATTAATATTTGAAGTAAATAATATTTCAAGGATTACAATGAGACACTCATATATCAACAAAAATTTGCTTTCAAATTATCAAGTCATCACTCATTAAGGATTTTTTATAAATTTCAAAATTTTAAAAATCTCCCTTAAGTTATTAACTATTTTTCCTTTTGTTTATCAACAAACAAAGAAATGCCCTTCTTACATAAGTCATTACATAAGTTATCAACATATATTCATTTCTCCCCCTTTGTCATCAACAAAAAGGTGAAATGTAGAACTAAGGATTTTAAGGCACATGAGTCTTTGCTTACCCTTTGTAAAATACAATATGAGCTATAAAGAATTTGATTCCTCTTATGAAAAAGAAGGGAAGAAAACAAGAGAGAAGTTATAAAACATCATTAAGAATAGCTCTCAATTTGGTAGATGCCAATTTCGAAGATAAGCTAAAAAATCCAAGAAGATTCAAAATTTTAGGAGCTATCATGTATTTAAAATCATCTCATGTAATTTCAAGTAAGTGTAGCAAATAAATTTATACAATAGCAAAAAAATTATTTTTATATAAATTTTCTCTCTTTTTTGTGAATAATAAGATAAAAAAAATTGAGAGAGTTTTCAAGACATTATCACAAAAAAAAAATTTAATCTCAAGCAATTCATATATTTTCATGATTTAGCATTCCAAGTTCTCTTCTAAGAAAATCAAATTATTCTTCATTTAAAGATTTTATAAAAATATCTGCTAAATTATGCTTAATGTCAATAAATTCTAATGAGACATCTTAATAATTTATGTGATCCCTTATAAAATAATGTCTAATATCATTATATTTAGTTCTTTAATATTGAATAGAATTTTTGGTTAAACATACAGTACTTGTGTTATCATATTTTATAGGAATATTTTTTAATTTCATTTCATAATCTTGTGTGTTTTTCATTCAAATGACTTGGGCACAACATCTAGCTTCTATAATAGATAAAACTATTAAATTTTATTTCTTAGAAGTCTAAGAAATAAGTGCATGCCCTAAAATTGATATGTCTTGGTAGTACTCTTTCTATCTACTCTACACCCACCAAAATTGACATCTTAGTAAGCAATCAAGTTAAAGTTATTTGATTTTGGATATCATATCCTAGTTTAAGATTCATTTTAAGTATCTAAAGATTCATTTAACTATTTTTAAATGAGAGTTTAGGATTAGATTGAAACCTCGCACACAATCAACATTAAATATGATATCTGGTCTAGTAGTAGTTCAATATAATAAACTTTCTATTATTCCTTCATAAATTTTTTTTATCAAAGTTTTCTCCTTCATTGTCTAAGTCCAACTTTATAGATGTGCTCATGGGAGTGTTTAGTACTTTAGCATTTTTTATCCTAAAACATTTATCAAGTCAATATGTATTTAATTTGACTAATAAAGATATTATCATCTAGTTGTTTTATCCTAAGAAGAATGTTAACTTATCCATAAGGTTCATTTCAAATTCTTAGCTTATTTCTTTAGCAAAAGACTCACAGAAAGATTCATTTATAGATCCAAAAATATTATCATTAACATAAATTTGAATAACTAGAAAATAATTTTCAAAATAGGTAAAAAATAATGTGGTATCAACCTTGCCTTTAGAAAATTTATTTGAAATAAGAAAATAACTAAGTCTTTCAAATCAAGCTTGAGGGACTTGTTTTATTCCATAAAGAGCCTTTGTAAGTTTAGAAACATGATTAGGAAGAAAATTATTTTCAAAACCAGGGGTTGTTCAACATATACTTCTTGAAAATGAAACCATTTAGAAAAGTACTTTTAACATATATTTGAAATAATTTAAAATTTTTAAAAGATGCAAAGGTAAGGAGCATCCTTATGGCTTCAAGTCTAGCCATGGGAGTGAAGGTTTCATCATAATCGATTCCTTCTTCTTGGTTGAAACCTTTGGCCACTAATCTAGTCTTATTTCTAATCACGATATCATTTTCAGCTTGCTTATTTTTAAAGACTCATTTGGTACCAATCATTAAATGGTCATTAGGTCTAAGAACAAAGCTCCTTGTTAGAACCCTTATGGATTCTAAGCTTGGGTTGATCTCTATAGGGGATCGGCCTCCTTGGAACTTTATAGAGGTTCCTCTCTCCTTAGTTTTTCCGCACTATGGCTGTAACATAATTGATCTATTGATGATGAAAGAGGGGAGAATACAAGGCTATTTATAGGGCTTCTAAACCCCAACTCCTAATAGGATTCATACTTAAGACTCCTACTCCTCACAACTCCTAACAACTCCTACTCTAACTCTAAGAAGCAACTCCTACTTCTAGCAACTCTAACTCTAAGAAGCAACCTCAAAACTAATCCTAATCCTATTCTAACTTAATCCCTCCTCAACCAACTCCTCCTTAAATATGATAAGGGGTGGTTAATTAGGGTGACATGTATCTTATTCTTCCCTCCAAATATCTTTCTCTCATCTAATCCTAACCTAACTGGTCTCCTTGCTTCTTATTAGGGGTCAACTAAGTAGGATTTACATGAATACCCTTAGGATTTATATATTTGCCCTCTATAATGAAACTATATTAGGACTCTCTTAGCTTGAGTCCTAAGACTGTCCTCTTCAAATCGCCTTCTCCTCAAGGTGAGCTCCATGTCTCTAGGTCATGATCAGAACTCCTCATGAGGTCCCTCGTGGCTCTATAGTAGGCACATCCTATTCCTGGGTCCAGCATCAGTAGTAGTGACTAGACGACGATGTGTCATGATCTCATGATTTCATGCAATCATCAACTGAATTTGGGCCTCCTTATCAACTTGGATGTTAGGTGGATAAGTTGGGGCTGAGTTGTCCTCTCTAAACTTACATTTGTGATGAGATTCTTAGAGGATGAGTTGTAATTTTGAATTAGTGCGCAAGTCCGATCCATAATTTACAGTTTTAATAAGATCTCCAATTTTGTATGGTCTAAAGTAACTAGGAAACCACTTCAATAAGGCTCGAGTCTTCATAATTGTAGGGATGAATATGAAAAAAGACTCGATCTTTAATAACAAACTTCCTTCTACTCCAACATTTGATCTTTAATATGAAAAAATTCCTTCTACTCGATCTTTAAATTTCTTCTAACTTTTCAACTATATTTGATATAAAAAAGATGATATTTATCTTTTCAAAGTTATTACTAAGGATGAAAATGTCTATAATAATATCACTTTCGAAACATTATTACCATAAAAAATATTTTAAATTAAAATTTAGGAACTTATATTAACTTATTTTTGCCAAAATTTATAAGTGGATTTAGGTGCCATTAATGTCTAAATAGTGAATTAACATATATCGAAACTTAATGATCCAATAAAATTTGTATATATTTTTGTGAAAGAATAATAATTTTGATAAATAGATTTTGCAACCTGACTAACTTGAGTTCATCATTTTGCTCGGACACTTTAAATCGATCTAAAATGAGTTTTCGGTCTCAAATATATATATATATATATATATATATATATATATATATATATATATTCTATTTATATATTCTAATTTCTTTGATTTTTTAATAACCATCATTTTATCAAGATTTTCCAACATGATACTATAATGTTTTAATAAAAATAAGTAAAGTTATCCAAAAGAAAAAATACATAGAGTTCGTGAATAATGAATAGACAAATTGAAATATTCAAATGAAGTACATTACTTAGTTCCAAGGTAGCATACATTAGTTGTGGATGTTTATTTAGAATCATTTGACATATGAAATCTTTCGAAGGGAGGAAATACAATAGAATAAAAATATATTTTTAAGAGAAATATTACAATCGATAAGTTGGTCTCCAAATTTATTGACGTAGATATGAACGATACTATTGTTGCTGATTGTTTGCTATATTGGATTACCGCTTTTACGCTATTAATTTTTAAGAATATGAAAGATTTCCTTTAATTGTTACATATGACTATCATAGTAAAACCTCTCGCGTTTAGGATCGAAAGAATATCGGCTTCTTTCTTGAGGTTGAGGGTTGCTTTAAAATATGAAATTTGAGAAACATGAATAAATAACACATGTCGTATTCATGAGTGGTAGTCGTTGTTAGGAAAGCGTGGTGTAAAATCATCACATTTATTAGGGGTCCATATGCAATCAAAGACAAAGATCAAAGTAACGAATGAGAGTGAGTCATTTTAGGAAAATATAAATCATAAATTTAAAATAACAAATAATATACTAGTAATATTCATATAATATAAGATAGAAAAAATTATAAAAATTCTATGAATTTAAAAATATTTAAAAGTAATTTAAAATATATAGATGACAATTATTTTTATTTAAATTTTTTATTTTTTTAATTTATATTGATTGTCAAACTTAATTTTATATCACTTAAGGATTTAAATAAAATAAACTTATCTTAAATGCTTTAAATCCTAAAAATGAATCTTATACATATTTGTAAATGTAAAAAGACTTTAGTTATATATTTTTTTGAATATGATAAAAAATTATTATTATCCATTTTAAAAATAGGTAATTGAAATTTAAAAAATAATTTAAAATTTTATAAAATTATCTTGATAATGTTCAAGTGATTTTATATTCAAATTGTTCAAGAAATACTTTAATTTTCTAAACTTTTAATTGACTAATAATATATATTTATGCGTTTATATATATGAATATAAATATACTTATGTATATACATGCATATAAATATATGTATATAAATGGAATTTATATCAACTAACAACTTATTGGTACTTTTAGCGGGAACCGAGAAGAAGTCTTATCTTTTTTTTTTAAGATTGTTTTACAAAGAGAAGATGATTACCTCTGAAACACTTATTTTTTTTTATATAGAAACATATTCTTCTATAGAGAGAAGATAGTTATTTCTAAAGCACCTATTTCTTTCTATGCAAAGACATATTTTTCTGTAGAGAGAAGATGATTTCCTCTGAAACACCTATCTCTTTCTATGTAGAGAGATATTCTTCTATAAAGAAAAAATAACACATGATTCTCTTTCATATGGATGATTATCCTTCTATAGAGAGAAGATGGTTATATGTGCTTCTTTCTATAGAGAGATTATTTTGTAGAGAGAAGATAATTACCTCTGAATCACCTGTTTCTTTCTATACGGAGACATATTCTTCTATAGAGAGAAGATGTTTACCTTTGAATCTCATGTTTCTTTTTATGCAGAGATATATTCTTTTGCAAAGAGAAGATGATTACCTCTAAAGCACCTGTTTCTTTATATGTAGAGAGGTATTCTTTTGTAGAGAGAAGATGAGACATGATTCTCTGATAATAATTATCTTCTGATAAGAATCATCCATAGAGCTACAACAAAATTCAGGTGTGATAGGCTCCAGATCCTATTGACACAAGTACTCTATCGAAAAGTCATTCATCAGTTTAATCTTTTTTTGGATTGCAGATGAACCCGCTGATAAATGAGATGTCTCTCCACTAGCATAGTTTTCGCTATCCCAGCAATGATGACCACTTGTTCTGAAATCATGAATGGGAGAAGCAAGGCACATGTCTACATTCCATCAAATTCCATACTTTGAAGTATCTCTCGACCTAAAAGAAAATAGTTTATATCCTCAAGAGCCTAAACGACAAAGATAGTTACCAAATAACCATAAGTACCGATCGAACCATATCATTCATGTTCTCGAAAGAGCAATAGCGAGTAAACCAACGATCCAAAGGTAAATAACGATTGGGGAAGAAGCGGTTGTTGGTTCAAATATGTGTGAATAAATTAGGAGACAAATTTATCGACTATAATATTTATATTAAAACATAATGTACTTTTAGTGGCATTATATTCCCTCCATTCCCAAACATATGATTTGTAGATAGTCACTCGATGTCGAGCACAATGTACTTCTAATTTGCTATAAGTTTGTTGGCCGTAAGGATTTGAGCTAATTTATTTAAATCAACTACTAGCGACTCAATATCAAATCTATGCCAACAAGGTCCAAGCTACGACTAGACTCAATAGACTATGACTCGACCCAACTAGGGTTCTATCATCCGTATGAAGAAGAATCATGTGTCATCTTCTCTGCAGAGAATATCTCTCTAGAAAGAAATATGTGTTTCAGAGGTAATTATTTTCTTTATGTTGAAGAATATGTCTCTGCATAGAAAGAAATAGGTGCTTCAGAGATAACTATCTTCACTCTGCAGAAGAATGTATCTCTGTATAAAAAGAAATAAGTGCTCTAGAGGTAATCATCTTCTTTGTACAAAACAATCTCTCTATACATATAAAGAATCACATTTAACTATCTTCTCAAGCATACTAGTGATGATTATATATAGATAAGGAAAAGCCCTTAGAGTGGAGTACCTTCACTAAGATGATGAAGCATGACACCTCTCATCCTTCTCCTTTTCTTAGTGGTTTTCTCTACTACTACTACATCCAATTATGATTATTTCTACTTGGTTCTTCAGGTAAGTCTAATTTTTTTCTATCTTATTCTTTTCTTTTGTTGCTCATTCTGATTTGAAACGTCTAGTGGCCTCGATCATATTGCAATGTTAATCGTTCCTGTCATATGAGTACGAGATATTCGGATAAAAATATTACAAAGTAACAACCATAGATTTGTCTACCAAAACATAGCATATTGAAGTTGATAAAGAGTTACTAAATGTATTATTATTCAATTGTTATCGTAGAAATTAAATCACTAGACTTGTCTTGATTTCTCGATATTAAGAGACATATTAGTTTAATTCATGAGATTCAATTTTTTTAAACTTTTTCAACTATATTTGAGATAAAAAGATTATATTTATCTTTTCTAAGTCATTATTGAGGATGAAATATTTTATAATAATAACACTTTCTAAACATTATTATAAATACAGAAAATATTTTAAATTGAAAAGTAAGAACTTATATTAACTTATTTTTGCCAAAATAATGTCTAAATAGCAAATTAACATAGATTGAAACTTAATAATTCAACAAATTTTGTATATATTTTTAAGAATGAATAATAATTTTGATAAATAGATTTTGAAGCATAATTAACTCGAGTTTACTAGTTTTCTTAGACACTTTGTGGATATATATATATATATATATATATATATATATATATATATATATATATATATATATATATATATATGTATATATATATATATATATATATATATATATATATATATATATATATATATACATATATATATATATATATATATATATATATATATATATATGTATATATATATGTGTATATACATATATGTGTATATGTATAATATTTTAGTAAAAATAAGAAAAGTTGTCTAAAAATTTTAGTAAAAATAAGAAAAGTTGTCTAAAAATAAAAAAAACACATAAAGTTCATAAGCTGAATAATGGATAGACAGATTCAAATATTCAAATAAGTATTTTACCTAGTTCTAAGGTAGCATACATTTAATTATATATGTTTATTTCGAATCATTTGAAATATGAGATCTTTGTGAAGGGGGAGATTATATTGGAATGAAAAATATTTTTTTAAAAAAATATTACAGTCGATAAGTTGGTCTCCAAATTTGTTGACATAGATATGAACATGATACTATTGTTGCCTCCTTGATTGTTTGTTGCATTAGATTACTGGCTTTTACGGTATTATTCTTTTGAGAATACAAAAGATATCAATCGATTGGTATGTACGGTTATTAGAGTAAAAACCTTTCACGTTTAGGATCGACAGAATATCAACTTTTTTCTTTAAGTCAAGGGCTGCTTTAAAGTATAAAATCGAAACATGAACAAAGAATATTTGTCGTGGTTATCTTATTCATGATCCCAAAATGAGTGGATGTCATTATTGAGAAAGCGAAAAGTGTGCTAGTGTGAAATCATCCCATTTATAAGGAGTTCAATATGCAATTAAAGACAAAGATCAAACTCATGAATGAGAGTGTGTTTTTTTTATAAAAAATATAAACCATAAATTAGAAACTACAAATAATATACTAGTAATATTCATATAATATAAAATAACAAAATAATATATAAAAATTTTACAAATTTAAAATATTTAAAAGTAATTTTAATAGATATGATAATTATTTTATTTAAATTTTTTATTTTTTAATTGATATTGATTATCAAATTTAATTTTATATCACTTAAGGATTTTAAAAACTTATCTTAAATACTTTAAATCCTAAAAATGAATCTTATACATTTTTATAAAATATAAAAAGTTTTAGTTATATATTTTTGAATAAGATAAAAAATTAGTATTATCAAATTTTAAAGATAGGTAATTGATATTTAAAAAATTAATTTGAAAATTTATAAAATTATTTTTGATAATGTTCAAGTGATTTTATATTCAAATTATTCAAGAATTACTTTAATTTTTTAAGCTTTTAATTGACTAATAATATATATATTTTACGTATATATATATATGTGAATATAAATATGTTTATATATATGTGTGTGTTTATGTGTGTGTGGAATTTATATTAACTAATAATTTATTGGTACTTTTAGTGGAAACAAAAAAAAAAGTTTTATTTTTTATCTTTGAGATTGTTCTATATAGAGAATATTACTTTTGAAGCACTTGTTTATTTCTATGCAGAAACATATTCTTCTATAGAGAAAAGATAGTTATCTCTAAAGCACCTATTTCTTTCTATGCAGACATATTATCTTTCTATACATAAAGATATTTTAATTTAGAGAGAAAATAACACATTATTCTCCTTTATATGGATGATTCTGCTTCTGTAGAGAGAGAAGATGGTTATATGTGATTCTTTTTATATATAGAGAGATTGTTTTTTAGAGATAATATAATTACCTCTGAAGCATATGTTTCTTTCTATGTCGAGACATATTCTTCTATAGAGAGAAGATGGTTACCTTTGAATCACTTATTTCTTTTTGTGCAGAGAAATATTCTTCTGTAGAGAGATGATGATTATCTCTGAAGCACTTGTTTCTTTCTATGTAGAGAGATATTATAATGTAGAAAGAAGATGAGACATGATTCTCTGACAAGAATTATCTTCTAACAAGAATCTGTTGGCATAAAAATTATAATTATGTAATCTATTATGCGAAAAAACTTTTATGCCAGGATTGAAATCAAATAATACTAGATCTATTTACGATGCGTACCTTTAGATGCCATTTGCGTGAGATCTAATTAGATCTTCAAGAGCACCGCCCGATAGATTTGAATGACGCCGAATATCGATCTGCAAGAGGAACTAGAATATATCTAGACCCTTTCTTCTCTCTTTCTATCTTTTTACAGGACCACCTTAATTGATGATTTTGGGAGATCAAGAGGATAACCGTAATCTCTTGATCTAGATCAAGAGGATAACTGTAATCTCTTAATCTAGTACCGTGTCATTCTTGGTTTAGAGTAGGTCCTGTCTATTTATAGGCGAGAGTCGAGGGTCTAGGGTAAGTTATTAAGAGAGTTCCTTCCATCAAGGGCATCCCCTAAAATATCCCAATATAATATAGACTTTATTTAATATTAGCTAATATATTTTATCATAATCCAAATAATCTATAATATATCTTATTTAATTAATAAAGGGCCACATAATCTTACATTCTCCCACTTAGCCCATTAATTGATAAGATATAAAAGATATCCAAAATCAAAATAAACAAAACAAAATTTATTTGAAAATAATTATATATAATTGGATTCTGAAAATTTTTGAAAAAAGTATTTTATATATGGTCATGATTTTAAAAATAAGCCAATAAGTCCAATAAGCATAATTATACTATATTTAGTCCAACTATCAATGTGAGTCATAGCGGTTGTATGTCATCAATGCCACACTTCCTTCTATGTACTACAACACTATTAGTCTTTCCTTATATAGTCTATAATGACCCCTGTAATTTGTCTTGTCAAGACAATCCTGTTTCTTCAACCATAATATGTATAAACATAAACACAAACAAGATAGCAGAAACAAATAACTTTCATTATGCAAAAAGAAATGTCAATAATATCATCCACTTAAACATGCATCACCATATCCTTTATGGCTTGCTCACAAGCCCCATTCTAAAAACATGTTCTTTAAATATTTTACATTGCAAAGCTTTAGTCAATGGATCAGCAATCATCATAGTGGTACTTAAATTTTCAATTGACACTTGTTGTTTCTAGACTCTTTCTCTAACCACCAAGTACTTTATCTCAATGTGCCTGGAACCACTAGAGTACTTGTCATTCTTAGAGAAGAAAAGCAAGATTATCACAAAATATCTTGGCTTGGCAATCGACCACACTAAGTCCCGAGATAAAATTCATGATAAAGCTTGATTTGTGGCCTTAAAGCATGCCACAAATTCAGCTTCTATCGTAGATGATGCAATAAGTGATTGTTTTATACTTTTCCAAGAAATTGCCCCACCAGCCAACATGAACACAAATCCTGAAGTGGATTTCCTGCTATCGAGGCAATTTGCAAAATCAGCATCTGAATATCCCGTTACTTCAAGCTGATCTGACTTCCTATATGTGAGCGTATAATCTTTTGTCCCTTAGATATCTCATTACTTTCTTTGCCAATCTTCCATTCTGGGTTACTCGGTATCTACCGAGCATTGCCACGCAAAACCGATATCCGGTCTTGTATGTTTGAGCATATAATAGACTTCCAATTGCACACCCATAAGGAATATTCTTCATTTGATCCATTTCTAAGTCATTCTTGAATCGGTTTTGGCTAAATTTTTACCTATAGGTGTATCATTGGCTTTATAAAGCTGAATATTAAACCTTTTAAAGATATGATTAATATAACTTTTCTGAGACAATCCTAACAAATCTTGAGATTTGTCCCTGAATATCTCGATGCCAATAACATAGGATGCCTCATTCATATCAACCATCTCAAAGTTCTTATTGAGAAATATCTTGGTTTCATGTAACAAACCAAGATCACTACTGGCAAGCAATATATCGTCCACATATAAGACCAATATAATAAACTTACTCCCACTAACCTTCAGATATATACACTGATCAATAGTATTTTCCTTAAATCCGAAGGAAGTAATGGTATCATGAAACTTTATATACCATTCATTGTCTAGAAGCTTGTTTAAGGCCATAAATAGATTTCCTAAGTTTACAAGCCCAACTTTTCTTTCCCTTTTCTATGAATCCTTCAGGTTGTTCCATATAAATTTTCTCATCTAGATCTCCATTCAGAAATGTTATTTTCACATCCATCTGATGTAACTCAAGATCATAATGAGCTACTAATGCCATGATGATTCTTAATGAGTCCTTTCAAGAAACTAGAGAGAAGGTCTCATGATAGTCAATGCCCTCTTTCTGAGAAAAACCTTTGGCCACAAGTCTGAATTTATATCGTTCGATATTGCCCACCGAGTCACGTTTAGTCTTAAAGACCCATTTACAACCGACCCTTTTACAATTATTGGGCAATTCAACGAGTTCCCAGACACCATTCAGGTCCATTGATTTTAACTCATTTTTCATTGCATCATACTATTTTTCAGAATCATTACTTTCTATAGCTTGTGAAAACGATAAGGGGTCTCTTTTCATTCCTATATCAAAATTTGATTCTTGTAGATATACCACATAATCATCAGAAATTACATGTTTCCTTTTTCTTTGAGATCTTTTTAAAATTGCTAATTGTGATTGTTCTACAAGACTATTAGCGACATCAACATCATGTGAGAACTCATCAATGTTATTTTATTGTTCACCCTCATCAATTCTATTATTGGTTTGAGGAACAATAATTTCTCGATTAGAGGATAATATAGGAGAAGAAGCCTAAATCTCCTCAATATAAAAATTAATCCTTCGAGATTTTTGACTCCCACTGATTTCACCATTTTCTAGGAATTTTACAAAAGGACCAATATTCTGACCGGATTCATCATATCTGCCATAAAATTCACCACCCCTGTCAGATCTGACAATTTTAACTTTTCTATCTAATTGTCTCTCGACCTCATTTATGTACACTTCAAGAATGTCAACGGTCTGAGACTTTTTATGTATTAGATAAACATAGCCATATCTGGACAGGTCATCTATAAATGTGATGAAATACCTTTCTCCACTAAAACAAGGAATATGGAGTGGTCCGCAGGTATCAGTATGAATAATTTCAAGAAGTTTTTTACTTCTTGTGATATTTTTCTTTGTATGCTTAGTTTGCTTTCCTTTAATGCAATCTATGCAAACATCAAAATCAGTGAAGTCTAAATTTTTCAAAATATTATCCTTCACTAATGTTTCAATTCTTTCCTTGGAGATATGCCCCAAACGTGTATGCCACAATATAGAAGATCTTTCATTATTGGAATTATGTTTCATTCCAATACTTGATTGTAGGGTCAATAATGTATTCGCAAACTTAAGATTCAAATTAATTCTGTACAAACCATCACACAGAATTCCAGAACCAATTTTTATTGAATCATAAAATATGCTGAGTTTACCATTACTAAAAGAAACACAATATCCTAACTCATCAATTCTAGACAGAGAAGTTAAATTTCTAGAAATTGTAGGA
Organism: Ensete glaucum; assembly: GCA_021527575.1. NCBI lineage: Eukaryota > Viridiplantae > Streptophyta > Magnoliopsida > Zingiberales > Musaceae > Ensete > Ensete glaucum. The sequence continues at coordinate 21,205,430 of CM038558.1, forward strand.
ACAAAACATGTGTCTTCCAGATCCATCAGATGACCCGTCTCTAGGCGTAAGCGATAAGTCCCTACTGATATCACTTTTGCTTTGAGACGATTTCCCATAATTATGAATCTTTCATGTTCTTTTGGTTTCCGGATTGAAAGAAATCCCTATATATTATTAGTAATGAGTTGAAGTGCCAGAATCAATCCACCATGTATTAGAAGGAACTTCTGCAATGTTTGATTCAAAACATACAAAGGTTGAGTTTATACCTTTCTTTTCGAACCATGTTCTACGTTTAATGCAATCCTTCTTTACATGTCCTTTCTTGCCATAAAAGAATCACTGTACTATAATAGCTTTCTTTTCAATAGTTTGTCTAACACTTCACACAAATTTCTTCGATGGATGACGCTTCGATTTTCTTTTCTTGTTACCAACTCATTGAGTAGTTGTTAGTACATTATATAAACTTTCCTGCTTTAATCTTAATTCTTCCTGAACATATATACTAGTTAACTCATTCAAGTCCCACTTATCCTTATTTGTATTGTAGTGAATCTTGAATGGGCCAAACTGAGAAGGAAGAGAATTAAGAATAAACTGCACAAGGAAAGATTCATCAACATTCATTCCCAACATCTTAAGTTTTGTAGCTTTGTCAGCCATATTGAGGATGTGATCCTAAATTCTTCGAGTACCATCATACTGAGCTATAGTCAGTTCTTTCATTAATGTGTCAGCTAATGACTTATCGACATATTTAAATCTATCTTCAATAACCTTTAAATATTCACGTGCACTAGATGCAATCGGTAATGAAGTCTTTATATTATTTGCAATTGTCATCCTTATGAACATTAAACTGAGCCTATCAAATCTCTCCCAAGCCTTTATTTCATTGACTTGTTCCACAGTACTTTTATTAGTTAATTCTGTGAGCTTTTTAACAAACAATGCCAAATCAAGATCTAGTACGCCCAATGTAAATTGCACATGCTCTAACCATTCTGAATAATTTGATCCAGAGAGTACCGGGACACTGGAAGCATGAGAATGTATTGACGAAAATATCATTGCAGAATATAAAATAACATTAATGCTTTGAGTTTTATCAAAATATGATGAACTATTGATATCATTAATATTTAACCTTTGGGTAAAAATATTGACATATCTAGTGTTCATACAAGATTATTTATGGAGGACTGATACCATCCTTGTGGAATAGTTTTGCTACCTTTGGGTATACAATTCTAAACTACAAGGATATCCAAAATAGTATCATCCTACCCTATCACATAATTATTTGAAATAGATTATCCTTTGTGATTATCTAAATCTCCTAATTATGCATGTAATTTTGAATATTATTTCTTTAATGTCATTGAGGACTTGTTCCTTAATGTAATTTTATAAATCATTGATCTAGGCCACTTTGGTGACTACAAGACTAATACAGTAATATAAAATACAAATTAGATTATCCTATGAATGACAAGACTTTAATTATATTTCATATCCTATAAGTCTACCATCCCAGGCTACTTTGGCGACTCTACGATATAACTTAAGGAGATGAACTACAAATAATATTCATCAAGTTCATTTAAACTAATTCATCGAGACATTTCAATAATAGGATAACAACCATAATAATTATTGAACACTTAATCATCAATAAAAAAACTCATATGATAATCGTAATCATAATACATAAATCATGCATTTATGTGAAAAATAAATATTATTTCATAATTACTAATATTTACATGTAAATAACTGAATTAATATTCAAAAATCAATAATTGGATTTAACACATGCAATTAATAATTCATATGAGAAAACTATAAAGAAACAATAATTTATATATTTTTTTACTGATTAATTTTATTTAATTGGAGAAGCCCATAAGTCCAATTAAATAAATTGATCAAAAATAAAATATAATCATTAAATAATAAAAAATATAATCATAATTAAATTTTATTAGATTATGTATTGATTAATTTTATAATTGAGAAAATAACCAAAATTTCTTAATTTTATAATGATAAAACTGTAATTCTAAAAAAATATATATAAAAGAATTACAGATTTTTTTTAATTATAGGATTAATAAATCACAAGGGTAAAAATATAAATAACCCTATTCAGCCGAAAGATAAAATTGTAATTTCGGTGAATGACAAAACTATAATTTAAGCATAATTGATAAAATTGTAATTTTTTGATTCAATGGTAAAACTGTAATTTTCTCAAGAAAAAAAACCCTACCTTCCACTTTTACCGCCGCCAGCGGTTGCCTCACGTGGGCGATCGCCAACGCCTACCGCACTGCGCGACGCCGCCAGTGGTTACGGTCACGGCCGTTGGGATGCCACGCTGACACCCCTACCTACGGCCCCGCTGCGGCAGCAATTCGCCCCGGCGACACGCCGTTGAGCGATCTAGCCAAGAACGCGGTAAGATTACTGTGTTTATTTCATGATGCACAACCATCAAAAATCGTTCACAAACAAACGATAAAAACTTAACAGAAAAGAAAACAGATCAATAAGATATTCAGATCATGCATCGTAAACAAAAATAATATATATCTAATATTTTCTTTTGATCTCAAACCTAGGCTCTGATATCAATTGTTGGCATAAAAACTATAATTATGCAATCTATTATGCAGAAAAACTTTTATGTTAGGATTTAAATCAAATAATACTAGATCTGTTTACGATGTGTACCTTTAAATGTCATCTGCGTGAGATCCAATTAGATCTTCAAGAGCATCGCCCGACAGATCTGAATGACACCGAATATCGATCTGCAAGAGAAACTAGAATAGATCTAGACCCCTTCTCCTCTCTTCCTATCTTTTCATAGGACCACCTTAATTGATGGTTTTGGGAGATCAAGAGGATAACCGTAATCTCTTGATCTAGATCAAGAGGATAACTATAATCTCTTAATATAGTACCATGCCATTCTTGGTTTAGAGTAGGTCCTATTTATAGTAGAGCGAAGGTCTAGGGTAAGTTATTAGGAGAGTTCCTTCCATCAAGGGAATCCCAATATAATATGGACTTTATTTAATATTGGCTAATATCTTTTATCAGAATCCAAATAATCCATAATATATCTTATTCAATTAATAAAGGATCATATAATCTTACAGAATCATCCATCGAGTTACAATAAAATTCAAGTGTGATCGGCTCTAGATCCTAGTGGCACAACTACTCTATTGAAAAGTCATTCATAAGTTTGATCTTTTCTTGGATTATAGATGGACCTGTTGATAAACGAGATTTCTCCCCATCAGCATAGTTTATGTTATTCTAGCAATGATGACTACTTGTTCCGGGGTCGTAAATAGGAGAAGTAAGGCATCAGTTCATTGTTTATGTTCAATCAAATTTCATACTTCGAAGCAACTCTCGATCTAAAAAAAATAGTTGATATCCTCAGGAGCTTAAACGACAAAGATATTTACCCATATCTTAAATGTTTTAAATCCTAAAAGTGAATCTTATATATTTTTATAAAATATAAAAAGACTTTAGTTATATATTTTTTGAATAGGATAAAAAATTAGTATCATCCAATTTTAAAATATATAACTAAAATTTAAAAAATAATTTGAAACTTTATAAAATTATCTTTGAAAACATTCAAGTGATTTTATATTTAAATTATTCAAGAATTACTTTAATTTTCTAAATTTTTAATTGATTAATATATATATATATATATATATATATATATATAAAAGTGGAATTTATATCAACTAACAACTTATTGACACTTTTAGTGGGAATAAGAAGAAGTCTTATATTTTCTCTTTTAGATTATTTTACAAAGAGAATATGATTACCTCAAGCACTTATTTCTTTCTCTCAGAGACATATTCTCTTGTAGAGAGAAGATAATTATCTCTGAAGCATCTATTTTTTTCTATACAGAGACATTCTTCTGCAGAGAGAAGATGATTACCTCTGAAACACTTATTTCTTTATATGCAGAGAGACATTCTTCTATAGAGAGAAAATAACACATGGTTCTCCTGTTACGATCAATTAGCACTAAGAGGGGGCAGGGGGTGGGGGATTATGAATTAGTGTAAGTGTAAATTTTTTATTTTAAACAAAAATGTTTCGGTTTAAGCACGATAGGAAGATATAAAGCTTATTCAAATAAAGCAAGTGAATGATAAGAAGATTACTAAGTTACTTACTTATTAATTACTTAAGAAAGAGGAAGAAAATCTGAAAGATAAGAAACGTCGTAAGTAAAATTCGAAAGATAAGAAACGTCGTAAGTGAAATGTTTGCTTTCAAAGAGTAAACAAGATCAGAAGCGTTAATAAGAAAAGTAAAAGATGAACTCACAATTCTTATAGTTGTTCAACACCAACGACCTACGTCCACTCCCGAGTTCTTCTTCTTGAGGCACACCAACGTCTACTAGCAATCTTCTTTGGGTAAAGACCAAACCCTTACAGTTTGCTTATAAGGGAGACTTTGAGAAAATTTCTAACTCTAAGCTCTCTCCCTTCCCTTTTCTTTTTCTTACAAATCACACATAATTTCTTTTTCACAGAGTTTAATTGCCCAAAAAGAGTTGTTGTGAATACAAGAATACTTGGGGTATTTATAGACCCCAAGTGGCTTCAAATTGGAGCAAAAATCAAACATACTGAAAAATTAGGTACAAGCGGTTTTCCCACCAACCTCGGTGGTTCAACCACCCGAACACTAGGGTAGGGTGGTTTACCCATCACCCTAGGGTCAACCGCCAAAAGTACCCAGATTCTTGGGTATGATGGTTCAACCACCCAACTTTGGCTTTATTGAATTAATTTGGATTTCATCCAAATCTAACTCAATTAGGACTCACTTCGACTCAACGATTACAATGCTTAAAGACTAGAAGCTTAAACTAAGACCTAACTTTTGCCAATCTGGTAACCTCCGACATTCTTGTGGTAGGTCATCCGGTCTTCTTCCGGTGATCTCCCGGCATGCTCCCGACGAGTTTTTCGATCCCTTTGGCGAATCTTCTAGCGAACTCCCGACAAGGTCCCACTGCATCATCCAAACCCGGCCTGATGCCTAAGCTTGATCTTGGCTCATCATCTGATTGTAACTTCATTGCTCCTGTCATAGTTAGACCTGCAAATCTTCCTCTAACACACATGTTAGATAAACACTCATCAATTGATCTCATCATCAAAATTCAAGATTCAACAATCTCCCCCTTTTTGATGATGACAATCAATTGATGATGGGAGTTAATTCTAACTCCTTCTAAATTCATGTCATGATAAAAAGGACTTAAATTCAAGAGAATCACTCACTCTTGAATTCAAGTGAATTAGGGCAATCAATATTTTAAGCAAATCATATTTCAAGGATTGCAATAAGATATATATATATATATATATATATATCAACAATAATTTGCTTTTAAAGTATCATGTCATCAATGCATCAAGAATTATCATGTTATCAACACATGTCATCAACGCATCAAGGATTATCATGAATTTTAAATATTTTAAAAAAAATTTCTTAAGTTATTACATAAGTCATTAACACTCATTTAATTACATAAGTCACAAACATCTATTCAATTACATAAGTCATTAACATCAATTTCTCCCTCCGTCATAAAAAAAGGTAAGAAGTGGGACTAAGGATTTTAGACTTATGAATTTTTGCTCTCCGCTTTAAAATACAATATGATTCATAAAGAACTTTCTTCCTCTTGTGAAAAGAATGAAAGAAAACAAGGAAGAGTTACAAAAATATTATTAACAAGAACTTTCAATTTTATAGAGATGAATTTCGAAAAGAAATTTTCAAAGATAAGCTCAAAAATCTAAGAAATCCAAGAAGATTCAAGAGTTTAAGAGTTACTCATGCATTTTAAAATTATCTCATGTAATTTAGCAAATTTTTTGTAAATAATGATATAGATAATTCATATCCATAATAAGATAATATAATTTTTTAAACATTATTATCATGATAAAATCTAGATTAGTAAATCATATACTTTCAATTTTAGCATTCCGAGTTCTCTTCTAAGAAAATCAAATTGTTCTTCATTTAAGAGTTTTGTAAAAATATCCGCTAATTGATGCTTAGTGTCAATAAATTCTAAAGAGATATCTTGACAATTTATATGATGTCTAAAATCAATATGTTTAGTTCTTGAATGTTGAATATGATTTTTGGTTAGACATATATCACTTGTGTTATCATGCTTTATAGGAATATTTTTCAATTTTATTCTATAGTCTTCTAGTATGTTTTTCATTCAAATAACTTGGACACAACATGCACTAGTATTCTGCTTCTACGGTAGATAAAGCTACTGAATTTTATTTATTGGAAGTCCAAGAAATAAGTGTATGCCCCAAAATTGACAGTGCTTTTTCTATATATTCTACATCCACCAAAATCAGCATCATAATAGGTAATCAAGTCAAAATTCTTTAATTTATAATACTATAATCCTAGTTTAGATGCTCCTTTTAAGTATCTAAAAATTCATTTAACTGCTTTCAAATAAGAGAGTTTTGGTTTAGATTGATACCTTGCACACAATCCAACACTAAACATGATATCTGGTCTTGTAGACATAAGTATAATAAACTTCCTATCATACCTCTATAAGTTTTTAATCAAAGTTTTCTCCTTCACTATCTAAGTCCAACTTTGTAGATATGCTCATGGGAGTGTTTAATGCTTTAGTATTTTCCATCCCAAATCGTTTTATCAAGTTCAACGTGTACTTATTTTGATTAATAATAATATCATCATCAAGTTATTTTATTTGTAATCCTAAGAAGAATGTTAACTCACCCATTAGACTTATTTAAAATTCTTGACTCATTTTTTTAGTAAAAGACTCATATAAAGATCCATTTGTAGATCCAAAATGATATCATCAACATAAATTTGAATTACAAGTAAATTATTTTTAAAATACTTAAAAAATAATATGATATCAACCTTATCTTCTGAAAATTTATTTAAAATAAGAAAAGAACTAAGTCTTTTATACTAAGCTCGAGAGGATTGTTTTAATCCATAGAGAGCTTTTGTAAGTTTAAAAACATGATTAGGAAGAAGAATATTTTTAAAGCTGGGGTTGTTCAACATACATTTCTTCGGAAATAAAACTATTTAGAAAAGTACTTCTAATATCTATTTAAAACAACTTAAAATTTTTAAAAGAAACAAAAGCAAGGAGCATCCTTATAGCTTCAAGTCTAGCCATGAGAGCAAAGGTTTCATCATAATCGATTTCTTTTCTTAATTGAAACCTTTAGCCATTAATCTAGCTTTGTTTCTAACCATGATATCATTTTCATCTTGCTTGTTTCTAAATACCCATTTAGTATCAATCACTAAATGGTCATAGGTTTAGGAACAAGCTCTCACTACGATAATGAAGCATGACACCTCTAGTCCTTCTCCTTTTCTTGGTAGTTTTCTCCACCACTACTGTGTCCAATTATAATTATTTGCACTTGGTTTTTCAAGTAAGCCTTATTTTTTTCTATCTTGTTCTTCTTTTTTGTTACTCATTCTGATTTGAAACGTGTAATGGCCCGGATTATATTGCAATATCAATCGTTCTTATTGTATGAGTAAGGGATATTCAGATAAAAACTTTACAAAGGAAAAAAACCATAGATTTGTCAACCAAAACATAGCATATTGAAGTTGATAAGGAGTTAATAAATGTATCATTATTCAATTACTATTATAGAAATTAAATCACTAGACTTGTCTTGATTTCTTGATATTAAGAGACACATTAGTTTGATTCATTAAAATTAAATTTTCTTTAATCTTTTTCAACTATATTTGAGATAAAAAAATGATATTTATCTTTTCAAATTTATTACTAAGGATGATAAGATTTATAATAATATCACTTTCTAAACATTACTATAAATATAAAAAATATTTTAAATTAAAAGTAGGAACTTATATTAACTTATTTTTGCCACCCAACATTTTATCAGGATTTCCTAACATGATACTATAGCTTTTTAAATTTTTCTATCATTTAAGGTACTTTGGTTTATAATATTATAGTGAAAAATAATGATAGTTGTCCAAAATAAAAAAACATAGAGTTCATAAGCTAAATAATTGATAGATAAATTGAAATTTTCAAATAGACAAGTACGTTACTTAGTTCTATGGTAGCATCCGTTAAATATGGATGTTTATTTAGAATCGTTTAACATATGTGATCTTTATGAAGAGAGAGAATATATTGGAACAAAAATATATTTGTTAATAGAAATATTTCGATAAGTTGGTTTCTAAATTTGTTGACACAGATATGAACTTGATACAATTGTTGCCACCAATTGTTTGTTACACTTGATTGCTAGTTTTATGCTATTGATATTTTGAAAATATGAAAGATATCCTTCGATTGGTACATACGAATATCAGGTAAAACCTCTCGTGTTTAAGATCAAGAGAATATCGGCTTTTTCTTAAAATCGAGAGCTAATTTAAAGTATGAAATTTGATGGAATGTAAACAAGGAATATGTGTCATGGTTATCATATTTATGAATGAGTGTCAATCATTGTTAGGACAACGAAAAATGTGCTAGTATAGAATCATCTCATTTATTATGGGGTCTAAATGCAATCCAAGACAAAGGTCAAACTAATGAATGAGATTGTGAGTTATTTTCTAAGAAAATATAAAAAAATAAACCATGAATTAGAAATAATAAATAATATATTAGTAATATTTATATATTATATAAAATAAAATAATATATAAAAATTATATACATTTAAAAATATTTTAAAGTAATTTGAAATATATATAATAATTATTTTTTATTTATTTTTTTGTTTTTATTAAGATTAACTGTAAAATTTAATTTTATATCACTTAAGGATTTAAATAAAATAAACTTATATTAAATGCTTTAAATCCTAAAAATAAATCTTATACATTTTTTAAAAATATAAAAAGACTTTAGTTATATATTTTTTGAATAGGATAAAATATTTGTATTATCTAATTTCAAAAATATGTAATTAAAATTTTAAAAGTAATTTAAAAATTTTATAAAATTATCTTTGATAATGTTGGAGTGATTTTATATTCAAATTGTTCAAGAATTGCTTTAATTTATATATATATATATATATATATATATATATATATATATATATATATATATATATATATATATATTACAAACTAATAACTTATTGGCACTTTTAGTGGAACCAACAAACAAAAGTCTTATATTCTCTCTTTATGAAGTTTATTAATTAGTTTTCATTGTAATATAAATAACCACAAGTAATTTGTCCACCAAACCCCGATATTAAAGTTGATAAAGAGTTATTGAATGTATCATTATTTAATTCCTATAATAGTAATTGAATCACTACACTTGTCATGATATTTTGATATTAAGAGACATATTAGTTTGATTCATTTAAAATAAATTTCTTGAAAATTTTCAATTATATTTGAGATAAAAAAGATGATATTTATTTTTTTAAAGTTATTACAAAGGATTAAAATTTTTATAATAATATAACTTTCAAAATAATATTATAAATATACAAAATATTTTAAATTAAAATGTAGGAACTTATATAAACTTATTTTTGTCAAAATTTAAATTAGATATATGTGCCATTAATGTCTAAATAACGAATTAAAATAAATCAAAACTTAATAATCCAACAAAAAATATATATATATTTATAAAAGAATAATAATTTTATTAAATAGATTTTGAAGCCTAATTAACTCGAGTTTACCATTTTGCTCGGGCACTTTTTTAATATAAAAATGAGTTTTTGATATATATATATATATATTCTATTCGATACTCTATTTTTTGATTTCTGAATACCCAGCATTTTATCAAGATTTCTCAACATGATACTTGAGTTTTTCAAATTTTTCTATCATTTAAGGTACTTGGGTTTATAATATTTTAGTAAAAATAAGAAAAGTTGTCTAAAATGAAAAAACACACAGAGTTTAGAAGCCGAATAATAGATAGACAAATTGAAATATTCAAGTAGATAAGTACATTACTTAGTTCTAAGGTAGCATTAATTAGTTTTGGATTCTTATTTGGAATCATTTGACATATGAGATCTTTATGCATGGTGGGAATATATTATAATGAGATATATATTTTTTAATAGGAATATTACAAAGTTGGTCTTTAAATTTGTTGACGCAGATATGAACCTAAAATAGTTGTTGTCTCCCGATTGTTTGTTAATCGAATTGCTCATTTTACATGATTGATCTTTTAAGAATACGAAAGATATCTATCGATCTGTATATATCGTTATCAAGGTAAAAACTTGTCACGTTTATGATTGAGAGAATATAAATTTATTTCTTAAGTTCGAGGGCTACTATAAAGTATGAAATTTGATGAACATAAACAGGGACACGTGTCATGGTTATCCTATTCATGATCTTAGAATGAGTGGCTATGGGGACAATGAAAATGATGCTAGTGTGAAATCATCTCGTTATTAGGGGTCCATATGCAATCAAAGACAAAAATTAAAACGATGAATGAGAGTACGAGTCATTTTCTAAGAAAATATAAAAAGTATAAACCATAAATTAGAAATAACCAATAATATATTTGTAATATTCATATATTATAAAATAGAAAAATATAAAAATTTTATACATTTAAAAATATATAGTTGATAATTATTTTTATTTTTCTAATTGATATTGACTATCAAATTTAATTTTATATCACTTAAGGACTTAAATAAAATAAACTTATCTTAAATTCTTTAATCCTAAAAATGAATCTTATACATTTTTTAAAATGTAAAAATACTTTAGTTATATATTTTTTAATAGTATAAAAAATTAGTATTATCAAATTTCAAAAGCTTGTAATTGAAATTTTAAAAAATAGTTTAAAAATTTTATAAAATTATCTTTGATAATTTTTAAGTAATTTTATATTAAATTATTTAATAATTGCTTTAATTTTTGAAACTTTTAATTGACTAATATATATATATATATATATATATATATATATATATATATATATATATATATATATATATATATAATTTATACCAACTAACAACTTATTAACACTTTTAGTGGATCCAAGCAAAAGTCTAATATTTTCCCTTTGGAAAGTTTATTAATTAGTTATCATTGAGATGCAAATAACTTATAAAGTAATAAACATATATTTGTCCATCAAAACCTAGTATATTGAAGTTGATAAAGAGATTAAATATATCATTATTCAATTACTATAATAGAAATTGAATGACTAAACTTGTCTTAATTTATTGATATTAAGAGACATGTTGGTTTGATTCATTGAAATTAAATTTCTCGAAACTTTTCTAACTATATTTGAGATTAAAAGATAATATTTATCTTTTCAAAGTTAGAGCTTATTATAAATATTAAAATATTTTTATAATAATATCACTTTCAAAACATTATTATAAATATTAAAAATATTTTAAATTGAAAAGTTAGAGCTTATATTAACTTATTTTTGCCAAAATTTATAATTGCATTTAGGTGCCATTAATGCCAAAATAGTGAATTAATATAAATCGAAACTTAATGATTGAACAAAATTTGTATATATTTTATATAAGAATAATAATTTTGGTAAATATATTTTGAAGCATAACTAACTCGAGTTTACAATTTAGCTAGCACACTTTGTCGATCTAAAAATAAATTTTTAATCTAAAAAAATATATATAAATACATATATATATTCTATCATATATTCTCTTCTTTGATTTCTTAATATCCAACATTTTATCAAGATTTTCGAACATGATACTAGAGTTTCTTAAATTTTCCTATCATTTAAGGTACTTAGGTTTATAATATTATAGTAAAAAAATAAAAGTTGTCCAAAAGGCAAAAACTCATAGAGTTTAGAAGCTAAATAATGGATAGACAAATTGAAATATTTAAACCGACAAGTACATTAATTAGTTCTAAGGTAGTATCCATAAATTGTGGATACTTATTTGGAATTGTTTGACAGTAATCTTTAAAAAGAAAGAAAATATATTGGAATAGAAAATATATTTTTTTAATAAAAATATTATAGTCAATAAGTTGGTCTCCAAATTTATTGATGCAGATATAAACTTGATACAGTTTTTGCCTCCTCCATTATTTGTTACACTAGATTGTTGATTTTTATGTTATTGATTTTTTTGAGCATACGAAAGATATCACAACAACGATAGAAAATAATATACTAGTAATATTCATATATTATAAAATAGAAAATAATATATAAAAATTTTATGCTTTTAAAATATATAGATGGTAATTATTTTTATTTATTTTTATTTTTAAATTAATTTTAATTATCAAATTTAATTTTATATCACTTAAGAATTTAAATAAAATAAACTTATATTAAATGCTTTAAATCCTAAAAATGAATCTTATACATTTTTCTAAAATATAAAAAAACTTTAGTTATATATTTTTTGAATAGGATAAAAAAACTAGTAATTTTTAATTTAAAAAATATGTAATTGAAGTTTTAGAAAATAATTTAAAAATTTTATAAAATTATCTTTAATAATGTTCAAGTAATCTTATATTCAAATTATTCAATAATTGATTTCATTGACTAATAATATATATCTATACATATATATATATATATATATATATATATATATATATATATATATAAAGAGGAAATATATTAGAGCGAAAAATATATTTTTTAATAGGAATATTACAACCGATAATCTCCAAATTTGCTGATGTAGATATGAATCTGATGTAGGTGTTGCCTCCCCGATTGTTTATTGCACTGTATTGCTGGTTTTTACGTTATTGATTTTTTGAGTCTACGAAAGATATCATTCGATTAGTACATATGATTATTATGGTAAAAACCATTCGTGTTTAAGATCGAGAGAATATGGATTTCATTTTTTACGGTCGAGGGCTACTTTAAAGTATAAAATTTGAGGTAACGTGAATAAGAAACGTATATCGTGGTTATCTTATTCATGACCCTAGAATAAGTAGCTATCATTTTTGTGACAGTAAAAACTTCACTAGTGTGGAATTAACTTATTTATTAGGGATCCACATCCAATCCATGACAAAAATAAAACTGATGAATGAGAGTATGAGTTATTTTCTAAGAAAATATAAAAAAATAAACATTAAATTAGATATAACAAATAGTATACTAGTAATATTCATATATTATAAAAATAAAAAATAATATAAAAAATGTATGTATTTAAAATTTTTTGAAATAAATTTAAAATATAAAGTTGATAATTATTTTTATTTAAATTTTTATATTTTTAATTGATATTGGATATCAAATTTAATTTTATATCACTTAATCATTTTATCCATGTAGAAGAATATGTCTCGCATAGAAAGAAATAGGTGCTTGAGATCTTCTCTTTGCATAAGATGTCTTTGTATTGAAATAAATAAGTGCTTGAGGTAAATCATCTTTTCTCGCAAAACAATCTCTCTCATATAAAGAAGCACATGTATGCTAGTGATGATCATATATAGAAGAGGAAAACCCTTAGAGTAGAGTACGTTCACTACGATAACGAAGCATAGCATCTCTTATCCTTCTCCTTTTTGGTGGTTTTCTACCACTCTGCGTCCAATTATGATTATTTCCATTTAGTTTTTCGCAAGTCTAATTTGTTTCTATCTTGTTCTTCTTTTGGTTGCTCATTCTTATTTGAAATGTTTAGTGGCGGATCATATTGTAATGTCAATTGTTCTTATTGTATGAGTACAGGATATCCAAATAAAAATTTTATAAAGTAAAAACCATAAATTTGTGTATCAAAACTTAGCATATTGAAGTTAATAAGGAGTTACTAAATATATCATTATTCAATTATTATCGTAGAAATTAAATCACTAGACTTGTCTAGATTTCTTGATATTAAGAGACATATTGGTTTGATAAAAAGATGATATTTATCTTTCAAAGTTATTTCTAAGGATGAAAAACTGTATAATAATATCAATTTCTAAACATTATCACAAATATAAAAAATATTTTAAATTAAAATGTAGGAACTTATATTAACTTATTTTTGCCAAAATTTATAACTTGATTTAGGTGCCATTAATGTCTAAATAGCGAATTAACATAAATTGAAACTTAATAATCCAATAAAATTTGTATATATTTTTAAGAATGAATAATAATTTTGGTAAATAGATTTTGAAGATTAACTAACTCGAGTTTATCATTTTGCTGAGGATTTTGTCGATCTAAAAATGAGTTTTAGAACTAAAAATATATATAATATTTTCTATTTGATACTCTATTCTTTGATTTCTTAATACCCAACATTTTATCAGGATTCCTAATATGCTACTAGAGTTTTTTAAATTTTTCTATCATTTAAGGTACTTGGGTTTATAATATTATAGTGAAAATAATAATAGGTGTCCAAAATGAAAAAACATATAGAGTTCAGAAGCTAAATAATTGATAGACAAATTGAAGTATTCAAATACACAAATACTTTAATTAGTTCTAAGGTAGCATCCATTAGTTGTGGATGCTTATTTGGAATCGTTTGACATATATGATCTTTATGAATAGAGGAAATATATTAGAACAAAAAAAATAATTTTTTATAAGAATATTATAGTCGATAAGTTGGTTTCTAAATTTGTTGACATATATATGAACTTGATACAATCGTTGCCATTGATTGTTTGTTGAATTGGATTGCAGGTTTTTACTTTACTGATATTTTGAGAATACGAAAGATATTGTACGTTCGTTATCTGGGTAAAAACCTCTCGCATTTAGGATCGAGAGAATATAGACTTTTTACTTAAATTCAAGAGTTGTTTTAAGGTATGAAATTTGATGGAATGTGAACAAGGAACACGTGTCATGGTTATCCTATTCATGACCGGATAATGAGTATCAATTGCTATTGGGAATCATCTCGTTTATTAGAGGATCCAAATGCAATCCAAGACAAAGATCAAATTGTTGAATGAAATTATGAGTTATTTTCTAAGAAAATATAAAAATTATAAACTATAAATTAGAAATAACAAATAATATTTTAGTAATATTTATATATTATATAAATAGAAAATATCATATAAAAATTACATGCATTTAAAAATCTTTAAAATTAATTTAAAATATATATGATAATTATTTTTTATTTAATTTTATATTTTTAAATTAAGATTAAATATCAAATTTAATTTTATATCACTTAAGGATTGAAATAAAACAAACTTATATTAAATGCTTTAAATCCTAAATATAAATCTTTATATATTTTTTCAAAATGTAAAAAAACTTTAGTTCTATATTTTTTTAATAGGATAAAATATTAGTATTATCTAATTTCAAAAATATGTAATTGAAATTTTAAAAAATAATTTGAAAATTTTATAAAATTATCTTTGATAATGTTCAAGTGATTTTATATTCAAATTGTTCAAAAATTGCTTTAGTTTTCTAAATTTTAAGTCACTAATTATATATATATATATATATATATATATATATATATATATATATATGTTCACTTATATACAAACTAATAACTTATTGGCACTTTTAATGTAATCAATATGTAAAAGTCTTATATTTTCTCTTTAGGAAGTTTATTAATTAGTTTTCATTATAATGTAGAAACTTATATAAACTTATTTTTGCCAAAATTTAAATTTGGTCTATGTGCCATTAATGTCTAAATAACATATTAACATAAATCGAAACTTAATAATCCAACAACATTTGTATATACTTTTTATGAATAATAATTTTGTTAAATTGATTTTGAAATGTAATTAACTCGAGTTTACTATTTTGTCAATCTAAAATGAGTTTTTGAAATATATATATATATATATATATATATATATATATATATTCTATTCAATATTCTCTTCTTTGATTTATGAATACCCAATATTTTATCAAGATTTTCCTATATAATACTAGAGCATTTTATTAGGGGTCCATTTGCAATCAAAGACAAAAGATCAAACTGATGAATGAGAGTATGAATTGTTTTCTAAGAAAATATAAAATTATAAACCATAAATTAGAAATAACCAATAATATACTAATAATATTCATATATTATAAAATAGAAAATTATATATAAAAATTTTATACATTAAAAATATATAGTTGATAATTATTTTTATTTAATTTTTTAATTGATATCGATTGACAAATTTAATTTTATATCACTTAAGGATTTAAATAAAATAAACTTATCTCAAAATACTTTAAATACTAAAAATGAATGTTATATATTTTTTAAATATAAAAATACTTATATATATATATATATATATATATATATATATATATATATATATAAGTGAAATTTATACCAACTAATAACTTTTTGGTACTTTTAGTGAAACCAACAAGCAAAAGTCTAATATTTTTTCTTTGAAATTTCATTAATTAGTTATCATTGAGATGCAAATAACTTACTAAATAACAACCATATATTTGCCCACCAAAACCTAACATATTAAAGTTGGTAAAAGAGTTATTAAATATATCTTTATTCTTTCACTAAAAGTAATATGCAATATGGAGTGGTCCGCAGGTATCAGTATGAATAATTTCAAGAAGTTTTTTACTTCTTGTGATATTTTTCTTTGTATGCTTAGTTTGATTTCCTTTAATGCAATCTATGCAAACATCAAAATCAGTGAAGTCTAAATTTTTCAAAATATTATCCTTCACTAATGTTTCAATTCTTTCCTTGGAGATATGCCCCAAACGTGTATGCCACAATATAGAAGATCTTTCATTATTGGAATTATGTTTCATTCCAATACTTGATTGTAGGGTCAATAATGTATTCGCAAACTTAAGATTCAAATTAATTCTGTACAAACCATCACACAGAATTCCAGAACCAATTTTTATTGAATCATAAAATATGCTGAGTTTACCATTACTAAAAGAAACACAATATCCTAACTCATCAATTCTAGACAGAGAAGTTAAATTTCTAGAAATTGTAGGAACAAAACATGTGTCTTCCAGATCCATCAGATGACCCGTCTCTAGGCGTAAGCGATAAGTCCCTACTGATATCACTTTTGCTTTGAGACGATTTCCCATAATTATGAATCTTTCATGTTCTTTTGGTTTCCGGATTGAAAGAAATCCCTATATATTATTAGTAATGAGTTGAAGTGCCAGAATCAATCCACCATGTATTAGAAGGAACTTCTGCAATGTTTGATTCAAAACATACAAAGGTTGAGTTTATACCTTTCTTTTCGAACCATGTTCTACGTTTAATGCAATCCTTCTTTACATATCCTTTCTTGCCATAAAAGAATCACTTTACTATAATAGCTTTCTTTTCAATAGTTTGTCTAACACTTCCAGACCCGGCAAATTTCTTCGATGGATGACGCTTCGATTTTCTTTTCTTGTTACCAACTCATTGAGTAGTTGTTAGTACATTATATAAACTTTCCTGCTTTAATCTTAATTCTTCCTGAACATATATACTACTTAACTCATTCAAGTCCCACTTATCCTTATTTGTATTGTAGTGAATCTTGAATGGGCCAAACTGAGAAGGAATTAAGAATAAACTGCACAAGGAAAGATTCATCAACATTCATTCCCAACATCTTAAGTTTTGTAGCTTTGTCAGCCATATTGAGGATGTGATCCTAAATTCTTCGAGTACCATCATACTGAGCTATAGTCAGTTCTTTCATTAATGTGTCAGCTAATGACTTATCGACATATTTAAATCTATCTTCAATAACCTTTAAATATTCACGTGCACTAGATGCAATCGGTAATGAAGTCTTTATATTATTTGCAATTGTCATCCTTATGAACATTAAACTGAGCCTATCAAATCTCTCCCAAGCCTTTATTTCATTGACTTGTTCCACAGTACTTTTATTAGTTAATTCTGTGAGCTTTTTAACAAACAATGCCAAATCAAGATCTAGTACGCCCAATGTAAATTGCACATGCTCTAACCATTCTGAATAATTTGATCCAGAGAGTACCGGGACACTGGAAGCATGAGAATGTATTGACGAAAATATCATTGCAGAATATAAAATAACATTAATGCTTTGAGTTTTATCAAAATATGATGAACTATTGATATCATTAATATTTAACCTTTGGGTAAAAATATTGACATATCTAGTGTTCATACAAGATTATTTATGGAGGACTGATACCATCCTTGTGGAATAGTTTTGCTACCTTTGGGTATACAATTCTAAACTACAAGGATATCCAAAATAGTATCATCCTACCCTATCACATAATTATTTGAAATAGATTATCCTTTGTGATTATCTAAATCTCCTAATTATGCATGTAATTTTGAATATTATTTCTTTAATGTCATTGAGGACTTGTTCCTTAATGTAATTTTATAAATCATTGATCTAGGCCACTTTGGTGACTACAAGACTAATACAGTAATATAAAATACAAATTAGATTATCCTATGAATGACAAGACTTTAATTATATTTCATATCCTATAAGTCTACCATCCCAAGCTACTTTGGCAGCTACCGGTCAGATATAACTTAAGGAGATGAACTACAAATAATATTCATCAAGTTCATTTAAACTAATTCATGAGACATTTCAATAATAGGATAACAACCATAATAATTATTGAACACTTAATCATCAATAAAAAAAACTCATATGATAACTGTAATCATTATAATACATAAATCATGCATTTATGTGAAAAATAAATATTATTTCATAATTACTAATATTTACATGTAAATAACTGAATTAATATTCAAAAATCAATAATTGGATTTAACACATGCAATTAATAATTCATATGAGAAAACTATAAAGAAACAATAATTTATATATTTTTTACTGATTAATTTTATTTAATTGGAGAAGCCCATAAGTCCAATTAAATAAATTGATCAAAAATAAAATATAATCATTAAATAATAAAAAATATAATCATAATTAAATTTTATTAGATTATGTATTGATTAATTTTATAATTGAGAAAATAACCAAAATTTCTTAATTTTATAATGATAAAACTGTAATTCTAAAAAAAATATATATAAAAGAATTACAGATTTTTTTTAATTATAGGATTAATAAATCACAAGGGTAAAAATATAAATAACCCTATTCAGCCGAAAGATAAAATTGCAATTTCGGTGAATGACAAAACTATAATTTAAGCATAATTGATAAAATTGTAATTTTTTGATTCAATGGTAAAACTGTAATTTTCTCAAGAAAAAAAACCCTACCTTCCACTTTTATCGCCGCCGAGCGTTCACGTGGCTGCGATCGCCAACGCCTGCACTGCGGCGACGCCAGGTGGTGGTTACGTGTCACCGTCTTGGGATGCGATCGGCACACGACTACCTACTACCTCGCTGTGCGCCCGCCCCTGGCGACACGCCGCTGCAGCGATCTAGCCAAGAACGCGGTAAGATTATCGTGTTTATTTCATGATGCACAACCATCAAAAATCGTTCACAAACAAACGATAAAAACTTAACAGAAAAGAAAACAGATCAATAAGATATTCAGATCATGCATCGTAAACAAAAATAATATATCTAATATTTTCTTTTGATCTCAAACCTAGGCTCTGATATCAATTGTTGGCATAAAAACTATAATTATGCAATCTATTATGCAGAAAAACTTTTATGTTAGGATTTAAATCAAATAATACTAGATCATTTATGTGTACCTTTAAATGTCATCTGCGTGAGATCCAATTAGATCTTCAAGAGCATCGCCCGACAGATCTGAATGACACCGAATATCGATCTGCAAGAGAAACTAGAATAGATCTAGACCCCTTCTCCTCTCTTCCTATCTTTTCATAGGACCACCTTAATTGATGGTTTTGGGAGATCAAGAGGATAACCGTAATCTCTTGATCTAGATCAAGAGGATAACTATAATCTCTTAATATAGTACCATGCCATTCTTGGTTTAGAGTAGGTCCTGTCTATTTATAGGCGAGAGCAGAAGGTCTAGGGTAAGTTATTAGGAGAGTTCCTTCCATCAAGGGAATCCCCTAAAATATCCCAATATAATATGGACTTTATTTAATATTGGCTAATATCTTTTATCAGAATCCAAATAATCCATAATATATCTTATTCAATTAATAAAGGATCATATAATCTTACAGAATCATCCATCGAGTTACAATAAAATTCAAGTGTGATCGGCTCTAGATCCTAGTGGCACAACTACTCTATTGAAAAGTCATTCATAAGTTTGATCTTTTCTTGGATTATAGATGGACCTGTTGATAAACGAGATTTCTCCCCATCAGCATAGTTTATGTTATTCTAGCAATGATGACTACTTGTTCCGGGGTCGTAAATAGGAGAAGTAAGGCATCAGTTCCTTGTTTATGTTCCATCAAATTTCATACTTCGAAGCAACTCTCGATCTAAAAAAAATAGTTGATATCCTCAGGAGCTTAAACGACAAAGATATTTACCCATATCTTAAATGTTTTAAATCCTAAAAGTGAATCTTATATATTTTTATAAAATATAAAAGACTTTAGTTATATATTTTTGAATAGGATAAAAATTAGTATCATCCAATTTTAAAATATATAACTAAAATTTAAAAAATAATTTGAAACTTTATAAAATTATCTTTGAAAACATTCAAGTGATTTTATATTTAAATTATTCGAGAATTACTTTAATTTTCTAAATTTTTAATTGATTAATATATATATATATATATATATATATATATATATATAAGTGGAATTTATATCAACTAACAACTTATTGACACTTTTAGTGGGAATAAGAAGAAGTCTTATATTTTCTCTTTTAGATTATTTTACAAAGAGAATATGATTACCTCTGAAGCACTTATTTCTTTCTCTGTAGAGACATATTCTCTTGTAGAGAGAAGATAATTATCTCTGAAGCATCTATTTTTTTCTATACAGAGACATTCTTCTGCAGAGAGAAGATGATTACCTCTGAAACACTTATTTCTTTATATGCAGAGAGACATTCTTCTATAGAGAGAAAATAACACATGGTTCTCCTGTTACGATCAATTAGCAAGCACTAAGAGGGGGCAGGGGGTGGGGGATTATGAATTAGTGTAAGTGTAAATTTTTTATTTTAAACAAAAATGTTTCGGTTTAAGCACGATAGGAAGATATAAAGCTTATTCAAATAAAGCAAGTGAATGATAAGAAGATTACTAAGTTACTTACTTATTAATTACTTAAGAAAGAGGAAGAAAATCTGAAAGATAAGAAACGTCGTAAGTAAAATTCGAAAGATAAGAAACGTCGTAAGTGAAATGTTTGCTTTCAAAGAGTAAACAAGATCAGAAGCGTTAATAAGAAAAGTAAAAGATGAACTCACAATTCTTATAGTTGTTCAACACCAACGACCTACGTCCACTCCCGAGTTCTTCTTCTTGAGGCACACCAACGTCTACTAGCAATCTTCTTTGGGTAAAGACCAAACCCTTACAGTTTGCTTATAAGGGAGACTTTGAGAAAATTTCTAACTCTAAGCTCTCTCCCTTCCCTTTTCTTTTTCTTACAAATCACACATAATTTCTTTTTCACAGAGTTTAATTGCCCAAAAAGAGTTGTTGTGAATACAAGAATACTTGGGGTATTTATAGACCCCAAGTGGCTTCAGAAATTGGAGCAAAAAATCAAACATACTCAGAAAAATTAGGTACAAGCGGTTTTCCCACCAACCTCGGTGGTTCAACCACCCGAACACTAGGGTAGGGTGGTTTACCCATCAGCCCTAGGCGGGTCAACCGCCAAAAGTACCCAGATTCTTGGGTATGATGGTTCAACCACCCAACTTTGGCTTTATTGAATTAATTTGGATTTCATCCAAATCTAACTCAATTAGGACTCACTTCGACTCAACGATTACAATGCTTAAAGACTAGAAGCTTAAACTAAGACCTAACTTTTGCCAATCTGGTAACCTCCGACATTCTTGTGGTAGGTCATCCGGTCTTCTTCCGGTGATCTCCCGGCATGCTCCCGACGAGTTTTTCGATCCCTTTGGCGAATCTTCTAGCGAACTCCCGACAAGGTCCCACTGCATCATCCAAACCCGGCCTGATGCCTAAGCTTGATCTTGGCTCATCATCTGATTGTAACTTCATTGCTCCTGTCATAGTTAGACCTGCAAATCTTCCTCTAACACACATGTTAGATAAACACTCATCAATTGATCTCATCATCAAAATTCAAGATTCAACAATCTCCCCCTTTTTGATGATGACAATCAATTGATGATGGGAGTTAATTCTAACTCCTTCTAAATTCATGTCATGATAAAAAGGACTTAAATTCAAGAGAATCACTCACTCTTGAATTCAAGTGAATTAGGGCAATCAATATTTTAAGCAAATCATATTTCAAGGATTGCAATAAGATATATATATATATATATATATATCAACAATAATTTGCTTTTAAAGTATCATGTCATCAATGCATCAAGAATTATCATGTTATCAACACATGTCATCAACGCATCAAGGATTATCATGAATTTTAAATATTTTAAAAAAAATTTCTTAAGTTATTACATAAGTCATTAACACTCATTTAATTACATAAGTCACAAACATCTATTCAATTACATAAGTCATTAACATCAATTTCTCCCCCTCTGTCATAAAAAAAAAGGTAAGAAGTGGGACTAAGGATTTTAGACTTATGAATTTTTGCTCTCCCGTTTTAAAATACAATATGATTCATAAAGAACTTTCTTCCTCTTGTGAAAAAGAATGAAAGAAAACAAGGAAGAGTTACAAAAATATTATTAACAAGAACTTTCAATTTTATAGAGATGAATTTCGAAAAGAAATTTTCAAAGATAAGCTCAAAAATCTAAGAAATCCAAGAAGATTCAAGAGTTTAAGAGTTACTCATGCATTTTAAAATTATCTCATGTAATTTAGCAAATTTTTTGTAAATAATGATATAGATAATTCATATCCATAATAAGATAATTTCATAATAATATAATTTTTTAAACATTATTATCATGATAAAATCTAGATTAGTAAATCATATACTTTCAATTTTAGCATTCCGAGTTCTCTTCTAAGAAAATCAAATTGTTCTTCATTTAAGAGTTTTGTAAAAATATCCGCTAATTGATGCTTAGTGTCAATAAATTCTAAAGAGATATCTTGACAATTTATATGATGTCTAAAATCAATATGTTTAGTTCTTGAATGTTGAATATGATTTTTGGTTAGACATATATCACTTGTGTTATCATGCTTTATAGGAATATTTTTCAATTTTATTCTATAGTCTTCTAGTATGTTTTTCATTCAAATAACTTGGACACAACATGCACTAGTATTCTGCTTCTACGGTAGATAAAGCTACTGAATTTTATTTATTGGAAGTCCAAGAAATAAGTGTATGCCCAAAAAATTGACATGTACCGATAGTGCTTTTTCTATATATTCTACATCCACCAAAATCAGCATCATAATAGGTAATCAAGTCAAAATTCTTTAATTTATAATACTATAATCCTAGTTTAGATGCTCCTTTTAAGTATCTAAAAATTCATTTAACTGCTTTCAAATAAGAGAGTTTTGGTTTAGATTGATACCTTGCACACAATCCAACACTAAACATGATATCTGGTCTTGTAGACATAAGTATAATAAACTTCCTATCATACCTCTATAAGTTTTTTAATCAAAGTTTTCTCCTTCACTATCTAAGTCCAACTTTGTAGATATGCTCATGGGAGTGTTTAATGCTTTAGTATTTTCCATCCCAAATCGTTTTATCAAGTTCAACGTGTACTTATTTTGATTAATAATAATATCATCATCAAGTTATTTTATTTGTAATCCTAAGAAGAATGTTAACTCACCCATTAGACTTATTTAAAATTCTTGACTCATTTTTTTAGTAAAAGACTCATATAAAGATCCATTTGTAGATCCAAAATGATATCATCAACATAAATTTGAATTACAAGTAAATTATTTTAAAATACTTAAAAAATAATATGATATCAACCTTATCTTCTGAAAATTTATTTAAAATAAGAAAAGAACTAAGTCTTTTATACTAAGCTCGAGAGGATTGTTTTAATCCATAGAGAGCTTTTGTAAGTTTAAAAACATGATTAGGAAGAAGAATATTTTTAAAGCTGGGGGGTTGTTCAACATACATTTCTTCGGAAATAAAACTATTTAGAAAAGTACTTCTAATATCTATTTAAAACAACTTAAAATTTTTAAAAGAAACAAAAGCAAGGAGCATCCTTATAGCTTCAAGTCTAGCCATGAGCAAAGGTTTCATCATAATCGATTTCTTTTCTTAATTGAAACCTTTAGCCATTAATCTAGCTTTGTTTCTAACCATGATATCATTTTCATCTTGCTTGTTTCTAAATACCCATTTAGTATCAATCACTAAATGGTCATAGGTTTAGGAACAAGCTCTCACTACGATAATGAAGCATGACACCTCTAGTCCTTCTCCTTTTCTTGGTAGTTTTCTCCACCACTCATCTGTCCAATTATAATTATTTGCACTTGGTTTTTCAAGTAAGCCTTATTTTTTCTATCTTGTTCTTCTTTTTGTTACTCATTCTGATTTGAAACGTGTAATGGCCCGGATTATATTGCAATATCAATCGTTCTTATTGTATGAGTAAGGGATATTCAGATAAAAACTTTACAAAGGAAAAAAACCATAGATTTGTCAACCAAAACATAGCATATTGAAGTTGATAAGGAGTTAATAAATGTATCATTATTCAATTACTATTATAGAAATTAAATCACTAGACTTGTCTTGATTTCTTGATATTAAGAGACACATTAGTTTGATTCATTAAAATTAAATTTTCTTTAATCTTTTTCAACTATATTTGAGATAAAAAAATGATATTTATCTTTTCAAATTTATTACTAAGGATGATAAGATTTATAATAATATCACTTTCTAAACATTACTATAAATATAAAAAATATTTTAAATTAAAAGTAGGAACTTATATTAACTTATTTTTGCCACCCAACATTTTATCAGGATTTCCTAACATGATACTATAGCTTTTTAAATTTTTCTATCATTTAAGGTACTTTGGTTTATAATATTATAGTGAAAAATAATGATAGTTGTCCAAAATAAAAAAAAACATAGAGTTCATAAGCTAAATAATTGATAGATAAATTGAAATTTTCAAATAGACAAGTACGTTACTTAGTTCTATGGTAGCATCCGTTAAATATGGATGTTTATTTAGAATCGTTTAACATATGTGATCTTTATGAAGAGAGAGAATATATTGGAACAAAAATATATTTGTTAATAGAAATATTTCGATAAGTTGGTTTCTAAATTTGTTGACACAGATATGAACTTGATACAATTGTTGCCACCAATTGTTTGTTACACTTGATTGCTAGTTTTTATGCTATTGATATTTTGAAAATATGAAAGATATCCTTCGATTGGTACATACGAATATCAGGGTAAAAACCTCTCGTGTTTAAGATCAAGAGAATATCGGCTTTTTTCTTAAAATCGAGAGCTAATTTAAAGTATGAAATTTGATGGAATGTAAACAAGGAATATGTGTCATGGTTATCATATTTATGACCACAGAATGAGTGTCAATCATTGTTAGGACAACGAAAAATGTGCTAGTATAGAATCATCTCATTTATTATGGGGTCTAAATGCAATCCAAGACAAAGGTCAAACTAATGAATGAGATTGTGAGTTATTTTCTAAGAAAATATAAAAAAATAAACCATGAATTAGAAATAATAAATAATATATTAGTAATATTTATATATTATATAAAATAAAAATAATATATAAAAATTATATACATTTAAAAATATTTTAAAGTAATTTGAAATATATATAATAATTATTTTTTATTTATTTTTTTGTTTTTATTAAGATTAACTGTAAAATTTAATTTTATATCACTTAAGGATTTAAATAAAATAAACTTATATTAAATGCTTTAAATCCTAAAAATAAATCTTATACATTTTTTAAAAATATAAAAAGACTTTAGTTATATATTTTTTGAATAGGATAAAATATTTGTATTATCTAATTTCAAAAATATGTAATTAAAATTTTAAAAGTAATTTAAAAATTTTATAAAATTATCTTTGATAATGTTGGAGTGATTTTATATTCAAATTGTTCAAGAATTGCTTTAATTTTGTAAACATTTAATTGACTAATATATATATATATATATATATATATATTACAAACTAATAACTTATTGGCACTTTTAGTGGAACCAACAAACAAAAGTCTTATATTCTCTCTTTATGAAGTTTATTAATTAGTTTTCATTGTAATATAAATAACCACGAAGTAATTTGTCCACCAAACCCCAGTATATTAAAGTTGATAAAGAGTTATTGAATGTATCATTATTTAATTCCTATAATAGTAATTGAATCACTACACTTGTCATGATATTTTGATATTAAGAGACATATTAGTTTGATTCATTTAAAATAAATTTCTTGAAAATTTTCAATTATATTTGAGATAAAAAAGATGATATTTATTTTTTTAAAGTTATTACAAAGGATTAAAATTTTTATAATAATATAACTTTCAAAATAATATTATAAATATACAAAATATTTTAAATTAAAATGTAGGAACTTATATAAACTTATTTTTGTCAAAATTTAAATTAGATATATGTGCCATTAATGTCTAAATAACAAATTAAAATAAATCAAAACTTAATAATCCAACAAAAATATATATATATTTATAAAAGAATAATAATTTTATTAAATAGATTTTGAAGCCTAATTAACTCGAGTTTACCATTTTGCTCGGGCACTTTTTTAATATAAAAATGAGTTTTTGATATATATATATATATATTCTATTCGATACTCTATTTTTTGATTTCTGAATACCCAGCATTTTATCAAGATTTCTCAACATGATACTTGAGTTTTTCAAATTTTTCTATCATTTAAGGTACTTGGGTTTATAATATTTTAGTAAAAATAAGAAAAGTTGTCTAAAATGAAAAAACACACAGAGTTTAGAAGCCGAATAATAGATAGACAAATTGAAATATTCAAGTAGATAAGTACATTACTTAGTTCTAAGGTAGCATTAATTAGTTTTGGATTCTTATTTGGAATCATTTGACATATGAGATCTTTATGCATGGTGGGAATATATTATAATGAGATATATATTTTTTAATAGGAATATTACAGTCGATAAGTTGGTCTTTAAATTTGTTGACGCAGATATGAACCTAAAATAGTTGTTGTCTCCCTGATTGTTTGTTGCACTGAATTGCTCATTTTTACATGATTGATCTTTTAAGAATACGAAAGATATCTATCGATCTGTATATATCGTTATCAAGGTAAAAAACTTGTCACGTTTATGATTGAGAGAATATAAATTTATTTCTTAAGTTCGAGGGCTACTATAAAGTATGAAATTTGACAGAACATAAACAGGGGACACGTGTCATGGTTATCCTATTCATGATCTTAGAATGAGTGGCTATGGTTGCTGGGACAATGAAAATGATGCTAGTGTGAAATCATCTCGTTTATTAGGGGGTCCATATGCAATCAAAGACAAAAATTAAAACTGATGAATGAGAGTACGAGTCATTTTCTAAGAAAATATAAAAAGTATAAACCATAAATTAGAAATAACCAATAATATATTTGTAATATTCATATATTATAAAATAGAAAAATATAAAAATTTTATACATTTAAAAATACATAGTTGATAATTATTTTTATTTAATTTTTTTATTTTTCTAATTGATATTGACTATCAAATTTAATTTTATATCACTTAAGGACTTAAATAAAATAAACTTATCTTAAATTCTTTAATCCTAAAATGAATCTTATACATTTTTAAAATGTAAAAATACTTTAGTTATATATTTTTAATAGTATAAAAATTAGTATTATCAAATTTCAAAAGCTTGTAATTGAAATTTTTAAAAATAGTTTAAAATTTTATAAAATTATCTTTGATAATTTTTAAGTAATTTTATATTAAATTATTTAATAATTGCTTTAATTTTTGAAACTTTTAATTGACTAATATATATATATATATATATATATATATATATATATATATATATATATAAAATTTATACCAACTAACAACTTATTAACACTTTTAGTGGATCCAAGCAAAAGTCTAATATTTTCCCTTTGGAAAGTTTATTAATTAGTTATCATTGAGATGCAAATAACTTATAAAGTAATAAACATATATTTGTCCATCAAAACCTAGTATATTGAAGTTGATAAAGAGATTAAATATATCATTATTCAATTACTATAATAGAAATTGAATGACTAAACTTGTCTTAATTTATTGATATTAAGAGACATGTTGGTTTGATTCATTGAAATTAAATTTCTCGAAACTTTTCTAACTATATTTGAGATTAAAAGATAATATTTATCTTTTCAAAGTTAGAGCTTATTATAAATATTAAAAATATTTTTATAATAATATCACTTTCAAAACATTATTATAAATATTAAAAATATTTTAAATTGAAAAGTTAGAGCTTATATTAACTTATTTTTGCCAAAATTTATAATTGCATTTAGGTGCCATTAATGCCAAAATAGTGAATTAATATAAATCGAAACTTAATGATTGAACAAAATTTGTATATATTTTTATATAAGAATAATAATTTTGGTAAATATATTTTGAAGCATAACTAACTCGAGTTTACAATTTAGCTAGCACACTTTGTCGATCTAAAAATAAATTTTTAATCTAAAAAAATATATATAAATACATATATATATTCTATCATATATTCTCTTCTTTGATTTCTTAATATCCAACATTTTATCAAGATTTTCGAACATGATACTAGAGTTTCTTAAATTTTCCTATCATTTAAGGTACTTAGGTTTATAATATTATAGTAAAAAAATAAAAGTTGTCCAAAAGGCAAAAACTCATAGAGTTTAGAAGCTAAATAATGGATAGACAAATTGAAATATTTAAACCGACAAGTACATTAATTAGTTCTAAGGTAGTATCCATAAATTGTGGATACTTATTTGGAATTGTTTGACAAGAATCTTTAAAAAGAAAGAAAATATATTGGAATAGAAAATATATTTTTTAATAAAAATATTATAGTCAATAAGTTGGTCTCCAAATTTATTGATGCAGATATAAACTTGATACGCTTTTGCCTCCTCCATTATTTGTTACACTAGATTGTTGATTTTTATGTTATTGATTTTTTTGAGCATACGAAAGATATCACAACAACGATAGAAAATAATATACTAGTAATATTCATATA
This sequence comes from Ensete glaucum, assembly GCA_021527575.1. Taxonomy (NCBI): domain Eukaryota; kingdom Viridiplantae; phylum Streptophyta; class Magnoliopsida; order Zingiberales; family Musaceae; genus Ensete; species Ensete glaucum. The sequence continues at coordinate 21,234,877 of CM038558.1, forward strand.
TTATAAAATAGAAAATAATATATAAAAATTTTATGCTTTTAAAATATATAGATGGTAATTATTTTTATTTATTTTTATTTTTAAATTAATTTTAATTATCAAATTTAATTTTATATCACTTAAGAATTTAAATAAAATAAACTTATATTAAATGCTTTAAATCCTAAAAATGAATCTTATACATTTTTCTAAAATATAAAAAAACTTTAGTTATATATTTTTTGAATAGGATAAAAAAACTAGTAATTTTAATTTAAAAATATGTAATTGAAGTTTTAGAAAATAATTTAAAAATTTTATAAAATTATCTTTAATAATGTTCAAGTAATCTTATATTCAAATTATTCAATAATTGATTTCATTGACTAATAATATATATCTATACATATATATATATATATATATATATATATAAATATTATATTAAAAATATATTTTTTAATAGGAATATTACAACCGATAATCTCCAAATTTGCTGATGTAGATATGAATCTGATGTAGGTGTTGCCTCCCCGATTGTTTATTGCACTGTATTGCTGGTTTTTACGTTATTGATTTTTTGAGTCTACGAAAGATATCATTCGATTAGTACATATGATTATTATGGTAAAAACCATTCGTGTTTAAGATCGAGAGAATATGGATTTCATTTTTTACGGTCGAGGGCTACTTTAAAGTATAAAATTTGAGGTAACGTGAATAAGAAACGTATATCGTGGTTATCTTATTCATGACCCTAGAATAAGTAGCTATCATTTTTGTGACAGTAAAAACTTCACTAGTGTGGAATTAACTTATTTATTAGGGATCCACATCCAATCCATGACAAAAATAAAACTGATGAATGAGAGTATGAGTTATTTTCTAAGAAAATATAAAAAAATAAACATTAAATTAGATATAACAAATAGTATACTAGTAATATTCATATATTATAAAAATAAAAAATAATATAAAAAATGTATGTATTTAAAATTTTTTGAAATAAATTTAAAATATAAAGTTGATAATTATTTTTATTTAAATTTTTATATTTTTAATTGATATTGGATATCAAATTTAATTTTATATCACTTAATCATTTTATCCATGTAGAAGAATATGTCTCTAGAAAGAAATAGGTGCTTCAGAGATCTTCTCTTTGCATAAGATGTCTTTGTATTGAAATAAATAAGTGCTTCAGAGGTAAATCATCTTTTCTCTGCAAAACAATCTCTCTCTGCATATAAAGAAGCACATGTATGCTAGTGATGATCATATATAGAAGAGGAAAAACCCTTAGAGTAGAGTACGTTCACTACGATAACGAAGCATAGCATCTCTTATCCTTCTCCTTTTTTTGGTGGTTTTCTCTACCACTACTGCGTCCAATTATGATTATTTCCATTTAGTTTTTCAGGCAAGTCTAATTTGTTTCTATCTTGTTCTTCTTTTTGGTTGCTCATTCTTATTTGAAATGTTTAGTGGCCCGGATCATATTGTAATGTCAATTGTTCTTATTGTATGAGTACAGGATATCCAAATAAAAATTTTATAAAGTAAAAACCATAAATTTGTGTATCAAAACTTAGCATATTGAAGTTAATAAGGAGTTACTAAATATATCATTATTCAATTATTATCGTAGAAATTAAATCACTAGACTTGTCTAGATTTCTTGATATTAAGAGACATATTGGTTTGATAAAAAGATGATATTTATCTTTCAAAGTTATTTCTAAGGATGAAAAACTGTATAATAATATCAATTTCTAAACATTATCACAAATATAAAAAATATTTTAAATTAAAATGTAGGAACTTATATTAACTTATTTTTGCCAAAATTTATAACTTGATTTAGGTGCCATTAATGTCTAAATAGCGAATTAACATAAATTGAAACTTAATAATCCAATAAAATTTGTATATATTTTTAAGAATGAATAATAATTTTGGTAAATAGATTTTGAAGATTAACTAACTCGAGTTTATCATTTTGCTGAGGATTTTGTCGATCTAAAAATGAGTTTTAGAACTAAAAATATATATAATATTTTCTATTTGATACTCTATTCTTTGATTTCTTAATACCCAACATTTTATCAGGATTCCTAATATGCTACTAGAGTTTTTTAAATTTTTCTATCATTTAAGGTACTTGGGTTTATAATATTATAGTGAAAATAATAATAGGTGTCCAAAATGAAAAAACATATAGAGTTCGAAGCTAAATAATTGATAGACAAATTGAAGTATTCAAATACACAAATACTTTAATTAGTTCTAAGGTAGCATCCATTAGTTGTGGATGCTTATTTGGAATCGTTTGACATATATGATCTTTATGAATAGAGGAAATATATTAGAACAAAAAAAATAATTTTTTATAAGAATATTATAGTCGATAAGTTGGTTTCTAAATTTGTTGACATATATATGAACTTGATACAATCGTTGCCATTGATTGTTTGTTGAATTGGATTGCAGGTTTTTACTTTACTGATATTTTGAGAATACGAAAGATATTGTACGTTCGTTATCTGGGTAAAAACCTCTCGCATTTAGGATCGAGAGAATATAGACTTTTTACTTAAATTCAAGAGTTGTTTTAAGGTATGAAATTTGATGGAATGTGAACAAGGAACACGTGTCATGGTTATCCTATTCATGACCGGATAATGAGTATCAATTGCTATTGGGAATCATCTCGTTTATTAGAGGATCCAAATGCAATCCAAGACAAAGATCAAATTGTTGAATGAAATTATGAGTTATTTTCTAAGAAAATATAAAAATTATAAACTATAAATTAGAAATAACAAATAATATTTTAGTAATATTTATATATTATATAAATAGAAAATATCATATAAAAATTACATGCATTTAAAAATCTTTAAAATTAATTTAAAATATATATGATAATTATTTTTTATTTAATTTTATATTTTTAAATTAAGATTAAATATCAAATTTAATTTTATATCACTTAAGGATTGAAATAAAACAAACTTATATTAAATGCTTTAAATCCTAAATATAAATCTTTATATATTTTTCAAATGTAAAAAAACTTTAGTTCTATATTTTTTTAATAGGATAAAATATTAGTATTATCTAATTTCAAAAATATGTAATTGAAATTTTAAAAAATAATTTGAAAATTTTATAAAATTATCTTTGATAATGTTCAAGTGATTTTATATTCAAATTGTTCAAAAATTGCTTTAGTTTTCTAAATTTTTAAGTCACTAATTATATATATATATATATATGTATATGTTCACTTATATACAAACTAATAACTTATTGGCACTTTTAATGTAATCAATATGTAAAAGTCTTATATTTTCTCTTTAGGAAGTTTATTAATTAGTTTTCATTATAATGTAGAAACTTATATAAACTTATTTTTGCCAAAATTTAAATTTGGTCTATGTGCCATTAATGTCTAAATAACATATTAACATAAATCGAAACTTAATAATCCAACAACATTTGTATATACTTTTTATGAATAATAATTTTGTTAAATTGATTTTGAAATGTAATTAACTCGAGTTTACTATTTTGTCAATCTAAAAATGAGTTTTTGAAATATATATATATATATATATATATATATATATATATATATACAATATTCTCTTCTTTGATTTATGAATACCCAATATTTTATCAAGATTTTCCTATATAATACTAGAGCATTTTATTAGGGGTCCATTTGCAATCAAAGACAAAAGATCAAACTGATGAATGAGAGTATGAATTGTTTTCTAAGAAAATATAAAATTATAAACCATAAATTAGAAATAACCAATAATATACTAATAATATTCATATATTATAAAATAGAAAATTATATATAAAAATTTTATACATTAAAATATATAGTTGATAATTATTTTTATTTAATTTTTAATTGATATCGATTGACAAATTTAATTTTATATCACTTAAGGATTTAAATAAAATAAACTTATCTCAAAATACTTTAAATACTAAAATGAATGTTATATATTTTTAAATATAAAATACTTATATATATATATATATATATATATATATATATATATATATATATATAAGTGAAATTTATACCAACTAATAACTTTTTGGTACTTTTAGTGAAACCAACAAGCAAAAGTCTAATATTTTTCTTTGAAATTTCATTAATTAGTTATCATTGAGATGCAAATAACTTACTAAATAACAACCATATATTTGCCCACCAAAACCTAACATATTAAAGTTGGTAAAAGAGTTATTAAATATATCTTTATTCTTTCACTAAAAGTAATATGCAATATGGAGTGGTCCGCAGGTATCAAGATGAATAATTTCAAGAAGTTTTTTACTTCTTGTGATATTTTTCTTTGTATGCTTAGTTTGATTTCCTTTAATGCAATCTATGCAAACATCAAAATCGTGAAGTCTAAATTTTTCAAAATATTATCCTTCACTAATGTTTCAATTCTTTCCTTGGAGATATGCCCCAAACGTGTATGCCACAATATAGAAGATCTTTCATTATTGGAATTATGTTTCATTCCAATACTTGATTGTAGGGTCAATAATGTATTCGCAAACTTAAGATTCAAATTAATTCTGTACAAACCATCACACAGAATTCCAGAACCAATTTTTATTGAATCATAAAATATGCTGAGTTTACCATTACTAAAAGAAACACAATATCCTAACTCATCAATTCTAGACAGAGAAGTTAAATTTCTAGAAATTGTAGGAACAAAACATGTGTCTTCCGGATCCATCGATGACCCGTCTAGGCGTGGCGATAAGTCCCTACTGATATCACTTTTGCTTTGAGACGATTTCCCATAATTATGAATCTTTCATGTTCTTTTGGTTTCCGGATTGAAAGAAATCCCTATATATTATTAGTAATGAGTTGAAGTGCCAGAATCAATCCACCATGTATTAGAAGGAACTTCTGCAATGTTTGATTCAAAACATACAAAGGTTGAGTTTATACCTTTCTTTTCGAACCATGTTCTACGTTTAATGCAATCCTTCTTTACATATCCTTTCTTGCCATAAAAGAATCACTTTACTATAATAGCTTTCTTTTCAATAGTTTGTCTAACACTTCCAGACCCGGCAAATTTCTTCGATGGATGACGCTTCGATTTTCTTTTCTTGTTACCAACTCATTGAGTAGTTGTTAGTACATTATATAAACTTTCCTGCTTTAATCTTAATTCTTCCTGAACATATATACTACTTAACTCATTCAAGTCCCACTTATCCTTATTTGTATTGTAGTGAATCTTGAATGGGCCAAACTGAGAAGGAAGAGAATTAAGAATAAACTGCACAAGGAAAGATTCATCAACATTCATTCCCAACATCTTAAGTTTTGTAGCTTTGTCAGCCATATTGAGGATGTGATCCTAAATTCTTCGAGTACCATCATACTGAGCTATAGTCAGTTCTTTCATTAATGTGTCAGCTAATGACTTATCGACATATTTAAATCTATCTTCAATAACCTTTAAATATTCACGTGCACTAGATGCAATCGGTAATGAAGTCTTTATATTATTTGCAATTGTCATCCTTATGAACATTAAACTGAGCCTATCAAATCTCTCCCAAGCCTTTATTTCATTGACTTGTTCCACAGTACTTTTATTAGTTAATTCTGTGAGCTTTTTAACAAACAATGCCAAATCAAGATCTAGTACGCCCAATGTAAATTGCACATGCTCTAACCATTCTGAATAATTTGATCCAGAGAGTACCGGGACACTGGAAGCATGAGAATGTATTGACGAAAATATCATTGCAGAATATAAAATAACATTAATGCTTTGAGTTTTATCAAAATATGATGAACTATTGATATCATTAATATTTAACCTTTGGGTAAAAATATTGACATATCTAGTGTTCATACAAGATTATTTATGGAGGACTGATACCATCCTTGTGGAATAGTTTTGCTACCTTTGGGTATACAATTCTAAACTACAAGGATATCCAAAATAGTATCATCCTACCCTATCACATAATTATTTGAAATAGATTATCCTTTGTGATTATCTAAATCTCCTAATTATGCATGTAATTTTGAATATTATTTCTTTAATGTCATTGAGGACTTGTTCCTTAATGTAATTTTATAAATCATTGATCTAGGCCACTTTGGTGACTACAAGACTAATACAGTAATATAAAATACAAATTAGATTATCCTATGAATGACAAGACTTTAATTATATTTCATATCCTATAAGTCTACCATCCCAGGCTACTTTGGCAGCTACCGGTCAGATATAACTTAAGGAGATGAACTACAAATAATATTCATCAAGTTCATTTAAACTAATTCATGCTGAGACATTTCAATAATAGGATAACAACCATAATAATTATTGAACACTTAATCATCAATAAAAAAAACTCATATGATAACTGTAATCATTATAATACATAAATCATGCATTTATGTGAAAAATAAATATTATTTCATAATTACTAATATTTACATGTAAATAACTGAATTAATATTCAAAAATCAATAATTGGATTTAACACATGCAATTAATAATTCATATGAGAAAACTATAAAGAAACAATAATTTATATATTTTTTTACTGATTAATTTTATTTAATTGGAGAAGCCCATAAGTCCAATTAAATAAATTGATCAAAAATAAAATATAATCATTAAATAATAAAAAATATAATCATAATTAAATTTTATTAGATTATGTATTGATTAATTTTATAATTGAGAAAATAACCAAAATTTCTTAATTTTATAATGATAAAACTGTAATTCTAAAAAAATATATATAAAAGAATTACAGATTTTTTTTAATTATAGGATTAATAAATCACAAGGGTAAAAATATAAATAACCCTATTCAGCCGAAAGATAAAATTGTAATTTCGGTGAATGACAAAACTATAATTTAAGCATAATTGATAAAATTGTAATTTTTTGATTCAATGGTAAAACTGTAATTTTCTCAAGAAAAACCCTACCTTCCACTTTTACCGCCGCCGAGCGGTTGCTCACGTGGTCCGGATCGCCAACGCCTTCACTGGCGACGCCGCCAGTGGGTTACGTCACGTCGTTGGGATGCGCCGACACGACTACCTACTACCTCTGCGGCCAGGCAAGTCCCCTGTCAGACACGCTTGCAGCAGTGATCTAGCCAAGAACGCGGTAAGATTACTGTGTTTATTTCATGATGCACAACCATCAAAAATCGTTCACAAACAAACGATAAAAACTTAACAGAAAAGAAAACAGATCAATAAGATATTCAGATCATGCATCGTAAACAAAAATAATATATCTAATATTTTCTTTTGATCTCAAACCTAGGCTCTGATATCAATTGTTGGCATAAAAACTATAATTATGCAATCTATTATGCAGAAAAACTTTTATGTTAGGATTTAAATCAAATAATACTAGATCTGTTTACGATGTGTACCTTTAAATGTCATCTGCGTGAGATCCAATTAGATCTTCAAGAGCATCGCACGATCTGAATGACACCGAATCGATCTGCAAGAGAAACTAGAATAGATCTAGACCCCTTCTCCTCTCTTCCTATCTTTTCATAGGACCACCTTAATTGATGGTTTTGGGAGATCAAGAGGATAACCGTAATCTCTTGATCTAGATCAAGAGGATAACTATAATCTCTTAATATAGTACCATGCCATTCTTGGTTTAGAGTAGGTCCTGTCTATTTATAGGCGAGAGCAGAAGGTCTAGGGTAAGTTATTAGGAGAGTTCCTTCCATCAAGGGAATCCCCTAAAATATCCCAATATAATATGGACTTTATTTAATATTGGCTAATATCTTTTATCAGAATCCAAATAATCCATAATATATCTTATTCAATTAATAAAGGATCATATAATCTTACAGAATCATCCATCGAGTTACAATAAAATTCAAGTGTGATCGGCTCTAGATCCTAGTGGCACAACTACTCTATTGAAAAGTCATTCATAAGTTTGATCTTTTCTTGGATTATAGATGGACCTGTTGATAAACGAGATTTCTCCCCATCAGATAGTTTATGTTATTCTAGCAATGATGACTACTTGTTCCGGGGTCGTAAATAGGAGAAGTAAGGCATCAGTTCCTTGTTTATGTTCCATCAAATTTCATACTTCGAAGCAACTCTCGATCTAAAAAAAATAGTTGATATCCTCAGGAGCTTAAACGACAAAGATATTTACCCATATCTTAAATGTTTTAAATCCTAAAAGTGAATCTTATATATTTTTATAAAATATAAAAAGACTTTAGTTATATATTTTTTGAATAGGATAAAAAATTAGTATCATCCAATTTTAAAATATATAACTAAAATTTAAAAAATAATTTGAAACTTTATAAAATTATCTTTGAAAACATTCAAGTGATTTTATATTTAAATTATTCGAGAATTACTTTAATTTTCTAAATTTTTAATTGATTAATATATATATATATATATATATAAAAGTGGAATTTATATCAACTAACAACTTATTGACACTTTTAGTGGGAATAAGAAGAAGTCTTATATTTTCTCTTTTAGATTATTTTACAAAGAGAATATGATTACCTCTGAAGCACTTATTTCTTTCTCTGTAGAGACATATTCTCTTGTAGAGAGAAGATAATTATCTCTGAAGCATCTATTTTTTTCTATACAGAGACATTCTTCTGCAGAGAGAAGATGATTACCTCTGAAACACTTATTTCTTTATATGCAGAGAGACATTCTTCTATAGAGAGAAAATAACACATGGTTCTCCTGTTACGATCAATTAGCAAGCACTAAGAGGGGGCAGGGGGTGGGGGATTATGAATTAGTGTAAGTGTAAATTTTTTATTTTAAACAAAAATGTTTCGGTTTAAGCACGATAGGAAGATATAAAGCTTATTCAAATAAAGCAAGTGAATGATAAGAAGATTACTAAGTTACTTACTTATTAATTACTTAAGAAAGAGGAAGAAAATCTGAAAGATAAGAAACGTCGTAAGTAAAATTCGAAAGATAAGAAACGTCGTAAGTGAAATGTTTGCTTTCAAAGAGTAAACAAGATCAGAAGCGTTAATAAGAAAAGTAAAAGATGAACTCACAATTCTTATAGTTGTTCAACACCAACGACCTACGTCCACTCCCGAGTTCTTCTTCTTGAGGCACACCAACGTCTACTAGCAATCTTCTTTGGGTAAAGACCAAACCCTTACAGTTTGCTTATAAGGGAGACTTTGAGAAAATTTCTAACTCTAAGCTCTCCCTTCCCTTTTCTTTTTCTTACAAATCACACATAATTTCTTTTTCACAGAGTTTAATTGCCCAAAAAGAGTTGTTGTGAATACAAGAATACTTGGGGTATTTATAGACCCCAAGTGGCTTGAAATTGGAGCAAAAATCAAACATACTCGGAAAAATTAGGTACAAGCGGTTTTCCCACCAACCTCGGTGGCTCAACCACCCGAACACTAGGGTAGGGTGGTTTACCCATCAGCCCTAGGCGGGTTAACCGCCAAAAGTACCCAGATTCTTGGGTATGATGGTTCAACCACCCAACTTGGGCTTTATTGAATTAATTTGGATTTCATCCAAATCTAACTCAATTAGGACTCACTTCGACTCAACGATTACAATGCTTAAAGACTAGAAGCTTAAACTAAGACCTAACTTTTGCCAATCTGGTAACCTCCGACATTCTTGTGGTAGGTCATCCGGTCTTCTTCCGGTGATCTCCCGGCATGCTCCCGACGAGTTTTTCGATCCCTTTGGCGAATCTTCTAGCGAACTCCCGACAAGGTCCCACTGCATCATCCAAACCCGGCCTGATGCCTAAGCTTGATCTTGGCTCATCATCTGATTGTAACTTCATTGCTCCTGTCATAGTTAGACCTGCAAATCTTCCTCTAACACACATGTTAGATAAACACTCATCAATTGATCTCATCATCAAAATTCAAGATTCAACAATCTCCCCCTTTTTGATGATGACAATCAATTGATGATGGGAGTTAATTCTAACTCCTTCTAAATTCATGTCATGATAAAAAGGACTTAAATTCAAGAGAATCACTCACTCTTGAATTCAAGTGAATTAGGGCAATCAATATTTTAAGCAAATCATATTTCAAGGATTGCAATAAGATATATATATATATATATATATCAACAATAATTTGCTTTTAAAGTATCATGTCATCAATGCATCAAGAATTATCATGTTATCAACACATGTCATCAACGCATCAAGGATTATCATGAATTTTAAATATTTTAAAAAAAATTTCTTAAGTTATTACATAAGTCATTAACACTCATTTAATTACATAAGTCACAAACATCTATTCAATTACATAAGTCATTAACATCAATTTCTCCCCCTCTGTCATAAAAAAAAAGGTAAGAAGTGGGACTAAGGATTTTAGACTTATGAATTTTTGCTCTCCCGTTTTAAAATACAATATGATTCATAAAGAACTTTCTTCCTCTTGTGAAAAAGAATGAAAGAAAACAAGGAAGAGTTACAAAAATATTATTAACAAGAACTTTCAATTTTATAGAGATGAATTTCGAAAAGAAATTTTCAAAGATAAGCTCAAAAATCTAAGAAATCCAAGAAGATTCAAGAGTTTAAGAGTTACTCATGCATTTTAAAATTATCTCATGTAATTTAGCAAATTTTTTGTAAATAATGATATAGATAATTCATATCCATAATAAGATAATTTCATAATAATATAATTTTTTAAACATTATTATCATGATAAAATCTAGATTAGTAAATCATATACTTTCAATTTTAGCATTCCGAGTTCTCTTCTAAGAAAATCAAATTGTTCTTCATTTAAGAGTTTTGTAAAAATATCCGCTAATTGATGCTTAGTGTCAATAAATTCTAAAGAGATATCTTGACAATTTATATGATGTCTAAAATCAAATATGTTTAGTTCTTGAATGTTGAATATGATTTTTGGTTAGACATATATCACTTGTGTTATCATGCTTTATAGGAATATTTTTCAATTTTATTCTATAGTCTTCTAGTATGTTTTTCATTCAAATAACTTGGACACAACATGCACTAGTATTCTGCTTCTACGGTAGATAAAGCTACTGAATTTTATTTATTGGAAGTCCAAGAAATAAGTGTATGCCCCAAAATTGACATGTACCGATAGTGCTTTTTCTATATATTCTACATCCACCAAAATCAGCATCATAATAGGTAATCAAGTCAAAATTCTTTAATTTATAATACTATAATCCTAGTTTAGATGCTCCTTTTAAGTATCTAAAATTCATTTAACTGCTTTCAAATAAGAGAGTTTTGGTTTAGATTGATACCTTGCACACAATCCAACACTAAACATGATATCCGGTCTTGTAGACATAAGTATAATAAACTTCCTATCATACCTCTATAAGTTTTTAATCAAAGTTTTCTCCTTCACTATCTAAGTCCAACTTTGTAGATATGCTCATGGGAGTGTTTAATGCTTTAGTATTTTCCATCCCAAATCGTTTTATCAAGTTCAACGTGTACTTATTTTGATTAATAATAATATCATCATCAAGTTATTTTATTTGTAATCCTAAGAAGAATGTTAACTCACCCATTAGACTTATTTAAAATTCTTGACTCATTTTTTTAGTAAAAGACTCATATAAAGATCCATTTGTAGATCCAAAATGATATCATCAACATAAATTTGAATTACAAGTAAATTATTTTTAAAATACTTAAAAAATAATATGATATCAACCTTATCTTCTGAAAATTTATTTAAAATAAGAAAAGAACTAAGTCTTTTATACTAAGCTCGAGAGGATTGTTTTAATCCATAGAGAGCTTTTGTAAGTTTAAAAACATGATTAGGAAGAAGAATATTTTTAAAGCTGGGGGGTTGTTCAACATACATTTCTTCGGAAATAAAACTATTTAGAAAAGTACTTCTAATATCTATTTAAAACAACTTAAAATTTTTAAAAGAAACAAAAGCAAGGAGCATCCTTATAGCTTCAAGTCTAGCCATGAGAGCAAAGGTTTCATCATAATCGATTTCTTTTCTTAATTGAAACCTTTAGCCATTAATCTAGCTTTGTTTCTAACCATGATATCATTTTCATCTTGCTTGTTTCTAAATACCCATTTAGTATCAATCACTAAATGGTCATAGGTTTAGGAACAAGCTCTCACTACGATAATGAAGCATGACACCTCTAGTCCTTCTCCTTTTCTTGGTAGTTTTCTCCACCACTACTCTGTCCAATTATAATTATTTGCACTTGGTTTTTCAAGTAAGCCTTATTTTTTTCTATCTTGTTCTTCTTTTTTGTTACTCATTCTGATTTGAAACGTGTAATGGCCCGGATTATATTGCAATATCAATCGTTCTTATTGTATGAGTAAGGGATATTCAGATAAAAACTTTACAAAGGAAAAAAACCATAGATTTGTCAACCAAAACATAGCATATTGAAGTTGATAAGGAGTTAATAAATGTATCATTATTCAATTACTATTATAGAAATTAAATCACTAGACTTGTCTTGATTTCTTGATATTAAGAGACACATTAGTTTGATTCATTAAAATTAAATTTTCTTTAATCTTTTTCAACTATATTTGAGATAAAAAAATGATATTTATCTTTTCAAATTTATTACTAAGGATGATAAGATTTATAATAATATCACTTTCTAAACATTACTATAAATATAAAAAATATTTTAAATTAAAAGTAGGAACTTATATTAACTTATTTTTGCCACCCAACATTTTATCAGGATTTCCTAACATGATACTATAGCTTTTTAAATTTTTCTATCATTTAAGGTACTTTGGTTTATAATATTATAGTGAAAAATAATGATAGTTGTCCAAAATAAAAAAAAACATAGAGTTCATAAGCTAAATAATTGATAGATAAATTGAAATTTTCAAATAGACAAGTACGTTACTTAGTTCTATGGTAGCATCCGTTAAATATGGATGTTTATTTAGAATCGTTTAACATATGTGATCTTTATGAAGAGAGAGAATATATTGGAACAAAAATATATTTGTTAATAGAAATATTTCGATAAGTTGGTTTCTAAATTTGTTGACACAGATATGAACTTGATACAATTGTTGCCACCAATTGTTTGTTACACTTGATTGCTAGTTTTTATGCTATTGATATTTTGAAAATATGAAAGATATCCTTCGATTGGTACATACGAATATCAGGGTAAAAACCTCTCGTGTTTAAGATCAAGAGAATATCGGCTTTTTTCTTAAAATCGAGAGCTAATTTAAAGTATGAAATTTGATGGAATGTAAACAAGGAATATGTGTCATGGTTATCATATTTATGACCACAGAATGAGTGTCAATCATTGTTAGGACAACGAAAAATGTGCTAGTATAGAATCATCTCATTTATTATGGGGTCTAAATGCAATCCAAGACAAAGGTCAAACTAATGAATGAGATTGTGAGTTATTTTCTAAGAAAATATAAAAAAATAAACCATGAATTAGAAATAATAAATAATATATTAGTAATATTTATATATTATATAAAATAAAAATAATATATAAAAATTATATACATTTAAAAATATTTTAAAGTAATTTGAAATATATATAATAATTATTTTTTATTTATTTTTTTGTTTTTATTAAGATTAACTGTAAAATTTAATTTTATATCACTTAAGGATTTAAATAAAATAAACTTATATTAAATGCTTTAAATCCTAAAAATAAATCTTATACATTTTTTAAAAATATAAAAAGACTTTAGTTATATATTTTTTGAATAGGATAAAATATTTGTATTATCTAATTTCAAAAATATGTAATTAAAATTTTAAAAGTAATTTAAAAATTTTATAAAATTATCTTTGATAATGTTGGAGTGATTTTATATTCAAATTGTTCAAGAATTGCTTTAATTTTGTAAACATTTAATTGACTAATATATATATATATATATATATATATATATATATATATATATATATATATATATATATATATATATATATATATTACAAACTAATAACTTATTGGCACTTTTAGTGGAACCAACAAACAAAAGTCTTATATTCTCTCTTTATGAAGTTTATTAATTAGTTTTCATTGTAATATAAATAACCACGAAGTAATTTGTCCACCAAACCCCAGTATATTAAAGTTGATAAAGAGTTATTGAATGTATCATTATTTAATTCCTATAATAGTAATTGAATCACTACACTTGTCATGATATTTTGATATTAAGAGACATATTAGTTTGATTCATTTAAAATAAATTTCTTGAAAATTTTCAATTATATTTGAGATAAAAAAGATGATATTTATTTTTTTAAAGTTATTACAAAGGATTAAAATTTTTATAATAATATAACTTTCAAAATAATATTATAAATATACAAAATATTTTAAATTAAAATGTAGGAACTTATATAAACTTATTTTTGTCAAAATTTAAATTAGATATATGTGCCATTAATGTCTAAATAACAAATTAAAATAAATCAAAACTTAATAATCCAACAAAAAATATATATATATTTATAAAAGAATAATAATTTTATTAAATAGATTTTGAAGCCTAATTAACTCGAGTTTACCATTTTGCTCGGGCACTTTTTTAATATAAAAATGAGTTTTTGATATATATATATATATATATTCTATTCGATACTCTATTTTTTGATTTCTGAATACCCAGCATTTTATCAAGATTTCTCAACATGATACTTGAGTTTTTCAAATTTTTCTATCATTTAAGGTACTTGGGTTTATAATATTTTAGTAAAAATAAGAAAAGTTGTCTAAAATGAAAAAACACACAGAGTTTAGAAGCCGAATAATAGATAGACAAATTGAAATATTCAAGTAGATAAGTACATTACTTAGTTCTAAGGTAGCATTAATTAGTTTTGGATTCTTATTTGGAATCATTTGACATATGAGATCTTTATGCATGGTGGGAATATATTATAATGAGATATATATTTTTTAATAGGAATATTACAGTCGATAAGTTGGTCTTTAAATTTGTTGACGCAGATATGAACCTAAAATAGTTGTTGTCTCCCTGATTGTTTGTTGCACTGAATTGCTCATTTTTACATGATTGATCTTTTAAGAATACGAAAGATATCTATCGATCTGTATATATCGTTATCAAGGTAAAAACTTGTCACGTTTATGATTGAGAGAATATAAATTTATTTCTTAAGTTCGAGGGCTACTATAAAGTATGAAATTTGACAGAACATAAACAGGGGACACGTGTCATGGTTATCCTATTCATGATCTTAGAATGAGTGGCTATGGTTGCTGGGACAATGAAAATGATGCTAGTGTGAAATCATCTCGTTTATTAGGGGGTCCATATGCAATCAAAGACAAAAATTAAAACTGATGAATGAGAGTACGAGTCATTTTCTAAGAAAATATAAAAAGTATAAACCATAAATTAGAAATAACCAATAATATATTTGTAATATTCATATATTATAAAATAGAAAAATATAAAAATTTTATACATTTAAAAATACATAGTTGATAATTATTTTTATTTAATTTTTTTATTTTTCTAATTGATATTGACTATCAAATTTAATTTTATATCACTTAAGGACTTAAATAAAATAAACTTATCTTAAATTCTTTAATCCTAAAATGAATCTTATACATTTTTAAAATGTAAAAATACTTTAGTTATATATTTTTAATAGTATAAAAATTAGTATTATCAAATTTCAAAAGCTTGTAATTGAAATTTTTAAAAATAGTTTAAAATTTTATAAAATTATCTTTGATAATTTTTAAGTAATTTTATATTAAATTATTTAATAATTGCTTTAATTTTTGAAACTTTTAATTGACTAATATATATATATATATATATATATATATATATATATATATATATTTATACCAACTAACAACTTATTAACACTTTTAGTGGATCCAAGCAAAGTCTAATATTTTCCCTTTGGAAAGTTTATTAATTAGTTATCATTGAGATGCAAATAACTTATAAAGTAATAAACATATATTTGTCCATCAAAACCTAGTATATTGAAGTTGATAAAGAGATTAAATATATCATTATTCAATTACTATAATAGAAATTGAATGACTAAACTTGTCTTAATTTATTGATATTAAGAGACATGTTGGTTTGATTCATTGAAATTAAATTTCTCGAAACTTTTCTAACTATATTTGAGATTAAAAGATAATATTTATCTTTTCAAAGTTAGAGCTTATTATAAATATTAAAAATATTTTTATAATAATATCACTTTCAAAACATTATTATAAATATTAAAAATATTTTAAATTGAAAAGTTAGAGCTTATATTAACTTATTTTTGCCAAAATTTATAATTGCATTTAGGTGCCATTAATGCCAAAATAGTGAATTAATATAAATCGAAACTTAATGATTGAACAAAATTTGTATATATTTTTATATAAGAATAATAATTTTGGTAAATATATTTTGAAGCATAACTAACTCGAGTTTACAATTTAGCTAGCACACTTTGTCGATCTAAAAATAAATTTTTAATCTAAAAAAATATATATAAATACATATATATATATTCTATCATATATTCTCTTCTTTGATTTCTTAATATCCAACATTTTATCAAGATTTTCGAACATGATACTAGAGTTTCTTAAATTTTCCTATCATTTAAGGTACTTAGGTTTATAATATTATAGTAAAAAAATAAAAGTTGTCCAAAAGGCAAAAACTCATAGAGTTTAGAAGCTAAATAATGGATAGACAAATTGAAATATTTAAACTGACAAGTACATTAATTAGTTCTAAGGTAGTATCCATAAATTGTGGATACTTATTTGGAATTGTTTGACAGTAATCTTTAAAAAGAAAGAAAATATATTGGAATAGAAAATATATTTTTTTAATAAAAATATTATAGTCAATAAGTTGGTCTCCAAATTTATTGATGCAGATATAAACTTGATACAGTTTTTGCCTCCTCCATTATTTGTTACACTAGATTGTTGATTTTTATGTTATTGATTTTTTTGAGCATACGAAAGATATCACAACAACGATAGAAAATAATATACTAGTAATATTCATATATTATAAAATAGAAAATAATATATAAAAATTTTATGCTTTTAAAATATATAGATGGTAATTATTTTTATTTATTTTTATTTTTAAATTAATTTTAATTATCAAATTTAATTTTATATCACTTAAGAATTTAAATAAAATAAACTTATATTAAATGCTTTAAATCCTAAAAATGAATCTTATACATTTTTCTAAAATATAAAAAAACTTTAGTTATATATTTTTTGAATAGGATAAAAAAACTAGTAATTTTTAATTTAAAAAATATGTAATTGAAGTTTTAGAAAATAATTTAAAAATTTTATAAAATTATCTTTAATAATGTTCAAGTAATCTTATATTCAAATTATTCAATAATTGATTTCATTGACTAATAATATATATCTATACATATATATATATATATATATATATAAAGAGGAAATATATTAGAGCGAAAAATATATTTTTTAATAGGAATATTACAACCGATAATCTCCAAATTTGCTGATGTAGATATGAATCTGATGTAGGTGTTGCCTCCCCGATTGTTTATTGCACTGTATTGCTGGTTTTTACGTTATTGATTTTTTGAGTCTACGAAAGATATCATTCGATTAGTACATATGATTATTATGGTAAAAACCATTCGTGTTTAAGATCGAGAGAATATGGATTTCATTTTTTACGGTCGAGGGCTACTTTAAAGTATAAAATTTGAGGTAACGTGAATAAGAAACGTATATCGTGGTTATCTTATTCATGACCCTAGAATAAGTAGCTATCATTTTTGTGACAGTAAAAACTTCACTAGTGTGGAATTAACTTATTTATTAGGGATCCACATCCAATCCATGACAAAAATAAAACTGATGAATGAGAGTATGAGTTATTTTCTAAGAAAATATAAAAAAATAAACATTAAATTAGATATAACAAATAGTATACTAGTAATATTCATATATTATAAAAATAAAAAATAATATAAAAAATGTATGTATTTAAAATTTTTTGAAATAAATTTAAAATATAAAGTTGATAATTATTTTTATTTAAATTTTTATATTTTTAATTGATATTGGATATCAAATTTAATTTTATATCACTTAATCATTTTATCCATGTAGAAGAATATGTCTCTGCATAGAAAGAAATAGGTGCTTCAGAGATCTTCTCTTTGCATAAGATGTCTTTGTATTGAAATAAATAAGTGCTTCAGAGGTAAATCATCTTTTCTCTGCAAAACAATCTCTCTCTGCATATAAAGAAGCACATGTATGCTAGTGATGATCATATATAGAAGAGGAAAAACCCTTAGAGTAGAGTACGTTCACTACGATAACGAAGCATAGCATCTCTTATCCTTCTCCTTTTTTTGGTGGTTTTCTCTACCACTACTGCGTCCAATTATGATTATTTCCATTTAGTTTTTCAGGCAAGTCTAATTTGTTTCTATCTTGTTCTTCTTTTTGGTTGCTCATTCTTATTTGAAATGTTTAGTGGCCCGGATCATATTGTAATGTCAATTGTTCTTATTGTATGAGTACAGGATATCCAAATAAAAATTTTATAAAGTAAAAACCATAAATTTGTGTATCAAAACTTAGCATATTGAAGTTAATAAGGAGTTACTAAATATATCATTATTCAATTATTATCGTAGAAATTAAATCACTAGACTTGTCTAGATTTCTTGATATTAAGAGACATATTGGTTTGATAAAAAGATGATATTTATCTTTCAAAGTTATTTCTAAGGATGAAAAACTGTATAATAATATCAATTTCTAAACATTATCACAAATATAAAAAATATTTTAAATTAAAATGTAGGAACTTATATTAACTTATTTTTGCCAAAATTTATAACTTGATTTAGGTGCCATTAATGTCTAAATAGCGAATTAACATAAATTGAAACTTAATAATCCAATAAAATTTGTATATATTTTTAAGAATGAATAATAATTTTGGTAAATAGATTTTGAAGATTAACTAACTCGAGTTTATCATTTTGCTGAGGATTTTGTCGATCTAAAAATGAGTTTTAGAACTAAAAATATATATAATATTTTCTATTTGATACTCTATTCTTTGATTTCTTAATACCCAACATTTTATCAGGATTCCTAATATGCTACTAGAGTTTTTTAAATTTTTCTATCATTTAAGGTACTTGGGTTTATAATATTATAGTGAAAATAATAATAGGTGTCCAAAATGAAAAAACATATAGAGTTCAGAAGCTAAATAATTGATAGACAAATTGAAGTATTCAAATACACAAATACTTTAATTAGTTCTAAGGTAGCATCCATTAGTTGTGGATGCTTATTTGGAATCGTTTGACATATATGATCTTTATGAATAGAGGAAATATATTAGAACAAAAAAAATAATTTTTTATAAGAATATTATAGTCGATAAGTTGGTTTCTAAATTTGTTGACATATATATGAACTTGATACAATCGTTGCCATTGATTGTTTGTTGAATTGGATTGCAGGTTTTTACTTTACTGATATTTTGAGAATACGAAAGATATTGTACGTTCGTTATCTGGGTAAAAACCTCTCGCATTTAGGATCGAGAGAATATAGACTTTTTACTTAAATTCAAGAGTTGTTTTAAGGTATGAAATTTGATGGAATGTGAACAAGGAACACGTGTCATGGTTATCCTATTCATGACCGGATAATGAGTATCAATTGCTATTGGGAATCATCTCGTTTATTAGAGGATCCAAATGCAATCCAAGACAAAGATCAAATTGTTGAATGAAATTATGAGTTATTTTCTAAGAAAATATAAAAATTATAAACTATAAATTAGAAATAACAAATAATATTTTAGTAATATTTATATATTATATAAATAGAAAATATCATATAAAAATTACATGCATTTAAAAATCTTTAAAATTAATTTAAAATATATATGATAATTATTTTTTATTTAATTTTATATTTTTAAATTAAGATTAAATATCAAATTTAATTTTATATCACTTAAGGATTGAAATAAAACAAACTTATATTAAATGCTTTAAATCCTAAATATAAATCTTTATATATTTTTCAAAATGTAAAAAAACTTTAGTTCTATATTTTTTTAATAGGATAAAATATTAGTATTATCTAATTTCAAAAATATGTAATTGAAATTTTAAAAAATAATTTGAAAATTTTATAAAATTATCTTTGATAATGTTCAAGTGATTTTATATTCAAATTGTTCAAAAATTGCTTTAGTTTTCTAAATTTTTAAGTCACTAATTATATATATATATATATATATATATATATATATATATATATGTATATGTTCACTTATATACAAACTAATAACTTATTGGCACTTTTAATGTAATCAATATGTAAAAGTCTTATATTTTCTCTTTAGGAAGTTTATTAATTAGTTTTCATTATAATGTAGAAACTTATATAAACTTATTTTTGCCAAAATTTAAATTTGGTCTATGTGCCATTAATGTCTAAATAACATATTAACATAAATCGAAACTTAATAATCCAACAACATTTGTATATACTTTTTATGAATAATAATTTTGTTAAATTGATTTTGAAATGTAATTAACTCGAGTTTACTATTTTGTCAATCTAAAAATGAGTTTTTGAAATATATATATATATATATATATATATATATATATATTCTGTTCAATATTCTCTTCTTTGATTTATGAATACCCAATATTTTATCAAGATTTTCCTATATAATACTAGAGCATTTTATTAGGGGTCCATTTGCAATCAAAGACAAAAGATCAAACTGATGAATGAGAGTATGAATTGTTTTCTAAGAAAATATAAAATTATAAACCATAAATTAGAAATAACCAATAATATACTAATAATATTCATATATTATAAAATAGAAAATTATATATAAAAATTTTATACATTAAAAATATATAGTTGATAATTATTTTTATTTAATTTTTTAATTGATATCGATTGACAAATTTAATTTTATATCACTTAAGGATTTAAATAAAATAAACTTATCTCAAAATACTTTAAATACTAAAAATGAATGTTATATATTTTTTAAATATAAAAATATATATATATATATATATATATATATATATATATATATATATATATATAAGTGAAATTTATACCAACTAATAACTTTTTGGTACTTTTAGTGAAACCAACAAGCAAAAGTCTAATATTTTTTCTTTGAAATTTCATTAATTAGTTATCATTGAGATGCAAATAACTTACTAAATAACAACCATATATTTGCCCACCAAAACCTAACATATTAAAGTTGGTAAAGAGTTATTAAATATATCTTTATTCTTTCACTAAAAGTAATATGCAATATGGAGTGGTCCGCAGTATCAAGATGAATAATTTCAAGAAGTTTTTACTTCTTGTGATATTTTCTTTGTATGCTTAGTTTGATTTCCTTTAATGCAATCTATGCAAACATCAAAATCGAAGTCTAAATTTTTCAAAATATTATCCTTCACTAATGTTTCAATTCTTTCCTTGGAGATATGCCCCAAACGTGTATGCCACAATATAGAAGATCTTTCATTATTGGAATTATGTTTCATTCCAATACTTGATTGTAGGGTCAATAATGTATTCAAACTTAAGATTCAAATTAATTGCATAAACCATCACACGTAATTCCGTAACCAATTTTATTGAATCATAAAATATCTGAGTTTACCATTACTAAAAGAAACACAATATCCTAACTCATCAATTCTAGACGAGAAGTTAAATTTCTAGAAATTGTAGGAACAAAACATGTGTCTTCCGGATCCATCGATGACCCGTCTCAGGCGTGGCGATAAGTCCCTACCGATATCACTTTTGCTTTGAGACGATTTCCCATAATTATGAATCTTTCATGTTCTTTTGGTTTTCGGATTGAAAGAAACCATATATATTATTAGTAACATGAGTTGAAGTGCTAGAATCAATCCACCATGTATTAGAAGGAACTTCTGCAATGTTTGATTCAAAACATACAAAGGTTGAGTTTATACCTTTCTTTTCGAACCATGTTCTACGTTTAATGCAATCCTTCTTTACATATCCTTTCTTGCCATAAAAGAATCACTTTACTATAATAGCTTTCTTTTCAATAGTTTGTCTAACACTTCCGCACAAATTTCTTCGATGGATGACGCTTCGATTTTCTTTTCTTGTTACCAACTCATTGAGTAGTTGTTAGTACATTATATAAACTTTCCTGCTTTAATCTTAATTCTTCCTGAACATATATACTACTTAACTCATTCAAGTCCCACTTATCCTTATTTGTATTGTAGTGAATCTTGAATGGGCCAAACTGAGAAGGAAGAGAATTAAGAATAAACTGCACAAGGAAAGATTCATCAACATTCATTCCCAACATCTTAAGTTTTGTAGCTTTGTCAGCCATATTGAGGATGTGATCCTAAATTCTTCGAGTACCATCATACTGAGCTATAGTCAGTTCTTTCATTAATATGTCAGCTAATGACTTATCGACATATTTAAATCTATCTTCAATAACCTTTAAATATTCACGTGCACTAGATGCAATCGGTAATGAAGTCTTTATATTATTTGCAATTGTCATCCTTATGAACATTAAACTGAGCCTATCAAATCTCTCCCAAGCCTTTATTTCATTGACTTGTTCCACAGTACTTTTATTAGTTAATTCTGTGAGCTTTTTAACAAACAATGCCAAATCAAGATCTAGTACGCCCAATGTAAATTGCACATGCTCTAACCATTCTGAATAATTTGATCCAGAGAGTACCGGGACACTGGAAGCATGAGAATGTATTGACGAAAATATCATTGCAGAATATAAAATAACATTAATGCTTTGAGTTTTATCAAAATATGATGAACTATTGATATCATTAATATTTAACCTTTGGGTAAAAATATTGACATATCTAGTGTTCATACAAGATTATTTATGGAGGACTGATACCATCCTTGTGGAATAGTTTTGCTACCTTTGGGTATACAATTCTAAACTACAAGGATATCCAAAATAGTATCATCCTACCCTATCACATAATTATTTGAAATAGATTATCCTTTGTGATTATCTAAATCTCCTAATTATGCATGTAATTTTGAATATTATTTCTTTAATGTCATTGAGGACTTGTTCCTTAATGTAATTTTATAAATCATTGATCTAGGCCACTTTGGTGACTACAAGACTAATACAGTAATATAAAATACAAATTAGATTATCCTATGAATGACAAGACTTTAATTATATTTCATATCCTATAAGTCTACCATCCCAGGCTACTTTGGCGACTCTACGATATAACTTAAGGAGATGAACTACAAATAATATTCATCAAGTTCATTTAAACTAATTCATCTGAGACATTTCAATAATAGGATAACAACCATAATAATTATTGAACACTTAATCATCAATAAAAAAACTCATATGATAATCGTAATCATTATAATACATAAATCATGCATTTATGTGAAAAATAAACATTATTTCGTAATTACTAATATTTGCATTTAAATAACTGAATAAATATCCAAAAAAACTAATAATTGGATTTAACACATGTAATTAATAATTCATATGAGAAAATTATAAAGAAACAATGATTTATATTTTTTTAGTGATTAATTTTATTTAATTGGAGAAGCCCATAAGTCCAATTAAATAAATTACTCAAAAATAAAATATAATCATTAAATAATTAAAAATATAATCATAATTAAATTTTATTAGATTATATATTGATCTTTTTTTTATAATTGAGAAAATAACCAAAATTTCTTAATTTTATAATGATAAAACTGTAATTCTAAAAAAATATATATAAAAGAATTACAGATTTTTTTTAATTATAGGATTAATAAATCACAAGGGTAAAAATATAAATAACCCTATTCAGCCGAAAGATAAAATTGTAATTCGGTGAATGACAAAACTATAATTTAAGCATAATTGATAAAATTGTAATTTTTGATTCAATGGTAAACTGTAATTTTCTCAAGAAAAACCCTACCTTCCACTTTTACCGCCTCGCCGCCAAGCGGCTTCACGTGTGCGCTGACCGCCAACGCCTTCACACGGCGACGCCCAGGTTACGTCACGATGCGGTCACGCACACGACTACCTACGGCCCCTGCTAAGCGGCACGCCTGTGACTTGCCGCAGTGATCTAGCCAAGAACGGTAAGATTATCGTGTTTATTTCATGATGCACAACCATCAAAAATCGTTCACAAACAAACGATAAAAACTTAAGAAAAGAAAATGATCAATAAGATATTCGGATCATGCATCGTAAACAAAAATAATATATCTAATATTTTCTTTTGATCTCAAACCTAGGCTCTGATATCAATTGTTGGCATAAAAACTATAATTATGCAATCTATTATGCAGAAAAACTTTTATGTTAGGATTTAAATCAAATAATACTAGATCTGTTTACGATGTGTACCTTTAAATGTCATCTGCGTGAGATCCAATTAGATCTTCAAGAGCATCGCCCGACAGATCTGAATGACACCGAATATCGATCTGCAAGAGAAACTAGAATAGATCTAGACCCCTTCTCCTCTCTTCCTATCTTTTCATAGGACCACCTTAATTGATGGTTTTGGGAGATCAAGAGGATAACGTAATCTCTAGATCAAGAGGATAACTATAATCTCTTAATATAGTACCATGCCATTCTTGGTTTAGAGTAGGTCCTGTCTATTTATAGGCGAGAGCAGAAGGTCTAGGGTAAGTTATTAGGAGAGTTCCTTCCATCAAGGGAATCCCCTAAAATATCCCAATATAATATGGACTTTATTTAATATTGGCTAATATCTTTTATCAGAATCCAAATAATCCATAATATATCTTATTCAATTAATAAAGGATCATATAATCTTACAGAATCATCCATCGAGTTACAATAAAATTCAAGTGTGATCGGCTCTAGATCCTAGTGGCACAACTACTCTATTGAAAAGTCATTCATAAGTTTGATCTTTTCTTGGATTATAGATGGACCTGTTGATAAACGAGATTTCTCCCCATCAGCATAGTTTATGTTATTCTAGCAATGATGACTACTTGTTCCGGGGTCGTAAATAGGAGAAGTAAGGCATCAGTTCCTTGTTTATGTTCCATCAAATTTCATACTTCGAAGCAACTCTCGATCTAAAAAAAATAGTTGATATCCTCAGGAGCTTAAACGACAAAGATATTTACCCATATCTTAAATGTTTTAAATCCTAAAAGTGAATCTTATATATTTTTATAAAATATAAAAAGACTTTAGTTATATATTTTTTGAATAGGATAAAAAATTAGTATCATCCAATTTTAAAATATATAACTAAAATTTAAAAAATAATTTGAAACTTTATAAAATTATCTTTGAAAACATTCAAGTGATTTTATATTTAAATTATTCAAGAATTACTTTAATTTTCTAAATTTTTAATTGATTAATATATATATATATATATATATATAAAAGTGGAATTTATATCAACTAACAACTTATTGACACTTTTAGTGGGAATAAGAAGAAGTCTTATATTTTCTCTTTTAGATTATTTTACAAAGAGAATATGATTACCTCAAGCACTTATTTCTTTCTCTGAGAGACATATTCTCTTGTAGAGAGAAGATAATTATCTCTGAAGCATCTATTTTTTCTATACATTCTTCTGCAGAGAGAAGATGATTACCTCTGAAACACTTATTTCTTTATATGCAGAGAGACATTCTTCTATAGAGAGAAAATAACACATGGTTCTCTGTTACGATCAATTAGCAAGCACTAAGAGGGGGGTGGGGATTATGAATTAGTGTAAGTGTAAATTTTTATTTTAAACAAAAATGTTTCGGTTTAAGCACGATAGGAAGATATAAAGCTTATTCAAATAAAGCAAGTGAATGATAAGAAGATTACTAAGTTACTTATTAATTACTTAAGAAAGAGGAAGAAAATCTGAAAGATAAGAAACGTCGTAAGTAAAATTCGAAAGATAAGAAACGTCGTAAGTGAAATGTTTGCTTTCAAAGAGTAAACAAGATCAGAAGCGTTAATAAGAAAAGTAAAAGATGAACTCACAATTCTTATAGTTGTTCAACACCAACGACCTACGTCCACTCCCGAGTTCTTCTTCTTGAGGCACACCAACGTCTACTAGCAATCTTCTTTGGGTAAAGACCAAACCCTTACAGTTTGCTTATAAGGGAGACTTTGAGAAAATTTCTAACTCTAAGCTCTCTCCCTTCCCTTTTCTTTTTCTTACAAATCACACATAATTTCTTTTTCACAGAGTTTAATTGCCCAAAAAGAGTTGTTGTGAATACAAGAATACTTGGGGTATTTATAGACCCCAAGTGGCTTCAGAAATTGGAGCAAAAAATCAAACATACTCAGAAAAATTAGGTACAAGCGGTTTTCCCACCAACCTCGGTGGTTCAACCACCCGAACACTAGGGTAGGGTGGTTTACCCATCAGCCCTAGGCGGGTCAACCGCCAAAAGTACCCAGATTCTTGGGTATGATGGTTCAACCACCCAACTTTGGCTTTATTGAATTAATTTGGATTTCATCCAAATCTAACTCAATTAGGACTCACTTCGACTCAACGATTACAATGCTTAAAGACTAGAAGCTTAAACTAAGACCTAACTTTTGCCAATCTGGTAACCTCCGACATTCTTGTGGTAGGTCATCCGGTCTTCCGGTGATCTCCCGGCATGCTCCCGACGAGTTTTTCGATCCCTTTGGCGAATCTTCTAGCGAACTCCCGACAAGGTCCCACTGCATCATCCAAACCCGGCCTGATGCCTAAGCTTGATCTTGGCTCATCATCTGATTGTAACTTCATTGCTCCTGTCATAGTTAGACC
The DNA here is from genome assembly GCA_021527575.1 of Ensete glaucum. Classification (NCBI taxonomy): domain Eukaryota; kingdom Viridiplantae; phylum Streptophyta; class Magnoliopsida; order Zingiberales; family Musaceae; genus Ensete; species Ensete glaucum. The sequence goes on from CM038558.1 coordinate 21,261,886, forward strand.
TGCAAATCTTCCTCTAACACACATGTTAGATAAACACTCATCAATTGATCTCATCATCAAAATTCAAGATTCAACAATCTCCCCTTTTGATGATGACAATCAATTGATGATGGAGTTAATTCTAACTCCTTCTAAATTCATGTCATGATAAAAAGGACTTAAATTCAAGAGAATCACTCACTCTTGAATTCAAGTGAATTAGGGCAATCAATATTTTAAGCAAATCATATTTCAAGGATTGCAATAAGATATATATATATATATATATATATCAACAATAATTTGCTTTTAAAGTATCATGTCATCAATGCATCAAGAATTATCATGTTATCAACACATGTCATCAACGCATCAAGGATTATCATGAATTTTAAATATTTTAAAAAAAATTTCTTAAGTTATTACATAAGTCATTAACACTCATTTAATTACATAAGTCACAAACATCTATTCAATTACATAAGTCATTAACATCAATTTCTCCCCCTCTGTCATAAAAAAAAAGGTAAGAAGTGGGACTAAGGATTTTAGACTTATGAATTTTTGCTCTCCCGTTTTAAAATACAATATGATTCATAAAGAACTTTCTTCCTCTTGTGAAAAAGAATGAAAGAAAACAAGGAAGAGTTACAAAAATATTATTAACAAGAACTTTCAATTTTATAGAGATGAATTTCGAAAAGAAATTTTCAAAGATAAGCTCAAAAATCTAAGAAATCCAAGAAGATTCAAGAGTTTAAGAGTTACTCATGCATTTTAAAATTATCTCATGTAATTTAGCAAATTTTTTGTAAATAATGATATAGATAATTCATATCCATAATAAGATAATTTCATAATAATATAATTTTTTAAACATTATTATCATGATAAAATCTAGATTAGTAAATCATATACTTTCAATTTTAGCATTCCGAGTTCTCTTCTAAGAAAATCAAATTGTTCTTCATTTAAGAGTTTTGTAAAAATATCCGCTAATTGATGCTTAGTGTCAATAAATTCTAAAGAGATATCTTGACAATTTATATGATGTCTAAAATCAATATGTTTAGTTCTTGAATGTTGAATATGATTTTTGGTTAGACATATATCACTTGTGTTATCATGCTTTATAGGAATATTTTTCAATTTTATTCTATAGTCTTCTAGTATGTTTTTCATTCAAATAACTTGGACACAACATGCACTAGTATTCTGCTTCTACGGTAGATAAAGCTACTGAATTTTATTTATTGGAAGTCCAAGAAATAAGTGTATGCCCCAAAAATTGACATGTACCGATAGTGCTTTTTCTATATATTCTACATCCACCAAAATCAGCATCATAATAGGTAATCAAGTCAAAATTCTTTAATTTATAATACTATAATCCTAGTTTAGATGCTCCTTTTAAGTATCTAAAAATTCATTTAACTGCTTTCAAATAAGAGAGTTTTGGTTTAGATTGATACCTTGCACACAATCCAACACTAAACATGATATCTGGTCTTGTAGACATAAGTATAATAAACTTCCTATCATACCTCTATAAGTTTTTTAATCAAAGTTTTCTCCTTCACTATCTAAGTCCAACTTTGTAGATATGCTCATGGGAGTGTTTAATGCTTTAGTATTTTCCATCCCAAATCGTTTTATCAAGTTCAACGTGTACTTATTTTGATTAATAATAATATCATCATCAAGTTATTTTATTTGTAATCCTAAGAAGAATGTTAACTCACCCATTAGACTTATTTAAAATTCTTGACTCATTTTTTTAGTAAAAGACTCATATAAAGATCCATTTGTAGATCCAAAATGATATCATCAACATAAATTTGAATTACAAGTAAATTATTTTTAAAATACTTAAAAAATAATATGATATCAACCTTATCTTCTGAAAATTTATTTAAAATAAGAAAAGAACTAAGTCTTTTATACTAAGCTCGAGAGGATTGTTTTAATCCATAGAGAGCTTTTGTAAGTTTAAAAACATGATTAGGAAGAAGAATATTTTTAAAGCTGGGGGGTTGTTCAACATACATTTCTTCGGAAATAAAACTATTTAGAAAAGTACTTCTAATATCTATTTAAAACAACTTAAAATTTTTAAAAGAAACAAAAGCAAGGAGCATCCTTATAGCTTCAAGTCTAGCCATGAGAGCAAAGGTTTCATCATAATCGATTTCTTTTCTTAATTGAAACCTTTAGCCATTAATCTAGCTTTGTTTCTAACCATGATATCATTTTCATCTTGCTTGTTTCTAAATACCCATTTAGTATCAATCACTAAATGGTCATAGGTTTAGGAACAAGCTCTCACTACGATAATGAAGCATGACACCTCTAGTCCTTCTCCTTTTCTTGGTAGTTTTCTCCACCACTCGTGTCCAATTATAATTATTTGCACTTGGTTTTTCAAGTAAGCCTTATTTTTTCTATCTTGTTCTTCTTTTTGTTACTCATTCTGATTTGAAACGTGTAATGGCCCGGATTATATTGCAATATCAATCGTTCTTATTGTATGAGTAAGGGATATTCAGATAAAAACTTTACAAAGGAAAAAACCATAGATTTGTCAACCAAAACATAGCATATTGAAGTTGATAAGGAGTTAATAAATGTATCATTATTCAATTACTATTATAGAAATTAAATCACTAGACTTGTCTTGATTTCTTGATATTAAGAGACACATTAGTTTGATTCATTAAAATTAAATTTTCTTTAATCTTTTTCAACTATATTTGAGATAAAAAAATGATATTTATCTTTTCAAATTTATTACTAAGGATGATAAGATTTATAATAATATCACTTTCTAAACATTACTATAAATATAAAAAATATTTTAAATTAAAAGTAGGAACTTATATTAACTTATTTTTGCCACCCAACATTTTATCAGGATTTCCTAACATGATACTATAGCTTTTAAATTTTTCTATCATTTAAGGTACTTTGGTTTATAATATTATAGTGAAAAATAATGATAGTTGTCCAAAATAAAAAAACATAGAGTTCATAAGCTAAATAATTGATAGATAAATTGAAATTTTCAAATAGACAAGTACGTTACTTAGTTCTATGGTAGCATCCGTTAAATATGGATGTTTATTTAGAATCGTTTAACATATGTGATCTTTATGAAGAGAGAGAATATATTGGAACAAAAATATATTTGTTAATAGAAATATTTCGATAAGTTGGTTTCTAAATTTGTTGACACAGATATGAACTTGATACAATTGTTGCCACCAATTGTTTGTTACACTTGATTGCTAGTTTTTATGCTATTGATATTTTGAAAATATGAAAGATATCCTTCGATTGGTACATACGAATATCAGGGTAAAACCTCTCGTGTTTAAGATCAAGAGAATATCGGCTTTTTCTTAAAATCGAGAGCTAATTTAAAGTATGAAATTTGATGGAATGTAAACAAGGAATATGTGTCATGGTTATCATATTTATGACCACAGAATGAGTGTCAATCATTGTTAGGACAACGAAAAATGTGCTAGTATAGAATCATCTCATTTATTATGGGGTCTAAATGCAATCCAAGACAAAGGTCAAACTAATGAATGAGATTGTGAGTTATTTTCTAAGAAAATATAAAAAAATAAACCATGAATTAGAAATAATAAATAATATATTAGTAATATTTATATATTATATAAAATAAAAATAATATATAAAAATTATATACATTTAAAAATATTTTAAAGTAATTTGAAATATATATAATAATTATTTTTATTTATTTTTTGTTTTTATTAAGATTAACTGTAAAATTTAATTTTATATCACTTAAGGATTTAAATAAAATAAACTTATATTAAATGCTTTAAATCCTAAAAATAAATCTTATACATTTTTAAAAATATAAAAGACTTTAGTTATATATTTTTGAATAGGATAAAATATTTGTATTATCTAATTTCAAAATATGTAATTAAAATTTTAAAAGTAATTTAAAATTTTATAAAATTATCTTTGATAATGTTGGAGTGATTTTATATTCAAATTGTTCAAGAATTGCTTTAATTTTGTAAACATTTAATTGACTAATATATATATATATATATATATATATATATATATATATATATATAACAAAATAATAACTTATTGGCACTTTTAGTGGAACCAACAAACAAAAGTCTTATATTCTCTCTTTATGAAGTTTATTAATTAGTTTTCATTGTAATATAAATAACCAAGTAATTTGTCCACCAAACCCCGATATTAAAGTTGATAAAGAGTTATTGAATGTATCATTATTTAATTCCTATAATAGTAATTGAATCACTACACTTGTCATGATATTTTGATATTAAGAGACATATTAGTTTGATTCATTTAAAATAAATTTCTTGAAAATTTTCAATTATATTTGAGATAAAAAAGATGATATTTATTTTTTTAAAGTTATTACAAAGGATTAAAATTTTTATAATAATATAACTTTCAAAATAATATTATAAATATACAAAATATTTTAAATTAAAATGTAGGAACTTATATAAACTTATTTTTGTCAAAATTTAAATTAGATATATGTGCCATTAATGTCTAAATAACGAATTAAAATAAATCAAAACTTAATAATCCAACAAAAAATATATATATTTATAAAAGAATAATAATTTTATTAAATAGATTTTGAAGCCTAATTAACTCGAGTTTACCATTTTGCTCGGGCACTTTTTAATATAAAATGAGTTTTGATATATATATATATATATATTCTATTCGATACTCTATTTTTGATTTCGAATACCCGATTTTATCAAGATTTCTCAACATGATACTTGAGTTTTTCAAATTTTTCTATCATTTAAGGTACTTGGGTTTATAATATTTTAGTAAAAATAAGAAAAGTTGTCTAAAATGAAAAACACACGAGTTTAGAAGAATAATAGATAGACAAATTGAAATATTCAAGTAGATAAGTACATTACTTAGTTCTAAGGTAGCATTAATTAGTTTTGGATTCTTATTTGGAATCATTTGACATATGAGATCTTTATGCATGGTGGGAATATATTATAATGAGATATATATTTTTAATAGGAATATTACAATGATAAGTTGGTCTTTAAATTTGTTGACGCAGATATGAACCTAAAATAGTTGTTGTCTCCACGATTGTTTGTTGAATTGCTCATTTTACATGATTGATCTTTTAAGAATACGAAAGATATCTATCGATCTGTATATATATCGTTATCAAGGTAAAAACTTGTCACGTTTATGATTGAGAGAATATAAATTTATTTCTTAAGTTCGAGGGCTACTATAAAGTATGAAATTTGACAGAACATAAACAGGGGACACGTGTCATGGTTATCCTATTCATGATCTTAGAATGAGTGGCTATGGTTGCTGGGACAATGAAAATGATGCTAGTGTGAAATCATCTCGTTTATTAGGGGGTCCATATGCAATCAAAGACAAAAATTAAAAGCGATGAATGAGAGTACGAGTCATTTTCTAAGAAAATATAAAAAGTATAAACCATAAATTAGAAATAACCAATAATATATTTGTAATATTCATATATTATAAAATAGAAAAATATAAAAATTTTATACATTTAAAAATACATAGTTGATAATTATTTTTATTTAATTTTTTTATTTTTCTAATTGATATTGACTATCAAATTTAATTTTATATCACTTAAGGACTTAAATAAAATAAACTTATCTTAAATTCTTTAATCCTAAAAATGAATCTTATACATTTTTTAAAATGTAAAAATACTTTAGTTATATATTTTTTAATAGTATAAAAAATTAGTATTATCAAATTTCAAAAGCTTGTAATTGAAATTTTTAAAAAATAGTTTAAAATTTTATAAAATTATCTTTGATAATTTTTAAGTAATTTTATATTAAATTATTTAATAATTGCTTTAATTTTTGAAACTTTTAATTGACTAATATATATATATATATATATATATATATATATATATATATAACTTATTAACACTTTTAGTGGATCCAAGCAAAAGTCTAATATTTTCCCTTTGGAAAGTTTATTAATTAGTTATCATTGAGATGCAAATAACTTATAAAGTAATAAACATATATTTGTCCATCAAAACCTAGTATATTGAAGTTGATAAAGAGATTAAATATATCATTATTCAATTACTATAATAGAAATTGAATGACTAAACTTGTCTTAATTTATTGATATTAAGAGACATGTTGGTTTGATTCATTGAAATTAAATTTCTAAACTTTTCTAACTATATTTGAGATTAAAAGATAATATTTATCTTTTCAAAGTTAGAGCTTATTATAAATATTAAAAATATTTTTATAATAATATCACTTTCAAAACATTATTATAAATATTAAAAATATTTTAAATTGAAAAGTTAGAGCTTATATTAACTTATTTTTGCCAAAATTTATAATTGCATTTAGGTGCCATTAATGCCAAAATAGTGAATTAATATAAATCGAAACTTAATGATTGAACAAAATTTGTATATATTTTTATATAAGAATAATAATTTTGGTAAATATATTTTGAAGCATAACTAACTCGAGTTTACAATTTAGCTAGCACACTTTGTCGATCTAAAAATAAATTTTTAATCTAAAAAAATATATATAAATACATATATATATTCTATCATATATTCTCTTCTTTGATTTCTTAATATCCAACATTTTATCAAGATTTTCGAACATGATACTAGAGTTTCTTAAATTTTCCTATCATTTAAGGTACTTAGGTTTATAATATTATAGTAAAAAAATAAAAGTTGTCCAAAAGGCAAAAACTCATAGAGTTTAGAAGCTAAATAATGGATAGACAAATTGAAATATTTAAACTGACAAGTACATTAATTAGTTCTAAGGTAGTATCCATAAATTGTGGATACTTATTTGGAATTGTTTGACAGTAATCTTTAAAAAGAAAGAAAATATATTGGAATAGAAAATATATTTTTTTAATAAAAATATTATAGTCAATAAGTTGGTCTCCAAATTTATTGATGCAGATATAAACTTGATACAGTTTTTGCCTCCTCCATTATTTGTTACACTAGATTGTTGATTTTTATGTTATTGATTTTTTTGAGCATACGAAAGATATCACAACAACGATAGAAAATAATATACTAGTAATATTCATATATTATAAAATAGAAAATAATATATAAAAATTTTATGCTTTTAAAATATATAGATGGTAATTATTTTATTTATTTTTATTTTTAAATTAATTTTAATTATCAAATTTAATTTTATATCACTTAAGAATTTAAATAAAATAAACTTATATTAAATGCTTTAAATCCTAAAAATGAATCTTATACATTTTTCTAAAATATAAAAAAACTTTAGTTATATATTTTTGAATAGGATAAAAAACTAGTAATTTTAATTTAAAAATATGTAATTGAAGTTTTAGAAAATAATTTAAAAATTTTATAAAATTATCTTTAATAATGTTCAAGTAATCTTATATTCAAATTATTCAATAATTGATTTCATTGACTAATAATATATATCTATATATATATATATATATATATATATATATAGGAAATATATTAGAAAATATATTTTTAATAGGAATATTACAACCGATAATCTCCAAATTTGCTGATGTAGATATGAATCGATGTAGGTGTTGCCTCCCGATTGTTTATTGCCTTTGTATTCTTTGGTTTTACGTTATTGATTTTTGAGTCTACGAAAGATATCATTCGATTAGTACATATGATTATTATGGTAAAAACCATTCGTGTTTAAGATCGAGAGAATATGGATTTCATTTTTACTACGAGGGCTACTTTAAAGTATAAAATTTGAGGTAACGTGAATAAGAAACGATATCGTGGTTATCTTATTCATGACCCTAGAATAAGTAGCTATCATTTTGTGAGAAAACTTCACTAGTGTGGAATTAACTTATTTATTAGGGATCCACATCCAATCCATGACAAAAATAAAAGCGATGAATGAGAGTATGAGTTATTTTCTAAGAAAATATAAAAAATAAACATTAAATTAGATATAACAAATAGTATACTAGTAATATTCATATATTATAAAAATAAAAATAATATAAAAAATGTATGTATTTAAAATTTTTTGAAATAAATTTAAAATATAAAGTTGATAATTATTTTTATTTAAATTTTTATATTTTTAATTGATATTGGATATCAAATTTAATTTTATATCACTTAATCATTTTATCCATGTAGAAGAATATGTCATAGAAAGAAATAGGTGCTGAGATCTTCTCTTTGCATAAGATGTCTTTGTATTGAAATAAATAAGTGCTTGAGGTAAATCATCTTTTCTCTAAAACAATCTCTCTGCATATAAAGAAGCACATGTATGCTAGTGATGATCATATATAGAAGAGGAAAACCCTTAGAGTAGAGTACGTTCACTACGATAACGAAGCATAGCATCTCTTATCCTTCTCCTTTTTGGTGGTTTTCTACCACTCTGCGTCCAATTATGATTATTTCCATTTAGTTTTTCGTGCAAGTCTAATTTGTTTCTATCTTGTTCTTCTTTTGGTTGCTCATTCTTATTTGAAATGTTTAGTGGCGGATCATATTGTAATGTCAATTGTTCTTATTGTATGAGTACAGGATATCCAAATAAAAATTTTATAAAGTAAAAACCATAAATTTGTGTATCAAAACTTAGCATATTGAAGTTAATAAGGAGTTACTAAATATATCATTATTCAATTATTATCGTAGAAATTAAATCACTAGACTTGTCTAGATTTCTTGATATTAAGAGACATATTGGTTTGATAAAAAGATGATATTTATCTTTCAAAGTTATTTCTAAGGATGAAAAACTGTATAATAATATCAATTTCTAAACATTATCACAAATATAAAAAATATTTTAAATTAAAATGTAGGAACTTATATTAACTTATTTTTGCCAAAATTTATAACTTGATTTAGGTGCCATTAATGTCTAAATAGCGAATTAACATAAATTGAAACTTAATAATCCAATAAAATTTGTATATATTTTTAAGAATGAATAATAATTTTGGTAAATAGATTTTGAAGATTAACTAACTCGAGTTTATCATTTTGCTGAGGATTTTGTCGATCTAAAAATGAGTTTTAGAACTAAAAATATATATAATATTTTCTATTTGATACTCTATTCTTTGATTTCTTAATACCCAACATTTTATCGATTCCTAATATGCTACTAGAGTTTTTAAATTTTTCTATCATTTAAGGTACTTGGGTTTATAATATTATAGTGAAAATAATAATAGGTGTCCAAAATGAAAAAACATATAGAGTTCGAGCTAAATAATTGATAGACAAATTGAAGTATTCAAATACACAAATACTTTAATTAGTTCTAAGGTAGCATCCATTAGTTGTGGATGCTTATTTGGAATCGTTTGACATATATGATCTTTATGAATAGAGGAAATATATTAGAACAAAAAAAATAATTTTTTATAAGAATATTATAGTCGATAAGTTGGTTTCTAAATTTGTTGACATATATATGAACTTGATACAATCGTTGCCATTGATTGTTTGTTGAATTGGATTGCGGTTTTACTTTCGATATTTTGAGAATACGAAAGATATTGTACGTTAGTTATCTGGGTAAAACCTCTCGCATTTAGGATCGAGAGAATATAGACTTTTACTTAAATTCAAGAGTTGTTTTAAGGTATGAAATTTGATGGAATGTGAACAAGGAACACGTGTCATGGTTATCCTATTCATGACCGGATAATGAGTATCAATTGCTATTGGGAATCATCTCGTTTATTAGAGGATCCAAATGCAATCCAAGACAAAGATCAAATTGTTGAATGAAATTATGAGTTATTTTCTAAGAAAATATAAAAATTATAAACTATAAATTAGAAATAACAAATAATATTTTAGTAATATTTATATATTATATAAATAGAAAATATCATATAAAAATTACATGCATTTAAAAATCTTTAAAATTAATTTAAAATATATATGATAATTATTTTTTATTTAATTTTATATTTTTAAATTAAGATTAAATATCAAATTTAATTTTATATCACTTGAAATAAAACAAACTTATATTAAATGCTTTAAATCCTAAATATAAATCTTTATATATTTTTTCAAAATGTAAAAAAACTTTAGTTCTATATTTTTTTAATAGGATAAAATATTAGTATTATCTAATTTCAAAAATATGTAATTGAAATTTTAAAAAATAATTTGAAAATTTTATAAAATTATCTTTGATAATGTTCAAGTGATTTTATATTCAAATTGTTCAAAAATTGCTTTAGTTTTCTAAATTTTTAAGTCACTAATTATATATATATATATATATATATATATATATATATATATATATATATATATATATATATATAATCAATATGTAAAAGTCTTATATTTTCTCTTTAGGAAGTTTATTAATTAGTTTTCATTATAATGTAGAAACTTATATAAACTTATTTTTGCCAAAATTTAAATTTGGTCTATGTGCCATTAATGTCTAAATAACATATTAACATAAATCGAAACTTAATAATCCAACAACATTTGTATATACTTTTTATGAATAATAATTTTGTTAAATTGATTTTGAAATGTAATTAACTCGAGTTTACTATTTTGTCAATCTAAAAATGAGTTTTTGATATATATATATATATATATATATATATATATATATATATTCTGTTCAATATTCTCTTCTTTGATTTATGAATACCCAATATTTTATCAAGATTTTCCTATATAATACTAGAGCATTTTATTAGGGGTCCATTTGCAATCAAAGACAAAAGATCAAACTGATGAATGAGAGTATGAATTGTTTTCTAAGAAAATATAAAATTATAAACCATAAATTAGAAATAACCAATAATATACTAATAATATTCATATATTATAAAATAGAAAATTATATATAAAAATTTTATACATTAAAAATATATAGTTGATAATTATTTTTATTTAATTTTTTAATTGATATCGATTGACAAATTTAATTTTATATCACTTAAGGATTTAAATAAAATAAACTTATCTCAAAATACTTTAAATACTAAAATGAATGTTATATATTTTTAAATATAAAATATATATATATATATATATATATATATATATATATATATATATATATATATATATTATATATAACTAATAACTTTTTGGTACTTTTAGTGAAACCAACAAGCAAAAGTCTAATATTTTTCTTTGAAATTTCATTAATTAGTTATCATTGAGATGCAAATAACTTACTAAATAACAACCATATATTTGCCCACCAAAACCTAACATATTAAAGTTGGTAAAAGAGTTATTAAATATATCTTTATTCTTTCACTAAAAGTAATATGCAATATGGAGTGGTCCGCAGTATCAAGATGAATAATTTCAAGAAGTTTTTACTTCTTGTGATATTTTCTTTGTATGCTTAGTTTGATTTCCTTTAATGCAATCTATGCAAACATCAAAATCGATGAAGTCTAAATTTTTCAAAATATTATCCTTCACTAATGTTTCAATTCTTTCCTTGGAGATATGCCCCAAACGTGTATGCCACAATATAGAAGATCTTTCATTATTGGAATTATGTTTCATTCCAATACTTGATTGTAGGGTCAATAATGTATTCGCAAACTTAAGATTCAAATTAATTACAACCATCACATAATTCCGTAACCAATTTTATTGAATCATAAAATATGCTGAGTTTACCATTACTAAAAGAAACACAATATCCTAACTCATCAATTCTAGACGGAGAAGTTAAATTTCTAGAAATTGTAGGAACAAAACATGTGTCTTCCGGATCCATCGGATGACCCGTCTCAGGCGTGGCGATAAGTCCCGATATCACTTTTGCTTTGAGACGATTTCCCATAATTATGAATCTTTCATGTTCTTTTGGTTTCGGATTGAAAGAAATCCCTATATTATTAGTAATGAGTTGAAGTGCGTAATCAATCCACCATGTATTAGAAGGAACTTCGCAATGTTTGATTCAAAACATACAAAGGTTGAGTTTATACCTTTCTTTTCGAACCATGTTCTACGTTTAATGCAATCCTTCTTTACATATCCTTTCTTGCCATAAAAGAATCACTTTACTATAATAGCTTTCTTTTCAATAGTTTGTCTAACACTTCGGACGCAAATTTCTTGATGGATGACGCTCGATTTTCTTTTCTTGTTACCAACTCATTGAGTAGTTGTTAGTACATTATATAAACTTTCCGCTTTAATCTTAATTCTTCCGAACATATATACTACTTAACTCATTCAAGTCCCACTTATCCTTATTTGTATTGTAGTGAATCTTGAATGGGCCAAACCGAGAAGGAAGAGAATTAAGAATAAAGGAGAAAGATTCATCAACATTCATTCCCAACATCTTAAGTTTTGTAGCTTTGTCACCATATTGAGGATGTGATCCTAAATTCTTGAGTACCATCATCGAGCTATAGTCAGTTCTTTCATTAATATGTCACTAATGACTTATCGACATATTTAAATCTATCTTCAATAACCTTTAAATATTCACGTGCACTAGATGCAATCGGTAATGAAGTCTTTATATTATTTGCAATTGTCATCCTTATGAACATTAAACCGAGCCTATCAAATCTCTCCCAAGCCTTTATTTCATTGACTTGTTCCACATACTTTTATTAGTTAATTCGTGAGCTTTTTAACAAACAATGCCAAATCAAGATCTAGTACGCCCAATGTAAATTGCACATGCTCTAACCATTCGAATAATTTGATCCAGTACCGGACACGGAAGCATGAGAATGTATTGACGAAAATATCATTGCAGAATATAAAATAACATTAATGCTTTGAGTTTTATCAAAATATGATGAACTATTGATATCATTAATATTTAACCTTTGGGTAAAAATATTGACATATCTAGTGTTCATACAAGATTATTTATGGAGGACTGATACCATCCTTGTGGAATAGTTTTGCTACCTTTGGGTATACAATTCTAAACTACAAGGATATCCAAAATAGTATCATCCTACCCTATCACATAATTATTTGAAATAGATTATCCTTTGTGATTATCTAAATCTCCTAATTATGCATGTAATTTTGAATATTATTTCTTTAATGTCATTGAGGACTTGTTCCTTAATGTAATTTTATAAATCATTGATCTAGGCCACTTTGGTGACTACAAGACTAATACAAGAATATAAAATACAAATTAGATTATCCTATGAATGACAAGACTTTAATTATATTTCATATCCTATAAGTCTACCATCCCAGCTACTTTGGCATCTAGATATAACTTAAGGAGATGAACTACAAATAATATTCATCAAGTTCATTTAAACTAATTCATGCGAGACATTTCAATAATAGGATAACAACCATAATAATTATTGAACACTTAATCATCAATAAAAAAAACTCATATGATAACTGTAATCATTATAATACATAAATCATGCATTTATGTGAAAAATAAATATTATTTCATAATTACTAATATTTACATGTAAATAACTGAATTAATATTCAAAAATCAATAATTGGATTTAACACATGCAATTAATAATTCATATGAGAAAACTATAAAGAAACAATAATTTATATATTTTTTTGATTAATTTTATTTAATTGGAGAATAAGTCCAATTAAATAAATTGATCAAAAATAAAATATAATCATTAAATAATAAAAAATATAATCATAATTAAATTTTATTAGATTATGTATTGATTAATTTTATAATTGAGAAAATAACCAAAATTTCTTAATTTTATAATGATAAAACTGTAATTCTAAAAAAATATATATAAAAAATTACAGATTTTTTTTAATTATAGGATTAATAAATCACAAGGGTAAAAATATAAATAACCCTATTCAGCCGAAAGATAAAATTGTAATTTCGGTGAATGACAAAACTATAATTTAAGCATAATTGATAAAATTGTAATTTTTTGATTCAATGGTAAAACTGTAATTTTCTCAAGAAAAAAAACCCTACCTTCCACTTTTACCGCCCTCGTTGCGGTTGCGACTCACGTGTGTGTAGCTGCCGCGGTGTGATTACGTCTGTTGGGATCGATCATTGCTTGCGACTACCTGCTCAAGCGTGAACAGGTCGACGCTGATCTAGCCAAGAACGCGGTAAGATTATCGTGTTTATTTCATGATGCACAACCATCAAAAATCGTTCACAAACAAACGATAAAAACTTAAGAAAAGCGGATCAATAAGATATTCGGATCATGCATCGTAAACAAAAATAATATATCTAATATTTTCTTTTGATCTCAAACCTAGGCTCGATATCAATTGTTGGCATAAAAACTATAATTATGCAATCTATTATGCGAAAAACTTTTATGTTAGGATTTAAATCAAATAATACTAGATCATTTACGATGTGTACCTTTAAATGTCATCTGCGTGAGATCCAATTAGATCTTCAAGAGCATCGCCCGACAGATCTGAATGACACCGAATATCGATCTGCAAGAGAAACTAGAATAGATCTAGACCCCTTCTCCTCTCTTCCTATCTTTTCATAGGACCACCTTAATTGATGGTTTTGGGAGATCAAGAGGATAACCGTAATCTCTTGATCTAGATCAAGAGGATAACTATAATCTCTTAATATAGTACCATGCCATTCTTGGTTTAGAGTAGGTCCTGTCTATTTATAGGCGAGAGCAGAAGGTCTAGGGTAAGTTATTAGGAGAGTTCCTTCCATCAAGGGAATCCCCTAAAATATCCCAATATAATATGGACTTTATTTAATATTGGCTAATATCTTTTATCAGAATCCAAATAATCCATAATATATCTTATTCAATTAATAAAGGATCATATAATCTTACAGAATCATCCATCGAGTTACAATAAAATTCAAGTGTGATCGGCTCTAGATCCTAGTGGCACAACTACTCTATTGAAAAGTCATTCATAAGTTTGATCTTTTCTTGGATTATAGATGGACTGTTGATAAACGAGATTTCTCCCCATCAGCATAGTTTATGTTATTCTAGCAATGATGACTACTTGTTCCGGTCGTAAATAGGAGCATCGGTTCCTTGTTTATGTTCCATCAAATTTCATACTTGAGCAACTCTCGATCTAAAAAATAGTTGATATCCTCGAGCTTAAACGACAAAGATATTTACCCATATCTTAAATGTTTTAAATCCTAAAAGTGAATCTTATATATTTTTATAAAATATAAAAGACTTTAGTTATATATTTTTGAATAGGATAAAAATTAGTATCATCCAATTTTAAAATATATAACTAAAATTTAAAAATAATTTGAAACTTTATAAAATTATCTTTGAAAACATTCAAGTGATTTTATATTTAAATTATTCAAGAATTACTTTAATTTTCTAAATTTTTAATTGATTAATATATATATATATATATATATATATATATATATATATATATATATAACTAACAACTTATTGACACTTTTAGTGGGAATAAGAAGAAGTCTTATATTTTCTCTTTTAGATTATTTTACAAAGAGAATATGATTACCTCTGAAGCACTTATTTCTTTCTCTGAGAGACATATTCTCTTGTAGAGAGAAGATAATTATCTCAAGCATCTATTTTTTCTATCTGAGACATTCTTCAGAGAGAAGATGATTACCTCAAACACTTATTTCTTTATATGCAGAGACATTCTTCTATAGAGAGAAAATAACACATGGTTCTCTGTTACGATCAATTAGCAAGCACTAAGAGGGGCAGGGGGTGGGGATTATGAATTAGTGTAAGTGTAAATTTTTATTTTAAACAAAAATGTTTCGGTTTAAGCACGATAGGAAGATATAAAGCTTATTCAAATAAAGCAAGTGAATGATAAGAAGATTACTAAGTTACTTACTTATTAATTACTTAAGAAAGAGGAAGAAAATCGAAAGATAAGACGTCGTAAGTAAAATTCGAAAGATAAGAAACGTCGTAAGTGAAATGTTTGCTTTCAAAGAGTAAACAAGATCGAAGCGTTAATAAGAAAAGTAAAAGATGAACTCACAATTCTTATAGTTGTTCAACACCAACGACCTCGTCCACTCCAGTTCTTCTTCTTGAGGCACACCAACGTCTACTAGCAATCTTCTTTGGGTAAAGACCAAACCCTTACAGTTTGCTTATAAGGGAGACTTTGAGAAAATTTCTAACTCTAAGCTCTCTCCTTCCCTTTTCTTTTCTTACAAATCACACATAATTTCTTTTTCACGAGTTTAATTGCCCAAAAGAGTTGTTGTGAATACAAGAATACTTGGGGTATTTATAGACCCCAAGTGGCTTGAAATTGGAGCAAAAATCAAACATACTCGGAAAAATTAGGTACAAGCGGTTTTCCCACCAACCTCGGTGGTTCAACCACCCGAACACTAGGGTAGGGTGGTTTACCCATCGACCCTAGGTGGTCAACCGCCAAAAGTACCCGATTCTTGGGTATGATGGTTCAACCACCCAACTTTGGCTTTATTGAATTAATTTGGATTTCATCCAAATCTAACTCAATTAGGACTCACTTCGACTCAACGATTACAATGCTTAAAGACTAGAAGCTTAAACTAAGACCTAACTTTTGCCAATCGTAACCTCCGACATTCTTGTGGTAGGTCATCCGGTCTTCTTCCGGTGATCTCCGGCATGCTCCCGACGAGTTTTTCGATCCCTTTGGCGAATCTTCTAGCGAACTCCGACAAGGTCCCACCGCATCATCCAAACCCTACCGATGCCTAAGCTTGATCTTGGCTCATCATCGATTGTAACTTCATTGCTCTGTCATAGTTAGACCTGCAAATCTTCCTCTAACACACATGTTAGATAAACACTCATCAATTGATCTCATCATCAAAATTCAAGATTCAACAATCTCCCCTTTTGATGATGACAATCAATTGATGATGGGAGTTAATTCTAACTCCTTCTAAATTCATGTCATGATAAAAGGACTTAAATTCAAGAGAATCACTCACTCTTGAATTCAAGTGAATTAGGGCAATCAATATTTTAAGCAAATCATATTTCAAGGATTGCAATAAGATATATATATATATATATATATCAACAATAATTTGCTTTTAAAGTATCATGTCATCAATGCATCAAGAATTATCATGTTATCAACACATGTCATCAACGCATCAAGGATTATCATGAATTTTAAATATTTTAAAAAATTTCTTAAGTTATTACATAAGTCATTAACACTCATTTAATTACATAAGTCACAAACATCTATTCAATTACATAAGTCATTAACATCAATTTCTCAAAAAAAAAGGTAAGAAGTGGGACTAAGGATTTTAGACTTATGAATTTTTGCTTTAAATACAATATGATTCATAAAGAACTTTCTTCCTCTTGTGAAAAAGAATGAAAGAAAACAAGGAAGAGTTACAAAAATATTATTAACAAGAACTTTCAATTTTATAGAGATGAATTTCGAAAAGAAATTTTCAAAGATAAGCTCAAAAATCTAAGAAATCCAAGAAGATTCAAGAGTTTAAGAGTTACTCATGCATTTTAAAATTATCTCATGTAATTTAGCAAATTTTTTGTAAATAATGATATAGATAATTCATATCCATAATAAGATAATTTCATAATAATATAATTTTTTAAACATTATTATCATGATAAAATCTAGATTAGTAAATCATATACTTTCAATTTTAGCATTCCGAGTTCTCTTCTAAGAAAATCAAATTGTTCTTCATTTAAGAGTTTTGTAAAAATATCCGCTAATTGATGCTTAGTGTCAATAAATTCTAAAGAGATATCTTGACAATTTATATGATGTCTAAAATCAAATATGTTTAGTTCTTGAATGTTGAATATGATTTTTGGTTAGACATATATCACTTGTGTTATCATGCTTTATAGGAATATTTTTCAATTTTATTCTATAGTCTTCTAGTATGTTTTTCATTCAAATAACTTGGACACAACATGCACTAGTATTCTGCTTCTACGGTAGATAAAGCTACTGAATTTTATTTATTGGAAGTCCAAGAAATAAGTGTATGCCCCAAAAATTGACATGTACCGATAGTGCTTTTTCTATATATTCTACATCCACCAAAATCAGCATCATAATAGGTAATCAAGTCAAAATTCTTTAATTTATAATACTATAATCCTAGTTTAGATGCTCCTTTTAAGTATCTAAAAATTCATTTAACTGCTTTCAAATAAGAGAGTTTTGGTTTAGATTGATACCTTGCACACAATCCAACACTAAACATGATATCTGGTCTTGTAGACATAAGTATAATAAACTTCCTATCATACCTCTATAAGTTTTTTAATCAAAGTTTTCTCCTTCACTATCTAAGTCCAACTTTGTAGATATGCTCATGGGAGTGTTTAATGCTTTAGTATTTTCCATCCCAAATCGTTTTATCAAGTTCAACGTGTACTTATTTTGATTAATAATAATATCATCATCAAGTTATTTTATTTGTAATCCTAAGAAGAATGTTAACTCACCCATTAGACTTATTTAAAATTCTTGACTCATTTTTTTAGTAAAAGACTCATATAAAGATCCATTTGTAGATCCAAAATGATATCATCAACATAAATTTGAATTACAAGTAAATTATTTTTAAAATACTTAAAAAATAATATGATATCAACCTTATCTTCTGAAAATTTATTTAAAATAAGAAAAGAACTAAGTCTTTTATACTAAGCTCGAGAGGATTGTTTTAATCCATAGAGAGCTTTTGTAAGTTTAAAAACATGATTAGGAAGAAGAATATTTTTAAAGCTGGGGGGTTGTTCAACATACATTTCTTCGGAAATAAAACTATTTAGAAAAGTACTTCTAATATCTATTTAAAACAACTTAAAATTTTTAAAAGAAACAAAAGCAAGGAGCATCCTTATAGCTTCAAGTCTAGCCATGAGAGCAAAGGTTTCATCATAATCGATTTCTTTTCTTAATTGAAACCTTTAGCCATTAATCTAGCTTTGTTTCTAACCATGATATCATTTTCATCTTGCTTGTTTCTAAATACCCATTTAGTATCAATCACTAAATGGTCATAGGTTTAGGAACAAGCTCTCACTACGATAATGAAGCATGACACCTCTAGTCCTTCTCCTTTTCTTGGTAGTTTTCTCCACCACTACTGTGTCCAATTATAATTATTTGCACTTGGTTTTTCAAGTAAGCCTTATTTTTTTCTATCTTGTTCTTCTTTTTGTTACTCATTCTGATTTGAAACGTGTAATGGCCCGGATTATATTGCAATATCAATCGTTCTTATTGTATGAGTAAGGGATATTCAGATAAAAACTTTACAAAGGAAAAACCATAGATTTGTCAACCAAAACATAGCATATTGAAGTTGATAAGGAGTTAATAAATGTATCATTATTCAATTACTATTATAGAAATTAAATCACTAGACTTGTCTTGATTTCTTGATATTAAGAGACACATTAGTTTGATTCATTAAAATTAAATTTTCTTTAATCTTTTTCAACTATATTTGAGATAAAAAAATGATATTTATCTTTTCAAATTTATTACTAAGGATGATAAGATTTATAATAATATCACTTTCTAAACATTACTATAAATATAAAAATATTTTAAATTAAAAGTAGGAACTTATATTAACTTATTTTTGCCACCCAACATTTTATCAGGATTTCCTAACATGATACTATAGCTTTTTAAATTTTTCTATCATTTAAGGTACTTTGGTTTATAATATTATAGTGAAAAATAATGATAGTTGTCCAAAATAAAAAAAAAACATAGAGTTCATAAGCTAAATAATTGATAGATAAATTGAAATTTTCAAATAGACAAGTACGTTACTTAGTTCTATGGTAGCATCCGTTAAATATGGATGTTTATTTAGAATCGTTTAACATATGTGATCTTTATGAAGAGAGAGAATATATTGGAACAAAAATATATTTGTTAATAGAAATATTTCGATAAGTTGGTTTCTAAATTTGTTGACACAGATATGAACTTGATACAATTGTTGCCACCAATTGTTTGTTACACTTGATTGCTAGTTTTTATGCTATTGATATTTTGAAAATATGAAAGATATCCTTCGATTGGTACATACGAATATCAGGGTAAAAACCTCTCGTGTTTAAGATCAAGAGAATATCGGCTTTTTTCTTAAAATCGAGAGCTAATTTAAAGTATGAAATTTGATGGAATGTAAACAAGGAATATGTGTCATGGTTATCATATTTATGACCACAGAATGAGTGTCAATCATTGTTAGGACAACGAAAAATGTGCTAGTATAGAATCATCTCATTTATTATGGGGTCTAAATGCAATCCAAGACAAAGGTCAAACTAATGAATGAGATTGTGAGTTATTTTCTAAGAAAATATAAAAAAATAAACCATGAATTAGAAATAATAAATAATATATTAGTAATATTTATATATTATATAAAATAAAAATAATATATAAAAATTATATACATTTAAAAATATTTTAAAGTAATTTGAAATATATATAATAATTATTTTTTATTTATTTTTTTGTTTTTATTAAGATTAACTGTAAAATTTAATTTTATATCACTTAAGGATTTAAATAAAATAAACTTATATTAAATGCTTTAAATCCTAAAAATAAATCTTATACATTTTTAAAAATATAAAAGACTTTAGTTATATATTTTTGAATAGGATAAAATATTTGTATTATCTAATTTCAAAATATGTAATTAAAATTTTAAAAGTAATTTAAAATTTTATAAAATTATCTTTGATAATGTTGGAGTGATTTTATATTCAAATTGTTCAAGAATTGCTTTAATTTTGTAAACATTTAATTGACTATATATATATATATATATATATATATATATATATATATATATTACAAACTAATAACTTATTGGCACTTTTAGTGGAACCAACAAACAAAAGTCTTATATTCTCTCTTTATGAAGTTTATTAATTAGTTTTCATTGTAATATAAATAACCACGAAGTAATTTGTCCACCAAACCCCGTATATTAAAGTTGATAAAGAGTTATTGAATGTATCATTATTTAATTCCTATAATAGTAATTGAATCACTACACTTGTCATGATATTTTGATATTAAGAGACATATTAGTTTGATTCATTTAAAATAAATTTCTTGAAAATTTTCAATTATATTTGAGATAAAAAGATGATATTTATTTTTTAAAGTTATTACAAAGGATTAAATTTTTATAATAATATAACTTTCAAAATAATATTATAAATATACAAAATATTTTAAATTAAAATGTAGGAACTTATATAAACTTATTTTTGTCAAAATTTAAATTAGATATATGTGCCATTAATGTCTAAATAACGAATTAAAATAAATCAAAACTTAATAATCCAACAAAAAATATATATTTATAAAAGAATAATAATTTTATTAAATAGATTTTGAAGCCTAATTAACTCGAGTTTACCATTTTGCTCGGGCACTTTTTTAATATAAAAATGAGTTTTTGATATATATATATATATATATTCTATTCGATACTCTATTTTTTGATTTCTGAATACCCAGCATTTTATCAAGATTTCTCAACATGATACTTGAGTTTTTCAAATTTTTCTATCATTTAAGGTACTTGGGTTTATAATATTTTAGTAAAAATAAGAAAAGTTGTCTAAAATGAAAAAACACACAGAGTTTAGAAGCCGAATAATAGATAGACAAATTGAAATATTCAAGTAGATAAGTACATTACTTAGTTCTAAGGTAGCATTAATTAGTTTTGGATTCTTATTTGGAATCATTTGACATATGAGATCTTTATGCATGGTGGGAATATATTATAATGAGATATATATTTTTTAATAGGAATATTACAGTCGATAAGTTGGTCTTTAAATTTGTTGACGCAGATATGAACCTAAAATAGTTGTTGTCTCCCTGATTGTTTGTTGCACTGAATTGCTCATTTTTACATGATTGATCTTTTAAGAATACGAAAGATATCTATCGATCTGTATATATCGTTATCAAGGTAAAAACTTGTCACGTTTATGATTGAGAGAATATAAATTTATTTCTTAAGTTCGAGGGCTACTATAAAGTATGAAATTTGTGAACATAAGCAGGGGACACGTGTCATGGTTATCCTATTCATGATCTTAGAATGAGTGGCTATGGTTGCTGGGACAATGAAAATGATGCTAGTGTGAAATCATCTCGTTTATTAGGGGGTCCATATGCAATCAAAGACAAAAATTAAAACTGATGAATGAGAGTACGAGTCATTTTCTAAGAAAATATAAAAAGTATAAACCATAAATTAGAAATAACCAATAATATATTTGTAATATTCATATATTATAAAATAGAAAAATATAAAAATTTTATACATTTAAAAATACATAGTTGATAATTATTTTTATTTAATTTTTTTATTTTTCTAATTGATATTGACTATCAAATTTAATTTTATATCACTTAAGGACTTAAATAAAATAAACTTATCTTAAATTCTTTAATCCTAAAAATGAATCTTATACATTTTTTAAAATGTAAAAATACTTTAGTTATATATTTTTTAATAGTATAAAAAATTAGTATTATCAAATTTCAAAAGCTTGTAATTGAAATTTTTAAAAAATAGTTTAAAATTTTATAAAATTATCTTTGATAATTTTTAAGTAATTTTATATTAAATTATTTAATAATTGCTTTAATTTTTGAAACTTTTAATTGACTAATATATATATATATATATATATATATATAATTTATACCAACTAACAACTTATTAACACTTTTAGTGGATCCAAGCAAAAGTCTAATATTTTCCCTTTGGAAAGTTTATTAATTAGTTATCATTGAGATGCAAATAACTTATAAAGTAATAAACATATATTTGTCCATCAAAACCTAGTATATTGAAGTTGATAAAGAGATTAAATATATCATTATTCAATTACTATAATAGAAATTGAATGACTAAACTTGTCTTAATTTATTGATATTAAGAGACATGTTGGTTTGATTCATTGAAATTAAATTTCTCGAAACTTTTCTAACTATATTTGAGATTAAAAGATAATATTTATCTTTTCAAAGTTAGAGCTTATTATAAATATTAAAAATATTTTTATAATAATATCACTTTCAAAACATTATTATAAATATTAAAAATATTTTAAATTGAAAAGTTAGAGCTTATATTAACTTATTTTTGCCAAAATTTATAATTGCATTTAGGTGCCATTAATGCCAAAATAGTGAATTAATATAAATCGAAACTTAATGATTGAACAAAATTTGTATATATTTTTATATAAGAATAATAATTTTGGTAAATATATTTTGAAGCATAACTAACTCGAGTTTACAATTTAGCTAGCACACTTTGTCGATCTAAAAATAAATTTTTAATCTAAAAAAATATATATAAATACATATATATATTCTATCATATATTCTCTTCTTTGATTTCTTAATATCCAACATTTTATCAAGATTTTCGAACATGATACTAGAGTTTCTTAAATTTTCCTATCATTTAAGGTACTTAGGTTTATAATATTATAGTAAAAAAATAAAAGTTGTCCAAAAGGCAAAAACTCATAGAGTTTAGAAGCTAAATAATGGATAGACAAATTGAAATATTTAAACTGACAAGTACATTAATTAGTTCTAAGGTAGTATCCATAAATTGTGGATACTTATTTGGAATTGTTTGACAGTAATCTTTAAAAAGAAAGAAAATATATTGGAATAGAAAATATATTTTTTAATAAAAATATTATAGTCAATAAGTTGGTCTCCAAATTTATTGATGCAGATATAAACTTGATACGCTTTTGCCTCCTCCATTATTTGTTACACTAGATTGTTGATTTTATGTTATTGATTTTTTGAGCATACGAAAGATATCACAACAACGATAGAAAATAATATACTAGTAATATTCATATATTATAAAATAGAAAATAATATATAAAAATTTTATGCTTTTAAAATATATAGATGGTAATTATTTTTATTTATTTTTATTTTAAATTAATTTTAATTATCAAATTTAATTTTATATCACTTAAGAATTTAAATAAAATAAACTTATATTAAATGCTTTAAATCCTAAAAATGAATCTTATACATTTTTCTAAAATATAAAAAAACTTTAGTTATATATTTTTTGAATAGGATAAAAAAACTAGTAATTTTTAATTTAAAAAATATGTAATTGAAGTTTTAGAAAATAATTTAAAAATTTTATAAAATTATCTTTAATAATGTTCAAGTAATCTTATATTCAAATTATTCAATAATTGATTTCATTGACTAATAATATATATCTATACATATATATATATATATATATATAAAGAGGAAATATATTAGAGCGAAAAATATATTTTTTAATAGGAATATTACAACCGATAATCTCCAAATTTGCTGATGTAGATATGAATCTGATGTAGGTGTTGCCTCCCCGATTGTTTATTGCACTGTATTGCTGGTTTTTACGTTATTGATTTTTTGAGTCTACGAAAGATATCATTCGATTAGTACATATGATTATTATGGTAAAAACCATTCGTGTTTAAGATCGAGAGAATATGGATTTCATTTTTTACGGTCGAGGGCTACTTTAAAGTATAAAATTTGAGGTAACGTGAATAAGAAACGTATATCGTGGTTATCTTATTCATGACCCTAGAATAAGTAGCTATCATTTTTGTGACAGTAAAAACTTCACTAGTGTGGAATTAACTTATTTATTAGGGATCCACATCCAATCCATGACAAAAATAAAACTGATGAATGAGAGTATGAGTTATTTTCTAAGAAAATATAAAAAAATAAACATTAAATTAGATATAACAAATAGTATACTAGTAATATTCATATATTATAAAAATAAAAAATAATATAAAAAATGTATGTATTTAAAATTTTTTGAAATAAATTTAAAATATAAAGTTGATAATTATTTTATTTAAATTTTTATATTTTTAATTGATATTGGATATCAAATTTAATTTTATATCACTTAATCATTTTATCCATGTAGAAGAATATGTCTCATAGAAAGAAATAGGTGCTTAGATCTTCTCTTTGCATAAGATGTCTTTGTATTGAAATAAATAAGTGCTTGAGGTAAATCATCTTTTCTCTAAAACAATCTCTCTGCATATAAAGAAGCACATGTATGCTAGTGATGATCATATATAGAAGAGGAAAACCCTTAGAGTAGAGTCGTTCACTACGATAACGAAGCATAGCATCTCTTATCCTTCTCCTTTTTGGTGGTTTTCTACCACTCTGCCCAATTATGATTATTTCCATTTAGTTTTTCAGGCAAGTCTAATTTGTTTCTATCTTGTTCTTCTTTTTGGTTGCTCATTCTTATTTGAAATGTTTAGTGGCCCGGATCATATTGTAATGTCAATTGTTCTTATTGTATGAGTACAGGATATCCAAATAAAAATTTTATAAAGTAAAAACCATAAATTTGTGTATCAAAACTTAGCATATTGAAGTTAATAAGGAGTTACTAAATATATCATTATTCAATTATTATCGTAGAAATTAAATCACTAGACTTGTCTAGATTTCTTGATATTAAGAGACATATTGGTTTGATAAAAAGATGATATTTATCTTTCAAAGTTATTTCTAAGGATGAAAAACTGTATAATAATATCAATTTCTAAACATTATCACAAATATAAAAAATATTTTAAATTAAAATGTAGGAACTTATATTAACTTATTTTTGCCAAAATTTATAACTTGATTTAGGTGCCATTAATGTCTAAATAGCGAATTAACATAAATTGAAACTTAATAATCCAATAAAATTTGTATATATTTTTAAGAATGAATAATAATTTTGGTAAATAGATTTTGAAGATTAACTAACTCGAGTTTATCATTTTGCTGAGGATTTTGTCGATCTAAAAATGAGTTTTAGAACTAAAAATATATATAATATTTTCTATTTGATACTCTATTCTTTGATTTCTTAATACCCAACATTTTATCAGGATTCCTAATATGCTACTAGAGTTTTTTAAATTTTTCTATCATTTAAGGTACTTGGGTTTATAATA
The DNA here is from genome assembly GCA_021527575.1 of Ensete glaucum. Taxonomy (NCBI): domain Eukaryota; kingdom Viridiplantae; phylum Streptophyta; class Magnoliopsida; order Zingiberales; family Musaceae; genus Ensete; species Ensete glaucum. Next base: position 21,288,010 of record CM038558.1, read on the forward strand.
TTATAGTGAAAATAATAATAGGTGTCCAAAATGAAAAAACATATAGAGTTCGAAGCTAAATAATTGATAGACAAATTGAAGTATTCAAATACACAAATACTTTAATTAGTTCTAAGGTAGCATCCATTAGTTGTGGATGCTTATTTGGAATCGTTTGACATATATGATCTTTATGAATAGAGGAAATATATTAGAACAAAAAAAATAATTTTTTATAAGAATATTATAGTCGATAAGTTGGTTTCTAAATTTGTTGACATATATATGAACTTGATACAATCGTTGCCATTGATTGTTTGTTGAATTGGATTGCGTTTTACTTTCGATATTTTGAGAATACGAAAGATATTGTACGTTCGTTATCTGGGTAAAACCTCTCGCATTTAGGATCGAGAGAATATAGACTTTTACTTAAATTCAAGAGTTGTTTTAAGGTATGAAATTTGATGGAATGTGAACAAGGAACACGTGTCATGGTTATCCTATTCATGACCGGATAATGAGTATCAATTGCTATTGGGAATCATCTCGTTTATTAGAGGATCCAAATGCAATCCAAGACAAAGATCAAATTGTTGAATGAAATTATGAGTTATTTTCTAAGAAAATATAAAAATTATAAACTATAAATTAGAAATAACAAATAATATTTTAGTAATATTTATATATTATATAAATAGAAAATATCATATAAAATTACATGCATTTAAAAATCTTTAAAATTAATTTAAAATATATATGATAATTATTTTTATTTAATTTTATATTTTTAAATTAAGATTAAATATCAAATTTAATTTTATATCACTTAAGGATTGAAATAAAACAAACTTATATTAAATGCTTTAAATCCTAAATATAAATCTTTATATATTTTTCAAAATGTAAAAAACTTTAGTTCTATATTTTTTAATAGGATAAAATATTAGTATTATCTAATTTCAAAAATATGTAATTGAAATTTTAAAAATAATTTGAAAATTTTATAAAATTATCTTTGATAATGTTCAAGTGATTTTATATTCAAATTGTTCAAAAATTGCTTTAGTTTTCTAAATTTTTAAGTCACTAATTATATATATATATATATATATATATATATATATATATATATATATGTATATGTTCACTTATATACAAACTAATAACTTATTGGCACTTTTAATGTAATCAATATGTAAAAGTCTTATATTTTCTCTTTAGGAAGTTTATTAATTAGTTTTCATTATAATGTAGAAACTTATATAAACTTATTTTTGCCAAAATTTAAATTTGGTCTATGTGCCATTAATGTCTAAATAACATATTAACATAAATCGAAACTTAATAATCCAACAACATTTGTATATACTTTTTATGAATAATAATTTTGTTAAATTGATTTTGAAATGTAATTAACTCGAGTTTACTATTTTGTCAATCTAAAAATGAGTTTTTGAAATATATATATATATATATATATATATATATATATATATTCTGTTCAATATTCTCTTCTTTGATTTATGAATACCCAATATTTTATCAAGATTTTCCTATATAATACTAGAGCATTTTATTAGGGTCCATTTGCAATCAAAGACAAAAGATCAAACTGATGAATGAGAGTATGAATTGTTTTCTAAGAAAATATAAAATTATAAACCATAAATTAGAAATAACCAATAATATACTAATAATATTCATATATTATAAAATAGAAAATTATATATAAAAATTTTATACATTAAAAATATATAGTTGATAATTATTTTTATTTAATTTTTTAATTGATATCGATTGACAAATTTAATTTTATATCACTTAAGGATTTAAATAAAATAAACTTATCTCAAAATACTTTAAATACTAAAATGAATGTTATATATTTTTAAATATAAAATACTATATATATATATATATATATATATATATATATATATATATATATATATATATAAGTGAAATTTATACCAACTAATAACTTTTTGGTACTTTTAGTGAAACCAACAAGCAAAAGTCTAATATTTTTTCTTTGAAATTTCATTAATTAGTTATCATTGAGATGCAAATAACTTACTAAATAACAACCATATATTTGCCCACCAAAACCTAACATATTAAAGTTGGTAAAAGAGTTATTAAATATATCTTTATTCTTTCACTAAAAGTAATATGCAATATGGAGTGGTCCGCAGGTATCAGTATGAATAATTTCAAGAAGTTTTTTACTTCTTGTGATATTTTTCTTTGTATGCTTAGTTTGATTTCCTTTAATGCAATCTATGCAAACATCAAAATCAGTGAAGTCTAAATTTTTCAAAATATTATCCTTCACTAATGTTTCAATTCTTTCCTTGGAGATATGCCCCAAACGTGTATGCCACAATATAGAAGATCTTTCATTATTGGAATTATGTTTCATTCCAATACTTGATTGTAGGGTCAATAATGTATTCGCAAACTTAAGATTCAAATTAATTCTGTACAAACCATCACACAGAATTCCAGAACCAATTTTTATTGAATCATAAAATATGCTGAGTTTACCATTACTAAAAGAAACACAATATCCTAACTCATCAATTCTAGACAGAGAAGTTAAATTTCTAGAAATTGTAGGAACAAAACATGTGTCTTCCAGATCCATCAGATGACCCGTCTCTAGGCGTAAGCGATAAGTCCCTACTGATATCACTTTTGCTTTGAGACGATTTCCCATAATTATGAATCTTTCATGTTCTTTTGGTTTCCGGATTGAAAGAAATCCCTATATATTATTAGTAATGAGTTGAAGTGCCAGAATCAATCCACCATGTATTAGAAGGAACTTCTGCAATGTTTGATTCAAAACATACAAAGGTTGAGTTTATACCTTTCTTTTCGAACCATGTTCTACGTTTAATGCAATCCTTCTTTACATATCCTTTCTTGCCATAAAAGAATCACTTTACTATAATAGCTTTCTTTTCAATAGTTTGTCTAACACTTCCAGACCCGGCAAATTTCTTCGATGGATGACGCTTCGATTTTCTTTTCTTGTTACCAACTCATTGAGTAGTTGTTAGTACATTATATAAACTTTCCTGCTTTAATCTTAATTCTTCCTGAACATATATACTACTTAACTCATTCAAGTCCCACTTATCCTTATTTGTATTGTAGTGAATCTTGAATGGGCCAAACTGAGAAGGAAGAGAATTAAGAATAAACTGCACAAGGAAAGATTCATCAACATTCATTCCCAACATCTTAAGTTTTGTAGCTTTGTCAGCCATATTGAGGATGTGATCCTAAATTCTTCGAGTACCATCATACTGAGCTATAGTCAGTTCTTTCATTAATATGTCAGCTAATGACTTATCGACATATTTAAATCTATCTTCAATAACCTTTAAATATTCACGTGCACTAGATGCAATCGGAATGAAGTCTTTATATTATTTGCAATTGTCATCCTTATGAACATTAAACTGAGCCTATCAAATCTCTCCCAAGCCTTTATTTCATTGACTTGTTCCACAGTACTTTTATTAGTTAATTCTGTGAGCTTTTTAACAAACAATGCCAAATCAAGATCTAGTACGCCCAATGTAAATTGCACATGCTCTAACCATTCTGAATAATTTGATCCAGAGAGTACCGGGACACTGGAAGCATGAGAATGTATTGACGAAAATATCATTGCAGAATATAAAATAACATTAATGCTTTGAGTTTTATCAAAATATGATGAACTATTGATATCATTAATATTTAACCTTTGGGTAAAAATATTGACATATCTAGTGTTCATACAAGATTATTTATGGAGGATGATACCATCCTTGTGGAATAGTTTTGCTACCTTTGGGTATACAATTCTAAACTACAAGGATATCCAAAATAGTATCATCCTACCCTATCACATAATTATTTGAAATAGATTATCCTTTGTGATTATCTAAATCTCCTAATTATGCATGTAATTTTGAATATTATTTCTTTAATGTCATTGAGGACTTGTTCCTTAATGTAATTTTATAAATCATTGATCTAGGCCACTTTGGTGACTACAAGACTAATACAGTAATATAAAATACAAATTAGATTATCCTATGAATGACAAGACTTTAATTATATTTCATATCCTATAAGTCTACCATCCCGCTACTTTGGTCTACGATATAACTTAAGGAGATGAACTACAAATAATATTCATCAAGTTCATTTAAACTAATTCATCCGAGACATTTCAATAATAGGATAACAACCATAATAATTATTGAACACTTAATCATCAATAAAAAACTCATATGATAATCAGAATCATTATAATACATAAATCATGCATTTATGTGAAAAATAAATATTATTTCATAATTACTAATATTTACATGTAAATAACTGAATTAATATTCAAAAATCAATAATTGGATTTAACACATGCAATTAATAATTCATATGAGAAAACTATAAAGAAACAATAATTTATATATTTTTTACGATTAATTTTATTTAATTGGAGAAGCCCATAAGTCCAATTAAATAAATTGATCAAAAATAAAATATAATCATTAAATAATAAAAATATAATCATAATTAAATTTTATTAGATTATGTATTGATTAATTTTATAATTGAGAAAATAACCAAAATTTCTTAATTTTATAATGATAAAACTGTAATTCTAAAAAATATATATAAAAGAATTACAGATTTTTTTAATTATAGGATTAATAAATCACAAGGGTAAAAATATAAATAACCCTATTCAGAAAGATAAAATTGTAATTTTGAATGACAAAACTATAATTTAAGCATAATTGATAAAATTGTAATTTTTGATTCAATGGTAAACTGTAATTTTCTCAAGAAAAACCCTACCTTCCACTTTTACCGCCGCCCGAGCAGGCTCACGTGGCGCTGATCGCCAACGCCGCGACGCCAATAGGTTACGTTGCCGTTGATGCGCCGCACACGACTACCTACCCTGCCCAGCGGCTACCGTGCAAGACACGCCGCTGTCAGCAGATCTAGCCAAGAACGCGGTAAGATTATCGTGTTTATTTCATGATGCACAACCATCAAAAATCGTTCACAAACAAACGATAAAAACTTAACAAAAAGAAAATGATCAATAAGATATTCGATCATGCATCGTAAACAAAAATAATATATCTAATATTTTCTTTTGATCTCAAACCTAGGCTCGATATCAATTGTTGGCATAAAACTATAATTATGCAATCTATTATGTAAAAACTTTTATGTTAGGATTTAAATCAAATAATACTAGATCATTTACGATGTGTACCTTTAAATGTCATCTGCGTGAGATCCAATTAGATCTTCAAGAGCATCGCGGATCCGAATGACACCGAATATCGATCTGCAAGAGAAACTAGAATAGATCTAGACCCTTTCCTCTCTTCCTATCTTTTCATAGGACCACCTTAATTGATGGTTTTGGGAGATCAAGAGGATAATCGTAATCTCTTGATCTAGATCAAGAGGATAACTATAATCTCTTAATATAGTACCATGCCATTCTTGGTTTAGAGTAGGTCCTATTTATAGTAGAGCGAAGGTCTAGGGTAAGTTATTAGGAGAGTTCCTTCCATCAAGGGAATCCCTAAAATATCCCAATATAATATGGACTTTATTTAATATTGGCTAATATCTTTTATCGAATCCAAATAATCCATAATATATCTTATTCAATTAATAAAGGATCATATAATCTTACGAATCATCCATCGAGTTACAATAAAATTCAAGTGTGATCGGCTCTAGATCCTAGTGGCACAACTACTCTATTGAAAAGTCATTCATAAGTTTGATCTTTTCTTGGATTATAGATGGACCGTTGATAAACGAGATTTCTCCCCATCAGATAGTTTATGTTATTCTAGCAATGATGACTACTTGTTCCGGGGTCGTAAATAGGAGAAGTAAGGCATCAGTTCCTTGTTTATGTTCCATCAAATTTCATACTTCGAAGCAACTCTCGATCTAAAAAAAATAGTTGATATCCTCAGGAGCTTAAACGACAAAGATATTTACCCATATCTTAAATGTTTTAAATCCTAAAAGTGAATCTTATATATTTTTATAAAATATAAAAAGACTTTAGTTATATATTTTTTGAATAGGATAAAAAATTAGTATCATCCAATTTTAAAATATATAACTAAAATTTAAAAAATAATTTGAAACTTTATAAAATTATCTTTGAAAACATTCAAGTGATTTTATATTTAAATTATTCAAGAATTACTTTAATTTTCTAAATTTTTAATTGATTAATATATATATATATATATATATATATATAAAAGTGGAATTTATATCAACTAACAACTTATTGACACTTTTAGTGGGAATAAGAAGAAGTCTTATATTTTCTCTTTTAGATTATTTTACAAAGAGAATATGATTACCTCAAGCACTTATTTCTTTCTCTCAGAGACATATTCTCTTGTAGAGAAGATAATTATCTCTGAAGCATCTATTTTTTCTATACAGACATTCTTCTCAGAGAAGATGATTACCTCAAACACTTATTTCTTTATATGCAGAGACATTCTTCTATAGAGAGAAAATAACACATGGTTCTCTGTTACGATCAATTAGCAAGCACTAAGAGGGGGGGGTGGGGATTATGAATTAGTGTAAGTGTAAATTTTTATTTTAAACAAAAATGTTTCGGTTTAAGCACGATAGGAAGATATAAAGCTTATTCAAATAAAGCAAGTGAATGATAAGAAGATTACTAAGTTACTTACTTATTAATTACTTAAGAAAGAGGAAGAAAATCAAAGATAAGAAACGTCGTAAGTAAAATTCGAAAGATAAGAAACGTCGTAAGTGAAATGTTTGCTTTCAAAGAGTAAACAAGATCGAAGCGTTAATAAGAAAAGTAAAAGATGAACTCACAATTCTTATAGTTGTTCAACACCAACGACCACGTCCACTCAGTTCTTCTTCTTGAGGCACACCAACGCCTACTAGCAATCTTCTTTGGGTAAAGACCAAACCCTTACAGTTTGCTTATAAGGGAGACTTTGAGAAAATTTCTAACTCTAAGCTCTCTCCTTCCCTTTTCTTTTCTTACAAATCACACATAATTTCTTTTCACGAGTTTAATTGCCCAAAAGAGTTGTTGTGAATACAAGAATACTTGGGGTATTTATAGACCCCAAGTGGCTTGAAATTGGAGCAAAAATCAAACATACTCGGAAAAATTAGGTACAAGCGGTTTTCCCACCAACCTCGGTGGTTCAACCACCGAACACTAGGGTAGGGTGGTTTACCCATCGCCCTAGGCGGTCAACCGCCAAAAGTACCCAGATTCTTGGGTATGATGGTTCAACCACCCAACTTTGGCTTTATTGAATTAATTTGGATTTCATCCAAATCTAACTCAATTAGGACTCACTTCGACTCAACGATTACAATGCTTAAAGACTAGAAGCTTAAACTAAGACCTAACTTTTGCCAACTGTAACCTCCGACATTCTTGTGGTAGGTCATCCGGTCTTCTTCCGGTGATCTCCGGCATGCTCCCGACGAGTTTTTCGATCCCTTTGGCGAATCTTCTAGCGAACTCCCGACAAGGTCCCACTGCATCATCCAAACCCGGCCTGATGCCTAAGCTTGATCTTGGCTCATCATCTGATTGTAACTTCATTGCTCCTGTCATAGTTAGACCTGCAAATCTTCCTCTAACACACATGTTAGATAAACACTCATCAATTGATCTCATCATCAAAATTCAAGATTCAACAATCTCCCCTTTTGATGATGACAATCAATTGATGATGGGAGTTAATTCTAACTCCTTCTAAATTCATGTCATGATAAAAAGGACTTAAATTCAAGAGAATCACTCACTCTTGAATTCAAGTGAATTAGGGCAATCAATATTTTAAGCAAATCATATTTCAAGGATTGCAATAAGATATATATATATATATATATCAACAATAATTTGCTTTTAAAGTATCATGTCATCAATGCATCAAGAATTATCATGTTATCAACACATGTCATCAACGCATCAAGGATTATCATGAATTTTAAATATTTTAAAAAAAATTTCTTAAGTTATTACATAAGTCATTAACACTCATTTAATTACATAAGTCACAAACATCTATTCAATTACATAAGTCATTAACATCAATTTCTCCCCCTCTGTCATAAAAAAAAAGGTAAGAAGTGGGACTAAGGATTTTAGACTTATGAATTTTTGCTCTCCCGTTTTAAAATACAATATGATTCATAAAGAACTTTCTTCCTCTTGTGAAAAAGAATGAAAGAAAACAAGGAAGAGTTACAAAAATATTATTAACAAGAACTTTCAATTTTATAGAGATGAATTTCGAAAAGAAATTTTCAAAGATAAGCTCAAAAATCTAAGAAATCCAAGAAGATTCAAGAGTTTAAGAGTTACTCATGCATTTTAAAATTATCTCATGTAATTTAGCAAATTTTTTGTAAATAATGATATAGATAATTCATATCCATAATAAGATAATTTCATAATAATATAATTTTTTAAACATTATTATCATGATAAAATCTAGATTAGTAAATCATATACTTTCAATTTTAGCATTCCGAGTTCTCTTCTAAGAAAATCAAATTGTTCTTCATTTAAGAGTTTTGTAAAAATATCCGCTAATTGATGCTTAGTGTCAATAAATTCTAAAGAGATATCTTGACAATTTATATGATGTCTAAAATCAAATATGTTTAGTTCTTGAATGTTGAATATGATTTTGGTTAGACATATATCACTTGTGTTATCATGCTTTATAGGAATATTTTTCAATTTTATTCTATAGTCTTCTAGTATGTTTTTCATTCAAATAACTTGGACACAACATGCACTAGTATTCGCTTCTACGGTAGATAAAGCTACTGAATTTTATTTATTGGAAGTCCAAGAAATAAGTGTATGCCCCAAAATTGACATGTACCGATAGTGCTTTTTCTATATATTCTACATCCACCAAAATCAGCATCATAATAGGTAATCAAGTCAAAATTCTTTAATTTATAATACTATAATCCTAGTTTAGATGCTCCTTTTAAGTATCTAAAATTCATTTAACTGCTTTCAAATAAGAGAGTTTTGGTTTAGATTGATACCTTGCACACAATCCAACACTAAACATGATATCCGGTCTTGTAGACATAAGTATAATAAACTTCCTATCATACCTCTATAAGTTTTTAATCAAAGTTTTCTCCTTCACTATCTAAGTCCAACTTTGTAGATATGCTCATGGGAGTGTTTAATGCTTTAGTATTTTCCATCCCAAATCGTTTTATCAAGTTCAACGTGTACTTATTTTGATTAATAATAATATCATCATCAAGTTATTTTATTTGTAATCCTAAGAAGAATGTTAACTCACCCATTAGACTTATTTAAAATTCTTGACTCATTTTTTAGTAAAAGACTCATATAAAGATCCATTTGTAGATCCAAAATGATATCATCAACATAAATTTGAATTACAAGTAAATTATTTTTAAAATACTTAAAAAATAATATGATATCAACCTTATCTTCTGAAAATTTATTTAAAATAAGAAAAGAACTAAGTCTTTTATACTAAGCTCGAGAGGATTGTTTTAATCCATAGAGAGCTTTTGTAAGTTTAAAAACATGATTAGGAAGAAGAATATTTTTAAAGCTGGGGGTTGTTCAACATACATTTCTTCGGAAATAAAACTATTTAGAAAAGTACTTCTAATATCTATTTAAAACAACTTAAAATTTTTAAAAGAAACGAAAGCAAGGAGCATCCTTATAGCTTTAAGTCTAGCCATGAGAGCAAAGGTTTCATCATAATCGATTTCTTTTCTTAATTGAAACCTTTAGCCATTAATCTAGCTTTGTTTCTAACCATGATATCATTTTCATCTTGCTTGTTTCTAAATACCCATTTAGTATCAATCACTAAATGGTCATAGGTTTAGGAACAAGCTCTCACTACGATAATGAAGCATGACACCTCTAGTCCTTCTCCTTTTCTTGGTAGTTTTCTCCACCACTCGTGTCCAATTATAATTATTTGCACTTGGTTTTCAAGTAAGCCTTATTTTTTCTATCTTGTTCTTCTTTTTGTTACTCATTCGATTTGAAACGTGTAATGGCGGATTATATTGCAATATCAATCGTTCTTATTGTATGAGTAAGGGATATTCAGATAAAAACTTTACAAAGGAAAAAACCATAGATTTGTCAACCAAAACATAGCATATTGAAGTTGATAAGGAGTTAATAAATGTATCATTATTCAATTACTATTATAGAAATTAAATCACTAGACTTGTCTTGATTTCTTGATATTAAGAGACACATTAGTTTGATTCATTAAAATTAAATTTTCTTTAATCTTTTTCAACTATATTTGAGATAAAAATGATATTTATCTTTTCAAATTTATTACTAAGGATGATAAGATTTATAATAATATCACTTTCTAAACATTACTATAAATATAAAAATATTTTAAATTAAAAGTAGGAACTTATATTAACTTATTTTTGCCACCCAACATTTTATCGGATTTCCTAACATGATACTATAGCTTTTTAAATTTTTCTATCATTTAAGGTACTTTGGTTTATAATATTATAGTGAAAAATAATGATAGTTGTCCAAAATAAAAAAAACATAGAGTTCATAAGCTAAATAATTGATAGATAAATTGAAATTTTCAAATAGACAAGTACGTTACTTAGTTCTATGGTAGCATCCGTTAAATATGGATGTTTATTTAGAATCGTTTAACATATGTGATCTTTATGAAGAGAGAGAATATATTGGAACAAAAATATATTTGTTAATAGAAATATTTCGATAAGTTGGTTTCTAAATTTGTTGACACAGATATGAACTTGATACAATTGTTGCCACCAATTGTTTGTTACACTTGATTGCTAGTTTTTATGCTATTGATATTTTGAAAATATGAAAGATATCCTTCGATACGAATATCAGGGTAAAAACCTCTCGTGTTTAAGATCAAGAGAATATCGGCTTTTTTCTTAAAATCGAGAGCTAATTTAAAGTATGAAATTTGATGGAATGTAAACAAGGAATATGTGTCATGGTTATCATATTTATGACCACAGAATGAGTGTCAATCATTGTTAGGACAACGAAAAATGTGCTAGTATAGAATCATCTCATTTATTATGGGGTCTAAATGCAATCCAAGACAAAGGTCAAACTAATGAATGAGATTGTGAGTTATTTTCTAAGAAAATATAAAAAAATAAACCATGAATTAGAAATAATAAATAATATATTAGTAATATTTATATATTATATAAAATAAAAATAATATATAAAAATTATATACATTTAAAAATATTTTAAAGTAATTTGAAATATATATAATAATTATTTTTTATTTATTTTTTTGTTTTTATTAAGATTAACTGTAAAATTTAATTTTATATCACTTAAGGATTTAAATAAAATAAACTTATATTAAATGCTTTAAATCCTAAAAATAAATCTTATACATTTTTTAAAAATATAAAAAGACTTTAGTTATATATTTTTTGAATAGGATAAAATATTTGTATTATCTAATTTCAAAAATATGTAATTAAAATTTTAAAAGTAATTTAAAAATTTTATAAAATTATCTTTGATAATGTTGGAGTGATTTTATATTCAAATTGTTCAAGAATTGCTTTAATTTTGTAAACATTTAATTGACTAATATATATATATATATATATATATATATATATATATATATTACAAACTAATAACTTATTGGCACTTTTAGTGGAACCAACAAACAAAAGTCTTATATTCTCTCTTTATGAAGTTTATTAATTAGTTTTCATTGTAATATAAATAACCACGAAGTAATTTGTCCACCAAACCCATATTAAAGTTGATAAAGAGTTATTGAATGTATCATTATTTAATTCCTATAATAGTAATTGAATCACTACACTTGTCATGATATTTTGATATTAAGAGACATATTAGTTTGATTCATTTAAAATAAATTTCTTGAAAATTTTCAATTATATTTGAGATAAAAAGATGATATTTATTTTTTAAAGTTATTACAAAGGATTAAAATTTTTATAATAATATAACTTTCAAAATAATATTATAAATATACAAAATATTTTAAATTAAAATGTAGGAACTTATATAAACTTATTTTTGTCAAAATTTAAATTAGATATATGTGCCATTAATGTCTAAATAACGAATTAAAATAAATCAAAACTTAATAATCCAACAAAAATATATATATATTTATAAAAGAATAATAATTTTATTAAATAGATTTTGAAGCCTAATTAACTCGAGTTTACCATTTTGCTGCACTTTTTAATATAAAATGAGTTTTGATATATATATATATATATATTCTATTCGATACTCTATTTTTGATTTAATGATTTTATCAAGATTTCTCAACATGATACTTGAGTTTTCAAATTTTTCTATCATTTAAGGTACTTGGGTTTATAATATTTTAGTAAAAATAAGAAAAGTTGTCTAAAATGAAAAACACACGAGTTTAGAAGAATAATAGATAGACAAATTGAAATATTCAAGTAGATAAGTACATTACTTAGTTCTAAGGTAGCATTAATTAGTTTTGGATTCTTATTTGGAATCATTTGACATATGAGATCTTTATGCATGGTGGGAATATATTATAATGAGATATATATTTTTAATAGGAATATTACAGATAAGTTGGTCTTTAAATTTGTTGACGAGATATGAACTAAAATAGTTGTTGTCTCCACGATTGTTTGTTGCCGAATTGCTCATTTTACATGATTGATCTTTTAATCGAAAGATATCTATCGATCTGTATATATCGTTATCAAGGTAAAACTTGTCACGTTTATGATTGAGAGAATATAAATTTATTTCTTAAGTTCGAGGGCTACTATAAAGTATGAAATTTGAGAACATAAACAGGGACACGTGTCATGGTTATCCTATTCATGATCTTAGAATGAGTGGCTATGGTTCTTGGACAATGAAAATGATGCTAGTGTGAAATCATCTCGTTTATTAGGGGTCCATATGCAATCAAAGACAAAAATTAAAAGCGATGAATGAGAGTACGAGTCATTTTCTAAGAAAATATAAAAGTATAAACCATAAATTAGAAATAACCAATAATATATTTGTAATATTTATATATTATAAAATAGAAAAATATAAAAATTTTATACATTTAAAATACATAGTTGATAATTATTTTTATTTAATTTTTTTATTTTTCTAATTGATATTGACTATCAAATTTAATTTTATATCACTTAAGGACTTAAATAAAATAAACTTATCTTAAATTCTTTAATCCTAAAAATGAATCTTATACATTTTTTAAAATGTAAAAATACTTTAGTTATATATTTTTTAATAGTATAAAAAATTAGTATTATCAAATTTCAAAAGCTTGTAATTGAAATTTTTAAAAAATAGTTTAAAATTTTATAAAATTATCTTTGATAATTTTTAAGTAATTTTATATTAAATTATTTAATAATTGCTTTAATTTTTGAAACTTTTAATTGACTAATATATATATATATATATATATATATATATATATATAAAATTTATACCAACTAACAACTTATTAACACTTTTAGTGGATCCAAGCAAAAGTCTAATATTTTCCCTTTGGAAAGTTTATTAATTAGTTATCATTGAGATGCAAATAACTTATAAAGTAATAAACATATATTTGTCCATCAAAACCTAGTATATTGAAGTTGATAAAGAGATTAAATATATCATTATTCAATTACTATAATAGAAATTGAATGACTAAACTTGTCTTAATTTATTGATATTAAGAGACATGTTGGTTTGATTCATTGAAATTAAATTTCTAAACTTTTCTAACTATATTTGAGATTAAAAGATAATATTTATCTTTTCAAAGTTAGAGCTTATTATAAATATTAAAAATATTTTTATAATAATATCACTTTCAAAACATTATTATAAATATTAAAAATATTTTAAATTGAAAAGTTAGAGCTTATATTAACTTATTTTTGCCAAAATTTATAATTGCATTTAGGTGCCATTAATGCCAAAATAGTGAATTAATATAAATCGAAACTTAATGATTGAACAAAATTTGTATATATTTTTATATAAGAATAATAATTTTGGTAAATATATTTTGAAGCATAACTAACTCGAGTTTACAATTTAGCTAGCACACTTTGTCGATCTAAAAATAAATTTTTAATCTAAAAATATATATAAATACATATATATATTCTATCATATATTCTCTTCTTTGATTTCTTAATATCCAACATTTTATCAAGATTTTCGAACATGATACTAGAGTTTCTTAAATTTTCCTATCATTTAAGGTACTTAGGTTTATAATATTATAGTAAAAAATAAAAGTTGTCCAAAAGGCAAAAACTCATAGAGTTTAGAAGCTAAATAATGGATAGACAAATTGAAATATTTAAACCGACAAGTACATTAATTAGTTCTAAGGTAGTATCCATAAATTGTGGATACTTATTTGGAATTGTTTGAGAATCTTTAAAAGAAAGAAAATATATTGGAATAGAAAATATATTTTTTAATAAAAATATTATAGTCAATAAGTTGGTCTCCAAATTTATTGATGCAGATATAAACTTGATACGCTTTTGCCTCCTCCATTATTTGTTACACTAGATTGTTGATTTTTATGTTATTGATTTTTTGAGCATACGAAAGATATCACAACAACGATAGAAAATAATATACTAGTAATATTCATATATTATAAAATAGAAAATAATATATAAAAATTTTATGCTTTTAAAATATATAGATGGTAATTATTTTTATTTATTTTTATTTTTAAATTAATTTTAATTATCAAATTTAATTTTATATCACTTAAGAATTTAAATAAAATAAACTTATATTAAATGCTTTAAATCCTAAAAATGAATCTTATACATTTTTCTAAAATATAAAAACTTTAGTTATATATTTTTGAATAGGATAAAAAACTAGTAATTTTAATTTAAAAATATGTAATTGAAGTTTTAGAAAATAATTTAAAAATTTTATAAAATTATCTTTAATAATGTTCAAGTAATCTTATATTCAAATTATTCAATAATTGATTTCATTGACTAATAATATATATATATATATATATATATATATATATATATATATATAAAGAGGAAATATATTAGAGCAAAAATATATTTTTAATAGGAATATTACAACCGATAATCTCCAAATTTGTTGATGTAGATATGAATCGATGTAGGTGTTGCCTCCCGATTGTTTATTAGTATTCTGGTTTTTACGTTATTGATTTTTTGAGTCTACGAAAGATATCATTCGATTAGTACATATGATTATTATGGTAAAACCATTCGTGTTTAAGATCGAGAGAATATGGATTTCATTTTTACTACGAGGGCTACTTTAAAGTATAAAATTTGAGGTAACGTGAATAAGAAACGATATCGTGGTTATCTTATTCATGACCCTAGAATAAGTAGCTATCATTTTGTGACATAAAAACTTCACTAGTGTGGAATTAACTTATTTATTAGGGATCCACATCCAATCCATGACAAAAATAAAGCGATGAATGAGAGTATGAGTTATTTTCTAAGAAAATATAAAAAATAAACATTAAATTAGATATAACAAATAGTATACTAGTAATATTCATATATTATAAAAATAAAAATAATATAAAAATGTATGTATTTAAAATTTTTGAAATAAATTTAAAATATAAAGTTGATAATTATTTTTATTTAAATTTTTATATTTTTAATTGATATTGGATATCAAATTTAATTTTATATCACTTAATCATTTTATCCATGTAGAAGAATATGTCTGCATAGAAAGAAATAGGTGCTTGAGATCTTCTCTTTGCATAAGATGTCTTTGTATTGAAATAAATAAGTGCTTGAGGTAAATCATCTTTTCTAAAACAATCTCTCTGCATATAAAGAAGCACATGTATGCTAGTGATGATCATATATAGAAGAGGAAAAACCCTTAGAGTAGAGTACGTTCACTACGATAACGAAGCATAGCATCTCTTATCCTTCTCCTTTTTGGTGGTTTTCTACCACTAATTATGATTATTTCCATTTAGTTTTTCGGCAAGTCTAATTTGTTTCTATCTTGTTCTTCTTTTGGTTGCTCATTCTTATTTGAAATGTTTAGTGGCGGATCATATTGTAATGTCAATTGTTCTTATTGTATGAGTAGGATATCCAAATAAAAATTTTATAAAGTAAAACCATAAATTTGTGTATCAAAACTTAGCATATTGAAGTTAATAAGGAGTTACTAAATATATCATTATTCAATTATTATCGTAGAAATTAAATCACTAGACTTGTCTAGATTTCTTGATATTAAGAGACATATTGGTTTGATAAAAGATGATATTTATCTTTCAAAGTTATTTCTAAGGATGAAAAAGCGTATAATAATATCAATTTCTAAACATTATCACAAATATAAAAATATTTTAAATTAAAATGTAGGAACTTATATTAACTTATTTTTGCCAAAATTTATAACTTGATTTAGGTGCCATTAATGTCTAAATAGCGAATTAACATAAATTGAAACTTAATAATCCAATAAAATTTGTATATATTTTTAAGAATGAATAATAATTTTGGTAAATAGATTTTGAAGATTAACTAACTCGAGTTTATCATTTTTGAGGATTTTGTCGATCTAAAAATGAGTTTTAGAACTAAAATATATATAATATTTTCTATTTGATACTCTATTCTTTGATTTCTTAATACCCAACATTTTATCGATTCCTAATATGCTACTAGAGTTTTTAAATTTTTCTATCATTTAAGGTACTTGGGTTTATAATATTATAGTGAAAATAATAATAGGTGTCCAAAATGAAAAACATATAGAGTTCGATAAATAATTGATAGACAAATTGAAGTATTCAAATACACAAATACTTTAATTAGTTCTAAGGTAGCATCCATTAGTTGTGGATGCTTATTTGGAATCGTTTGACATATATGATCTTTATGAATAGAGGAAATATATTAGAACAAAAAATAATTTTTATAAGAATATTATAGTCGATAAGTTGGTTTCTAAATTTGTTGACATATATATGAACTTGATACAATCGTTGCCATTGATTGTTTGTTGAATTGGATTGCGTTTTTACTTTCGATATTTTGAGAATACGAAAGATATTGCGTAATTAAAACATTTAGGATCGAGAGAATATAGACTTTTACTTAAATTCAAGAGTTGTTTTAAGGTATGAAATTTGATGGAATGTGAACAAGGAACACGTGTCATGGTTATCCTATTGACCGGATAATGAGTATCAATTGCTATTGGGAATCATCTCGTTTATTAGAGGATCCAAATGCAATCCAAGACAAAGATCAAATTGTTGAATGAAATTATGAGTTATTTTCTAAGAAAATATAAAATTATAAACTATAAATTAGAAATAACAAATAATATTTTAGTAATATTTATATATTATATAAATAGAAAATATCATATAAAATTACATGCATTTAAAAATCTTTAAAATTAATTTAAAATATATATGATAATTATTTTTATTTAATTTTATATTTTTAAATTAAGATTAAATATCAAATTTAATTTTATATCACTTAAGGATTGAAATAAAACAAACTTATATTAAATGCTTTAAATCCTAAATATAAATCTTTATATATTTTTTCAAAATGTAAAAACTTTAGTTCTATATTTTTTAATAGGATAAAATATTAGTATTATCTAATTTCAAAAATATGTAATTGAAATTTTAAAAATAATTTGAAAATTTTATAAAATTATCTTTGATAATGTTCAAGTGATTTTATATTCAAATTGTTCAAAAATTGCTTTAGTTTTCTAAATTTTTAAGTCACTAATTATATATATATATATATATATATATATATTTATATATATATATATGTTCACTTATATACAAACTAATAACTTATTGGCACTTTTAATGTAATCAATATGTAAAAGTCTTATATTTTCTCTTTAGGAAGTTTATTAATTAGTTTTCATTATAATGTAGAAACTTATATAAACTTATTTTTGCCAAAATTTAAATTTGGTCTATGTGCCATTAATGTCTAAATAACATATTAACATAAATCGAAACTTAATAATCCAACAACATTTGTATATACTTTTTATGAATAATAATTTTGTTAAATTGATTTTGAAATGTAATTAACTCGAGTTTACTATTTTGTCAATCTAAAAATGAGTTTTGAAATATATATATATATATATATATATATATATATATATATATATATATATATATATATTCAATATTCTTCTTTGATTTATGAATACCCAATATTTTATCAAGATTTTCCTATATAATACTAGAGCATTTTATTAGGGGTCCATTTGCAATCAAAGACAAAAGATCAAACTGATGAATGAGAGTATGAATTGTTTTCTAAGAAAATATAAAATTATAAACCATAAATTAGAAATAACCAATAATATACTAATAATATTCATATATTATAAAATAGAAAATTATATATAAAAATTTTATACATTAAAATATATAGTTGATAATTATTTTTATTTAATTTTTAATTGATATCGATTGACAAATTTAATTTTATATCACTTAAGGATTTAAATAAAATAAACTTATCTCAAAATACTTTAAATACTAAAATGAATGTTATATATTTTTAAATATAAAATACTTATATATATATATATATATATATATATATATATATATAAGTGAAATTTATATCAACTAATAACTTTTGGTACTTTTAGTGAAACCAACAAGCAAAAGTCTAATATTTTTCTTTGAAATTTCATTAATTAGTTATCATTGAGATGCAAATAACTTACTAAATAACAACCATATATTTGCCCACCAAAACCTAACATATTAAAGTTGGTAAAAGAGTTATTAAATATATCTTTATTCTTTCACTAAAAGTAATATGCAATATGGAGTGGTCTATCAAGATGAATAATTTAGAAGTTTTTACTTTGTGATATTTTCTGTATGTTTAGATTTCCTTTAATGCAATCTATAAATATCAAAATTGAAGTCTAAATTTTCAAAATATTATCCTTCACTAATGTTTCAATTCTTTCCTTGGAGATATAAACGTGTAACAATAGAAGATCTTTCATTATTGGAATTATGTTTCATTAATACTTGATTGTAGGGTCAATAATGTATTCGAAACTTAAGATTCAAATTAATTATAAACCATCACACATAATTGAACCAATTTTATTGAATCATAAAATATCTGAGTTTACCATTACTAAAAGAAACACAATATCCTAACTCATCAATTCTAGAGAGAAGTTAAATTTCTAGAAATTGTAGGAACAAAACATGTGTCTTCGGATCCATCGAATCTTCAGCGTGGCGATAAGTCCAGATATCACTTTTGCTAGACGATTTCATAATTATGAATCTTTCATGTTCTTTTGGTGATTGAAAGAAATATATTATTAGTAATGAGTTGAAGTGCGAATCAATCCACCATGTATTAGAAGGAACTAAATGTTTGATTCAAAACATACAAAGGTTGAGTTTATACCTTTCTTTTGAACCATGTTCTACGTTAATGCAATCCTTCTTTACATATCCTTTCTTGCCATAAAGAATCACTTTACTATAATAGCTTTTCAATAGTTTGTCTAACACTTCGCACAAATTTCTTGATGGATGACGCTTGATTTTCTTTTCTACCAACTCATTGAGTAGTTAGTACATTATATAAACTTGCTTAATCTTAATTCTTCAACATATATACTTAACTCATTCAAGTCCCACTTATCCTTATTTGTATTGGTGAATCTTGAATAAACCGAGAAGGAGAATTAAGAATAAAGCAAGAAAGATTCATCAACATTCATTCCAACATCTTAAGTTTTGTAGCTTTGTTTTTAGGAGTGATCCTAAATTCTTGAGTACCATCATCGAGCTATAGTTTTTCATTAATATGTCAATGACTTATCGACATATTTAAATCTATCTTCAATAACCTTTAAATATTCACGCACTAGATGCAGAGAAGTCTTTATATTATTTGCAATTGTCATCCTTAACATTAAATGAGCCTATCAAATCTCTAAGCCTTTATTTCATTGACTTGTTCCACGATTTTATTAGTTAATTGAGCTTTTAACAAACAATGCCAAATCAAGATCTAGACAATGTAAATTGCATGCTCTAACCATTCAATAATTTGATCCAGAGAACCGGACAAATGAGAATGTATTGAAAATATCATTGCAGAATATAAAATAACATTAATGCTTTGAGTTTTATCAAAATATGATGAACTATTGATATCATTAATATTTAACCTTTGGGTAAAAATATTGACATATCTAGTGTTCATACAAGATTATTTATGGAGAGATACCATCTGGAATAGTTTTGCTACCTTTGGGTATACAATTCTAGGATATCCAAAATAGATATCTACTATCACATAATTATTTGAAATAGATTATCCTTTGTGATTATCTAAATCTCCTAATTATGCATGTAATTTTGAATATTATTTCTTTAATGTCATTGAGGACTTGTTCCTTAATGTAATTTTATAAATCATTGATCTAGGCCACTTTGGTGACTACAAGACTAATACGAATATAAAATACAAATTAGATTATCCTATGAATGACAAGACTTTAATTATATTTCATATCCTATAAGTCTACCATCCTTACTTTGAATTAGATATAACTTAAGGAGATGAACTACAAATAATATTCATCAAGTTCATTTAAACTAATTCATGAGACATTTCAATAATAGGATAACAACCATAATAATTATTGAACACTTAATCATCAATAAAAACTCATATGATAAGAATCATTATAATACATAAATCATGCATTTATGTGAAAAATAAATATTATTTCATAATTACTAATATTTACATGTAAATAACTGAATTAATATTCAAAAATCAATAATTGGATTTAACACATGCAATTAATAATTCATATGAGAAAACTATAAAGAAACAATAATTTATATATTTTTTTACTGATTAATTTTATTTAATTGGAGAAGCCCATAAGCCCATAACCTCTCGCATTTAGGATCGAGAGAATATAGACTTTTTACTTAAATTCAAGAGTTGTTTTAAGGTATGAAATTTGATGGAATGTGAACAAGGAACACGTGTCATGGTTATCCTATTCATGACCGGATAATGAGTATCAATTGCTATTGGGAATCATCTCGTTTATTAGAGGATCCAAATGCAATCCAAGACAAAGATCAAATTGTTGAATGAAATTATGAGTTATTTTCTAAGAAAATATAAAAATTATAAACTATAAATTAGAAATAACAAATAATATTTTAGTAATATTTATATATTATATAAATAGAAAATATCATATAAAATTACATGCATTTAAAAATCTTTAAAATTAATTTAAAATATATATGATAATTATTTTTATTTAATTTTATATTTTTAAATTAAGATTAAATATCAAATTTAATTTTATATCACTTAAGGATTGAAATAAAACAAACTTATATTAAATGCTTTAAATCCTAAATATAAATCTTTATATATTTTTCAAAATGTAAAAACTTTAGTTCTATATTTTTTAATAGGATAAAATATTAGTATTATCTAATTTCAAAAATATGTAATTGAAATTTTAAAAATAATTTGAAAATTTTATAAAATTATCTTTGATAATGTTCAAGTGATTTTATATTCAAATTGTTCAAAAATTGCTTTATTTTTCTAAATTTTAAGTCACTAATTATATATATATATATATATATATATATATATATATATATATATTCACTTATATACAAACTAATAACTTATTGGCACTTTTAATGTAATCAATATGTAAAAGTCTTATATTTTCTCTTTAGGAAGTTTATTAATTAGTTTTCATTATAATGTAGAAACTTATATAAACTTATTTTTGCCAAAATTTAAATTTGGTCTATGTGCCATTAATGTCTAAATAACATATTAACATAAATCGAAACTTAATAATCCAACAACATTTGTATATACTTTTATGAATAATAATTTTGTTAAATTGATTTTGAAATGTAATTAACTCGAGTTTACTATTTTGTCAATCTAAAATGAGTTTTTGAAATATATATATATATATATATATATATATATATATATATATATATATATATATATATATATATATATATATATATCTTAATATTCTCTTCTTTGATTTATGAATACCCAATATTTTATCAAGATTTTCCTATATAATACTAGAGCATTTTATTAGGGGTCCATTTGCAATCAAAGACAAAAGATCAAACTGATGAATGAGAGTATGAATTGTTTTCTAAGAAAATATAAAATTATAAACCATAAATTAGAAATAACCAATAATATACTAATAATATTCATATATTATAAAATAGAAAATTATATATAAAAATTTTATACATTAAAAATATATAGTTGATAATTATTTTTATTTAATTTTTTAATTGATATCGATTGACAAATTTAATTTTATATCACTTAAGGATTTAAATAAAATAAACTTATCTCAAAATACTTTAAATACTAAAAATGAATGTTATATATTTTTTAAATATAAAAATACATATATATATATATATATAAGTGAAATTTATACCAACTAATAACTTTTTGGTACTTTTAGTGAAACCAACAAGCAAAAGTCTAATATTTTTTCTTTGAAATTTCATTAATTAGTTATCATTGAGATGCAAATAACTTACTAAATAACAACCATATATTTGCCCACCAAAACCTAACATATTAAAGTTGGTAAAAGAGTTATTAAATATATCTTTATTCAATTGGTATCAAAGAAATTAAATCACTAGACTTGTGTTGATTTATTGATATTAAGAGACATCGGTTTGATTCACTGAAATTAAATTTCTAAAAAAAATTTCAACTATATTTGAGATAAAAAGATAATATTTATATTTTCAAAGTTACTAAGAATATATTTTTTTATAATAATATCACTTTTGAAATATTATTACAAATATAAAAATATTTTCAATTGAAAACTTGGAGCTTATATTAACTTACTTTTGCCAAAATTTATAATTACATTTAGGTGTCATTAATATCTAAATAGCGAGTTAACATAAATCGAAACTTAATGATTGAACAAAATTTCTATATATTTTTTATGTAAGAATAATAATTTTGGTAAATAGATTTTGAAGCCTAACTAACTTGAGTTTATCGTTTAGCTCGGGCAATTTATCAATCTAAAAATGAGTTTTCAATAATAAGGGGCGATGCAAAAGCTACCACTGGGCGGTTGCTCACGGCGCTTGTAGAGCAACGCCCATGGAGGTGCTAGCGGTGGCGCCTAAAAGCGAGTGCCTCAGGAGGTCGATTGTCAACAAGCAAGGGTAGTCACCACCTATGTAGGGGCGGCGACAATGGCACAGTGAGAGGTACTTCCTTCTTGATTTATATTCATAAGTCTGGAGAGAAGGCCGAGCATACGAGTGCGTGAGCGATTTGCCAAGGTAGTTTGTAACTTACACCATGCTTCGACAGCAGTAGCACATGAAGATATAAGTGGTGCAACAATACCTGCAACTGAGGTTGAATCGCTTGAAGAATAGGATGGTCCTGTCGTAACCACAGTTTATGCTCTGGATTCGGTGCTTGACTTGTTGTTCCCGGGATATCAATTATTGGTGGACAATCAAGGATCCATCAACATATCCTAATAAATCATATCCAAAGAGGAGATTAGTGAACCACACCATGATGCATAGTTTCGTCTTGATAATTTGAAGGGGATGATGACGTCGGCATTGATGGAGATTGATCCGTGTGAGAGGTACCGGTGCTTCTGTAATAATAACACTGACAGAAACGAGAGAAGTAGTCAATGAACACATTGTAGAAGAAAGGAATACCGATTACTTTTGGATTAGACTGCGTGGATGGTTGGATTGATGAAACTGATCGCTGCTGAAAAAGCCACATACGCATGCAATAGTAAGGGAGGAAGAAGAGGTAGTGGTCAGATTGCCGGTTGGAGGGAGCGGAGCTGGAGATTAGATCCAGTGATGGGCGCCAGTGGCTACTCTGCTTTGCTTCTACGGTTGAAGGGGACACTCGACTGGTGAGGGAGCATCGAGGGTCGTAGTTGGAGAGGAGGCACTGGGTTAGAGATTGTGCATACCTTGGCATCCCTCCTCATCTAACCTTGTTAGAGCCATGTTCTCCACCTCTAAGATGAAAGCCTATGATTCGGGCATCCCTCTTTGGATCTTTTTCTAGTAACCCGAATCAGGGAAAACTATGATTATGCCACAACACCCAACACAAGTCAAAGACATGATTACCATTGGTGTTTGATGACGGGATTGTGGGAATAGATCTACTTGTGAGAACTTGCTTTTGTATATTGTTGCTTATTGTGATGAGCAGCATCAGCAACTCAGGATCTTGACATATTTAACTGATGCCTCCTACAAAAAATAAGGATATAGACCAAGGACAACAAGGAGATTTCATAGTATCAAGAAAACAAGAAGGCCAAAGAAAAAGCAATAAACCCAAGAAATCTAATTCAGAAAAAAATCATTACAAGTAGGGGAAGAAAAAGATTTGCTCATCCTCTAAAGTTATTGTAGGATCATAAATTTCCATTGCAAGTAGTAGACAGATGAATGGTAACAAAATAAATAAAACCATAGAAGAAAAAGAATTCAATTATTCAGAAGCACGAAAAGTAAAGACCGATAAAAAGAATATAATCGTTTGCTTTTTTTAAGCAAGAGATAGGTTCTTTTTCTTGAATTCTCAAAGAAAGACAAGACACTCATGAAGCAGCCACATAATTCTCAGTGTGATCCTCAATTTTTTTTGTTTTTCTTTGCTTGACTGCTCTAGCGACTTTCAATTCTCGGGAATTAAATGACACTATCAATGGTAAGATAAAGCAAAAGTTTCTGTTGCAAATTGTACTCTTTGAAGATTCTAATCCAGATTCAGATAGTGCATGAATCTAGTTAGTGCAACAACATGCTACATAATTTTGTGTGTAAAGGAAGCTAGTTATGTAGCATAACAAAGACACTAGGGAAAAAAGAATCAGCATGCCAATTATTACATAAATGTCTACATAAGAACTTTGACATTACTACATAAGAAACATCTACATAAGAAACAACTTTGACACTGATAATTACATAAACATCTACATAAGAATTATGATTTCTGTTGAAGTGTCTTCTGAGAATAATCTTACATATATTTGCCAATTATTTCTTCCAAATTTCTCTCAAAGAAATTTAATGTGCAACATGGGCTTCCCTTTAGTTAAATGCAGGCAACAAATTGCTATGAACTACAAAAGAGGAAGGAAACTGAAATAAACCACAACAAGAATATACCCGGTGACGAAATCCCATGAAAAAAAAGGTTTGACAGAAGCAAGTAATTGAAATAGCATAGGGTAGGGAGGACATTTAAATCTCAAGACAAAGAAAGAAGCTACGGGCCATCTTTGTCATTGGTCATCAACAAATGTATCCTCTATTTTAAATCAGTTTTACAACTAAACAGTTAAAAAATGGTAACAAAAAGAAATTAAATCAAGCAAGCACAGTGACAAACCAATTACAAGATTAAACTGTTATTCTTGATGTCCATATAATCAAATCCGAAGTTTATAGTTCTAATGGAAGAAAAAGAATAAGAAACCTGTAGATAGTAAAGATATATGAAATACAGAGCCATAATTGTAGTTCTGTGTGCCAAAATACTGCCTAAAAATGATAAATTTTAGAACAATGACGACATTTGAGATGAAGAGGTTGTGAGACCCCATTAGTCCTAAATTGGAAGTGGGCTAGTAAGGAGGTTGATGCATATATCATAATACAATAAAGTAACTCCTCAAGTAAGTTTTGACCAACAAAGCCAACATGTTTCTAGTTGACAAAATGACAATTTACAACTAGCTTTTAACTTTTTTGACAAACCATCCCACTATCATTAGAAGTCATCTTTGACTTAGTAAAAGTGTTGTTAAAAGTTACATTTGACTTAGTAAAAGAAGTTACAACCAATTTTCTGATTTATGAATAAAACTAAGGGTTGTTAAGGGCTATTTACATTAGTGGGTTACATGTGATCTCTCTTTCCTTAGACTGTAAAAAACACTTAGACTCAAACTCTTGGCAGCTTCTGGCTCTGCTCTACATGCCCTTCTCAAGAGTGTGTACACCAAGTGTTTTTTACAGACTAATTTTTCTCCCTATAATAAAGATCTGAAGCGTACTTCGTGGACATCATAGTTTGAGTGAACCACGTAATCTGTGTCTTTATTTGTGTTTTATTCTTTCTTGCTTCTTTGAACCTGGTATCAGGAGACTTGTTTTTCTCCTAACAGCTATGACTTAATATCAGCTTATAGAGGTTGATCAAATTTGTAACCAAGCAATAAACCATGAAAATCTGAAAGGCCACTTTGGCTATAGATGGGAACTTCATGCAACTAAGAACCAAAACCGACAACCTGAAAATGTGAGAAAAGATAGTATTCATATTAATAGCACAAAAGAGCTAATAAATCAACTGACTACATGAAATTTCATTCCACAATAACTACAAAAATATGTGCAAAAGAGCAAATCATGTTTATTCCACTAACTGCAAAGATATTATAGAAGTTGTTCTTGTTGAAATTATGCTTTTGCTGAACGTACTTATCAAGCACACTTGATCATCAAAAAGAAAAAGGAAAAATAAAAGGATCCTTCAAGAATTAACATGTTACATGTTCAAAGAGAGAATAATGTTTATTTATGGATACTGACAGACTTAAGATGCAACCAAATTAGAGCAAACCATGTAATGCTATTGTTGAAGCTCAGAAGTTCCACGGTTTTGATGTAGAAACAGACTAAAAAACTGGTTAAATGTAATAAAATGGTTAGAAAAGATCTAGTACACTACACTTGTCCTATCAATAAATTCTTTAAAGGATCCAAGCAGCCCTATAAGGATTAACAAAACGGGTCAGATTGATGTCAAGCCAAATCATGGTAATGCATGCAAAAATTACTCCATAGAAATCAGATATGAGAATTCATAATTAGAAGAAATAAATATGGCAACTCTGATACTACTTGTCTCATATTGTAGGCATTTAATCAAAATAGATAGTAGATCTACAATATGGGATGGACATGTAAGCAAACTATCTAATAGTGTCCAAAGATATAAACAAGCATACCTCTTCATAAGCTAAATGAATAAACCCAATGCAAATTAGAAAGCAACTAACTAAATAGAACTTCAGTGTATAAACCATAAATCAATAGCTGCATCGAAAAGACATACCTAAATGTTGTTGCCTTTAAATGACAATGTGGCAAGGACAAAATGCACATGAACATTTTATTTAAGGTCAAACTGGTACAGTTTCTATGAATTATTAAATATTAAATTTGTCAAACTTTTGGGTTCGATTTGCTCAAATTTTGCTAAGATTCTAGGTGTATTTCTGGATGTTGATAAGTGAAATAACCTGAATCAAATATAAGTGAAAATATTAAAACAACGAAGATTAAAGCAAATAGAATCATTTATAAGGATGACCAATGGAAACAAATCATCTTCAATGATCTCTAATCATGAACTCTAACAAATAATACACATCCATGAATTGCAAGAAAAACACTAAACGCAACAGCCTTTTTGATGTTTTAGTATAGCTAGTTCCACAAAATGCTTGCCAAGACTACGGAACCTCTTAATCACAAACTCTTATCTTTCAATAGCATGATAGTAGAATGAAAGAAGGAACTACATGCATGTCGCATATTTACGGAGAAAAGAAAAGAATGCCTTGAACATTAAACTCCAAAAGCTTAACAGTAGAATTTAAAAGAAAAGCTCAATCTAAACATTGTGGCATAATTTTGGCCCAAAAAAACTTTAACTATACCTTGATAAATCTTATAAACTAGATCTTCTGGAAAGCAACTTCAGTTACTTGTCCTCCATATAGGCTGGGTTTTATTTAGACAGAGCAGTGGAAAACAAATCCCAAAGAGACATAAGCTAAAAATAATAAAGAGAACAAGATAGGTAGTGAAAACAAGACATAATCCAAAAGAAAAATAGATAAGTTAAATTCTAAAATTGTGTTGACCATTGCATTTTTTGGATGCACCCTTAGTCCTCTTAATTTGTGCCATGGTAAAATTTGTAACCTCATGCAATAAATCTGAAATCAATAGGTTGGAAGCTACTGTTTCTCGGAGGCCAAGGTGCTCCTTGGGATTAGCAGTGACTCCACCACATGAAGAATTCCAATAAATCCCAACAACAAACACAAAATACAAAACGTGACGACAGAGTACACAAGAATAAAGGGAAAAAAAAAAGAGCACCTTGGAGCTCTTGGAGACTAGAGGAGACAAAATGAACATTACTAGCAAGAAGCCAGAGGTTGACCATCTCATCTCACCTCGACCTCAGTTTTTTAGCCCTTTAATTCAAAATATATATATCTCTACCTCAAAGCAATGAAAAGACAAACGGAGAGAAGTCCTGCTCTAAAGGAGGACGAAATCGAACATGCTCAATGCATGCAAATGCTTGTGTTCAAGAAAGTGTATATCATATAATAGAGCTGAAACATAAAATGCATGTTGTTTCAGTTTATTTGGCTCCTCGCCAGCAATAGGATTTTATTTGCAAAGCAGACAGAAATATAGCAAGCAGCAGCACCAAACAACCTTTATGGTTTAGCTACATGGACTGATAGCAGCACCTCTCAACCAAGCAATTTGGACTCCACAACTCTGGTATTCTGATGAGATAGACAACATGTTCTACAAGCAAAGGGCTACATTATGAGTGGAATTTGTTAAACTTCACGTCCTCATGGTAACCATCAGCACTATACAGCAAAGAAACAAGGAAGTGTTTGTAGTATCAACAGCAACAATGAAGCTTTTGACTGAAGAAGAGATGCAAGGATTCTGTGGAATGAAGTATAAAAATGGACGGTTAAGAAGTGATAGACAAATCTAATATTAGGTTTTTCATTTCAAATTTAGAAACCAACTTCTTTCTTCTTTTTATTTTTATCTTCTAAGTGAAAGACTTAGGTAGGATCTAACTGCTGGAGTAGGTTTTGATGGCAAGAAGAGTATGAGGCCATGATAGTTTAATTTACCGACTTATAATTGATCTGAACCAAGTCATTTTCGATCAAGTTCCTCATATCCAATCCATCAGGAAGAATGCAGCTTAAAAGGGGTAGATTGCCTTATAGTAAAAATAAAATATGCAAAATTATACTTCCACTAAGGTGTAGTATGAAATAAAATCAGAATGAAAAAAGAAAACTAAACTAAGGTTTGCATATCCTTGAGCAACATCTAGTATCACTTTGAAGAGCAGGCAATTCACCAATTAGCCCCAAAACAAGAACCAATTGACTTCTTCAGAGAAAGGAAAACGAGGAGCAGAGTTGATTATGTGCCTTATGGTAAGAATATAAATTGTAGATAAGAATTTGTAACAATTTACTTATGGAAACCATTTAAAATGCAATCAAAACTAAGTTGGATTTTGTTAAATGACTTCTTGATAAGATTCACCACAGAACGTTATTTATTTTCCACAAAATCATTCCTGAAATTTCATAGAGCCTTCAGGATTGACAATTTTGTACCAGAGCTATGCACAAATGTTCCTCAAAAACCTTGCAAATCAAAAGGAAATGCATTTACCACTTCAACAATTTAGACATGTAGGCATAAGAATCTGGAATGGACATAGAAAACTATTTGATAGATAGTTGACATCCAAATAAAAACAAGAAGGCTTATAAATAAACATCCAATGGCAAGGTTTATGTAAATATCAATAGTTTGTGCTGGTTTCCAACTTCAGACAAGTCGACACAATAATTCAACAAGGTATTATGTAAACAGTTTGAAAGAGTCATCCAATGTGATGTGTGAAAATGCAAAGAACTAAGCAATGTTACAGTCCATTCTACATCATCTCAAGTTTATGTTAACCATCGGGGATGTTTACTTTTTAATGGTTCATTTTAATGCTATCTAAATGCAGATATCACAGCCAACTGAACTTGAAAAGAAAGGGAAAAAAAAATCAACTGTACCTTCCATCTATTTTGGTGTCGAGTTATTTTAATGCTTCTATCTAAATGCAGATACCAGAGCAAACAGAACTTGAAAAGAAAGGGTAAAACAAAACAACTGTACCTTCCATATATTATGGTGTAGATTTACATTAGAGGAAGATCATGTCTTTGTCTTAAGAAACAAGTACTAGATGTTATCATCAGATCCAAGAATAGGTATAAGATACTCAGGTGATAACTATGTCCTAATATATCTAAACATGCATAGCACCAGTAACAGTAAAAAATAACAAAACTATGTCAGTGTTGCTAAAAAATATGTGGGCACCTGATACACTCAATGGACTCATTTCAACTATTTAAGTCACTGAGTGTGCATGATCATGTTGAACATGCAAAAGACAATCATAGATGAATTTTCCTTTTCTAGATGCACATACAAGAAGGTTCACTTTTAGATGACTTTGATGGTGGTGCATGAACTGAGCAGAATTTTATGCATGACACCTACGATTCAGATCATGGACCTTGACATGACGATTATGTACGAGCTTGTACCGCTCGATAATGGTTGAAATCCGATTGTTACCGACTTGTAACGATCTTAATGATCAAATATCGACCATTATTGACAGACAACTCAAGTCTGATCCTTTCCAATGGTCAAATCCAGTTTAAAGGATTTTTAAAACCTTTCTTGCCCTTTTTACTCCCTCAAACTTTTATTTTCTCTCAATCTTTTTTTTACTTCTTCTTTCTCTCATTTTCACATTTACAGTTTTTAAAACTTCATAAAACTGTGATTTATGGATTTGATCCAGCTTTTGAGGCTAATGAAGGAGGATTAACACCTAAGAATAACCCTCTAATTAAAAGTATATGGACAACTTTTCATTCACTTTTAATAACCCGTTCAGTTCAGAGATATGAAAGCAACATGGACAGTAGTGCCTCAACCGACGATAGCAACAACGGGACCATCAACTCTCTTGCATCGTCGTCATCATCAATTGAGACACTATTGTCCATGTCGCTACCATGTCTTTGGACTTTCAGGGTTGTGGAATGCGATTGAAAAGTTATTACTTACCTTTTAATTAGAGAATTCTTCTTCTTACTTAGGTGTTAAGCCCATCTAATTAGCCTCCCAAACTTATTGCAAGCCACAAATCACAGGCTTGTGAAGTTTTAAGAAAGTGCAAATGTGAGAATGAGATAAGAAATTGAGAAAAAAATAAGAGTTAAGAGTTTGAGAGAGTGAAAGGGGGTGAAAGAGGACAAAAGGATTTAAAATCCCTTTTAAATAGATCTAACCATTGAAATAGGTCACATCTGAGTCATCCGTAGGTAACGATTGGATTTCGACCGTTACTGAGTGGTAAAAGCCCGTATCGAGTGATACAGAGCCTTTTAGTATATACAACCCGGTACACGATGGTTCGCGTATCAATCCCGTGCTGGATCGATACTAGCATAACTGCTTAAACAACAACGTCAAAAATCATTAAGCAACTAGCACTCATCCCATATCGTTCCATGTCATTTAATACTTTGATAGCTGACATGCCTTGAGCCTAATACCAATAAAACAATTTAAACAACAGAGTCAAAAATCAAATAGAATCAACCTCCAAGTGAGATGACCCAATGAAACTAGAAGTCTTCAGTCATGAACTATAAAAGTAATAACAAAGAGAGATGACACAACAAAAACTTTCTAACAGTAGTAGGACCATAAGCCATCTATATTATCCAATTAATAGGTTCTAGAAATAACACAAAACAGAAGAGCAAGATATGATATCTTTGTTAGGCCAGTAAATTCGATTACAAAGAAAATGTCATTAAAAACAAGCAAACATAAAGGATCGTATTTAAGAAACCACTTGAAGATCTTAAAAACAAGTATAGAATCAAGCAAGTACCTTCTTCCCACCCTGCACAACCTCTTCCTTTATCTCAAGCTCCTTATTCTCTGCATTTGCTCTTCTTGCCACATAGGTGAAGAACATGCCTCTTTTAAAGGTGTCAATAATCTTTCAAAAACTCAAAATACAAGTCAACTATAAGATTAAGTGCATACCTCATAACTATCCTACGCTCCATTTCTGAGTTTCTCTCGATTCTATGGATTTGTTTTTCTTATGAATGAAGGGGACGCTTTAACTCTCTTTTAAAGGCACCAATCCAATTGACATGCTTCCAATTCTTATGAACTCAAAGAAGTCAATTATGATTGGGTGCTTACTTTGTATCCATCCTAGCACCATCACCTCGGCACATTAGTGTTTCTTCTAGACAACAAGTTCTTAGAACTCCCAAATGGGCCATCCAAGATTACTTGCTTTCCTCCTATTATCACTCGCTACTACATATACTTTCCCTAACCGTTGTGACCATTCTTTACCCTCTTCACCTTCCGCCTTCCATACCAAAACAACCCATTATCCTTTGTGAATGAGGTCCAACTTCGGGCTTGCCTTTGACAGCATTTCATTTGGCAATCACAATAATTTCAATCTTAAGTTCACTAACAATTTTTGCAATCTTAACATATATCTTCACCAACTAGTTTATTAAGTACCAAAGTCTCGTATGTGATAGAATATTGTTATTCTGATCTCAGTTTGTTTAAAGTGTTGTAGGTATTGTGTAACTACAATTGATTGCTAGTTCAATTTAGAAATAATTTAAAATCCTACCCTAAATCATATAAAAATGAAATCACCTAAATTACTTATATTACATAAAGTCACTCTAGAATAAGCTCAAAACACACTCTCTTGAGTGGTAAATAATTATAGAACTTTAAACAACAAACCCCATTTTCATAACTTTCTGAAAAATGGTTGTCTTGTATATATCAGAATCATTACTAGTCTAAAGTAATATGCTTAATACATATGCCTGAATTTTCAATTCTTTCACCTGCCATGAAAGACTCTAAATCCTTCAAAGTCAGCCCCCTAAAATCAATCATTTGATGCTCCTAAGATGTATCACATCACATGAGTGATAAAAATAGGGGCATAGAAGATATATGAAATAAGCATTTCTCCTATTTCTCTTCTTTTGTAATGAGATAATTAAAAAATTACTTTATGAATTTTCAATATACCAATACACTGTTAAAAATTAAAACAAGTGGCAAAAAATAATTTGTGTCATCTAACAAAAATTTGCTTCACAATAGCCCAGACCGAAGTCCTTGATAGGTCCCCAAAACTAAAGAATCGTCGCAATACAAACATTTCATCGTAGAATGAGAAACAAAAATTATTCATAGAATTTGAATTAAGGTTCACTTCATGGGACAAAATATCACAAGTTTAGCTTCACAAAAGAGAAAAAAGAATAAGAAGACAAACTAAATCAAGAAAGATGTTATTATAATGTATAATCTTTCCACAAGAAAGAAAATGCTACAAAAATTCTTAGTGATAACTTATCAATTTGCCTATACTCTCAAAAACAACTTTGAGTTCATAAAAATCAGAACCATTTTGGTTTGGTTTTTTTGCTATGTATGTTGAACTTCTACCTCAGAAAACCTCTTCCAATAAAAAAAGGGTAAGAATGAGATACGCCAAATATAATTGCAATAGGATTCACTAATTAACACTAAATGTTGGTTAGCTAGAAGAACGATAATATTTGAATTAAAAAGACATCAATGATGGGATCAACTACATAGGTAATCTTCTCTCAAGAATACCAAAATGTAAGATGAATATCACTATGCTAAGTATTCCACCTAGTAACTCAGTACTGTACTACTAGATAGGTTATCAAATCGTACTGATTTGGTATTTAAATACACTATAGGAATGGCTAAGATAGAAAAGATAGTCAAAAGAAAAAGGAAGAGTAGGAGAAGAGAGGTAGCGGAGCCAAGGCTGACAACCCATGGTGTGTGGTGTGGAGGTAGGCGATGGTGGATTTCACTTACCAGGACACAATTTCAAGCTCCAGACGTATGGAGAAAGCTCAGAAAAGTAATCCCCAATTAAAGCAAACATAATTTTTTAAAGTTTATCTTTTATAACTGAACTGCCCAAAATGAGGGCAATATACATCTCAGTTTGAGCTCGAGCCAGGAAATATCAATTGGTAAAAGCCATTGCAATCTAGGGTTCACACCATAGTTGAAGAAATTTAAAGTTTCTGATATTCAGAATCTGAATGTAAACAATCGATACCATTAAGAGTCCATGTAATTTACCATAATGAATCAATGACCTCTATCAAAGATTCAAGGGGTAGGAATCAAATGAACATAAGCAAAAGAAACTCTTTGAAGCAATGTTCTAGTACTTAAGAGGTATGTTGCGGGTTCCACATGCAAGAAATATCATAATGTATCGAATATGAAAAGATAACCAATGTTAAATAAATACAAGGACATATCGATGGAAATCGTACAATTATAGCATCTACATAATCTGAAATGACAGAAGGTTTGTGCCAAGAGGACAACGCTCAACTAATATCAAACTCCAAACAATCATTCAAGGAAAAAAGATTTTAAGTGACAGATAATATTCCAAAATTGAGACCAAGACACCCAATACAACATCAAACTCACATGGATCATTAAAAAAAACCAAAATCAAGTTGAAGGGCAAGAGGATAAGTCAACATTGAATCTATAGATCAATACAATGTGGATTGCAAAACTGACCGGCTTAGCACATCTTGGATAGTTTTTATCTAATCAATGACTGGTAAGTAGACCAACCCAAACTGTACCATCTCATCTGGTTCACTACATATACAATTTTTTTGGCTTTTAACCCTGTGCTAGGTCTTGGCTCGAAATGAGATTCCTTGCAAGGAGTCACAAGCTATCTTCACCTATCATCGCCTACACGCTTGTCACCGCCTGCACAATCCCACTCCAATACACCTCTTCCTCCTCTTCTTCCTTTTTCCTACTCTTCTTCCCTCTTCCTCTTCTTCTTGCTTCCTCCCCTCCTCACCCTCCCCCAATAGTACCAAGGCACATTGCAACATACCAACACACAGTATACCAGAATAGACCAAACTTGTATCGGTCAATGGATAGACTGGTACAGGTTTGGTCCCACAACCAAACACTAAGGGGCATGTAAATTGCAGATCAGCACAATTTTTGGGTACTTTAAGACTTCACGTTCTATTTTACAACTTATAATCCTATGATCACACCTTGTGATCCCACGATCACCTCTATCTTGGAGGCTTGTCAATAATTATAAATCACTTGCATAAATTCACATCAATGAAGAAGCATGAAAGTTGTTAAATTTATGTTGAACTACAGACCGCTCTTGGCAACTCTATCTAATATATGCTACTTTATAGATTCAAACCAGTTAAATCATATAAATCTTAAGTTTATTAGATAGCAAATACCCATGAAATAGGGTTTCTAGGGGTTCCGAGAACCAAAACCAAAAAGGGTATCATGTATATGTCGACACAGTCAGCATTCACCGAACCAACCAAGGACCAATGCGAGTACCTAATGGTACACCAATGCATTCCAAGTTTGGAAAAAAAAACTAAAAGAATTATAAAAAAATTGCCTGGTAAGCAGCTCCTATACAGACCATGTGGCATTCCACACTAGTAAATAGCAAGCGGATAAACAATGACATGAGCAATATTAGATCTAAGTTAATTAGCAGTTCCCTTTTTTATTCTTTTATACCGAAATGATTGTCAATCAATCATATGCTAGTATCCATATATACTGATGAAACCTACACCAAATGGCAAAACAGAACCCATAAAGAGTAATGAAACATATACATAAAATAGAAAAGTCAGTCAACAACTCCAATAATAATGGAATCTCTGGAATTACATGTGAATCTCTAGCTATACATTTGTTGTGTTTTGGGATTTGTTAGTATGCCATAGATACAATTGAGGTTCCAGAAGTGATTTAAGACTTTGAGATGTGAAATAACCTATGCAGGATGTAAAATAAAAAATAGTGAGATATTTTAAAGAATTATACTGGAAGTATGCCTATATCTCATAATTAGCAAAAGTCGAAATGCAATTGCATCCATGAATAGACTAGTTTGCATGACACTTAAATCTTTATATGCCAGATTACATATAGCAAATTCACTGGGGTCAAAAAGAGATGAAAAATAAAAAATCACCAAATGTTTTAGGGGTTGAATAAATATATAAATTTGACACCAGTTTAGGTCTTTATGGCTTGAGGGAGCAGGGAAAGGAGGGCATAGAAAAGTATCTACTATAGCTTCGTCTCCATAAATGATAACCCTCCGACTCCTCAGTATTTGCCCTCCTCACTATTTGCCTCATTATTCTTTAGTTTCATGGCAACAAAGATAATTGGAACAAGCAAACCCATAGAAACTCAAGACTTCCCCTAAGGAACTCTCACTAGTCGAGGCAGTGTGCCTTGCCTCCAGTCTAGATTCACTCATCTTGTGGTGCAAGTGAACAACTTTTCTAC
Source organism: Ensete glaucum (assembly GCA_021527575.1). Lineage (NCBI taxonomy): Eukaryota > Viridiplantae > Streptophyta > Magnoliopsida > Zingiberales > Musaceae > Ensete > Ensete glaucum. The sequence goes on from CM038558.1 coordinate 21,324,681, forward strand.
TCTTTAAAACGGGTAGGGTGGTGGTAAGATCAAATATGAACTGATTTGTTCTCATGACCGGACGCCCATCAGAAAGAAATTGCTCAACCAATTCCACACAACCCCAACCAAAGCATTTGAAATCAATGGAGTAACATTCTGCTGAGGTATCTCAATGGCATCACTGACTTCATTCAAAATATAGCCTAACTGAGAGATGTTACAATTAAGGTTAATCTTTTACACTAGTCTTAACCATAATAAATAAGCTGAGTAAGACTGTGATTGTGTTAGAAGTCATAGTCGTTCATAAAAAATGTGGATATAGTTTTATTACATTATTCGTGAACACAATTAATAGAGCTCTTAAAGCTTCATACCTCCAGTTAAACTATAGAGCAAACAAATTCTAAATTGTTAACTGCATTGGCGATAGGCCATAAGTGAAAATCTGATGATATTAACTTATATTAACAAGTACTTGTTCTCTTCCATGAGACTTAACTGCTTATCCTGTATTAGTCCTCCTAAAGAACTTATTGCAAATGTTATATTTCTACCAGGCTCTTTTGGACTTCTCATGGCTATTTTCAATAGGTTACATCTTCAAGCACTACAAGGAAACTAATCTAGACTCTACGCATCCATGACCGGTTCTGAAATATAACTTGTAAATCAACATAAATTAGAACAAGAAAAATCAAAGAGAGAATATCTTAATTAGCATAATCATATTGCACCATGTGTATCCTTCTTAATGTAAGAAAAAATATATATAATTGTATCATGCATCATATCATGCATTATCTAAGTGAAACGGCCTACACTTTTAAACACCTTACTAGAGTTTTTCATCTTTCAAGAACACAAACACAAAATAAAAAGTTAACAAAAGTTGGGAGACCATCAGAATAATTTTGGCGGAAGCAACCTATGGTTGTAGTCTAGTTAATTGTTTTATCTAAAGCCCCAATGGTGGTAGCCAAGTAGAATATACAAAATGAGAAGTTAACACAACTTGGGAGGCTGCCAAAATAATTTTGGCCTAGGCTTTCGATTGTTGTCTACCTAATTGTTTTATCTAGTATTTCTCATTTCAGGTACCGGACTCGTCTCAAAGATTTGTCGGGTCGATACGTATTGATTTGTACTGGTGTCCTGACACACAGTATGCTAGGGTATGCCAACAGAGACTCGAGCAATCCACGTTTTGATCGTTAATTGAATCGACTGCACTCCCAAACCATACCGACTCGAGTAGTATAACAAACATTGGTTTTATCTAAAGCTCCTATGTTGGTAGCCAAGTAGCTCGACGTTCACATTAGTCAAGTTTACTTTACAAACAAAAATGAAGAAAATAATTCAAATTAACAAATTTAGCCAAGAAAAAAAATGAGAACAAGGTTCGTAATTTAGTATCATCTGAGCTCGATACATACGATACACTTTCATATATATAGATATATATAAACATATAAAGAGGCAACGCCATTGAGGAAGATATATATTTTATATAAAAATATAAAAATGAAAAGCGGCGTCGAGGATGCCTCGACGAACGTATTCTCCTCGTCTAAGGAGACAAGGAGAAGAGGAGGCGTCTTCGCTTGCGTTGTTTAGCGAGGAGGCGGATTGATCGAGATCGCCGAGGAGAGTGGCACAATCTCTAGGTTCTCCTCTTCTTCCTTCTCCTCGCAACAACTAAGTTAATACCGCCTTGAAACGACGATCGATATCGACCGCTTTTGGACCTATTTCGTACTAAGGTGGAAACAATCCTAACCAATGGTACCACCCAATAGCGAGATCCACATATCGTTACATGCCAATACATACCGTATAAGCCAATACGCATCGGTATGAGCCAATATGTATCGCTCGTTACGGGCGGTACCATTTGGTATTACAAACCTTAAATGAGACATCTACATTTTTAGCAATATATTCTATATGTTGTATGGAACAATCTTCAATTCTTCATAATGATTTCATAACGCTGAGGTAATACTTCTGCAATATATTATTAAAAAATCAGGTGTTATGTGCCACTTTGTCCTATGGTGACATGCAAAAAAACAAGTTTTGGAAGTATAGACTTCTATATCTATAAGTTGACCTTCGTGAGAGAGAAATCTTCTTGCAAGCACTCAAATGTAATCTCAATATATACCATATAAAGATTCAAGTGTCCACATACAAGATGAATAGTAATGTGTATGAGAAATTATCAATTTAGTACTTCCTTTGAAGTATCAGAATTGAGGGATTTCATCAGTTTGTCACTAATTTACCCTTTTTGTAAGTAGTAAGTAGATATCTCAGTCTTGCTGAACAACCTCAAAATCAGAAACTGAAAATACCTGTGACATCACAGACTTATAAAATGGTAAAGAAGTGATCTCCACTTTTGACCAAATGCTTTAATCCGATTTGGAAATTCAAATATCGATTTCTATGTTTCTAGAAAATCAGAGACAATTATATTGTCTTAGCTAACCAATTAATAGGATCATATCAATCACTACAAATAGGCAGGCAAGTGCTAGTGATGATTAAAAATGTTAGCATGTAAAAATGAACACATTCCAAAAATTGAAGAACATGTTCAAACAATCCATTTAGCATTCCAACATGAATTATGAAAAGTATGAACCTATATTCACTAATATATATGGAAATAATGAATGGACCTTATCACAATTAATTACAAATGTAACTTGGTGACAAAGTATTCAGCACATTGAAAGTTGTGTAAACTTTACCTATCCATTTGTAATAATCAGATTCATGATAATTCAATCAGTGCTTTTTGCACCATCCTTTGGCCTGTTGTTGAAATCAGAATTTGGGAACCAGAAGAGGTAAGTTGTCATAAAATTATGTAAATATGTTATGTACATGATGAATTAGAAGATCCATAAATGAGTGTGTATAGTTGAAGAAAAAGGCTGACAGAAGCATAAGAAGGGTAATAGAACCGCAAGTTGAAATTTACATCGATATATAATGCCACAAATAACAAATATCAACAACTCAATGAGTATGCAGCATGAATCAAACTACCATCTCCTGAGATAAAAGGAATGCTCTAGAATATGCCAACTTACGTTGGAATTATATAAAAAAATAAATCATACCAATTACATGCATTGTGTGCTGTAATAACAATTAATATATAGAAAGGAAGGGTAAGGACTTATCCAATAAAGTGTTGCCTTGACAATGTGTAACAATCTAAATTGAATTTACAGAAAATAAGTCATTAGGTTCATGGACACTATATACTAGTTGTGTACCAAGAATGATAAAGAGAACAAAATGATAAGGATTGCCAACTGAAGTGTTATATTGACCTATTATCTAAATCAAATATGTCTCACATTTACTGCTCCATGTGTGACCCTATGTACCATCCAGCATGGAGTATGTGGATGGGGTTTCGAAATTACAAAGGAGTGAACCAGCAAGTTTGGTTGACTGATATTTCTTTTTAGGTTTCATAGAATAGGAACGGACTAGAAAATACATCAACCTGGAAGAGAGATTATTATAGAACAAGATAAACACATAGATGCCGACGTGGAAAGAACAATTGATATTTCCTTTTGTGATTTCTACTTCTCACTTTTCTTATTATTTTCTATGTTCCTCATATTCTTCCGCTAGCACATCTATGTTGATACCATGATGTACCAAGACACAACAACAACATGGACAGTGTCAACCACAGACCATGTGGCATAACTGACTTTTCTTTATGTAACAAATATCAAATTCTTGCCATCAATGTTCCAATCCACTTGGTTCAATGTTCATTCAATTTATCAATCAAGTTTACTCCTTAAAGCAAACAAATATAGTTCGAACATGATAGATGATAATATAGGGGATGTTGAACCAAATACTGGACAATAGTTTCAGAAAGTAAAAGATGTAATAAAAAAGCATTGGAAACAAGAGCTAAGAATGTAGCAAGAATGCTAAGAAGAAGGTCTAAACTAATTTAAGTATACATCAAAATTCATGTGGCCATATTTGTTCCCAGTTATCTAAAATGATGATGTGACTTGTGAGTAAATTCAAACAAATAACAAAATGATCTAAGATAACTATTAGGTGACAAAGCCTAAACAAGTGCTTGTTCCCAGTGTTTCCAATCCACTTGGTGCAATGTTAATTACTTGATTTAACGTATCATTCAAGGTTACTTCTTAAAGCAAACAAACATAGTTGGAACATGCTAGATAGTAATATAAGGGAATGATGAATCACATACTGGACAATAGTTTCAGAAAGTAAAAGATGCAATAAAAAAATATGGGAAAGAAAAGCTAAGAATCTAGCAAGAATGCTAAGAAGAAGGTCCAAAATAATTTAAGTATACATCAAAATTCATGTGGCCATATTTGTTCTCAGTTTTATAAATTGATGATATGAGTAAATTTAAAAACATAACAAAACTCTAAGTGAACTATAAGGCGACAAAGCCTAAACATTCAGCCACTAAGTTTAACAATACAGTTAATTAATATAAAATAAAAATGGCTATGAATCAAGGTTAGAAAAAACCACCTTATAGACAAAACAAACCACACAGAAAACTATGCTCCAATCTCACATCTACACATATTAAACTATGCAAAAACAGACCTTATAATTTGAATTATACCAGAGAAAGAAAAGAAGTAGCAGATATGACCATTACAGAGAAAGTATGGGGAAGCAAGCGAAATGATATGTTTAATGTTCCTCACTTGCAGTTGATTATGCCTGATCCATTATCAGAATCTACTTATGACAGAAATTACATGCTAACAAAAGTGACTGTATTGTCTTTTCTTGAGAAATAAAATGCTAAGAGAATCTCGTTGATGACTTCTCAACATAATTCTACATGGTAAAAACTTTGAATCAGTAGAAAGAACAAACATTTTCTAGCTCTGTTTATTGTTGCATGTGTTGTTGTAGTACCTGAAGAAAACCCAGAAAACGATCTAGAGTAAAAAACTTTGAATATGTGAAAGGAATTAACATTACCTAGATCTATTTCTTGCTGTATATGTTCTTTTAGTGCCTGAAGAAAATCTTGCAAAAGATTTAGATACAGGATATCAATACACTTAAATTTTAGGAACAAGAACATGAATTTGGAACAGTCTACAAGAAACATGAGCAATTCAAGAAAACAGGAGAGACATAGGCTCTGAGACGTTATTCTCTGAATTATTGGCATCAAGTAATAAAAAAGAAAACCATACAAAAGAAATCGCTTCAAGAATTTGAATGGCATCAATAGAACAGGAGAAGCGAGATTAAGTGCATTATCTAGTCTCCGCATTCAACAAATATGCTCTTTCTGACCAATTCTTTGGGGCTCATTCTCTGATTTCTTGGCAGCAAGTGATCGGAATTAAAAACCCATGGAAGAAAGCATTCAGGAAACCCTGAAATCAAGAAGAGAGAGAAAGTATGCGATGAAAAGCATCACCTCGCCTTGGAGAAACCTGCTGATTGTCTCTGGGGCTCCCCGGAGTGAGAACTTTCAAGAACTCGAAGGGAGTCAAGAAAATAGACGAGGTATTGGACCTTCAAGAACTCAAAGGGAGTCGAGAAAATAGAGGAAGCATGGGATAGACCGCATCACCTGGGCTCTGCAACGAGAAACCTGGTCCGTACGGTTGATTGTCTCACGGTCCTCGTTGTTTTGTTAAATGCAACAGGTAATCGGATCAATAAGCCTAGAAGAAACGATCTCAAGAACTCATGAAGCAAATCAAGGATCAAGGGTTATTACCTTGTCTCCGTCTTCGGCTCCTCGTCCTCCTGGTTTGCGCTTCTTGTAGGGGAATTCAATTATTCAGAAGCACGAAAAGTAAAGACCGATAAAAAGAATATAATCGTTTGCTTTTTTTAAGCAAGAGATAGGTTCTTGCCTTCTTTTTCTTGAATTCTCAAAGAAAGACAAGACACTCATGAAGCAGCCACATAATTCTCATACTGTGATCCTCAATTTTTTTTGTTTTTCTTTGCTTGACTGCACTAGCGACTTTCAATTCCTTTTGTTGCATTACATGGCCTGGAATTAAATGACACTATCAATGGTAAGATAAAGCAAAAGTTTCTGTTGCAAATTGTACTCTTTGAAGATTCTAATCCAGATTCAGATAGTGCATGAATCTAGTTAGTGCAACAACATGCTACATAATTTTGTGTGTAAAGGAAGCTAGTTATGTAGCAGAACAAAGACACTAGGGAAAAAGAATCAGCATGCCAATTATTACATAAATGTCTACATAAGAACTTTGACATTACTACATAAGAAACATCTACATAAGAAACAACTTTGACACTGATAATTACATAAACATCTACATAAGAATTATGACTTCTGTTGAAGTGTCTTCTGAGAATAATCTTACATATATTTGCCAATTATTTCTTCCAAATTTCTCTCAAAGAAATTTAATGTGCAACATGGGCTTCCCTTTAGTTAAATGCAGGCAACAAATTGCTATGAACTACAAAAGAGGAAGGAAACTGAAATAAACCACAACAAGAATATACCCGGTGACGAAATCCCATGAAAAAAAAGGTTTGACAGAAGCAAGTAATTGAAATAGCATAGGGAAGGGAGGACATTTAAATCTCAAGACAAAGAAAGAAGCTACGGGCCATCCTTGTCATTGGTCATCAACAAATGTATCCTCTATTTTAAATCAGTTTTACAACTAAACAGTTAAAAAATGGTAACAGAAAGAAATTAAATCAAGCAAGCACAGTGACAAACCAATTACAAGATTAAACTGTTATTCTTGATGTCCATATAATCAAATCCTATGATGAAGTTTATAGTTCTAATGGAAGAAAAAGAATAAGAAACCTGTAGATAGTAAAGATATATGAAATACAGAGCCATAATTGTAGTTCTGTGTGCCAAAATACTGCCTAAAAATGATAAATTTTAGAACAATGACGACATTTGAGATGAAGAGGTTGTGAGACCCCATTAGTCCTAAATTGGAAGTGGGCTAGTAAGGAGGTTGATGCATATATCATAATACAATAAAGTAACTCCTCAAGTAAGTTTTGACCAACAAAGCCAACATGTTTCTAGTTGACAAAATGACAATTTACAACTAGCTTTTAACTTTTTTGACAAACCATCCCGCTATCATTAGAAGTCATCTTTGACTTAGTAAAAGTGTTGTTAAAAGTTACCTTTGACTTAGTAAAAGAAGTTACAACCAATTTTCTGATTTATGAATAAAACTAAGGGTTGTTAAGGGCTATTTACATTAGTGGGTTACATGTGATCTCTCTTTCCTCGGTGTACACACTCTTGAGAAGGGCATGTAGAGCAGAGCCAGAAGCTGCCAAGAGTTTGAGTCTGATGAGAACTAAGTGTTTTTTACACACTAATTTTTCTCCCTATAATAAAGATCTGAAGCGTACTTCGTGGACATCATAGTTTGAGTGAACCACGTAATCTGTGTCTTTATTTGTGTTTTATTCTTTCTTGCTTCTTTGAACCTGGTATTAGGAGACTTGTTTTTCTCCTAACAGCTATGACTTAATATCAGCTTATAGAGGTTGATCAAATTTGTAACCAAGCAATAAACCATGAAAATCTGAAAGGCCACTTTGGCTATAGATGGGAACTTCATGCAACTAAGAACCAAAACCGACAACCTGAAAATGTGAGAAAAGATAGTATTCATATTAATAGCACAAAAGAGCTAATAAACCAACTGACTACATGAAATTTCATTCCACAATAACTACAAAAATATGTGCAAAAGAGCAAATCATGTTTATTCCACTAACTGCAAAGATATTATAGAAGTTGTTCTTGTTGAAATTATGCTTTTGCTGAACGTACTTATCAAGCACACTTGATCATCAAAAAGAAAAAGGAAAAATAAAAGGATCCTTCAAGTTAAGAATTAACATGTTACATGTTCAAAGAGAGAATAATGTTTATTTATGGATACTGACAGACTTAAGATGCTATTGTTGAAGCTCAGAAGTTCCACGGTTTTGATGTAGAAACAGACTAAAAAACTGGTTAGATGTAATAAAATGGTTAGAAAAGATCTAGTACACTACACTTGTCCTATCGTCAATAAATGCTTTAAAGGATCCAAGCAGCCCTATAAGGATTAACAAAACGGGTCAGATTGATGTCAAGCCAAATCATGGTAATGCATGCAAAAATTACTCCATAGAAATCAGATATGAGAATTCATAATTAGAAGAAATAAATATGGCAACTCTGATACTACTTGTCTCATATTGTAGGCATTTAATCAAAATAGATAGTAGATCTACAATATGGGATGGACATGTAAGCAAACTATCTAATAGTGTCCAAAGATATAAACAAGCATACCTCTTCATAAGCTAAATGAATAAACCCAATGCAAATTAGAAAGCAACTAACTAAATAGAACTTCAGTGTATAAACCATAAATCCACAGCTGCATCGAAAAGACATACCTAAATGTTGTTGCCTTTAAATGACAATGTGGCAAGGACAAAATGCACATGCAATTTCAATGAAATGCAACGATGAGTAGATGTCAGTAAAACAAAAAATAACATCCAGTATTAAACTATAAAATGTTATGAAACGAAGTCATCTCAAACTCAAAACAATATAAGCAAACAAATCCCTCAAAGAACCAAAATAACAAGCATATAATTATTCTGTGATATTTAAGCATTCAAAAAAAGTTGAAGCTAAAGTCAATGGAAACAAACAAAAATATGAGCATCAAGTCTTTATTTTTTAAAAAGGAAAATTAGCTCGGTATTGGTTATACTGTAGATCTCAGAGTCTTTTGCAAATCACAGTAAAGAATAAACTCTCTTGAACATTTTATTTAAGGTCAAATTGGTACAGTTTCTATGAATTATTAAATATTAAATTTGTCAAACTTTTGGGTTCGATTTGCTCAAATTTTGCTAAGATTCTAGGGGTATTTCTGGATGTTGATAAGTGAAATAACCTGAATCAAATATAAGTGAAAATATTAAAACAACGACGATTAAAGCAAATAGAATCATTTATAAGGATGACCAATGGAAACAAATCATCTTCAACGATCTCTAATCATGAACTCTAACAAATAATACACATCCATGAATTGCAAGAAAAACACTAAACGCAACAGCCTTTTTGATGTTTTAGTATAGCTAGTTCCACAAAATGCTTGCCAAGACTACGGTACACATCCATGAATTGCAAGAAAAACACCAACAGCCTTTTTGATGTTTTAGTATAGCTAGTTCCACAAAATGCTTGCCAAGACTACGGAACCTCTTAATCACAAACTCTTATCTTTCAATAGCATGATAGTAGAATGAAAGAAGGAACTACATGCATGGTGCGTCGCATATATTTACGGAGAAAAGAAAAGCATGCCTTGAACGTTAAACTCCAAAAGCTTAACAGTAGAATTTAAAAGAAAAGCTCAATCTAAACATTGTGGCATAATTTTGGCCCAAAAAAACTTTAACTATACCTTGATAAATCTTATAAACTAGATCTTCTGGAAAGCAACTTCAGTTACTTGTCCTCCATATAGGCTGGGTTTTTATTTAGACAGAGCAGTGGAAAACAAATGCCAAAGAGACATAAGCTAAAAAATAATAAAGAGAACAAGATAGGTAGTGAAAACAAGACATAATCCAAAAAGAAAAATAGATAAGTTAAATTCTAAAATTGTGTTGACCATTGCATTTTTTGGATGCACCCTTAGTCCTCTTAATTTGTGCCATGGTAAAATTTGTAACCTCATGCAATAAATCTGAAATCAATAGGTTGGAAGCTACTGTTTCTCGGAGGTCAAGGTGCTCCTTGGGATTAGCAGTGACTCCACCACATGAAGAATTCCAATAAATCCCAACAACAAACACAAAATACAAAACGTGACGACAGAGTACACAAGAAGAATAAAGGGAAAAAAAAAAGAGCACCTTGGAGCTCTTGGAGACTAGAGGAGACAAAATGAACATTACTAGCAAGAAGCCAGAGGTTGACCATCTCATCTCACCTCGACCTCAGATTTTTAGCCCTTTAATTCAAAATATATATATCTCTACCTCAAAGCAATGAAAAGACAAACGGAGAGAAGTCCTGCTCTAAAGGAGGACGTCGAACATGCTCAATGCATGCAAATGCTTGTGTTCAAGAAAGTGTATATCATATAATAGAGCTGAAACATAAAATGCATGTTGTTTCAGTTTATTTGGCTCCTCGCCAGCAATGGGATTTTATTTGCAAAGCAGACAGAAATATAGCAAGCAGCAGCACCAAACAACCTTTATGGTTTAGCTACATGGACTGATAGCAGCACCTCTCAACCAAGCAATTTGGAGTCCACAACTCTGGTATTCTGATGAGATGGACAACATGTTCTACAAGCAAAGGGCTACATTATGAGTGGAATTTGTTAAACTTCAAATCCTCATGGTAACCATCAGCACTATACAGCAAAGAAACAAGGAAGTGTTTGTAGTATCAACAGCAACAATGAAGCTTTTGACTGCAGAAGAGATGCAAGGATTCTGTGGAATGAAGTATAAAAATGGACGGTTAAGAAGTGATAGACAAATCTAATATTAGGCTTTTCATTTCAAATTTAGAAACCAACTTCTTTATTCTTTTTTTTTTTATCTTCTAAGTGAAAGACTTAGGTAGGATCTAACTGTTGGAGTAGGTTTTGATGGCAAGTAGACTATGAGGGATAATTGATCTGAACCAAGTCATTTTCGATCAAATTCCTCATATCCAAACCATCAGGAAGAATGCAGCTTAAAAGGGGTAGATTGCCTTATAGTAAAAATAAAATATGCAAAATTCTACTTCCACTAAGATGTTGTATGAAATAAAATCAGAATGAAAAGAAAACTAAACTAAGGTTTGCATATCCTTGAGCAACATCTAGTATCACTTTGAAGAGCAGACAATTCACCAATTAGCCCCAAAACAAGAAGCAATTTACTTCTTCAGAGAAAGGAAAACGAGGAGCAGAGTTGATTATGTGCCTTATGGTAAGAATATAAATTGTAGATAAGAATTTGTAACAATTTACTTATGGAAACCATTTAAAATGCAATCAAAACTAAGTTGGGCTTTTGTTAAATGCCTTTTCTCAACAGCAAGAAGAGCTTGATAAGATTCACCACAGAACGTTATTTATTTTCTACAGAAATCATTTCTGAAATTTTATAGAGCCTTCAGGATTGACAATTTTGTACCAGAGCTATGCACAAATGTTCCTCAAAAACCTTGCAAATCAAAAGGAAATGCATTTACCACTTCAAGAATTTACACATGTACGCATAAGAATCTGGAATTGATATAGAAAACTATTTGATAGATAGTTGACATCCAATGGTGAAAAATCTACAAAAATAAAAACAAGAAGCGTTATAAATAAACATCCAATGGCGAGATTTATGCAAATATCAATACTGTATGCTGGTTTCCAACTTCAGACAAGTCGACACAATAATTCAACAAGGTATGTAAACAGTTTAAAAGATTCATAAACTCTTATCTTTCGATAGCATGATAGTAGAACCTCTTAATCACAAAATGCTTGCCAAGACTATAGAACCTCTTAATCACAAACTCTTATCTTTCGATAGCATGATAGTAGAATGAAAGAAGGAACTAAATGCATGGCGCGTCGCATATTTATGGAGAAAAGAAAAGCATGCCTTGAACATTAAACTCCAAAAGCTTAACAGTAGAATTTAAAAGAAAAGCTCAATCTGAACATTGTGGCATAATTTTGGCCCAAAAAACCTTTAACTATACTTTGAAAAATCTTATATCTGGATCTTCTTGGAAGCAACTTCAGTTACTTGTCCTCCATATTAGCTGGGTTTTTATTTAGACAGAGCAGTGGAAAAAAAAATGACAAAGAGTAAGCTAAAAAATAATAAAGAGAACAAGATAGGTAGCGAAAACAAGACATAATCCAAAAAGAAAAATATATGAAGTTAAATTAAAAGATTGTGTTGACCATTGCATTTTTTGGATGCATCGTTTGGCCTCTTAACTTGTGCCATGGTAAAATTTGTAATCTCATGCAGCAGATCTGAAATCAATAGGTTGGAAGCTACTGTTTCACTAATATATATGGAAATAATGAATGGACCTTATCACAATTAATTACAAATGTAACTTGGTGACAAAGTATTCAGCACATTGAAAGTTGTGTAAACTTTACCTATCCATTTGTAATAATCAGATTCATGATAATTCAACCCGAGCTTTTTGCACCATCCTTTGGCCTGTTGTTGAAATCAGAATTTGGGAACCAGATGAGGTAAGTTGTCATAAACATTGTCCGGAAAATTATGTAAATATGTTATGTACATGATGAATTAGAAGATCCATAAATGAGTGTGTATAGTTGAAGAAAAAGGCTGACAGAAGCATAAGAAGGGTAATAGAACCGCAAGTTGAAATTTACATCGATATATAATGCCACAAATAACAAATATCAACAACTCAATGAGTATGCAGCATGAATCAAACTACCATCTCCGAGATAAAAGGAATAATCTAGAATATGCCAACTTACGTTGGAATTATATAAAAATAAATCATAACAATTACATGCATTGTGTGCTATAATAACAATTAATATATAGAAAGGAAGGGTAAGGACTTATCCAATAAAGTGTTGCCTTGACAATGTGTAACAATCTAAATTGAATTTACAGAAAATAAGTCATTAGGTTCATGGACACTATATACTAGTTGTGTACCAAGAATGATAAAGAGAACAAAATGATAAGGATTGCCAACTGAAGTGTTATATTGACCTATTATCTAAATCAAATATGTCTCACATTTACTGCTCCATGTGTGAACCTATGTACCATCCAGCATGGAGTATGTGGATGGGGTTTCGAAATTACAAAGGAGTGAACCAGCAAGTTTGGTTGACTGATATTTCTTTTTAGGTTTCATAGAATAGGAACGGACTAGAAAATACATCAACCTGGAAGAGAGATTATTATAGAACAAGATAAACACATAGATGCCGACGTGGAAAGAACAATTGATATTTCCTTTTGTGATTTCTACTTCTCACTTTTTCTTATTATTTTCTATGTTCCTCATATTCTTCCGCTAGCACATCTATGTTGATACCATGATGTACCAAGACACAACAACAACATGGACAGTGTCAACCACAGACCATGTGGCATGTCATGTAACTGACTTTTCTTTATGTAACACAAATATCAAATTCTTGCCATCAATGTTCCAATCCACTTGGTTCAATGTTCATTCAATTTATCAATCAAGTTTACTCCTTAAAGCAAACAAATATAGTTCGAACATGATAGATGATAATATAAGGGGATGTTGAACCAAATACTGGACAATAGTTTCAGAAAGTAAAAGATGTAATAAAAAAGCATTGGAAACAAGAGCTAAGAATGTAGCAAGAATGCTAAGAAGAAGGTCTAAACTAATTTAAGTATACATCAAAATTCATGTGGCCATATTTGTTCCCAGTTATCTAAAATGATGATGTGACTTGTGAGTAAATTCAAAAAAATAACAAAATGATCTAAGATAACTATTAGGTGACAAAGCCTAAACAAGTGCTTGTTCCCAGTGTTTCCAATCCACTTGGTGCAATGTTAATTACTTGATTTAACGTATCATTCAAGGTTACTTCTTAAAGCAAACAAACATAGTTGGAACATGCTAGATAGTAATATAAGGGAATGATGAATCACATACTGGACAATAGTTTCAGAAAGTAAAAGATGCAATAAAAAAATATGGGAAAGAAAAGCTAAGAATCTAGCAAGAATGCTAAGAAGAAGGTCCAAAATAATTTAAGTATACATCAAAATTCATGTGGCCATATTTGTTCTCAGTTTTATAAATTGATGATATGAGTAAATTTAAAAACATAACAAAACTCTAAGTGAACTATAAGGCGACAAAGCCTAAACATTCAGCCACTAAGTTTAACAATACAGTTAATTAATATAAAATAAAAATGGCTATGAATCAAGGTTAGAAAAAACCACCTTATAGACAAAACAAACCACACAGAAAACTATGCTCCAATCTCACATCTACACATATTAAACTATGCAAAAACAGACCTTATAATTTGAATTATACCAGAGAAAGAAAAGAAGTAGCAGATATGACCATTATAGAGAAAGTATGGGGAAGCAAGCGAAATGATATGTTTAATGTTCCTCACTTGCAGTTGATTATGCCTGATCCATTATCAGAATCTACTTATGACAGAAATTACATGCTAACAAAAGTGACTGTATTGTCTTTTCTTGAGAAATAAAATGCTAAGAGAATCTCATCGATGACTTCTCAACATAATTCTACATGGTAAAAACTTTGAATCAGTAGAAAGAACAAACATTTTCTAGCTCTGTTTATTGTTGCATGTGTTGTTGTAGTACCTGAAGAAAACCCAGAAAACGATCTAGAGTAAAACACTTTGAATATGTGAAAGGAATTAACATTACCTAGATCTATTTCTTGCTGTATATGTTCGTTCTTTTAGTGCCTGAAGAAAATCTTGCAAAAGATTTAGATACAGGATATCAATACACTTAAATTTTAGGAACAAGAACATGAATTTGGAACAGTCTACAAGAAACATGAGCAATTCAAGAAAACAGGAGAGACATAGGCTCTGAGACGTTATTCTCTGAATTATTGGCATCAAGTAATAAAAAAGAAAACCATACAAAAGAAATCGCTTCAAGAATTTGAATGGCATCAATAGAACAGGAGAAGCGTAGGATTAAGTGCATTATCTAGTCTCCGCATTCAACAAATATGCTCTTTCTGACCAATTCTTTGGGGCTCATTCTCTGATTTCTTGGCAGCAAGTGATCGGAATTAAAAACCCATGGAAGAAAGCATTCAGGAAACCCTGAAATCAAGAAGAGAGAGAAAGTATGGGATGAACGCATCACCTCGCCTTGGAGAAACCTGCTGATTGTCTCTGGGGCTCCTCGCAGTGAGAACTTTCAAGAACTCAAGGAGTCAAGAAAATAGACAGGTATTGGACCTTCAAGAACTCAAAGAGTCGAGAAAATAGAGGAAGCATGGGATAGACCGCATCACCTGGGCTCTGCAACGAGAAACCTGGTCCGTACGGTTGATTGTCTCACGGTCCTCGTTGTTTTGTTAAATGCAACAGGTAATCGGATCAATAAGCCTAGAAGAAACGATCTCAAGAACTCATGAAGCAAATCAAGGATCAAGGGTTATTACCTTGTCTCCGTCTCCGGCTCCTCGTCCTCCTGGTTTGCGCTTCTTGTAGGGGAATTCAATTATTCAGAAGCACGAAAAGTAAAGACCGATAAAAAGAATATAATCGTTTGCTTTTTTTAAGCAAGAGATAGGTTCTTGCCTTCTTTTTCTTGAATTCTCAAAGAAAGACAAGACACTCATGAAGCAGCCACATAATTCTCATAGTGTGATCCTCAATTTTTTTTGTTTTTCTTTGCTTGACTGCTCTAGCGACTTTCAATTCCTTTTGTTGCATTCCATGGCCTGGAATTAAATGACACTATCAATGGTAAGATAAAGCAACAAAAGTTTCTGTTCCAAATTGTACTCTTTGAAGATTCTAATCCAGATTCAGATAGTGCATGAATCTAGTTAGTGCAACAACATGCTACATAATTTTGTGTGTAAAGGAAGCTAGTTATGTAGCAGAACAAAGACACTAGGGAAAAAAGAATCAGCATGCCAATTATTACATAAATGTCTACATAAGAACTTTGACATTACTACATAAGAAACATCTACATAAGAAACAATTATGACTTCTGTTGAAGTGTCTTCGGAGAATAATCTTACATATATTTGCCAATTATTTCTTCCAAATTTCTCTCAAAGAAATTTAATGTGCAACATGGGCTTCCCTTTAGTTAAATGCAGGCAACAAATTGCTATGAACTACAAAAGAGGAAGGAAACTGAAATAAACCACAACAAGAATATACCCGGTGACGAAATCCCATGAAAAAAAGGTTTGACAGAAGCAAGTAATTGAAATAGCATAGGGAAGGAGGACATTTAAATCTCAAGACAAAGAAAGAAGCTACGGGCCATCTTTGTCATTGGTCATCAACAAATGTATCCTCTATTTTAAATCAGTTTTACAACTAAACAGTTAAAAATGGTAACAGAAAGAAATTAAATCAAGCAAGCACAGTGACAAACCAATTACAAGATTAAACTGTTATTCTTGATGTCCATATAATCAAATCCTATGATGAAGTTTATAGTTCTAATGGAAGAAAAGAATAAGAAACCTGTAGATAGTAAAGATATATGAAATACAGAGCCATAATTGTAGTTCTGTGTGCCAAAATACTGCCTAAAAATGATAAATTTTAGAACAATGACGACATTTGAGGTGAAGAGGTTGTGAGACCCCATTAGTCCTAAATTGGAAGTGGGCTAGTAAGGAGGTTGATGCATATATCATAATACAATAAAGTAACTCCTCAAGTAAGTTTTGACCAACAAAGCCAACATGTTTCTAGTTGACAAAATGACAATTTACAACTAGCTTTTAACTTTTTTGACAAACCATCCGCTATCATTAGAAGTCATCTTTGACTTAGTAAAAGTGTTGTTAAAGTTACCTTTGACTTAGTAAAAGAAGTTACAACCAATTTTCTGATTTATGAATAAAACTAAGGGTTGTTAAGGGCTATTTACATTAGTGGGTTACATGTGATCTCTCTTTCCTCGGTGTACACACTCTTGAGAAGGGCATGTAGAGCAGAGCCAGAAGCTGCCAAGAGTTTGAGTCTGATGAGAACTAAGTGTTTTTTACACACTAATTTTTCTCCCTATAATAAAGATCTGAAGCGCACTTCGTGGACATCATAGTTTGAGTGAACCACGTAATCTGTGTCTTTATTTGTGTTTTATTCTTTCTTGCTTCTTTGAACCTGGTATTAGGAGACTTGTTTTCTCCTAACAGCTATGACTTAATATCAGCTTATAGAGGTTGATCAAATTTGTAACCAAGCAATAAACCATGAAAATCTGAAAGGCCACTTTGGCTATAGATGGGAACTTCATGCAACTAAGAACCAAAACCGACAACCTGAAAATGTGAGAAAAGATAGTATTCATATTAATAGCACAAAGAGCTAATAAACCAACTGACTACATGAAATTTCATTCCACAATAACTACAAAAATATGTGCAAAAGAGCAAATCATGTTTATTCCACTAACTGCAAAGATATTATAGAAGTTGTTCTTGTTGAAATTATGCTTTTGCTGAACGTACTTATCAAGCACACTTGATCATCAAAAGGAAAAGGAAAATAAAAGGATCCTTCAAGTTAAGAATTAACATGTTACATGTTCAAAGAGAGAATAATGTTTATTTATGGATACTGACAGACTTAAGATGCTATTGTTGAAGCTCAGAAGTTCCACGGTTTTGATGTAGAAACAGACTAAAAAACTGGTTAGATGTAATAAAATGGTTAGAAAAGATCTAGTACACTACACTTGTCCTATCGTCAATAAATGCTTTAAAGGATCCAAGCAGCCCTATAAGGATTAACAAAACGGGTCAGATTGATGTCAAGCCAAATCATGGTAATGCATGCAAAAATTACTCCATAGAAATCAGATATGAGAATTCATAATTAGAAGAAATAAATATGGCAACTCTGATACTACTTGCCTCATATTGTAGGCATTTAATCAAAATAGATAGTAGATCTACAATATGGGATGGACATGTAAGCAAACTATCTAATAGTGTCCAAAGATATAAACAAGCATACCTCTTCATAAGCTAAATGAATAAACCCAATGCAAATTAGAAAGCAACTAACTAAATAGAACTTCAGTGTATAAACCATAAATCCACAGCTGCATCGAAAAGACATACCTAAATGTTGTTGCCTTTAAATGACAATGTGGCAAGGACAAAATGCACATGCAATTTCAATGAAATGCAACGATGAGTAGATGTCAGTAAAACAAAAAATAACATCCAGTATTAAACTATAAAATGTTATGAAACGAAGTCATCTCAAACTCAAAACAATATAAGCAAACAAATCCCTCAAAGAACCAAAATAACAAGCATATAATTATTCTGTGATATTTAAGCATTCAAAAAGTTGAAGCTAAAGTCAATGGAAACAAACAAAAATATGAGCATCAAGTCTTTATTTTTTAACAGGAAAATTAGCTCGGTATTGGTTATACTGTAGATCTCAGAGTCTTTGCAAATCACAGTAAAGAATAAACTCTCTCTTGAACATTTTATTTAAGGTCAAATTGGTACAGTTTCTATGAATTATTAAATATTAAATTTGTCAAACTTTTGGGTTCGATTTGCTCAAATTTTGCTAAGATTCTAGGGGTATTTCTGGATGTTGATAAGTGAAATAACCTGAATCAAATATAAGTGAAAATATTAAAACACCGACGAATAAAGCAAATAGAATCATTTATAAGGATGACCAATGGAAACAAATCATCTTCAACGATCTCTAATCATGAACTCTAACAAATAATACACATCCATGAATTGCAAGAAAACACTAAACGCAACAGCCTTTTGATGTTTTAGTATAGCTAGTTCCACAAAATGCTTGCCAAGACTACGGTACACATCCATGAATTGCAAGAAAAACACTATACGCAACAGCCTTTTGATGTTTTAGTATAGCTAGTTCCACAAAATGCTTGCCAAGACTACGGAACCTCTTAATCACAAACTCTTATCTTTCAATAGCATGATAGTAGAATGAAAGAAGGAACTACATGCATGGTGCGTATATATTTACGGAGAAAAGAAAAGCATGCCTTGAACGTTAAACTCCAAAAGCTTAACAGTAGAATTTAAAAGAAAAGCTCAATCTAAACATTGTGGCATAATTTTGGCCCAAAAACTTTAACTATACCTTGATAAATCTTATAAACTAGATCTTCTGGAAAGCAACTTCAGTTACTTGTCCTCCATATAGGCTGGGTTTTATTTAGACAGAGCAGTGGAAAACAAATGCCAAAGAGACATAAGCTAAAAATAATAAAGAGAACAAGATAGGTAGTGAAAACAAGACATAATCCAAAAAGAAAAATAGATAAGTTAAATTCTAAAATTGTGTTGACCATTGCATTTTTTGGATGCACCCTTAGTCCTCTTAATTTGTGCCATGGTAAAATTTGTAACCTCATGCAATAAATCTGAAATCAATAGGTTGGAAGCTACTGTTTCTCGGAGGTCAAGGTGCTCCTTGGGATTAGCAGTGACTCCACCACATGAAGAATTCCAATAAATCCCAACAACAAACACAAAATACAAAACGTGACGACAGAGTACACAAGAAGAATAAAGGGAAAAAAAAGAGCACCTTGGAGCTCTTGGAGACTAGAGGAGACAAAATGAACATTACTAGCAAGAAGCCAGAGGTTGACCATCTCATCTCACCTCGACCTCAGTTTTTAGCCCTTTAATTCAAAATATATATATCTCTACCTCAAAGCAATGAAAAGACAAACGGAGAGAAGTCCTGCTCTAAAGGAGGACAAGTCGAACATGCTCAATGCATGCAAATGCTTGTGTTCAAGAAAGTGTATATCATATAATAGAGCTGAAACATAAAATGCATGTTGTTTCAGTTTATTTGGCTCCTCGCCAGCAATGGGATTTTATTTGCAAAGCAGACAGAAATATAGCAAGCAGCAGCACCAAACAACCTTTATGGTTTAGCTACATGGACTGATAGCAGCACCTCTCAACCAAGCAATTTGGAGTCCACAACTCTGGTATTCTGATGAGATGGACAACATGTTCTACAAGCAAAGGGCTACATTATGAGTGGAATTTGTTAAACTTCAAATCCTCATGGTAACCATCAGCACTATACAGCAAAGAAACAAGGAAGTGTTTGTAGTATCAACAGCAACAATGAAGCTTTTGACTGCAGAAGAGATGCAAGGATTCTGTGGAATGAAGTATAAAATGGACGGTTAAGAAGTGATAGACAAATCTAATATTAGGCTTTTCATTTCAAATTTAGAAACCAACTTCTTTATTCTTTTCTTTTTATCTTCTAAGTGAAAGACTTAGGTAGGATCTAACTGTTGGAGTAGGTTTTGATGGCAAGTAGACTATGAGGGATAATTGATCTGAACCAAGTCATTTTCGATCAAATTCCTCATATCCAAACCATCAGGAAGAATGCAGCTTAAAAGGGTAGATTGCCTTATAGTAAAAATAAAATATGCAAAATTCTACTTCCACTAAGATGTTGTATGAAATAAAATCAGAATGAAAAAAGAAAACTAAACTAAGGTTTGCATATCCTTGAGCAACATCTAGTATCACTTTGAAGAGCAGACAATTCACCAATTAGCCCCAAAACAAGAAGCAATTTACTTCTTCAGAGAAAGGAAAACGAGGAGCAGAGTTGATTATGTGCCTTATGGTAAGAATATAAATTGTAGATAAGAATTTGTAACAATTTACTTATGGAAACCATTTAAAATGCAATCAAAACTAAGTTGGGCTTTTGTTAAATGCCTTTTCTCAACAGCAAGAAGAGCTTGATAAGATTCACCACAGAACGTTATTTATTTTCTACAGAAATCATTTCTGAAATTTTATAGAGCCTTCAGGATTGACAATTTTGTACCAGAGCTATGCACAAATGTTCCTCAAAAACCTTGCAAATCAAAAGGAAATGCATTTACCACTTCAAGAATTTACACATGTACGCATAAGAATCTGGAATTGATATAGAAAACTATTTGATAGATAGTTGACATCCAATGGTGAAAAAATCTACAAAAATAAAAACAAGAAGCGTTATAAATAAACATCCAATGGCGAGATTTATGCAAATATCAATACTGTATGCTGGTTTCCAACTTCAGACAAGTCGACACAATAATTCAACAAGGTATGTAAACAGTTTAAAAGATTCATAAACTCTTATCTTTCGATAGCATGATAGTAGAACCTCTTAATCACAAAATGCTTGCCAAGACTATAGAACCTCTTAATCACAAACTCTTATCTTTCGATAGCATGATAGTAGAATGAAAGAAGGAACTAAATGCATGGCGCGTCGCATATATTTATGGAGAAAAGAAAAGCATGCCTTGAACATTAAACTCCAAAAGCTTAACAGTAGAATTTAAAAGAAAAGCTCAATCTGAACATTGTGCCATAATTTTGGCCCAAAAAACCTTTAACTATACTTTGAAAAATCTTATATCTGGATCTTCTTGGAAGCAACTTCAGTTACTTGTCCTCCATATTAGCTGGGTTTTTATTTAGACAGAGCAGTGGAAAAAAAAATGACAAAGAGACATAAGCTAAAAAATAATAAAGAGAACAAGATAGGTAGCGAAAACAAGACATAATCCAAAAAGAAAACTATATGAAGTTAAATTAAAAGATTGTGTTGACCATTGCATTTTTTGGATGCATCGTTTGGCCTCTTAACTTGTGCCATGGTAAAATTTGTAATCTCATGCAGCAGATCTGAAATCAATAGGTTGGAAGCTACTGTTTCACTAATATATATGGAAATAATGAATGGACCTTATCACAATTAATTACAAATGTAACTTGGTGACAAAGTATTCAGCACATTGAAAGTTGTGTAAACTTTACCTATCCATTTGTAATAATCAGATTCATGATAATTCAACCCGAGCTTTTGCACCATCCTTTGGCCTGTTGTTGAAATCAGAATTTGGGAACCAGATGAGGTAAGTTGTCATAAACATTGTCCGGAAAATTATGTAAATATGTTATGTACATGATGAATTAGAAGATCCATAAATGAGTGTGTATAGTTGAAGAAAAAGGCTGACAGAAGCATAAGAAGGGTAATAGAACCGCAAGTTGAAATTTACATCGATATATAATGCCACAAATAACAAATATCAACAACTCAATGAGTATGCAGCATGAATCAAACTACCATCTCCGAGATAAAAGGAATAATCTAGAATATGCCAACTTACGTTGGAATTATATAAAAAAATAAATCATAACAATTACATGCATTGTGTGCTATAATAACAATTAATATATAGAAAGGAAGGGTAAGGACTTATCCAATAAAGTGTTGCCTTGACAATGTGTAACAATCTAAATTGAATTTACAGAAAATAAGTCATTAGGTTCATGGACACTATATACTAGTTGTGTACCAAGAATGATAAAGAGAACAAAATGATAAGGATTGCCAACTGAAGTGTTATATTGACCTATTATCTAAATCAAATATGTCTCACATTTACTGCTCCATGTGTGACCCTATGTACCATCCAGCATGGAGTATGTGGATGGGGTTTCGAAATTACAAAGGAGTGAACCAGCAAGTTTGGTTGACTGATATTTCTTTTTAGGTTTCATAGAATAGGAACGGACTAGAAAATACATCAACCTGGAAGAGAGATTATTATAGAACAAGATAAACACATAGATGCCGACGTGGAAAGAACAATTGATATTTCCTTTTGTGATTTCTACTTCTCACTTTTCTTATTATTTTCTATGTTCCTCATATTCTTCCGCTAGCACATCTATGTTGATACCATGATGTACCAAGACACAACAACAACATGGACAGTGTCAACCACAGACCATGTGGCATGTCATGTAACTGACTTTTCTTTATGTAACACAAATATCAAATTCTTGCCATCAATGTTCCAATCCACTTGGTTCAATGTTCATTCAATTTATCAATCAAGTTTACTCCTTAAAGCAAACAAATATAGTTCGAACATGATAGATGATAATATAAGGGGATGTTGAACCAAATACTGGACAATAGTTTCAGAAAGTAAAAGATGTAATAAAAAAGCATTGGAAACAAGAGCTAAGAATGTAGCAAGAATGCTAAGAAGAAGGTCTAAACTAATTTAAGTATACATCAAAATTCATGTGGCCATATTTGTTCCCAGTTATCTAAAATGATGATGTGACTTGTGAGTAAATTCAAAAAAATAACAAAATGATCTAAGATAACTATTAGGTGACAAAGCCTAAACAAGTGCTTGTTCCCAGTGTTTCCAATCCACTTGGTGCAATGTTAATTACTTGATTTAACGTATCATTCAAGGTTACTTCTTAAAGCAAACAAACATAGTTGGAACATGCTAGATAGTAATATAAGGGAATGATGAATCACATACTGGACAATAGTTTCAGAAAGTAAAAGATGCAATAAAAAAATATGGGAAAGAAAAGCTAAGAATCTAGCAAGAATGCTAAGAAGAAGGTCCAAAATAATTTAAGTATACATCAAAATTCATGTGGCCATATTTGTTCTCAGTTTTATAAATTGATGATATGAGTAAATTTAAAAACATAACAAAACTCTAAGTGAACTATAAGGCGACAAAGCCTAAACATTCAGCCACTAAGTTTAACAATACAGTTAATTAATATAAAATAAAAATGGCTATGAATCAAGGTTAGAAAAAACCACCTTATAGACAAAACAAACCACACAGAAAACTATGCTCCAATCTCACATCTACACATATTAAACTATGCAAAAACAGACCTTATAATTTGAATTATACCAGAGAAAGAAAAGAAGTAGCAGATATGACCATTACAGAGAAAGTATGGGGAAGCAAGCGAAATGATATGTTTAATGTTCCTCACTTGCAGTTGATTATGCCTGATCCATTATTAGACCGCATCACCTGGGCTCTGCAACGAGAAACCTGGTCCGTACGGTTGATTGTCTCACGGTCCTCGTTGTTTTGTTAAATGCAACAGGTAATCGGATCAATAAGCCTAGAAGAAACGATCTCAAGAACTCATGAAGCAAATCAAGGATCAAGGGTTATTACCTTGTCTCCGTCTCCGGCTCCTCGTCCTCCTGGTTTGCGCTTCTTGTAGGGGAATTCAATTATTCAGAAGCACGAAAAGTAAAGACCGATAAAAAGAATATAATCGTTTGCTTTTTTTAAGCAAGAGATAGGTTCTTGCCTTCTTTTTCTTGAATTCTCAAAGAAAGACAAGACACTCATGAAGCAGCCACATAATTCTCATAGTGTGATCCTCAATTTTTTTTGTTTTTCTTTGCTTGACTGCTCTAGCGACTTTCAATTCCTTTTGTTGCATTCCATGGCCTGGAATTAAATGACACTATCAATGGTAAGATAAAGCAAAAGTTTCTGTTGCAAATTGTACTCTTTGAAGATTCTAATCCAGATTCAAATAGTGCATGAATCTAGTTAGTGCAACAACATGCTACATAATTTTGTGTGTAAAGGAAGCTAGTTATGTAGCAGAACAAAGACACTAGGGAAAAAAGAATCAGCATGCCAATTATTACATAAATGTCTACATAAGAACTTTGACATTACTACATAAGAAACATCTACATAAGAAACAACTTTGACACTGATAATTACATAAACATCTACACAAGAATTATGACTTCTGTTGAAGTGTCTTCTGAGAATAATCTTACATATATTTGCCAATTATTTCTTCCAAATTTCTCTCAAAGAAATTTAATGTGCAACATGGGCTTCCCTTTAGTTAAATGCAGGCAACAAATTGCTATGAACTACAAAAGAGGAAGGAAACTGAAATAAACCACAACAAGAATATACCCGGTGACGAAATCCCATGAAAAAAAAGGTTTGACAGAAGCAAGTAATTGAAATAGCATAGGGAAGGGAGGACATTTAAATCTCAAGACAAAGAAAGAAGCTACGGGCCATCTTTGTCATTGGTCATCAACAAATGTATCCTCTATTTTAAATCAGTTTTACAACTAAACAGTTAAAAAATGGTAACAGAAAGAAATTAAATCAAGCAAGCACAGTGACAAACCAATTACAAGATTAAACTGTTATTCTTGATGTCCATATAATCAAATCCTATGATGAAGTTTATAGTTCTAATGGAAGAAAAAGAATAAGAAACCTGTCGATAGTAAAGATATATGAAATACAGAGCCATAATTGTAGTTCTGTGTGCCAAAATACTGCCTAAAAATGATAAATTTTAGAACAATGACGACATTTGAGGTGAAGAGGTTGTGAGACCCCATTAGTCCTAAATTGGAAGTGGGCTAGTAAGGAGGTTGATGCATATATCATAATACAATAAAGTAACTCCTCAAGTAAGTTTTGACCAACAAAGCCAACATGTTTCTAGTTGACAAAATGACAATTTACAACTAGCTTTTAACTTTTTTGACAAACCATCCCGCTATCATTAGAAGTCATCTTTGACTTAGTAAAAGTGTTGTTAAAAGTTACCTTTGACTTAGTAAAAGAAGTTACAACCAATTTTCTGATTTATGAATAAAACTAAGGGTTGTTAAGGGCTATTTACATTAGTGGGTTACATGTGATCTCTCTTTCCTCGGTGTACACACTCTTGAGAAGGGCATGTAGAGCAGAGCCAGAAGCTGCCAAGAGTTTGAGTCTGATGAGAACTAAGTGTTTTTACACACTAATTTTTCTCCCTATAATAAAGATCTGAAGCGTACTTCGTGGACATCATAGTTTGAGTGAACCACGTAATCTGTGTCTTTATTTGTGTTTTATTCTTTCTTGCTTCTTTGAACCTGGTATTAGGAGACTTGTTTTTCCTAACAGCTATGACTTAATATCAGCTTATAGAGGTTGATCAAATTTGTAACCAAGCAATAAACCATGAAAATCTGAAAGGCCACTTTGGCTATAGATGGGAACTTCATGCAACTAAGAACCAAAACCGACAACCTGAAAATGTGAGAAAAGATAGTATTCATATTAATAGCACAAAAGAGCTAATAAACCAACTGACTACATGAAATTTCATTCCACAATAACTACAAAAATATGTGCAAAAGAGCAAATCATGTTTATTCCACTAACTGCAAAGATATTATAGAAGTTGTTCTTGTTGAAATTATGCTTTTGCTGAACGTACTTATCAAGCACACTTGATCATCAAAAAGAAAAAGGAAAAATAAAAGGATCCTTCAAGTTAAGAATTAACATGTTACATGTTCAAAGAGAGAATAATGTTTATTTATGGATACTGACAGACTTAAGATGCTATTGTTGAAGCTCAGAAGTTCCACGGTTTTGATGTAGAAACAGACTAAAAAACTGGTTAGATGTAATAAAATGGTTAGAAAAGATCTAGTACACTACACTTGTCCTATCGTCAATAAATGCTTTAAAGGATCCAAGCAGCCCTATAAGGATTAACAAAACGGGTCAGATTGATGTCAAGCCAAATCATGGTAATGCATGCAAAAATTACTCCATAGAAATCAGATATGAGAATTCATAATTAGAAGAAATAAATATGGCAACTCTGATACTACTTGTCTCATATTGTAGGCATTTAATCAAAATAGATAGTAGATCTACAATATGGGATGGACATGTAAGCAAACTATCTAATAGTGTCCAAAGATATAAACAAGCATACCTCTTCATAAGCTAAATGAATAAACCCAATGCAAATTAGAAAGCAACTAACTAAATAGAACTTCAGTGTATAAACCATAAATCCACAGCTGCATCGAAAAGACATACCTAAATGTTGTTGCCTTTAAATGACAATGTGGCAAGGACAAAATGCACATGCAATTTCAATGAAATGCAACGATGAGTAGATGTCAGTAAAACAAAAAATAACATCCAGTATTAAACTATAAAATGTTATGAAACGAAGTCATCTCAAACTCAAAACAATATAAGCAAACAAATCCCTCAAAGAACCAAAATAACAAGCATATAATTATTCTGTGATATTTAAGCATTCAAAAAAAGTTGAAGCTAAAGTCAATGGAAACAAACAAAAATATGAGCATCAAGTCTTTATTTTTTTAACAGGGAAAATTAGCTCGGTATTGGTTATACTGTAGATCTCAGAGTCTTTTGCAAATCACAGTAAAGAATAAACTCTCTCTTGAACATTTTATTTAAGGTCAAATTGGTACAGTTTCTATGAATTATTAAATATTAAATTTGTCAAACTTTTGGGTTCGATTTGCTCAAATTTTGCTAAGATTCTAGGGGTATTTCTGGATGTTGATAAGTGAAATAACCTGAATCAAATATAAGTGAAAATATTAAAACAACGACGATTAAAGCAAATAGAATCATTTATAAGGATGACCAATGGAAACAAATCATCTTCAACGATCTCTAATCATGAACTCTAACAAATAATACACATCCATGAATTGCAAGAAAAACACTAAACGCAACAGCCTTTTTGATGTTTTAGTATAGCTAGTTCCACAAAATGCTTGCCAAGACTACGGTACACATCCATGAATTGCAAGAAAAACACTATACGCAACAGCCTTTTTGATGTTTTAGTATAGCTAGTTCCACAAAATGCTTGCCAAGACTACGGAACCTCTTAATCACAAACTCTTATCTTTCAATAGCATGATAGTAGAATGAAAGAAGGAACTACATGCATGGTGCGTCGCATATATTTACGGAGAAAAGAAAAGCATGCCTTGAACGTTAAACTCCAAAAGCTTAACAGTAGAATTTAAAAGAAAAGCTCAATCTAAACATTGTGGCATAATTTTGGCCCAAAAAAACTTTAACTATACCTTGATAAATCTTATAAACTAGATCTTCTGGAAAGCAACTTCAGTTACTTGTCCTCCATATAGGCTGGGTTTTTATTTAGACAGAGCAGTGGAAAACAAATGCCAAAGAGACATAAGCTAAAAAATAATAAAGAGAACAAGATAGGTAGTGAAAACAAGACATAATCCAAAAAGAAAAATAGATAAGTTAAATTCTAAAATTGTGTTGACCATTGCATTTTTTGGATGCACCCTTAGTCCTCTTAATTTGTGCCATGGTAAAATTTGTAACCTCATGCAATAAATCTGAAATCAATAGGTTGGAAGCTACTGTTTCTCGGAGGTCAAGGTGCTCCTTGGGATTAGCAGTGACTCCACCACATGAAGAATTCCAATAAATCCCAACAACAAACACAAAATACAAAACGTGACGACAGAGTACACAAGAAGAATAAAGGGAAAAAAAAAAGAGCACCTTGGAGCTCTTGGAGACTAGAGGAGACAAAATGAACATTACTAGCAAGAAGCCAGAGGTTGACCATCTCATCTCACCTCGACCTCAGTTTTTAGCCCTTTAATTCAAAATATATATATCTCTACCTCAAAGCAATGAAAAGACAAACGGAGAGAAGTCCTGCTCTAAAGGAGGAAAGTCGAACATGCTCAATGCATGCAAATGCTTGTGTTCAAGAAAGTGTATATCATATAATAGAGCTGAAACATAAAATGCATGTTGTTTCAGTTTATTTGGCCTCGCCAGCAATGGGATTTTATTTGCAAAGCAGACAGAAATATAGCAAGCAGCAGCACCAAACAACCTTTATGGTTTAGCTACATGGACTGATAGCAGCACCTCTCAACCAAGCAATTTGGAGTCCACAACTCTGGTATTCTGATGAGATGGACAACATGTTCTACAAGCAAAGGGCTACATTATGAGTGGAATTTGTTAAACTTCAAATCCTCATGGTAACCATCAGCACTATACAGCAAAGAAACAAGGAAGTGTTTGTAGTATCAACAGCAACAATGAAGCTTTTGACTGCAGAAGAGATGCAAGGATTCTGTGGAATGAAGTATAAAAATGGACGGTTAAGAAGTGATAGACAAATCTAATATTAGGCTTTTCATTTCAAATTTAGAAACCAACTTCTTTATTCTTTTTCTTTTTATCTTCTAAGTGAAAGACTTAGGTAGGATCTAACTGTTGGAGTAGGTTTTGATGGCAAGTAGACTATGAGGGATAATTGATCTGAACCAAGTCATTTTCGATCAAATTCCTCATATCCAAACCATCAGGAAGAATGCAGCTTAAAAGGGGTAGATTGCCTTATAGTAAAAATAAAATATGCAAAATTCTACTTCCACTAAGATGTTGTATGAAATAAAATCAGAATGAAAAGAAAACTAAACTAAGGTTTGCATATCCTTGAGCAACATCTAGTATCAATTAGCCCCAAAACAAGAAGCAATTTACTTCTTCAGAGAAAGGAAAACGAGGAGCAGAGTTGATTATGTGCCTTATGGTAAGAATATAAATTGTAGATAAGAATTTGTAACAATTTACTTATGGAAACCATTTAAAATGCAATCAAAACTAAGTTGGGCTTTTGTTAAATGCCTTTTCTCAACAGCAAGAAGAGCTTGATAAGATTCACCACAGAACGTTATTTATTTTCTACAGAAATCATTTCTGAAATTTTATAGAGCCTTCAGGATTGACAATTTTGTACCAGAGCTATGCACAAATGTTCCTCAAAAACCTTGCAAATCAAAAGGAAATGCATTTACCACTTCAAGAATTTACACATGTACGCATAAGAATCTGGAATTGATATAGAAAACTATTTGATAGATAGTTGACATCCAATGGTGAAAAAATCTACAAAAATAAAAACAAGAAGCGTTATAAATAAACATCCAATGGCGAGATTTATGCAAATATCAATACTGTATGCTGGTTTCCAACTTCAGACAAGTCGACACAATAATTCAACAAGGTATGTAAACAGTTTAAAAGATTCCTAAACTCTTATCTTTCGATAGCATGATAGTAGAACCTCTTAATCACAAAATGCTTGCCAAGACTATAGAACCTCTTAATCACAAACTCTTATCTTTCGATAGCATGATAGTAGAATGAAAGAAGGAACTAAATGCATGGCGTATATATTTATGGAGAAAAGAAAAGCATGCCTTGAACATTAAACTCCAAAAGCTTAACAGTAGAATTTAAAAGAAAAGCTCAATCTGAACATTGTGGCATAATTTTGGCCCAAAAAACCTTTAACTATACTTTGAAAAATCTTATATCTGGATCTTCTTGAAGCAACTTCAGTTACTTGTCCTCCATATTAGCTGGGTTTTCATTTAGACAGAGCAGTGGAAAAAAAAATGACAAAGAGACATAAGCTAAAAAAATAATAAAGAGAACAAGATAGGTAGCGAAAACAAGACATAATCCAAAAAGAAAAATATATGAAGTTAAATTAAAAGATTGTGTTGACCATTGCATTTTTTGGATGCATCGTTTGGCCTCTTAACTTGTGCCATGGTAAAATTTGTAATCTCATGCAGCAGATCTGAAATCAATAGGTTGGAAGCTACTGTTTCACTAATATATATGGAAATAATGAATGGACCTTATCACAATTAATTACAAATGTAACTTGGTGACAAAGTATTCAGCACATTGAAAGTTGTGTAAACTTTACCTATCCATTTGTAATAATCAGATTCATGATAATTCAACCCGAGCTTTTTGCACCATCCTTTGGCCTGTTGTTGAAATCAGAATTTGGGAACCAGATGAGGTAAGTTGTCATAAACATTGTCCGGAAAATTATGTAAATATGTTATGTACATGATGAATTAGAAGATCCATAAATGAGTGTGTATAGTTGAAGAAAAAGGCTGACAGAAGCATAAGAAGGGTAATAGAACCGCAAGTTGAAATTTACATCGATATATAATGCCACAAATAACAAATATCAACAACTCAATGAGTATGCAGCATGAATCAAACTACCATCTCCCGAGATAAAAGGAATAATCTAGAATATGCCAACTTACGTTGGAATTATATAAAAAAATAAATCATAACAATTACATGCATTGTGTGCTATAATAACAATTAATATATAGAAAGGAAGGGTAAGGACTTATCCAATAAAGTGTTGCCTTGACAATGTGTAACAATCTAAATTGAATTTACAGAAAATAAGTCATTAGGTTCATGGACACTATATACTAGTTGTGTACCAAGAATGATAAAGAGAACAAAATGATAAGGATTGCCAACTGAAGTGTTATATTGACCTATTATCTAAATCAAATATGTCTCACATTTACTGCTCCATGTGTGACCCTATGTACCATCCAGCATGGAGTATGTGGATGGGGTTTCGAAATTACAAAGGAGTGAACCAGCAAGTTTGGTTGACTGATATTTCTTTTTAGGTTTCATAGAATAGGAACGGACTAGAAAATACATCAACCTGGAAGAGAGATTATTATAGAACAAGATAAACACATAGATGCCGACGTGGAAAGAACAATTGATATTTCCTTTTGTGATTTCTACTTCTCACTTTTTCTTATTATTTTCTATGTTCCTCATATTCTTCCGCTAGCACATCTATGTTGATACCATGATGTACCAAGACACAACAACAACATGGACAGTGTCAACCACAGACCATGTGGCATGTCATGTAACTGACTTTTCTTTATGTAACACAAATATCAAATTCTTGCCATCAATGTTCCAATCCACTTGGTTCAATGTTCATTCAATTTATCAATCAAGTTTACTCCTTAAAGCAAACAAATATAGTTCGAACATGATAGATGATAATATAAGGGGATGTTGAACCAAATACTGGACAATAGTTTCAGAAAGTAAAAGATGTAATAAAAAAGCATTGGAAACAAGAGCTAAGAATGTAGCAAGAATGCTAAGAAGAAGGTCTAAACTAATTTAAGTATACATCAAAATTCATGTGGCCATATTTGTTCCCAGTTATCTAAAATGATGATGTGACTTGTGAGTAAATTCAAAAAAATAACAAAACTCTCTAAGATAACTATTAGGTGACAAAGCCTAAACAAGTGCTTGTTCCCAGTGTTTCCAATCCACTTGGTGCAATGTTAATTACTTGATTTAACGTATCATTCAAGGTTACTTCTTAAAGCAAACAAACATAGTTGGAACATGCTAGATAGTAATATAAGGGAATGATGAATCACATACTGGACAATAGTTTCAGAAAGTAAAAGATGCAATAAAAAAATATGGGAAAGAAAAGCTAAGAATCTAGCAAGAATGCTAAGAAGAAGGTCCAAAATAATTTAAGTATACATCAAAATTCATGTGGCCATATTTGTTCTCAGTTTTATAAATTGATGATATGAGTAAATTTAAAAACATAACAAAACTCTAAGTGAACTATAAGGCGACAAAGCCTAAACATTCAGCCACTAAGTTTAACAATACAGTTAATTAATATAAAATAAAAATGGCTATGAATCAAGGTTAGAAAAAACCACCTTATAGACAAAACAAACCACACAGAAAACTATGCTCCAATCTCACATCTACACATATTAAACTATGCAAAAACAGACCTTATAATTTGAATTATACCAGAGAAAGAAAAGAAGTAGCAGATATGACCATTACAGAGAAAGTATGGGTAAGCAAGCGAAATGATATGTTTAATGTTCCTCACTTGCAGTTGATTATGCCTGATCCATTATTAGACCGCATCACCTGGGCTCTGCAACGAGAAACCTGGTCCGTACGGTTGATTGTCTCACGGTCCTCGTTGTTTTGTTAAATGCAACAGGTAATCGGATCAATAAGCCTAGAAGAAACGATCTCAAGAACTCATGAAGCAAATCAAGGATCAAGGGTTATTACCTTGTCTCCGTCTCCGCCTCGTCCTCCTGGTTTGCGCTTGTAGGGGAATTCAATTATTCAGAAGCACGAAAAGTAAAGACCGATAAAAAGAATATAATCGTTTGCTTTTTTTAAGCAAGAGATAGGTTCTTGCCTTCTTTTTCTTGAATTCTCAAAGAAAGACAAGACACTCATGAAGCAGCCACATAATTCTCATAGTGTGATCCTCAATTTTTTTTGTTTTTCTTTGCTTGACTGCTCTAGCGACTTTCAATTCCTTTTGTTGCATTCCATGGCCTGGAATTAAATGACACTATCAATGGTAAGATAAAGCAAAAGTTTCTGTTGCAAATTGTACTCTTTGAAGATTCTAATCCAGATTCAAATAGTGCATGAATCTAGTTAGTGCAACAACATGCTACATAATTTTGTGTGTAAAGGAAGCTAGTTATGTAGCAGAACAAAGACACTAGGGAAAAAAGAATCAGCATGCCAATTATTACATAAATGTCTACATAAGAACTTTGACATTACTACATAAGAAACATCTACATAAGAAACAACTTTGACACTGATAATTACATAAACATCTACACAAGAATTATGACTTCTGTTGAAGTGTCTTCTGAGAATAATCTTACATATATTTGCCAATTATTTCTTCCAAATTTCTCTCAAAGAAATTTAATGTGCAACATGGGCTTCCCTTTAGTTAAATGCAGGCAACAAATTGCTATGAACTACAAAAGAGGAAGGAAACTGAAATAAACCACAACAAGAATATACCCTGTGACGAAATCCCATGAAAAAAAAGGTTTGACAGAAGCAAGTAATTGAAATAGCATAGGGAAGGGAGGACATTTAAATCTCAAGACAAAGAAAGAAGCTACGGGCCATCTTTGTCATTGGTCATCAACAAATGTATCCTCTATTTTAAATCAGTTTTACAACTAAACAGTTAAAAAATGGTAACAGAAAGAAATTAAATCAAGCAAGCACAGTGACAAACCAATTACAAGATTAAACTGTTATTCTTGATGTCCATATAATCAAATCCTATGATGAAGTTTATAGTTCTAATGGAAGAAAAAGAATAAGAAACCTGTCGATAGTAAAGATATATGAAATACAGAGCCATAATTGTAGTTCTGTGTGCCAAAATACTGCCTAAAAATGATAAATTTTAGAACAATGACGACATTTGAGGTGAAGAGGTTGTGAGACCCCATTAGTCCTAAATTGGAAGTGGGCTAGTAAGGAGGTTGATGCATATATCATAATACAATAAAGTAACTCCTCAAGTAAGTTTTGACCAACAAAGCCAACATGTTTCTAGTTGACAAAATGACAATTTACAACTAGCTTTTAACTTTTTTGACAAACCATCCCGCTATCATTAGAAGTCATCTTTGACTTAGTAAAAGTGTTGTTAAAAGTTACCTTTGACTTAGTAAAAGAAGTTACAACCAATTTTCTGATTTATGAATAAAACTAAGGGTTGTTAAGGGCTATTTACATTAGTGGGTTACATGTGATCTCTCTTTCCTCGGTGTACACACTCTTGAGAAGGGCATGTAGAGCAGAGCCAGAAGCTGCCAAGAGTTTGAGTCTGATGAGAACTAAGTGTTTTTTACACACTAATTTTTCTCCCTATAATAAAGATCTGAAGCGTGGACATCATAGTTTGAGTGAACCACGTAATCTGTGTCTTTATTTGTGTTTTATTCTTTCTTGCTTCTTTGAACCTGGTATTAGGAGACTTGTTTCTCCTAACAGCTATGACTTAATATCAGCTTATAGAGGTTGATCAAATTTGTAACCAAGCAATAAACCATGAAAATCTGAAAGGCCACTTTGGCTATAGATGGGAACTTCATGCAACTAAGAACCAAAACCGACAACCTGAAAATGTGAGAAAAGATAGTATTCATATTAATAGCACAAAAGAGCTAATAAACCAACTGACTACATGAAATTTCATTCCACAATAACTACAAAAATATGTGCAAAAGAGCAAATCATGTTTATTCCACTAACTGCAAAGATATTATAGAAGTTGTTCTTGTTGAAATTATGCTTTTGCTGAACGTACTTATCAAGCACACTTGATCATCAAAAAGAAAAAGGAAAAATAAAAGGATCCTTCAAGTTAAGAATTAACATGTTACATGTTCAAAGAGAGAATAATGTTTATTTATGGATACTGACAGACTTAAGATGCTATTGTTGAAGCTCAGAAGTTCCACGGTTTTGATGTAGAAACAGACTAAAAAACTGGTTAGATGTAATAAAATGGTTAGAAAAGATCTAGTACACTACACTTGTCCTATCGTCAATAAATGCTTTAAAGGATCCAAGCAGCCCTATAAGGATTAACAAAACGGGTCAGATTGATGTCAAGCCAAATCATGGTAATGCATGCAAAAATTACTCCATAGAAATCAGATATGAGAATTCATAATTAGAAGAAATAAATATGGCAACTCTGATACTACTTGTCTCATATTGTAGGCATTTAATCAAAATAGATAGTAGATCTACAATATGGGATGGACATGTAAGCAAACTATCTAATAGTGTCCAAAGATATAAACAAGCATACCTCTTCATAAGCTAAATGAATAAACCCAATGCAAATTAGAAAGCAACTAACTAAATAGAACTTCAGTGTATAAACCATAAATCCACAGCTGCATCGAAAAGACATACCTAAATGTTGTTGCCTTTAAATGACAATGTGGCAAGGATACCTGCACATGCAATTTCAATGAAATGCAACGATGAGTAGATGTCAGTAAAACAAAAATAACATCCAGTATTAAACTATAAAATGTTATGAAACGAAGTCATCTCAAACTCAAAACAATATAAGCAAACAAATCCCTCAAAGAACCAAAATAACAAGCATATAATTATTCTGTGATATTTAAGCATTCAAAAAAAGTTGAAGCTAAAGTCAATGGAAACAAACAAAAATATGAGCATCAAGTCTTTATTTTTTTAACAGGGAAAATTAGCTCGGTATTGGTTATACTGTAGATCTCAGAGTCTTTTGCAAATCACAGTAAAGAATAAACTCTCTCTTGAACATTTTATTTAAGGTCAAATTGGTACAGTTTCTATGAATTATTAAATATTAAATTTGTCAAACTTTTGGGTTCGATTTGCTCAAATTTTGCTAAGATTCTAGGGGTATTTCTGGATGTTGATAAGTGAAATAACCTGAATCAAATATAAGTGAAAATATTAAAACAACGACGATTAAAGCAAATAGAATCATTTATAAGGATGACCAATGGAAACAAATCATCTTCAACGATCTCTAATCATGAACTCTAACAAATAATACACATCCATGAATTGCAAGAAAAACACTAAACGCAACAGCCTTTTTGATGTTTTAGTATAGCTAGTTCCACAAAATGCTTGCCAAGACTACGGTACACATCCATGAATTGCAAGAAAAACACTATACGCAACAGCCTTTTTGATGTTTTAGTATAGCTAGTTCCACAAAATGCTTGCCAAGACTACGGAACCTCTTAATCACAAACTCTTATCTTTCAATAGCATGATAGTAGAATGAAAGAAGGAACTACATGCATGGTGCGTCGCATATATTTACGGAGAAAAGAAAAGCATGCCTTGAACGTTAAACTCCAAAAGCTTAACAGTAGAATTTAAAAGAAAAGCTCAATCTAAACATTGTGGCATAATTTTGGCCCAAAAAAACTTTAACTATACCTTGATAAATCTTATAAACTAGATCTTCTGGAAAGCAACTTCAGTTACTTGTCCTCCATATAGGCTGGGTTTTTATTTAGACAGAGCAGTGGAAAACAAATGCCAAAGAGACATAAGCTAAAAAATAATAAAGAGAACAAGATAGGTAGTGAAAACAAGACATAATCCAAAAAGAAACATAGATAAGTTAAATTCTAAAATTGTGTTGACCATTGCATTTTTTGGATGCACCCTTAGTCCTCTTAATTTGTGCCATGGTAAAATTTGTAACCTCATGCAATAAATCTGAAATCAATAGGTTGGAAGCTACTGTTTCTCGGAGGTCAAGGTGCTCCTTGGGATTAGCAGTGACTCCACCACATGAAGAATTCCAATAAATCCCAACAACAAACACAAAATACAAAACGTGACGACAGAGTACACAAGAAGAATAAAGGGAAAAAAAGAGCACCTTGGAGCTCTTGGAGACTAGAGGAGACAAAATGAACATTACTAGCAAGAAGCCAGAGGTTGACCATCTCATCTCACCTCGACCTCAGTTTTTAGCCCTTTAATTCAAAATATATATATCTCTACCTCAAAGCAATGAAAAGACAAACGGAGAGAAGTCCTGCTCTAAAGGAGGACAAGTCGAACATGCTCAATGCATGCAAATGCTTGTGTTCAAGAAAGTGTATATCATATAATAGAGCTGAAACATAAAATGCATGTTGTTTCAGTTTATTTGGCTCGCCAGCAATGGGATTTTATTTGCAAAGCAGACAGAAATATAGCAAGCAGCAGCACCAAACAACCTTTATGGTTTAGCTACATGGACTGATAGCAGCACCTCTCAACCAAGCAATTTGGAGTCCACAACTCTGGTATTCTGATGAGATGGACAACATGTTCTACAAGCAAAGGGCTACATTATGAGTGGAATTTGTTAAACTTCAAATCCTCATGGTAACCATCAGCACTATACAGCAAAGAAACAAGGAAGTGTTTGTAGTATCAACAGCAACAATGAAGCTTTTGACTGCAGAAGAGATGCAAGGATTCTGTGGAATGAAGTATAAAATGGACGGTTAAGAAGTGATAGACAAATCTAATATTAGGCTTTTCATTTCAAATTTAGAAACCAACTTCTTTATTCTTTTCTTTTATCTTCTAAGTGAAAGACTTAGGTAGGATCTAACTGTTGGAGTAGGTTTTGATGGCAAGTAGACTATGAGGGATAATTGATCTGAACCAAGTCATTTTCGATCAAATTCCTCATATCCAAACCATCAGGAAGAATGCAGCTTAAAAGGGGTAGATTGCCTTATAGTAAAAATAAAATATGCAAAATTCTACTTCCACTAAGATGTTGTATGAAATAAAATCAGAATGAAAAAAGAAAACTAAACTAAGGTTTGCATATCCTTGAGCAACATCTAGTATCACTTTGAAGAGCAGACAATTCACCAATTAGCCCCAAAACAAGAAGCAATTTACTTCTTCAGAGAAAGGAAAACGAGGAGCAGAGTTGATTATGTGCCTTATGGTAAGAATATAAATTGTAGATAAGAATTTGTAACAATTTACTTATGGAAACCATTTAAAATGCAATCAAAACTAAGTTGGGCTTTTGTTAAATGCCTTTTCTCAACAGCAAGAAGAGCTTGATAAGATTCACCACAGAACGTTATTTATTTTCTACAGAAATCATTTCTGAAATTTTATAGAGCCTTCAGGATTGACAATTTTGTACCAGAGCTATGCACAAATGTTCCTCAAAAACCTTGCAAATCAAAAGGAAATGCATTTACCACTTCAAGAATTTACACATGTACGCATAAGAATCTGGAATTGATATAGAAAACTATTTGATAGATAGTTGACATCCAATGGTGAAAAAATCTACAAAAATAAAAACAAGAAGCGTTATAAATAAACATCCAATGGCGAGATTTATGCAAATATCAATACTGTATGCTGGTTTCCAACTTCAGACAAGTCGACACAATAATTCAACAAGGTATGTAAACAGTTTAAAAGATTCATAAACTCTTATCTTTCGATAGCATGATAGTAGAACCTCTTAATCACAAAATGCTTGCCAAGACTATAGAACCTCTTAATCACAAACTCTTATCTTTCGATAGCATGATAGTAGAATGAAAGAAGGAACTAAATGCATGGCGCGTCGCATATATTTATGGAGAAAAGAAAAGCATGCCTTGAACATTAAACTCCAAAAGCTTAACAGTAGAATTTAAAAGAAAAGCTCAATCTGAACATTGTGGCATAATTTTGGCCCAAAAAACCTTTAACTATACTTTGAAAAATCTTATATCTGGATCTTCTTGGAAGCAACTTCAGTTACTTGTCCTCCATATTAGCTGGGTTTTTATTTAGACAGAGCAGTGGAAAAAAAAATGACAAAGAGACATAAGCTAAAAAAATAATAAAGAGAACAAGATAGGTAGCGAAAACAAGACATAATCCAAAAAGAAAAATATATGAAGTTAAATTAAAAGATTGTGTTGACCATTGCATTTTTTGGATGCATCGTTTGGCCTCTTAACTTGTGCCATGGTAAAATTTGTAATCTCATGCAGCAGATCTGAAATCAATAGGTTGGAAGCTACTGTTTCACTAATATATATGGAAATAATGAATGGACCTTATCACAATTAATTACAAATGTAACTTGGTGACAAAGTATTCAGCACATTGAAAGTTGTGTAAACTTTACCTATCCATTTGTAATAATCAGATTCATGATAATTCAACCCGAGCTTTTGCACCATCCTTTGGCCTGTTGTTGAAATCAGAATTTGGGAACCAGATGAGGTAAGTTGTCATAAACATTGTCCGGAAAATTATGTAAATATGTTATGTACATGATGAATTAGAAGATCCATAAATGAGTGTGTATAGTTGAAGAAAAAGGCTGACAGAAGCATAAGAAGGGTAATAGAACCGCAAGTTGAAATTTACATCGATATATAATGCCACAAATAACAAATATCAACAACTCAATGAGTATGCAGCATGAATCAAACTACCATCTCCGAGATAAAAGGAATAATCTAGAATATGCCAACTTACGTTGGAATTATAGAAAAATAAATCATAACAATTACATGCATTGTGTGCTATAATAACAATTAATATATAGAAAGGAAGGGTAAGGACTTATCCAATAAAGTGTTGCCTTGACAATGTGTAACAATCTAAATTGAATTTACAGAAAATAAGTCATTAGGTTCATGGACACTATATACTAGTTGTGTACCAAGAATGATAAAGAGAACAAAATGATAAGGATTGCCAACTGAAGTGTTATATTGACCTATTATCTAAATCAAATATGTCTCACATTTACTGCTCCATGTGTGACCTATGTACCATCCAGCATGGAGTATGTGGATGGGGTTTCAAATTACAAAGGAGTGAACCAGCAAGTTTGGTTGACTGATATTTCTTTTAGGTTTCATAGAATAGGAACGGACTAGAAAATACATCAACCTGGAAGAGAGATTATTATAGAACAAGATAAACACATAGATGCCGACGTGGAAAGAACAATTGATATTTCCTTTTGTGATTTCTACTTCTCACTTTTCTTATTATTTTCTATGTTCCTCATATTCTTCCGCTAGCACATCTATGTTGATACCATGATGTACCAAGACACAACAACAACATGGACAGTGTCAACCACAGACCATGTGGCATGTCATGTAACTGACTTTTCTTTATGTAACACAAATATCAAATTCTTGCCATCAATGTTCCAATCCACTTGGTTCAATGTTCATTCAATTTATCAATCAAGTTTACTCCTTAAAGCAAACAAATATAGTTCGAACATGATAGATGATAATATAAGGGATGTTGAACCAAATACTGGACAATAGTTTCAGAAAGTAAAAGATGTAATAAAAAAGCATTGGAAACAAGAGCTAAGAATGTAGCAAGAATGCTAAGAAGAAGGTCTAAACTAATTTAAGTATACATCAAAATTCATGTGGCCATATTTGTTCCCAGTTATCTAAAATGATGATGTGACTTGTGAGTAAATTCAAAAAATAACAAAACTCTCTAAGATAACTATTAGGTGACAAAGCCTAAACAAGTGCTTGTTCCCAGTGTTTCCAATCCACTTGGTGCAATGTTAATTACTTGATTTAACGTATCATTCAAGGTTACTTCTTAAAGCAAACAAACATAGTTGGAACATGCTAGATAGTAATATAAGGGAATGATGAATCACATACTGGACAATAGTTTCAGAAAGTAAAAGATGCAATAAAAAATCATTGGAAACAAGAGCTAAGAATGTAGCAAGAATGCTAAGAAGAAGGTCCAAAATAATTTAAGTATACATCAAAATTCATGTGGCCATATTTGTTCTCAGTTTTATAAATTGATGATATGAGTAAATTTAAAAACATAACAAAACTCTAAGTGAACTATAAGGCGACAAAGCCTAAACATTCAGCCACTAAGTTTAACAATACAGTTAATTAATATAAAATAAAATGGCTATGAATCAAGGTTAGAAAAACCACCTTATAGACAAAACAAACCACACAGAAAACTATGCTCCAATCTCACATCTACACATATTAAACTATGCACAAACAGACCTTATAATTTGAATTATACCAGAGAAAGAAAAGAAGTAGCAGATATGACCATTACAGAGAAAGTATGGGGAAGCGAAATGATATGTTTAATGTTCCTCACTTGCAGTTGATTATGCCTGATCCATTATTAGACCGCATCACCTGGGCTCTGCAACGAGAAACCTGGTCCGACGGTTGATTGTCTCACGGTCCTCGTTGTTTTGTTAAATGCAACAGGTAATCGGATCAATAAGCCTAGAAGAAACGATCTCAAGAACTCATGAAGCAAATCAAGGATCAAGGGTTATTACCTTGTCTCCGTCTCCGGCTCCTCGTCCTCCTGGTTTGCGCTTCTTGTAGGGGAATTCAATTATTCAGAAGCACGAAAAGTAAAGACCGATAAAAAGAATATAATCGTTTGCTTTTTTTAAGCA
The DNA here is from genome assembly GCA_021527575.1 of Ensete glaucum. NCBI lineage: Eukaryota > Viridiplantae > Streptophyta > Magnoliopsida > Zingiberales > Musaceae > Ensete > Ensete glaucum. The sequence continues at coordinate 21,365,956 of CM038558.1, forward strand.
AGAGATAGGTTCTTGCCTTCTTTTTCTTGAATTCTCAAAGAAAGACAAGACACTCATGAAGCAGCCACATAATTCTCATAGTGTGATCCTCAATTTTTTTGTTTTCTTTGCTTGACTGCTCTAGCGACTTTCAATTCCTTTTGTTGCATTCCATGGCCTGGAATTAAATGACACTATCAATGGTAAGATAAAGCAAAAGTTTCTGTTGCAAATTGTACTCTTTGAAGATTCTAATCCAGATTCAAATAGTGCATGAATCTAGTTAGTGCAACAACATGCTACATAATTTTGTGTGTAAAGGAAGCTAGTTATGTAGCAGAACAAAGACACTAGGGAAAAAAGAATCAGCATGCCAATTATTACATAAATGTCTACATAAGAACTTTGACATTACTACATAAGAAACATCTACATAAGAAACAACTTTGACACTGATAATTACATAAACATCTACACAAGAATTATGACTTCTGTTGAAGTGTCTTCTGAGAATAATCTTACATATATTTGCCAATTATTTCTTCCAAATTTCTCTCAAAGAAATTTAATGTGCAACATGGGCTTCCCTTTAGTTAAATGCAGGCAACAAATTGCTATGAACTACAAAAGAGGAAGGAAACTGAAATAAACCACAACAAGAATATACCAGTAGACGAAATCCCATGAAAAAAAGGTTTGACAGAAGCAAGTAATTGAAATAGCATAGGAAGGGAGGACATTTAAATCTCAAGACAAAGAAAGAAGCTACGGGCCATCTTTGTCATTGGTCATCAACAAATGTATCCTCTATTTTAAATCAGTTTTACAACTAAACAGTTAAAAAATGGTAACAGAAAGAAATTAAATCAAGCAAGCACAGTGACAAACCAATTACAAGATTAAACTGTTATTCTTGATGTCCATATAATCAAATCCTATGATGAAGTTTATAGTTCTAATGGAAGAAAAAGAATAAGAAACCTGTAGATAGTAAAGATATATGAAATACAGAGCCATAATTGTAGTTCTGTGTGCCAAAATACTGCCTAAAAATGATAAATTTTAGAACAATGACGACATTTGAGGTGAAGAGGTTGTGAGACCCCATTAGTCCTAAATTGGAAGTGGGCTAGTAAGGAGGTTGATGCATATATCATAATACAATAAAGTAACTCCTCAAGTAAGTTTTGACCAACAAAGCCAACATGTTTCTAGTTGACAAAATGACAATTTACAACTAGCTTTTAACTTTTTTGACAAACCATCCCGCTATCATTAGAAGTCATCTTTGACTTAGTAAAAGTGTTGTTAAAAGTTACCTTTGACTTAGTAAAAGAAGTTACAACCAATTTTCTGATTTATGAATAAAACTAAGGGTTGTTAAGGGCTATTTACATTAGTGGGTTACATGTGATCTCTCTTTCCTCGGTGTACACACTCTTGAGAAGGGCATGTAGAGCAGAGCCAGAAGCTGCCAAGAGTTTGAGTCTGATGAGAACTAAGTGTTTTTTACACACTAATTTTTCTCCCTATAATAAAGATCTGAAGCGTACTTCGTGGACATCATAGTTTGAGTGAACCACGTAATCTGTGTCTTTATTTGTGTTTTATTCTTTCTTGCTTCTTTGAACCTGGTATTAGGAGACTTGTTTTCTCCTAACAGCTATGACTTAATATCAGCTTATAGAGGTTGATCAAATTTGTAACCAAGCAATAAACCATGAAAATCTGAAAGGCCACTTTGGCTATAGATGGGAACTTCATGCAACTAAGAACCAAAACCGACAACCTGAAAATGTGAGAAAAGATAGTATTCATATTAATAGCACAAAAGAGCTAATAAACCAACTGACTACATGAAATTTCATTCCACAATAACTACAAAAATATGTGCAAAAGAGCAAATCATGTTTATTCCACTAACTGCAAAGATATTATAGAAGTTGTTCTTGTTGAAATTATGCTTTTGCTGAACGTACTTATCAAGCACACTTGATCATCAACAAGAAAAAGGAAAAATAAAAGGATCCTTCAAGTTAAGAATTAACATGTTACATGTTCAAAGAGAGAATAATGTTTATTTATGGATACTGACAGACTTAAGATGCTATTGTTGAAGCTCAGAAGTTCCACGGTTTTGATGTAGAAACAGACTAAAAAACTGGTTAGATGTAATAAAATGGTTAGAAAAGATCTAGTACACTACACTTGTCCTATCGTCAATAAATGCTTTAAAGGATCCAAGCAGCCCTATAAGGATTAACAAAACGGGTCAGATTGATGTCAAGCCAAATCATGGTAATGCATGCAAAAATTACTCCATAGAAATCAGATATGAGAATTCATAATTAGAAGAAATAAATATGGCAACTCTGATACTACTTGTCTCATATTGTAGGCATTTAATCAAAATAGATAGTAGATCTACAATATGGGATGGACATGTAAGCAAACTATCTAATAGTGTCCAAAGATATAAACAAGCATACCTCTTCATAAGCTAAATGAATAAACCCAATGCAAATTAGAAAGCAACTAACTAAATAGAACTTCAGTGTATAAACCATAAATCCACAGCTGCATCGAAAAGACATACCTAAATGTTGTTGCCTTTAAATGACAATGTGGCAAGGACAAAATGCACATGCAATTTCAATGAAATGCAACGATGAGTAGATGTCAGTAAAACAAAAAATAACATCCAGTATTAAACTATAAAATGTTATGAAACGAAGTCATCTCAAACTCAAAACAATATAAGCAAACAAATCCCTCAAAGAACCAAAATAACAAGCATATAATTATTCTGTGATATTTAAGCATTCAAAAAAAGTTGAAGCTAAAGTCAATGGAAACAAACAAAAATATGAGCATCAAGTCTTTATTTTTTAACAGGAAAATTAGCTCGGTATTGGTTATACTGTAGATCTCAGAGTCTTTTGCAAATCACAGTAAAGAATAAACTCTCTCTTGAACATTTTATTTAAGGTCAAATTGGTACAGTTTCTATGAATTATTAAATATTAAATTTGTCAAACTTTTGGGTTCGATTTGCTCAAATTTTGCTAAGATTCTAGGGTATTTCTGGATGTTGATAAGTGAAATAACCTGAATCAAATATAAGTGAAAATATTAAACAACGACGATTAAAGCAAATAGAATCATTTATAAGGATGACCAATGGAAACAAATCATCTTCAACGATCTCTAATCATGAACTCTAACAAATAATACACATCCATGAATTGCAAGAAAAACACTAAACTCAACAGCCTTTTTGATGTTTTAGTATAGCTAGTTCCACAAAATGCTTGCCAAGACTACGGTACACATCCATGAATTGCAAGAAAAACACTATACGCAACAGCCTTTTTGATGTTTTAGTATAGCTAGTTCCACAAAATGCTTGCCAAGACTACGGAACCTCTTAATCACAAACTCTTATCTTTCAATAGCATGATAGTAGAATGAAAGAAGGAACTACATGCATGGACATATTTACGGAGAAAAGAAAAGCATGCCTTGAACGTTAAACTCCAAAAGCTTAACAGTAGAATTTAAAAGAAAAGCTCAATCTAAACATTGTGGCATAATTTTGGCCCAAAAACTTTAACTATACCTTGATAAATCTTATAAACTAGATCTTCTGAAAGCAACTTCAGTTACTTGTCCTCCATATAGGCTGGGTTTTTATTTAGACAGAGCAGTGGAAAACAAATGCCAAAGAGACATAAGCTAAAAAATAATAAAGAGAACAAGATAGGTAGTGAAAACAAGACATAATCCAAAAAGAAAAATAGATAAGTTAAATTCTAAAATTGTGTTGACCATTGCATTTTTTGGATGCACCCTTAGTCCTCTTAATTTGTGCCATGGTAAAATTTGTAACCTCATGCAATAAATCTGAAATCAATAGGTTGGAAGCTACTGTTTCTCGGAGGTCAAGGTGCTCCTTGGGATTAGCAGTGACTCCACCACATGAAGAATTCCAATAAATCCCAACAACAAACACAAAATACAAAACGTGACGACAGAGTACACAAGAAGAATAAAGGAAAAAAAGAGCACCTTGGAGCTCTTGGAGACTAGAGGAGACAAAATGAACATTACTAGCAAGAAGCCAGAGGTTGACCATCTCATCTCACCTCGACCTCAGTTTTTAGCCCTTTAATTCAAAATATATATATCTCTACCTCAAAGCAATGAAAAGACAAACGGAGAGAAGTCCTGCTCTAAAGGAGGAAAGTCGAACATGCTCAATGCATGCAAATGCTTGTGTTCAAGAAAGTGTATATCATATAATAGAGCTGAAACATAAAATGCATGTTGTTTCAGTTTATTTGGCTCTCGCCAGCAATGGGATTTTATTTGCAAAGCAGACAGAAATATAGCAAGCAGCACCAAACAACCTTTATGGTTTAGCTACATGGACTGATAGCAGCACCTCTCAACCAAGCAATTTGGAGTCCACAACTCTGGTATTCTGATGAGATGGACAACATGTTCTACAAGCAAAGGGCTACATTATGAGTGGAATTTGTTAAACTTCAAATCCTCATGGTAACCATCAGCACTATACAGCAAAGAAACAAGGAAGTGTTTGTAGTATCAACAGCAACAATGAAGCTTTTGACTGCAGAAGAGATGCAAGGATTCTGTGGAATGAAGTATAAAAATGGACGGTTAAGAAGTGATAGACAAATCTAATATTAGGCTTTTCATTTCAAATTTAGAAACCAACTTCTTTATTCTTTTTCTTTTTATCTTCTAAGTGAAAGACTTAGGTAGGATCTAACTGTTGGAGTAGGTTTTGATGGCAAGTAGACTATGAGGGATAATTGATCTGAACCAAGTCATTTTCGATCAAATTCCTCATATCCAAACCATCAGGAAGAATGCAGCTTAAAAGGGGTAGATTGCCTTATAGTAAAAATAAAATATGCAAAATTCTACTTCCACTAAGATGTTGTATGAAATAAAATCAGAATGAAAAAAGAAAACTAAACTAAGGTTTGCATATCCTTGAGCAACATCTAGTATCACTTTGAAGAGCAGACAATTCACCAATTAGCCCCAAAACAAGAAGCAATTTACTTCTTCAGAGAAAGGAAAACGAGGAGCAGAGTTGATTATGTGCCTTATGGTAAGAATATAAATTGTAGATAAGAATTTGTAACAATTTACTTATGGAAACCATTTAAAATGCAATCAAAACTAAGTTGGGCTTTTGTTAAATGCCTTTTCTCAACAGCAAGAAGAGCTTGATAAGATTCACCACAGAACGTTATTTATTTTCTACAGAAATCATTTCTGAAATTTTATAGAGCCTTCAGGATTGACAATTTTGTACCAGAGCTATGCACAAATGTTCCTCAAAAACCTTGCAAATCAAAAGGAAATGCATTTACCACTTCAAGAATTTACACATGTACGCATAAGAATCTGGAATTGATATAGAAAACTATTTGATAGATAGTTGACATCCAATGGTGAAAAAATCTACAAAAATAAAAACAAGAAGCGTTATAAATAAACATCCAATGGCGAGATTTATGCAAATATCAATACTGTATGCTGGTTTCCAACTTCAGACAAGTCGACACAATAATTCAACAAGGTATGTAAACAGTTTAAAAGATTCATAAACTCTTATCTTTCGATAGCATGATAGTAGAACCTCTTAATCACAAAATGCTTGCCAAGACTATAGAACCTCTTAATCACAAACTCTTATCTTTCGATAGCATGATAGTAGAATGAAAGAAGGAACTAAATGCATGGTGCGTCGCATATATTTATGGAGAAAAGAAAAGCATGCCTTGAACATTAAACTCCAAAAGCTTAACAGTAGAATTTAAAAGAAAAGCTCAATCTGAACATTGTGGCATAATTTTGGCCCAAAAAACCTTTAACTATACTTTGAAAAATCTTATATCTGGATCTTCTTGGAAGCAACTTCAGTTACTTGTCCTCCATATTAGCTGGGTTTTTATTTAGACAGAGCAGTGGAAAAAAAAATGACAAAGAGACATAAGCTAAAAAAATAATAAAGAGAACAAGATAGGTAGCGAAAACAAGACATAATCCAAAAAGAAAAATATATGAAGTTAAATTAAAAGATTGTGTTGACCATTGCATTTTTGGATGCATCGTTTGGCCTCTTAACTTGTGCCATGGTAAAATTTGTAATCTCATGCAGCAGATCTGAAATCAATAGGTTGGAAGCTACTGTTTCACTAATATATATGGAAATAATGAATGGACCTTATCACAATTAATTACAAATGTAACTTGGTGACAAAGTATTCAGCACATTGAAAGTTGTGTAAACTTTACCTATCCATTTGTAATAATCAGATTCATGATAATTCAACCCGAGCTTTTGCACCATCCTTTGGCCTGTTGTTGAAATCAGAATTTGGGAACCAGATGAGGTAAGTTGTCATAAACATTGTCCGGAAAATTATGTAAATATGTTATGTACATGATGAATTAGAAGATCCATAAATGAGTGTGTATAGTTGAAGAAAAAGGCTGACAGAAGCATAAGAAGGGTAATAGAACCGCAAGTTGAAATTTACATCGATATATAATGCCACAAATAACAAATATCAACAACTCAATGAGTATGCAGCATGAATCAAACTACCATCTCCGAGATAAAAGGAATAATCTAGAATATGCCAACTTACGTTGGAATTATATAAAAATAAATCATAACAATTACATGCATTGTGTGCTATAATAACAATTAATATATAGAAAGGAAGGGTAAGGACTTATCCAATAAAGTGTTGCCTTGACAATGTGTAACAATCTAAATTGAATTTACAGAAAATAAGTCATTAGGTTCATGGACACTATATACTAGTTGTGTACCAAGAATGATAAAGAGAACAAAATGATAAGGATTGCCAACTGAAGTGTTATATTGACCTATTATCTAAATCAAATATGTCTCACATTTACTGCTCCATGTGTGACCCTATGTACCATCCAGCATGGAGTATGTGGATGGGGTTTCGAAATTACAAAGGAGTGAACCAGCAAGTTTGGTTGACTGATATTTCTTTTTAGGTTTCATAGAATAGGAACGGACTAGAAAATACATCAACCTGGAAGAGAGATTATTATAGAACAAGATAAACACATAGATGCCGTGGAAAGAACAATTGATATTTCCTTTTGTGATTTCTACTTCTCACTTTTTCTTATTATTTTCTATGTTCCTCATATTCTTCCGCTAGCACATCTATGTTGATACCATGATGTACCAAGACACAACAACAACATGGACAGTGTCAACCACAGACCATGTGGCATGTCATGTAACTGACTTTTCTTTATGTAACACAAATATCAAATTCTTGCCATCAATGTTCCAATCCACTTGGTTCAATGTTCATTCAATTTATCAATCAAGTTTACTCCTTAAAGCAAACAAATATAGTTCGAACATGATAGATGATAATATAAGGGATGTTGAACCAAATACTGGACAATAGTTTCAGAAAGTAAAAGATGTAATAAAAAAGCATTGGAAACAAGAGCTAAGAATGTAGCAAGAATGCTAAGAAGAAGGTCTAAACTAATTTAAGTATACATCAAAATTCATGTGGCCATATTTGTTCCCAGTTATCTAAAATGATGATGTGACTTGTGAGTAAATTCAAAAAAATAACAAAACTCTCTAAGATAACTATTAGGTGACAAAGCCTAAACAAGTGCTTGTTCCCAGTGTTTCCAATCCACTTGGTGCAATGTTAATTACTTGATTTAACGTATCATTCAAGGTTACTTCTTAAAGCAAACAAACATAGTTGGAACATGCTAGATAGTAATATAAGGGAATGATGAATCACATACTGGACAATAGTTTCAGAAAGTAAAAGATGCAATAAAAAAATATGGGAAAGAAAAGCTAAGAATCTAGCAAGAATGCTAAGAAGAAGGTCCAAAATAATTTAAGTATACATCAAAATTCATGTGGCCATATTTGTTCTCAGTTTTATAAATTGATGATATGAGTAAATTTAAAAACATAACAAAACTCTAAGTGAACTATAAGGCGACAAAGCCTAAACATTCAGCCACTAAGTTTAACAATACAGTTAATTAATATAAAATAAAAATGGCTATGAATCAAGGTTAGAAAAAACCACCTTATAGACAAAACAAACCACACAGAAAACTATGCTCCAATCTCACATCTACACATATTAAACTATGCAAAAACAGACCTTATAATTTGAATTATACCAGAGAAAGAAAAGAAGTAGCAGATATGACCATTACAGAGAAAGTATGGGGAAGCAAGCGAAATGATATGTTTAATGTTCCTCACTTGCAGTTGATTATGCCTGATCCATTATTAGACCGCATCACCTGGGCTCTGCAACGAGAAACCTGGTCCGTACGGTTGATTGTCTCACGGTCCTCGTTGTTTTGTTAAATGCAACAGGTAATCGGATCAATAAGCCTAGAAGAAACGATCTCAAGAACTCATGAAGCAAATCAAGGATCAAGGGTTATTACCTTGTCTCCGTCTCCGGCTCCTCGTCCTCCTGGTTTGCGCTTCTTGTAGGGGAATTCAATTATTCAGAAGCACGAAAAGTAAAGACCGATAAAAAGAATATAATCGTTTGCTTTTTTTAAGCAAGAGATAGGTTCTTGCCTTCTTTTTCTTGAATTCTCAAAGAAAGACAAGACACTCATGAAGCAGCCACATAATTCTCATAGTGTGATCCTCAATTTTTTTTGTTTTTCTTTGCTTGACTGCTCTAGCGACTTTCAATTCCTTTTGTTGCATTCCATGGCCTGGAATTAAATGACACTATCAATGGTAAGATAAAGCAAAAGTTTCTGTTGCAAATTGTACTCTTTGAAGATTCTAATCCAGATTCAAATAGTGCATGAATCTAGTTAGTGCAACAACATGCTACATAATTTTGTGTGTAAAGGAAGCTAGTTATGTAGCAGAACAAAGACACTAGGGAAAAAAGAATCAGCATGCCAATTATTACATAAATGTCTACATAAGAACTTTGACATTACTACATAAGAAACATCTACATAAGAAACAACTTTGACACTGATAATTACATAAACATCTACACAAGAATTATGACTTCTGTTGAAGTGTCTTCTGAGAATAATCTTACATATATTTGCCAATTATTTCTTCCAAATTTCTCTCAAAGAAATTTAATGTGCAACATGGGCTTCCCTTTAGTTAAATGCAGGCAACAAATTGCTATGAACTACAAAAGAGGAAGGAAACTGAAATAAACCACAACAAGAATATACCCGTGACGAAATCCCATGAAAAAAGGTTTGACAGAAGCAAGTAATTGAAATAGCATAGGAAGGGAGGACATTTAAATCTCAAGACAAAGAAAGAAGCTACGGGCCATCTTTGTCATTGGTCATCAACAAATGTATCCTCTATTTTAAATCAGTTTTACAACTAAACAGTTAAAAATGGTAACAGAAAGAAATTAAATCAAGCAAGCACAGTGACAAACCAATTACAAGATTAAACTGTTATTCTTGATGTCCATATAATCAAATCCTATGATGAAGTTTATAGTTCTAATGGAAGAAAAAGAATAAGAAACCTGTAGATAGTAAAGATATATGAAATACAGAGCCATAATTGTAGTTCTGTGTGCCAAAATACTGCCTAAAATGATAAATTTTAGAACAATGACATTTGAGGTGAAGAGGTTGTGAGACCCCATTAGTCCTAAATTGGAAGTGGGCTAGTAAGGAGGTTGATGCATATATCATAATACAATAAAGTAACTCCTCAAGTAAGTTTTGACCAACAAAGCCAACATGTTTCTAGTTGACAAAATGACAATTTACAACTAGCTTTTAACTTTTTTGACAAACCATCCCGCTATCATTAGAAGTCATCTTTGACTTAGTAAAAGTGTTGTTAAAAGTTACCTTTGACTTAGTAAAAGAAGTTACAACCAATTTTCTGATTTATGAATAAAACTAAGGGTTGTTAAGGGCTATTTACATTAGTGGGTTACATGTGATCTCTCTTTCCTCGGTGTACACACTCTTGAGAAGGGCATGTAGAGCAGAGCCAGAAGCTGCCAAGAGTTTGAGTCTGATGAGAACTAAGTGTTTTTTACACACTAATTTTTCTCCCTATAATAAAGATCTGAAGCGTTGTGGACATCATAGTTTGAGTGAACCACGTAATCTGTGTCTTTATTTGTGTTTTATTCTTTCTTGCTTCTTTGAACCTGGTATTAGGAGACTTGTTTTTCTCCTAACAGCTATGACTTAATATCAGCTTATAGAGGTTGATCAAATTTGTAACCAAGCAATAAACCATGAAAATCTGAAAGGCCACTTTGGCTATAGATGGGAACTTCATGCAACTAAGAACCAAAACCGACAACCTGAAAATGTGAGAAAAGATAGTATTCATATTAATAGCACAAAAGAGCTAATAAACCAACTGACTACATGAAATTTCATTCCACAATAACTACAAAAATATGTGCAAAAGAGCAAATCATGTTTATTCCACTAACTGCAAAGATATTATAGAAGTTGTTCTTGTTGAAATTATGCTTTTGCTGAACATTTATCAAGCACACTTGATCATCAAAAAGAAAAAGGAAAAATAAAAGGATCCTTCAAGTTAAGAATTAACATGTTACATGTTCAAAGAGAGAATAATGTTTATTTATGGATACTGACAGACTTAAGATGCTATTGTTGAAGCTCAGAAGTTCCACGGTTTTGATGTAGAAACAGACTAAAAAACTGGTTAGATGTAATAAAATGGTTAGAAAAGATCTAGTACACTACACTTGTCCTATCGTCAATAAATGCTTTAAAGGATCCAAGCAGCCCTATAAGGATTAACACCACGGGTCAGATTGATGTCAAGCCAAATCATGGTAATGCATGCAAAAATTACTCCATAGAAATCAGATATGAGAATTCATAATTAGAAGAAATAAATATGGCAACTCTGATACTACTTGTCTCATATTGTAGGCATTTAATCAAAATAGATAGTAGATCTACAATATGGGATGGACATGTAAGCAAACTATCTAATAGTGTCCAAAGATATAAACAAGCATACCTCTTCATAAGCTAAATGAATAAACCCAATGCAAATTAGAAAGCAACTAACTAAATAGAACTTCAGTGTATAAACCATAAATCCACAGCTGCATCGAAAAGACATACCTAAATGTTGTTGCCTTTAAATGACAATGTGGCAAGGACAAAATGCACATGCAATTTCAATGAAATGCAACGATGAGTAGATGTCAGTAAAACAAAAAATAACATCCAGTATTAAACTATAAAATGTTATGAAGTCATCTCAAACTCAAAACAATATAAGCAAACAAATCCCTCAAAGAACCAAAATAACAAGCATATAATTATTCTGTGATATTTAAGCATTCAAAAAAAGTTGAAGCTAAAGTCAATGGAAACAAACAAAAATATGAGCATCAAGTCTTTATTTTTTTAACAGGGAAAATTAGCTCGGTATTGGTTATACTGTAGATCTCAGAGTCTTTTGCAAATCACAGTAAAGAATAAACTCTCTCTTGAACATTTTATTTAAGGTCAAATTGGTACAGTTTCTATGAATTATTAAATATTAAATTTGTCAAACTTTTGGGTTCGATTTGCTCAAATTTTGCTAAGATTCTAGGGTATTTCTGGATGTTGATAAGTGAAATAACCTGAATCAAATATAAGTGAAAATATTAAAACAACGACGATTAAAGCAAATAGAATCATTTATAAGGATGACCAATGGAAACAAATCATCTTCAACGATCTCTAATCATGAACTCTAACAAATAATACACATCCATGAATTGCAAGAAAAACACTAAACGCAACAGCCTTTTGATGTTTTAGTATAGCTAGTTCCACAAAATGCTTGCCAAGACTACGGTACACATCCATGAATTGCAAGAAAAACACTATACGCAACAGCCTTTTGATGTTTTAGTATAGCTAGTTCCACAAAATGCTTGCCAAGACTACGGAACCTCTTAATCACAAACTCTTATCTTTCAATAGCATGATAGTAGAATGAAAGAAGGAACTACATGCATGGAGGGCCGATATTTACGGAGAAAAGAAAAGCATGCCTTGAACGTTAAACTCCAAAAGCTTAACAGTAGAATTTAAAAGAAAAGCTCAATCTAAACATTGTGGCATAATTTTGGCCCAAAAAACTTTAACTATACCTTGATAAATCTTATAAACTAGATCTTCTGAAAGCAACTTCAGTTACTTGTCCTCCATATAGGCTGGGTTTTTATTTAGACAGAGCAGTGGAAAACAAATGCCAAAGAGACATAAGCTAAAAAATAATAAAGAGAACAAGATAGGTAGTGAAAACAAGACATAATCCAAAAAGAAAAATAGATAAGTTAAATTCTAAAATTGTGTTGACCATTGCATTTTGGATGCACCCTTAGTCCTCTTAATTTGTGCCATGGTAAAATTTGTAACCTCATGCAATAAATCTGAAATCAATAGGTTGGAAGCTACTGTTTCTCGGAGGTCAAGGTGCTCCTTGGGATTAGCAGTGACTCCACCACATGAAGAATTCCAATAAATCCCAACAACAAACACAAAATACAAAACGTGACGACAGAGTACACAAGAAGAATAAAGGGAAAAAAAAAAGAGCACCTTGGAGCTCTTGGAGACTAGAGGAGACAAAATGAACATTACTAGCAAGAAGCCAGAGGTTGACCATCTCATCTCACCTCGACCTCAGTTTTTTAGCCCTTTAATTCAAAATATATATATCTCTACCTCAAAGCAATGAAAAGACAAACGGAGAGAAGTCCTGCTCTAAAGGAGGACGAAGTCGAACATGCTCAATGCATGCAAATGCTTGTGTTCAAGAAAGTGTATATCATATAATAGAGCTGAAACATAAAATGCATGTTGTTTCAGTTTATTTGGCTCGCCAGCAATGGGATTTTATTTGCAAAGCAGACAGAAATATAGCAAGCAGCAGCACCAAACAACCTTTATGGTTTAGCTACATGGACTGATAGCAGCACCTCTCAACCAAGCAATTTGGAGTCCACAACTCTGGTATTCTGATGAGATGGACAACATGTTCTACAAGCAAAGGGCTACATTATGAGTGGAATTTGTTAAACTTCAAATCCTCATGGTAACCATCAGCACTATACAGCAAAGAAACAAGGAAGTGTTTGTAGTATCAACAGCAACAATGAAGCTTTTGACTGCAGAAGAGATGCAAGGATTCTGTGGAATGAAGTATAAAATGGACGGTTAAGAAGTGATAGACAAATCTAATATTAGGCTTTTCATTTCAAATTTAGAAACCAACTTCTTTATTCTTTTCTTTTATCTTCTAAGTGAAAGACTTAGGTAGGATCTAACTGTTGGAGTAGGTTTTGATGGCAAGTAGACTATGAGGGATAATTGATCTGAACCAAGTCATTTTCGATCAAATTCCTCATATCCAAACCATCAGGAAGAATGCAGCTTAAAAGGGTAGATTGCCTTATAGTAAAAATAAAATATGCAAAATTCTACTTCCACTAAGATGTTGTATGAAATAAAATCAGAATGAAAAAGAAAACTAAACTAAGGTTTGCATATCCTTGAGCAACATCTAGTATCACTTTGAAGAGCAGACAATTCACCAATTAGCCCCAAAACAAGAAGCAATTTACTTCAGAGAAAGGAAAACGAGGAGCAGAGTTGATTATGTGCCTTATGGTAAGAATATAAATTGTAGATAAGAATTTGTAACAATTTACTTATGGAAACCATTTAAAATGCAATCAAAACTAAGTTGGGCTTTTGTTAAATGCCTTTTCTCAACAGCAAGAAGAGCTTGATAAGATTCACCACAGAACGTTATTTATTTTCTACAGAAATCATTTCTGAAATTTTATAGAGCCTTCAGGATTGACAATTTTGTACCAGAGCTATGCACAAATGTTCCTCAAAAACCTTGCAAATCAAAAGGAAATGCATTTACCACTTCAAGAATTTACACATGTACGCATAAGAATCTGGAATTGATATAGAAAACTATTTGATAGATAGTTGACATCCAATGGTGAAAAATCTACAAAAATAAAAACAAGAAGCGTTATAAATAAACATCCAATGGCGAGATTTATGCAAATATCAATACTGTATGCTGGTTTCCAACTTCAGACAAGTCGACACAATAATTCAACAAGGTATGTAAACAGTTTAAAAGATTCATAAACTCTTATCATTCGATAGCATGATAGTAGAACCTCTTAATCACAAAATGCTTGCCAAGACTATAGAACCTCTTAATCACAAACTCTTATCTTTCGATAGCATGATAGTAGAATGAAAGAAGGAACTAAATGCATGGCGTATATATTTATGGAGAAAAGAAAAGCATGCCTTGAACATTAAACTCCAAAAGCTTAACAGTAGAATTTAAAAGAAAAGCTCAATCTGAACATTGTGGCATAATTTTGGCCCAAAAACCTTTAACTATACTTTGAAAAATCTTATATCTGGATCTTCTTGAAGCAACTTCAGTTACTTGTCCTCCATATTAGCTGGGTTTTATTTAGACAGAGCAGTGGAAAAAAATGACAAAGAGACATAAGCTAAAAAATAATAAAGAGAACAAGATAGGTAGCGAAAACAAGACATAATCCAAAAAGAAAAATATATGAAGTTAAATTAAAAGATTGTGTTGACCATTGCATTTTTGGATGCATCGTTTGGCCTCTTAACTTGTGCCATGGTAAAATTTGTAATCTCATGCAGCAGATCTGAAATCAATAGGTTGGAAGCTACTGTTTCACTAATATATATGGAAATAATGAATGGACCTTATCACAATTAATTACAAATGTAACTTGGTGACAAAGTATTCAGCACATTGAAAGTTGTGTAAACTTTACCTATCCATTTGTAATAATCAGATTCATGATAATTCAACCCGAGCTTTTGCACCATCCTTTGGCCTGTTGTTGAAATCAGAATTTGGGAACCAGATGAGGTAAGTTGTCATAAACATTGTCCGGAAAATTATGTAAATATGTTATGTACATGATGAATTAGAAGATCCATAAATGAGTGTGTATAGTTGAAGAAAAAGGCTGACAGAAGCATAAGAAGGGTAATAGAACCGCAAGTTGAAATTTACATCGATATATAATGCCACAAATAACAAATATCAACAACTCAATGAGTATGCAGCATGAATCAAACTACCATCTCCCGAGATAAAAGGAATAATCTAGAATATGCCAACTTACGTTGGAATTATAGACTAAAATAAATCATAACAATTACATGCATTGTGTGCTATAATAACAATTAATATATAGAAAGGAAGGGTAAGGACTTATCCAATAAAGTGTTGCCTTGACAATGTGTAACAATCTAAATTGAATTTACAGAAAATAAGTCATTAGGTTCATGGACACTATATACTAGTTGTGTACCAAGAATGATAAAGAGAACAAAATGATAAGGATTGCCAACTGAAGTGTTATATTGACCTATTATCTAAATCAAATATGTCTCACATTTACTGCTCCATGTGTGACCCTATGTACCATCCAGCATGGAGTATGTGGATGGGGTTTCAAATTACAAAGGAGTGAACCAGCAAGTTTGGTTGACTGATATTTCTTTTAGGTTTCATAGAATAGGAACGGACTAGAAAATACATCAACCTGGAAGAGAGATTATTATAGAACAAGATAAACACATAGATGCCGACGTGGAAAGAACAATTGATATTTCCTTTTGTGATTTCTACTTCTCACTTTTTCTTATTATTTTCTATGTTCCTCATATTCTTCCGCTAGCACATCTATGTTGATACCATGATGTACCAAGACACAACAACAACATGGACAGTGTCAACCACAGACCATGTGGCATGTCATGTAACTGACTTTTCTTTATGTAACACAAATATCAAATTCTTGCCATCAATGTTCCAATCCACTTGGTTCAATGTTCATTCAATTTATCAATCAAGTTTACTCCTTAAAGCAAACAAATATAGTTCGAACATGATAGATGATAATATAAGGGATGTTGAACCAAATACTGGACAATAGTTTCAGAAAGTAAAAGATGTAATAAAAAGCATTGGAAACAAGAGCTAAGAATGTAGCAAGAATGCTAAGAAGAAGGTCTAAACTAATTTAAGTATACATCAAAATTCATGTGGCCATATTTGTTCCCAGTTATCTAAAATGATGATGTGACTTGTGAGTAAATTCAAAAAATAACAAAACTCTCTAAGATAACTATTAGGTGACAAAGCCTAAACAAGTGCTTGTTCCCAGTGTTTCCAATCCACTTGGTGCAATGTTAATTACTTGATTTAACGTATCATTCAAGGTTACTTCTTAAAGCAAACAAACATAGTTGGAACATGCTAGATAGTAATATAAGGGAATGATGAATCACATACTGGACAATAGTTTCAGAAAGTAAAAGATGCAATAAAAAATATGGGAAAGAAAAGCTAAGAATCTAGCAAGAATGCTAAGAAGAAGGTCCAAAATAATTTAAGTATACATCAAAATTCATGTGGCCATATTTGTTCTCAGTTTTATAAATTGATGATATGAGTAAATTTAAAAACATAACAAAACTCTAAGTGAACTATAAGGCGACAAAGCCTAAACATTCAGCCACTAAGTTTAACAATACAGTTAATTAATATAAAATAAAATGGCTATGAATCAAGGTTAGAAAAACCACCTTATAGACAAAACAAACCACACAGAAAACTATGCTCCAATCTCACATCTACACATATTAAACTATGCAAAACAGACCTTATAATTTGAATTATACCAGAGAAAGAAAAGAAGTAGCAGATATGACCATTACAGAGAAAGTATGGGAAGCAAGCGAAATGATATGTTTAATGTTCCTCACTTGCAGTTGATTATGCCTGATCCATTATTAGACCGCATCACCTGGGCTCTGCAACGAGAAACCTGGTCCGACGGTTGATTGTCTCACGGTCCTCGTTGTTTTGTTAAATGCAACAGGTAATCGGATCAATAAGCCTAGAAGAAACGATCTCAAGAACTCATGAAGCAAATCAAGGATCAAGGGTTATTACCTTGTCTCCGCCTCCGCCTCCTCCTGGTTTGCGCTTCTTGTAGGGGAATTCAATTATTCAGAAGCACGAAAAGTAAAGACCGATAAAAAGAATATAATCGTTTGCTTTTTTTAAGCAAGAGATAGGTTCTTGCCTTCTTTTTCTTGAATTCTCAAAGAAAGACAAGACACTCATGAAGCAGCCACATAATTCTCATAGTGTGATCCTCAATTTTTTTTGTTTTTCTTTGCTTGACTGCTCTAGCGACTTTCAATTCCTTTTGTTGCATTCCATGGCCTGGAATTAAATGACACTATCAATGGTAAGATAAAGCAAAAGTTTCTGTTGCAAATTGTACTCTTTGAAGATTCTAATCCAGATTCAAATAGTGCATGAATCTAGTTAGTGCAACAACATGCTACATAATTTTGTGTGTAAAGGAAGCTAGTTATGTAGCAGAACAAAGACACTAGGGAAAAAGAATCAGCATGCCAATTATTACATAAATGTCTACATAAGAACTTTGACATTACATAAGAAACATCTACATAAGAAACAACTTTGACACTGATAATTACATAAACATCTACACAAGAATTATGACTTCTGTTGAAGTGTCTTCTGAGAATAATCTTACATATATTTGCCAATTATTTCTTCCAAATTTCTCTCAAAGAAATTTAATGTGCAACATGGGCTTCCCTTTAGTTAAATGCAGGCAACAAATTGCTATGAACTACAAAAGAGGAAGGAAACTGAAATAAACCACAACAAGAATATACCCGGTGACGAAATCCCATGAAAAAAAAGGTTTGACAGAAGCAAGTAATTGAAATAGCATAGGGAAGGGAGGACATTTAAATCTCAAGACAAAGAAAGAAGCTACGGGCCATCTTTGTCATTGGTCATCAACAAATGTATCCTCTATTTTAAATCAGTTTTACAACTAAACAGTTAAAAAATGGTAACAGAAAGAAATTAAATCAAGCAAGCACAGTGACAAACCAATTACAAGATTAAACTGTTATTCTTGATGTCCATATAATCAAATCCTATGATGAAGTTTATAGTTCTAATGGAAGAAAAAGAATAAGAAACCTGTAGATAGTAAAGATATATGAAATACAGAGCCATAATTGTAGTTCTGTGTGCCAAAATACTGCCTAAAAATGATAAATTTTAGAACAATGACGACATTTGAGATGAAGAGGTTGTGAGACCCCATTAGTCCTAAATTGGAAGTGGGCTAGTAAGGAGGTTGATGCATATATCATAATACAATAAAGTAACTCCTCAAGTAAGTTTTGACCAACAAAGCCAACATGTTTCTAGTTGACAAAATGACAATTTACAACTAGCTTTTAACTTTTTTGACAAACCATCCCGCTATCATTAGAAGTCATCTTTGACTTAGTAAAAGTGTTGTTAAAAGTTACCTTTGACTTAGTAAAAGAAGTTACAACCAATTTTCTGATTTATGAATAAAACTAAGGGTTGTTAAGGGCTATTTACATTAGTGGGTTACATGTGATCTCTCTTTCCTCGGTGTACACACTCTTGAGAAGGGCATGTAGAGCAGAGCCAGAAGCTGCCAAGAGTTTGAGTCTGATGAGAACTAAGTGTTTTTTACACACTAATTTTTCTCCCTATAATACAGATCTGAAGCGTACTTCGTGGACATCATAGTTTGAGTGAACCACGTAATCTGTGTCTTTATTTGTGTTTTATTCTTTCTTGCTTCTTTGAACCTGGTATTAGGAGACTTGTTTTTCTCCTAACAGCTATGACTTAATATCAGCTTATAGAGGTTGATCAAATTTGTAACCAAGCAATAAACCATGAAAATCTGAAAGGCCACTTTGGCTATAGATGGGAACTTCATGCAACTAAGAACCAAAACCGACAACCTGAAAATGTGAGAAAAGATAGTATTCATATTAATAGCACAAAAGAGCTAATAAACCAACTGACTACATGAAATTTCATTCCACAATAACTACAAAAATATGTGCAAAAGAGCAAATCATGTTTATTCCACTAACTGCAAAGATATTATAGAAGTTGTTCTTGTTGAAATTATGCTTTTGCTGAACGTACTTATCAAGCACACTTGATCATCAAAAGAAAAAGGAAAAATAAAAGGATCCTTCAAGTTAAGAATTAACATGTTACATGTTCAAAGAGAGAATAATGTTTATTTATGGATACTGACAGACTTAAGATGCTATTGTTGAAGCTCAGAAGTTCCACGGTTTTGATGTAGAAACAGACTAAAAAACTGGTTAGATGTAATAAAATGGTTAGAAAAGATCTAGTACACTACACTTGTCCTATCGTCAATAAATGCTTTAAAGGATCCAAGCAGCCCTATAAGGATTAACAAAACGGGTCAGATTGATGTCAAGCCAAATCATGGTAATGCATGCAAAAATTACTCCATAGAAATCAGATATGAGAATTCATAATTAGAAGAAATAAATATGGCAACTCTGATACTACTTGTCTCATATTGTAGGCATTTAATCAAAATAGATAGTAGATCTACAATATGGGATGGACATGTAAGCAAACTATCTAATAGTGTCCAAAGATATAAACAAGCATACCTCTTCATAAGCTAAATGAATAAACCCAATGCAAATTAGAAAGCAACTAACTAAATAGAACTTCAGTGTATAAACCATAAATCCACAGCTGCATCGAAAAGACATACCTAAATGTTGTTGCCTTTAAATGACAATGTGGCAAGGACAAAATGCACATGCAATTTCAATGAAATGCAACGATGAGTAGATGTCAGTAAAACAAAAAATAACATCCAGTATTAAACTATAAAATGTTATGAAACGAAGTCATCTCAAACTCAAAACAATATAAGCAAACAAATCCCTCAAAGAACCAAAATAACAAGCATATAATTATTCTGTGATATTTAAGCATTCAAAAAAAGTTGAAGCTAAAGTCAATGGAAACAAACAAAAATATGAGCATCAAGTCTTTATTTTTTTAACAGGGAAAATTAGCTCGGTATTGGTTATACTGTAGATCTCAGAGTCTTTTGCAAATCACAGTAAAGAATAAACTCTCTCTTGAACATTTTATTTAAGGTCAAATTGGTACAGTTTCTATTAATTATTAAATATTAAATTTGTCAAACTTTTGGGTTCGATTTGCTCAAATTTTGCTAAGATTCTAGGGGTATTTCTGGATGTTGATAAGTGAAATAACCTGAATCAAATATAAGTGAAAATATTAAAACAACGACGATTAAAGCAAATAGAATCATTTATAAGGATGACCAATGGAAACAAATCATCTTCAACGATCTCTAATCATGAACTCTAACAAATAATACACATCCATGAATTGCAAGAAAAACACTAAACAGCCTTTTTGATGTTTTAGTATAGCTAGTTCCACAAAATGCTTGCCAAGACTACGGAACAGCCTTTTGATGTTTTAGTATAGCTAGTTCCACAAATGCTTGCCAAGACTACGGAACCTCTTAATCACAAACTCTTATCTTTCAATAGCATGATAGTAGAATGAAAGAAGGAACTACATGCATGGTGCGTCGCATATATTTACGGAGAAAAGAAAAGCATGCCTTGAACGTTAAACTCCAAAAGCTTAACAGTAGAATTTAAAAGAAAAGCTCAATCTAAACATTGTGGCATAATTTTGGCCCAAAAAAACTTTAACTATACCTTGATAAATCTTATAAACTAGATCTTCTTGAAAGCAACTTCAGTTACTTGTCCTCCATATAGGCTGGGTTTTTATTTAGACAGAGCAGTGGAAAACAAATGCCAAAGAGACATAAGCTAAAAAATAATAAAGAGAACAAGATAGGTAGTGAAAACAAGACATAATCCAAAAAGAAAAATAGATAAGTTAAATTCTAAAATTGTGTTGACCATTGCATTTTTTGGATGCACCCTTAGTCCTCTTAATTTGTGCCATGGTAAAATTTGTAACCTCATGCAATAAATCTGAAATCAATAGGTTGGAAGCTACTGTTTCTCGGAGGTCAAGGTGCTCCTTGGGATTAGCAGTGACTCCACCACATGAAGAATTCCAATAAATCCCAACAACAAACACAAAATACAAAACGTGACGACAGAGTAATAAAGGGAAAAAAAAAAGAGCACCTTGGAGCTCTTGGAGACTAGAGGAGACAAAATGAACATTACTAGCAAGAAGCCAGAGGTTGACCATCTCATCTCACCTCGACCTCAGTTTTTTAGCCCTTTAATTCAAAATATATATATCTCTACCTCAAAGCAATGAAAAGACAAACGGAGAGAAGTCCTGCTCTAAAGGAGGACGAAGTCGAACATGCTCAATGCATGCAAATGCTTGTGTTCAAGAAAGTGTATATCATATAATAGAGCTGAAACATAAAATGCATGTTGTTTCAGTTTATTTGGCTCCTCGCCAGCAATGGGATTTTATTTGCAAAGCAGACAGAAATATAGCAAGCAGCAGCACCAAACAACCTTTATGGTTTAGCTACATGGACTGATAGCAGCACCTCTCAACCAAGCAATTTGGAGTCCACAACTCTGGTATTCTGATGAGATGGACAACATGTTCTACAAGCAAAGGGCTACATTATGAGTGGAATTTGTTAAACTTCAAATCCTCATGGTAACCATCAGCACTATACAGCAAAGAAACAAGGAAGTGTTTGTAGTATCAACAGCAACAATGAAGCTTTTGACTGCAGAAGAGATGCAAGGATTCTGTGGAATGAAGTATAAAAATGGACGGTTAAGAAGTGATAGACAAATCTAATATTAGGCTTTTCATTTCAAATTTAGAAACCAACTTCTTTATTCTTTTTTTTTTTATCTTCTAAGTGAAAGACTTAGGTAGGATCTAACTGTTGGAGTAGGTTTTGATGGCAAGTAGACTATGAGGGATAATTGATCTGAACCAAGTCATTTTCGATCAAATTCCTCATATCCAAACCATCAGGAAGAATGCAGCTTAAAAGGGGTAGATTGCCTTATAGTAAAAATAAAATATGCAAAATTCTACTTCCACTAAGATGTTGTATGAAATAAAATCAGAATGAAAAGAAAACTAAACTAAGGTTTGCATATCCTTGAGCAACATCTAGTATCACTTTGAAGAGCAGACAATTCACCAATTAGCCCCAAAACAAGAAGCAATTTACTTCTTCAGAGAAAGGAAAACGAGGAGCAGAGTTGATTATGTGCCTTATGGTAAGAATATAAATTGTAGATAAGAATTTGTAACAATTTACTTATGGAAACCATTTAAAATGCAATCAAAACTAAGTTGGGCTTTTTGTTAAATGCCTTTTCTCAACAGCAAGAAGAGCTTGATAAGATTCACCACAGAACG
Organism: Ensete glaucum; assembly: GCA_021527575.1. NCBI lineage: Eukaryota > Viridiplantae > Streptophyta > Magnoliopsida > Zingiberales > Musaceae > Ensete > Ensete glaucum. The sequence continues at coordinate 21,388,433 of CM038558.1, forward strand.
TTATTTATTTTCTACAGAAATCATTTCTGAAATTTTATAGAGCCTTCAGGATTGACAATTTTGTACCAGAGCTATGCACAAATGTTCCTCAAAAACCTTGCAAATCAAAAGGAAATGCATTTACCACTTCAAGAATTTACACATGTACGCATAAGAATCTGGAATTGATATAGAAAACTATTTGATAGATAGTTGACATCCAATGGTGAAAAAATCTACAAAAATAAAAACAAGAAGCGTTATAAATAAACATCCAATGGCGAGATTTATGCAAATATCAATACTGTATGCTGGTTTCCAACTTCAGACAAGTCGACACAATAATTCAACAAGGTATGTAAACAGTTTAAAAGATTCATAAACTCTTATCTTTCGATAGCATGATAGTAGAACCTCTTAATCACAAAATGCTTGCCAAGACTATAGAACCTCTTAATCACAAACTCTTATCTTTCGATAGCATGATAGTAGAATGAAAGAAGGAACTAAATGCATGGCGTCGCATATATTTATGGAGAAAAGAAAAGCATGCCTTGAACATTAAACTCCAAAAGCTTAACAGTAGAATTTAAAAGAAAAGCTCAATCTGAACATTGTGGCATAATTTTGGCCCAAAAAACCTTTAACTATACTTTGAAAAATCTTATATCTGGATCTTCTTGGAAGCAACTTCAGTTACTTGTCCTCCATATTAGCTGGGTTTTTATTTAGACAGAGCAGTGGAAAAAAAAATGACAAAGAGACATAAGCTAAAAAAATAATAAAGAGAACAAGATAGGTAGTGAAAACAAGACATAATCCAAAAAGAAAAATATATGAAGTTAAATTAAAAGATTGTGTTGACCATTGCATTTTTTGGATGCATCGTTTGGCCTCTTAACTTGTGCCATGGTAAAATTTGTAATCTCATGCAGCAGATCTGAAATCAATAGGTTGGAAGCTACTGTTTCACTAATATATATGGAAATAATGAATGGACCTTATCACAATTAATTACAAATGTAACTTGGTGACAAAGTATTCAGCACATTGAAAGTTGTGTAAACTTTACCTATCCATTTGTAATAATCAGATTCATGATAATTCAACCAGTGCTTTTGCACCATCCTTTGGCCTGTTGTTGAAATCAGAATTTGGGAACCAGATGAGGTAAGTTGTCATAAACATTGTCCGGAAAATTATGTAAATATGTTATGTACATGATGAATTAGAAGATCCATAAATGAGTGTGTATAGTTGAAGAAAAAGGCTGACAGAAGCATAAGAAGGGTAATAGAACCGCAAGTTGAAATTTACATCGATATATAATGCCACAAATAACAAATATCAACAACTCAATGAGTATGCAGCATGAATCAAACTACCATCTCCCGAGATAAAAGGAATAATCTAGAATATGCCAACTTACGTTGGAATTATATAAAAAAATAAATCATAACAATTACATGCATTGTGTGCTATAATAACAATTAATATATAGAAAGGAAGGGTAAGGACTTATCCAATAAAGTGTTGCCTTGACAATGTGTAACAATCTAAATTGAATTTACAGAAAATAAGTCATTAGGTTCATGGACACTATATACTAGTTGTGTACCAAGAATGATAAAGAGAACAAAATGATAAGGATTGCCAACTGAAGTGTTATATTGACCTATTATCTAAATCAAATATGTCTCACATTTACTGCTCCATGTGTGACCCTATGTACCATCCAGCATGGAGTATGTGGATGGGGTTTCGAAATTACAAAGGAGTGAACCAGCAAGTTTGGTTGACTGATATTTCTTTTTAGGTTTCATAGAATAGGAACGGACTAGAAAATACATCAACCTGGAAGAGAGATTATTATAGAACAAGATAAACACATAGATGCCGACGTGGAAAGAACAATTGATATTTCCTTTTGTGATTTCTACTTCTCACTTTTTCTTATTATTTTCTATGTTCCTCATATTCTTCCGCTAGCACATCTATGTTGATACCATGATGTACCAAGACACAACAACAACATGGACAGTGTCAACCACAGACCATGTGGCATGTCATGTAACTGACTTTTCTTTATGTAACACAAATATCAAATTCTTGCCATCAATGTTCCAATCCACTTGGTTCAATGTTCATTCAATTTATCAATCAAGTTTACTCCTTAAAGCAAACAAATATAGTTCGAACATGATAGATGATAATATAAGGGGATGTTGAACCAAATACTGGACAATAGTTTCAGAAAGTAAAAGATGTAATAAAAAAGCATTGGAAACAAGAGCTAAGAATGTAGCAAGAATGCTAAGAAGAAGGTCTAAACTAATTTAAGTATACATCAAAATTCATGTGGCCATATTTGTTCCCAGTTATCTAAAATGATGATGTGACTTGTGAGTAAATTCAAAAAAATAACAAAACTCTCTAAGATAACTATTAGGTGACAAAGCCTAAACAAGTGCTTGTTCCCAGTGTTTCCAATCCACTTGGTGCAATGTTAATTACTTGATTTAACGTATCATTCAAGGTTACTTCTTAAAGCAAACAAACATAGTTGGAACATGCTAGATAGTAATATAAGGGAATGATGAATCACATACTGGACAATAGTTTCAGAAAGTAAAAGATGCAATAAAAAAATATGGGAAAGAAAAGCTAAGAATCTAGCAAGAATGCTAAGAAGAAGGTCCAAAATAATTTAAGTATACATCAAAATTCATGTGGCCATATTTGTTCTCAGTTTTATAAATTGATGATATGAGTAAATTTAAAAACATAACAAAACTCTAAGTGAACTATAAGGCGACAAAGCCTAAACATTCAGCCACTAAGTTTAACAATACAGTTAATTAATATAAAATAAAAATGGCTATGAATCAAGGTTAGAAAAAACCACCTTATAGACAAAACAAACCACACAGAAAACTATGCTCCAATCTCACATCTACACATATTAAACTATGCAAAAACAGACCTTATAATTTGAATTATACCAGAGAAAGAAAAGAAGTAGCAGATATGACCATTACAGAGAAAGTATGGGGAAGCGAAATGATATGTTTAATGTTCCTCACTTGCAGTTGATTATGCCTGATCCATTATCAGAATCTACTTATGACAGAAATTACATGCTAACAAAAGTGACTGTATTGTCTTTTCTTGAGAAATAAAATGCTAAGAGAATCTCGTTGATGACTTCTCAACATAATTCTACATGGTAAAAACTTTGAATCAGTAGAAAGAACAAACATTTTCTAGCTCTGTTTATTGTTGCATGTGTTGTTGTAGTACCTGAAGAAAACCCAGAAAACGATCTAGAGTAAAAAACTTTGAATATGTGAAAGGAATTAACATTACCTAGATCTATTTCTTGCTGTATATGTTCGTTCTTTTAGTGCCTGAAGAAAATCTTGCAAAAGATTTAGATACAGGATATCAATACACTTAAATTTTAGGAACAAGAACATGAATTTGGAACAGTCTACAAGAAACATGAGCAATTCAAGAAAACAGGAGAGACATAGGCTCTGAGACGTTATTCTCTGAATTATTGGCATCAAGTAATAAAAAAGAAAACCATACAAAAGAAATCGCTTCAAGAATTTGAATGGCATCAATAGAACAGGAGAAGCGTAGGATTAAGTGCATTATCTAGTCTCCGCATTCAACAAATATGCTCTTTCTGACCAATTCTTTGGGGCTCATTCTCTGATTTCTTGGCAGCAAGTGATCGGAATTAAAAACCCATGGAAGAAAGCATTCAGGAAACCCTGAAATGAAGAAGAGAGAGAAAGTATGCGATGAAAAGCATCACCTCGCCTTGGAGAAACCTGCTGATTGTCTCTAGGGCTCCCCGGAGTGAGAACTTTCAAGAACTCGAAGGGAGTCAAGAAAATAGACGAGGTATTGGACCTTCAAGAACTCAAAGGGAGTCGAGAAAATAGAGGATAGACCGCATCACCTGGGCTCTGCATCGAGAAACCTGGTCCGTACGGTTGATTGTCTCACGGTCCTCGTTGTTTTGTTAAATGCAACAGGTAATCGGATCAATAAGCCTAGAAGAAACGATCTCAAGAACTCATGAAGCAAATCAAGGATCAAGGGTTATTACCTTGTCTCCGTCTCAGGCTCCTCGTCCTCCTGGTTTGCGCTTCGTGTAGGGGAAGGGGTGGGAGCGGCGCGCGGGGGGTTGGGGCGTGGTTGTGGGTGGGTTGTGGGGGGTGGGTCAAGCCCGCGTTCGCGCTTCTCTTAGGGAAGGGGTGGCTGCAGGTGGGGGTTGTTGTGGGGGGGTAGACCAAGCCTGCGTTCGCGCTTCTTGTGGGGGAAAGGGTGCGAGCGGGGCGCCGTGGGGTGGAGGGCGGGGTGGATTTGGTTGTGGGGGCTGGGCCAAGTTGGGGGGCGGGGGGGCGGGGGCGGGCGATGGAAATGCCAAGCCTGCGTTGTTTATGTCGAAGCAATGAGAATTGGGTCAATAAAATCCGTCCAACTCAGATCGTTGTTTAAATCCCATTTATTAAGTATCAGAAAGTATATAAAAAAACTCGATCAATTTATAATCGTACCTATTCTACTGTTAAATAAGAGAAAATTTGTATTTATATTCCTCTCTAATCAGTGATTTTGTTATCAACCCTTACATATATTTTATATTTTTTATAAATTTAATATATGTATTTATAAATAAGATAAATATAATCTTTGTTAAAATTAATCAACTGTAAATGTTAACAAAAAGAATATATCCGAAGGAATCTAAGCACGTATATGATAGGCTAAAATATATAAGGATAAATATATTATTTTAAAACTACAATTATAAATATCTAAATCCCAAAAAAAATCCTCAATGTTAAACTTGTTTATTTTCTACTTGTTTAAAATGATAAATAATTGAAAACGAAAGAAAGTGAAATTAAGAATAATCTTTTAGAATCTGTGATGATGAGTATTAAAATAATTATTAATTGACTTGATTATAATATATAAGAACCAGGTAGAAATCAAAATATATTTAAATAAACTAACATAAATATATTTCAAACATCTCACCTTGATATATTTGTAAAAGCTGTAGATTCCATTACCATAATATTTGATCGCAAGAGATAGCATAACTAATTAGTTTCTAAAGAAACCAATTAAATTTTTAGAAACCATATTAAATAGTTCATTGCAAACATATGGCTAGAGCAAGAAAAAAATACTATAATTTTATTATTCACAAATCGAAAGAGGCTAAGGATCAACAATAATAATTGGTGGTGTAACTCATAAATATTATGTTTTTCATTTGAAAATTTAAAAATCAATTCTAGATCTTGATATTTCCTAATTTTAACAAAAGAGTTAATAAACCTTAACTTATTTATTATTCTCAAGATTTAAAAATAATTTTTTTAGGATAATTTTTTTTTCTTTTGGGGACCTCACAATTCTCTATATTCCCATTAACTAAGACTACGGAGGCATTATACAATTCAAAGTATATAGGTGATGACTAATTAATTATCAACTAAGATTTTAATAAGCTAATTGATGGAATCTAATAGAACTTAAATACCTTCAGTTAAAAATCATCAAAAATGAATCAACCCATAATTAGTGAATATCATGAATCAAAAACATATAATTGATCATTATATAATATTAAAATAATATGAACCAAAATAAAAAAGGATATAAGACAATGAAAATAAAGTAGAGGTTGGAACTCTTCCTCCCTCCTATGAGTTCTCTTATATTTTACCTGATAGATCTTTTTTTTAATTTTTTTTTGTATATACAATAGTTTTAAATAAACTATTATCTTCCATTAGCCATTAATTTCATAATTTTGAATTATAATTTATCAACCCACCCAAGTCATCAAATAATCATAAATGTGATATATCATTCACAAATTTAATTTATTATCCACATACTAAACTAAAGATTTTCATTCATATCATACTAAATATTAAATTGTGATCTACGAAGGTAACAAATTATGCTTTAATAACTCTCAATAATGAGATATTCAACTCGCCTAAACTTTCTTATCACATGAAAAATTAATTGTACTATTTTATGATTTATATGATGAACTCATTAAAGATCATTAAGAAATAAAATGTATAAAAAATAAATCATGCATTATTTACTAATGAATTTGATATATTAAAAATTATACATGACAAATATATATTAATATCTTATTCTCCCTACACTAAATATAAAAATTTAAAATTATCTAATCTCAAACTTAAAAAAAGTTATTTTAAAAATCACATGATTTGAAATATATAAAATAAACTAATTGCTATAAATGAAAAACAAAAACATTCGTTACAAGAATCAATAATAATAATATAATAAAATCTCTTTAAAAGAACTAGTTTGTATGATAAGCATTAAAATAATTTAAAATTAAAAATAAGTCACTGATATAATTCTCCTCAAGCAATATTATGTATTTAGAAAAAAATATATTAGTTTCATAAGTAGTAACACACATCAAAAGTCAATTAAATTTATAAAAGTACCTACACTATATATTTCTCATAAAGTTAAATATAACTTTTGTAAAAGTTTGGTCATTATGTAAATACGTTTAAGAAATATAATTATCTTAAATTAGTTTATGTTCTTAAAGAAACCATAACTAATTTAAAGTAAAAGGATAAGAAAAGTATATCTAACTACAAACAACTAAAGTTAAATAAGTATCTAAGATAAACATCTTTTTCTTGTAGATATGTCTGTAAACAAGATCTAAGAGCAAAAGATAATATTTTAATAATAGATACTTAAGGCATATGTTTGGAGACCCTACAAACTTCTTAAAGTTCAATTATTGAGATAGAGGATATATTACTTTCGGAGATAATAACAAATAAAAAATTATTGACATTTAAAATATTAATAACAAGTTAAATCTGTTTGTTAAATATATGTTTTTAATAGATAGTTTGAAACACAACTTAATAATTATTAGTCAATTTTGTTATATAAGATATAATACTAAATTTAAATCTCATGCTTTCATCATAGAAATACTAAATAAGAATAAATTTATGATAGCTTTAAGAAGTGATAATATTTATACTATTAATCTCAATGATTTTTGTGATGTAATTTATTTTTTAATTTTGAATTATAATGCATAACTTTGGCATTTGAGACACAACATGCTAGTATGCAGTTAATTTCATAATTGGAACTAAATAACTTATAAAGAAGAATATCTAAAATCAAATTTATTAAAGATAAATTTTATGATGCATGTCAATTAGGAAAATATACAAGGAGTAGCATCAAACCCAAAAACTAAGTAAATACCTCTAAACTATTACAACTAATTCACGAGAATTAGTAAATATGATTTTGTGATTGCTAATGATTATTGTAAATATAATTGGACATGCTTCTTGATGCATAAAAATGATTATTTTAAGTATTTTATCAAGTTTTATAAATAAGTTTAAAATATAATTAATTTTATAATTTTATAATTTATTCTATCCGTAGTGATCATTGTGGTAAATTTAAGAATTATATTTTCATGAATTTATGATTTGAATGGGTATAACTATAATTTCTTTATTTTAAAAAATTATAATAAAATAAAGTTATTGAGATAATAAATAGGATCTTATAAGATATAACAATGATCATACTTAGTAAACATAACCTACCCAAATACTTTTAGACTGAAGCCATTGACATGATATGTTATTTCATGAATATGGTTCTATAAGACCTCGTATATCTAAATCACTTTTTGAATTATGAAATAATAAAAGATCCAACATTTAATATTTCAAATTTTTTAGTTATAAATATTTTATCTTAAATGATAATATTGTCTTAAGAAATTTTGATATAAAATCTGATGAAAGCATTTTTCTTAGATACTTCTATACCTCTAAAGCTTATTAGTTATTGAAATAAGGATAATACTTTCCTAAGTAATTCAGATACATCTAATTCTAGAGAAACTTTACCCAAGAATATTGGCATAAAAACTATAATTATGCAATCTATTATGCGAAAAAATTTTTATGCCAGGATTGAAATCAAATGATACTAGATCTATTTACGATGCGTACCTTTAGATGTCATCTGCGTGAGATCCAACTAGATCTTCAAGAGCACCGTTGACAGATCTGAATGACACCGAATATCGATCTGCAAGAGGAACTAGAATAGATCTAGACCCCTTCTCCTCTCTTCCTATCTTTTCACAGGACCACCTTAATTGATGGTTTTGAGAGATCAAGAGGATAACCGTAATCTCTTGATCTAGTATCGTGTCATCCTGGGTTTAGAGTATGTCCTATCTATTTATAGGTGAGAGCAGAGGGTCTAGGATAAGTTATTAGGAGAGTTCCTTCCATCAAGGGCATCCCCTAAAATATCTCAATATAATATAGACTTTCTTTAATATTGGTTAATATCTTTTATCAGAATATAAATAATCCATAATATATCTTATTTAATTAATAAAGGGCCACATAATCTTATAAAGAAATGAAAGTAGATAAATGTATATCTTATAGAGCTAATTATTGGAGATATATCAAAAGATGTTCAAACTTTTTAATAATATTTATATAAATAATATCTTTTTATCTCAAGTTGAGCCTAAATGTGTTGATGATATAATTAAAGATGACTCACGATTCTCACTTCATATTCTAATATGGTATCAGAGCCCCTCTCTCTCTAAGAGAGATTACCCCTTTTTTCATTGTTTGACGATAGCAAATTCTCACCAGCATCTATACTTCTCGCTTGTCATCTTCTCTCGGTAAAGAGAAAGAAGTCTCTTTCGTGTCCTCCACCGACGGCCCCATGTTGCTACACCCTCAGCCACCCCAAACACCGATGTCGTTGCCTCCTCTACCGTTGCTATGTAGTCGCGTTGTCGTCCCCTGTCGCAACCCCTTTCTCCCCTCCTCAATCGTAGACGCAATCGCACCCGCTACTTCCTCACCCTTCTTCCTTCGTTGCTGCCATCTTCTCCAACTCCACCAGCAGTGTCGTTACTCCCCTGCCACTTATCCACGATGACCCTTCTTCCCCATTGGCTTTCTTCTCTCCAACCGAACCCATTGTCATTGGCTTCCTCCTCTTCGCCTGCACCCACCGCCGACCCTCCTGCCTCGCTTCCTTTGGCGTCGCTACTTCCTTCTCTAGGCGGCAACACCGATACCTTCTTTTATGACAATCGGCTTCTCTACCTCTTCCTTAGGTGACCGATCCCCTTGGTATTGCCACTACTGCCACTACCGTGGCAGCCACTTCCCTCAACTACTCATGACCCTTCAGTGTTGCTAGTGTATTCTTCCACAAGAAAGGTGCCACTCCCGCTTTCTGTCATCACGTCAACTCTTGTGCCCTCTCCTCCCACTCGTAGCCATCGAAACAGTGCAACTGTGGTTTTGTTTCTTCTGTTGCCAAGACCGACCTAGCGATCCTACTAAGGGTCACCACCCATCATCTCCCTCCTCCGCCTCCGATCATAACCGAGCTGCCTCAGCCGCCATGGACCAGCTCCACTCCTCCTAGCCACAATCCTTCCTCACCATGATATTTATATTCTCCTATAGGGTCCATCGTCGCTTTCCTTCTTCGGAGCACCCTTGCTATACGCCCGAGTCCTACGTGATCAGTGGCCTTAACCCGCGATTGGTCCTCTATGCTGGCCTCTTCCGTCGGCCCATTGAGACCTCCTGGTCCCGATCTCTAAGTTTGATGTCTCTATACTTGCTTTTGTTGTCTAATGATAGCTTCGCTCTATCGATTTTGTTGCGCCTAACCTGCGGACCTCCTCTTCCTGCCATGCCTGCACCCTCCTTCTCACTTTTTATTTTAACATGGTATCAAAGCCCCTCTCTAAGAGAGATTACCTCTTCTTTCTTCGCTCTCCAATGACAGCTTCTCACCTACGCGCCCGGAGGATGATCCTCTATGGTCACACTTGACATCTCCCTCTACTACCACCGCCATGGTGGTCGCTCGTTACCGTTTGGTGTCGTCGGTGTCTTCTTTCACAGTGCAACAAAAATAAAGCAACCTCTACTTCTTCTGTTGCAGCAGTTGGACCTCCTATTCCTATCACCAAGGTCCCTTCACTGCCAAAGACTCTTCACTTCTGCTCAACGATAGCTTCGCTCCACCCACTCGCTTGCCCTGCAGACCACCGCTTACCCACTGCAAACTTTTTTTCATTATATCGGTCCAAAATCGATGTTCTTGATAGGAGCTCGATCTTGTGGGGGCATGATAACAGATAAGATTTAGATATGATCTAGATATAATTTAGATATGATTTCCCCAACTGAATGAGAAAATCTCATAGATTAGTTGAGGAAAATCCTCCTCTTTATCAGTATAAATAGATGATCAATCAAAGAACTTAATTGGAATTTTTATTATTACTTCATGTTTCAACACAAACAACCTTCCAAAGAATAGGAAGGACTTGGCACTTAGACAAAGGAAGACCACTCGAGCGAAAACTTAAGTTACGATGATGACCTTAAAATTTTCATAAAAAGTTTTAAAAGTTTAGAAAACATGAATATAAAAATAAAAATAAACTAAAAAAGAACACAATAACTTGCTATAAATGTAATCGATTGGGGCACTTCAAAAGTTAATATCCCAAATTGAAGAAAAAGCTACAAAAGAAGAAGAACTCGCTCAAGGCGACCTCGGACGAATCAAGTATATCTAAAGACGAGGAGCAAACAAGTGAAGATGAGGCTCACAATAATGAGGTAAGTAAGTCAAGCAAATCTTTTTTACCTTATAATAAATTACTTGATGCTTTTTATAAATTGTTTGATAAAAAAGGGTAGTGATAATTATAAATTATTTTTAAAAATTATCATTGAAACTAGATAATTTTATGATTGAAGATGGTTTATGCTTAAATATTTATGATTTTTATGATAAAACTTATCTTTAGTTTTTAAACAATAATGTATGGCTTTGGTATAAAAGTCTTGGGCATGCTTATACGAAGTCAATCAAACCTAGAAAGGAAATGGATTTTTGTTAAAAATTTCTCTATCTCTAAGATCTATTATTTTGAATCTCTTAAAGTGATTTTGATGATTTAACAAGTTGAATTTGAATGAGATCTTTCAACTAAAACATGAACTTCCTTTTGATTTCTTGACTTAAGGTTTCATTTTATGAAATTAAAATATTTTTTATCTTTTATGATTTCTTCCGTTTACCATTTACTAAAGAAGAAAAGTTATATATCTAAATCATAAACTTGATAACTTGAGAATTCTTATGTATGAATCGATAACTTTTATTCTCATATGGTTCTTTCATTAAGGATATTTATTCAAATGAATCATAATTTTTCTCTTGATCTCTTGAAATTCAAACCAAGGTTTTTACAGAAGTGCTAATTCACCCCGCTACCCCCTAGTGCCGATTTGACCCTAACAGTTAGTGTCAAAGTCAAGTTCTTCTCATTTGGTTTAATACTCAAAAGAGATTAAATAACTTTTGCTAGCAATCAAGAGGGTTTTTCATCACTCATCCTCTTATGTTCAATGGGACAAACTACACATATTAAAAAACTCTAATGATTTTTTTACTTTTTATGAATTTCAATTTATGGAATATCATTGAAAATAGTTTTCAAAAGTCTTATAAACCAATGAATGAATAGAATGATTTGGAGAAGAAGACTTTCTCTTTAAATGTTAAAGTGATGAAAACTTTATTTTGTACTCTATATAAAAATGAATTTAATCATATTTTGAATTGTAAAACCGCATATGAGATTTGCCACATTATTGAAATCACATACGAAGGCACAAGTAGAGTTAAATATTCTAAAATTAATCTTTTGATACATAGTTTTGAATTATTTCAAATGAAACCAAGCAAAACCATTAGAGATATGTATACCCGTTTTACGGATATCATCAATGGTTTGAAACCACTTAGTAAAAGTTTTTCTAACCTCGAACTTGTTAATAAAATTCTAAGATCCCTTCTTAAAAATTGGGATCCAAAAGTCAATGTCATACAAGGAACGAAAGATTTAGATTGTTTTCCACTTAAAGAACTTATCGGGTTATTGATGACCTATGAAATGACATATATAGCATATGATGGACATACGAACAACCTTTCAAAGAATAGGAAGAACTTGACACTTAGAACATTTTAAAAGACCACTCGAGTGAGACCTCATTGTGACGAGGATGACTTTGAACTCTTCATAAAATGTTTTAAAAAGTTTATAAAACATGAGTATAAGAATAAAAATAAACTAAAAAAGAACACAATAACTTGCTATAAATGTAATTGGCCAGGGTACTTTAAAAGTGAATATCTAAAATTGAAGAAGAAGTTGCAAAAGAAGAAGAACGCGCTCAAGTCGACCTCAAACAAATCAAGTGCATTTGAAGATGAGGAGTAAACAAATTAAAATGAGGCTCACAACATCGAGGTAAGTAAATCAAGTGAATCTTTTTTTAGCTTACAAGGAATTACTTATGCTTTTCATAAATTATTTAATAAAAAAGGGTAGTGAGAATTATAAATTATTTTTTTAAAAATTATCATTTAAAGTTAATGATTTTTCATTAAATATGGTTTATGCTTAAATATTTATAATTTTTGATAAAATTTATCTTTAGTTTTTAAATAATAATACATGATTTTGGCATAAAAGTCTTGGGCATGCTTGTTGAAATCAATCAAAACTAAAATGGAAATAATTTTTCTTTAAAATTTCTCTATCTCTAAGGCTTTTTGATTTTTCAACAAGAGATCCTTAGTTGAATCTATTATTTTGAATCTCTAAAATGATTTTGATGGTTTGATATGTTGAATTTGAATGAGATTTTTTAATCAAATCATAAATTTTCTTTTGATTTCTTGACATAAGGTTTCGTTTTATGAAATCAAAATATTTTTTTATATTATATGATTTCTTTGTTTTACTATTTACTAAAAAAGAAGACTTATACATCTAAATCATCAACTTGATAACTTAAAAATTTTTAAGCATGAATCAAGAACTTCTATTCTCGTATGATGCTTTCTTTAAGGAGATTTATCCAAATGAATCAAGATTTTTCTCTTGATTTCTCGAAATTCATCACTTAAGATTTCTTTTAAAGATCACTTACTATTTAATCTCCTAAGATTTATTTTTATTATTTACTAAATAGGATATTTATCAAAATGAATTATGTCTTTTGGTATTCACGATATGATCTTTCATGATCTTTGATATTAGTATCTTTCATGACATGATTTTTATAACTCCTTTGTAATTATAACATGTATACACCATCATCAAATCAAAATTATCTTTGATATCTTTTATATGATGACTGGAACATTGATGTAAAAAACTTTGTGCCGTTGTTATTTCCCTTCTTTTTGACAATAACAAAGGGGGAGAAAAACTTATTAATTTATATATTTCAAGGAGAAAGTCTTATAAACTTACACATCCCAAAAGAGGAGACAAAATTTGCTAGCTTGCACATTTCAAGAAGAAGCAAATAATTACTAAACTTGCACATCTCAAAAATTACTAGCTTGCATGTTTCAATGACTTACATATTGCATTTTTCTCTTTTTTGTTAATGACAAAGGGGGAGAAGTTATGATGATAATCTAATCATGCATGAAGAAGTTATGATGATGATCTAATCATGCATGATGTACTTTAATAGAGAGAAGTTATAACGATAACTTAAAATTTGAATCATGGTGCAATATACTTTGATAATTTAAAATGATGTGAAATTATGTATGCAATACACATGAGTTTATGATGCATATAATGATCTAATTTTTATGATTTTCTAAATTTAAAGTTGGTTTTGATATTGTATATTGATAGGAGAAGTTTAGTTAAATTATATCATCAATTGGTTGTTATCATCAAAAAGGGGGAGATTGTTGAATCTTGGATTTTGATGAAGAAACAAATTAAGAAAGTTATGATCTAATGTGCATACAAGTGATATAGGACTAAATTTGATCAAGGAGAAGCAAATTGATTAAAGCAGGAAGAATTAGTTGTTAGGCTAGAGTAGAAAATGTCAAAAGATTGGTCGACGTGTCGGTAAAAGGCTTCATGTCATGAGTTCGGACATCGGGCTAGAAGGATCAACATTGCGCCAAGGAGATCAGATATTCTGAAGGTCATCATGCTGATGGGCAATACGTCGTAAGAGAGGATGATGCGTTGAATGGTCAGACGAAGCATCGGATAAATCGATAACATGCTAGACAACATGTGATTCATGCTTTGCAATAATTTATTTAGATCGAAGTAGTTTAGAGTTATAATAGAGTTAGTTTTTAATTATAATTAGGCCAACTAAATTTAGAGGCTCATTGGGTCATGATTGGGCCTTATTTAAGATGGATTTGAGCCCATTTCATTGATCTAGGAGGAGGTATCATCAGGTCAAGAGATAGTATAGCCTAAGGTACGAAAAGTATTGAAACATACCTTTTCGAGGTTCCCAAGCAGTGGTATTATCAGTTGTCGATGGTATACCACTTATCCCTAGTGATGTTACCACCAGATCTTAGATTCTCAGGCTCTATTCGGTGGTGTTATCGCTTAGTGCCGACGGTGGTACCGCTAGTACCTTGGAAACTTGGGGGTTTGAATTTTGGCTTTAAGATGACTATGATGAAACCTTCTCACCTGTAGCCAGGCTGAAATCCATCAAAATTCTTTTAGCAGCACACTATGACTATGAGATCTGGCAGATGAATGTGAAAACTACATTCCATAATGATAACCTCGAGGAGGTATATATAATAATACTAGAGGGATTCATATCCAAAGAGAGTCTATATAATGTGTGTAGATTGCTTAGGTCTATCTATGGACTGAAGCAAGCCTTCCGAAGTTGAACATAAGATTTGATGAGGCGATTAAATCTTATGACTTTATGCATTGTTTGTATAGGAGGTAGGTGGGAGTGTTATCACTTTCTTGTTGTTATATGTGGATGACATCTTGGTTATTATGAATGATGTATAAATACTTTACATAATTAAGGCTTGGGTATTCAAACACTTTTTATGAAGGACTTAGGGGATGCATCTTACATTTTGGAGATGTGGATCTATAGAGATAGGTCTAAGAGGATGCTTGACTTATCCCAATTTAGGTACATAGATTCTTTTATCAAAAGGTTTGACATAAATAATTTCAAGATAGGTCTTATACCGATGAGACATAAAATATCACTTTATAGGAGTATGTTCCTAAGAACTCCTAATGAATGGACAGACATGGATATGATACCCTATACCTCGGTGATAGGGTCTATCATGTATATTATGCTATGTACTGGGCCTGATATAACGCATGCTTTGAGTGTTAAGAGTAGGTATCAAGTGGATCTAGATTTGGAACACTAGAAAGAAAGTGCATCCTTGAGTCCTTGAGAAGGACTAAGAATCTTTTAGTGGTGTTTGGAGGAGGTAGCCTCTAGGTTGAGGGCTACATAGACTTAAGTTTTCAGTCTAATATCAATGATAGCAAGTTAAACTCAGGGTATGTCTTCACCCTGAATGGAGTAGTAAACTAGAAGGGTTCCAAGAAAGATACTACTACAAAGGCATACTATTTTACTATAGCAAAAGTAATGAAAGCGGTAGTTTGGATGAAGAAGTTCATCATAGATTTAAGAGTCGTACTGAGCAACGAGGAGTTAATCCACATATATAGTGACACCAACGGACAATAGCTCTAGAAAGGGAACCTAGGTCTCATCAGAATTATCCTCAATAGGTTTTAACTGATTAGAGAGATCATGGCCTGTAGAGATGTAGCAATAGGAAGAGTTGTATCCGAATATAATATTGCATATCCACTGAGGAACTCGTTGTCTCAAATTGTCTTTGAGTATCACAGAAGTCTGATAGGGATCAGACATATAGGTAATTAGCTTTAGGTCAAGTGATATATTACTAGTTACAAGTGTCATGCAAGCCAATCACATGAGTGATGACATGTGTGACATACTATGTAATTTTTTTGCTTATTATTATTATTGATATATTCTCACTTTATATTGTTGCATGTTGCATATACTGCAATGTCCTTCGATCTATGCAATAGGAATCGGATCGTGATTAGATCACAATAATAAGAGCGATCCATATTTAACTACAAATCCTAAATAATCCCAATTATAGATTACTCGAGAGGGTCATCGAGATAACCAAATAGATCAGTGTACTATATACTCATTCATATAATAGAGGCGGCTGGTCTCATAGCCACTCATATGGGGACACTATGGGTACAATATAGGTACTCATTGAAGAATGAGTTCACTGATTGATTCGCTTATGGAATATTGGATGGTTAATGATACCTAATATCATATAGCAATTCTATCGACTTAGTTGTGTGTTTGGTCTTTAGACTTGAGACATTAAAAATGTCTTGTTTGAGTACTCTTTTCTTTAACGCCGGACTTACAGGTCTAGAAGGTTCCAGATCTGATACAGTCGATTAACGAGATTAGTAGCCAACTTTACGAAGGTAATTAAGTGTCAAAAGATAATCATACACTCTCGGTATCATGAGAGAAATATCTCATATGGTCTCATTTAAGTAAATCCTTAGTCAAGGTCATTTGGATTGAGAGAGAAAGAATTCTTCGGGAGAATCTGATTAAAGCAAGACTCGAATAGATTCTATATAAGGCCTGACTCCATGCTTAATATATGGTTTCTAGGATATTAAATGGATGAGGGGCTATAGATATAGGGCAATTGAGGATAGATAAGTCTAATAAATTAAATCTCCTGTACCATCTTGGGACTATGACATAGTGGCCTAGTATATCCATAGTCAATGAGTTGAGTGAATTGTTATAAGATAATAATTCACTGAGTCAGAAAGAGTTCTGGTAGGTGAAATATACTGCCGCTCAATATTGGACCTAGAGGGTCACACACATATGGTGGATATTGCAGCGAGTAAAGAATTGAATATAAGTTATCTAATAAGCTCATTTTCTCTTTGGATGAAACCCAACATTAATGGACTCCTTGCATAAGGCCTAATTTGAGGTAAATTGAGATTATTGGATAGAGATTCAATAAACTAAGAGGTGTGGGTAATTGGATAAAGATCTGATATTCACCAAGGCAGGATCCATTAGGGTTTTTGAAGGCTCTTTATAAATAGGCGGGCAACCAATAAGTTGATAGGCTATATCTTTGGTCGCCTTCTCCTCCTCCCTCCCATCTCTTCTCAACCGACCACCTTGTCCCTACTATGAGAGGACAACGAAGAAGATAGGAGATCTTCTTCTATGTTCACTGTAAAAAGGTTCGCAAGAGTTATAGTTTTTTGGCTATGATTTGAGGAGCATTACTACATCGATCCATCACATTGATACCGCTAGAGAGGAAGACATCTAACTTTCTTAATCCTCTTCCATAAGATTTAGAACTTTCAGAGATATACGATCTCCCCAGCTAATTAATCTCATATGACTCTCATTTTATGGTTTTTGCATACCAATCATTGCACGATGATGTGATAAACATGTGAAACCTTTGTTTTATTTTTTTCACTTTGCATGTGATGCTCTCTTGCTTTCCCAACATAACTCTGGTGTGGGGTTAATCTAGTTGTATTGATCCTTGTTGGTTCCTACGGATCCTTCTTATGAAGGAAAAAACATTCCTTATTATGCACCAATCTCATAAATATCTTATGCTGCTTAAACTGGATGGATGCTTGTTGGAGCTTTAACGATTGTCATCTTGTAGATTTTAAAATTTTTGAGGCCCGTCCTCCACAAAATTTGCTCATCGATTCTTTTTCCACTTAATTAACACTACCAAGTAAGTTTGCATCACTTCCACTTTCAATTAATATTCTTTTGGGAAATGAAGCGGGTAATCTATTCTTAGTAGCGTCGATCACCATTAGTGAGGATTCAACAACTATTATATTTAATTAGATATTTTTTGAATGATCTTTGAACCTACATAGCTCCTTTACTAGATAAATAAGAGAATCGAGGTACTCAGTTTTGTCGATTTTCCTAAAAGTTAAGAAGTCAAAAGGTAACTTGGCTTTGCTTGCCTCCTCGAGAGTTGCATTTCATACATCGAGCTGGTTACTAGCCTTCAACCACTCTTTTATCACACTTTTAAATCACTTGAAGTTTTGTACTCCTTGCATTGAGTTAGCTACTGTGATTCACCTCTTTACGACCATCGAACTTCTGGAATGCAAGAAGTTTTGCTTGAAAGAGCAAAATTTTACCTCAACTTAGAGCAAGTCTCTGATAGTTTTTGTTACATCTGGGATTGTATGATTGTCTCTATCATCTCTATCGCTCTTCTAAGTAGAAAAGATACAACACCATGTATTGCCTATTTTGTTCCTTGGTCGAACACTCTTGCATCGAACCGAAGTCCTCCACTTTTAGCTATCTTGATCAGAAGCTCATTGACATTAGTCTTAGAAAGCCCACTAGCCTCCATCCTTCAACCTTGTCTTAGTACTTGGAATTTACCTTTATATTCTCTACCTTTCGGCCCCTTTCATGACCAATGCTCTCCCTTTATGAGAGAAAGAGATCGATAACTTCATGGAAGTCTCATCTCTATAATACCATAGCATTGTTATGCCCATGACTCTATCGTACATTGCCTTATATGTGTCCCTTTCTTCACGATTAGTAAATCCACCTCTACAATACTGTGACACTCCTCTGAGTCCACCTCTATTATAACCGACATTTGGTTTTGGATAGCTGAGTCCATCTGGACTCATCGTCGCTTCCTCACCCCTTTCGACCACATATTTGAACACCTCTGTGTTCTCTAAGTAGCTCTCCTTGGTTAGGAGAAAGATAGACAAAAACTAATATGCATGGCCTTTGCCATCTTATTGTAGGGCTCACATTAATTCTGTTCTCTTTAGTTTCCTTAGTAACAACATTCGCCTACTCGACCTTGTCTTCTAACTTATTGGGCTCTCTTAAGGGAATATGAACTTTGGAGTAGTCCAACTCTCTAGGCACTCTAATTATACTTCAAGTCCTCCTATAGGACTCACTAGTACTTGCACTCAGAATTCCCCCTTAGTGGTACAACCCCCATATGCTGATGACCAAGGCTTTTATCTAATGCACGTATGGAAGACCCACCTCTGTGGTGCTATTACATTTACTCCTTAAATCCAGAGCTCTTCTTGCTATCATGTTGTTCACCAAAGTGGAGCTCCCTGTAGCTCCTAATCATATCTCTACATGATCAAGTCTCTTACAGGACTTCTTCCGCGTTTGTTGTATTGCTTCGAATTATTCCACCATAATCTGCTACACCATGTTACTTCTTGGTGACATCTTTACTATATTCAAATTTTTGTGGGATGAACTCAGAATATGATCCCTCTGTGTGGCATTTGCTAGCATATCATAGGGTCTCCGCCATCTTTGATTATGCTTGCTCCTTTGGTAATTGACATTTGTCCACCTTCGATTTAGTTCTAAGATAGTCCATCACCTAGTAGCTCTTAAAGTCCATTGACTTTATTGAAATTGGTATACCATTGTCTATATACTAGGCCTCTGCCCCCAGCATAATATATGTTGTATACTGCGTCCTTCATGATAACTCAAATGGCAAGATCAGAGCATATTCTTCAAGAGTACCTCACCTCCGTATCCTCTTGCCCCGTGCCATGACTTTCTAACCCCAACTTCACATATGCAAGTTAAGTCACCTTAATTCCTCAATCAAATGCTTCTCCGAAATAACATGCATGTGTCTCGAGGCTCCTTTCATCTTTGGCACCATGCAGGATGAGTCTACTCCATCAGAATGAGGGACCCATGGAATGACATGATTATGCTCTTGCCTTACAATAGTTCATGTCCTTAATCTCTATCCAGGAAAAGCTTTGTGCCTTCACTCCATGTTCCATATTCTAATGTCGACTCCCTTCATGCAGCTTGAGCACTTCTCCAAGTTATAAGCAAGTTATTCTGCCCCTTGATTTGCATTGAATTGATGGTGGCCCTTGTGTCCTCCATTTTAGGGTCAGCCCTCCATTAAGTATGATTTTCACATCAGCTCCAAGTGTACCTTCATTTGGTGTTGCCTTAAATTGCTCTCCCACTTGATCTCATAATGCATCCACCAATACCGTACATATAAGATCATGTGACAACTCCGCTCACTCAATCCGTTGAGCTTTGTAGAGTTGTTGTCTTGAGGTACTCCTAAACATGTCGTTGTACATGATTCTCTCTCGAGAATCAAGACTTAGCCTTTCTAAATATCTTATGTTAGAGCAACTTTTCTATTACATCATTCCTCTAGAAGTTTCAAGACCACCATCCCTTGGACTACTCCTTTGAATAAACTATATATTATTCTCTCTCGCAAATGCACTTGTTAGATTATGATTTTTCACCAATATAGCCCATTGCGCTCAAGGTCAAGCAACATCGAACTTATTACACACTTCATTTTCTATGAACATATCCTTCCTGCATCAAGAGAAAATTTTAATGTTATATAGTGCAAAGTTTCGATTGTCTTGGGATGACCATTGACACTCCATATTCGCATATAAGCCCTTGCATGAGTATCAAATTCTTGAGTTAGCAATTCCCCTCACATTTGTGAGCTTTGCATAACTCTTTTGGTCACTATGCAACCTATCTCACTTTGCATGGTCTTATCCTTTACTAAGCGCCCTGCTTGCCTTGAGCACCGCCAAATTTGATTGCCAATGTCGAGCCATAGCTTATATGAGTGACTTGACATTTCCTCTAAATGTCAATCTTGGAAACCTAGTTCTATGAGCGACTCCTTTCCCTATATCTTAATATGTTTCTTCCCAAAAATTGCATCCGATTGCCCTCAACACACTCGCTATGTCCCCACATTTGCATGCCAAGTGTTTTTATATGAGCTTATCCCTCTTTCATATCAAATATCACGAATTTAGTTGGTTTTACCTAAGTCGTGCGACATACTTGCGTGTTTGTTCACAAAGGATAGCCTCCTCAAAACCCCCTATGATCCTTTAGGACCTATAAAAAAAGAAAAATGATTAGAGAAAGTATTTTACTCAAAATAAAAAATAATCATTTTAGCAAATACTTTATAGCCAATGCAAGTTATAACTATGGACTTCACAAGCTCTGAACGGTCGTACAACAAAAGGTCATGATCCATTACAGACCGAAATCCCCATAAGTGCCCACATGATATAACTCTCATTTACAAATTGAAAATGACCATAAAAGTTAATCAAACTAAGACTGTCAAGTCTGCTGCTAGCTCATTATGTTGTATAAAGTTTAAATAAAAATCGAAAGATACAGATATACATGAGTATTATATCAGGCATCTTATTTATATCTTTATCCGTGACATCAAGACAAAAGTGTTGAATCAGTTTGATATTATTGCAAGTGATGGAAGGAGATTAACCGATAAAGAGTTGTTTGTCAACGTCACCATATGTTGTGCAACCCCATCATCGTTGATCGTCATGAAGCTCCATCGATTGCCGAAGGATCAATAGAGGAAACATATGGGTCTAGCAAAATAGGAGAGACGGGAAAAAGGCTAACCTTTAGAGTAAGACGCAATTGGATCGAAGAAGAAGAAGATGCGATAACAGTAAACACCAACAGGCATAGAAAAGTTGAGAGATCGAAAACAACCATCCCAGAAAGAACTCAATTAGATTAATGGTGGAGACCGAGAGACAAAAGAGGCAAGCACCGAAGGGATTGACTGAGAAATCACTATGTGACCAACCTTAGAGGAAGAGGGCCGACTGCAAGGGCATTTTGGCACACCATCAACATCGACGATGGATTTGAGATATTCCCATTCTATTTCTGTCACTGATCCTAATTGTGCTCTTCAAATACTGGATTTCAGATATAATAAATGAATAAAACACAAGAAAAAGGCCAATATAAAAGATATCATGAAAGCTAAAAGCTTCTCTGATAAAGTATAAGCACATTGGATCTTCGAAAACATGTTAAATTGTAGGTCAAATAGATTAAAAAGGTTCGCTACCAACAACAGCATCTAGGATAAAGACCTGTCAAACACATCGAGAAACCCCAAAAGAAAAATATGAGGCAATGTCCTTCAGATTCACGCACTAAGGGTTATTTGATGTCGTCTCCAGCATCCTCCTGTCGACCAAAACATTTGTAAGCGTGTTTTAATAATCACAATATCAATTGCAAATCAAGAAACTGATAAGGAGAAGTACTGACAGTGATATCCGAGGTCCACAAGATCAAGTTGTCATGAAGCAGCTGCATGGTCAATGTGCTATCCTTGTAAGATTCCTCACTCGGTGACCAACTCCGAGATAGCCTCATTGAAAGCCTGTGAAAGACAAACGACAATGTAAATCTCACTGCAGAGACTGGTAAGTATGACTTAATTAAATCATGAAACTTAAATAAACATTAAAAATGTTAATATTGCAAAAATAGTAATGACATGTTATGTCTATAATCTGAGAGACGTAAGAAAACATTAGGGAGAGGTCCAACCAATTTTGACCACGAGGGTTTTAGATATCAGGTAAAAAGAATACAAGATTATTGATATGTTTGAACTTTTTTCATAGGCACTGTAGAATCAGAAGACCAGTGGTAAAATCATGGTATATATGGATGAAATGGATTGGTTTGGACAAATTTTGTCAGGCATTGCATGAGCAAAAGTTCATTTCCTTTTAAGCTTCAGCATTAAGACTCTTAGAAGACGGGCTAATGTATACTCTTCCAAGTCAAGCATCAAAACCACTTCGTTAGTTTTAATTTTTCACATCTCATGTACCACAAGCCAACTTAGTAAGTAAAAAGCATCATCGATCTGCAAAGCTTCTTGGTTATGTTCATACTAATCTACCATAGTATTAATCATCACAGCAGAGCATGCAGGACATCTTCGAAGGGACAAAGACTAACAAGTTTGCATGATTAGATTTTTCCCACACATTCAAACATCGATACATAACGATACACATGAGACATATCCATATGAACCACTACTTATTTGAGCAAATGCAATTCGACCATTAGTTTCTTTTTTCGAATTCTATTTCTCTTTCTCTATTCCCTAGTATTAGTTTGGTATCAGAATTAAAGGTTAAAGATCATGATAATATGAAATGAAAAAATAATTAGTGAAGATAGTGACCATGAAGGTGCTGTTGAATCCTTGAGATTATAGCTACAAAAATTGCTACATAGTCTACAAGAAAAAAAATAAAATCATTAAAGAATTTCAGAGTAGAATCAATCATCATGAAAATGATGCCCAAATATTTGGTTCTGATGATGATACACCTTATTACCTAAGGGAGTCTGGAAGATTTTAGGCAAGGCATAAAGACCAAGATGAGTGATAGAACAAATACAACACAAAATTGAAAATTCTAGAGTTTGAAGGTAAAATCAATGTTGATGACTTTATTGATTGGCTTAATACGGTGGAAAGAATATTTGATTTTCATAAACCACCAGAACAAAAAGAAGTAAAACTTGTGGTACTCAAACTCAGAAGGAATGTATCTTTTTGGTAAAAAAATCTAAAGAAGTAAAGAGAATGTGAGGGAAAGAGTAAGATCGCTACATGAAAGAACATGAAAAAGGAGTTGAAAAGAAAATACTTACCTAACAAATATAGGCAAGAAATATTTCTCAGAAGCCATGATTTTAAGTAAAGAGATCTTAGTGCGAAGAAGCAACAAAAGTTTGAAAGGGGTTCTCGATATGGGGCAAAAGATGGTTATATGGGAGGAGAAAATTTCAAGTCTACTCTCCAAAGTAAAATAGTATCGAAGGTGCAAGGCAAGATTAAAGGATTAGATGGCTTTGGGTATATTGCTTTAGATTATCGAGGATTGTTATATTTGTTGAAGAGTATAGAGATGGAGAAAGAAATGAAGCTAATGATGAACCAAAATATGATGATCATGAGGAAGAGGTTACTTATGCTGATCACAATTTGTTTTTTATGTCCTATGGTGAATGCAATGATGGATTAGAAAGGAGTGGTCATGTTTTGGCTCTAGTAATAGTAGAGGAGAATAAATATCATAAGGAGCCACTAGCATACATGAAACCAAACCTGAAGGAGTTTCAAAATATTGGAAGAGATTCCACATGGCCTTCCACCTTCCAGAGACATTCAACATCATGTTGATCTTATTCTAGGGGCTGTCCTACCTAACAAGATAACCTACATAATGAGTCACAAGGAGCACGAAGAACTTTAAGGACAAGTAGATGAGTTAGTGAAAAAGGGGTTGATTTAAGAGAGCATAAGTCCTTCTGCAGTTCTAGCCTTGTTGGTGCCTAAGAAAAATGGTTCTTGGAGAATGTATATAAATAGTCACATCACCGATAAAATCATAATCAACTATCATTTTCCTATTCCAAGAATAGATGATTTACTTGATCAATTATATGGTGTTTCGATTTTTTCTAAAATTACTTAGAGGAGTGACTATCGTCAAATAAGAACTGAGGCCTGAAGATGAATGGTAAACAATACTTAAAACTAGAGAAGGCTTATATGAATAGTTCGTTATGTCATTTGAGCTATCTAATGCTCCTAGCATTTTATAAGATTTATGAATCACATACTTAAACCATGCATTGGGACTTCTATTGTAGTTTACTTTGATGACATATTGCTGTACAACAAGAATGAGAAAGAGCATATGAATCATTTTAAGAAGATCTTTCTTATTTTGAGGCTGCAAAAGCTTTATGCTAATCTGAAGAAATGTGAACTTTTTACTCTTAGTGTGGAATTTTTGGGATATATTATTTTAAAAAAAGGAATCATCATGGATCAAAGTAAGGTAGAAGCTATTCTCAATTAGCCATCACCTACTTCATTACATAATATGAGGAGTTTTCATAGTTTAACTTCTTTTTACAGAAGATTCATCAAGGGTTTCAGCTCGATTGTTGCTCTGACCAATGAATGCCTGAAAGGTGATAAATTCAAGTAGACTACTGAGGATGATGAAGCTTTTGAGCTATTAAAAAGAAAGGTAATCGAAGCTCCTATTTTGGTACTATCTAATTTTGACAAGGTGTTTGAGGTTAAATGTGATAACTCTAATATAGGAATTGGTGCTGTTTTGAGCCAAGAAGCAAAGCCCGCTATCTTTTTTAGTGAGAAGCTGAATGATACAAGGAGAAGATATTCTACTTATGATAAGGAGCCATTTATCGAGCTTTATATCATTGGAGTCAGTATCTTCTTGCCAAGTCATTTGTCCTATATTTTAATCATGAGGCATTGAAGTTTATTAATCACCATCATAAGCTAAACAAGAGGCATACAACTTGGGTGGAGTTTTTGTAATCTTATACCTTCAAATCTGGTGTTCAAAATGTAGTTGTTGATGCATTGAGTAAACGATATTCTTTATTATGAGCCATGAAAGTTAAGGTGATTGGATTTGAGACATTCAAATATCTCTATGATAATGATATAGATTTTAGCTCAATATAGCAGAGTTGTAAATTAGGTTTTTTCAGTAATTTTTTATCTTTAATGGTTTTCTTTTTTGAGCTAATGCCTTGTGTGTTCCATCTTGTTCTTTGAGACATGTAATTCTAACTAAAGCTTATGGTGGTGTTTTGATAGGATACTTTGGTAGGGACAAGACTCTAACTCTTATTCAAACAAATTTTTATTAGCTTAAGATTTTTAGAGATATGGTGAGTAAAGCAATGCTGAGTATGTCATTTGGAAAAAATAACAAGCCAAAATTCAGGTTTGTACACTTCATTGCTAGTGCCTAACGCTCCATGGGAGGATGTGAGCCTTGATTTTATCTTTGGACTACCAATAACTAAAAGGAACAAAGATTCTATCATAGTTATTGTTGACAGATTCTCCAAAATGTCTCACTTTGTTCCCTACAATAAATCAAATGATGCATCTCATATTACTAATTTATGCTTCAAGAATATTATTAGATTGCATGACATCTAAAAACTATGGTGTCTGATTAAGACTCAAAATTTCTTAGCTATTTTTGATGAACTTTATGGAGGAAGTTGGGTACACATCTTAATTTCAGTAGCTCTCATTATCCACAAACCTATGGGCAAACAAAGGTAACAAATAGAAGCTTGGGAAACTTACTTAGAAGCTATGTTGGCAAGATATTAAGTAATGAGATCTCATTCTTCCATAAATTAAGTTTGCCTACTATCATTTCATACATCATAACATTAGTAAGAGTCCTTTTGAGGTTGTTTATAGTGCTAATCCTATTGGTCTTTTAGACTTAGTCCCTCATTCTATAACTTAGCAATTTAGTGGAGATGCTAACGAGAGGGCTTAGCAAATAAAGAAGTTACATGATAGTGGTAAAGCAAAAATTAAGAAGCAAAATGAGAGGTACATACAAACTGTCAACAAACACAAAAAGCATATGAGGTTTAATGCGGATGATTTGATCTGGATTTATCTAAGGAAGGAGAGGTTTTCGCCAGGCAAATTTGAGAAATTGAAACCATAGGTTGATGGTTCATTGAGGTACTTAAGAGAATTGGCGAGAATGCTTATGAGCTCAAACTACTTGAAGATTATGGGGTGTCATCAACATTCAATGTAGCTGATTTAAGTCCTTAATGTGGTGATGAAACAAATGAAGACTTGAAAATAAATATTTTTAAACCTAGGGAGATTAATATGAGAGTGTCTAATTTGTTACAATTAGCACGTGTGGATCTTGTTAATCCTATGATATTCTCTATAGTCCAAAATATTGTCCTATAACCTTTAACCCAACCCACTCAAATATGATAGTTTAAGAGCATATTCCTTGGGCAAACTTAAAGCTATTTCAAGGTGCTTTCCTTCTTGACCAAGGAATGCATTAAAGTCGTTAGTTACCAGTTGTAAAGCATTTAGTTTTATAGTTCTCTATACATGAAGTGTTGTTTTATGCATTAGTACTTATTTTGGTATTATAGGGCTAGAAAGGAGTTTTAGAATATGATGGTATTGGTAGAAGCTCTCTTTAAGTTCTCTCTTAAACTCTATATTTCTTAGATGTTTTCTTGAATGGTGAGTCTTTTGTTAAATTTTGTATCCTTGTTTAATATCCTTAGGGTGGTGAAATACCTATACCCCTTTTTGATTTTAAACTCGGTAGTGAACTAGTTATTTATTTTATGCAAGTATTATCTTGAGTTTATTTTTTTAATAAAAAATTATTTCAATAAGTGTAACTCGACCATCGGTTTCTTTTTTTGAATTTCATTCCTCTTTCTCCCTTCCCTAGTATAACCACATATGGCCTGAGTCGACATATGACTACATACATCGTTATATATGAGTTCTAACAACTTCGTGGCTCTCTCTCTAGTTTCACTAAATGAAGAGTTAGTCAACTTCTCATGAAGGCAAGGTTCACAATTTGTGTATGACTTATAGTCGAATGGATCTAAGTATCCATTTTTCAGTAAATTTTGAATCTTCCCCTCATAGATATGACATGACCTACAATGTCACAGATATGCACTGTTCACTTCATCTCGTTTTCTCTCGGACATAATTATATTCATGAAGTGTAGAGAAATGTCTAACATATATAAACCATTATTCAACATTCCTCTAGTGACTCATCATCCAAACTCAATGAATAATTATTGTTCTAAAAAACTAATTTACATCCCATAACCGTCAAACATGAAATGAAAATAATGTTTTTGATAATAGAAAGAACATAATAACATGAATCTAATGCAATAATAACTCCACCACGTAGATGCAGGGTGACCTCATCAACCACAACTCTTGCTCCATTACCTATCTTGAGGTCCATTTCATCTCTCGCCAATGCCCTAAGCCTTGTCATAACCTACAACAAATTACATATATGATAAGCACTCTTGGTATCTAATACCCATTGTGTTATCATAAAAATTTGACAAATGAAGACTAAACATAAATGTATATAAAGCTTCTTCAAGCTTCTGTTTTGCCTTCTGTAAGGTATTCTTTGCAGTTCCTCGCCTAGTGCCTATTTTGCCGTCGTGGAAGCACTAGCCTTTATCTTTTGTCGAATCTTTCTTAACAACCTTTGTTTTGCTTGATCCGCCCTTACCCTTGCCCATCTTAAGGGACTTATTCACATTCCTTTTCTTCTTAGTCTCACCAATATAGAGAACTGGCTTCTCTTTTTTTATGGTGCTCTTAGTTTCCCTCAACATCTTTAGGTCTCAAACTTATTTATATTAAAGTTTATAATGAATTGAAAAAATGAATCTAGTAAGGATTGAAGTATAACATCAACATATTGGTTATCCTCTAAGATCATTCATAGACCTATGAATTTCTCAATCCACTTTATCCTCCTCAGAACATGGTTTTGGACCGATGTCCCCTTTGTCATCCTAACTCGGAAGAGACTCTTAGATATCTCATATTTTTTTAGTTCTTCCCTATTTCTTAAATAACTAGCGAAGATGAAGAATGATGAAATTGACATCTATACTTTTATGGTATTTCTACAGCTCAAGAGTCATATATGCTAACATATAACACTTAACCAAAGTGGAATCATCTATATACTTTACATAGCTAGCGATCTCATCCTCGCTTGCCTCTTCCTCTAGTATGGACAAAATTATGTCAAGTGTTGGGAAACTTCAGCGGGAGCATCACATGCACAACAAAAGATTAAAACAAAATCGGTTTCCTACGTAGATCAAAATTATAATGTAAAGATTGGTGAGAAGAAAAAGTCATAAACTAAAATCTACATCGTGTGAGAGATTGTTTACCTAGGGAGATTGTATATCACTATTTTTCCAGATTCGGATAGAGAGGATGAAGGAGGTCAAATGTCCTCCTCTCTAACAATATCCATATGATGGATTCTCAGAATACTCCTTCAATCGCAACCCCAAGTCTCATAACTCTTACTTAGAGGGAGGGAAGAGAGTAAGAGGGGGTAGCTAAAGGTACAACATATCATCTATATGCCTCCACTTCTATTTATAGAGAGCCACCCACATAACTCTAATGGATCATGTCTTGATGGTATTAGATCTTAATTGAATTACCCACTAACCTTGTATTATTGGATCTCTATTTAATAATCTCTTTTGGCCTCTAATTGGGTCTCATGCAAGGAGCCCATCAATGTAGAGTCTCATCTAATGAGAATAGGGGCTAATTAGATAACTTATATTAAATCCTTTACACTGAAGCATCCACCATAGCTGTGTGACCCTATAGGCCCAATACCGAACTAGCCGTGAGTCCTACCTGTCAGAACTCCTTCTAACTCTGCGAATTATTATCTCATAATAATTCATTCAACTCATCGACTATCGTTCCCAGATGGTATAAGGGATCTTATCCGGTGGATATGTTTGTCCTTAATTATCATGTATGTATAATTCTTTATTCATCTAATATCCCAGAGACTATATACCAAGTATAATACTGTCAGGATACATGCAAAATCTATCTAAGTCTTACTCTAATTGGATTCTTTTAAAGAACTTCTCTCTTAATCCGACCAACCTAATCGGTGATTTACCTGAGTGAGAGCATACGTGATATTTCTATTATGATACCGAGAGTGGATGATCCTCTATTGACACTCAATAGCCTTCGTAAGGTTAGCTACCTATCCCGATAATCGGTTGCACCAGATTTGGAACATTTAAAACCTGTAAGTTTGATGTTAGAGAGAAGTATCCAAACAACGCATCCTTGGTGTCTCAAGTCTAAGGACCAAATACACAACTAAGACTACAGAATCACTATCTAATATCAGGTATAATTAACTATATAAAATTTTATAAGTGATTAATCAATGAACTCATTCTTTAACGAGCACCTGTACTGTATCCTTAGTGTCTCCACATAAGTGGCTATGA
Source organism: Ensete glaucum (assembly GCA_021527575.1). NCBI lineage: Eukaryota > Viridiplantae > Streptophyta > Magnoliopsida > Zingiberales > Musaceae > Ensete > Ensete glaucum. The sequence continues at coordinate 21,418,381 of CM038558.1, forward strand.
GACCAACCACCGCCATCATATGGATAGGTATACAACACGCTGGTCTATACAGGTATCTCAGTGTCTCTCTCGAGCAACTTATGACTGGGATTATTTAGGATATGTGTTTAAAGACGAATCGATCTTATTATCGTGATCTCATCATGATCCAATTCCCATTGCACAAAACTAAATATATCACAATATATATATATATATATATATATATATATATATATATAATAGATAATATAATTGAGAATATATTAATAAATAATAATATAAAAGTACTATGCAGTGAGTCACACGTGTCATCACTCATGTGATTGGCTTACGTGGCACCAGAATCAAAGAATCTCCCACTTGACCTAAAGGTAATCACCTCTATGTTTGATCCTCATTAGACCCTAGTGACACTCAAAGATAATATGAGCCAATGGCTTTGTTAGTGGATTCGTAATGTTATCTTCGAATGAATCTCTTTCAATTGTTATATCTTTACGGGCTATGATCTCTCTTATTAAGTGAAACTTTATCAGAATATACTTAGACTTCTGATGAGACCTAGGTTCCTTTGCTAGAGCTATTAACCCATTAATGTCGTAGTATATGGGAATCCGCTCAACGCTGCTCGATACGACTCTCAAATCCCTGATGAACTTCTTTATCCACACCCCTTCCTTTGTTGCTTCTGCTGCTCCTCTTGGATCTATTTCTATAAATCTGGATCCCCAAAATATAGGATGCTTCCGCTAAGTTCTTCATGGAGAAGTTTCTAGATAACCAAGCCTTTACTGTGGAAAACATTCCTACATCATTCCTAATGATTAAGATGTCATCCACATACAACACCAAGAAGGTGATAGTGCTTTCACTTATCTTCTTATACACACAAGGCTCATCTTCGTTCTTAATAAAGTCATAAGATCTGATTGCCTTATCAAATCTTATGTTCTAACTTTGAGAAGCTTGCTTCAATCCATAAATGAATATGACCGACTTGCATACTTTATTTGGACTCTCTCTGGATACGAATCCCTCTGGCTTGTATTATATACACCTCCTCCTCGAGGTTGTCATTGAAGAATGTCATTTTTACATCTATCTACTAGATCTCATATTCATAGTGTGTTATAATAGCCAAAAGAATTCTGATGGATTTAAGCATGACTACGGGTGAAAAGGTTTCATGATAATTAACTTTTTGCCTTTGATGATATCCTTTAGCCACTAGTCTTACCTTATAGGTCTCCACCTTTCCATCTACTTTGATCTTCTTCTTGAAGATTTATTTGCAACCAATTGGTACAATACTCTTAGTTGCATCCACAAAATTTCAAATCTTATTTTGGAGTATATGAAATCGATCTCAAAATTCATGGCTTCTTGCTACTTCCCAGAGTCTATACTCATAATAGCCTCATCGTAGGTTTGAGGATCAACATCTTGAGAATCCTCTCCATAGATATGTCTTATATATCTTCAGAAGGGTGAGATACTCTACTAGACCTGCGTAAAGTTGGAACTTGTGTGTTAGGTACCTGAACAGACTCAAACTCTAGAATGGTGCTTGAGCTAGGTTCTCCAACCTTGCTCAACTCTATCTTACTCTCACTGTTTTCATCAAGAATATGTTCCTTCTCAAGAAACATAATCCTTTTGGCAACAATGACCTTGTGGATCTTAGGATGATAAAAATAGTACCCATAAGTTTTCTTGGGGTATCCCACAAACTTGCACCATTCTATCATTGGTTTTAGCTTGTCGATATTATGTATTTTAACATGGGCAGGACAACCCCAAATCTTAACCATCTTAAGATCAGACTTCTTTCCTTTCCATATCTCATATGGTGTAGACACTCTCGACTTTGATGGAACTCTATATAGAAGGTAAATTATGGTCTCTAGGGCATATCCCTAGATTGAGATGGGTAGGTCAACAAACTCATCATGGATCGCAATGTCCAACAATGTGTGATTGCTCCTTTTAATATACTATTGAGTTGATGTGTATAAGAAGTTGTTCATTGAGATATAATCCCGTGGTCCCTAAGGATATGGGTGAACTCGTACTCAAGTACTCTCCTTCTCGATCCGATCGAAGAGTCTTTATACTCTTTCTAATCGGTTATCTATTTCATTCTTATATTCTCTGAATTTCCAAGACCTCGGACTTATACTTTATCAAGTATACGTGTTTATATATAGAAAAATCATTAGTGAATATAATGAAGTATAAGTAGCGTATAAGTCGACATGGGACCACATACATCACTATGTGTGAGTTCCAATAGCTCGATGGCTCTCTCTCGAGTTTCACAAAAGGAGAGTTGGTCATCGTTCCACGGCAAGGTTTGCAAGTTGTACATGACTCATAGTCGAATAGATCTAAGTACCAATATTTCAGCAACCTTTGAATCCTTCCCTTATAGATATGACTAAGCCTACAATGCCACAAGTATGCGTTGTTCACATTATCTCGTTTCCTCTTGGATGTATTTACATTCATGATGTATGGAGAAGTGTCTAACACATATGTCATTTATCAAGGTCCCTCTAGTGATAATCTCATCATCCAAAATTTTTGAACAACTATTATTCTCAAAAACTAATTTATATCTACTAATTTCAAACAAGAAATGAAAATAATATTTTTGACAATATAGGGAACATAAAAAAATACATCTAATGCAATGATAGCTCGACCAGGCAGATGTAGGGTGACCTCCCCAACTACAACGACAACAACTTTTGCTCCATTGCCTATCTTAAGGTCTATCTCACCTTTAGCCAATCTCCTAGGTCTTGCTAAAATCTATAACATGTTACCAATATGATAAGCACTCCTCGTATCCAGTACCCGTGTGTTATCATGAATATACCTAAAGCTTCTCCATGTTTTTATTTCACCTTGTTTGCAGGGTAATCCTTACAGTTACTCTTCCAGTGTCCATCTTTGTCACAGTGAAAGCACTATCATTTATCTTTTATCGGATCTTTATTAGCAACTTTTGCCTTACCCGATCTTTCTTTGCCCTTGCCTTTCTTAAGGGTCTTCTCGGTCCTTTTCTTTTTATCTCACCAATATGGAGAACTGGTTTCTCTTTCTCGATGGCACTCTCAACTTTCCTTAATATATTGAGGAGCTAAGGAGAGTCACTTCAAACTTGCTCATGTTAAAATTCGATGAAGTGAGAAAAGAAATTTGGCAAGGATCAAGTATAAGATCAATGCACATGCTATCCTCTAGGACTATTCTTAGATCTATGCTTTCGATCCACTCTATCATTTTTAGGATATGGTTTTAAACCGAAGTCCCTTCTATTATCATGGCTTGGAAGAGACTCTTGGATATCTCATATCTTTGAGTTCTTCCTTGTTTCTCAAAACAACTGGCGAAGATGAAGAAGGATGAAATTGACATCGATGCTCTCATGTCACATTTGTAATTCGGGAGTTATGGAGGTAAACATATAGTATTTTACCAAATTAGAATCGTCTATATACTTCATATAGTGAGCGATCTCATCCTCGCTTACCCCTTCTTTCGGCATAGGCATTATTGTATCAAGGACGTAGCGATTTCTCTACCGTAAGAATAGTTCTTAAATTATGGAGCCAATCTGTATAGTTTAGACCAGTGAGGCAGTTGGTATCAAGTATGCCACGTAGAATGTTTGTGAGCAATATGTTTCTAATAAATAAGATATAGCACAGATAAATAACATGCAGACTTTATGAAAAAACTGATTAAGATATGGATTTCTATCTTAATGTACTTCTCTATTTTTCTAACGAATCACATGACACCCTTGGTATGTGAAACGAAAATCTCCGACATACTTCTAGTGAGGATCAAGATCCAATCAGTGTCTTAGTAAAACCTCGAGTGACTCGATCAATTACATTAAGCTTGAAAGGTAGATAACTCTTGCCAATCACAACTCATTATAATTCCCATCATGTTTGACCTTCGAATCATCATAGTCTCAGCTGCTCGACCAATCATGAAGTTAAGCTAAGTCGTCACCATTATTACAAGATGAGTTTGATTTAATGATATACTCTTGAGTGACTCGACCAAGCATACCATGTCCTCAGGTTACCGATGACATCTCTATGTCATAGGCAAGATCTCGGTTACGTAGATAGGTGAGCCTTGAGTGACTCAACTAACTCAACTTATATCGTGATTCAATTTCTTCCTATAATGATTGGAAAGCTACGTGGGTCAATCTATTTCACCGACTTAATATTATCGTATGAGGGGTTTTTTTTTGTCGTGTCACACACATATATATTTAATATATTCTACATTATATATATATATATATATATATATAGTAGGTGTATTATATATAATATATATACAAGTCACACCAGATGATTATGAGCCGTCACCTAATATGATTAAGCCTGAGTTAATGGGCCTAATCACTCGATAGGATCTATGTATGCATTGACGCATCTTCATGCCATGTGATTGTTAATCTTGTCATTATTGGTTCCATCAGATCCTCTTCGCATCACCATACGTCGTGATATCCTGCCACGGTATCATGGGTCTCATTGTGACCTCCACACTCCTACCGCATCTCTATGTAATTATAAAATAATCACAAGCACGTAGGCCCAACAATAAATAAGAAAATATTGGTTCGTGCTCTAATAATAATAATAATCACATGTACACACATCACATCATATTGCTCATGATCATCCATCCATATCATACATTACATATATACATCACATCACATGTAGGATTACTAGATATATAATAATTAATTAAACTATTTAATTAATTATTTTTAGAATTTTAGGATACCCTACTATAGAGTTCCTAAAATGGCGACTTGGGACTCCTTGTGCGACTAGGAAATCCTATCCACTAAGAGTCCCCTATGGTTAGGAGTCCACGGCCACAAGGGAACCTTAGGAGGCTAGGAAACCCTAGCCCCCAAGTAACTCTTTTGCAGTCCTCTCCATGGCTTCAATCTATTATGGGTAGCTAGCACACCCTGGCTACCTAAAACACCCCTTGCGGCTAGGAAACCCTAGCCAAGAGTTACCTTTAGCAACTAGGAAATCCTAGCTGCCAAGGTTGCCCATGCAGCCAGGACTCTTGGCTATATGGGAGGTCGCTACTATGGCAGAGCTTACTACTCCGGCCTTGTAGCAAGTGGAGAGCAACATCCTGCTCTCGCCAAGCATGTACGCCATACCATAGGGCAACAACAATTGCTACCATTTTCCTCTTTCTTTATGCCAACAATTTTAACATTAAAGGACCTTAGAACACCTCTCTACAATACCTTTTTACAACAAGAAAAAGCATCGTTCAGATCTAATTAATAAAAAAAATTATAGTAAGGTACACATAAAATAATTTACATATATCAATCTTATAACATCGATAGGACTTCGGTAGGGTTGAGTCCTAATCACCCCAGAAGTAATCAACAAAATTCTGTGAGATTGTAATAAAACCCCACTTAGCCATTTCTATCATATAAAGAAGTGTGGCTAGAGTTTAGATTGGAGTCTTGGGGCTTAGTAGCTATCGCCCCCTTTACTGGGCTAGTCGGCTAGTGTTTTTCCCAACTTAGGTTGGCTATAAAGTCAACATAGCCGTCCCATGTTCCTACTAAGACAGTCGACTATAGAAGGGGCAAAGAGATAATTTTACTTAGGTAAGCACCTCATAGGCTAGGGTTTAGAATCCTATATAATGATATAATTGCCCCCTCTCTTTTATCAAGCAAGATTAATTTTTTATTCAGCCTTGTGCCGAGTTCTAGGAGGGAGGAATCACTATAGCATTCTAAGGGTTGATTCTTCTCAAAGATCAAAATCTATAAAGCTTATTCTGGGGTTTTATCATTTGGTATCAGAGCAGCGTTCGTGTTGCCCCTGTAGCTATTTTAGCCGCCCTCACATTCCCAAGAAATTCCTACAATTGCTATGACACGTGCCTCCACCTTCCACCCCAATCGCAGATCAAATTAGTCTCACGCTGCGTTTGATTTGGAAATCTGGTATATTTTATCATCCAAACTTCTTCAATACTACAAAGTCCTTTACCTTACACGTTGAAGAAATATTTCATATTTTATCCATCAGAATTTTGACTATCGTAAATGTTATCATTATTGCGAAGGTGAAATACTGCAAAAATTTTTAACTGCCTATTTGCCTCTTAAAACTAATTTTTTTCTTCTCCTTTTTAGCCGAAACATTTACACAATTTCATAGATCATCTTAACTTCCATCTAAAATTGATCTTTAAAAAAAATCCCTTCTAGAATGGATTTTATTGTGGCTTAATTCATCATTACGCAGTGCTAGAATTTTACATTGAAGGATCTACCTTCCATTTTTACCCTATTTTCCTACCATTACTTTGCTAAAATTTTGTCAAATATTTTACTAATATTGACTACATCTAAACCCTCGGTTTAGATTTATATCAAATTTTCCTTTGGAATTTATATCAAGAATTTATTGTTTCTTCGATGTAAAATCTGTTCGGTAGGATAACACATCACAGTACCTTTCTTTATTGAATTCCATTAGATTTGAGAAATATCTTTTGTGGATTTTTAGACTCTCTTTCTCTCATCTACAAACCCTAACATCCTCATTAAAACCTTTCTAAATCATACCCTAAACTGATCCTAAACAGCCACCCAAATCAACCATAAACCGTAGCCTACTTCCATCTACCCGATCCACCCATCCAACTTGCCACCTCTTCTCCAAAAATTGTTAAGCCTTGATCCCAAAGATGAAGCCATGGAGGAAGAGCCCCAACTGACCGACTATACAGTGCATGCGTTGACCGGCTACTCTAACCTATAGACGATGAAAGTTGGAGGACTTCTTAAACAACAACCCATCACCATTCTCATCGATACGGGCAACACAAATAACTTCCTCAATAGCAAGGTTGCTATACATATGACACTTCAAATCGAAGGTTGCAACAAGTTTGATGTAAATGTTTCCAATGATTGAATTCTTAATTGCGGTAAACGGTGCCCGCAAGTAAAATTGCTCCTACAAGACCAAGAAGTGATAGCTGATTTCTTCCTCCTACCCATAGATGATTATGCAGCCATGCTTGAGATTGAATGACTCACAATATTAGGTGACATCTCTTGGAATTTCTCTAAACTAATCATGAAGTTTTATTATAAAGGGAGACATGTCACATTGCGAGGCAAGCGTCGGAGCAATATTTCCATCGTTTCGATGCAATGAATGAAAATGTGCTACATAAAACAAATGGTGGATTTTTGATGCATATCCAGCAGCCATCAAAGGAGGAAAAGTGCAAAATTCAAATCCTAAGCTTATCCTATTGCTGGATGAACTCACATATTTTCACCTACCCGTGGCTTCCCCTAACCTACATGACCATCACATACCTATTTTACCGCAAACTCCAAGAATTTGAGATCAGTATCACTATTCTCACTTGCAGAAGGATGAGATTGAGAACATCATCAATGAGATGCTTAACACTAGAGTAATTCGATCAAGTTACGGCCCTTACTCCTCGCCAGTGTTGCTAGTGCGCAAGAAGGATGGTACATAGTGGATGTGTGTTGATTACCGGGCTTTAAACACCATCGCCATTAAAGGCAAATATTATATACTAATCATAGATGAGCTCTCGGATGAACCAAAGGGAGCCCAAGTATTCACTAAATTGGATCTTCGCTCGTTATCATCGACACGGTATGCATCAAGATATTTCAAACGCATTTCATACATAACCACTATGAGTTTTTGGTAATACCGTTCGAACTTACGAATGCCCATTTTACTTTTCAAAGCTTGATGAATGACATCTTTCGGAGGCTTCTATGCAAGTTAGTGTTGGTATTTTTGATAATTGTGCCATTTACAAGTTAAATTCCATATAATCGAATATGAACATTTAAAGAAATATCCACTTAAGTAACCACATGACCAGAAATAACAGTTCTAAGAATTAAGTATAACATATAGTAAGAATTGCATACCTTTATATTAGGATTTTTCAAATTATCATGCACCCATTGAATCCACATGTTCGAACTCTCCATCGATCAAGTTTCAATGTAATAATTTCCTCTTAATCCTCCCAATTACCCTCCTAAATTCGATCCAGTCCACAAATGATAGCTTTAGTAGGTTTAGGAGCGTAAAAATATCAAAATAAGATAGATATGAGTGAAAATGAATTGAAAATAGTTTGAAAAGAGTAAAATGAGTTGAAAGAGGAGGAAAGGGTTTAAAAATCTTTTTCTAAGCCTGACTCTTTGAAATCGGATAATCTCAACCCTTGATCAGTAACGGTCGAAATCCGATCGTTTTTTATTGGTATAGGTCGATAATGATGGGATTTCAACTGTTACTGTCTGATACAAGTCGATAACGATCTAAGTCCGAGCGTACCCAGTAGAAACCACATGTTCATAACTCTCCATCGATCAAGTTTTAATGTAATAATTTCCTTTTAATCCTCCCAATTAGCCTCCTAAATGTAATAATTTTTAAGCTATATAAAACAACAAAAAAACAAGAATAAGATAAATAAAAGAAACCTGAATTGAAAGATGATGATATACTTTCTTCTCTTACCTTATAGCAAGTAGAACAAAAAGAACATTTGGCTAATAAGAAGATAAAAAAGAAACCAAGGTTGCAATACTAATGGGTACCGCATGTATCGAGCGATATGTCTGCTAACAGACTAGTACGCGGACTTCTCGCTACCGAGCGGTACCACCGATTAGAGTTGTTTTCGCCCTATTATGACCCCAAATCAATCGGTAACAATCGATTTCAACCATCGCTGTCACTGCAAGATCAACCGAGGGAAAAGGAAGAAGACAGAGAAGAAAAAAGAGAACTTAGAGATCTGGCGATCACTCTCCCTCGACGATCCTGATCCGTCACTCGCGAGAAGAAGAAGCCTCGGTGAGGCTTCATGGGGAGAATAAGCTTTGATGATCATGGGGAGAAGAATGTGACATTTCTTCTCCCCACGCGAGGAGAAGAAACGAGGGCACAAAGCCTTAGCAATATCGTTGAGACTTCGCGAAGACGTTTCTTCTCTCCGCGCGCCCTTACACCATACCGTTCGGTACATATGTATTGTATTATACCGAGCTGAGCTCAATACATCGGTATGGTATAAGATGATGAACTTTAGAAAAAGCAATATCCAAAGTATCATATATGGATAACGAAACACTTAAAACAAAGTATGTCATCTACTACTTAGCAAGAAAACAAAATATTTGACCTTAAAAGTAAAACACAAAAGAAAACAAAATATTTGACTACAGACAATACGATAGAAGACTAACAATATCACTAGGATTGGAGTAAAAGTTTCATGCTTCTAATAAAACTATCCCATGGGGTTAAGCAAACAACTAAAATTGACTAAGGAAAGAAAGATCAACCAATAGAGGAAGAGAGGCAAACAAAACAAAGAAAGAAATTTCACCAAAAACATTATGATCTTTTCAAACATAGGAGGCAAATCATCAGACAACTCTTAGAATTAAAAATCTTTCATGCATGAAGGAAAAGATGAAACAACAACAAAACAAAAAACAAACAAAAGCTAGAAAACCACACCAAGAAAAGAAAATTTTGTGATAATCTAAAACAATAAGATGGGAAGGACCAGTCTTGCATTCTTGAATCCTCAAGTAATTAAAAGAATCGATTGAAGATCAAGAATGTTGTCTCTCGAACAACTAGCAGCAAATAAAACCAAATAAACCCTTCAAGAAACAAAAAATGTTCTACAATTGTGAAGCATGAGATCAGAATACCGGTCAGGAATTCTTGACTCTTGAATCCTTGAAGAAGAATGTAGAAATTGGATAGATTGATCAAAGATGCACCAAATGCTGCCTTAGAAACATTGAGGTCAAAGCAATGCCAATTAAAACACATCAAGAAAAGAAAATTCAAAAAACCATGAATGCTATCATCAAAACAACAACAAACAAAATCGAGTAAACCCACTAAGATAAGAAAGTTGTGTTCACCTTCTGAATCTTGAAGACTTTAACTACTTCAAGATAAGATCAAAGACCCACAAATACTTCCTCCAAAACACCACAGGACCGATAAAACCAAAGAAAAGGACTGGTCCTGCCTTCTCAATCCTTGAATCAAGCCAAAATCGGATGGATTGATCCAAAATCCAAGACTGGAGTTGTCACAACGCAAGAGAGGAACAAACAAAATCAAAGAAAAACTCATTCGAAGAGGAAATTACATCACTATTTCAAAGTGTGAGGAAAATATCAGTCTAGCCTTGTTCTTAAAAACCAGAAGAAAGACACTCCTCAGAACACGGTCTGACAAGACATCGAGTGAGCAGGTCATGCACAAAGAACAAGAGAGGAAATAGTAGGAGACATTAGTGAGTGAACCAGCAAGAAATACGTTTCTAAGATAGTGATGTTATAACCTTGGGTAGGAAATCACATATGTAACGAATACACTTATATTAGAGATTTTGCATATCTTGACATCCCTCTTCATCGAACCTTGTCAGAGCCATGTTCTCCACCTCTAAGATGAAAGCCTATGATTCGAGTAACCCAGATCAGGGAAAACTATGATTATGCCACGACACCCAACACAAGAGTCAAAGACATCCTTACCATTGGTGTTGGATGGCGAGATTGTGGCAATAGATCTATTTGTGAATTGTTGCTTATTGTAATGAGCAGCATCCGCAACTCAAGATCTTGACATATTTAACTAATGCCTCCTACAAAAAATAAGGATATAGACTAGGAACAACAAGGAGATCTCATAGCATCAAGAAAACAAGAAGGCCGAAGAAAAAACAATAAAACCAAGAAATCTAATTTAGAAAAAAAATCATTACGAGCAGGGGAAGAAAAAGATTCGTTGTTCCTCTAGAGTTATTGTAGGATCATGAATTTCCATTGCAAGTAGTAGACATATGAATGGCAACAAAACAAATAAAATCGTAGAAGAAAAAGAATTCAATTATTCAGAAGCACGAGAAGTAAAGACTAATAAAAAGAATATAATCGTTTGCTTTTTCTAAGCAAGAGATAGGTTCTTGCCTTCTTATTCTTGAATCCTCGAAGGAACACAAGACACTCTCATGAAGCAGCCTCATAATTCTCATATTGTGATCCTCAAATTTTTTTGTTTCTCTTTGCTTGACTGCTCTAGTAATTTTCAATTCTTTTTGTTGCATTCCATGACCTGGAATTAAATGACACATTATCAATGGTAAGATAAGGCAAAAGTTTATGTTACAAATTGTACTCTTCAAAGATTCTAATCCAGATTCAGATAGTGCATGAATCTAGTTAGTGCAACAACATGCTAGATAATTTTTTGTGTAAAGGAAGCTAGATATGTAGCAGAACAAAGACACTAGGGAAAAAAGAGTCAGCATGTCAATTATTATGTAAACGTCTACATAAGAACTTTGACACTACTACATAAGAAACGTCTACATAAGAAACAACTTTGGCACTGATAATTACATAAATATCTACATAAGAATTATGACTTCTGTTGAAGTGTCTTCTGAGAATAATCTCATAGATTTTGCCAATTATTTCCTCCAAATTTCTCTCAAAGAAATTTCATGTGCAACATGAGCTTCCCTTTAGTTAAATGCACGCAACAAATTGCTATAAACCACAAAAGAGGAAGGAAACTGAAATACACCAGAAGAACAAGAATATACCTGAAAGTATAGAAAAAAGTGATGAAATCCCATGAAAAAAAAGGTTTGACAGAAGCAAGTAATTGAAATAGCATAGGGAAGGGAGGACATTTAGAAGACCCTAATGATTCAAGGATAACCCTAATCTCAAGACAAAGAAAGAAGCTGTGTCATCTTTGTCATTGGCCATCAACAAATGTATCCTCTATTTTAAATCAGTTTTACAACTAAACAGCTAAAAAATGGTAACAAAAAGAAATTAAATCAAGCAAGCACAGTGACAAACCAATTACAAGATTAAACTGTTATTCTTGATGTCCATATAATCAAATCCTATGATGAAGTTTATAGTTCTAATGGATGAAAAAGAATAAGAAACCTGTAGATGGTGTAAGAGATATGAAATACAGAGCCATAATTGTAGTTCCGTGTGCCAAAATACTGCCTAAAAATGATAAATTTTGGAACAATGACGATATTTGAGATGAAGAGATTGTGAGACCCCCATTAGTCCTAAATTGGAAGTGGGCTAGTAAGGATGTTGATGCATATATCATAATACTATAAAGTAACACCTCAAGTAAGTTTTGGCCAACAAAGCCAACATGTTTCTAGTTGACATCATGACAATTTACAACCAGCTTTTAACTTTTTTGACAAACCATCCTGCTATCATTAGAAGTCATCTTCGACTTAGTAAAAGTGTTGTTAAAAGTTATCTTTGACTTGGTAAAAGAAGTTACAACCAATTTTATGATTCATGGATACAAACTAAGGGTTGTTAAGGGGAGAAGGGCGTGTAGAGCAAAGCCAGAAGTTGCCAAGAGTTTGAGCCTGATGAGAACTTAGTGTTTTTTACACACTAATTTTTCTCCCTATAGTAAAGATCTGAAGCGTGCTTCATGGACATTGCTTAGTTTGAGCGAACAACATAAATCTGTATCTCCTAACAACTATGACTTAATATCAGCTTATAGAGGTTGATCAAATTTGTAACCAAGCAATAAACCATGAAAATCTGAAAGGCCACTTTGGCTATAGATGGGAACTTCATGCAACTAAGAACCAAAACCGACAACCTGAAAATGTGAGAAAAGATAGTATTCATATTAATAGCACAAAAGAGAAAATAAATACTACAGTGAAATTTCATTCCACAATACCTGCAAAAATGTGCAAAAGAGCAAATCATGTTTATTCCACTAACTGAAAAGATATTATAGAAGTTGTTATTGTTAAAATTATGCTTTCGTTTAATGTATTTATCAAGCACACTTGATCATCAAAAGGAAAAAGGAAAATAAAAGGATCCTTCAGGTTAAGAATTAACATGTTACATACATGTTCAGAAACAGAATAATGTTTATTTATGGACACTGACCGACTTAATATGCAACCAAATTAGAGCAAACCATGTAATGCTATTGTTGAAACTCAGAAGTTCCATGGTTTTGATGTAGAAACAGACTAAAAAACTGGTTAACTGTAATAAAATGGTTAGAAAAGATCTAGTACACTACACTTGTCACATCATCAATAAATTCTTTAAAGGATCCAAGAAGCCCTATAAGGATTAACAAAACAGGTCAGATTGATGTCAAGCCAAATCATGGTAATGCATGCAGAAATTATTCCATAGAAATCAGACATGAGCATTCATAATTAGAAGAAATAAATATGGCAACTCTGATACTACTTGTCTCATATTGTAGGCATTTAATCAAATAGATAGTAGATCTACAATATGGGATGGACATGAAAGCAAACTATCTAATAGTGTCCAAAGATATAAATAAGCATACCTCCTCATAAGCTAAATGAATAAACCCAATGCAAATTAGAAAAGCAACTAACTAAATAGAACTTCAGTATATAAAACATAAATCAACAGATGCATCGAAAAGACATACCTAAATGTTGTTGCCTTTAAATGACAATGAGGGAAGAACAAAATGCACATGCAATTTCAATGAAATGCAACGATGAGTAGACATCAATAAAACAAAAAATAACATCCAGTATTAAACTATAAAGTGTTATGACACGAAGTCATCTCAAATTCAAAACAATATAAGCAAACAAATCCCTCAAAGAACCAAAATAACATGCAGATAATTATTATGTGATATTTAAGCATTCATAAAAATTTGGAGTTAAAGTCAATGGAAACAAACAAAAATATGAGCATTAAGTCTTTATTATTTTTTTAACAGGGAAAATTAGCTCGGTATTGGTTATACTGTAAATTTCAGAGTGTTGCAAATCACAATAAAGAAGAAACTCTCTCTTGAACATTTTATTTACGGTCAAATTGGTACAGTTTCTATGAATTACTAAATATTAAATTTGTCAAGCTTTTGGGTTCGATTTGCTCAAATTTTGCTAAGATTCTAGAGGTATTTCTGGATGTTGATAAGTGGAATAACCTGAATCAAATATAAGTGAAAATATTAAAACAACGAAGATTAAAGCAAATAGGGTCATTTATAAGGATGACCAATGGAAACAAATCATCTTCAATCATCTCTAATCATGAACTCTAACAAATAATACACATCCATGAATTGCAAGAAAAACACTAAACGCAACAGCCTTTTTGATGTTTTAGTATAGCTAGTTCCACAAAATGTTTCCCAAGACTACGGAACCTCTTAATCACAAACTCTTATCTTTCAATAGCATGATAGTAGAATGAAAGAAGGAACTAAATGCATGGTGGGTCGCATATATTTACAGAGAAAAGAAAAGCATGCCTTGAACATTAAACTCCAAAAGCTTAATAGTAGAATTTAAAAGAAAAGCTCAATCTGAACATTGTGGCATAATTTTAGCCCAAAAAAACTTTAACTATACCTTGATAAATCTTATAAACTAGATCTTCTGGAAAGAAACTTCAGTTACTTGTCCTCCATATTAGCTGGGTTTTTATTTAGACAGATCAGTGGAAAACAAATGCCAAAGAGACATAAGCTAAAAAAATAATAAAGAGAACAAGATAGGTAGTGAAAACAAGCATAATCCAAAAAGAAAAATAGATAAATTCTAAAATTGTTTTGACCATTGCATTTTTTGGATGCATCCTTTGTCCTCTTAACTTGTGCCTTGGTAAAATTTGTAGCCTCATGCAATAAATCTGAAATCAATAGGTTGGAAGCTACTGTTTCTCGGAGGTCAAGGTGCTCTTTCTTGGGATTAGCAGTGGCTCCACCACATGAAGAATTCCAATAAATCCCAACAACAAACCCAAAATACAAAACATGACGACAGAGTACACAAGAAGAATAAAGAAAAAACAAAAAAAAGATCACCTTGGAGCTCTTGGAGACTAGAGGAGACTAAATGGACATCACTAGCAAGAAGCTGGAGGTTGACCATCTCATCTCACCTCGACCTCAGTTTTTTTAGCCCTTTAATTCGAAATATATATATCCCTACCTCAAAGCAATGAAAAGAAAATCGTTGAATATGCTAACTTAATATGACATAAAGTCACAAGACAGGATGTCACGGACTTAGCTGAATTTGCCTAAGCGACACCCTAGCAAAGACTCTCAAGACTTAACTAAAATTGCCTAAGTCGTGAAGCAACCTTGCCCACTATTCGGACTTAGCTGGGATTGCCTAAGTCATGAAACGCCCAAAGCATTATCTGTCCAAAAGGTCAGCCCTCTTGCAACCTTGTAAGGTCTCGTAGGACCTCCAAAGAAGAAGTTGATTAGCTTAGAAATGAGCGACGGACAAATCCCGACGTCTTGCAAAGCGGGAAGTTATACAAGCAATTCGTCGAATACCTTGAGTGCAGCAAAGAAAAAAGAGAAAGAGAGCGAATCGGGACTTTAGAGGGTTGTAAGAATGGTCGCAAGTCCATAAATGACGGTTCCTAAGGTATCGGACGTAAGACAAGTTCAATTGTTGATGAAAGCCTACGCCCGACATATACCCGAAACCCCATCCAACCCGGTGCTGCTCTGTCATGGGCTTAGCTGATTTTGCCTAAGTCGTGCGGCACCCATACGTGTCCGTCCGCAAAGGTTAGCCCTCCCCGAGATCTCCTAGAGTCCCTTAGACTTACAAAAGAGAAAACGGGCCAGAAAAAATAATTCCCACGGGATCCACAAGCAACTGCTCAAGCAAATACTTTATAAAGCCACATACAAATTACACCCATGGACATTACAAACTCAGAAATATTGCACACAAAGGATAATAGTCTATTACAGACCAAAGTCCCCATAAGTGCTTACAAGACACACTCGTATTTACAAGCCAAGATCGGCCACAAAGCAAAATCAAACTAGGGTCAAGTTACAAGCCCGCTAATTGTTGTACAAGGTATGTACACAAACCGAATACACGGACAAACATGAGCATTTCATCAAACACCAGTTCAAGCAACACGCCCCCCTTTGGCTCCTAACCGCTCTCTGCCACTATTGTTGAGTAGTCGAACTCTAATCTGCCATGCTGCTTCAACTCACCAATGAGTCTGGTGTGGGGTTGACTGAGTTGTGCTGATCCTTGTTGGTTCTCGTGAATCCTTCGGATGAAGAAAAAGACCTGCCTTATTATGCGCCAGTATCGCAGTATACTCGTGTTGCTTGAACTGGGTAGATGCTTGTTGGAACTTTAACGAACATTGCCTCGCAGACTTTCAGGTTTTTGAGGTCCTTCCTCCATAATGTTTGCCTATTTAGTTGTCACTTCCAAGTAAGTTCGCATTCCTACTTTCGATTGGCACTCAATTGGAAAATGAAGTGGACAATCTACTCTCTGTAATATTGATCACCAATGGTGAGAATTTGACAACTATTGTCTTCCATAAGCTTTCTTTGAAGGGTCACTGAACTTATGCAGAGCTCCTCTAAATAAGAGAACCGGGATACTCGACTTCATCCATTCTCTTAATAGTTGAGAAGGCAAGGTTACTTGGCTTCGCTCACCTCCTCGAGTTAAGAGAATTGGGGTACCTGCCCATTCTCCGAGTTGAGAAGGCAAAGGTTACTTGATTTCGCCTCCTTGAGTTTGTACTTCATGTATTGAGTGGTTACTAACATTCACCCGCTCTTTGCTCACTTCAAGCTCTTGAAGTGTTTACACTCCTGCTGAGTTAGCTACTATGATTCGCCTTCCCACCGCCATTAACTTCGAATGCAAGAAGTTTTACAAAAGAGCAAAAGTTTATCCCAACTTGAGTCCCCTAACTTGGAGTAAGTTTTTAATAGATCCGACGCCTGGGATTGTACCATCTTCTTCATCACCTTTGCCACCTACTCCTTTGAGTAAAGATGCATTACATCGCCTACTGCTCCTTGGTCGAGCACTCGCATCAACCCAAGTCCTCGCTTTTGGCTATCTTGATGAGAAACCCATCGACAGGTCTTATGAAGTTCCTTGGCGCCCTTCCATCCTATCTTGGTACTTGAGTTTGCCTTTGCATTCTCCACCTCCTTGGCCCCTTTACGACCAATGCTCTCCTCCATGAGAGCAAGGGATCGATGACTCCACTCTCGCCTCTACTGCATGGTGTTGCCAAGCCCATAGCATCCGCCTTGCATCTTCATCCCTTCGCGATCGGTAGATCTCACATGCGTGGTACTCGAGTCCACCTCCTTTCTAACCGATTTTGGGTGTGAGCCCCATCGACTCGTTGTTCCTCGCCTTTCGACCATCCGCTCAACACCACCGTGTCTTCCTAGCGTTCTCCTTGGTCGATGAAAAGATAGACGCAACTCTCATGCATGGCATCCGCTATCTTGCAGGCTCACGATTCTATTCTCCTTAGCTTCCTTGGTAGCAACGTTTACTTATTCGGCTTTGTCCTCTGACTGGCAGGGCTCCCTTAAGCAAATGTGAGTACTAAAGCAGTCCAACTCTCCAATCGCTCCAATCATACCTTTATATAATCAAGTCCCCTCTATGAGACTCACTGGTACTTGCAATCTGACTTCTCCCTCGGTAGTACACAGCCCCTATATGCTGATAACCAAGGCTTTCATCTGATGCAAGCTTCGATGCACACACACGGAAGACCCGCCTACGGTACTATGGCATTCACCCTTTGAATCCAGAACCCTTCTTGCTGTTGCATTGTTCACCGAAGTGGAGCTCCCAACAGCTCCTGATCATTCACATGATCACGTCCCTCTCCTCCTTAGTCGTTAGCCCCCCTTGATGGTGTGTGAGGATAGTAAGAAGGGGCCGACCCTTCTTGATTATTGTTGCAAGGTGGTGCACGATAACTGCAAGGATTTAGCTTTTTAGTTTCATGAGTTTTTTTCGCTCCTAATCACTATAAAATGATTCGATATGATTCTTTTATGAAACAGTTTTGCTTTTGTTCTTCTCTCGCACATGTGATGAACTATGAGGTTTTTTAACAGTGATATCAAAGCTAAGTTCATCGTGTTATGATTGGATATAAACTACGTGTGTTGTTGAATCACGTAGAATCATTTTATGCATACAATTTTTGCGTTTCATCACCAATCTGATTTTTGGACAGCACCTCTACATCTGACTAAAAGGTGCTGTAGATTAATATTTTGTCATCAAAATTCTTATTGCAAAATGTAGTAAGAAGGGTAGCAACTGCACCAAGGCTAAAGGTGGCTTGTAGCCTTAACCAAAAGTAATATTTGTGCTCTTGACCAAGCCAAAGGCACCATGGCCAAGAGCAGCAAGCTCTCAGCTATGATTAAGCACTCCATGCAACCAAGGTGTACTAGCCAAATGGGGAACCCTAGAGGTTAAGGTTTCCTAGTCGCTTCTGGTGACCCTACGACTGGGGATTCCTTGTCGTAGGGGCAATTAGGCAGCCAGGGTATCCTAGCCACCCATGAATAGCTTGCAACCAAAGAGTCCTAGCTACAATGGAGACCTTGGGGGCCAGGGTTTCTTGGCAGCCCAACGACTAGGGAGTCATGGCTGTAGGATAACAATAGCGGCCAAGGTTTAATAATCACATTAGGCTTTGGTTTATGATCATATCGTATGATTGCTTATATGTGATAGTTGCTTATCTATGCACCAATATATATATGTGTGTGTGTGTGTGTGTGTGTGTGACATATTATATTTAACTATAACACCAAATTTAAGACCCTTCTAACATTAATATTAAGTCAATAAACGTGAGGTAATTAGATTAACTCATGTAGCCTTCCATCATTATAGGTGGAGATCATTTTCTGACATACGCTGAGTTGGTGGAGTCTCTCAAGGCTCACCTATATTGGGATTTGAGATCTTGCCTACGATATAGAAATGTCACCGATGACCTAAAGACATGTTATATTTGGTCGAGTCCCTCGATGATATATCATCGAATCAGACTCATCCAGTAATAATGGTGCAGACTTAATTGAACATTATGATTGGTCGAGTCTCTCGAAACCATAATAGTTTGGAGGCCGAATAGGATGGAAACCACGAGTTATGATTAACAAGAGCTACCTACCTTTTGTGCTTAGTGTAATTAATCGAGTCCCTTGAGATTATGCTAAGATGTCGATTCGAATCCCAATCCCCATTAAAAATCAATCGAAGATTTCCAATTCTATATACTGGAGGGAGTTGTATGTTTTGCGAGAAAATAGTGAGACTAAATTAAGATAGAAATCCACATCTTATTTTTTTTAAAATCTAAAGTGTGCATGTAATTTACTTTATGCTATATCTTTTTCTTTTAAATGTCACTTTCAATATATATAATTGACAACATAAAGTGAGAATATGCCAATAATAATAATAAGCAAAAAGATCGTGTAACATGTCACATGTGCCATCACTCACGTGATTAACTTACAAAGCAATTGTAACCAGCATATGACACATTAGTCTTTCTTCTAAACAATAAGTTCTTAAAACTCCTAGATGGACCATCAATGATTACTTGCTTTCCCCTCGTTATCACTCTCTACTACATTAGTGAGTGAAAACCAGCAAGAAATACGTTTCGAAGATAGTGATGTTATAACCTTAGGCAGGAAATTACATATGTAACGAATACACTTACATTAGAGATTTTGTATACCTTGACATCCCTCCTCATCTAACCTTGTCAGAGCCATGTTCTCCACCTCTAAGATGAAAGCCTATGATTCAGACATCCCTCAGCATTCTTTTCTCCAAGGCAAACGCTGATCCTCTGTGGATCATTTTCTAGTAACCCAGATCAGGGAAAACTATGATTATGCCACGACACCCAACACAAGAGTCAAAGACATCCTTACCATTGGTGTTGGATGGCGAGATTGTGGCAATAGATCTATTTGTGAATTGTTGCTTATTGTGATGAGCAGCATCCGCAACTCAAGATCTTGACATATTTAACTAATGCCTCCTACAAAAAATAAGGATATAGACCAAGAAGAACAAGGAGATCTCATAGCATCAAGAAAACAAGAAGGCCGAAGAAAAAGCAATAAAACTGAGAAATCTAATTCAGAAAAAAAAATCAATACAAGCAGAGGAAGAAAAAGATTAGCACTTCCTCTAGAGTAATTGTAGGATCATGAATTTTCATTGCAAGTAGTAGATAGATGAATGGCAACAAAACAAATAAAATCGTAGAAGAAAAAGAATTCAATTATTCAGAAGCACGAGAAGTAAAGACTAATAAACAGAATATAATCGTTTGCTATTTTAAACAAGAGAGGTTCTTGTCTTTTTATTCTTGAATCCTCGAAGGAACACAAGACACTCTCATGAAGCAGCCACATAATTCTCATACTGTGATCCTCAAATTTTTTTTATTTTTCTTTGCTTGACTGCTCTAGCGATTTTCAATTCCTTTTGTTGTATTCCATGGCCTGGAATTAAATGACACTATCAATGGTAAGATAAAGCAAAAGTTTTTGTTGCAAATTGTACTCTTTGAAGATTCTAATCCAGATTCAGATAGTGCATGAATCTAGTTAGTGCAACAACATGCTAGATAATTTTGTGTGTAAAGGAAGCTAGTTATGTAGCAGAACAAAGACACTAGGGAAAAAAGAATCAGCATGCCAATTATTACATAAATGTCTACATAAGAACTTTGACATTACTACATAAGAAACATCTACATAAGAAACAACTTTGACAATGATAATTACATAAACATCTACATAAGAATTATGACTTCTGTTGAAGTGTCTTCTGAGAATAATCTTACATATATTTGCCAATTATTTTTTCCAAATTTCTCTCAAAGAAATTTAATGTGCAACATGGGCTTCCCTTTAGTTAAATGCAGGCAACAAATTGCTATGAACTACAAAAGAGGAAGGAAACTGAAATAAACCACAACAAGAATATACCTGGTGACAAAATCCCATGAAAAAAAAGGTTTGACAGAAGTAAGTAATTGAAATAGCATAGGGAAGGGAGGACATGTAAATCTCAAGACAAAGAAAGAAGCTACGGGCCAACAAATGTATCCTCTATTTTAAATCAGTTTTACAACTAAACAGTTAAAAAATGGTAACAGAAAGAAATTAAATCAAGCAAGCGCAGTGACAAACCAATTACAAGATTAAACTGTTATTTTTTATGTCCATATAATCAAATCCTATGATGAAGTTTATAGTTCTAATGGAAGAAAAAGAATAAGAAACCTGTAGATAGTAAAGATATATGAAATACAGAGCCATAATTGTAGTTCTGTGTGCCAAAATACTGCCTAAAAATGATAAATTTTGGAACAATGACGACATTTGAGATGAAGAGGTTGTGAGACCCCATTAGTCCTAAATTGGAAGTGGGCTAGTAAGGAGGTTGATGCATATATCATAATACAATAAAGTAACTCCTCAAGTAAGTTTTGACCAACAAAGCCAACATGTTTCTAGTTGACAAAATGACAATTTACAACCAGCTTTTAACTTTTTTGACAAACCATCCCGCTATCATTAGAAGTCATCTTTGACTTAGTAAAAGTGTTGTTAAAAGTTACCTTTGACTTAGTAAAAGAAGTTACAACCAATTTTCTGATTTATGAATAAAACTAAGGGTTGTTAAGGGCTATTTACATTAGTGGGTTACATGTGATCTCTCTTTCCTTGGTGTACACACTCTTGAGAAGGGCATGTAGAGCAGAAGCTGCCAAGAGTTTGAGTCTAATGAGAACTAAGTGTTTTTTACACACTAATTTTTCTCCCTATAATAAAGATCTGAAGCGTACTTCATGGACATCATAGTTTGAGTGAACCACGTAATCTGTGTCTTTATTTGTGTTTTATTCTTTCTTGCTTCTTTGAACCTGGTATCAGGATACTTGTTTTTCTCCTAACAGCTATGACTTAATATCAGCTTATAGAGGTTGATCAAATTTGTAACCAAGCAATAAACCATGAAAATCTGAAAGGCCACTTTGGCTATAGATGGGAACTTCATGCAACTAAGAACCAAAACCGACAACCTGAAAATGTGAGAAAAGATAGTATTCATATTAATAGCACAAAAGAGCTAATAAACCAACTGACCACATGAAATTTCATTCCACAATAACTACAAAAATATGTGCAAAAGAGCAAATCATGTTTATTCCATTAACTGCAAAGATATTATAGAAGTTGTTCTTGTTGAAATTATGCCTTTGGTGAACGTACTTATCAAGCACACTTGATCATCAAAAAAAAAAGGGAAAAATAAAAGGATCCTTCAAGTTAAGAATTAACATGTTACATGTTCAAAGAGAGAATAATGTTTATTTATGGATACTGACAGACTTAAGATGCTATTGTTGAAGCTCAGAAGTTCCACGGTTTTGATGTAGAAACAGACTAAAAAACTGGTTAAATGTAATAAAATGGTTAGAAAAGATCTAGTACACTACACTTGTCCTATCGTCGATAAATTCTTTAAAGGATCCAAGCAGCCCTATAAGGATTAACAAAACGGGTCAGATTGATGTCAAGCCAAATCATGGTAATGCATGCAAAAATTACTCCATACAAATCAGATATGAGAATTCATAATTAGAAGAAATAAATAGGGCAACTCTAATACTACTTGTCTCATATTGTAGGCATTTAATCAAAATAGATAGTAGATCTACAATATGGGATGGACATGTAAGCAAACTATCTAATAGTGTCCAAAGATATAAACAAGCATACCTCTTCATAAGCTAAATGAATAAACCCAATGCAAATTAGAAAGCAACTAACTAAATAGAACTTCAGTGTATAAACCATAAATCCACAGCTGCATCGAAAAGACATACCTAAATGTTGTTGCCTTTAAATGACAATGTGGCAAGGACAAAATGCACATGCAATTTCAATGAAATGCAATGATGAGTAGATGTCAGTAAAACAAAAAATAACATCCAGTATTAAACTATAAAATGTTATGAAACGAAGTCATCTCAAACTCAAAACAATATAAGCAAACAAATCACTCAAAGAACCAAAATAACAAGCATATAATTATTATGTGATATTTAAGCATTCAAAAAAAGTTGAAGCTAACTAAAGTCAATGGAAACAAACAAAAATATGAGCATCAAGTCTTTATTTTTTTAACAGGGAAAATTAGCTCGGTATTGGTTATACTGTAGATCTCAGAGTATTTTGCAAATCACAATAAAGAAGAAACTCTCTCTTGAACATTTTATTTAAGGTCAAATTGGTACAGTTTCTATGAATTATTAAATATTAAATTTGTCAAACTTTTGGGTTCGATTTGCTCAAATTTTGCTAAGATGTTGTATGAAATAAAATCAGAATGAAAAAAGAAAACTAAACTAAGGTTTGCATATCGTTGAGCAACATCTAGTATCACTTTGAAGAGCAGACAATTCACCAATTAGCCCCAAAACAAGAAGCAATTTACTTCTTCAGAGAAAGGAAAACGAGGAGCAGAGTTGATTATGTGCCTTATGGTAAGAATATAAATTGTAGATAAGAATTTGTAACAATTTACTTATGGAAACCATTTAAAATGCAATCAAAACTAAGTTGGGCTTTTGTTAAATGCCTTTTTTCAACAGCAAGAAGAGCTTGATAAGATTCACCACAGAACGTTATTTATTTTCTACAGAAATCATTTCTGAAATTTTATAGAGCCTTCAGGATTGACAATTTTGTACCAGAGCTATGCACAAATGTTCCTCAAAAACCTTGCAAATCAAAAGGAAATGCATTTACCACTTCAATAATTTAGACATGTACGCATAAGAATCTGGAATTGATATAGAAAACTATTTGATAGATAGTTGACATCCAATGGTGAAAAAATCTACAAAAATAAAAACAAGAAGCGTTATAAATAAACATCCAATGGCGAGATTTATGCAAATATCAATACTGTATGCTGGTTTCAAACTTCAGACAAGTCGACACAATAATTCAACAAGGTATGTAAACAGTTTAAAAGATTCATAAAC
The DNA here is from genome assembly GCA_021527575.1 of Ensete glaucum. NCBI lineage: Eukaryota > Viridiplantae > Streptophyta > Magnoliopsida > Zingiberales > Musaceae > Ensete > Ensete glaucum. Next base: position 21,442,466 of record CM038558.1, read on the forward strand.
TCTTATCTTTCGATAGCATGATAGTAGAACCTCTTAATCACAAAATGCTTGCCAAGACTATAGAACCTCTTAATCACAAACTCTTATCTTTCGATAGCATGATAGTAGAATGAAAGAAGGAACTAAATGCATGGTGTGTCGCATATATTTATGGAGAAAAGAAAAGCATGCCTTGAACATTAAACTCCAAAAGCTTAACAGTAGAATTTAAAAGAAAAAGCTCAATCTGAACATTGTGGCATAATTTTGGCCCAAAAAACCTTTAACTAGACTTTGAAAAATCTTATATCTGGATCTTCTTGGAAGCAACTTCAGTTACTTGTCCTCCATATTAGCTGGGTTTTTATTTAGACAGAGCAGTGGAAAAAAAATGACAAAGAGACATAAGCTAAAAAAATAATAAATAGAACAAGATAGGTAGCGAAAACAAGACATAATCCAAAAAGAAAAATATATGAAATTAAATTAAAAGATTGTGTTGACCATTGCATTTTTTGGATGCATCGTTTGGCCTCTTAACTTGTGCCATGGTAAAATTTGTAATCTCATGCAGCAGATCTGAAATCAATAGGTTGGAAGCTACTGTTTCTCAGAGGTCAAGGTGCTCCTTGGGATTAGCAGTGGCTCCACCACATGAAGAATTCCAATAAATCCCAACAATAAACCCAAAATACAAAACGTGACGACAGAGTACACAAGAAGAATAAACGAAAAACGAAAAAAAAAAGAGCACCTTGGAGATCTTGGAGACTAGAGGAGACAAAACGAACATCACTAGCAAGAAGCTAGAGGTTGACCATCTCATCTCACCTCGATCTCAGTTTTTTAGCCCTTTAATTCAAAATATATGTATCCCTACCTCAAGGCAAAGAAAAGAAAATCGTTGAATATGCTAACTTAATTTGACATCAAGTCACAAGACAAACGGAGAGAAGTCCTACTCTAAAGGAGGACAAAGTCGAACATGCTCAATGCATGCAAATGCTAGTGTTCAAGAAAGTGTATATCATATAATAGAGCTGAAACATATAATGCATGTTGTTTCAGTTTATTTGGCTCCTCGCAAGCAATGAGATTTTGTTTGCAAAGCAGACAGAAATATAGCAAGCACTAGCACCAAAGAACCTTTATGGTTTAGCTACATGGCACTGGTAGCAGCACCTCTCAATCAAGCAATTTGCAGTCCAAACTCTGGTATTCCGATGAGATAGACAACAAGTTCAGCAAGCAAAGGGCTACATTATGAGTGGAATTTGTTAAACTTCCTGCCCTCATGGTAACCATCAGCACTGCACAACAAGGAAACAAGGAAGGAAGTATTTGTAGTATCAACAGCAACAGTGAAGCTTTCGACTGAAAAAGAGATGCAAGGATTCTGTGAAATGGTCATAAAAATGGACGGTTAAGAAGTGATAGACAAATCTAATATTAGGTTTTTCATTTCAAATTTAGAAACCAACTTCTTTCTTCTTTTTATTTTTATCTTCTAAGTGAAAGACTTAGGTAGGATCTAACTGCTGGAGTAGGTTTTGATGGCAAGAAGAGTATGAGGCCATGATAGTTTAATTTACCGACTTATAATTGATCTGAACCAAGTCATTTTCGATCAAGTTCCTCATATCCAATCCATCAGGAAGAATGCAGCTTAAAAGGGGTAGATTGCCTTATAGTAAAAATAAAGTATGCAAAATTATACTTCCACTAAGGTGTAGTATGAAATAAAATCAGAATGAAAAAAGAAAACTAAACTAAGGTTTGCATATCCTTGAGCAACATCTAGTATCACTTTGAAGAGCAGGCAATTCACCAATTAGCCCCAAAACAAGAAGCAATTGACTTCTTCAGAGAAAGGAAAACGAGGAGCAGAGTTGATTATGTGCCTTATGGTAAGAATATAAATTGTAGATAAGAATTTGTAACAATTTACTTATGGAAACCATTTAAAGTGCAATCAAAACTAAGTTGGGATTTTGTTAAATGCCTTCTTGATAAGATTCACCACAGAACGTTATTTATTTTCCACAAAATCATTCCTGAAATTTCATAGAGCCTTCAGGATTGACAATTTTGTACCAGAGCTATGCACAAATGTTCCTCAAAAACCTTGCAAATCAAAAGGAAATGCATTTACCACTTCAAGAATTTAGACATGTAGGCATAAGAATCTGGAATTGACATAGAAAACTATTTGATAGATAGTTGACATCCAAATAAAAACAAGAAGGCTTATAAATAAACATCCAATGGCGAGGTTTATGTAAATATCAATAGTTTGTGCTGGTTTCCAACTTCAGACAAGTCGACACAATAATTCAACAAGGTATTATGTAAACAGTTTGAAAGAGTCATCCAATGTGATGTGTGAAAATGCAAAGAACTAAGCAATGTTACAGTCCATTCTACATCATCTCAAGTTTATGTTAACCATCGGGGATGTTTACTTTTTAATGGTTCATTTTAATGCTATCTAAATGCAGATATCACAGCCAACTGAACTTGAAAAGAAAGGGAAAAACAAATCAACTGTACCTTCCATCTATTTTGGCGTCGAGTTATTTTAATGCTTCTATCTAAATGCAGATACCAGAGCAAACAGAACTTGAAAAGAAAGGGTAAAACAAAACAACTGTACCTTCCATATATTATGGTGTAGATTTACATTAGAGGAAGATCATGTCTTTGTCTTAAGAAACAAGTACTAGATGTTGCTATCATCAGATCCAAGAATAGGTATAAGATACTCTGGTGATAACTATGTCCTAATACATCTAAACTTGCATAGCACCAGTAACAGTAAAAAATAACAAAACTATGTCAGTGTTGCTAAAAAATATGTGGGCACCTGATACACTCAATGGACTCATTTCAACTATTTAAGTGACTGAGTGTGCATGATCATGCTGAACATGCAAAAGACAATCATAGATGAATTTGCCTTTTCTAGATGCACATACAAGAAGGTTCACTTTTAGATGACTTTGATGGTGGTGCATGAACTGAGGAGCAAAATTTTATGCATGTCACCTACGATTCAGATCATGGACCTTGACATGACGATTATGTACGAGCTTGTACCGCTCGATAATGGTTGAAATCCGATTGTTACCGACTTGTAACGATCTTAACGATCAAATATCGACCATTATTGACAGACAACTCAAGTTTGATCCTTTCCAATGGTCAAATCCAGTTTAAAGGATTTTAAAACCTTTCTTGCCCTTTTACTCCCTCAAACTTTTATTTTCTCTCAATCTTTTTTACTTATTCTTTCTCTCATTTTCACATTTACAGTTTTTAAAACTTCATAAAACTGTGATTTATGGATTTGATCAAGCTTTTGAGGCTAATGAAGGAGGATTAACACCTAAGAATAACCCTCTAATTAAAAGTATATGGACAACTTTTCATTCACTTTTAACAACCCGCTGAGATATGAAAGCAACATGGATGAGTGCCTCAACCGACGATAGCAACAACGAGACCATCAACTCTCTTGTATCGTCCATCATCAATTGAGACACTATTGTCCACGCCGCTACCATGTCTTTGGACCTTGAGGGTTGTGGAATGCGATTGAAAAGTTATTACTACCTTTAATTAGAGAATTCTTCTTCTTACTTAGGTGTTAAGCCCATCTAATTAGCCTCAAACTTATTGCAAGCCACAAATCACAGGCTTGTGAAGTTTTAAGAAAGTGCAAATGTGAGAATGAGATAAGAAATTGAAAAAATTAAGAGTTAAGAGTTTGAGAGAGTGAAAGGGGTGAAAGAGGACAAAAGGATTTAAAAGCCCTTTTAAATAGATCTAACCATTGAAATAGGTCAAATCTGAGTCATCCGTAGGTAACGATTGGATTTCACCATTCTTGAGTGGTAAAAGCCCGTGTCGAGTGATCTGAGCCTTTTAGTATATACAACCCGACACGATGGTTCGCGATCAATCCGTCTTTGGATCGATAGTAGCATAAGCTAAACAACAACGTCAAAAATCATTAAGCAACTAGAACTCATCCCATATCGTCCCATGTCATTTAATACTTTGATAGCTGATATGCCTTGAGCCTAATACCAATAAAACAATTTAAACAACAGAGTCAAAAATCAAATAGAATCAACCTCCAAGTGAGATGACCCAACAAAAACTAGAAGTCTTCAGTCATGAACTATAAAAGTAATAACAAAGAGATGACACAACAAAACTTTCTAACAGTAGTAGGACCATAAGCCATCTATATTATCCAATTAATAGGTTCTAGAAATAACACAAAACAGAAGAGCAAGATATGATATCTTTGTTAGGCCAGAATTCGATTACAAAGAAAATGTCATTAAAATAAGCAAACATAAAGGATCGTATTTAAGAAACCACTTGAAGATCTTAAAAACAAGTATAGAATCAAGCAAGTACCTTCTTCCCACCCTGCACAATCTCTTCCTTTATCTCAAGCTCCTTATTCTCTGCATTTGCTCTTCTTGCCACATAGGTGAAGAACATGCCTCTTTTAAAGGTGTCAATAATCTTTCAAAACTCAAAATACAAGTCAACTATAAGATTAAGTGCATACCTCATAACTGTCCTACGCTCCATTTCTGAGTTTCTCTCGATTCTATGGATTTGCTTTTCTTATGAATGAAAGGGACGCTTTAACTCTCTTTTAAAGGCACCAATCCAATTGAAATGCTTCCAATTCTTATGAACTCAAAGAAGTCAATTATGATTGGGTGCTTACTTTTCCATCCTAGCACCATCACCTCGGCACATTAGTGTTTCTTCTAGACAACAAGTTCTTAGAACTCCCAAATGGGCCATCAAGATTACTTGCTTTTATCAATTAAATAATTTAAATAATCATATAAAATGAAATCACCTAAATTACTTATTTACATAAAAACAACTCATCACACTTTGTGAATGATAATTATAGAACTTTACAGCATTTTTGGCAATCACAAAAATTTCAATCTTATCAGAATCATTACAATCTTAACATATATCTTCACATGAAAGACTCTAAATCCTTCAAAGTCAGCCCCTAAAATCAATCATTTGATGCTCCTAAGATGTATCACATCACATGAGTGATAAAAATAGGGGCATAGAAGATATATGAAATAAGCATTTCTCCTATTTCTCTTCTTTTGTAATGAGATAATTAAAAATTACTTTATGAATTTTCAATATACCAATACACTGTTAAAAATTAAAACAAGTGGCAAAAATAATTTATGTCATCTAACAAAAATTTGCTTCACAATAGCCCAGAGAAGTCCTTGATAGGTCAATACAAACATTTCATCGTAGAATGAGAAACAAAATTATTCATAGAATTTGAATTAAGGTTCACTTCATGGGACAAAATATCACAAGTTTAGCTTCACAAAATAGAGAAAAGAATAAGAAGACAAACTAAATCAAGAAAGATGTTATTATAATGTATAATCTTTCCACAAGAAAGAAAATGCTACAAAAATTCTTAGTGATAACTTATCAATTTGCCTATACTCTCAAAAACAACTTTGAGTTCATAAAAATCAGAACCATTTTGGTTTGGTTTTTTTGCTATGTATGTTGAACTTCTACCTCAGAAAACCTCTTCCAATAAAAAAAGGGTAAGAATGAGATAAGCCAAATATAATTGCAATAGGATTCACTAATTAACACTAAATGTTGGTTAGCTAGAAGAACGATAATATTTGAATTAAAAAGACATCAATGATGGGATCAACTACATAGGTAATCTTCTCTCAAGAATACCAAAATGTAAGATGAATATCACTGTGCTAAGTATTCGACCTAGTAACTCAGTACTGTACTACTAGATAGGTTATCAAATCGTACTGATTTGGTATTTAAATACACTGTAGGAATGGCTAAGATAGAAAAGATAGTCAAAAGAAAAAGGAAGAGTAGGAGAAGAGAGGTAGCGGAGCCAAGGCTGACAACCCATGGTGTGTGGTGTGGAGGTAGGCGATGGTGGATGACACTTACCAGGACACAATTTCAAGCTCCAGACGTATGGAGAAAGCTCAGAAAAGTAATCCCCAATTAAAGCAAACATAATTTTTTAAAGTTTATCTTTTATAACTGAACTGCCCAAAATGAGGGCAATATACATCTCAGTTTGAGCTCGAGCCAGGAAATATCAATTCGTAAAAGCCATTCCAATCTAGGGTTCACACCATAGTTGAAGAAATTTAAAGTTTCTGATATTCAGAATCTGAATGTAAACAATCGATACCATTAAGAGTCCATGTAATTTTGCCATAATGAATCAATGACCTCTATCAAAGATTTAAGGGGTAGGAATCAAATGAACATAAGCAAAATAAACTCTTTGAAGCAATGTTCTAGTACTTAAGAGGTATGTTGCGAGTTCCACATGCAAGAAATATCATAATGTATCGAATATGAAAAGATAACCAATGGTAAATAAATACAAGGACATATCGATGGAAATCGTACAATTATAGCATCTACATAATCTGAAATGACAGAAGGTTTGTGCCAAGAGGACAACGCTCAACTAATATCAAACTCCAAACAATCATTCAAGGAAGAAAGATTTTAAGTGACAGATAATATTCCAAAATTGAGACCAAGACACCCAATACAACATCAAACTCACATGGATCAATAAAAAAAACCAAAATCAAGTTGAAGGGCAAGAGGATAAGTCAACATTGAATCTATAGATCAATACAATGTGGATTGCAAAACTGACCGGCTTAGCACATCTTGGATAGTTTTTATCTAATCAATGACTGGTAAGTAGACCAACCCAAACTGTACCATCTCATCTGGTTCACAACATATACAATTTTTTTGGCTTTTAACCCTGTGCTAGGTCTTGGCTCGAAATGAGATTCCTTGCAAGGAGTCACAAGCTATCTTCACCTATCATCGCCCACACGCTTGTCACCGTCTGCACAATCCCACTCCAATACACCTCTTCCTCCTCTTCTTCCTTTTTCCTACTCTTCTTCCCTCTTCCTTTTCTTCTTGCTTCCTCCCCTCCTCACCCTCCCCCAATAGTACCAAGGCACATTGCAACATACCAACACACAGTATACTAGAATAGACCAAACTTGTATCGATCAATGGATAGACTGGTACAGGTTTGGTCCCACAACCAAACACTAAGGGGCATGTAAATTGCAGATCAGCACAATTTTTGGGTACTTTAAGACTTCACGTTCTATTTTACAACTTATAATCCTATGATCACACCTTGTGATCCCACGATCACCTCTATCTTGGAGGCTTGTCAATAATTATAAATCACTTGCATAAATTCACATCAATGAAGAAGCATGAAAGTTGTTAAATTTATGTTGAACTACAGACCGCTCTTGGCAACTCTATCTAATATATGCTACTTTGTAGATTCAAACCAGTTAAATCATATAAATCTTAAGTTTATTAGATAGCAAATACCCATGAAATAGGGTTTCTAGGGGTTCCGAGAACCAAAACCAAAAAGGGTATCATGTATATGTCGACACAGTCAGCATTCACCGAACCAACCAAGGACCAATGCGAGTACCTAATGGTACACCAATGCATTCCAAGTTTGGAAAAAAAAACTAAAAGAATTATAAAAAAATTGCCTGGTAAGCAGCTCCTATACAGACCATGTGGCATTCCACACTAGTAAATAGCAAGCGGATAAACAATGACATGAGCAATATTAGATCTAAGTTAATGAGCAGTTCCCTTTTTTATTCTTTTATACCGAAATGATTGTCAATCAATCATATGCTAGTATCCATATATACTGATGAAACCTACACCAAATGGCAAAACAGAACCCATAAAGAGTAATGAAACATATACATAAAATAGAAAAGTCAGTCAACAACTCCAATAATAATGGAATCTCTGGAATTACATGTGAATCTCTAGCTATACATTTGTTGTGTTTTGGGATTTGTTAGTATGCCATAGATACAATTGAGGTTCCAGAAGTGATTTAAGACTTTGAGATGTGAAATAACCTATGCAGGATGTAAAATAAAAAATAGTGAGATATTTTAAAGAATTATACTGGAAGTATGCCTATATCTCATAATTAGCAAAAGTCGAAATGCAATTGCATCCATGAATAGACTAGTTTGCATCACACTTAAATCTTTATATGCCAGATTGCATATAGCAAATTCATTGGGGTCAAAAAGAGATGCAAAATAAAAAATCACCAAATGTTTTAGGGGTTGAATAAATATATAAATTTGACACCAATTTAGGTCTTTATGGCTTGAGGGAGCAGGGACAGGAGGGCATAGAAAAGTATCTACTATAGCTTCGTCTCCATAAATGATAACCCTCCGACTCCTCAGTATTTGCCCTCCTCACTATTTGCCTCCTTATTCTTCAGTTTCATGGCAACAAAGATAATTGGAACAAGCAAACCCATAGAAACTCAAGACTTCCCCTAAGGAACTCTCACTACTCGAGGCAGTGTGCCTTGCCTCCAGTCTAGATTCACTCATCTTGTGGTGCAAGTGAACAACTTTTCTACTCTTTAAAACGGGTAGGGTGGTGGTAAGATCAAATATGAACTGATTTGTTCTCATGACCGGACGCCCATCAGAAAGAAATTGCCCAACCAATTCCACACAACCCCAACCAAAGCATTTGAAATCAATGGAGCAACATTCTGCTGAGGTATCTCAATGGCATCACTGACTTCATTCAAAAATATAGCCTAACTGAGAGATGTTACAATTAAGGTTAATCTTTTACACTAGTCTTAACCATAATAAATAAGCTGAGTAAGACTGTGATTGTGTTAGAAGTCATAGTCGTTCATAAAAAATGTGGATATAGTTTTATTACATTATTCGTGAACACAATTAATAGAGCTCTTAAAGCTTCATACCTCCAGTTAAACTATAGAGCAAACAAATTCTAAATTGTTAACTGCATTGGCGATAGGCCATAAGTGAAAATATGATGATATTAACTTATATTAACAAGTACTTGTTCTCTTCCATGAGACTTCACTGCTTATCCTGTATTAGTCCTCCTAAAGAACTTATTGCAAATGTTATATTTCTACCAGGCTCTTTTGGACTTCTCATGGCTATTTTCAATAGGTTACATCTTCAAGCACTACAAGGAAACTAATCTAGACTCTACGCATCCATGACCGGTTCTGAAATATAACTTGTAAATCAACATAAATTAGAACAAGAAAAATCAAAGAGAATGTCTTAATTAGCATAATCATATTGCACCATGTGTATCCTTCTTAATGTAAGAAAAAATATATATAATTGAATCATGCATCATATCATGCATTATCTAAGTGAAACGGCCTACACTTTTAAACACCTTACTAGAGTTTTTCATCTTTCAAGAACACAAACACAAAATAAAAAGTTAACAAAAGTTGGGAGACCATCAGAATAATTTTGGCGGAAGCAACCTATGGTTGTAGTCTAGTTAATTGTTTTATCTAAAGCCCCAATGGTGGTAGCCAAGTAGAATATACAAAATGAGAAGTTAACACAACTTGAGAGGCTGCCAAAATAATTTTGGCCAAGGCTTTCGATTGTTGTCTACCTAATTGTTTTATCTAGTATTTCTCATTTCAGTCTGACTCCTCTCAAAGATTTGTCGACACGTATTGATTTGTCACACAGATGCTAGGGTATGCCAGAGACTCGAGCAATCCACGTTTTGATCGTTAATTGAATTGACACCTCCCAAACCATACCGACTCGAGTAGTATAACAAATATTGGTTTTATCTAAAGCTCCTATGTTGGTAGCCAAGTAGCTCGGCGTCACATTAGTCAAGTTTACTTTACAAACAAAATGAAGAAAATAATTCAAATTAACAAATTTAGCCAAGAAAAGAAAAATGAGAACAAGGTTCGTAATTTATCATCTGAGCTACATACGATACACTTTCATATATATATATATATATATATATATATAAACATATAAAGAGGCAACGTCATTGAGGAAGATATATATTTTATATAAAAATATAAAAATGATGGTGACGAGGATGCGACGACGACGTGGTATTCTCCTCGTCTAAGGCGACAAGGAGAAGAGGAGGCGGCGTCTTCGCCTCGTTTGCTGTCTAGCGAGGGAGGCGGACGATCGAGATCGCCGAGGAGAGTGGCAAATCTCTAGGTTCTCCTCTTCTTCCTTCTCCTACAACCAAGTTAATACCGCCTTGAGAACGATCGATATCGAGTTTTGGACCTTTTCGGTACTAGGTGGAAACAATCCTAAACAATGGTACCACCCAATAGCGAGCGATCCACATATCGGTCATGGCCAATACATACCGCTCGGTATAAGCCAATACGCATCGGTATGAGCCAATATGTATCGCTACAAGCGGTACCATTTGGTATTACAAACCTTAAATGAGACATCTACATTTTAGCAATATATTCTATATGTTGTATGGAACAATCTTCAATTCTTCATAATGATTTCATAACGTTGAGGTAAAACTTCTGCAATATATTATTAAAAATCAGGTGTTGTGTGCCACTTTGTCCTATGGTGACATGCAAAAAACAAGTTTTGGAAGTATAGACTTCTATATCTATAAGTTGACCTTCGTGAGAGAGAAATCTTCTTGCAAGCACTCAAATGTAATCTCAATATATACCATATAAAGATTCAAGTGTCCACATACAAGATGAATAGTAATGTGTATGAGAAATTATCAATTTAGTACTTCCTTTGAAGTATCAGAATTGAGGATTTCATCAGTTTGTCACTAATTTACCCTTTTGTAAGTAGTAAGTAGATATCTCAGTCTTGTTGAACAACCTCAAAATCAGAAACTGAAAATACCTGTGACATCACAGACTTATAAAATGGTAAAGAAGTGATCTCCACTTTTGACCAAATGCTTTAATCCGATTTGGAAATTCAAACATCGATTTCTATGTTTCTAGAAAATCAGAGACAATTATATTGTCTTAGCTAACCAATTAATAGGATCATATCAATCACTACAAATAGGCAGGCAAGTGCTAGTGATGATTAAAAATGTTAGCATGTAAAAATGAACACATTCCAAAAATTGAAGAACATGTTCAAACAATCCATTTAGCATTCCAACATGAATTATGAAAAGTATGAACCTATATTCACTAATATATATGGAAATAATGAATGGACGTTATCACAATTAATTAAAAATGTAACTTGGTGACAAAGTATTCAGCACATTGAAAGTTGTGTAAACTTTACCTATCCATTTGTAATAATCAGATTCATGATAATTCAACCAGTGCTTTTTGCACCATCCTTTGGCCTGTTGTTGAAATCAGAATTTGGGAACCAGATGAGGTAAGTTGTCATAAACATTGTCCGGAAAATTATGTAAATATGTTATGTACATGATGAATTAGAAGATCCATAAATGAGTGTGTATAGTTGAAGAAAAAGGCTGACAGAAGCATAAGAAGGGTAATAGAACCGCAAGTTGAAATTTACATCGATATATAATGCCACAAATAACAAATATCAACAACTCAATGAGTATGCAGCATGAATCAAACTACCATCTCCTGAGATAAAAGGAATAATCTAGAATATGCCAACTTACGTTGGAATTATATAAAAAAAATAAATCATAACAATTACATGCATTGTGTGCTATAATAACAATTAATATATAGAAAGGAAGGGTAAGGACTTATCCAATAAAGTGTTGCCTTGACAATGTGTAACAATCTAAATTGAATTTACAGAAAATAAGTCATTAGGTTCATGGACACTATATACTAGTTGTGTACCAAGAATGATAAAGAGAACAAAATGATAAGGATTGCCAACTGAAGTGTTATATTGACCTATTATCTAAATCAAATATGTCTCACATTTATTGCTCCATGTGTGACCCTATGTACCATCCAGCATCCAGTATGTGGATGGGGTTTCGAAATTACAAAGGAGTGAACCAGCAAGTTTGGTTGACTGATATTTCTTTTTAGGTTTCATAGAATAGGAACGGACTAGAAAATACATCAACCTGGAAGAGAGATTATTATAGAACAAGATAAACACATAGATGCCGACGTGGAAAGAACAATTGATATTTCCTTTTGTGATTTCTACTTCTCACTTTTTCTTATTATTTTCTATGTTCCTCATATTCTTCCGCTAGCACATCTATGTTGATACCATGATGTACCAAGACACAACAACAACATGGACAGTGTCAACCACAGACCATGTGGCATGTCATGTAACTGACTTTTCTTTATGTAACACAAATATCAAATTCTTGCCATCAATGTTCCAATCCACTTGGTTCAATGTTCATTCAATTTATCAATCAAGTTTACTCCTTAAAGCAAACAAATATAGTTCGAACATGATAGATGATAATATAAGGGGATGTTGAACCAAATACTGGACAATAGTTTCAGAAAGTAAAAGATGTAATAAAAAAGCATTGGAAACAAGAGCTAAGAATGTAGCAAGAATGCTAAGAAGAAGGTCTAAACTAATTTAAGTATACATCAAAATTCATGTGGCCATATTTGTTCCCAGTTATCTAAAATGATGATGTGACTTGTGAGTAAATTCAAAAAAATAACAAAACTCTCTAAGATAACTATTAGGTGACAAAGCCTAAACAAGTACTTGTTCCCAGTGTTTCCAATCCACTTGGTGCAATGCTAATTACTTGATTTAACGTATCATTCAAGGTTACTTCTTAAAGCAAACAAACATAGTTGGAACATGCTAGATAGTAATACAAGGGAATGATGAATCACATACTGGACAATAGTTTCAGAAAGTAGTTTTATAAATTGATGATATGAGTAAATTTAAAAACATAACAAAACTCTAAGTGAACTATAAGGCGACAAAGCCTAAACATTCAGCCACTAAGTTTAACAATACAGTTGATTAACATAAAATAAAAACGGCTATGAATCAAGGTTAGAAAAAACCACCTTATAGACAAAACAAACCACACAGAAAACTATGCTCCAATCTCACATCTACACATATTAAACTATGCAAAAACAGACCTTATAATTTGAATTATACCAGAGAAAGAAAAGAAGTAGCAGATATGACCATTACAGAGAAAGTATGGGGAAGCAAGCGAAACGATATGTTTAATGTTCCTCACTTGCAGTTGATTATGCCTGTTCCATTATCAGAATCTACTTATGACAGAAATTACATGCTAACAAAAGTGACTGTATTGTCTTTTCTTGAGAAATAAAATGCTAAGAGAATCTCGTTGATGACTTCTCAACATAATTCTACATGGTAAAAACTTTGAATCAGTAGAAAGAACAAACATTTTCTAGCTCTGTTTATTGTTGCATGTGTTGTTGTAGTACCTGAAGAAAACCCAGAAAACGATCTAGAGTAAAAAACTTTGAATATGTGAAAGGAATTAACATTACCTAGATCTATTTCTTGCTGTATATGTTCGTTCTTTTAGTGCCTGAAGAAAATCTTGCAAAAGATTTAGATACAGGATATCAATACACTTAAATTTTAGGAACAAGAACATGAATTTGGAACAGTCTACAAGAAACATGAGCAATTCAAGAAAACAGGAGAGACATAGGCTCTGAGACGTTATTCTCTGAATTATTGGCATCAAGTAATAAAAAAGAAAACCATACAAAAGAAATCGCTTCAAGAATTTGAATGGCATCAATAGAACAGGAGAAGCGTAGGATTAAGTGCATTATCTAGTCTCCGCATTCAACAAATATGCTCTTTCTGACCAATTCTTTGGGGCTCATTCTCTGATTTCTTGGCAGCAAGTGATCGGAATTAAAAACCCATGGAAGAAAGCATTCAGGAAACCCTGAAATCAAGAAGAGAGAGAAAGTATGCGATGAAAAGCATCACCTCGCCTTGGAGAAACCTGCTGTTTGTCTCTGGGGCTCCCCGGAGTGAGAACTTTCAAGAACTCGAAGGGAGTCAAGAAAATAGACGAGGTATTGGACCTTCAAGAACTCAAAGGGAGTCGAGAAAATAGAGGAAGCATGGGATAGACCGCATCACCTGGGCTCTGCATCGAGAAACCTGGTCCGTACGGTTGATTGTCTCACGGTCCTCGTTGTTTTGTTAAATGCAACAGGTAATCGGATCAATAAGCCTAGAAGAAACGATCTCAAGAACTCATGAAGCAAATCAAGGATCAAGGGTTATTACCTTGTCTCCGTCTCAGGCTCGTCGTCCTCCTGGTTTGCGCTTCTTGTAGGGGAAGGGGTGGGAGCGGCGCGCGGGCGGTTGGGGCGTGGTTGTGGGTGAGTTGTGGGGGTGGGTCAAGCCCGCGTTCGCGCTTCTCTTAGGGAAGAGGTGGCTGCAGGTGGGGGTTGTTGTGGGGGTAGACCAAGCCTGCGTTCGTGCTTCTTGTGGGGAAAGGGTGCGAGCGGGGCGCCGGGGGTGGAGGGCGGGTGGATTTGGTTGTGGGGGCTGGGCCAAGTTGGGGGGCGGGGGCGGGGGCGGGGGCGGGCGATGGAAATGCCAAGCCTGCGTTGTTTATGTCGAAGCAATGAGAATTGGGTCAATAAAATCCGTCCAACTCAGACTGTTGTTTAAATCCCATTTATCAAGTATCAGAAAGTATATAAAAAAACTCGATCAATTTATAATCGTACCTATTCTACTGTTAAATAAGAGAAAAATTGTATTTATATTCCTCTCTAATCAGTGATTTTGTAATCAACCCTTACATATATTTTATATTTTTTATAAATTTAATATATGTATTTATAAATAAGATAAATATAATCTTTGTTAAAATTAATCAACTGTAAATGTTAACAAAAAGAATATATACGAAGGAATCTAAGCACGTATATGATAGGCTAAAATATATAATGATAATTATATTATTTTAAAACTACAATTATAAATATCTAAATCGCAAAAAAAATCCTCAATGTTAAACTTGTTTATTTTCTACTTGTTTAAAATGATAAACAATTGAAAACGAAAGAAAGTGAAATTAAGAATAATCTTTTAGAATCTGTGATGATGAGTATTAAAATAATTATTAATTGACTTGATTATACTATATAAGAACCAGGTAGAAATCAAAAATATATTTAAATAAACTAACATAAATATATTTCAAACATCTCACCTTGATATATTTGTAAAAGCTGTAGATTCCATTACCATAATATTTGATCGCAAGAGATAGCATAACTAATTAGTTTCTAAAGAAACCAATTAAATTTTTAGAAACCATATTAAATAGTTCATTGCAAACATATGGCTAGAGCAAGAAAAAATACTATAATTTTATTATTCACAAATCGAAAGAGGCTAAGGATCAACAATAATAATTGGTGGTGTAACTCATAAATATTATGTTTTTCATTTGAAAATTTAAAAATCAATTCTAGATCTTTATATTTCCTAATTTTAACAAAAGAGTTAATAAACCTTAACTTATTTATTATTCTCAAGATTTAAAAATAATTTTTTTAGGATAATTTTTTTTCTTTTGGGGACCTCACAATTCTCTATATTCCCATTAACTAAGACTATGGAGGCATTATACAATTCAAAGTATATAGGTGATGACTAATTAATTATCAACTAAGATTTTAATAAGCTAATTGATCAAATCTAATAGAACTTAAATACCTTCAGTTAAAAATCATCAAAAATGAATCAACCCATAATTAGTGAATATCATGAATCAAAAACATATAATTGATCATTATATAATATTAAAATAATATGAACCAAAATAAAAAAGGATATAAGACAATGAAAATAAAGTAGAGGTTGGAACTCTTCCCTCCCTCCTATGAGTTCTCTTATATTTTACCTGATAGATCTTTTTTTTAATTTTTTTTGTATATACAATAGTTTTAAATAAACTATTATCTTCCATTAGCCATTAATTTCATAATTTTGAATTATAATTTATCAACCCACCCAAGTCATCAAATAATCATAAATGTGATATATCATTCACAAATTTAATTTATTATCCACATACTAAACTAAAGATTTTTCATTCATATCATACTAAATATTAAATTGTGATCTGCGAAGGTAACAAATTATGCTTTAATAACTCTCAATAATGAGATATTCAACTCGCTACTTTCTTATCACATGAAAAATTAATTGTACTATTTTATGATTTATATGATGAACTCATTACAGATCATTAAGAAATAAAATGTATAAAAAATAAATCATGCATTATTTACTAATGAATTTGATATATTAAAAATTATACATGACAAATATATATTAATATCTTATTCTCCCTACACTAAATATAAAAATTTAAAATTATGTAATCTCAAACTTAAAAAAAGTTATTTTAAAAATCACATGATTTGAAAAATATAAAATAAACTAATTGCTATAAATGAAAAACAAAAACATTCGTTACAAGAATCAATAATAATAATATAATAAAATCTCTTTAAAAGAACTAGTTTGTATGATAAGCATTAAAATAATTTAAAATTAAAAATAAGTCACTTGATATAATTCTCCTCAAGCAATATTATGTATTTAGAAAAAAATATATTAGTTTCATAAGTAGTAACACACATCAAAAGTCAACTAAATTTATAAAAGGACCTACACTATATATTTCTCATAAAGTTAAATATAACTTTTGTAAAAGTTTGGTCATTATGTAAATACATTTAAGAAATATAATTATCTTAAATTAGTTTATGTTCTTAAAGAAACCATAACTAATTTAAAGTAAAAAGATAAGAAAAGTATATCTAACTACAAACAACTAAAGTTAAATAAGTATATAAGATAAACATCTTTTTCTTGTAGGTATGTCTCTAAACAAGATCTAAGAGCAAAAGATAATATTTTAATAATAGATGCTTAAGGCATATGTTCAGAGATCCTACAAACTTCTCAAAGTTCAATTATTGAGATAGAGGATATATTACTTTCGGAGATAATAACAAATAAAAAATTATTGACATTGAAAATATTAATAACAAGTTAAATCTGTTTGTTAAATATATGTTTTTAATAGATAGTTTGAAACACAACTTAATAAGTATTAGTCAATTTTGTTATATGAGATATAATACTAAATTTAAATCTCATGCTTTCATCATACAAATACTAAATAAGAATAAATTTATGATAGCTTTAAGAAGTGATAATATTTATACTATTAATCTCAATAATTTTTGTGATGTAATTTATTTTTTAATTTTGAATTATAATGCATAACTTTGGCATTTGAGACACAACATACTAGTATGCAGTTAATTTCATAATTGGAACTAAATAATTTATAAAGAAGAATATCTAAAATCAAATTTATTAAAGATAAAATTTATGATGCATGTCAATTAGGAAAATATATAAGGAGTAGCATCAAACCCAAAAACTAAGTAAATACCTCTAAACTATTACAACTAATTCACGAGAATTAGTAAATATGATTTTGTGATTGCTAATGATTATTGTAAATATAATTGGACATGCTTCTTGATGCATAAAAATGATTATTTTAAGTATTTTTATCAAGTTTTAAAATATAATTAATTTTATAATTTTATAATTTCTTCTATCCGTAGTGATCATTGTGGTAAATTTAAGAATTATATTTTCATGAATTTATGATTTGAATGGGTATAACTATAATTTTTTTATTTTAAAATATTATAATAAAATAAAGTTATTGAGGTAATAAATAGGATCTTGTAAGATATAACAATGATCATACTTAGTAAACATAACCTACCCAAATACTTTTAGACCGAAGCCATTGACATGCTATGTTATTTCATGAATATGGTTCTATAAGACCTCATATATCTAAATCACTTTTTGAATTATGAAATAATAAAAGATCCAACATTTAATATTTCAAATTTTTTAGTTATAAATATTTTATCTTAAATGATAATATTGTCTTAAGAAAATTTGATATAAAATCTGATGAAAGCATTTTTCTTAGATACTTCTATACCTCTAAAGCTTATTAGTTATTGAAATAAGGATAATACTTTCCTAAGTAATTCAGATACATCTAATTCTAGAGAAACTTTACCCAAGAATATTGGCATAAAAACTATAATTATGGAATCTATTATGCGAAAAAACTTTTATGCCAGGATTGAAATCAAATGATACTAGATCATTTACGTACCTTTAGATGTCATCTGCGTGAGATCCAATTAGATCTTCAAGAGCACCGATGGATCTAAATGACACCGAATATCGATCTGCAAGAGGAACTAGAATAGATCTAGACCCCTTCTCCTCTCTTCTTATCTTTTCACAGGACCACCTTAATTGATGGTTTTGAGAGATCAAGAGGATAACCGTAATCTCTTGATCTAGATCAAGAGGATAACTGTAATCTCTTGATCTAGTGTCGTGTCATCCTGGGTTTAGAGTATGTCATATCTATTTATAGGTGAGAGCAGAGAGTCTAGGATAAGTTATTAGGAAAGTTCCTTCCATCAAGGGCATCCCCTAAAATATCCCAATATAATATAGACTTTCTTTAATATTGGTTAATATCTTTTATCAGAATCTAAATAATCCATAATATATCTTATTCAATTAATAAAGGGCCACATAATCTTACAAAGAAATGAAAGTAGATAAATGTATATCTTATAGAGCTAATTATTGGAGATATATCAAAAGATATTCAAACTTTTTAATAATATTTACGTAAATAATATCTTTTTATCTTAAGTTGAGCCTAAATGTGTTGATGATATAATTAAAGATGACTCATGATTCTCACTTCCTATTCTAATATGGTATCAGAGCCCCTCTCTCTCTAAGAGAGATTACCCCTTTTTTTTCATTGTTTGACGATAGCAAATTCTCACCAGCATCTATACTTCTCGCTTGTCATCTTCTCTCAGTAAAGAGAAAGAAGTCTCTTTCGTGTCCTCCACCGACGACCCCATGTTGCTACAGCCTTAGCCACGCCAAACACCGATGTCGTTGCCTCCTTTACCGTTGCTACGTAGTCGCGTTGTCGTCCCCTGTTGCAACCCCTTTCTCCCCTCCTCAATCGTAGACGCAATCGCACCCGCTACTTCCTCACCCTTCTTCGTTCGTTGCTGCCATCTTCTCCAACTCCACCAGCAGTGTCGTTACTCCCCTGCCACTTATCCACGATGACCCTTCTTCCCCATTGGCTTTCTTCTCTCCTACCGAACCCATTGTCATTGGCTTCCTCCTCTTCGCCTGCACCCACCGGACCCCCTCCCGTCTGGCTTTTCGCGCCTTGGCCACTTCCTTCTCAAGGCGACAACACCGATACCTTCTTCTATGACAATCGACTTCTCTACCTCTTCCTTAGGTGACCGATCCCTTGGTATTGCCGCCACTACCGTGGCGCCACTTCAACCGCTCATGACCCTTCGTTGCTAGTGTATTCTTCCACAAGAAAGGCGCCACTCCCGCTTCGTCATCACACCAACTCTTGTGCCCTCTCCTCCCACTCGTAGCCATCGAACAGGTAACTGGCTTTGTTTCTTCTTGCCAAGATCGACCTAGCGATCCCGCTAAGGGTCATCACCCATCGCTCCCTCCTCGCCTCGATAACCACAAGCTCCCTCAGCCGCCATGGACCAGCTCGACTCCTGGCTCCTAGCCACAATCCTTCCTCAGCCATGACATTTATATTCTCCTGTAGGGTCCATCGTCGCTTTCCTTCTCTTGCGGAGCACCCTTGCTATACGCCCGAGTCCTGCACGTGACTATGTGGCCTTAACCCGGCGATTGCGTCCTCTATACCTCCTCGTTCGTCCATTGAGACCTCCGGTCACGATCTCTAAGTTTGATGCCTCTATACTTGCTTTTGTCTAATGATAGCTTCTATCGATTTTGTTGCGCCTAACCTGTGCACCTCCTCTTCCCGCCATGCCCGCACCTCCTTCTCACTTTTTATTTTAACATGGTATCAAAGCCCTCTCTAAGAGATTACCTCTTCTTTCTTCGCTCTCCAATGACTTCTCACCCACGCGGAGGATGATCCTCTATGGTCACACTTGACATCTCCCTCTACTACCACCGCCATGGTGGTCGCTCGTTACCGTTTGGTGTCGCCGGTGTCTTCTTTCACAGTGCAACAAAAATAAAGCAACCTCTACTTCTTCTGTTGCAGCAGTTGGACCTCCTATTCCTATCACCAAGGTCCCTTCACTGCCATCACTCTCTTCACTTTCGCTGTTCAACGATAGCTTCTGCTCCACCCACTCGCGCTTGCCTGCAGACCGCTGCTATGCAAACTTTTTTTCATTATGTCGGTCCAAGATCGATGTCCTTGACAAGAGCTCGATCTTGTGGGGGCATGATAACAGATAAGATTTAGATATGATCTAGATATAATTTAGATATGATTTCCCCAACTGAATGAGAAAATCTCATAGATTAGTTGAGGAAAATCCTCCTCTTTATCAGTATAAATAGATGATCAATCAAAGAACTTAATTGGAATTTTCATTATTACTTCATGTTTCAACACAAACAACCTTCCAAAGAATAGGAAGGACTTGGCACTTAGACAAAGGAAGACCACTCGAGCGAAAACTTAAGTTACGATGATGACCTTAAAATTTTCATAAAAAGTTTTAAAAGTTTAGAAAACATGAATATAAAAATAAAAATAAACTAAAAAAGAACACAATAACTTGCTATAAATGTAATCGATTGGGGCACTTCAAAAGTTAATATCCCAAATTGAAGAAAAAACTACAAAAGAAGAAGAACTCGCTCAAGGCGACCTCGGACGAATCAAGTATATCTAAAGACGAGGAGCAAACAAGTGAAGATGAGGCTCACAATAATGAGGTAAGTAAGTCAAGCAAATCTTTTTTACCTTATAATAAATTACTTGATGCTTTTTATAAATTGTTTGATAAAAAAGGGTAGTGATAATTATAAATTATTTTTAAAAATTATCATTGAAACTAGATAATTTTATGATTGAAGATGGTTTATGCTTAAATATTTATGATTTTTATGATAAAACTTATCTTTAGTTTTTAAACAATAATGTATGGCTTTGGTATAAAAGTCTTGGGCATGCTTATATGAAGTCAATCAAACCTAGAAAGGAAATGGATTTTTGTTAAAAATTTCTCTATCTCTAAGATCTATGATTTTGAATCTCTTAAAGTGATTTTGATGATTTAACAAGTTGAATTTGAATGAGATCTTTCAACTAAAACATGAACTTCCTTTTGATTTCTTGACTTAAGGTTTCATTTTATGAAATGAAAATATTTTTTATCTTTTATGATTTCTTCCTTTTACCATTTACTAAAGAAGAAAAGTTATATATCTAAATCATAAACTTGATAACTTGAGAATTCTTATGTATGAATTGATAACTTTTATTCTCATATGGTTCTTTCATTAAGGAGATTTATTCAAATGAATCATAATTTTTCTCTTGATCTCTTGAAATTCATAACTCAAGATATCTTTTGAAGATTGCTTACTATTTGATCTCCTGATATTTATTTTCATTATTTACTAAAAAGGAGATATGTAAAAATGAATCATGTCTTTTGGTATTCATGACTTGATCTTTGATATTAATATCTTTCATGACATGATTTTTATAACTCATTTGTGGTTATAACATGTATACCCCATCATCAAATCAAAACTATCTTTGTCATCTTTTATATGATGATTGGAACATTGATGTAAAAGATTTTGTGTCATTGCTTAATTTTCTTCTTTTTGACAATAACAAAGGGGGATCAAAACTTGCTAATTTACACATTTCAAGGGGAAAGTCTCATAAACTTGCACATCCCAAAATAGGAGATAAAATTTGCTAGTTTACACATTTTAAGAAGAAGCAAAGTTTGTTTTGATATGGTATATTGATAGGGGGAGTTTAATTAAACTCTATCATCAATTGGTTGTCATTATCAAAAGGGAGAGATTGTTGAATCTTAGATTTTGATAAAGAATCTAATTAATAAAGTTATGATCTAATGCGCATAAGAATGACATGAGACTAGCTTCGATTAAGGAGAGACAAATTGATTAAAGTAAGAAGAATCAATTATTAGGTTGTAGTGGAACATGTTATAAGATTAATTGACATGTCGATAGAAGGCTTTATACCATGAGTTCGGGTATCGGGCCATAAGGATTGGACATTATGCCAAAGAAATCAAATATTACAAAGGTCAATATGCTAATTGGGCAATATGTCATAAGAGATGATGATGCGTCAAATAGTCGGACAAAGTGCCGGATGAACCAATGATATACTAAACAACATGTGATTCATGCTTTGTAATAATTTGTCTATATCGAAGTAGTTTAGAGTTCTAATTGAGTTGGTTTTGAGTATAATTAGGCCAACTCAATTAGAGGCCCATTGGGCCATAATTGAGCCTTATTTAAGATTGATTTGAGTCTAATAAGAAGCTCATTTCATTAACTTGGGAGGAGATACCACTAGATCAAGAGATAGTATAGCTTAGGATATAAAAGTACTAAAACATACCTTTTCAAGGTTCCGGGTGATGCTACCTATGGTAGTGCTGCTTATTCGTAGTGATGATACCGCTAGAGCCCATTCCGAGCTTTGTTCAAGAATGTTACCTCCTTGGTGACAACAAGACCTCAAAAACTTGGGGATTTGAATTTTGGCTCCAAGATTTGAAGCCATTTGGGGTCTATAAATACCCCAGGTATTCTTGCTTGGAATACCAAGAACTGAGATCATAAACTTGAGATTTATAGTGAGAAAACCTTGTTAGAAAGTTGAGTTCTCTCATCCAGAAGCTTAGAGGTATTATAAGGGAGATTGTGAGGGAATACTTGTAAAGAGTTGTAAAGGTTCACTCCTGAGCCTGAGAAAAGGAGAAAGAGTTGTAAGGAATGGTTTATCTTCGCCCATTGGAAAAAGATTAGTACTGGAAGCCAGTGGCCTTGAGTGAAGAGGAATCTGGAGTGGATGTAGGTCACATGGATCGAACCACTATAAATCTAGGTTGTATATCTCTTTTATACATTTTATTCTTATTACTTACTGATCCACTTGCTCACTACTTTTAAGAATATTTTTAGGTTTAACATATTTTTAAAATGGGTTTTATTGAATGAAAGTTTTCAAACCAAGGTTTTTACAAAAGCGCTAATTCACCCCGCTACCCCCCAGTGCCGATTTGACCCTAACAGTTAGTGTCAGAGTCAAGTTCTTCTCATTTGGTTTAATACTCAAAAGAGATTAAATAACTTTTGCTAGCAATCAAGAGGGTTTTTCATCACTCATCCTCTTATGTTCAATGGGACAAACTACACATATTAAAAAACTCTAATGATTTTTTTTACTTTTTATGAATTTCAATTTATGGAATATCATTAAAAATAGTTTTCAAAAGTCTTATAAACCAATGAATGAATAGAATGATTTGGAGAAGAAGACTTTCTCTTTAAATGTTAAAGTGATGAAAACTTTATTTTGTGCTCTATATAAAAATGAATTTAATCATATTTTGAATTGTAAAACCGCATATGAGATTTGCCACATTCTTGAAATCACATACGAAGGCACAAGTAGAGTTAAATATTCTAAAATTAATCTTTTGATACATAGTTTTGAATTATTTCAAATGAAACCAAGCAAAACCATTAGAGATATGTATACCCGTTTTACGGATATCATCAATGGTTTGAAACCACTTAGTAAAAGTTTTTCTAACCTCGAACTTGTTAATAAAATTCTAAGATCCCTTCCTAAAAATTGGGATCCAAAAGTCAATGTCATAGAAGGAACGAAAGATTTAGATTGTTTTCCACTTAAAGAACTTATCGGGTTATTGATGACCTATGAAATGACATGTATAGCATATGATGGACATACGGACAACCTTTCAAAGAATAGGAAGAACTTGACACTTAGAACATTTTAAAAGACCACTCGAGTGAGACCTCATTGTGACGAGGATGACTTTGAACTCTTCACAAAAAGTTTTAAAAATTTTATAAAACATGAATATAAGAATAAAAATAAACTAAAAAGAACACAATAACTTGCTATAAATGTAATTGGCCAGGGTACTTTAAAAGTGAATATCTAAAATTGAAGAAGAAGTTACAAAAGAAGAAGAACGCGCTCAAGTCCACCTCAAACAAATCAAGTGCATTTGAAGATGAGGAGTAAACAAATGAAAATGAGGCTCACAACATCGAGGTAAGTAAATCAAGTGAATCTTTTTTTAGCTTACAAGGAATTACTTGATGCTTTTCATAAATTATTTAATAAAAAAGGGTAGTGAGAATTATAAATTATTTTTTAAAAAATTATCATTTAAAGTTGATGATTTTTTATTAAAGATGGTTTATGCTTAAATATTTATAATTTTTGATAAAATTTATCTTTAGTTTTTAAATAATAATACATGATTTTGGCATAAAAGTCTTGGGCATGCTTGTTGAAATCAATCAAAACTAAAATGGAAATAATTTTTCTTTAAAATTTCTCTATCTCTAAGGCTTTTTGATTTTTCAACAAGAGATCCTTAGTCATTGTTGAATCTATTATTTTGAATCTCTAAAATGATTTTGATGATTTGATATGTTGAATTTGAATGAGATTTTTTAATCAAATCATAAATTTTCTTTTGATTTCTTGACATAAGGTTTCGTTTTATGAAATCAAAATATTTTTTTATATTCTATGATTTCTTTATTTTACTATTTACTAAAAAAGAAGACTTATACATCTAAATCATGAACTTGATAACTTGAGAATTTTTAAGCATGAATCAAGAACTTCTATTCTCCTATGATGCTTTCTTTAAGGAGATTTATCCAAATGAATCAAGATTTTTCTCTTGATTTCTCGAAATTCATCACTTAAGATTTCTTTTAAAGATCGCTTACTATTTAATCTCCTAAGATTTATTTTTATTATTTACTAAATAAGAGATTTATCAAAATGAATTATGTCTTTTGGTATTCATGATCTGATCTTTCATGATCTTTGATATTAGTATCTTTTATGACATGATTTTTATAACTCCTTTGTAATTATAACATGTATACACCATCATCAAATCAAAATTATCTTTGATATCTTTTATATGATGATTGGAACATTGATGTAAAAAATTTTGTGCCATTGTTATTTCCCTTCTTTTTGACAATAACAAAGGGGGAGAAAAACTTATTAATTTATATATTTCAAGGAGAAAGTCTTATAAACTTACACATACCAAAAGAGGAGACAAAATTTGCTAACTTGCACATTTCAAGAAGAAGCAAAAAATTACTAAACTTGCACATCTCAAAAATTACTAGCTTGCATGTTTCAATGACTTACATATTGCATTTTTCTCTTTTTTGTTAATGACAAAGGGGGAGAAGTTATGATGATAATCTAATTATGCATGAAGAAGTTATGATGATGATCTAATCATGCATTATGTACTTTAATAGAGAGAAGTTATAACGATAACTTAAAATTTGAATCATGGTGCAATATACTTTGATAATTTAAAATGATGTGAAATTATGTATGCAATACACATGAGTTTATGATGCATATACTGATCTAATTTTTATGATTTTCTAAATTTAAAGTTGGTTTTGATATTGTATATTGATAGGAGAAGTTTAGTTAAATTATATCATCAATTGGTTGTTATCATCAAAAAGGGGGAGATTGTTGAATCTTGGATTTTGATGAAGAAACCAATTAAGAAAGTTATAATCTAATGTGCATACAAGTGATATATGACTAACTTTGATCAAGGAGAAGCAAATTGATTAAAGCAGGAAGAATCAGTTATTAGGCTAGAGTAGAAAATGTCAAAAGATTGGTCGACGTGTCGGTAAAAGGCTTCATGTCATGAGTTCGGGCATCGGGCTAGTAGGATCAACATTGCGCCAGGGAGATCAGATATTCTGAAGGTCATCATGCTGATGGGTAATACGTCGTAAGAGAGGATGATGCGTTGAATGGTCAGACGAAGCATCTGATAAATCGATAACATGCTAGACAACATGTGATTCATGCTTTGCAATAATTTATTTAGATCGAAGTAGTTTAGAGTTATAATAGAGTTAGTTTTTAATTATAATTAGGCCAACTAAATTAGAGGCTCATTGGGTCATAATTGGGCCTTATTTAAGATGGATTTGAGCCCATTAAGAGACTCATTTCATTAATCTAGGAGGAGGTATCATCAGGTCAAGAGATGATATAGCCTAAGGTACGAAAAGTATTGAAACATACTTTTTCGAAGTTCCCAAGCAGTGGTATTATCAGTTGTCGATGGTATACCACTTATCCCTAGTGATGTTACCACCAGATCTTAGATTCTCGGGCTCTATTCGGTGGTGTTATCGCTTAGTGCCGACGGTGGTACCGCTAGTACCTTGGAAACTTGGGGGTTTGAATTTTGGCTTTAAGATGACTATGATGAAACCTTCTCACCTGTAGCTAGGCTGAAATCCATCAGAATTCTTTTAGCATCACACTATGACTATGAGATCTGACAGATGAATGTAAAAACTACATTCCACAATGGTAACCTCGAGGAGGTATATATAAATAATACCAGAGGGATTCATATTCAAAGATAGTCTATATAAGGTGTGTAGATTGCCTAGGTCTATCTATGGACTGAAGCAAGCTTTCCGAAGTTGAACATAAGATTTGATGAGGCGATCAAATCTTATGACTTTATGCATTGTTTGTATAGGAGGTAGGTGGGAGTGTTATCACCTTCTTGTTGTTATATGTGGATGACATCCTGGTTATTATGAATGATGTATAAATACTTTACATAATTAAGGCTTGGGTATTCAAACACTTTTTATGAAGGACTTAGGGGATGCATCCTACATTTTGGAGATGTGGATCTATAGAGATAGGTCTAAGAGGATGCTTGACTTATCCCAATTTAGGTACATAGATTCTTTTATCAAAAGGTTTGGCATAAATAATTTCAAGATAGGTCTTATACCGATGAGACATAAAATATCACTTTATAGGAGTATGTTCCTAAGAACTCCTAATGAATGGGTAGACATGGATAGGATACCCTATACCTCGGTGATATGGTCTATCATGTATATTATGCTATGTACTGGGTCTGATATAACGCATGCTTTGAGTGTTAAGAGTAGGTATCAGGTGGATCTAGATTTGGAACACTAGAAAGAAAGTGCATCCTTGAGTCCTTGAGAAGGACTAAGAATCTTTTAGTGGTGTTTGGAGGAGGTAGCCTCTAGGTTGAGGGCTACATAGACTTAAGTTTTCAGTCTGATATCGATGATAGCAAGTCAAACTCAGGGTATATCTTCACCCTGAATGGAGTAGTAAACTATAAGAGTTCCAAGAAAGATACTACTATAAAGGCATACTATTTTACTATAGCAAAAGTAATGAAAGCGGTAGTCTGGATTAAGAAGTTCATCATGGATTTGAGAGTCGTACTGAGCAACGAGGAGTTAATTCACATATATAGTGACACCAACGGACAATAGCTCTAGAAAGGGAACCTAGGTCTCATCAGAATTATCCTCAATAGGTTTTAACTGATTAGAGAGATCATGGCCTGTAGAGATGTAGCAATAGGAAGAGTTGTATCTGAAGATAATATTGCATATCCACTGAGGAACCCGTTGTCTTAAATTGTCTTTGAGTATCACAGAAGTCTGATAGGGATCAGACATGTAGGTAATTAGCTTTAGATCAAGTGAGATATTACTAGTTACAAGTGTCATGCAAGCCAATCACATGAGTGATGATATGTGTGACACACTATGTAATTTTTTTGCTTATTATTATTATTGATATATTCTCACTTTATATTGTTGCATGTTGCATATACTTCAATGCCCTTCGATCTATGCAATAGGAATCAGATCGTGATAAGATCACAATAATAAGAGCGATCCATATTTAACTACAAATCTTAAATAATCCCAATTATAGATTACTCGAGAGGGTCACCGAGATAACCAGATAGATTAGTGTACTATATACTCATTCATATAATAGAGGCGGCTGGTCTCATAGCCACTCATATGGGGACACTATGGGTACAATATAGGTACTCATTGAAGAATGAGTTTACTGATTGATTCGCTTATGAAATATTGGATGGTTAATGATACCTAATATTATATAGCAATTCCTAAAAGTTAAGAAGTCAAAAGGTAACTTGGCTTTGCTTGCCTCCTCGAGAGTTTCATTTCATAAATCAAGCTGGTTACTAGCCTTCAACCACTCTTTTATCACACTTTTAAATCACTTGAAGTTTTGTACTCCTTGCATTGAGTTAGCTACTGTGATTCACCTCTTTACTACCATCGAACTTCTGGAATGCAAGAAGTTTTGCTTGAAAGAGCAAAATTTTACCTCAACTTAGAACAAGTCTCTGATAGTTTTTGTTACATCTGGGATTGTATAATTGTCTCTATCATCTATATCGCCCTTCTAAGTAGAAAAGATACAACACCATGTATTGCCTATTTTGTTCCTTGGTCGAACACTCTTGCATCGAACCGAAGTCCTCCACTTTTAGCTATCTTGATCAAAAGCTCGTTGACATGAGTCTTAGAAAGCCCACTAGCCTCCATCCTTCAACCTTGTCTTAGTACTTGAAATTTACCTTTATATTCTCTACCTTTCGACCCCTTTCATGACCAATGCTCTCCCTTTATGAGAGCAAGAGATCGATAACTTCATGGAAGTCTCACCTCTATAATACCATAGCATTGTTATGCCCATGACTCTATCATGCATTGCCTTATATGTGTCCCTTTCTTCGCGATTAGTAAATCCACCTCTACAATACTGTGACACTCCTCTGAGTCCACCTCTATTATAACCGACGTTTGGTTTTGGATAGCTGAGTCTTAGTTTCCTTAGTAACAACATTCGCCTACTCGACCTTGTCTTCTAACTTATTGGGCTCTCTTAAGGGAATATGAACTTTGGAGTAGTCCAACTCTCTAGGCACTCTAATTATACTTCAAGTCCTCCTATAGGACTCACTAGTACTTGCACTCAGAATTCCCCCTTGGTGGTACAACCCTCATATGCTGATGACCAAGGCTTTTATCCAATGCACGTATTGTCACGGACAACAATGTAAACAAGGTGTTCGATGGAATGCTTGTGTTAGTCTGTGTCCTTCGGTTTATGTACATATCTTGTACAACAAGAAGCGGGCTTGCAGTAGGCTTGGAAGCCCTAGTTTGATTTGCTTTATGGCCAAGTTTGGCTTGTAAATACAAGTGTGTCTTATAAGCACTTGTGGGGACATCGATGTGGTGGACCATTATCCTTTGTGTGCAACCTCTCGAGCTTGTAATGTCCATGGGTGTAATTTGTATTTTGGCTTTATAAAGTGTTTTTCTTGAGCGATTGCTTGTGGATCCCGTGGGAGTTGCTTCTTCGGCCCGTTTTCTCTTTTGTAAGTCTGGGGATTTTAGGAGATCTCGGGAGGGCTGACCTGACGGACACGCATGGGTGCCGCAGCCAGAATCAGCTAAGCCCGTGACAATGTGGTATCGAGCGGGACAAGCACGCAAACACTTGCCATACAAATGTGGGGACCTAGCTAGGCGGGAGGACAACAAGACGTGCAACCGTTTGGGGGAAACGGACATTGAGATGTAGGGAAAGGAGTCGCTCAGAGGAGCGGGCATCCTGGTTTGGCATTCAAGGAATAGCCAACCCCTTTGCGCAAGTGGCACCACGAGGACAAGCAAGCGAAGAAGAATGCGTAGCACATAAAGACTGGGATGGTTGAGTTTGAGCTATAGCTCGACGTTGGCAACTAAACTTGACGGTGCTTAAGGCAAAAGCAGGGTGCTTGGTGAAAGATGAGACCGTGCAAGGTGGGATGTGTTGTGTAACGATCGAAAGAGTTATACAAAGCTCACAGAGGTGAGGGGAATTGCTAACTCGAAGGATTAGAAACTCATGCAAGGGCTTGTACACGGATGATAGAGTGTTCGTGGCCATCCCAAGGCGCGATTAGAACTCAACGCCATGGAGCATCAGAACTTTCTCTTCAACATGGAAAGGATATGTCCGTAGGTGGCTGAAATGTGCAATAAATTCAGCATGTTGCTAGACCTTGAAGGGTGCAGTGGAGACTGTATTGGAGAAAGGGTCGCAATCTAGCAAGTACATTTGTGAACAAAGCACAAGTTCGAAGACGGAGTAGTCCAAAGGGATGATGGTCTCCAAACTTCCGGGGAAGTATATAAAGAGAAAAGTTGCTCAGAGAGATATCCAGGAGGGATAAGTCCTAGTTCTCTAGTGGGAGAATCATGTGCGACGGACTGCACATATTGAGGCAGAGTTTCTCAGGGTTATATCTTCATAAAGCTCAACGGACCGAGTGAGCGACGAAGAGTTGTCGCATGATCTCGAAGGAGGTAATGCATTGGGGGATGCATTTCGAGATCAAGTGGGGGAGCAATCCAAGGCAACATCATATGAAGGCACACTTAGAGTCGAGGCAGAAATCGAACTCAATAGAGGGCTGACCCGTAAAATGGTGGACGTGAGGGCCACTATCAACTCAGTGCAAATCGAGTAGCAGAGTGACTTGGGTGGAACTCGGTGAAGTATCCAAGTCGTATGAAGGGAGTCGACATAGAAGATGGAACATGGAGCGGAGGCATGGAGCTTTCCTTTGACAGAGGTCAAGGGCATGAACTCTTGTAGAGGCAAGAGTGGGATCATGTCGTTCCATGGGTTCTTCATTCTGATGGGACAAACTTATTTTTTTTGTATGGTGCCAAAGATGAAGGGAGCTTCAAGGCACATGCAAGCTACCTCAGAGATGCATTTGATGGAGTAACTAAGGTGATTCAACTTGCGGAGGCAAAGTTAGGATCATGAGATCTTAGTACGGGGCAAGAGGACGCAGAGGCGGGTACTCTTGAAGAATATGCCACAGTGTTGTTGTTCGGTTGTCGAACAAGAGGTGCATAGCAAGATTGTCTGGTAGGGATAGAGGCCCAAGATTGACAATGGTGCACCCACTCTAGCGAAGTCGGGGACTTGAGCTACTAGGCGACGGATCTAGAGCTATGCCGTCGGAGTAACCCAGAGTGAGGGGACGAAGGGAATTGCCAAGGAGCGAACTAAAAGTCGGAGATGGGCGAGGCCCTACGATGTGTTGGCAGAGGCCACACGTGGAGAAGTCGTAGTCCGAGTTCATCACACGAGAATCAGATGCAATGGAGATGTCACCAGGGAGGCGACATGGTGCGGATCGTAGTGGAATAGTTCGTGGCAATGTACAGCAATCTTGTCCCGTGAGGGACAAAATCATCGAGGTATGATCGGAGTTACCGGGAGCTCCACTTTGGTGTCGACACAACAAGAAGAAGGGCTATGGATTCAAGGAGTGAATGTAGTACCGCAGAGGCGGTTCGTGTGCATCAAAGCTTGCATTGGATGAAAGCCTTAGTCATCGATATGGGAGCTGTATACCACCGAGGAAGAAGTCCAAGTGCACGTGCTGTGAGTCCCATGGAGGGGACATGATCATGTGAATGATCGAGAGCTGCTGAGCTCCACTTGATGAACAATGCAACGGAAGAAGGGCGTGGATTCAAGGAGTGAATGCGATCGCAGGCGGTCTTCCGTGTATATACATCAAGCTTGCATCGATGAAAGCCTCGGTCGATATGGGGCCGTGTACCACCGAGGGAGTAGTCGATTGCAAGTACCAGTGAGTCCCATGGAGGGACTTGATTAACCGGAGCTTGGAGAGTTGGATGCTTGCTCACATTCGCTAAGGGAGCCCAAGTCGAGGACAAGGCCGAGTAAGCGAACGTTGCTACCAAGGAAGCTAAGGAGAAGACGAGCCTGCAACAAGATGGCGGAGGCCATGCATGAGAGTTGCGATCTGCTCTCCATCGACCAAGGAGAAGCTAGGAGGACACGGGGGGTGGTGGGCGAGGAAGCGAGACGAGTCCAACAGGCTCAGCTACCCAAAAGAAAAGCGTCGAGAGGAGGTGGACTGAGGAGCTCCAGGTTACAGGCAGATCTACCGATCGTGAAGGAAGGGATAAAGATGCAAGATAGTGCTATGGGCTTGGCAACGCCATGGTACTGCAGATGCGGGATTTCCGTGAAGTCATCGATCCCTTGCTCTCATGAAGGGATAGTATTGGTCGTAAAAGGGGCCAAGGAGTTGGAGAATGCAGAGGCAAACTCCAAGTACCAAGACGAGGTAGAAGGGCAGAGGCCAAGAAACTTCATAAGACCGATGTCGACGGGCTTCTCATCCAGATAGCCAAAATTAAGGGACTTGGGTTGATGCAGAGTGCTCGACCAAGGAAGGGAGTACATGGTATTGTACCTTTCTACTCAAGAGGAGTAGGCGGCAAAGGTGATGGAGAAGTCGGTACAACCCCAAAGGCGACGGATCTATCAAAGACTTACTCCAAGTTGGGGACTCCAAGTTGGAGTAAACTTTTCTTTTCGCAAAACTTCTTGCATTCGAGTTCAATAGCGGTGGGAAGGCGAATCACGAGCTAACCCAACGCAAGGAGTGCAACCACTTCAAGTGCTTGAAGTGAGCAAAGAATGTTAGTAACCACTCAATGCATGAAGTACAAACTCGAGGAGGCGGGAGAAATCAAGTAACCTTTGCCGAGATTGAGTAACCTTTGCCTTCTCAACTCGAGAGAATGGGCGAAACCGAGTACCCAGTTCTCTTAACTCGAGGAAGCGAAGCCAAGTAAACTTTTACACTTTTCGCAAAACTTCTTGCATTCCGAAGTTCAATGGCGGTGGGAAGGTGAATCACCGTAGCTATCCCAACGCAAGGAGTGCAACCACTTCAAGTGCTTGAAGTGTGAGCAAAGAGCGAATGTTAGTACCCACAATGCATGAAGTACAAACTCGAGGAGGTAGGCGAAATCAAGTAACCTTTGCGAAATTGAGTAACCTTTGCCTTCTCAACTCGAGAGAATGGGCGAAACCGAGTATTCTCTTAACTCGAGGAGGTGAGAGAAGCCACCTTACCTCCTCAACTATGAAGAGAATGGGTGAAGTCGAGTATCCCGTTCTCTTACTTATCAGCAGGGAGCTCGCAAGTTCAGTGACCCTTCAAAGAAAGCTTATGGAAGACAATGGTTGTCAAATCCTCACCGTTGGTGATTAGTACTATTGAGAGTAATTTTTTCCACTTCATTTCCCAATTGACTAAGAGGGAGTGATGCGAACATACTTGGAAGTGACAACTAACAGCGGAAGAAGGTTCAATGGGCAAATATTATGGAGAAAGGACCTTAAAACTTCAAAGTCTGTGAGGCGATGCTCGTTAAAGCTCCAACAAGCATCTACCCAGTTCAAGCAATATGAGTATACTACGATACTGGCACATCATAAGGCAGGTCTTTTCCTTCATCAGAGGGATCCGTGAGAACCAACAAGGATCAGCACAACTCAGCCAACCCCACACCAGATTCAATCATTGGTGAGTTGAAGCAGCATGGCGGATTGGAGTTCGACTACTCAACAACAGCAGTGGAGAGCGGCTAGGAGCCAAAGGGGCATGTTGCAGCCTAAGAAGAAGATTAAAGATTCAACGCGAGGAGATGCAGGGTGGCTTCACGAGGACGTCGAAGGAATAAGTGGGGAGAATGTCACGGACAACAATGTAAACAAGGTGTTCGATGGAATGCTTGTGTTAGTCTGTGTCCTTCGGTTTATGTACATATCTTGTACAACAAGAAGCGGGCTTGCAGTAGGCTTGGAAGCCCTAGTTTGATTTGCTTTATGGCCAAGTTTGGCTTGTAAATACAAGTGTGTCTTATAAGCACTTGTGGGGACATCGGTCTGCGGTGGACCATTATCCTTTGTGTGCAACCTCTCTGAGCTTGTAATGTCCATGGGTGTAATTTGTATTTTGGCTTTATAAAGTGTTTTTCTTGAGCAGTTGCTTGTGGATCCCGTGGGAGTTGCTTCTTCCGCCCGTTTCTCTTTTGTAAGTCTGTGGATTTTAGGAGATCTCGGGAGGGCTGACCTTTGCGGACGGACACGCATGGGTGCCGCAGCTTAGGCAGAATCAGCTAAGCCCGTGACAGTATGGAAGACCCACCTCTGTGGTACTATTACATTTACTCCTTAAATCCAGAGCTCTTCTTGCTATCATGTTGTTCACCAAAGTGGAGCTCCCTGTAGCTCCTAATCATATCTCTACATGATCAAGTCTCTTACAGGTCTTCTTCCGCGTATGTTGTATTGCTTCGAATTATTCCACCATAATCTGCTACACCATGTTACTTCTTGGTGACATCTTTACTGTATTCAAATTTTTGTGGGATAAACTCAGAATATGATCCCTCTGTGCGGCATTTGCTAGCATATCATAGGGTCTCCGCCATCTTCGATTATGTTTGCTCCTTTGGTAATTGACATTTGTCCACCTTCGATTTAGTTCTAAGATAGTCCATCACCTAGTAGCTCTTAAAGTCCATTGACTTTATTGAAATTGGTATACCATTGTCTATATACTAGGCCTCTGCCCCCAGCATAATATATGTTGTATACTGCGTCCTTCACGATAACTCAAATGGCGATCAGCATATATTCTTCAAGAGTACCTCACCTCCGTATCCTCTTGCCCCGTGCCATGACTTTCTAACCCCAACTTCACATATGCAAGTTAAGTCACCTTAATTCCTCAATCAAATGCTTCTCCGAGATAACATGCATGTGTCTCGAGGCTCCTTTCATCTTTGGCACCATGCAGGATGAGTCTACTCCATCAGAATGAGGGACCCATGGAATAACATGATTATGCTCTTGCCTTACAATAGTTCATGTCCTTAATCTCTATCTAGGAAAAGCTTTGTGCCTTTACTCCATGTTTCATATTCTAATGTCGACTCCCTTCATGCAGCTTGAGCACTTCTCCAAGTTACAAGCAAGTTATTCTGCCCCTTGATTTGCATTGAATTGATGGTGGCCCTTGTGTCCTCCATTTTAGGGTCAGCCCTCCATTGAGTATGATTTTCACATCAGCTCCAAGTGTACCTTCATTTGGTGTTGCCTTAAATTGCTCTCCCACTTGATCTCATAATGCATCCACCAATACCGTACATATAAGATCATGTTACGACTCCTTACTGCTCACTCAATCCGTTGAGCTTTGTAGAGTTGTTGTCTTGAGGTACTCCTAAACATGTGCGGTCCGTTGTACATGATTCTCTCTCTAGAGAATCAAGACTTATCCTTTCTAAATATCTGTTATGTTAGAGCAACTTTTCTATTACATCATTCCCTCTAGAAGTTTCGAAGACCACTATCCCCTTGGACTACTCCGCCTTGCTGAATAAACTATATATTATTCTGTCTCTGCAAATGCACTTGTTAGATTATAATTTTTCACCAATATAGCCCCCGTTGCAGCCCTCAAGGTTAAGCAACATGCTGAACTTATTGCACACTTCAGCTTTCTATGAACATATCCTTCCTGTACTGAAGAGAAAATTTTAATGTTATATAGTGTAAAGTTTCGATTGTCTTGGGATGGCCATTGACACTCCATATTTGCATATAAGCCCTTGCATGAGTATCAAATTCTTGAGTTAGCAATTCCCCTCACATTTGTGAGCTTTGTATAACTCTTTTGGTCACTATGCAACCTATCTCACTTTGCATGGTCTTATCCTTTACTAAGCACCCTGCTTGCCTTGAGCACCGCCAAATTTGATTGCCAACGTCGAGCGATAGCTTATATGAGTGACTTGACATTTCCTCTAAATGTCAATCTTGGAAACCTAGTTCTATGAGCGACTCCTTTCCCTATATCTTAATGTATGTTTCTTCCCAAACAATTGCATACACTGATTGCCCTCAACACAGCCTCGCTATGTCCACCACATTTGTATGCCAAGTGTTTTTATTTGAGCTTATATCTCTTTCATATCAAATATCACGAATTTAGTTGGTTTCACCTAAGTTGTGCGACATA
The DNA here is from genome assembly GCA_021527575.1 of Ensete glaucum. Taxonomy (NCBI): domain Eukaryota; kingdom Viridiplantae; phylum Streptophyta; class Magnoliopsida; order Zingiberales; family Musaceae; genus Ensete; species Ensete glaucum. The sequence continues at coordinate 21,478,413 of CM038558.1, forward strand.
CTTGCGTGTTTGTTCACAAAGGATAGCCTTCTCAAAACCCCCTATGATCCTTTAGGACCTATAAAAAAAGAAAAATGATTAGAGAAAGTATTTTACTCAAAATAAAAAATAATCATTTTAGCAAATTATAGTCAATGCAAATTATAACTATGGACTTCACAAGCTCTGAACGGTCGTACAACAAAAGGTCATGATCCATTACAGACCGAAATCCCCATAAGTGCCCACATGACATAACTCTCATTTACAAATTGAAAATGACCACAAAAGTTAATCAAACTAAGACTGTCAAGTCTACTGCTAGCTCGTTATGTTGTATAAAGTTTAAATAAAAATCGAAAGATACATACATACATGAGTATTATATCAGACATTTTGTTTATATCTTTATCCGTGACATTAAGGCAAAAGTGTTGAATCAGTTTGATATTATTGCAAGTGATGGAAGAAGATTAACCGATATAGAGTTGTCTGTCAACATCACCATATGTTGTGCAACCCCATCATCGTTGATCGTCATGAAGCTCCATCGATTGCCGAAGGATCATTAGAGGAAACATATGGGTCTAGCAAAATAGGAGAGACGGGAAAAAGGCTAACCTTTAGAGTAAGACGCAATTGGATCGAAGAAGAAGAAGATGCTATAATAGTAAACACCAACAGGCATAGAAAAGTTGAGAGATCGAAAACAACCATCCTAGAAAGAACTCAATTAGATTAATGGTGGAGACCGAGAGACAAAAGAGGCAAGCACCAAAGGGATTGACTGAGAAATCACCATGTGACCAACCTTAGAGGAAGAGGGCCGACTGCAAGGGCATTTTGGCACACCATCAACATCAGCAGACGATGGATTTGAGATATTCCCATTCTATTTCTGTCACTGATCCTAGTTGTGCTCTTCAAATATTGGATTTCAGATATAATAAATAAATAAAACACAAGAAAAAAGCCAATATAAAAGATATCATGAAAGCTAAAAGCTTCTCTGATAAAGTATAAGCACATTGGATCTTCGAAAATATGTTAAATTGTAGGTCAAATAGATTAAAAAGGTTCGCTACCAACAACAGCATCTAGGAGAAAGACCTGTCAAACACACCGAGAAACCCCAAAAGAAAAATACGAGGCAATGTCCTTCAGATTCACGCACTAAGGGTTATTTGATGTCGTCTCTAGCATCCTCCTATCGACCAAAACATTTGTAAGCGTGTTTGAACAATCATAATATCAATTGCAAATCAAGAAACTGATAAGGAGAAGTACTGACAGTGATATCCGAAGTCCACAAGATCAAGTTGTCATGAAGCAGCTGCATGATCAATGTGCTATCCTTGTAAGATTCCTCACTCGGTGACCAACCTCCGAGATAGCCTCATCGAAAGCCTGTGAAAGACAAACGACAATGTAAATCTCACTACAGAGATTGGTAAGTAAGACTTGATTAAATCATAAAACTTAAATAAACATTAAAAATGTTAATATTGCAAAAATAGTAATGACATGTTATGTCTATAATCTGAGAGACGTAAGAAAACATTAGGGAGAGGTCCAACCAATTTTGACCACGAGAGTTTTAGATATAAGGTAAAAAGAATACAAGATTATTGATATGTTTGAACTTTTTTCATAGGCACTGCAGAATCAGAAGACCAGTGGTAAAATCATGGTATATATGGATGAAATGGATTGGTTTGGACAAATTTTGTCAGGCATTGCATGAGCAAAAGTTCATTTCCTTTTAAGCTTCAGCATTAAGACTCTTAGAAGACGGGCTAATGTATACTCTTCCAAGTCAAGCATCAAAACCACTTCATTAGTTTTAATTTTTCACATCTCATGTACCACAAGCCAACTTAGTAAGTAAAAAGCATCATCGATCTACAAAGCTTCTTGGTTATGTTCATACTAATCTACTATAGTATTAATCATCACAGCAGAGCATGCAGGACATCTTCGAAGGGACAAAGACTAACAAGTTTGCATGATTAGATTTTTCCCACACATTCAAACATAGATACATAACGATACACATGAGACATATCCATATGAACCACTACTTATTTGAGCAAATGCAATTCGACCATTAGTTTCTTTTTTCAAATTCTATTTCTCTTTCTCTATTCCCCAGTATTAGTTTGGTATCAGAATTAAAGGTTAAAGATAATGATAATACGAAATGAAAAAATAATTAGTGAAGGTAGTGACCATGAAGGTGATGTTGAATCCTTGAGATTATAGCTACAAAAATTGCTACGTAGTCTACAAGAAAAAAAATAAAATCATTAAAGAATTTCAGAGTAGAAATAATCATCATGAAAATGATGCCCAAATATTTGGTTCTGATGATGATACACCTTATTACCTAAGGGAGTCTGGAAGATTTTAGGCAAGGCATAGAGACCAAGATGAGTGATAGAACAAATACAACACAAAATTGAAAATTCTAGAGTTTGAAGGTAAAATCAATGTTGATGACTTTATTGATTGGCTTAATACGGTGGAAAGAATATTTGATTTTCATAAACCACCAGAACAAAAAGAAGTAAAACTTGTGGTACTCAAACTCAGAAGGAATGTATCTTTTTGGTAAAAAAATCTAAAGAAGTAAAGAGAATGTGAGGGGAAGAGTAATATCGTTACATGAGAGAACATGAAAAAGGAGTTGAAAAGAAAATACTTACCTAACAACTATAGGCAAGAAATATTTCTCAGAAGCCATGATTTTAAGTAAAGAGATCTTAGTGCGAAGAAGCAACAAAAGTTTGAAAGGGGTTCTCGATATGAGGCAAAAGATGGTTATACGGGAGGAGAAAATTTCAAGTCTACTCTCCAAAGTAAAATAGTATCGAAGGTGCAAGGCAAGATTAAAGGATTAGATGACTTTGGGTATATTGCTTTAGATTATCGAGGATTGTTATATTTGTTGAAGAGTATAGAGATGGAGAAAGAAATGAAGCTAATGATGAACCAAAATATGATGATCATGAGGAAGAGGTTACTTATGCTGATCACAATTTATTTTTTATGTTCTATGGTGAATGCAATGATGGATTAGAAAGGAGTGGTCATGTTTTGGCTCTAGTAATAGTAGAGGAGAATAAATATCATAAGGAGCCACTAGCATACATGAAACCAAACCTGAAGCAGTTTCAAAATATTGGAAGAGATTCCACATGGCCTTCCACTTTCAAGAGACATTCAACATCATGTTGATCTTATTCTAGGGGCTGTCTACCTAACAAGATAACCTACATAATGAGTCGCAAGGAGCATGAAGAACTTTAAAGACAAGTAGATGAGTTAGTGAAAAAGGGGTTGATTTAAGAGAGCATAAGTCCTTCTATAGTTCTAGCCTTGTTGGTGCCTAAGAAAAATGGTTCTTGGAGAATGTATATAAATAGTCACATCACCAATAAAATCATAATCAACTATCATTTTCCTATTCCAAGATTAGATGATTTACTTGATCAATTATATGGTGCTTCGATTTTTTCTAAAATTACTTAGAGGAGTGACTATCATCAAATAAGAACTGAGGCCTAAAGATGAATGGTAAACAATATTTAAAACTAGAGAAGGCTTATATGAATAGTTCGTTATGTTATTTGAGCTATCTAATGCTCCTAGCATTTTATAAGATTTATGAATCACATACTTAAACCATGCATTGGGTCTTCTGTTGTAGTTTACTTTGATGACATATTGCTGTACAACAAGAATGAGAAAGAGCATATGAATCATTTTAAGAAGATCTTTCTTATTTTGAGGCTGCAAAAGCTTTATGCTAATCTGAAGAAATGTAAACTTTTTACTCTTAGTGTGGTATTTTTGGGATATATTGTTTTAAAAAATGGAATCATCATGGATCAAAGTAAGGTAGAAGCTATTCTCAATTAGCCATCACCTACTTCATTACATAATATGAGGAGTTTTCATAGTTTAACTTCCTTTTATAGAAGATTCATCAAGGGTTTCAGCTCGATTGTTGCTCTGATCAATGAATTCCTGAAAGGTGATAAATTCAAGTGGACTACTGAGGATGATGAAGCTTTTGAGCTATTAAAAAGAAAGATAATCGAAGCTCCTATTTTGGTACTATCTAATTTTGACAAGGTGTTTGAGGTTAAATATGATAACTCTAATATAGGAATTGGTACTGTTTTGAGCCAAGAAGCAAAGCCCGCAATCTTTTTTAGTGAGAAGCTGAATGATACAAGGAGAAGATATTCTACTTATGATAAGGAGCCATTTATCGAGCTTTATATCATTGGAGTCAGTATCTTCTTGCGAAGTCATTTGTCCTATATTTTAATCATGAGGCATTGAAGTTTATTAATCACCATCACAAGCTAAACAAGAGGCATACAACTTGGGTGGAGTTTTTGTAATCTTATAACTTCAAATCTGGTGTTCAAAATATAGTTGTTGATGCATTGAGTAAACAATATTCTTTATTATGAGCCATGAAAGTTAAGGTGATTGGATTTGAGACATTCAAATATCTCTATGATAATGATATAGATTTTAGCTCAATATAGCAGAGTTGTAAATTAGGTTTTTTCAGTAATTTGTTATCTTTAATGGTTTTATTTTTTGAGCTAATGCCTTGTGTGTTCCATCTTGTTCTTTGAGACATGTAATTCTAACTAAAGCTTATGGTGGTGTTTTGAGAGGATACTTTGGTAGGGATAAGACTTTAACTCTTATTCAAACAAATTTTTATTAGCTTAAGATTTTTAGAGATATGGTGAGTAAAGCCATGCTGAGTATGTCATTTGAAAAAAATAACAAGCCAAAATTCAGGTTTGTACACTTCATTGCCAGTGCCTAATGCTCCATGGGAGGATGTGAGCCTTGATTTTGTCTTAGGACTACCAATAACTAAAAGGAATAAAGATTCTATCATAGTTATTGTTGACAGATTCTCCAAAATGTCTCACTTTGTTCCCTATAATAAATCAAATGATGCATCTCATATTACTAATTTATGCTTCAAGAAGATTATTAGATTGCATGACATCTAAAAACTATGGTGTATGATTAAGACTCAAAATTTCTTACTATTTTTGATGAACTTTATGGAGGAAGTTGGGTACACATCTTAATTTCAGTAGCTCTCATTATCCACAAACCTATGCAAACAAAGGTAACAAACAGAAGCTTGGGAAACTTACTTAGAAGCTATGTTGGCAAGATATTAAGTAATGAGATCTCATTCTTCCATAAATTAAGTTTGCCTACTATCATTTCATACATCATAACATTAGTAAGAGTCCTTTTGAGGTTGTTTATAGTGTTAATCGTATTGGTCTTTTAGACCTAGTCCCTCATTCTATAACTTAGCAATTTAGTGGAGATGCTAACGAGAGGGCTTAGCAAATAAAGAAGTTACATGATAGTGGTAAAGCAAAAATTAAGAAGCAAAATGGGAGGTACATACAAACTGTCAACAAACACAAAAAGCATATGAGGTTTAATGCGGATGATTTGATCTGGATTTATCTAAGGAAGGAGAGGTTTTCGCCAAGCAAATTTGAGAAGTTGAAACCATAGGTTGATGGTTCATTGAGGTACTTAAGAGAATTGGCGAGAATGCTTATGAGCTCAAACTACTTGAAGATTATGGGGTGTCATCAACATTCAATGTAGTTGATTTAAGTCCTTATTGTGGTGATGAAACAAATGAAGACTTGAAAATAAATATTTTTAAACCTAGGGAGATTAATATGAGAGTATCTAATTTGTTACAATCAGCACGTGTGGATCTTGTTAATCCTATGATATTCTCTATAGTCCATAATATTGTCCTATAAACCTTTAACCCAACCCACTCAAATATGATAGTTTAAGAGCATATTCCTTGGGCAAACTTAAAGCTATTTCAAGGTGCTTTCCTTCTTGACCAAGGAATGCATTAAAGTCGTTAGTTACCGGTTGTAAAGCATTTAGTTTTATAGTTCTCTATACATGAAGTGTTGTTTTATACACTAGTACTTATTTTGATATTATAGGGCTAGAAAGGAGTTTTAGAATATGCTGGTATTGGTAGAAGCTCTCTTTAAGTTCTCTCTTAAACTCTATATTTCTTAGATGTTTTCTTGAATGGTGAGTCTTTTGTTATAATTTTGTATCCTTGCTTAATATCCTTAGGGTGGTGAAATACCTATACCCCTTTCTGATTTTAAACTCGGTAGTGAACTAGTTATTTATTTTATGCAAGTATTATCTTGAGTTTATTTTTTTAATAAAAAATTATTTCAATAAGTGTAACTCGACCATTGGTTTCTTTTTTTGAATTTCATTCCTCTTTCTCCCTTCCCTAGTATAACCACATATGACCTGAGTCGACATATGACTACATACATCGTTATATATGAGTTCTAACAACTTCGTGGCTCTCTCTCTAGTTTCACTAAATGAAGAGTTAGTCAATTTCTCATAAAAGCAAGGTTCACAATTTGTGTATGACTTATAGTCAAATGGATCTAAGTATCTATTTTTCAGTAAATTTTGAATCTTTCCCTCATAGATATGACAGCCTACAATGTCACAGATATGCACTATTCACTTCATCTTGTTTTCTCTCGGACATAATTATATTCATGAAGTGTAGAGAAATGTCTAACATATATAAACTATTATTCAACATTCCTCTAGTGACTCATCATCCAAACTCAATGAACAATTATTGTTCTCAAAAACTAATTTACATCCCATAACCGTCAAACATGAAATGAAAATAATGTTTTTGATAATAGAAGGAACATAATAACATGAATCTAATGCAATAATAACTCCACCACGCATATGCAGGGTGACCTCATCAACCACAACTCTTGCTCCATTGCCTATCTTGAGGTCCATTTTATCTCTCGCCAATGCCCTAAGCCTTGTCATAACCTACAACAAATTACATATATGATAAGCACTCTTGGTATCTAATACCCATTGTGTTATCATAAAAATTTGACAAATGAAGACTAAACATAAATGTATATAAAGCTTCTTCAAAATTCTGTTTTGCCTTCTGTAAGGTATTCGTTGCAGTTCCTCGCCTAGTGCCTATTTTGCCGTCATGGAAGCACTAGCCTTTATCTTTTGTCGAATCTTTCTTAACAACCTTTGTCTTGCTTGATCTGCCCTTACCCTTGCCCATCTTAAGGAACTTATTCACATTCCTTTTCTTCTTAGTCTCAGCAATATAGAAAATTGGCTTCTCTTTTTTTATGGTGCTCTTAGTTTCCCTCAACATCTTTAGGTCTCAAACTTATTTATATTAAAGTTTATAATGAATTAAAAAAATGAATCTAGTAAGGATTGAAGTATAACATCAACATATTGGTTATCCTCTAGGATCATTCATAGACCTATGAATTTCTCAATCCACTTTATCCTCCTCAGAACATGGTTTTGGACCGATGTCCCCTTTGTCATCCTAACTCGGAAGAGACTCTTAGATATCTCATATTTTTTTAGTTCTTCCCTATTTCTTAAATAGCTAGTGAAGATGAAGAATGATGAAATTGACATATATACTTTTTTGGTATTTCTACAGCTCAGGAGCCATATATGCTAACATATAACACTTAACCAAAGTGGAATCATCTATATACTTTACATAGCTAGCGATCTCATCCTCGCTTGCCTCTTCCTCTAGTATGGACAAAATTGTGTAAAGTGTTGGGAAACTTCAGCGGGAGCATCACATGCACAACAAAAGATTAAAACAAAATCGGTTTCCTACGTAGATCAAAATTATAATGTAAAGATTGGTGAGAAGAAAAAGTCATAAACTAAAATCTACATCGTGTGAGAGATTGTTTACCTAGGGAGATTGTATATCACTATTTTTCCATATTCGGATAGAGAGGATGAAGGAGGTCAAATGTCCTCCTCTCTAACAATATCCATATGATGGATTGCTGCAGCAATACTCCTTCAATCGCAACCCCAAGTCCCATAACTTGTACTTAGAGGGATGGAAGAGAGTAAGAGGGGGCAGCTAAAGGTACAACCTATCATCTATATACCTCCACTTCTATTTATAGAGAGCCACCCACATAACTCTAATGGATCATGTCTTGGTAGTATTAGATCTTAATTGAATTACCCACTAACCTTGTATTATTGTATCTCTATTTAATAATCTCTTTTGGCCTCTAATTGGGTCTCATGCAAGGAGCCCATCAATGTAGAGTCTCATCTAATGAAAATAGGGGCTAATTAGATAACTTATATTAAATCCTTTACATTGAAGCATCCACCATAGCTATATGACCCTCTAGGCCCAATACCGAACTAGCCGTGAGTTCTACCTATCAGAACTCCTTCTAACTCTGTGAATTATTATCTCATAATAATTCATTCAACTCATCGACTATCATCCCCAGATGGTATAAGGGATCTTATCCGTTGGATATGTTTGTCCTCAATTATCATGTATGTATAATCCCTTATTCATCTAATATCCCAGAGATTATATACCGAGTATAATACTGTCAAGATACATGCGAAATCTATCTAAGTCTTACTCTAATTAGATTCTTTTAAAGAACTTCTCTCTTAATCCGACCAACCTAATCAGTGATTTACCTGAGTAAGAGCATACGAGATATTTCTATTATAATTTCGAGAGTGGATGATCCTCTATTGACACTCAATAGCCTTCGTAAGGTTAGCTACCTATCCCGATAATCGGTTGCACCAGATCTGGAACATTTAAAACCTGTAAGTTTGATGTCAGAGAGAAGTACCCAAACAACGCATCCTTGGTGTCTCAAGTCTAAGGACCAAATACACAACTAAGACTATGGAATCACTATCTAATGTAAGGTATCATTAACTATATAAAATTTTATAAATGATTAATCAATGAACTCATTCTTTAACGAGCACTTGTACTGTATCCTTAGTGTCTCCACATAAGTGGCTATGAGACCAACCACCGCCATCATATGGATAGGTATACAGCACGCTGGTCTATATAAGTATCTTAATGTCTCTCTCGAGCAACTTATGATTGGGATTATTTAGGATATGTGTTTAAAGACGAATCGATCTTATTATCGTGATCTCATCATGATCCAATTCCTATTGCACAAAACTAAAGATATCACAATATATATATATATATATATATATATTTAATAGATAATATAATTGAGAATATATTAATAAATAATAATATAAAAGTACTATGCAGTGAGTCACACGTGTCATCACTCATGTGATTGGCTTACAGGGCACCTGTAACCAGCAATCTCCCACTTGACCTAAAGGTAATCACCTCTATGTTTGATCCTCATTAGACCCTAGTGACACTCAAAGATAATATGAGCCAATGGCTTTGTTAGTGGATTCGTAATGTTATCTTCGAATGAATCTCTTTCAATTGCTATATCTTTACGGGCTATGATCTCTCTTATTAAGTGAAACTTTATCAGAATATGCTTAGACTTCTGATGAGACCTAGGTTCCTTTGCTAGAGCTATTAACCCATTAATGTCGTAGTATATGGGAATCCGCTCAGCTCGATCGACTCTCAAATCCGATTAACTTCTTCATCCACACCCATTCCTTTCTGCCGCATGTGTATTCTGTCTATGGGATCGAGTCAGCAGTAGTATCTTACTTAGAACTCTTCCAGCTTACTGCTTCTCCATTCAGGGCGAAAATATATCCTAAGTTTGACTTGCTATCATCAATTTCAGACTAAAAACTTGAGTTTGTATAGACCTCAACCTGGAGGCTACCTTCTCCATATACCGATAAAAGATCCTTAGTCATTCTCAAGTACTTAAGGATACACTTAATTGCCTTCCAGTGTTCCAAACATGGATCCGCCTGATTCCTATTTATGATACTAAGAGCATGTATTATATTAGGTCAAGTATATAGTATAGTATACGTGATAGACTCTATCACTTAAGCATATGATATTTTATCCATGTCCGTACATTCTTTAGGAGTCTCTAGGGATATCCTATGTCTCAACGGTATGAGACCTCTTTTGGAGTTCTCTATGCCAAACCTTTTGACAATAGAGTATATGTATCAAAGCTGGGACAGGCCAAACATCCTCTTGGATCTATTTCTATAAATCTGGATCCCCAAAGTATAGGATGCTTCCGCTAAGTTCTTCATGGAGAAGTTTCTAGATAGCCAAGCTTTTCTTGTGGAAAACATTCCTACATCATTCCTAATGATTAAGATGCCATCCACATACAACACCAAGAAGGTGATAGTGCTTTCACTTATCTTCTTATACACACAAGGCTCATCTTCGTTCTTAATAAAGTCATAAGATCTGATTGCCTTATCAAATCTTATGTTCCAACTTTGAAAAGTTTGCTTCAATCCATAAATGAATCTGACCGACTTGCATACTTTATCTGGACTCTCTCTGGATACGAATCCCTCTGGCTTGTATTATATACACCTCCTCCTCGAGGTTGTCATTGAAGAATGTCATTTTTACATCTATCTATCAGATCTCATATTCATAGTGTGTTATAATAGCCAAAAGAATTCTGATGGATTTAAGCATGACTACGGGTGAAAATGTTTCATCATAATTAACTTTTTGTCTTTGATGATATCCTTTAGCCACTAGTCTTACCTTATAGGTCTCCACCTTTCCATCTACTTTGATCTTCTTCTTGAAGATTTATTTGCAACCAATTGGTACAATACTCTTAGTTGCATCCACAAAGTTCTAAATCTTATTTTGGAGTATATGAAATCGATCTCAAAATTCATAGCTTCTTGCTACTTCCCAAAGTCTATACTCATAATAGCCTCATCATAGGTTTGAGGATCAACATCTTGAGAATCCTCTCCATAGATATGTCTTATATATCTTCAGAAGGGTGAGATACTCTGCTAGACCTGCGGAAAGTTGGAACTTGTGTGTTAGGTACCTGAACAGACTCAGACTCTAGAATGGTGCTTGAGCTAGGTTCTCCAACCTTGCTTAACTCTATCTCACTCTCACTGTTTTCATTAAGAATATGTTCCTTCTTAAGAAACATAATCCTTTTGGCGACAATAACCTTGTGGATCTTAGGATGATAAAAATAGTACCCATAAGTTTTCTTGGGGTATCCCACAAACTTGCACCATTCTATCATTGGTTTTAGCTTGTCGATATTGTGTATTTTAACATGGGCAGGGCAACCCCAAATCTTAACCATCTTAAGATCATACTTCTTTCCTTTCCATATCTCATATGGTGTAGACACTCTCGACTTTGATGGAACTCTATATAGAAGGTAAGTTATGGTCTCTAGGGCATATCCCTAGATTGAGATGGGTAGGTCAACGAAACTCATCATGGATCGCACAATGTCCAATAATGTGTGATTGCTCCTTTTAATATACTATTGAGTTGATGTGTATAAGAAGTTGTTCATTGAGATAGAATCCCGTGGTCCCTAAGGATATGGGTGAACTCTGTACTCAAGTACTCTCCTTCTCGATCTGATCGAAGAGTCTTTATACTCTTTCTAATCTGGTTATCTATTTCATTCTTATATTCTCTGAATTTCTCAAAGACCTCGGACTTATACTTTATCAAGTATACGTGTTTATATATAGAAAAATCATTAGTGAATATAATGAAGTATAAGTAACCGCGTATAGCCTGAGTCGACATGGGACCACATACATCACTATGTGTGAGTTCTAATAGCTCAGTGGCTCTCTCTCGAGTTTCACAAAAAGGAGAGTTGGTCATCGTTTCACGAAGGCAAGGTTTGCAAGTTGCATATGACTCATAGTCGAATAGATCTAAGTACCAATATTTCAGCAACCTTTGAATCCTTCCCTTATAAATATGACTAATCCTACAATGCCACAAGTATGCGTTGTTCACATTATCTCGTTTCCTCTTGAATGTATTTACATTCATGATGTATGGAGAAGTGTCTAACACATATGTCATTTATCAAGGTCCCTCTAGTGATAATCTCATCATCCAGAATTTTTAAACAACTATTATTCTCAAAAACTAATTTATATCTACTAATTTCAAAAAAGAAATGAAAATAATATTTTTGACAATATAGGGAACAGAAAAAAATGCATCCAATGCAATGATAGCTCAACCAAGCAGATGTAGGGTGACCTCCCCAACTACAACGACAACAACTCTTGCTCCATTGCCCATCTTAAGGTCTATCTCACCTTTAGCCAATCTCCTAGGTCTTGCTAAAATCTATAACATGTTACAGATATGATAAGCACTCCCCGTATCCAGTACCCATGTGTTATCATGAATATACCTGAAGCTTCTCCATGTTTTTATTTCACCTTGTTTGCAGGGCAATCCTTACAGTTACTCTTCCAGTGTCCATCTTTGTCGTAGTGAAAGCACTATCATTTATCCTTTATCGGATCTTTATTAGCAACTTTTGCCTTACCCGATCTTTCTTTGCCCTTGCCTTTCTTAAGGGTCTTACTGGCCGTCCTTTTCTTTTTGATCTCACCAATATAGAGAACTGGTTTCTCTTTATCGATGGCACTCTCAACTTTCCTTAATATCTTGAGGAGCTAAGGGAGAGTCACTTCAAACTTGCTCATGTTAAAATTTCTGATGAAGTGAGAAAAGAAATTTGGCAAGGACTGAAGTATAAGATCAATGCACAGGCTATCCTCTAGGACTATTCTTAGATCTATGAGTTTCTCGATCCACTCTATCATTTTTAGGATATGGTTTTAAACCGAAGTCCCTTTTATTATCCTGGCTTGGAAGAGACTCTTGGATATCTCATATCTTTGAGTTCTTCCTTGTTTCTCAAAACAACTGGCGAAGATGAAGAAGGATGAAATTGACATTGATGCTCTCATGTCGCCTTTGTAATTCGAGAGTTATGGAGGCAAACATATAGTATTTTACCAAATTAGAATCGTCTATATACTTCATAAGATATAGCACAAATAAAACCTCGAGTGACTCGATCAATTACATTAAGCTTGAAAGGTAGACAACTCTTGCCAATCACAACTCATTATAATTCCCATCATGTTCGACCTTCGAATCATCATGGTCTCAACTGCTCGGCCAATCATGAAGTTAAGCTAAGTCGACACCATTATTACAAGATGAGTTTGATTTAATAATATACTCTCGAGTGACTCGACCAAGCATACTATGTCCTCAGGTTACCGATGACATCTCTATGTCATAGGCAAGATCTCGGTTACGTAGATAGGTGAGCCTTAAGTGACTCAACTAACTCAACTTATATCGTGATTCAATTTCTTCCTATAATGATTGGAAAGCTATGTGAGTCAATCTTATTATCTCACGCTCACCGACTTAATATTATCATATGAGGGGTTTTTGTTTTGTCGTGTCATGCACATATATATTTAATATATTCTACATCGTATATATATATATATATATATATATATATATATATATATATATATATATATATATATATATATAGTAGGTGTATTATATATAATATATATACAAGTCACACCAGATGATTATGAGTCATCACCTAATATGATTAAGCCTGAGTTAATGGGCCTAATCACTCGATAGGATCTATAATCATAGACAAATGCATATTTGCTACCTCCCAAACTTGTAATATCAATTGGTCCAAATAAATCCATATAGATCAATTATAGTAGCATAAAGGTACTTATTTGATTTTTTTGATTTGAAGCTACTTTTTATTTGCTTTTATAATTGGTAAGTATCACATATTTTATCTTTAACAAACTTAAGGCTAGACAATCCTCTTACTGAGTCTTTACTTAGATTTGGTTGAGTAGTTTCATGCTTGCATGACTAAGTCTTCTATGCCAAATCTAAGTATCATCATTTAAAGCCGAAAAGCTTATTTCATCACAAAATTTTTTAATGTCAATAGTTTACACATTTTTGTTTCTTAAGACAATCAAAGATTTATTCTTATATGACATTTCAATTATATAAGTATTAGATTCAAATTTAACAATATATCCTTTATCACATAATTGATTAATACTAAGTAGATTATGTTTCAAGGCATCAACTAATAGCACATCTTCAATCAAACGGTTTGATATGTTACCTATGGTTCCTTTCCCAATAATTTTTCCTTTGTTATTGTCTCCGAAGGTGACAACTCCTTTATTTAGGCTAGTGAGCTTAGAAAATTAAGTTGGATCTTTAGTCATGTACCTTGAGCATCTACTATCAAGGTAACATTTGGTGCTCCTAGCTTTAGTTTGGAGATAAACCTACAAGAAAGATGATTTTAATTTAGGTACCCATTTTATTTTGGGTCCCTCATGAAGAGCTTTACCTAATTTACCTAATTTACCTAATTTGTGTAGACTATATTTTTTAAATAAACATTTATTGGCTTTATGTCTTGACTTTTCACAAAAATTATATTTGATTTTTTATGGTAGATTTAAAGTGGATTCTTTAACAAAAATGGTTGACTTTTGTAAAATGTTACCAATATAGCATATACCTTTTCTTCTATTAACATGACCCTTATTAGCAATGATCATATTTAGGGATTTATTTCCTATTTCAAAATTTTCTAATGTTGATTGCAATACAATATTTTCCTTTCTAAGATCTTCTAAACTTTCACATTTGATGCATGAACTATGTGATGATGATGCTACATATATTTATTCAAATTTACTAACTAGTAAATCATGATCTTTCTTAAGCAATTTATAAGACTTAATAATTTTTTTAAACTCATCATAAAGCTCATGAAAAATAGTTAACAATTCAGTAAAAGAAATATTAGACGACTCACTTACCTCATCATGGATGGCCATGAGACTATACTTGGCAACTTCTTCCTTGGAGTGGTCTTCTTCATCCGATGAGCTTTAGTCAATCCAAGTTATCGAGAGAGTCTTCTTCTTGTGGGATGCCTTCTTTTTTAATTGAGGACACTCATTTTTGAAATGTCTAGGTTTCTTACACTCAAAGCATATAATGTTATCCCGTTTTGGTTCGTTTTTATTTTTATAATTTTTATTCATTTTCATAATTTTTTTTGATTTTTCTTGTCAATAATATAATATCATTGTTCTTATCTCTCGAGGTTTTACTCAAGGAGTCATCAACAGTTCTTAGTGCTAAATCCTTCTTGTTCTTTGGAAGAGGTTCTTTAAGTTCATCATGATCTTTACAACTCAGTTCATAAGTCATAAGTGATCCAATAAGTTCTTCAAGAGGAAAATTATTTAGATCTTTAGCCTCTTGAATTATAGTTACTTTACGATCCCAACTTTTGGAAATAGATCTTAATATTTTACTAACAAGTTTAAAATTAGAAAAATATTTATCAAGAGCTTTAAGACCATTGATGACATCCATGAAACTGGTGTACATGTCTCAAATCGACTCACTTGGTTTCATTCTAAATAATTCATAATTATGAACTAAAATATTAATTTTAGACTCTTTGACTTAACTAGTGTATTCGTGTGTGATTTCAAGTGTATGCCAAATATCATAAGCAGTATCACAAACAGAAACTCGATTAAATTCATTCTTATCAAGTACACAAATAAGATATTAATTATTTTTATATTTAAAGAAAAATTCTTCCTTTTCAAATCATTTATTTCGTTCATTGGTTTAGAAGATTTTTCAAAATCATTCTCAACAATGTGCTATAAATCAAAATTCATAAAAATGAGAAAAATACGCATACTTGTTTTCCAATACTTGTAATCCATCCCATTGAACATAGGAGGATATGTAATAGAATGCCCCTTATTCATACCAAATGAAGCCATTTATTCACTTGATTGTTTAGTCCAATGAGTAGAACCTCACTCTGATACTAATTGTTAGGATCAATTGGCACTAAGAGGGGGGCTGAATTAGTGCAAGTGTAAAAATTTTGGTTTAAGGAAAACTTTTATTTTAAATACAATCGAGAAATTAAAAGTGTTTCTTAAAATTAGAATACGTAAGTGAATCAAAATTAAGATTGAAATTTTGATTTAGCTAATGAATGCATAAATTAAGTGAAATACACTTATAGTTTATAGTGGTTCGTAAAAAACTTGACCTATGTCCACTTCCCGAGTCCTCTTTGTCGAGGTCCACCAGAGTCCATTACCGATTTTCTTTGGGTGAAGACTAAATCTTTACAAGCTTTTCAATCTCAACTCATAAGGAAAATCTCTTACAGGAAATACAACACTTGCCTTATTCCCTTTCCCTTTTTCTTTTTCTTGTACACTTTTTAGCATACTTTTTTATAGATTTTTTGCCCAATGACTTGTGTGAATGCTTGTGCAAAATGTAAGAAAACTTGGAGTATTTATAAACCCCAATTGGTTTTAGAAATGGAGATAAAATTTAAACGTATTTAAAAAATCCGAGTATGGGTGGTACAAATGTTGATGGTACAACCGCTGACTTGGGCGATACAACCGCCGCCCACCGGCAGAACAACCACCGCCTATCGACGATACAACCGTCGGAAATCTTGAAAAAGTGATTTCCTTCACTCTTTCAATCCTGACTTATACCTTCTATTGACCAATTCTCACCAATTGAGCTCGATCTGAGCTCAATCCAAATCCTTAGTGGATCCGGTTACCTCACATTGAGTTGATTTGGATTCCTTCTAAATCAAACTCAATTAGGACTCAATCGCTAACGATGACTTATTGATTACAACCATAAGAACCATCAAGCTAAAGAATGACCTAACTCCCACCAATTCGGTAGCCTCCGGTATTCTTGCAATGAGTCTTACGATCTTCTTCCATGATCTCCTAGTATGTTCCCAGTGAGCTTCCTGATCCTTTCGGCGAACTCCTAGTGAACTCTCCTAAAATTGTCAGAACCTTGGCCTGATGCCCAAACTTGATTCTAGCATATCATTTGGTTATAGCTTATTTTTTTTATCGTAGTTAGACTTACATTACTTCATCTAACACATAATTAGATTAAACACTCATCAATTAATTTCATTATCAAAATCCAATATTCAACAATGGTACTGCTAGAGCCTAGATTCCTAACCTCTATTCACGGTGGTATCGCCCGATGCTAGCGATGGTACCGCCAGTACCCAAAAACTCAAGGATTTGAATTTTGGCTCCAAGATTTGAAGCCATTTGGAGTCTATAAATATTCTATATATTCTTGCTTGGAATAACAAGAGCTGAGATCATAAATTTGAGGTTTATAGTGTGAGGAAAAATTGAGTTCCCTTCTCTAAAAGCTTATAGGTTATTCTAAGGGAGAGTGTGAGGGAATACTTGTAAAGGGTTGTAAAGGTTCATCCTAAGAGAAAAGGAGAAAAAGTTATAAGGGGTGATTGATCTTCGCCCATCAGAAAAAGATCAATAGTGGAAGCCGACAATCTCTAGTGAAGAGGAATCGGGAGTGGATGTAGGTCACGTGGGCCGACCAAATCTGGTTTGCATCTCTTTTCATTCTTTTCATTCTTATTACTTATTGATTCACTTGCTAACTACTTTTAAGAATGATATTGTGAGGATCGAGTTGGCATTAATCGAATAATAATGTCTAAAAGAAATATCCACTTTAAGTAACCACATGACCGAAAATAACAATTCTAAGAATTAAGTATAATATATAGTAAGAATTGCATACCTTTATAACAAAATTTTTCAGATTATCATGCAACCACCCAGTAGAAACCACATGTTCATAACTCTCCATCGATCAAGTTTCAATGTAATAATTTCCTCTTAATCCTCTCAATTAGCCTCCTAAATTTAATTAAGTCCACAAATCATAGCTTTGGTGAGTTTCAGAGAGTGAAAATGTTAAAATAAGAGAGAGATGTGAGTGAAAAAGAATTTAAAAGAGCTCAAAAAATTGAGAGAGATAAATGGTTTGAAAACCCTTTTCTAAGTCTCAAACGATCAAATTGATCATTTGAAATAGGATAATTTCAACCCTTGATCCATGACGATCAAAATCTGATCGTTTTCGATTGGTATAGATTGGTAATGATGATATTTCAATTGATATTGCCAGGTACAAATCGATAATAAACGAAATCTGAGCGGACTGACTAGTATTGATCAGTAACAAATAGATTTTGATCGTTACTACCGGAACAAACCCTATATTGCCCACTACAAGGTCTAGTGATTGATACTGCACGACAAAGAGTAGTCCATGTATCGACATCCTATTAGACTAGTGTAACACATGTACTAATATAGCAAACCTGATTCTCAAGCATCACTTTAGTACTTAGCAGTCAAAGAAATATAAACAAATAGATATAAAAGAAATGCTTAAAACATAGAAAAAAACATGTTAAAACTAAAAACTATATACATACAATGTGCCTTTGTAAAGGTTAAAAAGGGAAGACTGAATTAATATGCTCAAAATAGTGGATGCTAGATAAAAAATGTTCAATCAAATACCTCAATAATACAATGTCTGCTTGAACTATAATAGATTTTGATGGCCATTTATTTATAATTTATACATTAAACAAATATTTAAATATACACCTTTATAGTAGCATTCATCTTGAGGAGATTCGACAACATATAATGGGTGAGAGCTAAATAGTTAAAGAGTGGTGGCAATTTTTTTATAGTATAACTACTCGTGTCTTAAATATCATAGTATGCATTATTTTTTAAATTATTCAAAAGATTCAAGTTCAAAAAATATAGACTTGCAAAGTCATAAGTCAAGTTACAAAGATTTTTTTTAAAGAAAATATACTTTAATTAATAGATAAAATTCTTTAGATAGAGACAAAGATTCTAGTTATAAAAACATCTCTTAGATTTTAAATTTAAAGATAAGATTACGTATATTGATCCTCCCAGACCCCACAATGGTAGGGTCCTCATGCACTAGGTATGTCTTTATTATAGATTTTTTTCTCATAAAACAAGTTTAATTTAATTAAAAGATAAAATTTAGATTTTTAGTTTGAAAAGACTTCTTGTATACTTTAAATACTCTATATAAAAGAAGTGCTTAATAAAAGAAACTATAAACTATCGTGAACTAATAAAAAAATGAAAAACAATTTTACAACCTGCCATGCAAATCATCTCACACCATCATACGCATGTCAATACCTAAAATTATAAATTGAATATACTATTTTTAAAGCATAATATATAACTTAAATTATAAATTTCTAGAAATAACTAGATGTTAGTATTACCTAAAAACTTTAAAATTTTCAAATAAATCAAGTCTTATTATTTGGAGGTAACAATTAACTTTCGCATCATACCAATTAATATGGGCAGCACATACTAGTCCACTAGCGGATCGATATATGGACTGCCTCCTACTAGGTGATACCCTTGACAGAGCCCTGTATCAGATGATAAGAGACTGTTTTCGTCTTGTTACCATCCAAAACAGGTTGATAACGATCGATTTTGACCGTCGCTGGCTGCTACCGGGTGGTATCAACCTTGCTACAGCCTGGTTACGACGAGAAAGAGGGAGAAGAAGAATGATACATCTGCGACCGAGGAACCTCGAGATGATGCCGTGGATGAGGAGAACCTCGTGAGGTGATGGATTCTTCGTTGCGGTCTTCTTCTCATCCGCATCGGGAAGAGAAAATGAGGCGACGTCACCTCTTTTATTTAATTTTTTATGTTATACACACACACACACACACACACACACACACACACACACACACACACACACACACACACACACACACACACACACACACACACACACACACACACACACACACACACACACACACACACACACACACACACACACACACACACACACACACACACACACACACACACACACACACACACACACACACACACACACACACACACATATATATATATACTTAAGTATCATTTACAAGTTCAATTTCACATAATCGAATAGGAAATTATTCGTTGCAAGCCTTGATAATTATATCATTTACAAGTTAAATTCCACATAATCGAATAGTAACTTCTAAAAGAAATATCAACTTAAGTAACCACATGACCGAAAATAACAATACTAAGAATTAAGTATAACATATAGTAAGAAGTGCAAACCTTTATATCAGATTGTTTTAGATTATCATGCAACCACCCGATGGAAACCACATTCATAACTCTCCATCGATCAAGTTTCAATGTAATAATTTCCTCTTAATCCTCTCAATTAGCCTCTTAAATTTGATCAAATCTATAAATCGTAGCTTTGGTGTACTTAGGAGAGTGAAAATATCAAAATAAGAGAGAAGTGTGAGTGAAAAAAATTTAAAAGAGTACAAAAGATTGAGAGAGTGAAATGAGTTGAAAGAGGAGAAAAGTGTTTAAAAATCCTTTTCTAAGCCTCAAACAATCAAATTGACCTTTTGAAAGCAGGATAATCTCAACCCATGATTAGTAACGATCAAAATTCGACCGTTTTTTATTAGTAGATAAAAATGTTCAATCAAATTCCTCAATAATAGAATGTCCAACCGCTTGAATTATAATAAATTTTGATGATCATTTATTTAAAATTTATACATCAAACAAATATTTAAATATACCCCTTTATAGCAACATACATCTTGAGAAGGTTCGACAGCACATAATGGGGAATTCAGTCAGAACTAAATAGTTAAGAGTGGTGACAATTTTTTATAGTATAACAACTAATGTTTTAAGTATCATAGTATCCATTATTTTTTTTAAATTATTCAAAAGATTCTAGTTCAAAAACATAGACTTCTAAAGTAATAAGTCTTGAAAGTTGCATAGATTCTTTTTTCTTGTAAAGAAAGTGTAATTTAATTAATAGATAAAATTCTTTAGATAGAGATAAAGTTCGAGTTATAAAAATATCTTTTAGATTTAAATTTAAAGATAAAATTATGTATGTTCATCCTCCTTAGACCTCACATTGATACGATCGTCATGCACTTGGTATGTCTTTATTATAGATTTTTTCTCATAAAAAATTTTAATTTAATTAACAGATAAAATTTGGATTGTTAGTTTTAAAAGACTTATCTACTTTAAATACTTTACATAAAAGAAGTGCTTAACAAAAGAAACTATAAACTATTACACAAGTGAACCCAAAAAAAGATATAAAATAATTTTGCAACCTACCATGATAATCATCTCACACCAACGTACCCATGTCAATACCTAGCATTTATCTCGGCAATTGAATATACTATATTTAGAGCATTATATATAACTTAAAATTATAAACTTCTAGAAATAACTACATGTCAATATGTGATGCACCCTAAAATTTCTCTCTTATGACCAATAGTATCACTTTAGAACTTTAAATTATTCAAATAAATTTAATATTATTACTTATAGGTGATAATTAACTTTCACATCATAATGGCTAATATGAGTGATACATACTAGGCCTGGCTGCAATGAGAAAGAAGGTGAAGAAGAATAAGACGTTTGCGACCTAAGAACCATGGGACGATGTCACAGATGAGAAGCTCACGAATAGATGACTTCTTCGCTTCGATCTTCTCCTCATTGCGACAAGGAAAGAGAAGGCCTTGATGATGTAGTCAATGCTTCTCCTCATCTATATTGGGAAGAGAAAACGAGGTGACGTCATCTATTTTTTTATAATTTTTTATATTATAAATATATATAAATATATATCATAAAAAATAAAAAAACATATCGAGTAGTACGCTCATACCACATAGTACCAAGCAAAGCTCAAAATGTCGGTACAATACGAAATTATGAGCCTTGATAATTATATCATTTACAAGTTAAACTCCACATAATCGAATATGAACGTCTAAAAGAAATATCCACTTAAGTAACCACATGACCGGAAATAACAATTCTAAGAATTAAGTATAACATATAGTAAGAATTGCATACCTTTATATTGGTATTTTTCAGATTATCATGCAGCCACCCATTGAAACCACATGTTCAGAACTCTCTATCGATCAAGTTTCAATGTAATAATTTCCTCTTAATCCTCCCAATTAGCTTCCTAAATTAGATCCAATCCATAAATCGTAGCTTTGGTAAGTTTAGGAGAGTGAAAATGTCAAAATAAGATAGAGATGTGAGTGAAAAAGAATTTAAAAGAGTTCAAAAGATTGAGAGAGTAAAATGAGCTAAAAGATGAGGAAATGGTTTAAAAACCTTTTCTAACCCTCAAATGATCAAATTAACTGTTTGAAATAGGATAATCTCAACCCATGATCAGTAACAATCGATAGCCGACCGTCTTTTATTAGTACATACCTAGTGGAAACCATATGTTCATAACTCTCAATCGATCAAGTTTCAACGTAAAACTTTTAATCCTCCCAATTAGCCTCCTAAATGTAATAATTTCCCAGCTATATAAAGAATTTAGAACAACAAAAAAGCAAGAACAAGAGAAATAAAAAAAACTAAACTAGAAAGATGATGATATACTTTCTTCTCTTACCTAATATCAAGCAGAACAAAAATAACATGTGGCTAATAAGGAGATAAAGAAGAAACCAAGGTCAGTAATAGCGATAGGTACTATGCGTATCAAGGATATGTCTGCCAACAGGTCGGTATGCGGACCACTCGCTACCGAGCGGTACCACCAATTAGGGCTGTTTCCACGTTGTTACTATTCGAAATCAACCGATAATGATCGGTTTCGACCATCGTCATCTACTGTCAAGCAATATCAATTGAGGGAAAAGGAAGAAGATAAAGAAGAAAAGAGCGAACCTAGAGATCTGACGATCACTCTCTCTCAATGATCTTAATCCGTCGCCCGTGGGGAGAAGAAGCCTCGACGAGGCTTCATAGGGAGAATAAGCTTCGGCGATCATGGAGAGAAGAAAACATCATTTCTTCTCCCCACACAAGGAGAAGAAATGAGGGCACGAAGCCTCATCAACGTCGTTGAGGCTTCGAATGGTGCGTAGGCTTCTCGCTGAGGCTTCGCAAGGATGTTTCTTCTCCTCGCGCGCCCTTTTTTATTTTTTTTTTCAAATTTTATTATTATTATTCAAATATTATTATTTAAATTTTATTATTATTATTCAAATTTTATTATATATATATACATATATATACCGATCGATCCATCATATCGCTCAATATATTTATACGATATCATATCGAGTTGAGCTTGATATGTCGATATGATACAAGATGATGAATCTTAGAAGAAACAATATCTAAAGAACCATATAAGGAGAATAGAAAGTCTCAGAAATGGAAGATATCTAAAGTGGCTTACAAGGATAACGAAACATCACACTCAAAAATGGAAGATAACAATCAAGCACTCAAAACAAAGTATGTCATCTACTACTTAGCAAGAAAACGAAATATTTGACCTTAAACGCAAAATACAAAAGGAATACAGATAATACGATAGAAGACCAACAATATCACTGGATTGGAGTAAAAGTTCCATGCTTCTAATAAAACTACCCGTGGAGTTAAGCAAACAACTAAATTGACTAAGGAAAGAAAGATCAACCAACAGAGGAAGATAGGCAAACAAAACAAAGAAAGAAATTTCACCAAAAACGTTCTGATCTTTTCAAACATAGGAAGTAAATCATCAGACAACTCTTAGAATTAAAAAGCTTTCAATGCATGAACAGAAGAAACAACAACGAAACAAAAACCAAACAAAGGCTAGAAAACCACACCAAGAAAAGAAAATTTTGTGATAATCCAGAAGAATAAGATGGGAAGGACTAGTCTTGCATTCTTGAATCCTCAAGTAATTAAAAGGATCGAACAACTAGCAGCAAATAAAACCAAATAAATCCTTCAAGAAACAAAAATTGTTCTACAATTGTGAAGCATGAGATCAGAAGTACCGATCAAGAATTCTTGACTCTTGAATCCTTGAAGGAGAATGCAGAAATCCGTGAAGGAGAATGCAGAAATTGGATAGATTGATCAAAGATGCACCAAATGTTACCTTAGAAACATTGAGGTCAAAGCAATGCCAATTAAAACACATCAAGAAAAGAAAATTCAAAGAACCATGAATGCTATCATCAAAACAAAAACAAACAAAATCAGGTAAACCCACTAAGATAAGAAAGTTGTGTTCACATTAGAAATCTTGAATACTTTTAACTACTTCAAGATAGATCAAATACCCACAAATAATTCCTCCAGAACACCACAGGACAAACAAAACCAAAGAAAAGGACCAGCCCTGCCTTCTCAATCCTTGAATTAAGCCAAAATCGGATGGATTGATCCAAAATCCAAGACTGTAGTTGTCACAGCGCAAGAGAGGAACAAACAAACTCAGATAAAAACTTGTTCGAAGAGGAAACTACATCATTATTTCAAAGTGTGAGGGAAGTATCAGTCTAGTCTTCTTGTTCTTAAAAATCAGAAGAAAGACACTCCTTAGAACACGGTCTGACAAGACATCTAGTGGGCAGGTCATGCACAAAGAACAAGAGAGAAAATGGTAGGAGACATTAGTGAGTTAAAACTTGAGATTATGCAAGAAATCACATATAACCTTGGCAAGAAATCACATATGTAACGAATACACTTGTGTTAGAGATTATGCATACCTTGACATCCCTCCTCATCTAACCTTTTCAGAGCCATGTTATCCACCTCTAAGAGCCTCTGATTTGGACATCCCTCGACATTCCTTTTTCCAAGGCAAACGTTGATCCTCTCTAAGAAAATCCTAAGTGGAGGCTACAGTAGTCGTCCGTGAGTTGCAATCGTCAGTTACAAAATAAAGAGAATAGAAAAAGAAAGAAAATAATAGGAAGAGAGAAGTTTTTGGGAATATCCATTAATGAAACTTATTCATATTTGATCTAAATTTTCTATAAAGAATCTTCACAGTAACCTCTACAATCTTAATGATATTAATGTATAATCTATCCTCTTTATGATAGTTTCCTATAATATCTACTTGGTGAGATATGATATTTATCTATTATGAGATCTATATATTTTGATGATACTATCTCATTTGTAAACCAAGACATATATTCTTGATGTTATGGTGATTCTCTAGTTGTCTAGAGAAGCTTCATTGTAAATCTATTATCATAGTAGTGATAGTGGAAGTTAAGTAGACTATGGTCCCATAATTTTCTCGCATTGGATTTTCCATGTTAAAATTTAGTGTCTCACTTTGTGGATGATTTATTATCTTGTTCTAGTTAATATTTGTCTTTGATAATAAGTTAGTAAGTTTGATGAGAATCCCATTTTGATACACAATGAGGGAAATATATTATTCTGCATTCAATAGTTTTTTCCCAACAAGTGGTATTAGAGCACAGACTATTTGGTATAATTTTTCTTGTGTGATTGAAATGGAAGAATCAAATGATATGATTAAATTGAACTCATCAAATTATTCTACTTGAGGCGTATGATGGAAGATTTGCTTTATTGCAAAGATCTGTATAAGCCAATCAAAGTTAAAGTAAAACCTTCTACTATGGATGGTGAAGAATGGAAAGTACAATACATAAAGGCTATTGCCTATATTAGAAGATGGATGGATATAAATCTGTATGAGCATATTTATGATGAAACCAGAGTTGATGTTGTTTGGCAGAGGTTAGAAAATCTTTTTGCAAAGAAGACAATGGGAAACAAAATTCCTCTCCTCAGAAGGCTTGTCAATTTAAAGTATAAAGATGATGGTAATATTATTGAGCATATAAGCCTGTTTCAGAGTCTTGCAAACAAGTTGGTTACTATGAAAATGAATATAGATAATGAGATGCAAGGCCTGCTACTCTTCAGTTCTTTACTAGAAAGTTGGGAAACATATGTGGTGATAATTTTTAATTCTATGTCAGAGGGGACTCTAACTATATATATAGTTAAAGACAATTTGCTAAATGAAGATGCCAGAAGGAAAGAACAAGGAGAATCTTCTTCTGGTGCACTTGTTATTGAAAAACAAGAACGACGTGGAAGAAGTCATAGCAGAAATCCATATGGTTATAGAGGAAGATCCAAATCCAAAAGAGATATTAAGTGTTTCCACTATAACAAGCTAGGTCACACGAAGAAAGAGTGTAGGTTCTAAAAGAGAGAACAAAATGAATGAAAGAAAAATAAAAAAGAGACTAATACAGTTGCTATTGAAGGTGATATTGTTATTATTTATGATGATGGATGTGTTAATCTTGCAGCTCAGGACAGTAACTAAGTAATTGACTCTGGTGCTTCTTTTCATGTTACTTCTCTTGGTGATTTTTTCAGATCTTACACTGTTAGTGATTTTGACAATGTCAAAATGGGAAATAGTGATACATCTAAGATTGTAGGTATTGGAGATATTTGCTTGGAAATCAATATTGAGAGCAAATTGGTGCTCAAAGATGTAAGACATGTCCCAAATATTCGTCTAAACTTGATATCTATAGGGAAACTTGATAATGAGGGGTTTATGCATTATTTTGGTGAAAGAAAATGGAAGCTCACTAAAGGTTCTCTAGTTGTGGCAAAAGGAAAAAAGCAGAACTCCTTTTATGTTATAGAGGCTAAGCTACACAAAGGAGAGATTAATGCAATCCAAAAGGATGAAAGTATATATCTTTAGTATAAAAGGCTTGGTTATGTAAGTGACAAGGGATTTCAAACTCTTGCTAGAAAGCAGTTCTTACCCAAGCTATAAGGTAAATCTCTTAAAACTTGTGATCATTGCTTAGCTGGAAAAACATATAGAGTTGCCTTTCATACTTATCTATCATCTAGAAGATTAAATGTCATTGATTTGATTCACACCAATGTCTGTACTATACAAACTAGAACTCTTGGAGGTGCTCTTTATTTTATTACTTTTATTGATGACTATTCTAGAAAAGTTTGGGCTTTTGCTTTGAAATCTAAAGACTAGGTACTCGATGTTTTCAAAGAGTTTCATGCCAGTGTTGAAAGAGAAACTGGAAAAAAACTGAAGTATATTCGAACAGATAATAGTGGTGAGTACAGGGGTCATTTTGAAAATTATTTCAGGTTTCATGGTATCAGGCTTTAGACGACAGTTCCTAAAACTCCTCAGCAAAACGGTATGGCAGAAAGGATGAATAAAACTATTGAAGAAAGGATTAAGTGCATGCTTTCCTATGTCAAGTTACATAAGTCTTTTTTGGGGGAGGCTATGAGAACTACAGTTGATCTGATAAATCTTTCTCCATCAGTTCTTCTGAATGATGATGTTCCAGAGAGAGTATGGAAAGGGAAAGATGTATCTTATGATCACTTAAGAGTCTTTGGGTGTAAAACATTTGTTCATATTCCTAAAGATGAGAGATCAACGCTTGATAATAAGACAAAAGCATGCATTTTCTTGGGATATGGTCATGAAGAGTTTGGGTACAGATTATGAGATCCAGTGAATAAAAAGATTATCAAAAACAGAGATGTCGTATTTCTTGAAGATAAATTATTTAAAGATGGTGATAATGTTGAGAAACAAAATACATCTGTTTATACTCCTTGGAGTTTGAGCCCAGTTCCTCCACCTATTGTTCATGATGATTAAGGGGGAGATGGACAAGAAGATGGTGATAAGAATATTAGTGATGATACTCCTACAGTTGTTGAAGCTGATCCAACCGAACAAACTGAGTAAGCACCTCCACCACCAGATGAGATTTCACTGGGAAGATCTACAAGAGAGCGAAGACCATCTACAAGATATCCGCCACATGAGTATGTTATGTTAACTGACAGTAGAGAACTAAAAACTTACTAAGAAAATATTTTACATGAGCACAAGAATGAGTGGGTTAAAGCCATGCAAGAAGAGATGGAATCCTTGCTTGAGAACTACACCTATGACTTAGTAAAGTTGCTTATAGGGAAGAAAGCTCTTAAGAATAAATGAGTTTATAAATTGAAGACTGAAAATAATATCTCACAACAAAGATATAAGGCACGGTTAGTTGTGAAAGGATTCAGTCAGAAAAAGGATATTGATTTTGAAGAAATATTTTCTCCAGTGGTAAAAATATCTTATGTCTGAGTTATTTTTGGTTTAGCTGCCCATTTGAATTTAGAAATAGAACAACTTGATGTGAAAACTACATTTTTACATGGGGACTTAGAAGAAAAAGTTTATATGGAGCACCTAGAAGGTTTCAAAGTCAAAGAAAAAGAAAATCTAATATGTAAGCTTAAGAAAAGTTTATATAGACTCAAATAGGTACCTATTTGAGCCAAGCTTAAGACAATGGTACAAGAAGTTTGATTCCTTTATGATGAGCCAAGGGTATAATAAAACCACATTTGATTATTGTATGTTTACAAAAAAAAAATTTAGATGATGATTATATTATTCTCCTGCTATATGTTGATGATATGCTGATTATTGACCATGATGCTGGTAAAATTGAGAAGCTTAAGAGGGAACTAAGTAAGTCTTTTACTATGAAAGACTTAGGATCGGTGAGACAAATTCTTGGCATGAAGATTCTTCGTGAGAGAAAGAATATAAAGATTTGGTTATCTCAGGAGACCTACATCGAAAAGGTTCTTGAAAGATTCAACATTAATAAAGCCAAACCAGTTTGTTCTCCACTTGTAGGTCATTTCAAACTAAGTTTAAAATAATGTCCTACAAGTGAGAAAGAAAAAGAAGAAATATCCAAAGTGCCTTATTCATCAACAGTAGGCAGTTTGATGTATATTATGGTTTGCACTAGGCTAGATATAGCTTATGCAGTTGGAGTTGTCAGTCGATTTCTCTTTAATCCTGGTAAGGAACATTGGATATCAGTAAAATGGATCTTAAGATATTTAAGAGGTACTACTAGGTTGTGTTTATGTTTTGGCATTGGTAAACCTGTGCTAGAGGGTTACACAGATGCAGACATGGTTGGTGATATTGATTCTAGAAAATCCACATCAGGGTTCTTGATGACTTTTGCAAGGGGAGCAGTCTCTTGGCAGTCTAAGTTACAGAATTGTGTTGCTCTATCGACCACAGAAGTAGAATATATAGCAATTACTGAAGCTTATAAGGAAGTTTTATGGATAAAAAATTTTCTACAGGAATTGGGTTTAAAACAGGAAGGATACACTGTTTACTGTGACAGTCAGAGTGCCATCCACCTTTCTAAGAATTCAACATGTCATTTTAGATCCAAGCATATTGATGTAAGATATCATTGGATTCGTGATGTGCTTGAGATGAAAGAATTATATTTAGAAAAAGTGCATACCGATGAGAATAGTTCAGATATGTTTATATAGTCATTGCCTAAAGAGAAACTTGAAGCATGTAGACAGAGAGCGAGCTTAGTACAACCCACCATATAAGCTGGAGGGGGAGAATTGTTGGGTCCAACCCATAGGTGGGCTTGGACTGGTTAAACTTACCTTTATGAAAAAAAAAAGGTAAAGTGAGAAAACCCTAACTAAGTGGAGGCTGTGGTGGGCATGGGTGAGTTGCTATCGGCAGTTGCAGAAACAGAGAGCACAGTGAGGAGAAAGAGAAAGAAAAGAATAGGGAGAGAGAGAACTTTGGCAAGATCGAATGGTGAAACTTTCTCAGATTTGGTCTAAATTTTATATAGAGAATCCATGCAGTAAGCTCTATAATCCTAATGATATTGATCTATAATCTATCCTCTCTATGATGGTTTCCTGCAATATCTACTTGGTGAGATTTGGTATTTACCTATTGTAAGATCTATATATTTTGATGATGCTATCTCATTTGTAAACCAAAACATATATTCTTGATGTTGTGGTAATCTTTTAGTTGTCTAGAGAAGCTTCATTATAAACCTATTATCATAGTGGTGATAGTGGAAGTTAAGTAGACTACGGTCCCGTGGTTTTTTCCGTATTAGGTTTTTCATGTTAAAATTTAGTGTCTCACTTTGTGGATAATTTATTATCTTATTATGATTAATATTTGTCTTTGGTAATAAGTTGGTAAATTTGATAAGAATCCTATTTTAATACATAGAGGAAAAAATTATTATTTTGTATTTAATAGTTTTTTCCCAACATGTTTTTCTACTAACCCAAATCAAGAAAAAATATGATTATGCCACGACCCCTAATAGAAGAGTCAAAGACATCCTTACCATTAGTGTTGGATGGTGAGATTATGGCAATAGATCAACTTGTGAGAACTTGCTTTTGTATATGGTTACTTATTGTGATGAGCAGCATCCCCAACTCAGGATCTTAACATATTTAACTGATGCCTCCTACAAAAACTAAGGATATAGACCAAGAATAACAAGGAGATCTCATAGCATCAAGAAAACAAGAAGGTCGAAGAAAAATCAATAAAACCAAGAAATCTAATTCAGAAAAAAATCATTACAAGCAGGGGAAGAAAAGGATTCGCTCTTCCTCTAGAGTTATTGTAGGATCATGAATTTTCATTACAAGTAGTAGACAAATAAATGGCAACAAAACATATAAAACCATAGAAGAAAAAAGAATTCAATTATTCGAAAGCACGAGAAGTAAAGACTAATAAAAAGAATATAATCGTTTGCTTTTTTTAAAGCAAGAGATAGGTTCTTGTCTTCTTATTCTTGAATTCTCGAAGGAACACAAGACACTCTCATGAAACAGCTACATAATTCTCATAGTGTGATCCTCAATTTTTTTTTATTTTTCTTTGCTTGACTGCTCTAGCAATTTTCAATTCTTTTTGTTGCATTTCATGACCATGAATTAAATGACACATTATCAATGGTAAGATAAGGCAAAAGTTTCCGTTGCAAATTGTCCTCTTTAAAG
The DNA here is from genome assembly GCA_021527575.1 of Ensete glaucum. Taxonomy (NCBI): domain Eukaryota; kingdom Viridiplantae; phylum Streptophyta; class Magnoliopsida; order Zingiberales; family Musaceae; genus Ensete; species Ensete glaucum. The sequence continues at coordinate 21,509,115 of CM038558.1, forward strand.
ATTCTAATTCAGATTCAGATAGTGCATGGATCTAGTTAGTGCAACAACATGCTAGATAAATTTTTGTATGTAAAGGAAGCTAGATATGTAGTAGAACACAGACACTAGGGAAAAAGGAGTCAGCATGCCAATTATTACATAAACGTCTACATAAGAACTTTTTGACACTGATAATTACATAAACATCTACATTAGAACTATGAATTCTGTTGAAGTGTCTTCTGAGAATAATCTTGCAGATTTTGCCAATTATTTCTTCCAAATTTCTCTCAAAGAAATCTAATGTGCAACATGGGCTTCCCATTAGTTAAATGCACGCAACAAATTGCTATGAACTACAAAAGTTGAAGGAAACTGAAATAAACCACAAGAACAAGCATATACCTGAAAGTATAGAAGAAAGTGACGGAATCCCATAAAAAAAAAGGTTTGACAGGAGCAAGTAATTGAAATAGCAAAGGGAAGGGAGGACCTTTAGAAGACCCTAATGATTCAAGGATAACCCTAATCTCAAGACAAAGAAAGAAGCTATGTGCCATCTTTGTCATTGGCCATCAACAAATGTATCCTATATTTTAAATCAGTTTTACAACTAAACAGTTAAAAAATGGTAACAAAAAGAATTAAATCAAGCAAGCACAGTGACAAACCAATCACAAGTTTAACTAATATTCTTGATGCCCATATAATCAAATCCTATGATGAGGTTTATAGTTCTAATGGATGAAAAAGAATAAGAAACCTGTAGATGGTGTAAGAGATATGAAATACAGAGCCATAAATGTAGTTCCATGTGCCAAAATACTGTCTAAAAATGATAAATTTTCGAACAATGACGACGTTTGAGATGAAGAGATTGTGAGACCCCCCATTAGTCCTAAATTGGAAGTGGGCTAGTAAGGATGTTGATGCATATATCATAATACTATAAAGTAACACCTCAAGTAAGTTTTGGCCAACAAAGCCAACATGTTTCTAGTTGACATCATGACAATTTACAACCAGCTTTTAACTTTTTTGACAAGCCATCCCACTATCATTAGAAGTCATCTTTGACTTAGTAAAAGTGTTGTTAAAAGTTATCTTTGACTTGGTAAAAGAAGTTGCAACCAATTTCCAACTAAGGGTTGTTAAGGGCTGTTTGCATTAGTGAGTTACATGTGATCTCTCTTTCCTTAGTGTACACGGTTGAGAAGGGTGTGTAGAGCAGAGCCAGAAGTTGCCAATAGGTTGTCTGATGAGGACTAAGTGCTTTTTACACTAATAATTTTTCTCCCTATAGTGAAGATCTGAAGCGTGCTTTGTGGACATTGCTTAGTTTGAGTGAATCACATAAATCTGTGTCTTTATTTGTATTTTATTCTTTCTTGCTTCTTTGAATCTGGTATCAGGAGACTTGTTTATCTCCTAACAGCTATGGCTTAATATCAGCTTCTAGAGGTTGATCAAATTTATAACCAAGCAATAAACCATGAAAATCTGAAAGGCCACTTTGGCTATAGATGGGTAACTTCATGCAACTAAGAACCAAACCCAAAGACCTGAAAATGTAAGAAAAGATAGTATTCATATTAATAGCACAAAAGAGCTAATAAATCAACTGACTAAGTGAAATTTCATTGCACAATAACTGTAAAAAATTATTCCACTAACTGCAAAGACATTATAGAAGTTGTTCTTGTTAAAATTATGCTTTCGTTGAATGTATTTATCAAGCACACTTATCATCAAAAGGAAAAAAGAAAAATAAAAGGATCCTTCATGTTAAGAATTAACATGCTACATGTTCAAAGAGAGAATAAGGTTTATTTATGGATACTGTGACTGTGACTGACTTAAGATGCAACCAAATTAGAGCAAACCATGTAATGCTATTGTTGAAGCTCAGAAGTTCCAAGGTTTTGATATAGAAACAGACTAAAAAACTTTAAATGTAACAAAATGGTTAGAAAAAATCTAGTACACTAACTACATTTGTCCCATCATCAATAAATTCTTTAAAGGATCCAAGCAGCCCTATAATGATTAACAAAACGGGTTAGATTGATGTCAAGCCAAATCATGGTAATGCATGCAAAAATTACTCCATAGAAATCATACATGAACATTCATAATTAGAAGAAATAAATATGGCAACTCTGATACTCCTTGTCTCATATTGTAGGCATTTAATCAAAATAGATAGTAAATCTACAATATGGGATGGACATGTAAGCAAACTATCTTAGTGTCCAAAGATATAAATAAGCATACCTCTTCATAAGCTAAATGAATAAACCCAATGAAAATCAGAAAAGCAACTAACTAAATAGAACTTCAGTATATAAAACATAAAACAATAGATGCATCGAAAAGAAATACCTAAATGTTGTTGCCTTTAAATGACAATGTGGCAAGGACAAAATGCACATACAATCTCAATGAAATGCAATGATGAGAACATCAGGTAGATGTCAGTAAATAACATCCAGTATTAAACTATAATATGTTATGACACGAAGTCATCTCAAACTCAAAACAATATAAGCAAACAAATCCCTCAAAGAACCACAATAACATGCAGATAATTATTATGTGATGTTTAAGCATTCATAAAAAGTTGAAGCTAAAGTCAATGGAAACAAACAAAGGTATTTGTTATACTGTAGATCTCAGAGTGTTTTGCAAATCACAGTAAAGAAGAAACACTCTCTTGAACATTTTATTTAAGGTCAAATTAGTACAGTTTCTATGAATTACTAAATATTAAATTTGTCAAGCTTTTGGGTCCGATTTGCTCAAATTTTGCTAAGATTCTAGAGGTATTTCTGGATGTTGATAAGTGGAATAACCTGAATCAAATATAAGTGAAAATAGTAAAACAACGAAGATTAAAGCAAATAGAGTCATTTATAAGGATGACCAATGGAAACAAATCATCTTCAATCATCTCTAATCATGAACTCTAACAAAGAATACACATCCATGAATTGCAAGAAATAAACTAAACGCAACAGCATTTGGATGTTTTAGCATAACTAGTTCCACAAAATGCTTGTCAAGACTACGGAACCTCTTAATCACAAACTCTTATCTTTCAATAGCATGATAGTAGAATGAAAGAAGGAACTAAATCAATGGTGCATCGGGAATGTTTACTTTTTAATGGTTCATTTTAATGCTTCTATCTAAATGCAGATATCACAGCCAAATGAACTTGAAAAGAAAGGGTAAAACAAATCAACTGTACCTTCCATCTATTATGGTGTCGAGTTATTTTAATGCTTCTATCTAAATGCAGATATCAGAGCAAACTGAACTTGAAAAGAAAGGGTAAAACAAAACAACTGTACCTTCCATATGTTATGGTGTAGATTTACTTTAACTTTGCATAATCATATTGCATTAGAGGAAGATCATGTCTGTCTTAAAAAAAAACTGGTACTAGATGTTCTTTTCATCAGATCTAAGAATTGGTACAAGATACTCAGGTGATAACTATGTCCTAATACATCTAAACTTGGATAACACCAGTAACAGTAAACAAATAACAAAACTATGTCAGTGTTGCTAAAAAATATGTGGGCACCTGAGACACTCAATGGACTCATTTCAACTATTTAAGTGATTGAGTGCGCATGATCATGCTGAACATGCAAAAGACAATCATAGATGAATTTTTCTTTTCTAGATGCACATATAAGGTTCACTTTTAGATGACTTTGAGAGTGGTGCATGAACTGACAAGCAAAATTTTATGCATGCTACCTAAGATTCAGATCATGGATCTCGACATGATGATTATATATGGGCTTGTACCATATAGTAATAGTTGAAATTCGATTGTTATCGACCTGTAATGATTGGTAACGATCGAATATCGACCATTATTGATAGACAACTCAAATATGATCCTTTCTAATGGTCAAATCTATTTTAAAGTATTTTTAAACCCTTTCTTGCCCTTTTACTCTCTCAAACTTTTATACTCTCTCTCAATCTCTTTATCACTTCTTCTTTCTCTCATTTTCACGTTTGTAGTCCTTTAAAACTTTATAAAACTATGATTTATGGATTTGATCAAGCTTTGGGGACTAATTAGGGAGGATTAACACCTAAGAAGAACCCTATAATTAAAATTATATAGACAACTTTTCATTCACTTTTAACAACTCGTTCAGTTTGGAGATATGATAGCAACATGGATAGTAATGCCTCAATCGACAATGGCAGCGGCGAGACCATCAACTCTCCTATATCATCATTATCATTGAGACACTATTGTCCATATCACTACCATGTCTTTGGATCTTGAGAGTTGTGGAATGCGATTGAAAAGTTATCACTTATCTTTTAATTAGATAATTCTTCTTCTTACTTAAGTATTAAGCCCATCTAATTATCCTCTCAAACTTATTGCAATCCACAAATCATAAGCTTGTGAAGTTTTAAGAAAGTGCAAAATGAGATAAAAAAGAGATTTAGAAAGAAATTAAGAGTTAAGAGTTTGAGAGAGTAACAGAGGGTGAAAGAGGAGGAAAGGGTTTAAAAGCCCTTTCAAAGAGATCTAACCATTGAAAAGGTCATATCTGAGCCGTCCATAGGTAATAATTGGATTTCGACCATTACCAAGTGGTACAAGCCAGTATTGAACAATATAGAGCCTTTTAGTATATACCACCTAGTACACGATGGTCCACGTATCGATCCCGTGTTGGACCGATACTATCATAACCACTTAAACAACAACGTCAAAAATCATTAAGCAACTAGTATTCAACCCATATCATTCCATTCATTTAATACTTTGATAACTGACATGTCTTGAGCCTAATACCAATAAAACAATTTAAACAACAGAGTAAAAAATAAAATAGAATCAACCTCCAAGTGAGATGACCCAATATAAACTAGGAGTCTTCAGTCATGAACTATAGAAGTAATAAAAAAGGGAGATGACACAACAAAAACTTTCTAACCGTAGTAGGATCATGAGCCATCTTATATTATCCAATTAATAGGTTCTAGAAATAATACAAAATAGAAGAGCAAGATATGATATCTTTGTTATGCCAATAAATTCAATTACAAAGAAAATGTCATTAAAAACAAGCAAACGTAAATAATCGTATTTAAGAACTTAAAAACAAGTATAGAATCAAGCAAGTACCTTCTTCCCACCCTGCACAACCTCTTCCTTCCTCTCAAGCTCCTTATTGTCTGCATTGGCTCTTCTTGCCACATAGGTGAACAACATGCCTCTTTTAAAGGTGTCAATAATCTTTCAAAAACTCAAAAAGCAAGTCAATTGTAAGATTACATAACCGCCCACGCTCCATTTCTGAGTTTCTCTAGATTCTATAGATTTGCTTTTCTTATGAATGAAAGGGATGCTTTACCTCTCTTTTAAAGGCACCAATCTAATTGAAATGCTTCTATTTTTTATGAATTCAAAAAAGTCAATTATGATCGGATGCTTACTTTGTATCCATCCTCCACACCATCACCTTAGCATATTAGTATTTCTTCTAGACAACAAGTTCTTAGAACTCCCAAATGGGCCATCAAAGATGACTTGCTTTCCTCTTGTTATCACTCGCTACTACATATACTATCTCTAACCGTTGTGACCATTCTTTACCCTCTTCACCTTCTACCTTCTAATACCAAAACAACCCATCAACCTTTGTGAATGAGGTCCAACTTGGGGCTTGCCTTTAACAACATTTCATTTGGCAATCACAATAAATGTTTGGCAATCATAATAATTTCAATCTGAAGTTAACTAACAATTTTTGCAATCTTTTCACCAACTAATTTCTTTAAAATAGAATATTGTTGTTTTGATCTCAGTTTGTTTATTGTGTTGTAGGTATTGTGTAACTACAAATGATTGCTAGTTCAATTTAGAAACAATTTAAAATCCTACCCTAAATCATATAAAATTAAAATCACCTAAATTACTTATATTACATAAAATCACTCTAAAATAAGCTCAAAACACACTCTCTTGAGTGGTAAATAATTATAGAACTTTAAACAACAAACCCCATTTCATAACTTTCTGAAAAATGGTTGTGTTGCATATATCAGCATCATTACTAGTCTAAAGTTATATGCCTAGTACATATGCCTGAATTCTCAATTTTTTCATGACACTCTAAATCCTTTAAAGTCAACCCCCTAAAATCAATTATTTGATGTTCCTAACGATAAAAATGAGAAAATTATTTTACAGAAGTAAAGTTATTGACTTATTTTTTCATACACATAACTATTTATATACGAAGAAGGAAGATTTGAAGGATTGAAAGTTGAGAATTTTTCTCAATAGTCTAATCATTCAGTTACAACAACTTTATCCTTTAACATGCCCCTGTAAGATCAAGTTCCTGCAAAGGATGCCTATCTTGGACCGATGAATTAAAAATAACTTTTGGGAGAGTAATTTCATGAGGGAGTCCGCCAATTGATCTGTCGTGTGAACATGAGAAACTTGTAATTGATGATTCATCACCTGATCTCGTATAAAGTGAAATTTGATTGCTATATGTTTCATACGAGAGTGGAATACTGGATTGACACATAAGTAGGTAGTGATGACATTATCACAGTATATTATAGGAGTAACAGAAGAGCGGAAGCCAAGTTCTGTGAGCAGATTAATTACCCCATTAAGTTCGACAGTTACAGTTACAATAGAGTGATACTCAGCCTCAATGGTTGACCGAGCAACTGTCTTTTGTTTCTTAGAACTCCAACTGATTGGATTAGCTCCTAGAAAAATAATATACCTAGATATTGATATTTTATCATCAAAGTTTATAGCCCAGTTAGCGTCAACATAAGTATAAAGCTGAATTGGAGAGTTTTTGTAGAGAAAGATGTCATAATCAAGAGTACCTTTAAGATATCATAATACACATTTAATAGCTGACTAATGCGTCACAGATGGTCGATGCATGAATTGTGATAGCTTGTTAATGACAAATAAGATATCTGGGTGGGTGAGAGCTAAATTTTGTAAGGAACCAATTACTTGCCGATATTGTGTAGGATCTGTAGTAGGACTGACATCAATTAACCGAAATGATTCACTAGTGGAGAGAGGAGTCGAAACATTATTTGCATCCTTCATATTTTTCTTTACTAATAAGTCTTGAGTGTACTTTCGTTGAAAGAGGAAGAGTCCAGAAGATGTAGATGTTGCTTTCACACCCAGAAAATAATTCAAGGGACCGAGATCCTTAAGGGAAAATTTAGCAGTCAACTTGTTAATGAACATTGTGACCTCCATAGAGTTATTGCCTATCACAATAATATCATCAACATATACTAGAAGATATATTATACTGCCAAGTTGTTGACGGAGAAATAAAGAGATATCAAACTTAGAGTTAGAGAAGCCGACCGACATAAAAAATATGCCAAGTTCTTTGTACCAGGTCCGTGGAGCTTGCCGAAGACCATAAATAGCTTTGTGGAGCTTGCATACATGTTTCAAAAATTGAGGATGAAGAAAACCAGGAGATTGCTCTATAAAGACATCATCAGTTAATGTTCCTTGTAAGAATGCATTGTTCACATCAAGTTGTCATAGGTGCCATCCTTTTGAAATGGCTAAACTCAGAATCAGTTGGATTGTTGTGGACTTAACAACATGGCTAAAAGTCTTTGTAAAATCAACACTGGGATGTTGATGGAAGTCTTTGGCCACTAAGCGGGCCTTGTACCTAGCAATGGACCCATCAGAGTTCCACTTAACTCGAAATACCCATTTACACTTGATGACATTTTGTGCAGGATGAAATGGAACAAGGGTCCAGGTATAGTTATGAAGTAGGGCGTCATATTCATTAGACATAGCCTGATACCAATGAGGGGATTTTTGGGCCTAAGTGACTGTGGTAGGTTCATAGGTCTCAATAGAGGGAGTCACAACTGTGTTAAGATCGAGAACCTGACGTGGTTTGAAAATACCACTCTTAGAGTGTATTATCATAGGATGCCCACGCAGTGTGGGAGAAGATGGTGGAATTAGTGTGGGAGAAGTTGTAGAATAGGGTGAGTTAGACTGTGGAACATTAGTGGTAGTGGGCTGGGGTGAGGGAAGTGGTTGAGTGTCCAATGATTTGATGTCTGTGGTAGCAGAAGAGGGAGAAAAAAAAGAGGGAGCGAGATGTTATATTGGAGAAATGTTCTACTCATAGGTTGGAGTAGGTGATTCTTGTGGAGATTTATTGGGGAATGGCATGTGCCACTGATACAAATCCACCAAAGTGGGTGATACAGTAGTAGGTCTGTATTATTGAAATGGAAAGGAAGACTCTACAAAGACAACATGACGAGACACAAAGACCTTGTGAGTTGAAGGATCATAGCATCAGTAAGCATTATGAACAAAAGAGTAACCAATGAAGGCACAAGGTTGTGACCGTAGGGCCAGTTTATTTGATGCATAAGGACGCAGCCAAGGATAGTAGACACAACCAAAAACTCTAAGTTTTTAAAGATTTGGGGATTGGTGAAATAACTTTTCAAATGGTGATTGATTATGGAGGATAAGAGTAGGCATGCGATTTATTAGATAGGCGATGGTCTGAAAAGCTGCAAACCAGAAAGTAGTTGACATGGAAGCATGATGGAGAAGTGTAAGACCAGTTTCAACTATATGCCAATGTTTGCGTTCGGCAGAGCCAACTAGTTAAGGAGTGTATGGAGGAGACTTGAGATGTTGAATACTTTATGCTAACAAGTGTGATGTTAGTGTTTGATATTCACCCCTACCGTCATAATAAATTATTTTGATAGAGGATTAAAAGATATTTTCTACCATTTTTTTTAAAGTAAGGAAGATAGTGGAGACCTAAGACTTATGTTGAAGAGGATAACACTAAGTATATTTAGTAAAATAATCAGTAAAGATAATATATAATCTATATTTATCAAAAGAAATACTTGGTGCAAGACCCCAAACATTAGTATATAGAACTTCAAATGGTTGTATGAAAGAAATAGAAGAATGTGCAAATGACAGTAAATGACTTTTATTACTGAGACATGTATTACAATGAGTAACAATATGACTAGCTTTAAATGACGAAAGAGAATAATGTGAAAGAAACATTTGTAGAGTAGAGGAAGAAGGGTGACCAAGATGATGATGCCACACATCCGTGGAAGCAGCAATAGACGAATAGGCAGTAGGATGAGAGGTGGATGGCCACTGGTAGATGTTATTTTTTACTCTAGCCTTGAACTAGCAATGCCCCCCGTGTTCAGATCCTTGACAAAAAAGTAGTCAGGAAAAAAATCAATAGAGGTATTATTTTGTTTACAAAATTGAGAGATAGAGATAAGATTTCGTTTGATATGAGGAGTGCACAACACATCACTAAGGGTAAAGTTAAGATAATGTGAATTAAGCATTGTGGAAGTAGTATGAGTAATAGAAAGTCGCTTACCATCACCAATGATGATGTCATCAGTACCACCAAAGCTATTGGAAAAGAATAAATTCTGGAGATCCGAGGTGATGTGATGAGAGGCGCCATAGTCCATAAGCCATGAGTGTTGATTAGAAGGTGGAGCAGTAGTGAGATATGCCTGGGGCATGGTAGCTAGAGGTTTAGGATGAGATCGACAAACCTTGGTGGAGTGACCAACCTTATCATGCAGCTGGCAAACTACTCGGTGTTGAGGCATAGGAGCAGGATGCCAAGGCTATTGATAATTATTGTTGCTACCTTGAGGTATGGGAGCAGGACGCCAGGGCTGGTGGTGATGGATGCTGCTACCACCCGACATGGGAGCAGGGTGCCAAGATGGTTGGGTACCATAGTTGCCACTTGGATTGTGATAAGATGATGCCTACTCTGGACCCTTGTTGGCATACTTATAGTATTGATTACTCTTCCGTTTAAATTTTTGACTTGGGCAGTAATAGGTTATACTGTTGCCCTATCTTCACACTTCAGATAAGTCTTGTAGTCAGTCAACTTGTCGTATAGCTCTTCAAATGATAGTGGGGAGTCACGTGCCCAGATTGCTATTGCTAATTCTTTGTACTCAGCCCCAAAACCATTGAGGGTGTGGACAATAACATCATCATCACTGAGATAATGTCTTATTAAGACTAAGTCATCGATGATTACCTTAATATTGGAGGTAATCAGTGATGGTACTTCTTTCTTATTTTATGTTCATAAGTCTGGAGAGAAGGCCGAGCATGCGAGTGCACGAGCAATTTGCCAAGGTAGTTTGTAGCTTACACCATGCTTCGGCAGTAGTAGCACATGAAGATATAAGTGGTGCAACGGAACTTGCAACTGAGGCTTGAATCACTTGAAGAATAAGATGGTCCTGTCGTAGCCACAGTTTATGCTCTGGATTCGGTGCTTGACTTATTGTTCCTGGGATATCAATCATTGTTGGTGGACAACTAAAGGATCCATCAACATATCCTAACAAATCATATCCAAAGAGGAGATTAGTGAACTGAACGCGTCATGATGCATAGTTCCCTCTTGATAATTTGAAGAGGATGATGACATCAGCACTGATAGAGATTGATCCCGTATAGTGAGAGGTACTTGTGCTTCATGTAATAACACTTACAGAAATGAGAGAAGTAGTCAATGAAGACATTATAGAAGAAAGGAATACCGATTACTTTTGGATCAGACTGCATGGATGGTTGGATTGATGAAACCGATCGCTGTTGAAAAAGCCGCATACGCATGCAACAATAAGGGAGGAAAAAGAGGCAGTAGTCAGACTGCCGGTTGGAGGGAGCAGAACTAGAGATTAGATCCAGTGATGGGTGCCAGTGGCTACTCTTCATTGCTTCTATGGTTGAAGGGGACACTCGGCTATGAGGGAGCATCAAGGGTCGCAGTTGGAGAGGAGGCGCTGGGTTCTGCAAAGGCTGAGCAAGGGGTTGCAGAGCCTACCACCGAAGAGAATGGCTCACGTTCTGCACATTGTGAGGAAGGGTAACATGGACGCGATGTAGAGCAGGGACGAGATCAAAACGCTTGAAACAGTTGCAGCGAAGAAGAGCACTACTCTGTTTATACAAGAAATCATGGCAAGGCGGCTAGGGCGAGGGTCGCAGAGGATCGTGGAGGCGAGCCCAAATCAAAGGCTACGGCTTCACTGAAAGAGGTTGGCGGTTGGGAAGCAGCATCACCATTGTTGTGGCCAGCCGAGAGCTGCTGTTGCTATGCTGAATGACTTCGAGCGCAGATTTGCTGAGGAGGGTTTGTCGTGGTCGAACATTGGGCAAAGGGTTGCATCGCGACTTAGGTAATTCCAGCTAAGTCTATAAGCTTGTCGCAAGGGTGCCACACGGCTTAGGCAAATTTAGCTAAGTCCGTGATAGCTTGGTTACCGATACACAAACCGCCCGCTATTGGGTGGTACTGTCAAAATCGACCATCGACGATCGATTTCGACCGTCGACAATCAATTTCGATCATCGATGGTCGATTTAGACCATCAGTGGTCGTTTGAGGGAGAAATTAGTCATCGACGGTCGATTGCGGGAGAAATCAACCGTCAGCCGTCAATTGAGGGAGAAAAAGGGAAGAAGAAGAAGAGGAAAAGAAGAAAGAAGAAGAAGAGGAGAAGAAGAATACCGCGGGCCGTCGTCACGCATCGGCGATTTTTCTCCCATGGGGAGAAAGATCGTTTTCTCTTTTTTTAATATATTTTAATATTTAATATTATATTATATAATATTTTAATATATCGGGTGGTATACACTGTGTATATTATTCGGTACCAACAAAATATCGATACATCGATAAGGACCGCTAAATAAAATCTTGATTTAAATACACTATAGGAATGGCTAAGATAGAAAAGAGAGTCAAAAGAAAAAGAAAGATGAGAAGAAAATAGATAGGCGATGGTGGATGACAACACAATTTTTAACTCCAAACATATGGAAAATGCTCAGAAAAGTAATCCCCAATTAAAGCAAACATATATTTTTTTAAAGTTTATCTTTTATAACTGAACTTCCAAAAATAAGGGCAATATACATCTCAGTTTGAGCTCGAACCAGCAAATATCAATTGGTACAAACCATTGCAATGTAGGGTTCACACCATAGTTGAAGAAATTTAAAGTTTCTGAAATTCAGAGTCTGAATGTAAACAATCGATACCATTAAGAGTCCATGTAATTTAGCATAATGAATCAATGACCTCTATCAAAGATTTAAGGGGTAGGAATCAAATGAACATAAGCAGAAAAAACTCTTTGAAGCAATGTTCTGGTACTTAAGAGGTATGTTGCGGGTTCCACATGCGAGAAAGATAAAAAATTAGAGTTATGAAAAGATAACCAATGGTTAATAAATACAAGGACATATCCAAGGAAATTGTACAATTATAGCATATTGGGTAAAGGTTTGGTCACACAACCAAACACTAAGGGGCATGTAAATTGCACATCAGCACAATTTTTGGGTACTTTAAGACTTTACGTTCTATTTAATAACATATAATCTCACAATCAGACCTTGTGATCCCACGATCATCTCTATCCTGGAGGCTTGTCAATAATTATAAATCACTAGCATAAATTTGCATCAATGAAGAAGCATGGAAGTTGTTAAATTTATGTTGAACTACATACCACTCTTGGTAACTCTATCTAATATATGTTGTTTTGTAGATTTAAACCAGTTAAATCATATAAATCTTAAGTTTGTTAGATAGCAAATACCAATTAAATAGGGTTTCTAGGTGAGTTCAGATAACCAAAACCAAAAATGGTATCATGTCTATGTCGACACAGTCGGCATGCACCGAACCCATATGAGTCCAACCGAGGACCAATGCGAGTACCTAATGGTACACCAATGCATTCTGAATTGTTAGTTTGAAAAGACTTCTTGTCTACTTTAAATACTATACATAAAAGAAGTGCTTAACAAGAAACTATAAACTATCACACATGTGAACAAAAAAAAAATGATGAAAAACAATTTTGCAACCTGCCATGCAAATCATCTCACACCATCCTACCCATGTCAATACCTAGCATTTATCTCTGCAATTGAATATACTATTTTTAGAGCATAATATATAACTTAAAATTATAAATTTTTCGAAAAAACTACATGTCAATATGTGATGCACCCTAAAATTTCTCTCTTATGATCAATAGTATTACCTAAAAACTTTAAATTATTGAAATAAAACAAATCTTATTATTTAGAGGTGATAATTAACTTGCGCATCATACTGATCAATATAGGCGACACATACCAATCCGCTAGCAGATCGATACGCGGACCGCCTACTACTAGACAATACCCTTGACAAAGTCTCGTATCAGACGATTAGGGACAGTTTTCGCCTCATTACCATCCAAAATAAGTCGATAATGGATGATTTCGATTGTCGCTACCTGCTACGAGTGGCATCAGCCTTGCTATGGCTTGGCTATGACGAGAAAGAGGGAGAAGAAGAATGAGACATCTGCGATCGGGGAACCGCGAGACGACGCTGCAGATGAGGAGAACCTCATGATGCGATAACTTCTTCGTCGCGGTCTTCGCCTCATCACAACAAGGAAAAGAGGAGGCCTCGACAATGTTGCCAAGACGTCACCTCTTTTATTTATTTTTTATGTTATATATATATATTTATGTATATATACCATAAAAATAAAAAAAGTGTATCGAACTACGATACAAAATTGCAAGCCTTGATAATAATATCATTTACAAGTTAAATTCCAAAAAATCAGATAGGAACATTTAAAAGAAATATCTACTTAAGTAACCACACTGGCGGAAATAATAATTCTAAGAATTAATTATAACATATAGTAAGAATTGAATACCTTTACAACAGGTTTTTTCATATTATCATGCAACCACCCAATAGAAACCACTTGTTCATAACTCTTCATCGATCAAGTTTCAATGTAATAATTTCCTCTTAATCCTTCCAATTAGCCTCCTAAATTTGTTCCAGTCCACAAATCATAGTTTTGGTGAGTGAAAATGTCAAAATAAGAGAGAGATATGAGTGAAAAAATTCAAAAGAATGTCAAAATAAAAGAGAGATATGAGTGAAAAAAATTCAAAAGAATTTAAAAGATTGAGAGAGTGAAATGAGTTAAAAGAGAAAAGGGTTTAAAAACCCTTTTATAATCCTAAAACGATCAAATTGACTATTTGAAATAGGATAATATCAACCGTTGATAAGTAATGATCAAAATCTGACCATTTTCGATTAGTATAGGTCGGTAAAGATGGGATTTCAACTGTTACTGTTTGGTACAAGTAGATAACAATCAAAATCCAAGTGTACTAACCAGTACTGATCAGTAACAATCGGATTTTGATCGTTACTGCTTGGTACAGACCCTATATCGCCTGATACAAGGTATAGTGATCGGTACCGCCTGACAGAGAGCAATCCACATATCGACATTCTGTTAGACTGGTGCGTACAACACATACCCAGCAGTATGCACCAATACAGCAAACTCTATTCTCAAGCATCAATGTAGTACTTAGTATTGAAATTAAAGAAATGTGAACAAATAGATACAAAAGAAATGCTTAAAACATATTAAGAATTAGAATTTTAGCTTGCCGACTATGAAAAAACATGTAAAAACTAAAATCTAAATACAATATGCCTTTATAAAGGTTAAAAAGGGAAGACTAATTAATATGCTCAAAATAAAGGATGCTAGGTAAAAAGGTTCAATCAAATTCCTCAATAATAGAATGTCTGACCGCTTGAATTATAATAAATTTTGATCACCATTTATTTACAATTTATACATCAAATAAATATTTAAATATACCCCTTTATAGCAACATGCAACTTGAGAAGGTTCTACAGCACAAAATGGGAATTCAATCAGAGCTAAATAGTTAAGAGTGGTGATAATTTTTTATAGTATAACTACTTATGTTTTAAGTATCATAGTATTTATTATTCTTTAAATTATTCAAAAGATTCTAGTTCAAAAAACATAGACTTGTAAAGTCAAAAGCCAATGCTTGGAAGTTGCATAGCTTAATAGTTAAGAGTGGTGATAATTTTTTATAGTATAACTACTTATGTTTTAAGTATCATAGTATTTATTATTCTTTAAATTATTCAAAAGATTCTAGTTCAAAAAACATAGACTTGTAAAGTCAAAAGCCAATGCTTGGAAGTTGCATAGATTATTTTTTCTTGTAAAGAAAGTATAATTTAATTACCACATAAAATTCTTTAGATAGAGACAAAAGTTCGAGTTATAAAAACATCTCTTAGATTTAAATTTAAAGATAAAATTACATTTGTTGATCCTCCTGGGGTTCTCATGCACTAGTTATGTTTTTATTGTAAATTTTTCCTCATAAAAAAAAAGCTTAATTTAATTAACAGATAAAATTTAGATTGTTAGTTTGAAAAGAATTCTTGTCTATTTTAAATACTTTACATAAAATAAGTGATTAACGAAAGAAACTATAAACTATCACACATGTCAACCATAAAAAAGTGAAAACAATTTCGTAACTTGCCATTCTAGTCATCTCACATCGTCGTACCCATGTCAATACCTAGCATTTATCTTCGCAATTGAATATACTATTTTTAGAGCATAATATATAATATAAAATTATAAATTTCTCAAAATAAATCAAGTCTTATTATTTAAAGGTAATAATTAACTTCCACATCATACCGATCATAATGGGCGGTATATACCAATCAGCCAACAAATTGATACGTGGACTGCCTGCTATTAGGTGTACCCTTGACGTAACCCGTATAAGACAATAAGGGACTATTTCAGCCTCGTTACTATCCAAAATAAGTTGATAACGATCGATTTCGACCATTGCCACTTGCTCCCGGGCAGAATCAGCCTTGCTGCAGCCTGGCTGTGACGAGAAAGAGGGAGAAGAAGAATGAGACACCCGCGACCGGAGAACCTCGAGATAGCACCGTAGATAAGAACCTTGCGAGGTGACAACTTCTTCGTTGTAGTCTTCTCCTTATCACGACAAGGAAAAGGGGAGGCCTCAATGATATCACCAAGGATTCTCATCCGCATCGAGAAGAGAAAACGAGGCGACGTCATGTCACAGACAAAAATATAAAGAGGGTGCTCAATGTAATGTTCATATATATTCGTGTCCTTCAAGTTTTGTTCATACTTTATACAACAAGTAATAGGCTAGTGGTAAGCTTGACAGTCCTAGTTTGGTTAGCTTTTGTGGTCAATTTCAGTTTATAAATGAGAGTTGTGTCATGTAGATACTTGTGGGGACTTTGGTCTGTAATGGACCTTGATCCTTTGTGTGTGACCGTTCAGAGTTTTCAAAGTCCATGGTTCTAATTTGCATTGGCTATATAAAGTGTTTAATGAAGTGGTTACTTGTGAATCATGTGAGAAATGATTTCTTTATCTATTTTCTCTTTTGTAGGTCTTAAGGGACTATAGGAAGTTTCGAGAAGACTGACCTTTATAGGTGGACACGCAATGGTGTCACACGACGTAGGCAAAACCAGCTAAGTTCGTGACATTTGGTATCAGAGTTGGAGAAGCACAAGCAGAAACACTTGGCATACAAACATGGGGGGACCTAGCTGGGCTGTGTGGAGGGCAGCCAGCACACACGAATGTTTGGGGGGAAACAGACATTGAGATGTAGGAAAATGAGTTGCTTAGAGGAGCAGGCATCCATGATTAGAGTATTCAAAGGAATGACCACCCCTTCACGCGAAAGGCACCACGAGGATACATAAGCTAGAAAGAATACATAGCACAAAGGTTGAGATGGCTAAGTTCGAGCTACGACTCGACGTTGGCAACAACGTTGGCAACCAAACTTGACGATACTTAAGGTAAGTGAGATGCTTGATAAAAGATGAGACCGTATAAAGTGGAATGTGTTGCATAGCAACCGAAAGAGTTGTGCAAAGTTCACAAAGGTGAGGGGAATTACTAACTCGAAGAATCTGGTACTAATGCAAGACCTATACGGATGATGGAGTATTAATGGCCATCCCTAGGCGACCGAAACTCGACACCATGGAGCATTGAAACTTTTTCTTCAGCATGAGAAGGATACGTCCGTAGGAGGCTAAAGTGTGCATCAAATTCAGCATGTTGCTATGCCTTGAAGATTGCGGCGAGGGCTGTATTAGTGAAGAGTCACAATCTAACAAGAGTGTTTATAGGGGCAGAATAATGCACAGGTTATTCAGCAAGATGGAGTAGTCCAAGAGGATGGTGATATCCAAAACTTCTAGAGAGAAGACTGTAAAGAGAAAATTTTCTCCAACAGGACAGATATCCAAAAGGGATAGGTCCTGGTTCTCCAGAGGGAGAATCATGTGCAACAGATTGCACATGTTGAGGAAGCTTACCTCAAGACAATATTTCCATAAAGTTCAACGGATTGAACAAGCGACGAGAAGTCATCGCATAATCTCGAATAAGGTAATGCATTGGTGGATACATTGTGAGATCAAGTGAGGGAGCAATTCCTGGTAACATCATATCAAGGTACACATAGAGTCGATATAGAAATCAGACTCAATAGAGGGCCAATCCATGGAATGGTGGGGCGTGAGGGCTACCATCAACTCAATATAAATCGAGGAGCGAAGCAACTTGGGTGGATCTTAATGAAGTATCCATGCAACATGAAGGGAGTCGACATAGAAAATGGAACATGTAGCGGAGGCACGAAACTTTCCATAGATAGAGGTCCGGGAGATGAACTTTTGTAGAGGTAACAGTGGGATCATGTCATTTAATAGGTTCTTCATCTAGATGGAGCGAACTTATCTTACATGGTGCCAAAGACGAAGGGAGCTTTGAGGCACATGCATATTATCTCAAAGATGCATTTGACAGAGTTACTAAGGTGATTCAGCTTGTGGAGGTAAAGTTGGGATCAGAAGGCCTTAACATAGGGCAAGAGGACGTAGAGGTGGGTACTTGTTAGGACCCTAGCTAAGTTGGGTCTATCCATTCATGATTAAATCGAGTTGTCATGTTAGTCTGTCTAGTTGAAGTCAGTTATGAGTTAGGTGAGTCCAATCGAGTTAGTTATAAGTTGGTTAGAGTTGGTTTTATCTTCGGATAAGATGGAGTCAGTTATTATTTTCAATTAGAAGTTTATCAAGTTAGTTAAGAGTCGGTGGGATTCTTAGCAGAGCCCTATAAATAAGGTTATAAACTCTTTTATGAAATTAATCAATGAGAAGTATTAGTTTTAGCCAAAAGGTAAAACCCTAGGAGGCAAATTCCCTCGAAGTGATTTAGGAGGCTCGATCCCCTCGAAGAGATCGTTTATCCCCCTTTCCACCCTTTTCCTCCACGATAGAACCTTAGGGTTCTATCAACTGGTATCAGAGCAGCAATCCTTGACATTCTTACTATGATTCCGTGGTTGCTCCTTTTGTCATTATCGTCGTCATCGCTATCATCATCAACGTCGTCATCACCGTCATCATTATCATATTAGCCACCTTGCTGTAATAAAAAATAAAGAGAGAGAGAGAGAGAGAGAGAGAGAAAGAGAGAGAGAGAGAAGAAAAAAGAAGTAGCAGCCAACCCTCCTTTCTCCTCATCTTTCGAAAAAAAAAAGGGAGAAAGAAAATAAAGAGAGGGAAGAAGAAGAAGGGGCCACAATTGCACCTTCCCCCTTCTTCCTCCCCTGCTCCTACTGCCAGCTACCATCTCCCTTTCCCCTCCTCTTCTCAACTGCCTCTACCACAGCCAATCGGTTGCCAGTCTCCTCTGTCGCAGCCAAGTGATTGCCAGCCACCGCTGTCGCACCTGCTCCTGTTGCCGGCTAGCCCTCTTAATCCCCTCTTCTCAACCGCTGGCCACTATCTCCCTCTCCTCCTCAACCATAGCTGTAGCCACATCCTTCCAACCACACTCTCTGTGGTCGTTGCTCCACCCGTGCACAACCACATTCTTCCTCTCCTGCCCTGTCGCTGCCCAGCCGTGTCGTTGCCTTCCTTATCGCAGCAGCCACCCGCCCCTGCCATCCTTAACCACCGGCTGCTGCCTTCTTCCTCCTGCGCCTATCGCCGATGCCCCTACTGCTTCCCTATCGCAGCAGCCACCTGCCCCTACCAACCTTAACCATCAGCTATTATCTTCTTCTAGTCGTGCCCTCTGCTATAAGTACTGGGCTACTGTCTTTTTCTAGTCGTGCCCTCTACTACAAGTACTCGGTTGTTGTCTTCTTCTAATCGCGCCCTCTGCCGCAAGTCCTTGGCCACTGTCCTCTTCCTCTACTAGCCACGTCATTGCCTTCCTCAACCTTTGCCTGACGGCCCTGTTGCTTCTGCTCTACCACTATACGGCCTCTCCCCATCGGCCACCTACCGTTGTCATCACTGCCTTTTTGGTCGCTGCCATCTCCCCCCTTCCTCCTCTGCCATAATGCTACTATAGTCGCTCCCCATGCTACTGCCTCACCCTTCCCAACCGTGCCTTCCTCTACTGCCTCCTTCAATCCACGCAGCTGCCATCTTACACGCCTACACCGCAGCTCGCCACTGCTTCCTCGTCTGCCTCCCTGCATCCTCCTCTCATCCTATCATAGCCCTAGTTGTTATAACCTCGATGACCTCATCCTAGCAATATACACTGATGGATACGAGATTTGAAGCCTTCGAGGCCCGTATAGAGAATAGACTACAAGAACTCCTTCATGAATTCAGAAGAAGTCGATCTGAAGAGTATGATTATGGGCAGGACACAAGATACCCATGCAAGGACTCCGAAGGAATCCATGGTGGAGATAGCTTCCACTCAACTCAAAGGTGATGCGATCTAGTGGTATGATTTGTTCGAGACCTATCACGGAGTCGCTTTATGGGGATAGTTCAAGAGAGTTTCTGGTTTGTTTCAGACTATTAGAGTACAAGAACACTAATGGATAACTCGCCAAAATCCATTAGACTTCCATAGTACAGGAGTACCATAGCAGATTTAAGTACCTATCGAACCAAATCCGAGATTGGTCAGAGATACAATTGGTGAGAAAATTTATCGAGGGACTTAATACCTAGATTCGATGTGAAGTTAAAGCTCGCCATCCCCGCACCATGATAGTAGCCATATCATTTGCCAGCATGCATAAAAGAAAAATCAAAATGAACACTCACCGAAACAAAAACTTCTATGGACAGGAAAAATTAACAAAAGAGGACTTTAAAGTGGTCAACATAGACATTCGTAAACAAGAGCAGCTTCTAACGGTTGAGCCAATTAAAGAGGAAATAAAAACTGACAATATGGAACCCGAATATAAAGACTGTGATAAACTTCTAACAATTGAACCAGCTAAGGAGGAATAAAAAATTGATAATGTAGAGTCCAATCATGAAGGGTTATGCCAACTTATGATAAAAAGTGCTCAAAGGTAAAATAGCTATTTATCGATTTCTTTTTGATGCCCTAGGAAGACTTCAAAGTGGCGATCCTCAAAGAAGACATGGTACTACTACTAACCATCAGATAAAAATGATTCTCTAGAAGACTACAATGACAACTACACAAGAAGACCAAACCACTGCTTACACCAAGTGCCTTATTTAATCGATCAAAGAGTCGTGATACGTGATAAATATTGAAGTGCTCCCGAAATCTGATATTGCTCAACCTTGAGGGTAAGGCTGATTTGAACT
The DNA here is from genome assembly GCA_021527575.1 of Ensete glaucum. Taxonomy (NCBI): domain Eukaryota; kingdom Viridiplantae; phylum Streptophyta; class Magnoliopsida; order Zingiberales; family Musaceae; genus Ensete; species Ensete glaucum. The sequence goes on from CM038558.1 coordinate 21,529,784, forward strand.
GGGCGAGTTTGTTAGGACCCTAGCTAAGTCGGGTCCATCCATTCATTATTAAATCAAGTTGAGTCATGTTAGTCTATCTAGTTGAAGTCAGTTATGAGTCGGGTGAGCCCAATCGAGTTAGTTATGAGTTGATTAGAGTTAGTTTTATCTTTGGATAGTATGGAGTTAGTTATTATTTTCAGTTAGAAGTTTATCAAGTTAGTTAAGAGTCGAAGATTAGTGGGATTCTTGGCAGAGCCCTATAAATAAGGTTGTAAACTCTTTCATGAAATTAATCAATGAGAAATATTAGTTTTAGCCAAAAGGCAAAACCTTAGGAGGCAGATCCCCACTGATCCCCTCGAAGTGATCGTTTATCCCCCTTTCCACTCTCTTCCTCCATGATAGAACCCTATGGTTCTATCAGTACTCTTGAAGAATATGCCACAGTGCTACCCTTCGAGTTATCATGAAGAAAGCGATGCGCAATAGAGATTATGCTGGTGGGGAATAGAGGCCCAGGATCCAGACAATGGTGCACCAATTTTAGCAAAGTCGGTGGACTTCGTGAGCTACTATGCGAGAGACTTTCCTAGAGCGATGCTTCGTCCAGGTGTGACTCGAGAATGGGTGGGCGAAGGTGAATTGCTAAAGGAGCGAACACAATTAGAGGTGATGGAGGCCCTTCTATATGCTGACAGAGGCCACATATTAATAGATTGTAGTTTGAGTTTATTACACAAGAATCTGAATGCAATGGAGATGTCATTAGGAGGCGAGATGGTGCAACAAATCATGGTGGAATAGTTTGAAGTAATACAACACATATGAGAGAAATCTCATGAGGGACTTGATCACGTGGAGATATGATCAGGAGCTATTGGGAGTTCCATTTCAGTGAACAACACAATGGTACTGCAGAGGTGAGTCTTTCGTATGTGCATCAAATCTTGCATTAGATGAAGGCCTTGGTCATCAGCATATGGGGACTGTATACCACTGAGGAAGAATTTCGAGTGCAAGTACCAGTGAGTCCCATGGGGAGACTTGATCATATAGAGGTATGATCAGAGCGACTAGAGAGTTGGACTGCTCTAGTGCTTATATTCACTTAAGAGAGCCCGACAAGTTAGAGGACAATCGAGTAAGTGAATGTTGCTACCAAGGAAGCTAAGGAGAACTAAATTGGTGCAAGCCCTGCAATAGGATGGCAGAGGCCATATATGAGTATTACAGTCTGTCTTTCCATCGACTAAGAGAACTACTCGGAGAACATAGAGGTGTTGAAGAAGGTAGTTGAGAGGGGCGATGAAGTGACGATGAGTCCAGAGAAGCTCAGCTACTCAAAAGCAAGGCGTCGATCAAAAAGGAGGTGCACTTAGAGGAGTACCACAGTGCCGCAGAGGTGGATCTACTGATTGTGGAGAAAGGGACGCAGATGTAATGTAACAGATAGGAGGGCCATGGGCTTGGTAGCGCTATAGTACCGTAGAGGTGGGACTTCTATGGAGTCATCGATCCCTTGCTCTCACGGAGGGAGAGCCTTGGTTGTGAAAGGGACTGAGGTGAAGAATCCAGAGGTAAACTCCAAGTACCAGGACAAGGCTGAAGGGCAGAGGCCAGAGAACTTTATAAGACAGGTGTCAACAAGCTTCTCATTAAGATAGTCAAAAATGGAGGACTTCGAGTTAGTGCAAGAGTACTCGATCAAGGAATGAAGTAGGCAGCACATGGTGCTGTACCTTTTCTACTCAGAGGAGTAGGTGGCAAAGATGATGGAGAAGAGATACAATCCCAAAGGCGACCAAAACTATCAAAGACTTGCACCAAGTTGAGGTGAATTTTTACACTTTTAAGGAAAAACTTCTTACATTCTAGAAGTACGATGACAGAGAGAAGACGAATCATAGTAGCTAACTCAACGTAAGGAGTGCAAACACTTCAGGTGGTTCGGAAGTGTGAGCAAAGAGTGGGCAAAGACTAGTAACCATCTCAATGCATGAAGTACAACCTTGAGGAGGCGGGTGAAGTCAAGTAGCCTTTGCCTTTTCAACTCTTAAAAGAATGGGTGAAATTGAGTACCCCAGTTTTTTTATTTATTCAATAGAAGAGCTTTGTACAGACCCTTTAAAGAAACCTAATGCCCTTTCAACTCTTAAGAGAATAGGCGAAACTGAGTACCCTAATTCTTTTATTTATCCAGAAGCTCTCGCAGTCAAAGACCCTTCAAAGAAACCTAATGGAAGACAACAATTGTTAAATTCTCACCAATAGTGATCAGTGATACTGAGATTAAATTATCTACTTCATTTCCCAATAAAAGACCAATCGAAAGCGAAAGTGATAAAAACCTACTTGAAAGTGACAACTAAGTTGAAGAATAATTGATAGGCAAATTTTATGGAGGAGAACCTTAAAAACTTCAAAGTCTACAAGGTGACGCTCGTTAAAGCTCCAACAAGCATCCACCCAATTTAAGCAACATGAGACCATTGCAATACTAGCACATAATAGGAAGGTATTTTCCTTCATCAAAAGGATCCACAGGAATGAACAAGAATCAACATAACCCAGGCAACCTCACACCAAAGTCAATCATTGATGCGTTGAAGTAGCATGGCGAATCAGAGTTCGACTACTCAATAACAATGGCAGAGAGCAGTTGGGAGCCAAGAGGTGTGTTGCAGCCAAAGCAAAAGATCAAAGATTCAGCAAAAGGTAAGGAGATGCAACGTATACGGTGGCTTCGATGAGGACATCGAAGGACTAAGTGGGGGAGAATGTCACGAACAAAAATATAAAGAGGGTGCTCAATATAATATTCATGTATATCTCTGTCCTTTGGGTTTTGTTCATACTTTATATAACAAGTAGCGGGCTAGTAATAAGCTTGGTAGCCCTAGTTTAGTTAGCTTTTATGACTGATTTTGGCTTGTAAATGAGAGTTGTATCATGTGGACACTTGTAGGGACTTTGGTGTGTAATGGACCTTGATCCTTTGTGTGTGATTGTTCAGAGTTTGTAAAGTCCACGATTCTAATTTGCATTGGCTATATAAAGTAGTTACCTATGGATCTCATGAGAGATGATTTCTTTAACCCATTTTCTCTTTTATAGGTCCTAAGGGGCCATAGGAGGTTTCAGGGAGGTTGACCTTTGTAGATGGATACACGATGGTGCAGCACGACTTAGGCAAAACTAGTTAAGTTTGTGACAATCGCTTCTTTTCTCTATTTTTTTATGTTATATATATATATCATAAAAAATAAAAAAAGCGTATCGAGTAGCATGCGCATAATGTACCATACTAAGCAGAGTTTGATATGTCGATACGGTACAAAATTGCAAGACTTGATAATTATGTCATTTGCAAGTTAAATTCCACATAACCATAAAATAAATATCCACTTGAGTAACCACATGACCAAAAATAACAATTCTAAGAATTAAGTATAACATATAGTAAGAATTTCATAATTGTACATTAGGATTTTTCAGATTATCAAGCAGCCACCTAGTAGAAACCACATGTTCATAACTCTCATCAATCAAGTTTCAATGTAATAATTTCCTCTTAATCCTCCCAATTAGCCTCCTAAATTTTATCCAGTCCATAAATTGTAGCTTTGGTGAGCTTAGGAGAGTGAAAATGTCAAAATAAGAAAGAAGTGTAAGTGAAAAAGAATTCAAAAGATTGAGAGAGTGAAATAAATTGAAAGAGAAAAGGGTTTTAAAACCCTTTTCTAAGCCTCAAACGATTAAATTGACCGTTTGAAATAGGATAATCTCAACCCTTGATCAGTAACGATCTAAATCGAACCATTTTCAATTGGTATAGATCGATAATGATAGGATTTCAACTGTTACTGACAGTTCAAGTCGATAACGATCGAAATCCCAACATACTGACCAGTGCTAATCAGTAACGATCGGATTTTAATCGATATTACCCGGTACAGACCCTATATCGCCCAATACATGGTCAAGTGATCGATCGCAGAGAGATGCATATCGACATCTGTTAGACCGTACATTAGAGCGATGCATCATTATAGCAAACCCTGTTCTCAAGCATTACTATAGTACTTAGCAATCAAAGAAATGTGACAAATGGATATAAAAGAAATGAGAGCTGGTGATAATTTTTTATAGTATAACTACTTACATTTTAAGTTTCATACTATCCATTATTTTGTAAATTATTCAAAAGATTCTAGTTTAAAAAAACATAGACTTATAAAATCATAAGCCAATTTTTGGAAGTTGCATAGATTCTTTTTTCTTGTCTGGATCTTCTGATACTACTTGTCTCATATTGTAGGCATTTAATCAAAATAGATAGTACATCTACAATATGGGATGGACATGTAAGCAAACTATCTAATAGTGTCCAAAGATATAAATAAGCATACCTCTTCATAAGCTAAATGAATAAAAACCAATGCAAATTAGAAAAGCAAGTAATTAAATAGAACTTCAGTATATAGATCATAAATCCATAGCAACATTGAAAAGGCATACCTAAATGTTGTTGCCTTTAAATGACAATGAGGCAAGGAAAAAATGCACATGCAATTTCAATGAATGCAATGATGAGAACATCAGCTAGATTTCAGTAAAACAAAAAATAACATTCAGCATTAAACTATAAAGTGTTATGACACGAAGTCATCTCAAGCTCAAAACAATATAAGCAAACAAATCCCTCAAAGAACCATAATAACATGCAGATAATTATTATGTGATGTTTAAGCGTTCATAAAAAGTTGAAGGTAAAGTCAATAAAAAGAAACAAAAATATGAGCATTAAGTCTTTATTAGTTTTTTTAACAGGGAAAATTAGCTCGGTATTGTTTATACTGTAGATCTCAGAGTGTTTTGTAAATCATAGTAAAGAAGAAACTCTCTTTGAACATTTTGTTTAAGGTAAAATTGGTACAGTTTCTATGAATTACTAAATATTAAATTTGACAAGCTTTTGGGTCCGATTTGCTCAAATTTTGCTAAGATTCTAGAGGTATTTCTGGATATTGATAAGCGGAATAATCTGAAATAAATACAAGTGAAAATATTAAAACAATGAATATTAAAGCAAATAGAGTCATTTATAAGGATGACCAATGGAAACAAATCATCTTCAATCATCTCTAATCATTGATAAAAGATAAGATTTAGTCAGGATTTAGATATAATTTCCCCAACTGAATGAGGAAATCTCGTATGTTAGTTGAGGAAAATCCTCTTCATTATGTATAAATAAACGATGAATCAATGAATCAAGTGGGCATTTTCATTGCTTTTTCCTATTTTCAACATGGTCTCAGAGCCCCTCTCTCTATAAGAGAGATTACCTTTCTTTTTTTTATTCACTGTCAAACGACAGCTTCTATTATCATTTGTTCGTGGACAACTCCGTTGTGAAACCACAGATACCCAGGGGTCATCCACCGCTATCCTCTGGACGTCCTTTACTTCCTTTCAAGGTAACTCTCTCCTCATCGGTGCATCTATCTCTTCTAATTGTCAAAATCTCTAAATCGATGTCGTGAGATTTCTAGTGCATCGCTTTCTCTTCCTCCGTTGGACCTTGTTGGCTTTCTCAATTCCTCTAAAACATTCTTCTACATGAGGTCATCTTCCTTGTGCACCAGATCGGCTCAACAAGCGACACCTTGCCTAATCTGATGAGCGGACACATTGGCACCATCCCTCCTGCACCTGTTCTTCTCTTTTTGAGTACTCGACGTCTTATCGTCTCTCGGTTCTGAGAGGGCACAATAAGTTCTTTCTGTCAAATGACGGAATCTACGATCGTAGCTTCTCTCGCTACCACCATTGGCCACGCAGTTCGCTCTTTTGCTACAACCTTGCTCTTTGTCGTTGACATCACCGTCAAAGTCAACTATCGAACGTCAACCACCGTCTTCGCTGACAACACACTTCCTTCCTTCAGTTTCATTGGCATTGATTCAAGATCGACATCCTTAGTTCAAGATCGGCATCCTTACAGGAGCTCGATCTTGTGGGGGCATGATAAAAGATAAGATTTAGTCAGGATTTAGATATGATTTCCCCAACTGAATGAGAAAATCTCATATGTTAGTTGAGGGAAATCCTCCTTTTCATTATGTATAAATAAACGATGAATCAATGAATCAAGTGGGCATTTTTATTATTTTTTCCTATTTTCAACAATCATGAATTCTAACAAATATTACACATCCATGAATTGCAAGAAAAAACTGAACACAACAATCTTTTTGATGTTTTAGTATAACTAGTTCCACAAAATGCTTGCCAAGACTATAGAACCTCTTAATCACAAACTCTTATCTTTCGATAGCATGATAGTAGAATGAAAGAAAGAACTAAATGCATGGTCCGTCGCATATATTTATGGAGAAAAGAAAAGCATGCCTTGAACATTAAACTCCAAAAGCTTAACAGTAGAATTTAAAAGAAAAGCTCGATCTGAACATTGTGACATAATTTTGGCCCAAAAAACCTTTAACTATACTTTGATAAATCTTATAATCTGGATCTTCTTGGAAGCAACTTCAGTTACTTGTCCTCCATATTAGCTGGGTTTTTATTTAGACAGAGCAGTGGAAAAAAAAAAATGACAAAGAGACATAAGCTAAAAAAATAATAAAGAGAACAAGATAGGTAGGGAAAACAAGACATAATCCAAAAAGAAAAATAGATGCAGTTAAATTAAAAAAATTGTGTTGACCATTGCATTTTTTGGAGGCATCGTTTGGCCTCTTAACTTGTGCCATGGTAAAATTTGTAATCTCATACAGCAGATCTGAAATCAATAGGTTGGAAGCTACTGTTTCTCAGAGGTCAAGGTGCTCCTTGGGATTAGCAGTGGCTCCACCACATGAAGAATTCTAATAAATTCCAACAATAAACCCAAAATACAAAACATGACGATAGAGTACACAAGAAGAATAAACGAAAAACGAAAAAAAAAAGAGCACCTTGGAGATCTTGGAGACTAGAGGAGACTAAAGGAACATCACTAGTAAGAAGCTAGAGGTTGACCATCTCATCTCACCTCGATCTCAGTTTTTTAGCCTTTTAATTTAAAATATATGTATCCCTACCTCGAGGCAAAGAAAAGAAAATCGTTGAATATGCTAACTTAATTTGACATCAAGTCACAAGACAAACGGAGAGAAGTCCTGCTCTAAAGGAGGACAAAGTAGAACATGCTCAATGCATGCAAATGCTAGTGTTCAAGAAAGTGTATATCATATAATAGAGCTGAAACATATAATGCATGTTGTTTCAGTTTATTTGGCTCCTCGCAAGCAATGAGATTTTGTTTGCAAAGAAATATAGCAAGCACTAGCACCAAAGAACCTTTATGGTTTAGCTACATGGCCGTAGCACCTCTCAATCAAGCAATTTGGTCAAACTCGTATTCGATGAGATAGACAACAAGTTCAGCAAGCAAAGGGCTACATTATGAGTGGAATTTGTTAAACTTCCCGCCTCATGGTAACCATCAGCCGCACAATAAGGAAACAAGGAAGGAAGTGTTTGTAGTATCAACAACAATGAAGCTTTCGACTGAAAAAGAGATGCAAGGATTCTGAGAAATGGTCATAAAATGGACGGTTAAGAAGTGATAGACAAATCTAATATTAGGTTTTTCATTTCAAATTTAGAAACCAAATTCTTTCTTCTTTTTATTTTTATCTTCTAAGTGAAAGACTTAGGTAGGATCTAACTGATGGAGTAGGTTTTGATGGCAAGAAGAGTATGAGGCCATGATAGTTTAATTTACCGACTTATAATTGATCTGAACCAAGTCATTTTCGATCAAGTTCCTCATATCCAATCCATCAGGAAGAATGCAGCTTAAAAGGGGTAGATTGCCTTATAGTAAAACTAAAATATGCAAAATTATACTTCCACTAAGGTGTAGTATGAAATAAAATCAGAATGGAAAAAAAAACCTAAACTAAGGTTCGCATATCCTTGAGCAACATCTAGTATCACTTTGAAGAGCAGGCAATTCACCAATTAGCCCCAAAACAAGAAGCAATTGACTTCTTCAGAGAAAGTAAAACGAGGAGCAGAGTTGAATATGTGCCTTATGGTAAGAATATAAATTTTAGATAAGAATTTGTAACAATTTACTCATGGAAACCATTTAAAATGCAATCAAAACTAAGTTGGGATTTTGTTAAATGCCTTCTTGATAAGATTCACCACAGAACGTTATTTATTTTCCACAAAATCATTCCTGAAATTTCATAGAGCCTTCAGGATTGACAATTTTATACCAGAGCTATGCACAAATGTTCCTCAAAAACCTTGCAAATCAAAAGGAAATGCATTTACCACTTCAACAATTTAGACATGTAGGCATAAGAATCTGGAATTGACATAGAAAACTATTTGATAGATAGTTGACATCCAAATAAAAATAAGAAGGCTTATAAATAAACATCCAATGGCGAGGTTTATGCAAATATCAATAGTTTGTGCTGGTTTCCAACTTCAGACAAGTCGACACAATAATTCAACAAGGTATTATGTAAACAGTTTGAAAGAGTCATCCAATGTGATGTGTGAAAATGCAAAGAACTAAGCAATGTTACAGTCCATTCTACATCATCTAAAGTTTATGTTAACCATCGGGGATGTTTACTTTTTAATGGTTCATTTTAATGCTATCTAAATGCAGATATCACAGCCAACTGAACTTGAAAAGAAAGGGAAAAACAAATCAACTGTACCTTCCATCTATTTTGGCGATTACTTTTTAATGGTTCAATTTAATGCTTCTATTTAAATGCAGATATCACAGCCAACTAAACTTGAAAAGAAAGGGTAAAACAAAATAACTGTATCTTCCATCTATTATGGTGTTGAGTAATTTTAATGCTTCTATCTAAATGCAGATATCAGAGCAAACTGAACTCGAAAAGAAAGGGTAAAACAAAACAACTGTACCTTCCATATGTTATGGTGTAGAGTTACTTTAACCTTGCAGAATCATATTGCATTAGAGGAAGATCATGTCTTTGTCTTAAGAAACAAGTACTAGATGTTCTTATCATCAGATCCAAGAATTGGTACACAGATACTCAGGTGATAACTATGTCTTAATACATCTAAACTTGCATAGCACCAGTAACAGTAAACAAATAACAAAACTATGTCAGTGTTGCTAAAAAATATGTGGGAACCTGATACACTCAATGGACTCATTTCAACTATATAGGTGATTGAGTCTGCATGATCATGCTGAACATGCAAAAGACAATCATAGATGAATTTTCCTTTTCTAGATGCACATATAATAAGGTTCACTTTTAGATGACTTTGAGTGTGATGCATGAACTGAGGAGCAGAATTTTATGCATACCACCTAAGATTTAAATCATGGACATCGATATGACGATTATCTACGGGCTTGTACCACTAGGTAATAGTTGAAATTCTGGTTGTTATCGGCTGTAATGATCGAATATTGACCATTATTGACATACAACTCAAATCTGATCATTTCCAATGGTCAAATCCATTTTCAAGGATTTTTACTCTCTCGAACTTTTATACTCTCTCAATCTCTTTTTCACTTCTTCTTTCTCTCGTTTTCATGTTTGCGATCTTTGAAGACTACATGAAACTATGATTTATGGATTTGATCAAGCTTTTGAGGCTAATTAGGGAGAATTAACACCTAAGAAGAACCCTCTAATTAACTATATGTAGATAACTTTTCATTCACTTTTAATAACCCGTTCAGTTTAGAGATATGATAACAACATGCAAGTAGTGCCTCAACTGACGATGGCAATGACGGGACCATTAATTCTCCTACATCGTCATCATCATCAATTGAGACACTAGTGTCTAGGTCGCTACCATGTCTTTGAACCTTGAGGGTTATGGAATGCAATTGAAAAGTTATTACTTACCTTTTAATTAGAGAATTCTTATTCTTGCTTAGGTGTTAAGCCCATCTAATTAGCCTCCCAAACTTATTGCAATCCACAAATCATAGGCTTGTGAAGTTTTAAGAAAATGCAAATGTGAGAATGAGAGAAAGAAGTGAATGAGAAAGAAATTAAGAGCTAAGAGTTTGAGAGAGTGAAAGGGGGTGAAAAAGGAGGAAAAGGTTTAAAAGCCCTTTTAAATAGATCTAACCATTGAAAAGGGTCGATCTGAGCTTGTGTAACGATTAGATTTCGATAGTGACCGAGTGGTACAAGCCCGTGTCGAGCGATACAAAGCCTTTTAGTATATACCACACATGAAGGTCTGTATCGATCCCATGTTGGACCGATACTAGCATAACCACTTAAACAACAACGTCAAAAATCATGAAGCAACTAGTACTCATCCCATATCGTTCCATGTCATTTAATACTTCAAGAACTGACATACCTTGAGCCTAATACCAATAAAACAATTTAAACAACAGAGTAAAAATCAAATACAATCAGCCTCCAAGAGTGAGATGACCCAATGAAACTAGAAGTCTTCAGTCATGAACTATAAAAGTAACAAAATAGAAGAGATGACAAAGAGAGATGACACAACAAAAACTTTCTAAGAGTAGTATTGACCATAAGCCATCTTATGTTATCCAATTAATAGGTTCTAGAAATAATACAAAATAGAAGAGCAAGATATGATATCTTTGTTAGGCTAGTAAATTCAATTACAAAGAAAATGTCATTAAAAACAAGCAAACATAAAGGATCGTATTTAAGAAACCACTTGAAGAACTTAAAAACAAGTATTAAATCAAGCAAGTACATTCTTCACACACTGCACAACCTCTTCCTTTCTCTCAAGCTCCTTATTCTCGGCATTGGCTCTTCTTGCCACATAGGTGAACAACATGCCTCTTTTAAAGGTGTCAATAATCTTTCAAAAACTCAAAAAACAAGTCAACTATAAGATTAAGTGCATACCTCATAACTGTCCTACGCTCCATTTCTGAGTTTCTCTCGATTCTATGGATTTGTTTTTCTTATAAATGAAAGGGACGCTTTACCTCTCTTTTTAAGGCACCAATCTAATTAAAATGCTTTCAATTTTTATGAACTCAAAGAAGTCAATTGTGATTGAGTGCTTACTTTGTATCCATCCTCTTCACCATCACCTTGGCACATTAGTGTTTCTTCTAGACAACAAGTTCTTAGAACTCTCAAATGGACCATCGAAGATTACTTGCTTTCCTCTTGTTATCACTAGCTACTACATATACTTTTCCTAACCGTTGTGACCATTCTTTACCCTCTTCATCTTCCGCCTTCCAATACCAAAACAACCCATCAACCTTTGTGAATGAGGTCCAACTTGGGGCTTGCCTTAAATAACATTTCATTTGGCAATCACAATAATTTCAATCTTAAGTTCACTAACAATTTTTGCAATCTTCACATATATCTTCACCAACTAATTTATTAGGTACCAAAGTCTCTTATGTGATAGAATATTTTTATTTTGATATCAATTTGTTTAATGTGTTGTAGGTATTATGTAACTACAAATGATTGCTAGTTCAATTTAGAAACAATTTAAAATCCTACCCTAAATCATATAAAAATGAAATCACATAAATTACTTCTATTGCATAAAGTCACCCTAAAATAAGCTCAAAACACACTCTCTTGACTAATAAATAATTATAGAACCTTAAACAACAAACCCCATTTTCATAACTTTCTGAAAAGTGGTTGTCTTGTATATATCAGCATCATTCCTAGTCTAAAGTTATATGCCTAGTACATATGTCTGAATTCTCAATTCTTTCACCTGCCATGAAAGACTCTAAATCCTTTGAAGTCAACCTCCTAAAATCAATCATTTGATGTTCCTAAGATGTATCACATCACATGAGTGATAAAAATAGGGGCATAGAAGATACATGAAATAAGCATTTCTCCTATTTCTCTTCTTTTGTAATGAGATAATTAAAAAAATTACTTTATGAATTTTCAATATGCCAATATACTGTTAAAAATTAAAACAAGTAGCAAACGATAATTTATGTCATTTAACATAAAATTTGCTTCACAATAGCCCTGACCGAGTCCTCAGATAGGTCCCCAAAACTAAAGAATCTTTGTAATACATACATTTCATCATAGAATGAGAAACAAAAATTATTCGTAGAATTTGAATAATCAAAAACATACCCATTGGAGAAGATAATGAAAAATTATTTTGAGCTACTATGAAACAATAGAACATAAAGCAGCAAGAACTATCTTTCCTAATGACACTAAAGCATAATATAAATTTAGCAACTTCTTAACCACCAAAGAGTTCACTCCATGGGACAAAATATCACAAGTTTAGCTTCACAAAATAGAAAAAAAATAAGAAGACAAAATAAATCAAGAAAGATGTTATTATAATGTATAATTTTTCCACAAGAAAGAGAATATTACAAAAATTATCAGTGATAACTTGTCAATTTGTCTATACTCTCAAAAAATGACTTTGAGTTCATAAAAATCAGAACCATTTTTGTTTGGTATTTTGCTATGTATGTTGAACTTCTACCTCAGAAAACCTCTTCCAATATAAAAAGGGTAAGAATAAGATAAGCCAAATATAATTGCAATAGGATTCACTAATTAGCACTAAATGTTGATTAGCTAGAAGAACAGTACCAAGAGCACTATCCTTTGTTCCTCATTTAACAGTTCACTAGATGCAAACGAGAAAGTACTGTTGATTATCTAGACAATAAAAAAGGCCATGTACATATAAGATTATAGAATACAATTTAGTTTAGACCAGTGTACTAACTGGAATTCTAGTCTGGTACAAGCATAAACAAGTGTTAAAAAACATGTGGATTACCCTCACACCGGCGGTCTGGGCAGGTCTGTTAAAAAACATAAACAAGTGTTATATGTTATAAGCCCTAATCTCTATGGTTCACTGCCTTCCCTTTACGAGCCATCGACCAACTGCCACCTATCATATATTACCTTCCAGTCTCCTTGTCTTCTATTCCACCTCTTATTCTCCTCTTCCTCCATTATCTCCATTATCTTCTCTTAATCCTTCTTCCTTTTCCTCCTCCTCCCTTCTTCCTCTTCTTCTTCCTCCCCTCATCTCCCTCCCCCAGTATGGTGGTGATACTGACCAACATACCAACAACTCAATCCTGATAGTACATATCGATATGAGCTGGACTGATACGGGAATACATTCCTTGTTTATATAAGAAAGACTATAATCAAAAAAATTAATGTCCGACAATACCACTAAAGAAAACATGCAAAGGGAATATGATGGTGGCTTAGTCTATAAATCATAAGAGATCTATACCATGAGTTATTTGCAATATAGGAAGGAATTAGACTGCCAACCCATATCATGCTTACTGATAGTTCATCAAAGTTGGTACGAGTGTTTGCTCACCAAATAGATTTTCTTCGCATACAGTTACATAGCTCATTGCAAAACTATCTTATCTTTGGCTTATATTTTTCATATAAGATTTTTTCTAGGAGTTGGGATTTAAAAGTCCTATAAATAGTCTTGTATTCTCTTTTCTTTCATCATCAATAGATCAATAAATTTTCAGTCATCGGACAGAAAACAAAGGAGGGAGGAACCTCTATAGAGTTCCAAGAAGGTTGATCCCCTATAGAGATCACCTCAAGCTTAGAATTCATAAGGGTTCTAACACTTGATATCAAAGCAGTGTTCTTGGTGTCTTGCTGCCCTTCCACAGCCATCCATCAGTCTCCCATAGACGTCCAAAGTAATTCTCACAATTGCTTGAAGGTTGTCATCAAATTCCATCGTCGTCTCTGCTACCATAGATCATTCTTTGATCTCCCCGTGAATTGCAACAAGTTATGATTTTCTACCTTATTGCTACTGTAATTTAGTTATCCCTATTCAAAAGATCTAAAAAAATTTATTCCTATTTGTTGCACAAACTTTTCGTCATAAAGTTTCCATCTTTACAATGGAAGTTACGTTGCAGAATTCCAACTGCGCACCCTTGACTATTTGATTTACTGATACATTTTTACTAATCCAATCTCTACAAAATTTTTATGATGGCTTTAGCACATCCTAGCTTTAGATTTCTTTTTAGTTTCGTCAAAAAATTCTTAATATAAACTACTGATCTTTTACATCAAATCTACTGCACTTTAGACATAAAAATCTACTATAGTACCTTCCCGTGATCTTCGATTTTGCTGAATCTTTTGATGTTGTTTTCTTCTATAAATTTTTTATTAGTATTATTACCTTTACCTTACTAGTAGATTCTCCTTGAGTTACTAGAATCCTTATTTTGAATTGCTGGAAAAGAATCTCGTCTATACTGCTAAATCTTTCGACGAAAAAAATTCTACTGTAGTACCTTCTCGTATTCCTTGATCTTACCAAAACTTTTGTTGTCGATTTCTTCCATGAATTTTTTGATAGCATTATCTTTCCCTTGTAGTGGATTGCCATTGAGATTTACTCAATTCCTAATTATGAAATGTTGCATAAATTTCGACTATACTACTAAAATCTTTCCCTAAAAAATTCTATAATAACATCTTCTTGCATTCTTTGATTTTGCCAAAGCTTTTGTTGTCGTTTCTTTCCATGAAATTTTTAACAATATTATGATAGGACTCCAGCAGGGTTGAGTCCCAATCGTTTTAGTAATAGTTAATAAAAACTATGCTAGATTGTAATAAAGCCTCTCGTATCTTATAAAGGAGTATGGCTAGGGTTTGGATTAGCCCTTAGGACTTAGTAGCCACTGCCCTCTTACTAGGCAAGTTGACTAGGGTTTTGGGTTCCAGGAGTTAGCTCCCTCTTAGGCTAGGGTTTTGATCCCTATTTAAGATGTAGCCACCCCTCTCTTTTAATCAAGCAATTATCATCTTCAATTCGGCCTTTGTGCCAAGTCTAGGAGGGAGGAACCCCTATAGCGTTCCAAGGGTAGATCTCTCTTAGTGATCCAAATCTATAGGGCTCCTTCTGGGGTCTTATCATCTAGTATCAGAGCCACGTTCCTATTGCCCTATAGCCATCTCAACCGCCTCCACCTTTCTAAGCAATTCAATTGCTATAACACGCGCCTCCACCTTCCATCCTAGCAGCAGATCAAATCACTCTACTGTTGCCCCTTATGTTTGATATGAAATTCTAGTATATTTTTATAACCCATGCCTCTTCAATATTGCAATATTCTTCATATTATACATAGGAGAAGTTTTCCAAAGTTTCTTTACTGTAAACTTTTACCATCGCAAATGTTATCATCGTTGCGAAGGTGAAATGCTATAGAAATTTTAAGCCAATTGTTATTACTTGAAACCAAACTTTTGTTCATCCTTTCTGGTCAAAATTTTTACACAATTCTCAAGATCAAGTTGGCTTTCATTTGGATTTAATTTCATAGAAAAACTCCTTCTGGAACCAATTTTCTTGTATGACCTTTCACTATCATGCAGTTCTAGAATTTTATGATGAAGGAATCTGCCTTGCTTCTTTTGCCCTATTTTCATACTGTTATGTTGCCAAATTTTTGTCAAAGCCTCTACTAGTATTGACAGCATCTAAACTAAGGGTTTTTATATAATTTTCTTAAACATTCCTCTAGAATTGACATTGAGAAGTCATTTTTTCTCTGACGTAAAAACTGGTTCAGCAGGACAACACATCACAACACTTCTTTTCACTGATTTCTATTAGATTTGAGTGCTATTTTTTATGGGATTTTGGACTCTCTTTTACTTATGTCCAAACCCTACCATCCTCACCAAAAACCCTTCCAAATATTACCCTTAACTGAATCTAAACAACCCCCTTCTATTGCCATCCGAGCCCCTGCACCAAAAAAATTGATAAGAGATGAGCTTCGCGAACGATCGGCCAAAGGATTGTATTGGTATTGCGATGAACCATGGAGCCATGAACATCGCTACAACAAGGGCCAACTCCTCATGATTGAACCAGTGGAGGATGAGGACAGCAAACCATCTAATGAAGGCCTTGAACCCAAAGAGGAAGCTACAAAGGAAGAGCCCCAACCGACCGACTACGTAGTGCATGCGTTAGCCGGCTATTCCAACCCGCAGATGATGAAAGTTGAAGGATTTTTAAAGTAGCAACCCATCACCATTGTCATCAACATAGATAGCACAAATAACTTCCTCAACAGTAAGTTTGTTGCATGTTTAGCACTTCAAATCGAAGGTTACAACAAGTTTGACATAAAGGTCACTGATGGTCGAATCCTCAATTGTGACCAACGATGCCGGCGGGTGAAGCTACTCCTCCAAGACCAAGAAGTGGTAGTCAATTTCTTCCTCCTACCCATTGATGATTATAAAGCCGTACTTAGGATCGAATGGCTCACAATGCTAGGTGATATCTCCTAGATTTTTTCTAAATTAATTATGAAATTTTATTGCAAAAGGAGACAGGTTACATTGCGAGGCAAGCGCGAGACTTATATCTCCACCGTTTCGATGCAACAGATGGAGAAAGTTTTGCACAAAGCACATGGGGGATTTTGATGTATATCTAGCAGCCATCTAAGGGGGAGAATATATAAATTTTAGATCCTAAGCTTGCCCTCTTGCTAGATGAATTCATGGATGTTTTTACAGAGCTATGCGAGCTGCCCCCTAACCGGCCGCATGACCATTGTATTCCTATTTTGCTGGGTAAACCTCTAGTAAATTTGTGTCTGTATCACTACCCTTACTTGTAGAAGGATGAGATCGAGAACATCATCAAAGAGATGCTTGACACTGAGGTGATCCGACCAAGTTGCGACCCTTATTCTTCACTAGTGTTGCTAGTGTACAAGAAGGACGATATGGTGGATGTGCATTGATTATCGAGCCTTGAATGCTATCACTGTCAAGGACAAATATTCTATACCCATCGCAGATGAGCTCTTGGATGAATTAAAAGGAGCCCTGCACTAAACTGGATCTCCATTCCGGTTATCACCAGATTTGGGTATGCACTGAAGATATTTCGAAAACTGCATTATGCATGTATAATGGCCACTGCGAGTTTCCGGTAATGCCTTTCGGACTTATGAATGCTCCTTCTACTTTCCAAAGCCTGATGAATGACATCTTCTAGAGTTTTCTACGTAAGTTTGTATTGATGTTCTTTGATGATATCCTCATTTATAGCCCTACGCTTGATATATATTTTCAGCACTTATGAATTGTTCTAACGATTCTTCGGGAGAATACTCTTTATGTTAAATAGAGTCAAAGTGTAGTTTCTTATAGGGTAAAGTGGAGTATCTTGGGCACATTATATCAGAGGATAGAGTAGCAATAGACTAGACAAAGATTGAGGCAATGCAAGGATGGCCGAAACCTACAAACGTAAAATTGTTGCGCGGCTTCCTTGGACTCACAGGCTATTACCGAAAATTTGTGAAACATTATGCTAAGATCAGTGCCCCACTCACATCTCTACTAAAGAAAGACTCCTTCTTATGGTCGAAACAAGCTTCTACAGCCTTTGAATAACTCAAGGCTGCCATGACGACGATGCCGGTCCTAGCGCTGTATGATTTCAGCTGTACCTTCCTGATCAAGGTCGACGCGTCCAGAGTTGGGATTGGAGCTATTCTAATGTAAGATAGCCAACCTCTCACTTACATTAGCAAGGCTTTATCTCCCTTACACTTGAAAATATCAGTATATGATAAAGAAATGTTTGCCATTGTATACACCATCACAAAGTGGAGGCCCTACCTGATCGGTTGGCGCTTCCAGATTAAGACTGACCATCAAAGTCTTAAGTATTTCCTGGAGCAGAAAATATCTTCACTAGAGCAGCAACATTGGGTAACTAAACTTCTCGACTTTGATTATGAAATTACTTATCGAAAAGGAAAAGAGAATGTTGTTGCAGATGCTCTATCTCGGCTCCCGGGGCAAGTCGAAATTTCAGCCATCTCCCTTCCCACCACCGACTTCCTCGAACATATTAGGGAGGAGTGGAAGAATGATCCGGAAGTTCGAAGCATCATAGAAAAATTAGAGAAGGATCTGAATTCCGTAGGGCACTACCATGGGACTCGAAGGACTTACGCTATAAAGACCAAATTATTATTGTTCCTTCTCATCACATCAAAGTTATTTTGCATGAAATGCACTCTTCACCTTCGACAGGGCACTTTGGATTTCTGAATACTTATAAAAGGGTGAAGCAAAACTTTTTCTGGAAGGGCATAAAAAAAATCAATTTATGACTATATATCCAAATGTGATGTATGTCAACGGCAAAAAGGTGAAATAGTGGGAAGTCCGGTAAATTACAGCCGCTACCTATATCGGATTCGACTTAGATGGACATCTTCATGGATTTTATCGAAGGACTGCCACTATCTCAAGGTAAAAGCACGATCTTTGTGGTGGTAGATCGCCTAACTAAATATGCTTATTTTTATATTATGAAACATCCCTATACTGCTGCCACTATTGCTCAGATTTTTATGAAAAATATTATAAAATTATATGGGATACTAAGGTCGATAGTGAGCGACCATGACAGGGTGTTTATAAGTAAATTTTGGATCAAACTCTTTCATCTACAGGGCACCCAATTGAAGATGAGCACAGTCTATCATCCACAAACATACGACCAAACATAAGTGGTGAATAGATGCCTCGAGTTTTACTTACGATGCTTCACCAGCGATCGGCCCAAAAAGTGGACAAGATGGCTTCCCTGGATCGAATGGTGGTACAACACAACTTTTCATTCTTCGACTAAATGTACCCCTTACAAGGCACTGTATGGTCGACCATCCCCTATAATTCCAGATATATACTTGGTTCGACCAAAGTGGATCAGGTCAACCAAGACCTAATTAATAGGGATAAACTGCTATAGCTATTGAAGGGCAATCTAACTGTCGCTTAAGCCAGCATGAAGTAACAAGCAGATAATCACCAGAGTGAGCGAGAATTTTTAGTAAGGATTGGGTCTATCTTCACCTACAACTATATAAGCAGCTATCCATTAACACAAGAGCATCTATGAAACTATCTCTATGATTTTATGGACCATATAAGATTTTGGAACGTATTGGGGCCATGGCATACCGACTTAAACTTCCAGATGATGCCAAAATTCATCCCATCTTCCACATATCCCTACTGAAGCTGAAATTGGGTAAACATGAACTAGCTCAGACTTAGTTGTCGAGCACTATAATTGAAGGTGAAATCCAAGCCCAACCTAAAGCTATACTTGATCGAAGAATTGTGATGCACCGATGATGCCCCTCAATTGAAGTACTTGTGAAGTGGAATAACTTACCATCTGAAGATGCAACATGGGAGTCACATGAGGAGCTGAAGACTCGATTTCCAGAGTTTATAGATCCTCAGCTTTGAGGATAAGGCTGTTTTTGAGAGGACGGACTTAATAGGACTCCAACAGGGTTAAGTCCTAATCATTTCAGTAGAAGTCAATAAAAACTCTACTAGATTGTAATAAAGCCTCTCCTATAAAGGAGTATAGCTAGGGCTTGGATTAGCCCTTAGGGCTTAGTAGCCGTCGCCCCCCTTACTTAATAGGACTCCAACAGGGTTAAGTCCTAATAATTTCAGTAGAAGTCAATAAAAACTCTGCTAGATTGTAATAAAGCCTCTCCTATCTTATAAAGGAGTATAGCTAGGGCTTGGATTAGCCCTTAGGGCTTAGTAGCCGTCACCCCCCTTACTGGGCAAGTCGGCCAGGGTTTCCCCCTACTTAGGTCGGCTATAGGGCTAACCTAGCCTCCCTTTGTTCCTATTAAGGTAGGATGACTATAGGAGGGGCAAAAGTATAATTCCACTTAGGCAAGCACCCCCTTAGGCTAGGGTTTTGATTCCTATTTAAGATGTAGCCACCCCCCTCTTTTAATCAAGCAATTATCCTTTTTAATTCAGCTTTTGTGCCGTGTTTAGGAGGGAGAAACCCCTATAGCGTTTCAAGGGTTGATCCTCTCTCAGTGATCAAAATCTATAGGGCTCATTCTGGTGTCTTATCATATTATCTCTCCCTTACCAGTAGATTCCCCTTAAGTTTCACTTGAAATTTCATTGAAAATTTCTAGAAAAAATTACATCTTCACTGTTGGAATTTTTTTGATGAAAAATCTATTACTGCACCTTTGTCTTTCTTCTTCTCTTTAACCCACCAAAACCCAACTATCTTGCTACCACCACCTAAGACATCTTGAGGGCATTCTTTTAGCCTTTAGATGCAACTATCATAACCTATTTTTATAAAGCCCAAAATAGTGGCCTATGCAGCCTACTGATGCAGAATTCTACAGTACTACATTTCAGTGTTTTTTGTTGCACCCATATCTGATCCTTACCGAAATTGTTGTTGGCACCCATGTCATCTTTAGGGTACCCCTCTAGCCTTAAGATGCAACCATCATAACCTATTTCCAAAATCCACAACCAACTCAAACCGTAGCCTAAACAATGATCTTTCGCATCCACCAAACCTTCCACTGATCCTTACCCTCCGCAGCCACCAATCCTACAAAACTGGTTGATGCCATCAACAACAACCCTAAGCCATCCCTCTAACCCTATACCTCTATCATTAAACCCTCCTTACAGCCCCTATAGCAGCCCTAAATCATAGCCCCAACAGCATTAAAAAAAATAGCAACTTGTTAGCCCCAAATTATGGCCATCTACCTATGATCCACTATCCCTTTCGACCACAAAACCACCTAACCATTCCATGCCACTGATCCAATAGTAGAAGAGGAACATTGGCATCTCAGATCTGGAGGCACACAAAATGGCATCTGAAGGTTCAATCGATGCTAAGTTGGAGGCGTTTGAATCACGCATAGAGGATAGATTGTATGCCTTATTTGCCGAATTCGGATTGAGCCGATCTCCAAGCCCAATAAAATTCCAGCAATGCCAAAGTTCAGAGAGGCCTCTTAAAAAGAAAGAATGAGCTACTAATATAAGATAGCTATGCACAAGGGTGGACTTCCCTCGATGGGAAGAAGGAGACTTGATAGGATGGATTTCATGCATTGAATACTACTTTCATCATCACCAAACACCAAAGGATTATATGGTGGACACCGCTGTCATTCACCTTGAAGGAGATGCTATATGATGGTACAATTGGCTTGAATATAATTATGGGACTCCGACATGGATATAATTCAAGTATGCGCTACTGAACCGCTTTGGGTCGACCAAGTACGAGAATATCAATGGACAACTTGCCAAGATCTGACAAACCTCCATGATTCAAGAATACCATACCATGTTTAAGGAATTATCTTACTTTGCTCATGATTGGTCTAACAAATAATTATTTGGGATGTTCATCAATGGGCTCAAGCCGAAAATTAAAGGAGAGATTAAAGCACAACAGCCCCCCACCGTGAAGGCTACAATCTCTTTCACCCGAATCCAAGAGGAACAGCTGAACCAAGATGCTTGGAGGATGAGAACCACTCTTAGACCAGCAGCAAATAAAATTCCCTCTGCTCCCAGCCATTCTTCGCTGTCAAAAAAATTGATGAGAGAAGAACTACGCGATAGATCGACAAAGGACCTTTGTTACTATTGCAGCAAACATTGGAGCCACAACCATCGCTGCAAAAAAGGGGAGCTTTCCATAATAAAATCTATTAAAGAATTTAAAAAAGAGGTCCAGGAATCATAGCTATGGCTTCTGAAGCACTCCTAAATCTCGGGCTACTTCCATGACTTCTCCAAGGAGTGGACCATAATGCCTAAAGTCTTCCCTGGTGATGACCACCGATCCATAGCCCACGACTGCAAGAAGATTGAGTCCCTCTAGCGATAATACCAACATGGAATTTATGACACTCAACTTTATTTGATGGAGATCAAAATTCTAAAGGAACAGGAAGAAGGCATCCACATGTCCACCATCTATAAGATCCTCATAATCACGATGTCATCTACATCAGTGTTAGCATTACTTGATCGTGGCAATGTGTTTGCAATTGGAGCAGATATATTAGGAATTAGGATTGGCACCACCCTCATGCAAGATCGTCGACTCCCAATATACACTAAGGCTCTCCCTATATTTCATACGATGCTTTTGATCTGTAAAGGGATACTAATTACTGAATTTGAAGTTTGACATAATACAGTCAACAACACAAAGGAGAGATGAAAATAAGCT
Organism: Ensete glaucum; assembly: GCA_021527575.1. Classification (NCBI taxonomy): domain Eukaryota; kingdom Viridiplantae; phylum Streptophyta; class Magnoliopsida; order Zingiberales; family Musaceae; genus Ensete; species Ensete glaucum. The sequence goes on from CM038558.1 coordinate 21,551,948, forward strand.
CGGTAAAATTGTAGCTCCTACCCTCCTCGGACTCAGAATGGGCCCACACTACTAGGGACCTTATCAAAGGAGAGTAATTATTATAAAAGAATGCTCGATTACTATTAAAGAACAACCAAGTGGCAGCTCATGCAAGAAAGAAGCAACCTCCTGACAAATATCGGAGTAGAAGAAAGTTTATTGTTGAATATCGAGTTTCCCTTCATCTTCAACCCTATCAGCAGAAAATTTGAGCCTCAAGGAAGTGGTCCTCTTGCTACTTTGGCCCTTATAAAATTGGGGATCATATTATAGCCATAAATTGTGGATCGGACTTGTGCACTAATTCAAAATTTCAACTCATCCTCTAAGAATTTCACTGCAAATGGAAGTTTAGAGAGGACAACTCGGTCCCAACTTATCCACCTGACACCTAAGTTGATAAGGAGGCCCAAATTAAGCTGATGATTGCATGGGATCATAGAATTGTGACATATCATCGTCCAACCACTACTGCTGATGTTGGACCCTAGGAACAGGATATGCCTACTATAGGGCCACGAGGGACCCTCGTAAGCAGTTGTAGATCATGACCCAGAGACATGAGCTCAGCCTTGAGGACAAGACAGATTTGAAGAGGGTGGGTCTGTTAGAATTCTAGTTAGGAGAGTCCTAATTTAGTTTTATTAAGGAGGGTAAATATATAAATACTAAGGGTATTTATATAAATCTAATCTAATCGACCCCTAATAAAGAAGCAAGGAGGCCGACTAGGTTAAGATTAGATGAGAGGAAGATATCTTGAGGGAAGAATAAGATACATGTCACCCTAATTAACCACCCCTTTGATAGGACTCTAGCAGGGTTGAGTCCTAATCATCTTAGTACTAGTTAATAAAATTTTTTATTAGATTATAATAACGTCACTCCTATCTTATAAAGTAGTATGGCTAGGGTTTAGATTAGCCCTTAGGGCTTAGTAGCCGCCACACCCTTTACTGGGTTGGTCAGCTAGGGTTTCCCCTGCTTAGGTCGGCTATAGAGCCACTTAGCCGCCTCCTATTCCTATTAAGGCAGGTTGGCTATAGGAGGGGCAAAAGAGTAATTCTACTTAGGTAAGTACCCCCCTTAGGCTAGGGTTTTGATCTCTATTTAAAGATGTAGTCGCCTCCCCTCTTGAATCAAGCAATTATCAATTTTATTTTCAGTCTTGTGCCGAATTTAGGAGAGAGGAACCCCTATAATGTTCCAAGGGTTGATCCCCCCTCAAGGATCAAAATCTATAGAGCTCCTTCTGGGGTTCTATCATCTGGTATCAGAGTAGCATTCCTGCTATCCTGTAGCCATCATCCATGCCTCCATCTTCCAAACAATTCCCATAATTGCTTTTTGATGACGCCTTCATCGACTATTGCCCACCAAGCCGCAAATCCATCTATCTGCTGTGCCCATTGTGAGATATGGAAATCCGGTATTTTTTTATCACCTAAGCCTCTTCAATATTGCAAGATTCCTTACTTGACACGTTAAAGATTTTTTCCAAATTTTATCCACTGTAAATTTCGTTTATCACAAATGCTATCGTTGTTATGAAGATGGAACACTGTATAAATTTTCAGTCATGTTTTATCTGGATTTGATTTCTCAAAAAAACTCCTTCTCGGATTGGTTTTCTTATGCAATCTTTGACCATCACGCAGTTTTGGAATTTTATGATGAAGGAATCTACCTTTCATTTTTTGCCCTATTTTCCTATTGTCATACTCCCAAAATTTCTTCAAACTTTTACTGGTATTAACAACATCTGAACCAAGGATTTTCGCATAATTTCCTTGATCTTTCCTTTGGAATTTACATCAAGAAGTCATTATTTCGCATAAAACTGGTTTACTAGGATAGTACATCGCACCACTTTTTTTCACCAAATTTTATTAGATTTGAGTGCTATGTTTTGTGAGATTTTGGACTCTCTTTTCCTTATCTCAAAACTCTACTATCCTCACCAAAAATTCTTCAAAACCCTACCCTAAACCGAATCCAAACAGTCTCCCAAATCTGCCCTAAACCGCAGCCTACTTCCATCTAAACCGATTCACCTTCCAACCGGTAACCCCTTTCTCCAAAATTCCCATACCACTAACCCGACAATAGAAAAAAGATCTCAAAATTACCGATCTAGAGGCATATACTATGACATCAGAGGAGGCTATCGATGCAAAGCTTGAAGCCTTTGAAAACCACATTGAAGAGAAGATGCAATCCCTTTTCACCGAATTTAGCATTGGCCGACCGTCGAGCCCGAGGAAATCATAACACGGAGAAACTTCAGATCGACGAGACGATCCTCAAGAACATGGTCACATCACCTCTGATCTCAATAATCCATGCATGAAGGTTGACTTCCTTAGATGGGAAGGATACTCGATCGGGTGGATCTTGTGCGCGGAGTGCTATTTTCAGTTATACCGAACCGCCGACGCCACACAGGTGGAGTCTGCTGTCATCCACCTTGAGGGAGATGCTATTCAGTATTTAATTGGTTTGAGCACACTCATGGAGGACTCTCTTGGCAGTGATTGAAGGAAGGACTACTAAACCACTTCGGACCAACCAATTTTAACAACATCGACGGACAATTGGCAAAGATTTGTCAAATCTCTATAATACAAGAATACCAAATAAGGTTTGAGCATTTATCCTAACCAAACAGAGAATTGGTCTGAGAAATAACTTTTAGATACTTTTATTGAGGGCCTAAAGTTGGAGATCTAAGGAGAAGTAAAGGCACAATAATCATATACCCTTATGGTGGCGATTTCCTCCATGTGTATCCAGGAAGAACAATTGAACCATGAGGTATGAAGGACAAGGGTCGCTCCCCGACCAGACATACAAGACCTACTACCCCCTCTACTGCTATCAAAGTCCCTGCACTAAAAAAGTTGACAAGAGACAAGCTTCGCGAATGATCAGCTAAGGGATTGTGTTGGCATTGCGATTAACCATGGAGCCGTGAACATCGCTGCAAAAAGGGTCAGCTCCTCATGATTGAACTAGCAGAAGATAGGGATAATGAAACACCTGAAGAAGACCTTGAATCTAAAGAAGAAGCCATGGAGGAAGAGTCCCAATTGGCTGACTACGTAGTACGCGCATTGGCCGGCTACTCCAACCCGTAGATGATGAAAGTTAGAGGATTTCTCAAATAACAAACCATCACCATTCTCATCAACACGTGCAGCACCAATAACTTCCTCAATAGTAAGATTGTTGCACGTTTAGCGCTTCAAATCAAAGGTTGCAACAAGTTCGATGTAAAGGTCACCGACGGCCGAATCTTTAATTGCGACCAACGATCATGGTGAAACTACTCCTCCAAGACCAAGAAGTGGTAGCTGATTTCTTCCTCTCACCCATCAATGATTATGAAGCCATACTTAGGATTGAATGACTCATAACACTAGGTGATATCTCTTAAAGTTTTTCTAAATTAATCATAAAATTTTATTACAAAGGGAGACAGGTCATGTTACGAGGTAAGCAAAGTAGCCAAATTTCCACCATTTTGTCACAACGAATGGAGAAAGTTTTGCACAAAGCATATGGTAGATTCTTGATACATATTCAGCAGCCATCAATGAGGGAGAATGTACAAAACTCAGATCCTAAGCTTGCCCTTTGCTTAAATAAATTCGCGGATGTTTTCTTGGAGCCACGCGGGTTGCCCCCTAACCGGCCATATGACTATCGCATTCCTATTTTGCCAGACAAACCTCTAACAAATTTATGATCGTACCACTATCCTCACTTATAGAAGGATGAGATTGAGAATATTGTTAAAGAGATGCTTAACACCAGGGTGATTTGAACAAGTTGCAGCCCTTACTCCTCACTAGTGTTGCTAGTGTGCAAGAAAGATGGTATGTGACGGATGTGCATTGGCTATCAGGCTCTAAACACCATCACCGTTAAGGATAAATATCTTATCCCATTCGTAGATGAGCTCTTGGATAAATTAAAAGGAGCCTGAGTCTTCACTAAATTGGATCTCTGATCCGAATACCATCATATTCGGGTATGCACTGAATATATTATGAAAACGACATTTCACACGCATAACGATCACTACGAGTTTCTGGTAATGCCTTTTGGACTTACGAATGCTCCTTCTACTTTCTAAAGCCTAATGAATGAAATCTTTCAAAGTTTTCTATGTAAGTTCATATTAGTATTCTTTGATGATATTCTCATTTATAGCCCTATGCTTGATATATATTTTCAGCACTTACGAACTATTCTAATGATTCTTTGGGAGAATACTCTTTATGTTAAACATTCAAAGTGTAACTTCCTATAATGTAAAGTGGAGTATCTTGGGCACATTATATCAGAGGATGGAGTGGCGTGGACCCGACAAAGATCGAGGCAATGCAAGGATGGCCGAGACCTACAAACGTACAATCATTATGTGATTTCCTTGGATTCATAGGCTACTACCAAAATTTTATGAAAGATTATGGCAAGATCAGTACCCCACTCAAGTCCTTACTAAAGAAAGACTCTTTTTTATGGTCGGATAAGGCCTTTGTAGCCTTCGAATGACTCAAGGCAGCCATGACGATGACATTGGTCCTAGCACTACCTGATTTCGGTCATACTTTTATCATTGAGGTCGATGCGTCAGGAGTTAGAATTGGGGCTATTCTTATGCAAGATAGTCGACTCCTAATTTACAGTGAGGCTTCCCCCACACTCCATACAAGGTTTTTACAAGAGATACTAATTACTACCAAATTTAAAATATGGTTGGATATAGGTCCATGGCATGAAAGAGGAGTAAAACTAGAAGAATTACAATTCATGCTCATGCCAGATTGTGCTCTCATCATCCTGAATCATAGCAGAGGACAATCACCATTCCAGAAGAAAGATTGGCTATCATTAAAGACTAATCATATGACAACACATGCAAAGAAGAAACGGTCTCCTAACAAACTTTAGAATGGACGAAAAATTGAAGATTGAGTTTTTCTACACCTCCAGCCTGATCAGTAGAAAACTCAAGCATTAATGAAGTGGTCTCCCTATTTCTTTAAGCCTTGTAAAATTGTGGATCACATTGGGCCCCTAACTTGGAGATCAAATTCGCACACCAGATCAAGATTATAGTTGATCTGCTAGGCATCCCACCTCAAATAGAAATTTAAAGAAGACGATTCAGCCCAAATCCTTCCAACTAACACCCCAGTTGATGAGGAGGCTAAAGTTTAGTTAATGATAGCATGGGAGTCACATAAGGAGTTGAAGATCCAATTTTTAGAGTTCACAGACCCTCAGCCTTAAGACAAGGCTGATCTGAAGAGGGCGGACTTGATAGGACTCCAGTAGGGTTGAGTCCTAATCATCTTAGTATTAGTCAATAAAAATCTTGTTATATTATAATAAAGCCACTCCTATCTTATAAAGGAGTATGACTAGAGTCTAGATTAGCCCTTAGGGCTTAGTAGCCGCCACACCCCTTACTAAGTTGGTCGGCTAGGGTTTCCCCTTGCTTAGGTCGGCTATAGAACCACTTACTTGCCTCTTGTTCCTCTTAAGATAGGTTGGCTATAGGAGGGATAAAGGGTTAATTCTACTTAGGTAAGCACCTCCTTAGGCTAGGATTTTGATCCCTATTTAAAGATGTAGCTGCCCTCCCCCTCTTGAATCAAGCAATTATCAATTTTATTTTTAGCCTTATGCCAAATCTAGGAGGGAGGAACCTCTACAGTGTTTCAAGGGTTGATCCCCCTAAAGGATCAAAATCTATAGAGCTCCTTTTGGGGTTCTATCACCCTTATCCTTATTAAAGAGGGGTTGGTTGAGGAGGGGTTAAGTTATAATAAGATTAGGATTGAAGATTACTTATTAGAGTTGGAGTTGGAGTTGTTGGAAGTAGGAGTTGCTTCTTAGAATTGGAGTAGGAGTTGTTAGGAGTAGGAGTCTTAAGTCGAAATCCTATTAGGAGTTGGGGTTTAGAAGCCCTATAAATAGCCTTGTATTCTCCCCTCTTTCATCATCAATATATCAATATTATTTTTAGCCATTGGGCAGAAAACCAAAGAGGGAGGAACCCTATAGAGTTCCAAGGAGGCCGATCCCTTATAAAGATCACCCCAAGCTTAGAATCCGTAAGGATTCTAACAATTTGTTATCAAATCTGATGCATCGAAAGTCAGAATTGGTGTTGTCCTCATGCAAGATGGCTGACCCCTAGCCTACATCAGCAAAGCTCTCTCTTCATATCACTTGAAGCTATTAATTGTGACGATAAAATGCTGGCCAATGCGAAATTTGTGACTTGGCATGATATAAGTCAACGACATAAAGGAGAGACAAAAAATAAGCCTTGAAAAATTACAGCTTCTACTCACTCTAAACTCAGCATAGACTCATATTACCATAGACTCTACCAGAGGGCAACCACCATCTCAAAGGAAAGCCTAGCTACTATTAAAGAACAATCATATGTCAGCCCACACAAGAAAGAAATAGCCATCCGACAAATGTCAGAGTAGAAGAAAGTTTACTATTGAAGATTGAGTCTTTCTTTATCCTCAGCCCTACCAGTAGGAATCTATAGAGACTCGAGCCTCAAGGAAGTGATATCTTAGTCTCTTTAGATAATACAAAATTGGAGATCACATTGGAGCTACGACTTATGGATCAGATCTATGCACCAATTCAAAAATGAAACTGATCCTCCAAGTATCTCACTACAAATGGAAGTTTAAAGAGGATGACTTAACCAAGATCCACCTACTTGACATCTCGGCTGATGGGGAGGCCCAAGTTCAACTGATGATCGAGATAATACTATTGATAAAAGATACAAGACAATGTTGGACCGTAGGATCATGATGCACCCATTACAAGGGGCCACAAGGGAGCCTCATGAAGAGTTACAAATCAAAACTCAGAGTGATGAGTCTTTGCCTTGAGGATAAGGTTGATTTAAAGAGGGTGGGTCTGTTAGGACCTTAGCTAAGTTGAGTCCTAATCGATTGAATCGTATCCTTAGATTGAGCCTTGTGTCACGGACAATAATGTAAACAAGGTATTCGATGAAATACTCATGTTTGTCCGTGTCCTTCGGTTTAGGTACACATCTTGTATAGTAAGAAGCGGGCTTGCAGTAGGCTTAGTAGCCCTAGTTTGATTTACTTTATGGCCAAGTTTGGCTTGTAAATACAAGTGTGTCATAAGCACTTGTGGTGACATCGGTCTGTAATGGATCATTATCCTTTGTGTGCAACCTCTCTGAGTTTATAATATCTATGGGTGTAATTTGTATTTGGCTTTATAAAATATTTTCTTGAGCAGTTGCTTGTGGATCCTGTGAGAATTGCTTCTTCTGACCCGTTTTCTCTTTTTGTAAGTCTAAGGGACTTTAGGAGATCTCGGGGAGGGCTGACCTTTACGGACGGACACGTATGGGTGCCGCACGACTTAGGCAAAATCAGCTAAGCCCGTGACACTTGTTAGCTAATCGAGACTTGACATAAGATCCACTAAGAGGAGATTTAAGTCCATTATAATAAATCAATCCAAATCCTAGTAGGGTTCAAATTCAATTGAACTAGAGTCAGGTTATGAGTCGAAGTTGGATTCAGGTCAGAGTCAACTGAGTCATAATTGTTATCAACCCTAATTGGCAGCTCACTTTGGTTAGGGAAGTTGACTAGGGTTGAGTTCCTTCTAGCGTTGGGACTCTTCCAGAGTTAGGACTCTTCTAATAGAGTTTCACTTGAAGTAGGAATTCGAGTTAGAGTTTGATTTTTAGTAGGACTCTTATTAGAAGTCCTAGTTTAAGGGGTCTATTCATAAGCCCTATAAAAAGCATGTAAACTTCTCCTTTCTCATAATGAATAGATCAATATCTTTTTTTAGCCTTTGGCCGAATACCTTGCAAGAGGGAACCCCTATAAAGTTCTAGGAGGTCGATCCCCTATAGAGATTAAATCCCAAGCTTAGAATCTGTAAGGGTTCTAACAACATACAACACTGGATGATTATGAACTATCACCTAATATGATTAAGCTTGAGTGAGTGGGTCTAATCACTCACAATAGGATCTATGTGTGTATCGATGCATCTTCAAGCCCTGTGATTATCCATCTCGTCATCAACGGTTCTGTTGGACCCTCAGCACATCACCATGCATCGCGATTGCCCATCATGGCATCGTGGATCCCACTGACACCTCCACGCTCCCACCATGCCTCTTTATGTAACTACAATATAATCACAGAAACATAGGGTCGACAATAAATGAGAAAGATGGAAGCTCGCAGGTCCTAATAATAATAATAATCACATATACACACATCACAACACATGACTCATGATCATCCGTCCACATCATACATCACATGTACACATCATCATATAGGACTACTAGATAATTAATAATTAATTAAACTATTTAATTGATTATTTTTTTGGAATTTGGGACATGCCAATAATTTTTGAAATTGTTAAGGGTATTTTTAGAATTCTAGATAGAAGTATAGAACCAAGAATTTCTAAAATTTTGAAGGGCAAAAAATCATCCTTTTGCCAAGAAATACACTCAACCTTCTGTGCCTTTCCAATAGGTCGTCGTCATCACCCCTATGCAGGTGGCACCCCATTGCGTCGATAGTGGCTACACCTACCTGTAGGCGGCCGCCACTACCCTTTGGAGGCCACCTTTGTGGGTGGGCACCATGCTCGCAGGCAGGGTCTCCACGAGCATCACACCTATAGGTACTACCTCTGCCCACAGGCGGCTTGCCCGAGGACGTCGCCTCTACGGGCGTCGACCCTAGAGGCGATTGTCTCTACAGGCGATTTTCCCTATAGATGGTTGCCCTTACAAGTGGCCCTAGCTGCAGCCTAGTCGCCCCTTAAGGCGGCCATGGCCGCTTGTAGTCGCCCATACAAGGGGCTTAATCGTAGGTGGTCACCCCTACAGGCGGCCTACCCACAAATTGCCCATGGGCATTGCCTTCGTGGCCAAGCGCGCATGCCACCTCTTCGTATGCATCTTCATGCACAACAAGAATATGTAGAATAATTCTACTTGATTCAATCTCATCATACGGAGTTTAAAAGCCAAATCATTACACAAGCAACCTGGCTCTGATACCACTATTAGATAACCAAGTAGGAGCATCAGATGCACAGTGGAAGAATAAAACAAAACCAATTTTTCACGTGTATTAAATCATCATGCAAAGATTGGAGTGCAAAAAAATCATAAAATTAAAAATTATGATGCGTGATAGATTGATTACCTAAGTAGATCATATATCCACGAAATTACATATCCAGATAGAGAGTATAAAGGATGTCAAATATCCTCCTCTCTAGCAGTATCTGCATGATGGATCGCTGCAGTGATGCTACTCCAATCGTAGCCTAAAAAACTCACCACTCTGATAGAACCCCAGATGGAGCTCTATAGATTTTGATTATTGAGGGGGATTAACCCTTGGAACGTTGTAGGGGTTTCTCCCTCCGAAATTCAGCACAAGGCTGAAATAGAATTGATAATTGCTTGATTAATAGAGGAGGAGGGGGGGGGGGGGGGGTGCAGCTACATATTAAATAGGGATTAAAGTCCTAGTCTAAGGGGGAAATTATCTAAGTGGAATTACCCTTTTGCCCCTCTTATAGTCATCCTGCCTTAATAGGAACAAGGGGCGACTAGGTTGGCTCTATAGCTGACCTAAGTAGGGGGAAACATTGGCCGACTTGCCCAGTAAGGGGGGCAACGACTACTAAGCCCTAAGGTCTAATCCAAACTCTGGCTATACTTCTTTATAAGATAGGAGAGGCCTTATTACAATCTAGCATAGTTTTTATTGACTTATACTGAAATAATTAGGACTCAACGCTGTTGGAGTCCTATCACACTCTTGTACACCTTCTTGCAACACTCATAAAAGAAGATCTATTGTCTTCTTTGCTGCCCTCTTGCAGTAGGGAGGGGCTGGCTTATGCAACCACTTAGGCCACCACCCCTTTTATTTATGCATGGTAGCTATATGAGAGGCAAAAGGGGGAATTCACTTAGGAAGCACCCTCCTAGGGCTAGGGTTTGGAGTCCTATATAAGTATGTAGCCTCCACCTCTTTTCATCACCAAGATCAATCTAGAATTTAGCCATATGACCGACTACTAGGAGGGATGAACTCCTATAGTGTTCCAAGAGTTGATCCCCCTCAATAATCAAAATCTATATAGCTCCATCTAGGGTTCTATCATCTGGTATCAGAGCCGCGTTCCTGTTACCTTGTAGCCATCTATGCCACCTCCATCTTCCAAGCAATTCCCACAATTGCTTTTGACGTTGCCTTCATCGACCGTCACCCACTAAGCTACAGATCTATCAATCTGCTGCCGTCCTCTGCATTAACATTATAGATCTGGTAAAAACTCCAAAACCCACACTTCTTGCTACTGTTATTCCTTTATCTTATAAGTGGGAGAAGTTTTTCCAAAGTTTCTTTGCTGCAAAATGCTACCACTGCAAACGTTATCACTACCATCCTCCTTGATCATAACCAACAGCAATCATTATGGCAAGAAGCTACCAGCAATGATCTTTTGCTGCAATCTGTCTACATTGTAGCCTACACCTATCTTTCACTAACAACTGTCTTGATCACGACCAACATCGAAGTGAACATGACCAATAGTGGTCTCTCGCTCTATACCACCATTGCCCTCCTCCGCAATAGCCGTGCACACTGCTACCCCATCTTTCTCCTATTGCAGTTGCACTCTTGCTGCAACCAACGCCACCTGTAGCCACGAAGCCGCAGTGCAATTATAGTCGACGTCGTTATTGCCCTCTTCTTCCTCACCATCGCTGCTGCCTTCTGACTCAGATCTATTGGCTACCATCTTCTAATATATATCAGTCACCTAAAAAATCGCAGCCTCGAGGACATTGCAGCATCACTATAGGACCACAGCTGACATTGCTACTGCCATCTTCTTCCTCTGTCGTTACTGCTACCCTTGGCTGTCATCCTCCACTTGGAGACTTCACCACCATAGCCCAGACAATTTACAGTTAGAGATCCTTACGTCTTGACATTGGTTGGCTTATTCGAAGCCAAATTGGAAGCTTTCGAGATGCGCATAGATGCTAGACTATGCACTCTCTTCGAGGAGTTTAGATTGGGCCAATCACTGAGCCCAAGAAGACCATAATATGGAGCAAACTCAGTTTACAAAAAAAATCTATCGGACATAAGAAGCAAAGATAAGACATGATAACCCTACACCTCGACGACATCAATCTCCTTTGCACCACTTCAAGAAGGGTACCTCAATCAAGATGCTTATAGCATAAGAGCCACATCCCAATCAATGGCATACAAACCTCTAGCAGCAATCGAATACGAGAATATTGATGAATAACTAGTGAAGATCTATCAAACCTCTACCATCCAAGAGTACTAGATCAGGTTTGAAAGGTTAACTAATCAAACTCATGATTGGTCTGAAAAATAGATATTTAGGACTTTCATTGAGGGCTTAAGGTTAGAGATTCAAGAAGAAGTTAAAGTACGACAATTGTACACACTTAAGGTAGTCATCTCTTTCGCACGACTACACGAAGATAGGATGAACCAAGATGCTCGAAGGACTAAAGCCACTACACGACCAGCAACATAGAGACTCTTGGCCCCATCTACCACCAGCTGATCACCTTAGCCGAAAAAGTTAACAAAAGAAGTGCTTTGGGATAGATCAGCAAAGGGCCTATGTTGGCATTGTAATAAACTTTGGAGCTGAGACCACCATTGTAAAAAAGAGAGACCTCTATTGATTGAGCCCACTGAAGTCGGGTCCAAGGAGAAGGATCTGAAGGAAAAAATCACAGTCAGCAGGAAAAAATCATAGTCAGCTGCCCACACCTTGCATACTTCACCATAAATAATGCACGTTGATGGCTTCATCAAGCATCAGCCCATCACCATCCTTACCGACACCAAGAGCTCCAACGACCCTATGAATGGCAAAAGAAAATAGGTGACCTTATATGGGAAAAGAGAGAACGAAGAAAATATAATCTCGACACAGCGCTTAGAGAAGCTCATTGAAATCTCAAGCACCTCTGCCGAACCTACTGGTTATAAGTGCCCTGCAAGCCAATCACATGAGTGATGGTATGTATAACATGTTGTGTGATCTTTTTGCTTATGATTAATATTGGCATATTCTTACATTATATTATTTGTAGTATATATACTGTGATGTCGTTGGTTCTGTGTAATGGGAATTAGATCGTTATGAGATCACGATAATGAGATCGATTCATCTTTAAACATAAATCCTAAAGAATCTTGGTCATAGGTTACTCGAGAGGGACATCGATACCACTGAAATAAAATAGATGATTTCTTGATAAAAAGAGGTGGAGGCTACATGCTTATATAGGGCTCCAAACCCTAACCTTGGGGGTTGCTTACCTAACTAAACTTATCCTTTTGCCTCTTCTATATCCTACATGTCTTAGAGGGAACAGGTGGCGGCTAGGTTGGCTCTATAGCCGACCTAAGTAGGGGGGAAACCCTGGCCGACTAGCCCAGTAAAGGGGGCAGTGGCTACTAAACACTAAGGCCCCAATCTAAACCCTAACCACACTTCTTTATAGGATAGAAGTGGCTAGGTGGGGTTTTATTACAATCTTACAAGGTTTTATTGACTACTTCTAGGGAGATTATGACTCAACCTTGTTGGAGTCCTATCAATTTCCTTAGATTTTCTAATAAAAATTATGTCGAGAACTTGCTCCTTCGACAAAAATTCTGTCGGTAGAATTGCACGTACGTAGCGATCTTTCCTCGAATCATATCAGTTTTTCGCTACTGTTTTTCCATATTTAAAACTCCCTTTTCCTCATCTTTATCCCTTACACCATAGCCCCAAATTTCATAATTTTTGGCTAGAATTTTCCTTGAGAAACTGTTGTTTCTTTTATGATAATATTGCTTCTACAAGGTAGTGTACATTGCAGAGAACTTCGTTGAATTCTATCAAACCTACGCTGCCATCTCTTCCAGATCTGAAACTATCCTTCCATAACCTTCAGTCTCTACCATTATAGCCCGAAAACCCTTCCAAATTGTAGCCAAAACCATACCCAAATCAGCCATAAAATAACCTAAAATTACAGCCTTCTACAACTAACACCTATTGCATCATACTCTTACCGATCCCAACCTTTACTGCCATCTATCCCAGATCCAAAATCCTTTTTCCTAACCTTCATCTATTGCTATCAAAGCCCTAAAATCATACTAATTCGTAGCTAAAACTCTATAGAACCGTAGCCCCAAACCGCACCGAAAACAACCACAAACCACACCCAAAAACTATAGCCTTCCACCTTCGGTCCACCCACCTTTCAACCACCCAATCTCCCTTATCCCTTCAATGCCAATAGTGATCTCTTGCTGTCATCCTCCTTGATAATAGCCAGTAGTGATCCTTACAGCAAAAACCTACCAGCAGCGATCTTTCGCTGCAATCTATTTACATTGCAGCCTGCAATAATCGTTCACTGCCAACTATCTTGATTGTGACCAGCAACAAATTGAACATGACAACATCAGTCTCTCGCTCCATACCACTGCTGCTCTCCTTTGCAACAGCCGTGTACATCACTGCCCTGTCTTCCTCCTATTGGAACCACACCCTTGCTACAACCAATGCCACTTGTAGCTATGAAGTCGCAGTGCAGCCGCAGCTGATATTGTTGTTGCCCCCTTCTTCCTCTATCATCACTGCTGCCTTCCAACTCAGATCTCTCACTGCCATTTTCTGATAGATATCAGTCACCTAAAAAATCACAGCCTTAATGACATTGCAGCATCGACATTGCAATATCACCGTAGACACGCAGCCAACGTTGTTGCTGCCATCTTCTTCCTCCACCATCGCTGCTACCCTTGGCTACCATTCTCCACTTGGAGACTTCATCGTAGTCCTGACATTGCTGCCATTCATTGTCTTGAAACTGAAAATTGCAGCTACACTCTTCAGTCAGTTGGAGATCGTTACGTCATGACATCAGTGGGCTTATTCAAAGTCAAATTGAAGGCTTTCGAGATGTATATGGATGCTAGACTACGTGCTCTCTTCGAGGAGTTTAGATTAGGCCGATCACCGAGACCACAACATAAAGCAAACTCAGATTATAAAAAGAATCCATTGGATATAAGAAGCAAAGATAAGACATGACAACCCTACACCTCAATGACATTAATCTCCTTTGCACCACTTCAAGATGGGCACCTTAATGAAGATACTCAGAGCATGAGAGCTACATCCCAATCAATGGCATACAAACCTCCAACAATAATCAATTACGAGAATATTGAAGAATAACTAGCGAAGATCCGTCAAACCTCCACCATCCAAAAGTACCAGATCAGGTTTGAAAAGTTAACTAATTAAACTCGTGATTGGTCTGAAAAATAGATATTGAAGACTTTCATTAAGGGCTTAAAGTCGGAGATTCAAGAAGAAGTTAAAGTGTGACAACCGTATACACTTAAGGCAGTCATCTCCTTCGTATGACTACACGAAGATAGGTTGAACCAAGATGCTCATAGGACTAAAGCCATTGCATGACCAGCGGCATAGAGACTCTCGACCCCGTCTACCACCAGATGATCACCTCAGTCGAAAAAGTTAACAAAAGAAGAGCTTCGGGATAGATCGACAAAGGACCTTTGTTGGCATTGTAATAAACTATGGAGCCAAGACCACTATTATAAAAAAGAGAGACCTCTATTGATTGAGCCTATTGAAGAACCCAAACTCGAAGATAAGGCTCTCGAGTCGGAGGAGAAGGATATGAAGGAAAAATCACAGTCAACCACCCGTACCTTGTATAGTTCACCATAGATAAGAGACATTGATAGCTTCATCAAGCATCAGCCCATCACCATCCTCGCCAACACTAGGAGCTCCAACGACCCTATGAATGGCAAAAGGAAATAAGTGATCTTATATGGGAAGGAAGAGAATGAAGAAAAGATGATCTCGACACAGAGCTTGGAGAAGCTCACTGAAATCTCAAGCACCTCTACCGAACCAAGCCAACTCCTTCCTACTAGATTGCATGACCCTCGTATGTTGGTTTTATAAGGGGAACCACCAACACATATTCGACCATATTGCTATCCACATCTTCAGAGGACCGAAGCTAAAAGGATCATCCAAGTGATGGAGGAGACACAGATCATTCGGCCACGACCTTCCCTTATAATGACACTTTATCTTCAAAAGCTTTGCCTCTTTGTCTGCAAGGATAAGCTCTTCTTGAAGTGCCATATTCAGCTGAACCAACTATGGTTTCTGATGCAGCACTCCCACATCTCAAGCTACTTCCACAACTTTACCAAAGAGCAGGCCATGATACTATAAGTCTTCCTTGATGATGACCTCCAATCCACGACCCACAATCGGAAGAAGGAACAAGAGAAAGACATCAACACGACCCCCATAGCCATGATGCCATCTATATTAGTGTTAGTATTACAAAAACGTGACAATGTGTTCATAATTAGAGCAGACATATCAAGAGTTGAGATCGACACCTTCCTCATACAAGATGGTCAACAATACGAAGAAGTGAAAATGGGTCCCAAAACATCACCACTCCTATTCACCTCAAACTTAGATCAGGCTCACACCATCGAAAATTTTATCTGAGGGTAGCCCTTATTCTAAAAGAAGGCACGACTACTATTAAAGAGTAATCACATGGCAGCCCATGCAAGGAAGAAACTTCCCCTTGACAAACGCTAGAGAAAAATAATTTTTTCTGAGAAAGATCAAATTCTCTTTCATCACCAGCTCCACCAGCATAAAATCCAAGCCTCAAGAAAGTGGTCTCCCTATTTCTTTGGGCCTTGCAAAATTGGGGATTATATTGGGGCCCTAACCTGGAGATCAGATCTTGTAAAATTGGGGATCACATTGGGGCCTTAACCTGGAGATCAGATCCATGCATTAAATCAACATTACAATTGATGCTCCAGATATCCCACCTCAAATAAAAGTTAAAAGGATGACTCAGTCCAGATCTATCCAACCGACACTCAAGCTGATGATGAGGCTCAAGTTCAGCTGATGATCACATGGGATCATAGGATCATGACATATTATAGTCCTACCACCACTACTAATGTTGGATCGTAGGAGTTGAAGATCTAGTTCCCTGAGTTCATGGAACCTCAGCCTTGAGGACAAAGATGATTTGAAGAGAGCAGGTTTGATAGGACTTCAGTAGGGTTGAGTCTTAATCACCCTAGGAATAATCAATAAGAACCCTATGAGATCATAATAAAAATTCACCTAGTCACTTCTATCTTATAAAGAAGTATGGTTAGGGTTTACTAGGCTGGTCGGCTAGGGTTTCTCGTATAAGGACAAGGCTTGTGCAACCACTTAGGCCACCGCCCCCTTTATGTATGCATGGTAGTTATAGGAGGGGTAAAAGGGGGAATTCATTTAGGAAGCATCCCCCTAGGGCTAGGGTTTGGAGCCCTATATAAGCATGTAGCCTCCACCTCTTTTCATCAAGCAAGATCAATCTACAATTCAGCCATATGGCCGACTACTAGGAGGGAGGAACCCTTGTAGCATTCCAAGGGTTGATCCATCTCAAAGATCAAAATCTATAGAGCTCCATCTAGGGTTCTATCAAATTAGGATTAGTTTGGAGGTTGCTTCTTAGAGTTGGAGTTAGAGTTGTTGGAAGTAGGAGTTGCTTCTTAGAGTTTGAGTAGGAGTTGTTAGGAGTATGAGTCTTAAGTAGGAATTCTATTAGGAGTTGGGGTTTAGAAGCCCTATAAATAGCCTTGTATTCTCCCCTCTTTTATCATCAATAGATCAATTATATTTTAGCTCATGTAGTAGAAAACAAAGGAGGGAGGAACCCTTATAGAGTTCCAAGGAGGTCGATCCCCTATAGAGATCACCCCAGCTTAGAATCCGCAAGGGTTCTAACACTTGGTATTAGAGCAGCATTCTTAGCATCTCACTGCCCTTCCATAGCCATCCATCAGCTCCCCATAGCCATTTAAAGTAATTCCTACAATTGCTTGAAGATAGTCACCAAATTTCGTCGTCATCTCCACTACCGTAGATCATCTTTTGATCTCCCCAAGAATTGTAATAGGTTCTGGTGTCCTACCTTACTGCTGCTATAATTTAGTTATCCTTATTTAAAAAATCTAAACAAATTTGTTCCTATTTGCTGCATAAACTTTTCATCATAAAGTTTATATCTTTACGATGAAAGTTACGCTACAGAATTTTAACTGCATAACCTTGCCTAATTGATCTTACTGCTATATTTTTACTGATCTAATCTCTATAAAATTTTTACAAAGGATTTAGCACTTCCTATCTTTAGATTTCCTTTTAGTTTCATTGAGAAATTCTTAATATAAACTATTGATCTTTTTCGTCTAAGCTACTACACTTTAGATGTAAAAATCTACTGTAGTACCTTCTTGTGATTTTTGATTTTGTCGAACCTTTTATTGCTATTTTCTTCCATGAGTTTTTTTTCGATATTACCTTTCCCTTACTAGTAGGTTCTCTTAAGTTTTATATGAATCCTTATTTTGAACTATTAGAAAAAGAAATCATATCTATACTACTGAAATCTTTCGATAAAAAATTCTACCAT
Organism: Ensete glaucum; assembly: GCA_021527575.1. Lineage (NCBI taxonomy): Eukaryota > Viridiplantae > Streptophyta > Magnoliopsida > Zingiberales > Musaceae > Ensete > Ensete glaucum. The sequence goes on from CM038558.1 coordinate 21,569,676, forward strand.
AGTACCTTCTCGTATACCTTAATCTTGCCGAAACTTTTATTATCGATTATTGGGAAACCTCAGTGGGAGCATCACATGCGTAGTGGAAATAAAAAAAAAACTGGTTTCCCACATAGATCAAATCATCGTGTAAAAGATTAGGGTGGCGAGAAAATCGTAAAAAAAAAATTACATCATGTGAGATTATTTTACATAGAGAGATCGTATATCTCTATATTCCAGATTCAGATAGAGAGGATGAAGGAAGTCAAGCGTCTTCCTCTCTAGCAATATCCATATGATAGATCTCTGCAGCGAATCTCCTCTAATATGATCTTGCAACTCTTATAGAGGGAGGGAGGAGAATAGGAGGGGGAGGCCAAAGCTGCAACTTATCAACCATGAGTCTCCTCTCTTATTTATAGAGAGCCACCAAAAACTCTAGGGCTCTTGCCTTAGTAGCTGACCTTGTATTTGGATCTCTATTCAATAATCTCCTTAGGTCTCTAATTTGGTCTTAAGCAAGGAGCCCATCAGCATAGGGTCTCATATAATAAAGGGGCTAATTGGATCTCCATCCAATCCTCTATTCGCTGAAGCATCCATAATATGTGTGTGACCCTCTAACCCAATACTGAGCTAGCCATGAGTCGCTCCCATCAGAAGTCCTTTTGATATAGTAAATTATTATCTCCATAATAATTTACACGACTCATCGACTGTGGATGTATTAGGCCACTACGCCATAGTTCCCAAATGGTACAGGGGATCAAATTCATCGGACCTGTCTATCCACAGTTACTATGTATTTATAATCCCTTAACCAACTAATATCCTAAAGATCATATATTAGACATGGTACTATCAGGTCACATATGGAATCAGTTTGTCTTGCGCTAATCGAATTATACCGGAGAACTCTTTTTTTCTCAATCCGAATGACCTTGGCCAGGGACTTGTCTAAGCAAGCATATACATGATATTCCTCTCACGATACCATGAGTACATGATCCTTTATTGACACTCAATTAACTTCTTAAGGTTAGCTACCAATCCCGATAACCAACTGTACTAGATCTAGAACTTTCCAAACATATAAGTTTGGCATCAAAGAAAGGAGTACTCATACAAGGCATCCTTGATGTCTTAAGTCAAAGGACCAGATACACGACTAGGACTATGAAATCGTTGTTTGACATAATGTATCATCAACCATACATTATTTCATAAGTGGATCAATTAGTAAACTTATTCTCTAATGAGCACCTGTCCTATATCCTTAGTGTCTCCACACAAGTGGCTATGAGACCAGCCACCTCTATCATATGGACGGGTTATATAGTATACCGATATGTTCAGTTATCTTGATGTCTCTCTCGAGTAACATATGATCATGATTATTTAGGATCTGTGTTTAAAGGTGAATCAATCTCATTATCGTGATCTCATCACAATCCGATTCTGATTGCACAAAACTAAGGACATTAAAATATATATATGCAACTGATAATATAATGTGAGCATATGCCAATAATAATAATAAGGAAAAATATCACGTAGTGTGTCACACATGTTATCACTCACGTGATTGGTTTGTAGGGCACCTATAACTAGCAATCTCCCACTTGACCTAAAGCCAATCACCTATGTGTATGATCCCCATTAGACTCCTATGACGCTCAAATATAATATGAGCCAGTGGCTACTGTCACGGGCTTAGCTAAAGTTTGCCTAAGCCGTGCGGCACCCTCGCGGCACTCCCGAAGACTTAGCTGAAATTGCCTAAGTCGTAGAGCAACCTTGCTCACTATTCCGGACTTAGCTGGGATTGCCTAAGTCATACAACGCCCAATGCGTTTCCTGTCCGCAAAGGGTCAGCCCTCTTACAACCTCTTAAGGCCCCGTAGGACCTACAAAGAAGAAGTTGATTAATTCAGAAGCGAGCGACGGACACATCCCGACGTCTCGCGAAGCGGAAAGCTATACAAGCAATTTATCGAACACCTTGAGTGCAGCAAAGAAAAGAGAGAAAGAGAGCGAAACAGGACTTTGGAGGGTTGTAGGAACGGTCGCAAGTCCACAAACGACGGTTCCCAAGGTATCGGACGCAAGACAAGTTCAATTGCTGATGAATGCCTACGCCCGACATATACCCGGAACCCCATCCAGCCCGGTGCCACCCGGGGGGTTCCAAGGTGCTGAAATGGCTGACATTTCGCACCGCTCAAAAAGGTTGTCGTGGCACATGAAAAAGACCCAAAAATGGGGCTGTTTTGGCTCCGCACAGTGAGCGATCGTTCTGCAGCCTTCTACACTACTTTCGCTCATATTTCTTAGGTAAAAACATGTAAACTCAAGGCAAAACAAGCTGCCAAACATATGTACAAGCAAGAAAAAGTGACGAACGGTTCAAGGAGCAAAGGCATTACGGTTGAGCGACGACCGTTCGTGACATTCTCCCCCACTTAAACTGTCGACGCCCTCGTCGACGCTTGTTGGTAGGCTTTGATGCGAGCTTCTTCATGTCGTAGGGCATCTTCTGGCTCCCAACTAGCTTCTGTTTGAGGAAGCTTTTGCCACTTCACCAAGTACTCTATATATTGCGCTCCATTGGGTAGCTTTATTATACGATCCGCTAGAATGGTTTCAACTCGTTTCTCGTAAGAGGTCTGGTGGGGGGTAGTCGAGTTGGAACATTTCGAGAATTATCTCGTGGATCTGAGTGGTAGGCTTTCAAGTTGCTCGCATGGAAGACATTGTGAATTCTGAACCATGCTGGCAGTTGTAACTTGTATGAGACATTGCCTACCCTGCTGATGATTGGGAAAGGCCCTTCATACTTGCGTACCAATCCTTTATGCACTTTGTGTCTAAAGAATTGGAGTGATGCTGGTTGGAGCTTCACCAACACCATGTCACCAACTTTAAATTCTTGTGGTCGCCTTCCCAAGTCGCCCATTTCTTCATCTTTTGGCCGCCTTCTCCAAGTAAGCCCGCAATATCTCATTACGATGCCATTCCCTTACAGTGATAGGTGATGGGCTACTCAGTATAACCAATAACTGTGGTATGAGGAGTTGATGGTGTTGTCCCGTAATAATCTCAAATGGGCTTTTGTTGGATGCAGAGCTCGCAAGTTATAGGAGAACTGGGCGATGTCCAGCCTTCACCCAATCCGTTGGTTGGCACTCACGTAGTCAAGATATTGCTCCAAGAGCGAGTTAATTCTCTCTGTTTGGCCGTCCGTTTGAGGGTGGAGGCTTGTGGAGAAGTATAATTTAGACCCCAACAACTTGAACAACTCACCGAATCGTCCCAAGAACCGAGAATCCCGATCACTAATGATGTTGTGTGGGACTCCCCAATACTTAACCACATTCTTCATCATCAACTTAGCCGCCTCCTGAGCAATGTAGGGGTGCAGAATGATTGTTGCGTGCTAAAATCGGTCAACTACCACAGTACCGATCCAAGTCCCCTACTACGGGCAAGCTTGATATGAAGTCCAAAGAAATGCTCTCCCATGGCCTTTCTGCACGGCGGTTCCAAAAGTCCCAGCTGCCGCTCTATCTTGTCCTGACAAGTAAGGCATGTTCGAACATATTCCTCCACATCATCCCCATCTTTGGCCAATAGAAGGCCCTCTCCACGAGAGCCATTGTTCGGTGGATACCGGATGTCCAGCCCAAAGGGAATCGTGACACTCTTTCAAGAGTTCACGCCTCAAGTTATCCGCTCGTGGGACATAAACTCTGTTCCCCTTGGTGTAGATGAGTCCCTCCAGACCCAAAATCGTCGTGCCTTGCCCTCTTTAATGAGTTGAATCGAGCCACCGCTTGAGGATCTCGATGCACCCAACCACGATCCTGGAAAGAAAGTTGAGCGCAATTGACTTGCTTGGCCTCCACCCGCCAACCGTATAGCATTCACTAGCTCCACTTTCCGACTCAATGCATCGGCCACGACATTTGCTTTTCCGGGTTTGTACTCCATCACCATGTCGAACTCAGCCAAGAAGTCCTGCCATCGTGCTTGCTTTGGGGAGAGTTTCTTTTGAGTTTGAAAGTAACTCAATGCGACATTGTCGGTCCTTAGCACAAATGGTGCTCCCAAGGTAGTGTCGCCACACTCGTAGAGTGGACTACCGTCATCATCTCCTTCTCATGTCAGGATATCGCTCGGTCTCGTTGAGCTTGCGACTCGTGAGGCCACCGAATGACCCTCCGCATAAGAACTCCTCCAATAGCAAAGTCAAGCATCGGTATGGACTTCAAAAGACTTTCCATAGTCCGCAACTGAGTACAGTTCTTCTAACACAGCTCTTGGTCTTGAAATGCCACCTCACATTTGTCCGACCATCTCGATCGCTCCTTTTTAGCAGCTAGTGGGTCGGCTCAATATCCAGCTATGAAGCGCCGATAATAGTTGACAAACCCAAGGAAGGATCTCAACTCGCACCTTCTTTGGTGTTCGCCACCCACCACTTGCACCTTAGCCTTGTCCATTCGAATGGACCCATTCCCAATTCGATGCCCCAAGAATAAAATCTGTTGGGCGTAGCACTTTTCCTCTTCACGAATAAGGTGTTCTCCCGAGAACTTTGAAAATTGTTCGAGGTGTCTAACATGCTCCTCAAGTGTTTGGCTATAGACGATGTCGTCTAAGTAGACGACCACAAACTTATCCGATATTCTTTGAACAAATGATTCATGAGGGTGCAAAATGTGGCGAGCGTTGGTTGCGAAAGGCATCACCAAAACTCGAATGCTCCATACCGGTCACAGTAGTCTTCGCCTCATCACCTTCTGCGAACTGCCAATACCCAAGGTCGAGTTTGGAGAAGTACTTTGCCTTGCCCAATTGATCGAACAAGTCCGCGATGAGTGGGATAGGGTACTTGTTCTTCACCGTCATCTTATTGAGGGCTCGATAATCAATGCATAATCGGAGGCTCCCATCTTGTTTCTTCGAAAAGGACTGGAGCTCGAAGGTGCTTGAACTGCGGATGAGACCACCGCTTAGCGCTCATCTAACGCTTCCTCAATTCGCCAACTCGGAGGGGCCATGCGGTATGGTGGTCTCTGGAGGCTTAACTCCTCCTCAATCGATGATCCACGCCTCTGCGTGGTGGTAGAGTTCTCGGCAACTCTTTTGGCATCACATCCGAGAACTCCTTCGGGATGTTCGCCACAATGGCGTGTTCTGAATGGCCTCCCGTCAAGTGTCTCTAGCTTCATAGCGCTAAAAGGTTAATTCACCTTTTCGCACTTTCTTCAATTGTAAAGCTGATATTTGTTGTAGGTCCTTGGTCCCTACCGAGAAACTGGAACCATGCAGGATCATCGCCTCCCATTAGACACAAGAAGTTCAGAACGATTGGCACCAACTTTGCTGCATAAACTCCATTCCGAGAATCACTTGAAGTCGTCCAATGGCACCGCCATCAAGTCTGTTCTGCTTCCATGTCCCGATCTTGATGGGGACCCCCTTTGCTTGTCCGGAGATCCGCTTGGCCTCCGAGTTCACCGCCTTCATACGACTTGGGCTCTTCTCCAATATCAGTCCCAGTCGCTTAGCTTCGCGATCGGCAATAAAATTGTGGGTCGCGCCCGTGTCCACCATTGCACGGGTTGTTCGGCCATTGAGCTTGATGTCCACATACATCAACTCGCTGCTTCCTGCCTTCGGTGGCTTCGCCTTTGTATTCTCCCCCACTTGACCCCGCAATGCATTCAACAAACGCATTGCTCCCATCCTGGGTCCTGCGACGCCTCACCGCCGCTACCAGTCGAACTACTCGAACTAAGGGCGATTGCTTTGCCCTTGTCGACTTACGGGTAGAATCGATGCCGTCAAAGCATTGAGTGCTTGTTTTGTGGGCACTCCCTCACCATGTGCGGTCCTCCACACAAGAAGCATCCAGAGGTTTTGGGACTCTACCTCTTGAGCCCGGTCCCTTGTGGAAATTCTTCTTCTTTGCTCGCCCCTCCTTCGCCGAGAGTATTTAGATGGGCGATTTCAAGATTGTTTCTTCTTTCTCAAATCCTCAAGAAACAAAGTCGGTTAGCCTTTCCACTGCAATTGCCCGACTCGGTGACATTCCTTCGATGTAGTTCTTGTTGTGCCCATGGCTTCAAGCCATCGAGGAAGCTGAATAGTTTGTCTTTCTCGGACATGTCCCGTATATCCAGCATCGGTGCTGAAAATTGTTTCACATAGTCTCGGATTGTTGTACTTTGGCGGAGTTGTCTCGGTTTCCTTCTTGCGACAAACTCTGTTCTCCGAAGAACCGGGTTCTCAACTCTCGCTTGGTCTCCCATGTATCCACTTGACATCGGCCTTGTTGGATCTCTTCCCAACGGGTTCGCCACCAAAGTTTTGCATCCCCATTCAGATACATTGTTGCTATAGCAACTTTGGTTTCTTCAGAATCAAGCCTTGTAGCACGGAAATACTGTTCCATGTCGAACAAGAAGTTTTCGAGCTCTTTGGCATCTCTAGCACCTCCGTAGCACTGCGGCTCTGGTGCCCTGAAGTTTTGTGGTGGCGCAGCGCGGGTGTTGCTCCCTCCCGCATCAAGAGTCCTTGTTAACACCATCACCTTCGCCGTGAGTTCCGCCACAACTTCATGTAGGTGTCGTACGGAATCTTTGGTGTCCTCTGTCAATTGATCCATCATAGATTCAACTTTCTCGATCCGAGATTCAGCTTCTTCTAGCGAGCTCTCTACCCTAAGTAGCCCTCGCTGGCCTTGGTAGAGTTCCTCCACGCTCGCTTCAAGAACATCAAGGCGGGTCTCCGCCGCTATAATTCTCTCCTTCTGACCCTTTTTCCGGTTGGCGCAGATGGCGCCTCCTCCTCGTGGAGAATACCCAACTTCACGCCTGTCTTGTTCACTATAGAGCTCCTCATGAGTGACTCCCATAGTTTGCGCGAGTTTGCACTTGACCCATCGCTTGGAGCAAGGGTCCGGCTTGCCCCATCTTGCTCGATTCACCACGATGTTTCAGCATGGCGAGATTGCGAATCTTCTTCATTGTCGTATGAATTGCTTGCGCTCGATACCACCATCACGGGCTTAGCTAAAGTTTGCCTAAGCGGGCACCTCAGCACTCAAGACTTAGCTGAAATTGCCTAAGTCGAGAGCAACCTTGCTCACTATTCCGGACTTAGCTGGGATTGCCTAAGTCATACAACGCCCAATGCGTTTCCTGTCCGCAAAGGGTCAGCCCTCTTACAACCTCTTAAGGCCCCGTAGGACCTACAAAGAAGAAGTTGATTAATTCAGAAGCGAGCGACGGACACATCCCGACGTCTCGCGAAGCGGAAAGCTGTACAAGCAATTTATCGAACACCTTAAGTGCAGCAAAGAAAAGAGAGAAAGAGAGCGAAACAGGACTTTGGAGGGTTGTAGGAACGGTCGCAAGTCCACAAACGACGGTTCCCAAGGTATCGGACGCAAGACAAGTTCAATTGCTGATGAATGCCTACGCCCGACATATACCCGGAACCCCATCCAGCCCGGTGCCACCCGGGGGGTTCCAAGGTGCTGAAATGGCTGACATTTCGCACCGCTCAAAAAGGTTGTCGTGGCACATGAAAAAGACCCAAAAATGGGGCTTTGCTTTTGGCTCACGATGGAGCGATCGTTCTGCAGCCTTCTACACTACTTTCGCTCATATTTCTTAGGTAAAAACATGTAAACTCAAGGCAAAACAAGCTGCCAAACATATGTACAAGCAAGAAAAAGTGACGAACGGTTCAAGGAGCAAAGGCATTACGGTTGAGCGACGACCGTTCGTGACACTACGTTAGTGGATCTACAATGTTATCTTCGGATAAAACTCTTTCCATTGTTATATCTTTTCGGGCCATGATCACTCTAATCAGATGGAACCTCCTCAGAATAATTCTAATAAGACTGGGTTCCCTTGCTAGCTGTCATGGTATATGGGAATCAGCTCAAGGCTGCTTGGTACGACTCCCAAATCCCTAATGAACTTCTTCATCCACACCCCTCCTTTTGCTGCTTCTGCTACAACAATGTATTCCGCCTCGTGGGCAGTCAATAGTAGTATATTGCTTTGAACTCTTCCAGCTTACTACTCCTCCATTCAGGGTGAAAATTATCCTAAGTTTGACTTGCTATCATCAATGTTGGACTAGAAACTCGAGTCTGTGTAGCCCTCAGCCTAGAGGCTACCTCCTCCATATACGAGTAAAACATCCTTGGTCCTTCTCAAGCACTTAAGGATACACTTTACTGCCTTCCAGTCTTCTGAACCTGGATCCACCTGATACCTGCTCGTGACACTTAGAGCATGTGTTATATTAGGCCTAGTATATAACATAGCATATATGATAGACCCTATTGCTGAGGCATAGGCCTTGCTCCTGTAGGATCAGTTTTACCCACGGGCACTTCTAGTTACACTTCAGAATTTGGTCATTAGCTACCTTGACTTCAAACCCGTTGTAATCTTCTTTTTGGAGCATTAAGTAGGCAACAACCTTACTACTCATGAAGTTGTGTATGCTGTTGGCATCGATGAGGATGATGACAGACTGTTACTCGAGAAACCCTTTGATCTTTAATTTTTATAGGTTGGTGTAGCCGGCTAAGGTAGGGACAATACGGGTGGCCGGTTGTGGTGTATCCTTCTCCTTGGGCTCGAGAGTCGTATCTTCAAGTTTGGGTTCTTCGGTGGGCACAATCATTAGCGGTGTCTCCTTTTTATATTTGTGTTCTAGGCTCCACAGTTTATCACAATACCCACATAGGCCCTTTATCGATCTATCATGAAGGTCTTCTCTTATTAATTTCTGTGGTTGAGAGGGTCGACCGATAGTAGGAGGAGGTAAAAGCTTTGGTGCCACTGGTCGGGGAGCAACTCTAGTCTTCCGAGCTTTATAGTTCAATGGCTCCTCTTGATATCACGCAAGCCCTCAATAGAAGTCCTTAGCGAAGATAGTTGCCTTAAGTATGTACGGTTATCGCGCTTTAACTTCTTCCTGAATCTCCAGCTTCAAGCTCTTAATAAAAGTCCTTAATATCTATTTTTCAGACTAATTATAAGTTTGATTAGATAACCTTTCAGACCTGGTTTGGTACTCTTGGATAGTGGAGATTTAACAGATCATCACTAGTTCTTTGCTAAGGTTCTTTTTACAATCCAAATTTGCACCGTGTTGTGATCTTATTAGGCTTGGTGATCAACCCAATCTAAACTCCTCAAAGAGATCATGTAATTTAACATCTATACTTATCTCAAGAGCCTCCAATTTAGCTTTGAATAAGCTCACCGATATCATGATGTAAGGATCTCCAACCTGACAAATCAAATCAATTAAAGAGTGTAGCTGCAATCTTTAGGTTGAAGGCAGCAATGGTAGCGATGTCAGGGCTGCGGTGGTGAAGTCTCTAAGTGGAGGATGGTAGCCAAGGGTTGCAGTAATGGTAGAGGAAGAAAATGGCAGTAATAACATCGGTTGTGGTCCTTCGGTGATGCTGTAATGTTGACATTGCAATATCATTGAGGCTGTGATTTTTTAGGTGACTGATATTTGTCAAAAGATGGCAGCCAAGAGATATGAGTTGGAAGGTAGTAGCGATGGTGGAGGAAGAAGAGGCGAGTAACGCCAGTGTCAGGGTGCGACTTGGGTCAGGTGGTGTCGATTGAAGGGTGCGATTGCAATAGGAGGAAGATGGGGTAGCTATGTACATGACTATTGTGGAGGGTAGCAATAGTATGGTGCAAGAGACGACTGCTATTGTGTTTAATTTATTTGATAAGACCCCAGAAGGAGCTCTATAGATTTTGATCACTAAGGGGGATCAACCCTTGGAATGCTATAGGGGTTCCTCACTCCTAGACTTGGCACAAAGGCTGAATTGAAGATGATAATTGCTTGATTAAAAGAGGGGGGCAACTACATCTTAAATAGGGATTAGTCCTAGCCAATGGGGGCACTTTTTTAAGTAAAATTATCATTTTGCCCCTCCTATAGCCATCCTATCTTAATAGGAACAAGGGGCGACTAGGTTGGCTCTATAACCAACCTAAGCAGGGGAAAACCCTAGCGACTTACCTAGTAAGGGAGGTGGTGACTACTAAGCCCTAACGGCTAATCCAAACTCTGGCCATACTCCTTTATAAGATAGGAGAGGCCTTATTACAATCTAGCAGAGTTTTTATTGACTTCTACTGAAATGATTAGGACTCAATCTTGCTGGAGTCCTATTAAGTCCGCCCTCTCAGAATCAACCTTGTCCTCAAGTCTGAGGATCCATAAACTCTGGAAACCAGGTCTTCAGCTCTTCGTGTGACTCCTATGTTGCGTATTTAGATGGTAAATTATTCCACTTCACAAGTACTTCGGTGGAGGGGCTTCATCGGTGCATCACAATTCTTCGATCAAGTATAGCTTTAGGTTGGGCTTGGATTTCACCTTCAATTGTAGTGCTCGGCTGCTGAGTCTGAGCCAGTTCATGTTTAGTCAATTTCGGCTTCAGTAGGGATACGTGGAAGACGAGATGAATTTTGGCATCATCTGGAAGTTTAAGTCGGTATGCCATGGTCCCAATGCATTCCAAAATCTGATATGGTCCATAAAATCATGGAGATAGTTTCAATGATGCTTTGGTGTTGATGGATAGCTCCTTGTATGGTTGTAGGTGAAGGTAAACCCAATCTCCTACTGAAAATTCTCGCTCATTTCGGTGATTGTCTGCTTGTTGCTTCATGCGGGCTTGAGCCGCAATTAGGTTGTCCTTCAACAATTGAAGCAGTTTATCCCTATTAATTAGGTCTTGGTCGACCTGATCCACTTTAGCCAAACCAAGTACATATCTGCAAATTACAGGGGGCGATCGGCCATACAATGCCTCATAAGGGGTACATTTAGTTGACAAATGAAAAGTTGTGTTGTACTACCATTCGGCCCAAGAAATCCATCTTGTCCACTCTTTGGGCCAATCGCTGGTGAAGCATCGTAAGTAAGTCTCGAGGCATTTGTTCACCACTTTTATTTGGCCATCTATTTATGATGATAGGCTGTGTTAATCTTCAATTGGGTGCCCTGTAGATGAAAGTGTTCGGTCCAAAAATTACTTGTAAACACCCTATCATGGTTGCTTACTATCGACTTTGGCATCCCATGTAATTTCACAATATTTTCCATAAAAATCTGAGCAATAGTGGCAGCAGTATAGGGATGTCTCACAGCACAAAAATGAGCATACTTAGTTAGGCGATCTACCATCACAAAGATCATTCTTTTAACTTGAGATAGTGGTAGTCCTTCGACAAAATCCATGGAGATGTCCGTCCAAGTCGAATCTGGTATAGGTAGTGGTTGTAGTTTATCGGGACTTGCCATTGTTTCACCTTTATGCCGCTGACATACATCACATTTAGATAGATAGTTATAAATTAATTTTTTTATGCCCTTTCAGAAAAAGTTTTGCTTCACCCTTTTATAAGTCCTCAGAAATCCAGAGTGCCCTGCTGAAGGTGAAGAGTGCATTTCATGCAAAATAACTTGGATGTGAGGAGAAGAAGGAACAACAACAATTCGATTTTTATACCGTAAGTCCTTCGAGTCTCACGTGTAGTGTGCTACAGAATCCGGATCCTTCTCCAATTTTTCTATGATGCTTCAGATTTTCGGATCATTCTTCCACTCCTCCCTAATGTGTTTGAGGAAGTCAGTGGTGGGAAGGGAGATGGCTGAAATTTTAACTTGCCCCGGGAGCCGAGATAGAGCATTTGTAATAATATTCTCTTTTCCTTTTCAATAAGTAATTTCATAATCAAAGCTGAGAAGTTTAGTTACCCAACATTGCTGCTCCAGGGAAGATATTTTTTGCTCCAAGAAATACTTAAGACTTTGATGGTCAGTCTTAATCTAGAAGCACTGGCCGATCAGGTAGGGTCTCCACTTTGTGACGACGTGTACAATGGCAAACATTTCTTTATAATATACCAACATTTTCAAGTGTGAGGGAGACAATGCCTTGTTGGTGTAGGCAAGAGGTTAGCCATCTTGCATTAGAATAGCTCCAATCCCAACTCCGGATGTGTCGGCCTCGATCACGAAGGTGCGACTGAAATCAGGCAACGCTAGGACCGACATCGTCATCATGGTGGCCTTGAGTTGTTCAAAGGCTGTAGAAGCTTGTTCTGACCATAAGAAGGAGTCTTTCTTTAGTAGGGATGTGAGCAGGGCACTGATCTTGCTATAATCTTTCACGAATTTCCAATAGTAGCCTGTGAGTCCGAGGAAGCCATGCAGTGATTTTACGTTTGTAGGTTTCGACCATCCTTGTATTGTCTCGATCTTCGTCGGGTCTACCACCACTCCATCCTCTAATATAATGTGCCCAAGATACTCCATTTTACGCTGTAAGAAACTGCACTTTGACTATTTTACATAAAGAGTATTCTCCCAGATAATTGTTAGAACAGTTCGTAAGTGCTAAAAATGTATATCAAATATAGGGCTATAAATGAGGATATCATCAAAGAACACTAATACGAACTTGCATAAAAAACTCTAGAAGATGTCATTCATCAGGCTTTGGAAAGTGGAAGGAGTATTTGTAAGTCCGAAAGGCATTATCAGAAACTCGTAGTGGTCGTTATGCATGCGGAATGTAATTTTCGGAATATCTTCAGTGCATACCCGAATCTGGTGATAATCGGAATAGAGATCCAGTTTAGTAAAGACTCAGGCTCCTTTTAGTTCATCCAAAAGCTTATCTATGATGGGTATAAGATATTTGGCCTTGACGGTGATATCGTTTAAGGCTTGATAATCAATACACATCCGTCATGTACCGTCATTCTTGCGCACTAGCAACACCGGTGAAGAATAAGGGCTACAACTCGGTCAAATTACCCTAGTGTCAAGCATTTCTTTAACAATGTTCTTAATCTCATCTTTTTGCAAGTAAGGGTAATGATATAGATGCAAATTTGCTAGAGGTTTGCCCGGCAGAATTGGAATACAGTGGTCATGCTGTCGGTTAAGGGGCAGCCCACGCGGCTCCATGAAAATATTCATGAATTCATCCAGCAAGAGGGCAAGCTTAGGATCTGAAATTTGTATATTCTTCCCCTTAGATGACTACTGGATATGCATCAAAAATCCCTTATGTGCTTTGTGCAAAAATTTCTCCATCCGTTGTGTCGAAACAGTGGAAATATGGCTCCCACGCTTGCCTCGCAATGTGACCTATCTCCTTTTGTAATAGAATTTTATAATTAATTTAGAAAATTTTTAAGAGATATCACCTAGCGTTGTGAGCCATTTGATCCAAAGCACGGCTTCATAATCATTGATGGGTAGGAGGGAGAAATCAGCTACCACTTCTTGGTCTTGGAGGAGTAGCTTCACCCGTGGGCATCGTTGGTCACAATTGAGGATTCGACCATTGGCGACCTTTATGTCGAACTTCTTATAACCTTCAATTTGAAGTGCTAAACATGTAGCAACCTTACTGTTGAGAAGTTATTAGTGCTGCCCATGTCAATGAGAACGGTGATGAGTTGCTATTTTATAAGTCCTCCAACTTTCATCATCTATAGGATGGAATAGCCAGCCAATGCGTGCACTGTGTAGTTGGCTGGCTAGGACTCTTCCTCCATGGCTTTCTCTTTAGGTTCAAAGGCTTTTTCAGATGTTTCATTGTCCTCATCCTTCGCTAGTTCAATCACGAGGACCTGGCCCTTGTCTTCAAGGCTGAAGTTCCATGAATTCAGGGAACCGGGTCTTTAGCTCTCATCAGCTTGGGTGTTAGTTGAAAGAACTTGAGCTGAGTCATTGTCTTTAAATTTTCATTTGAGGTGGGATACTTGGAGGATCAACTGTAATTTTGATCTAATGCATGAATCTAATCTCTAGATTGGGCCCCAATATGATCCCTAATTTTGCAAGGCCCAAAAAAAGAGAGACCACTTTCTTGAGGCTTGAATTTCATGCTGGTGAAACTCAAGATGAAGGGGGACTTAATCTTTTTTAGGAAACTTTCTTCTGCTCCAGCATTTATTAGGGGGAAGTTTCTTCCTTGCATGGGCTGTCATATAGTTAGTCTTTAGTGATAACCAATCTTTCTTCTGAAATATTAATGCCCTCTAGTATGGTTCAAGATGATGAGAGCCTAATCTGGAGTGAGCATGTATTGTAATTCTTCTAGTTTAACTCTTCTTTCATGCCATGGACCTATATCTAACCATATTTTAAATTTGATAGTAATTAGTATCTCCTGTAAAAATCTCGTATGAAGTGTGGGGGAAGCCTCGGTGTAAATTAGGAGTCGACCATCTTGCAAAAGAATAACCTAAATTCTAACTCCTAATGCATCGGCCTCAATGACCAAAGTGCGACCGAAATCGGGCAACACTAGGACCGATGTCATCATCATGGCTGTCTTGAGTCATTCAAAGGCTGTGGAGGCTTTATCCGACTACAAGAAGGAGTCTTTCTTCAATAAGGATGTGAGCGGAGCATTGATCTTGCCATAATCTTTCACAAAATTTTGGTAGTAGCCCGTGAGTCCAAGAAAACCGCGTAATGATTGTACTCTCGGCTATCCTTGCATTGCCTCGATCTTTGTCGGGTCCACCGCCACTCCATCCTCTAATATAATGTGCCCAAGATACTCCAATTTACGTTGTAAGAAGCTTCACTTTGACAGCTTAACATAAGAAGTATTCTCCCGAAGAATCATTAGAACAGTTCATAAGTGCTGAAAAAGTATATCAAGCATAGGGCTATAAATGAGAATATCATTAAAGAATACTAATACAAACTTGCATAGAAAACTCCAAAAAATATCATTCATCAGGCTTTGGAAATTAGAAGGAGCATTCGTAAGCTCGAAAGGCATTACCAGAAACTCGTAGTGGCTGTTATGCGTGCGGAATACAGTTTTCATAATATCTTCAGTGCATACCTGAATCTGATGGTATCTGGATCGGAGATCCAATTTAGTGAGGACTTGAGCTCCTTTTAATTTATCCAAGAGTTCATCATCTTTCTTGCGTACTAGCAACACCGGTGAGGAGTAAGGGCTGTAGCTCGATCGAATCACCCCAGTATCAAGCATCTCTTTAACAATATTCTCGATCTCATCCTTCTGCAAGTGAGGATAGTGGTACGATCATAAATTTGCTAGAGGTTTGCCTGGCAAATAAGAATGCAATGGTCATGCCGCCGGTTAGGGGACAGCCCGCGCGACTCCAAGAAAATATTCGTGAATTCATTCAGGTAAAGGGCAAGCTTAGGATCTATGTTTTGTGTGTTCTCTCCCATAGATGGCTACTGAATATACATCAAGAATCCACCATGTGCTTTATGTAAAACTTTCTCCATTTGTTGCGATGAAACGGTGGAAATTTGGCTCCCGTGCTTGCCTCGTAACGTGACCTGTCTCCCTTTGCAATAAAATTTCATGATTAATTTAGAAAAATTCTAGGAGATATCACCTAGTGTTGTGAGTCATTCAATCTTGAGTATGGCTTCATAATCATCGATGGGTAGGAGGAAGAAATCATCTACCACTTCTTGGTCTTGGAAGGGTAGTTTCACCCGCGGGCACCGTTGGTCACAACTAAAGATTCGACCGTCGGTGACCTTTATGTCAAACTTGTTGTAACCTTCGATTTGAAGTGCCAAACATACAGCAACCTTACTATTGAGGAAGTTATTGGTGATGCCCGTATCGATGAGAACAGTGATGAGTTGCTATTTTAGAAGTCCTCCAACTTTCATCATCTGCAGGTTAGAATAACCGGCCAATGTGTGCATTGTGTAGTTGGTCGGTTGGGACTCTTCCTTCATGGCTTTTTCTTTAGATTCAAGGGCTTTTTCAGATGTTTTATTGTCCTCATCCTCTGTTGGCTCAATCACGATGAGCCGACCCTTTTTGCAGTGATGTTTGCGGCTCCACGGTTCATCGCAATGCCAATATAACTCCTTGGTCGATCATTCATGAAGCTCGTTTTTTGTCAACTTTTTTGGCGTAGGGGCTTGGATGATAGTAGAGGGGTAGTAGGCCTCGGCATGGCTGGTCGGGGAGTGACCCTTGTCCTTCATACCTCATAGTTTAATTGTTCTTCCTGGATACGCGTGAAGGAAATCACCGCTATAAGAGTGTACGGTTGTCGGGCCTTTACTTCTCCTCTGATCTCCAACTTTAGGCCCTCGATAAAAGTATCTAAAAGTTATTTCTCAGACCAATTCTCAGTTTGGTTAGATAAACGCTCAAACCTTGTTTGGTATTCTTGTATTGTAGAGGTTTGATGAATCTTCGCCAATTGTCCATCGATGTTATTGAAATTGGTTGGTCCGAAGTGGTCTAGTAGTCCTTCCTTGAATTGCTGCTTAAACCAATTAAACTACTAGATAGCATCTCCCTAGAGATGGATGGCAGCAATCTCCACCCGTGTGGTGTTGGTGGTTTGGTAGAACTGAAAATAACGCTCCGCGCGCGAGATCCACCCAGTCGAGTCTCCTTCTTCCTATCTAGGGAAGTCAACCTTCATGTATAGATTATTGAGATTAGAAGTGATGTTGTTATGTTCTTGAGGATTATCTTGCTAATCTAAAGTATATTATTTATTTTTGCTATATGTTGTTTTATCCGAAACATGTTGCTCGCAAATCCCATGCATGGCATACTTGATGCCAATCGCCTCACTGGTCCAAACTATATGGATTGGCTCCATAATTTGAGAATTGTTATCACTACGGAGAAAATCGCATACGCCCTTGATACATTTATGCCCACACCAAAAGAAGGGGTAAGCGAGGATGAGATCATTCACCATATGAAGTACATAGATGATTCCACATTGACAAAATATTACATATCAACCTCCATAACTCCTGAGTTACAAAGGCAACATGAGAACATGGATGCAGATTCTATCCTTTTTCATCTCCGTTAGCTATTTGAGAATAGGGAAGAACTCAAAGATATGAGATATCTAAGAGAATCTTCCAAGCCAGGATGACAAAAGGGACATCGGTTGAGAACCATGTCATAAAAGATGATAGAGTGGATCGAAAAACTCATAGGTCTAGAAATAGTCCTAGAGGATAACCTGTTCGTTGATCTTATACTTCAGTCCCTACCAGATTCTTTTTTTCAGTTCATCATGAATTTTAACATGGGTAAGTTTGAGATGACTCTCCCTGAGCTCCTCAATATGTTGAGGGAAGTTGAGAGTGCATCAAGAAGGAGAAGCCAGTTCTCTATATTGGTGAGTCCAAAAGGAAAAGGAAGGCTATTAAGACCCTTAAGAAGGGCAAGGGCAAAGGAAGACCAGGTAAGACAAAGGTTTCCAAGAAAGACCCGGTAAAAGACAAAGGACAGTGCTTCCACTATAGTCAAGATAGGTACTAGAAGAGAAACTGTAAGGACTAGCTTGCAGATAAGGCGAAATAGAAGTTGGAGAAGCTTCAGGTATATTCATGATCAGTCTCTACTTATCAGATTTTCATGATAATAAATGAGTATTGGATACCGAGAGTACTTATTATATCTGCAATTTGTTGCAAGTTCTCACGAGAGGTGAGATGGACCTCAAGATGGGCAATGAAGCAAGAGTTGTTACAATTGCGGATGGGGAGCTCATCATACATCTGCCTAGTGGAGCTATTGCATTAGATGCATGTTATTTTGTCCCTTCCATTATCAAAAATATTATTTTTATCTCTTATTTGATAATTAATAGATATAAATTAGTTTTTGAGAACAATAGTTATTTAATAAGTATGGATGATAAGATCATCACTAGAGGGACCCTTATAAATGGCTTATATGTGTTAGACACTTCTCCACATATCATAAATATAAATATGTCTAAGAGGAAAAGAGATGAGGTGAATAATGCATACCTATGGCATTGTAGGCTAGGTCATATACATGAGGGAAGGATTCAAAAGTTGCTGAAAGATGGATACTTAGATCCATTTGACTATGAGTCATATGCAACTTGTGAACCTTGCCTTCATGGGAAGATGACAAACTCTCCTTTTAGTGGAACTGGAGTGAGAGCCACCGAGTTATTGGAACTTATACATAGTGATGTATGTGGTCCCATGTCGACTCAGGCTATAGGTGGTTACTTATACTTCATTACATTCACTGATGATTTCTCTAGGTATAGACATGTGCACTTAATGAAGTATAAATATAAGGCCTTTGAAAAATTCAGGGAATATAAGAACGAGGTAGAGAATCAAATTGGAAATAGTTCTTCGATTAGATAGAGGAGGAGAGTGCTTGAGTACGGAGTTCACCCATTTCCTCAAGGACAATAGGATTCTATCCCTGTGGACACCTCCTTATATACCTCAGCTTAATGGTGCTTCAGAAAGGAGGAATCGTATGTTGTTAGACATGGTTCGATCCATGATGAGTTTCATTGACCTCCCCGTCTTATTCTGGGAGTACGCCCTAGAGACCGCAGCTTACCTTCTGAACAGAGTTCCATCAAAGTTGGTAGTGTCTATGCCATATGAGATATAGAAAGAAAAGAAGTCTGATCTTATGATTGTTAAGATTTGGGGCTATCCTGCCCATGTTAGAATACACAACCCCGATAAGTTGGAATTAAGGACAGAATGGTGCACATTCATGAGATACCTAAAGAAAACTTGTAGGTATTATTTCTATCACTCCAAGGATCGAAAGGTCTTTATTGCCAAGAGAGCCATATTCCTTGAGAAGGAACATATTCTTTGTGAAAACATTGGGAGCAAGATAGAATTGAGTGAGGTTGGAGAACCCATCTCAAGCACCATTCCAGAGCCTGAGTCTGTTCAGGTACCTAACATACAAGTTCCAACTTTGCTTAGGTCTAGTAGAGTATCTCATATTCCTGAAAGATACGTGGGACATATCAGTAGAGATGACTCTCAGGATGTTAATCCTCAGACCAACGAGGAGGCTATTATGAGTGTAGACTCTGGGAAGTGGCAAGAATCCATGAATTCTGAGATAGATTCCATGTACTCTAATAAGGTTTGGAACCTTGTAGATACACCTGAGGGTATTGTACCCATCGGCTGCAAATGGATCTTTAAGAAGAAGATCGGAGTGGATGGAATGGTAGAGATCTATAAAGCAAAGCTAGTAGCTATAGGATATCATCAAAGATAAGGAGTTGACTATGATGAAACCTTTTCACCTGTAGCCATGCTTAAGTCCATTATAATTATTTTGGCCATTGCAACACATTATGACTATGAGATCTGGCAGATGGATGTCAAAATGACATTCCTCAATGACAACCTCAAGGAGGAGGTGTATATAATACAGCCAGAGGGATTTGTATCCAAAGAAAGTCTAGATAAAGTATGCAGATTACCTAGATTCATTTATGGATTACAGTAAGCTTCCCGAAGTTGGAACATAAGATTTGATGAGGTGATCAGATCTTATGACTTCATTAAGAATGAAGATGAGCCTTGTGTGTACAGGAAGGTAAGTGGGAGCGCTATCATCTTCTTGGTGCTATATGTGGATGACATCCTAATCATTGGGAATAATGTAGGAATCCTCTCCAAAGTAAAGGCTTGACTATCTATAAACTTCTCTATGAAAGACTTAAAGGAAGCATCCTATATTTTGGGGATCCGGATATATAGAGATAGATCCAAGAGGATGCTTGGCTTATCCCAGTTCAGGTACATAGACTCCATTGTCAAAAGGTTTGGCATAGAGAATTCGAAGAGAGGTCTCATATCGATGAGACATGAAATATCACTTTCTAGGAGTATATCCCCAAAAGACTCCTTAAGAAAGGGCAGACATGGATAAGATACCTTATGCCTCAGTGATAGGGTCTATCATATATATGATGCTATGTACCAGGCCTAATATAGCACATGCTCTGAGTGTCATGAGCAGGTATCAGGCATATCCAAGTTTAGAATACTGGAAGGCAGTAAAGTGTATCCTTAAATACTTGAGAAGGACTAAGGATCTTTTATTGGTATATAGAGGAGGTAGTGTTCAAGTTGAGGGCTACACGAACTCGAGTTTTTAGTTCGACATTGATGATAGCAAGTCAAATTTAGGGTATGTTTTCACCCTAAATGGAGAAACAATAAGCTAGAAGAGTTCTAAGCAAGATACTACTATTGACTCAACCAAAAAGGTGGAATACATTACTGTAATAGAAGCAACAAAGGAAAGGGTGTGGATAAAGAAGTTCATCAGAGATTTAGGAGTTGTACCATGCAGCATGGAGCCGATTCTCATATACTACGTCAACGATAGGGTGATAGCTGTAGCAAGGGAACCCAGGTCTCATTAGAATTGTTCTGAGGAGGTTCTGGTGGATTAGAGTGACCCATAAACATATAGCAATAGAAAGAGTTTCATCTGAAGATAACATTGCAGATCTACTAACAAAGCCGTTGTCTTAGATTGTATTTGAGCATCACAGGGGTTTGATGGGGATCAGACACATAGGTGATTGGCTTTTGGTCAAATGGGAGATTGCCAGTTACAAGTGTCTTGCAAGGTAATCACGTAAGTGGTGGCACGTGTGACACGCTATGTGATCTTTTTACTTATGATTAATATTGGCATATTCTCACAGTATACTATGTATAACATATATATACTATAATGTCCTTAGTTCTATACAATGGGAATCAGATCGTGATGAGATCACGATAATGAGATCGATTCACCTTTAAACACAGATCTTAAATAATCCCAATCATAGGTTACTCGAGAGGGACATCGAGATAACTAGACAGACCGGTGTATTATATACCCGTCCATATAATGGAGGTGACTGGTCTTATAGCCACTTGTGTGGAGATACTAAGGATATAGTACAGGTGCTCATTGGAGAATGAGTTCACTAATTGATCCGCTTATGGAATATTGTATGGTTAATGATACCTAATGTCATATAGTGATTCCATAGCCCCAGTTACGTATCTGGTCCTTAGACTTGAGACACCAAGGGTATCTTGTATGAGTATTCCTTTCTTTGACGCCAGACTTATAGGTTTGGAAAGTTTCAGATCTGGTACAGATAGTTATCAGGATTGGTAGCCAACCTTGTGAAGGCAATTGAGTGTCAATATAGGATTATACACTCTCAGTATCATGAGAGGAATATCCCATATATGCTTGCTCAGACAAATCCCTGGCTAGGGCCATTCGGATTGAGAGAGAAAGAGTTCTCTGGGAGAATCCGATTAGAGCGAGACTATGACGGATTTCGTACATGACCTGACAGTACCATGTCTAATATACGGTCTTTGGGATTTAGTTGGATGAGGGATTATAGATACACGGTAACTGTGAGCAAATAGGTCCGATGGATTCGATCCCTGATAGAACCCCGGAAGGAGTTGTATAGATTTTGATCCTTAAGGGGGATCAACCCTTGGAACACTATATGGGTTCCTCCCTCCTAGACTTAGGACAAGGCTGAAATAAAATTGATAATTACTTGATTCAGCAGGGGGGGGGGGGGAGACGACTACATCTTTAAATAGGGATCAAAACCCTAGCCTAAGGGGGTGCTTACCTAGATAAAATTATCTATTTACCTCTCCTATAGTCGACCTACCTTAATAGGAAAAGGGGGTGGCTAGGTTGGCTCTCTAGCCAACCTAAGCAGGGGAAAACCCTGGCCGACCAACCCAATAAGGGAGGTGGCAACTACTAAGCCCTAAGGGCTAATTTAAACCTTAGCCATACTCCTCTATAATATAGGAGTGGCTTTATTACAATTTAGTAGGGTTTTATTGACTAATTCTTAGGGAGATTATGACTCAACCCTGCTAGAGTCCTATCAAACCTACCCTCTTAAAATTAGCCTTGTCCTCAAGGCTAAGGTTCCATTAACTCAAGGAACCAGGTCTTCAGCTTCTCATATGATTCTCATGCTATTATCAACTGAACTTTGGCCTCCTCATCAGTTGGGGTGCTAGTTGGAAGGATTTAGGCTGAGTCATCTTCTTTAAATTTCTATTTGAGGTGGGATATCTGACGGATCAACTGTAATCTTGATCTAATGTGCGGATCTTATCTCCAAGTTAGGGCTCCAATGTGGTCCCCAATTTTACAAAGCCCAAAGAAATAGGGAGACTACTTTCTTAAGGCTCGAGTTTCCTGCTGATCGGGCTAGAGGTGTAAGAAAACTCGATGTTCAATTTTTCGTCCATTCTGAAGTTTGTCGGGAGACCATTTTTTCTTTGCATGTGTTGGTGTGAGCATGAATTGTAATTATTTTGGGCTTATTCCTCTTTCGTGTCATGAACCTATCTCCAGACAAATTTTAAATTTGGTAGCAATGAGTATCCCCTTTAAAAATCTTGTGTCAAGTATAGGGGAAGCCTCGGTGTGAATTAGGAGTTGACCATCTTGCATAAGGGTGACGCCGATCCTAACTATGGATGTGTCTACTCTAAGTACGAACATATTGCCACGTTCAGGTAATGCTAGCATCGATATAGATGGCATCATGGCTATGGGGGTCATGTGGATGCCTTTCTCTTGTTCCTTCTTGCGATTATAGGTCGTGGATCCGAGGTCATCATCAGGGAAGACTTTTAGCATCATGGTCCACTCCTTAGTGAAGTCATGGAAGTAGCCTGAGATGAGGGAGTGCTACATCAGAACCCATAGCTGGTTCAGCTGAATATAGCACTTCAGGAAGAGCTTATCCCTACAGACAAAGAGAAAAAAATTTTATAGATAAAGTGTCATTGCAAGGGAAGGATGTGTTTGAATGATTCATATCTCTCGCGTCTCCTAGATGATCTTTTTAGCTTCGGTCCTCTGAAAATGTGGATAGCAATATAGCCGAATATGTGCTAGTGGTTCCCCTTGTAAAACCAACATACGAGGGTTGTGTAGTCTGATAGGAAGGAGTCGGCTTGGTTCAGCGGATGTGCCTGAGATTTCAGCGAGCTTCTCTAAGCACTATATCGAGATTATCTTTTCTTCATTCTCTCCTTTCCCACATAAGGTCACCTATTTTCTTTTATCATTCATAAGGTCATTGGAGCTCCTGGTGTCGACGAGGATGATGACAGGTTGATGCTTGATGAAGCCATCAACGTCCAATATCGGTGGTGGAGCATGAAAGGTATGAGCGGTTAATTATGGTTTTTCCTTTATATCCTTCTTCTCAGACTCAAGAGCCATATCTTTGAGTTTGAGTTCTTTAGTGGGCTCAACCAATAGAGGTCTCTCTTTTTTACAATGGTGGCCTCGACTCTATAGTTTATTACAATGCCAATATAGGCCCTTTGTTGATCTATCACGGAACTCTTCTCTTGTTAACTTTTTTGGCTGAGGTGACCAGCTGATGGTAGATGGGGCCGAGAGTCTCTGTGCTACTAGTCGTGCGGCGGCTTTGGTCCTCTGAGCACCTTGGTTCAGCCTGTCTTCATATAGTCGTGCGAAGGAGATGGCTGTCTTAAGTGTGTATGGTTGTCGCGCTTTAACTTCTTCTTGAATCTCCGACTTCAAGCTCTCAATGAAAGTCCTCAATATCTATTTTTTAGACCAATCACAAGTTTAATTAGTTAACATTGCAAACCTGATTTGGTACTCTTGGATGGTAGAGGTTTGACGGATCTTCGTTAGTTCTTCATCAAAGTTCTTGTAATTAATTGGTGCTGAAGGTTTATATGCTTTTGGTTGAGATGTGGCTCTCATGCTCTAAGCATCTTGATTGAGGTGCCCTTCTTGAAGTTGTATAAAGAAGATCGACATTGTCGAGGTGTAGGGCTACCATGTCTTATCCTTGCTTCTTATCTCTGATAGGTTTTTTTTACAATCAAAATTTGCTCTATGTTGTGATCTTCTTGGGCTTGGTGATCGACCCAATCTAAACTCCTCGAAGAGAGCATGTAATTTAGCATTCATACGCGTCTCAAAAGATTCCAATTTGGCTTCGAATAAGCCGAGCGATGTCATGAGGTAAGAATCTCCAACCAGATCTTTGATGTTGACGTAGAGGAATATAGTAGATTGATGGATCTGCGACTTAGTGGGCGATGATAGAGGCAACGCTAAAAGCAATTATGGGAATTACTTGGGAAGGTGGAGGTATGGATGATAGCTATAGGGGCAGCAAGATCGCTGCTCTAATACCAGATGATAGAATCCCAAAAGTAGCTCTATAAATTTTGATCCTTGAGGGGGATCAACCCTTGGAATGCTATATCTTTAAATAAGAATCAAAACCCTAGCCTAAGGGGGTGCTTGCCTAAGTAAAATTACCCTTTTACCCCTCCTATAGTCGACCTGCCGGCTAGTTTGGCTTTGTAGCTGACCTAAGTAGGGGGGAATTCTAGCCGACCAACCTAGTAAGAAAGGTATGGCCACTAAGCCCTAAGGGCTAATCTAAACCCTAGCCATACTCCTTTATAAGATAGGAGTGGCTTTATTATAATTTAGCAGGGTTGTATTGACTACTTCTTAGGGAGATTAGGATTCAACCTTGCTGGAGTCCTATCAATCCCCCTGTACCGTCTGGGGACTATGGCGTAGTGGCTGATAGGACTCTAGCAGGGTTGAGTCCTAATCACCCTGGAAGTAGTCAAATAAAACCTTGTGAGATTGTAATAAAACCCCACCTAGCCACTTCTATCCTATAAAAAAGTATGGTTATGGTTTAGATTAGGGCCATAGGGTTTAGTAGCCATTGCCCCCTTTATTGGGCTGGTCAACCAGGGTTTTCCCCTGCTTAGGTCGGCTATAGAGCCAACCTAGCTGCCACTATAAAAGGGGCAAAAGGATAGTTTTAGTTAGGTAAGAACCCCCTAGGGCTAGGGTTTGGAGCCCTATATAAGCATATAACCTCTACCTCTTTTTATTAAGCAATCATCTATTTTATTTTAGCTTTGTGTTGAATCTAGGAGGGAGGAACCCCTACAGCATTCTAAGGGTTGATCCCTCTCAAGGGTCAAAATCTATAGAGCTTCTTCTAGGGTTCTATCATTAGGTATCAGAGCAACGATCTTACTGCCCCTGTAGCCATCTCAACCGCCTCCACCTTCCTAAGCAATTTCTATAATTGCAGCAACACACACCTCCACCTTCCACCCTAGCCTGTCACAGACTTCGTTGACTTTGTCTAAGCCGTGCGACACCCTAGTGGCACTCTCGAAGATTTAGCTAAAATTACCTAAGTCATGAAGCAACCTTGCCCACTATTTCGGACTTAGTTGGGATTGCCTAAGTCATGAAATACCCAAAGCATTATCTATCCGCAAAGGGTCAGCCCTCTTGCAACCTCGTGCGGTCCCATAAGACCAGCAAAGAAGAAGTTGATTAGCTTAGAAACGAGCGATGGATAAGTCTTGACGTCTCACAAAGTGGGAAGCTGTATAAGCAATTTATCGAACACCTTGAGTACAATAGAGAAAAGAGAGAAAGAGAGTGAAACAGGACTTTAGAGGGTTGTAAGAATGGTCGCAAGTCCACAAACGATAGTTCCCAAGGTATCGGATGTAAGACAAGTTCAATTGTTGATGAAAGCCTATGCCCGACATATACCTGAAACCCCATCCAGCCTCGTGCCACTCGGGGGTTCCAAGGTGCTGAAATGGCTGACATTTCACACCGCTCAGAATGATTGCCGCAGCACACGAAAAATAGCAAAAAATGAGGCTGTTTTGGCTCTACACAGCGAGTAATCATTCTACAGCCTTGTACACTACTTTCGCTCATATTTCGTAGGTAAAAACACATAAACTCAAGGTAAAACAAGCTGCCAAACATATGTAGAAATAAGAAAAGTGACAAATGGTTCATGGGTCGAAGATGTTGCGGTTGAGTGATGATTATTTGTGACATACTCCCCCACTTAAACTATCGACGCCCTCATCGATGCTTGTTGGTAGGCTTTAAAAAAACATGGGCTTCTTTATGTCGTAGGGCATCTTCTGGCTCCCAACTAGCTTCTATTCGAGGAAGCTTTTGCCACTTCACCAAGTACTCGATTTGCTATGCTCCATTGGGTAGCTTTGTTTTATGATCTGCCATAATAGTTTCAACTCGCTTCTCGTAAGAGGCTCTGGTGGGGGGTAATTGAATTAGTACATTTCGGGAATCATCTTGCAGATTTGAGTGGTAGGCTTTCAAATTGCTTGCATGGAAGACATTATGAATTCTGAACCATATTGGCAGTTGCAACTTGTATGAGACATTGCCTACCCTGCTGATGATCGTAAAAGGTCCTTCGTACTTGCATACCAATCCTTTGTGCACTTTATGCCTAAGGAACTAGAGTGATGCTAGTTGGAGCTTCACCAACATCATGTCACCAACTTTAAACTCTTGTGATCGCCTTCTGAAGTCTGCCCACTTATTCATCTTTTTAGTCGCCTTCTCCAAGTAAGCTTGCACAATATCTGCATTGCGATGTTATTCCTTTACGAAGTAATAGGCTAATGTGCTACTCCCTATATAACCAATAACAAGGGTGTGAGGAGTTGATGGTTGTTGTCTTGTAATAATCTCAAAGAGGCTCTTGTTGGATGTAGAGCTCCGCTGCAAGTTGTAGGAGAATTGGGCTATGTCCAACAGCTTCACCCAATCTCGTTGGTTGGCACTCATGTAGTGCCGGAGATATTACTCCAAGAGCGAGTTGATTCTTTTTGTTTAGCCATCCATTTGGGCATGGAGGCTTATGAAGAAGTATAATTTAGATTCTAATAACTTGAACAACTCGGTCCAGAATTATCCCAAGAACCGAGAATCTCAATCACTAATGATGTTGTGTGGGACTCCCCAATACTTCACCATATTCTTTATCATCAACTTAGCTGCCTCCTCCGCTGAGTAATGTAGGGGTGCAGCAATAAATGTTGTATACTTTGAAAATTGATCAACTACCATGAGTATCGATCCAAGTCCCTTTACTGCGGGCAAGCTTGATATGAAGTCCAAGGAAATGGTCTTCCATGGCCTTTCTAGTACGGGTAACGACTCTAAAAGTCCCACTGGCTTCTGTTGCTCTACCTTGTTCTGTTGACAAGTAAGGCATGTTCGAATATATTCCTCCATATTTGTCCCCATCTTTGGCCAATAAAATGCTCTCTCCACGAGAGCCATTGTTCGGTGGATATCCGGATGTCTAACACAAAGGGAATTGTGACACTCTTTCAAGAGTTCACGCCTCAAGTTATCTACTCATAGAACATAAACTTTGTTCCCCTTGGTGTAGATGAGTCCCTCCTGGACCCAAAATCATCATGCCTTGCCCTCTTTGATGAGTTGCATCAGAGTTACTACCTGAGGATCCCGATACAGTCTATCCCTGATCCTGGAAAGGAAGTTGGAGTGCAATTGACTTACTTGGCCTCCACCCTCCAATTGTATAGCATTTACTAGCTCCACTTTCCAGCTTAATGCATCGGCCACGACATTTGCTTTTCTGGGTTTATACTCCATTAACATGTCGAACTCAGCCAAGAAGTCCTACCATCACGCTTGCTTTGGGGAGATTTTCTTTTGAGTTTAGAAATAACTCAATGCGATATTGTCTATCCTTACCACAAATGGTGCTCCCAGAAGGTAGTGTTGCCACACTTATAGACAGTGGATCACCGTTGTCATCTCCTTCTTATACACGGATATCGCTACTCAGTCTTGTTGAGCTTCCGACTCTCATAGGCCACCGGATGACCCTCTTGTATAAGAACTCCCCCAATAGCAAAGTCAGAAGCATCTGTATGGACTTCAGAAGACTTTCTATAGTTTGGTAATCTGAGTATAAGTTCATCCAACATAACAGTCTTTAGGTCTTGAAATGTTGCCTCACATTTGTCCGACCATCTCCAGGACTGCTCCTTCTTTAGAAACTCCGTTAATGGAGCTACGCGCTTCGAATATCCAACTATAAAGCGCCGATAATAGTTGATAAACCCAAGGAAGGATCTTAACTCTGGCACCTATTTTGGTGTTCGCCAGTCCACCACAGCTTGCACCTTAGACTTGTCCTTTCAGATGGAATCATTATTGATTCGATGCCCCAAGAATAAAATCTTCATTTGGGCGAAGTAGCACTATTCCCTCTTCACGAACAAGGTGTTCTCCTTAAGAACTTTGAAATTTATTCGGAAAAGCGAAGTTTCAGAATTAAGTTTCGCCCCACCCCAGCTACAGCTTTCGATCGCAGTGCTTAACATGCTCCTCAAGTGTTTGGCTATAGAAGACGATATCGTCTAAGTAGACGACCACAAACTTATCCAAATACTCCTTGAATAGTTGGTTTATTAGAGTGCAGAATGTGGCTGGAGTGTTGGTTAAGTCGAAAGGCATCACCAAGAACTTGAATGCTTCATACCTAGCCATATAAGTAGTCTTCACCTCATCACCTTCTGCAATACGCACCTGCCAATACCCTGACCGAAGGTCGAGTTTGGAGAAGTACTTTGCCTTACCCAATTGATCAAACAAGTCCGCGATGATCGGGATGGGGTACTTGTTCTTCACCGTCATCTTGTTGAGGGCTTGATAATCAATGCATAATCAGAGGCTCCCATCTTGTTTCTTTTAGAAGAGGACTAGAGCTCCGAAAGGTGCTTTTGAACTATGGATGAAACCATCGCTTAGCAGTTTATCTAACTGCTTCCTCAGTTTCGCCAACTCTGGAAGGGCCATATGGTATGGTGGTCTCGTTGGAGGCTTAACTCCCGACTCCAGCTCAATCCGATGATCCACGCCTCTACGTGGTGGTAGAGTTCTCGGCAACTCTATTGGCATCACATATGAGAACTCCTTTAGGATGTTTGTCATAATAGCAGGTTCTTGAATGGCCTCCCTGTTAAGTGTCTTTAGCTTCATAGTAGCTACAAAGGTTGATTCACCTTTTCGTACCCCTTTCTTCAATTATAAGGCCGATATTTATTATGGGTCCTTGGTTCCTCCTCGAGAAACTAGAACCATGCAGAGATCTTTGCCTCCCATTAGACATAGGAAGTTTAGGAATTATAGTGGCACCAACTTCGTCACGTGCATAAACTCCATTCCGAGAATCACTTGGAAGTCGTCCAATGGCACCACCATCAAGTTTGTGCTCCCGCTCTATGTTCCGATCTTGATGGGGGCCCCCTTTGCTCGTCCGGAGATCCGCTTGGCCTCTGAGTTCATAGCCTTCATACAACTTAGGCTCTCCAATATCAGTCCTAGTTGCTTACCTTCTCAATCGGCAATAAAAATTGTGGGTCACCCCCTTGTCGACCATTGCACGGGTTATACGAATATTAAGCTTGATGTCCACATACATTAACTCACTGCTTCCTATCTTCAGTGGCTTTGCCTTTGTGTTCTCCCCTACTTGACCCTGCAATGCATTCAACAAACGCATTGATCCTATCCTAGGTCCTTGTGATGCCTCACTGTCGCTATTGGATTCAAAACTACTCGAACTAAGGACAACAACTTTGCCCTTGTCTGACTTATGGGGCTGTATCGATGTAATTAGAGCATTGAGTGCCTACTTTTGTGGGCACTCCCTCACCATGCACGGTCCTCCACACAAAAAGCATCCACTAGACTTTGGGACTCTACCTTTTGAGCTTGGTCCCTTGTGGGAATTCTTCTTCTTTGGTTTACCCCCAGACTCTTTTGCTCAAGAGTATTTAGCTGGGTAATTTTTCGAAGATTGTTTCTTCTTTCTCAAATCCTTTGATGAAGCAAAGTCAATTAGCCTTTCTATGGTTGTGCTTGCCCCGACTATAGCTTTAAGCCATCAAGGAAGCTGAATAGCTTGTCTTTTTCAGACATGTCCTATATATCCAGCATCAGTGCTGAAAATTATTTTACATAGTCTCGGATTGTAGTACTTTGGTGGAGCTATCTTAGTTTCCTTCTTGTGACAAACTCTGTGTTCTCGGGCAAGAACTGAGTTCTCAACTCTCACTTCAAGTCTCCCCATGTATCCACTTAACATCGGCCTTGTTGAATCTCTTTCCAATGGGTTCACCCACCAAAGTTTTGCATCCTTATTCAAATACATTGTTGCTATAGCAGCTTTGGTCTCTTCAGAATCGAGCCTTGTAGCATGAAAATACTATTCTATGTCGAACAAGAAATTTTTAAGCGCTTTGGCATCTCTAGCACCCCCGTAGCAATGCGACTCCAGTGCCTTGAAGTTTTGTGGTGGCGCAGCATGGGTATTGTTCCCTCCCGCATCAAGAGTCCTTGTTAACACTATCACCTTAGCTGTGAGTTCCGCCATAACTTCATGTAGATGTCATACGGAATCTTTAGTGTCCTATGTTAGTTGATCAATCAGGGATTCAACTTTCTCAATATGAGATTCAGCTTCTTCTAGTGAGCTCTCTACCTCAATGAGCCTTCGTTGGCCTTGGTATAGTTCCTCCAAGCTCACTTCAAAAACATCAAGGTGGGTTTCTACCGTTGTAAGTCTTCTTGTGGTTCTTTTTCCCGGTTGGTGCTCTAGATGGTGCCTCCTCTGCTCATGGAGAATACCCAACTTCATGCTCGTCTTGTTCACTACCACGCTCCTTATGAGTGGCTCCAATAGTTTGCGAGCGAGTTTGCACTTATAGCCCACCTGCGGCTGCTTAGAGCAAGGGTCCAGCTTGCCCTACTTGCTCGATTCACCATGATATTGCTGTTCTTCGCTGTTCGTTGGAATTGCTTGACAGCTTTGATACCACACTATCATGGACTTAGCTAAATTTGCCTAAGCCATGTGGCACCCTAGTAGTACTCTCGAAGACTTAGCTGAAATTGCCTAAGTCATGAAGCAACCTTGCCCACTATTCTGGACTTAGCTGGGATTGCCTAAGTCATGAAATGCCCAAAGCGTTATCTGTCCGTAAAGGGTTAGCCCTCTTGTAATCTCGTACGGTCTTGTAGGACCTGCAAAGAAGAAGTTGATTAACTTAGAAATAAGCGACGAACAAATCCCGATGTTTCGCAAAGTGGGAAATTGTACAAGAAATTCATCAAACACCTTGAGTGCGCAGAGAAAGAAGAGAAAGAGAGCAAAACATGACTTTAAAGGGTTGTAAGAATGGTCGCAAGTCCACAAATGATGGTTCCCAAGGTACCGGATGTAAGATAAGTTCAATTGTTGATGAAAGCCTATGCCCGACATATACCCGAAACTCCATGCAGCCCTGTGCCACTCGGGAGGTTCCAAGGTGCTAAAATAGCTAACATTTTGCACTGCTCAGAATGGTTGCTGCAGCACACGATAAAGAGCCAAAAATGGGGCTATTTTGGTATATTTTGGCTTTGCACAGTAAGTGATCATTCTGTAGCCTTCTACACTACTTTCACTTACATTTCTTAGGTAAAAACACATACTCTCAAGGCAAAATAAGATGTCAAACATATGTACAAACAAGAAAAGCGACGAATTGTCACGGACAACAATGTAAACAAGGTGTTCGATGAAATGCTTGTGTTAGTCCGTGTCCTTCGGTTTATGTACATATCTTGTACAACGAGAAGCGGGCTTGCAGTAGGCTTGGAAGCCCCAGTTTGATTTGCTTTATGGCCAAGTTTGGCTTGTAAATACAAGTGTGTCTTATAAGCACTTGTGGGGACATCGGTCTGTGGTGGACCATTATCCTTTGTGTGCAACCTCTCTGAGCTTGTAATGTCCATGGGTGTAATTTGTATTTTGGCTTTATAAAGTGTTTTTCTTGAGATTGCTTGTGGATCCCGTGGGAGTTGCTTCTTCGCTTTCTCTTTTGTAAGTCTTTGGGATTTTAGGAGATCTCGGGAGGGCTGACCTTTGCGGACGGACACGCATGGGTGCCGCAGGCAAACAAAATCAGCTAAGCCCGTGACAATGTGGTATCGAGGCGGGACAAGCACACGCAGAAACACTTGCCATACAAATGTGGGGGACCTAGCTAGGTGTGGAGGACCGACCGCAACCGCTTGGGGAAGCGGACATTGAGATGTAGGGAAAGGAGTCGCTCGGAGGAGCGGGCATCCTGGTTTGGCATTCAAGGAATAGCCAACCCTTTGCGAGGCACCACGAGGACAAACAAGCGAAGAAGAATGCGTAGCACACAAAGGCTGGGATGGTTGAGTTTGAGCTATAGCTCGGCGTTGGCAACCAAACTTGACGGTGCTTAAGGCAAAGCAGGGTGCTTGGTGAAAGATGAGACCGTGCAAGGTGGGATGTGTTGTGTAACGAGAAAGAGTTATGCAAAGCTCACAGGTGAGGGAATTGCTAACTCGAAGGATTCGGAACTCATGCAAGGGCTTGTACATGGATGACAGTGTTCGTGGCCATCCCAAGGCGCGATTAGAACTCGGCGCCATGGAGCATCAGAACTTTCTCTTCAACATGGAAAGGATATGTCCGTAGGTGGCTGAAATGTGCAATAAATTCAGCATGTTGCTAGACCTTGAAGGGTGCAGTGGAGACTGTATTGGAGAAGGGTCGCAATCTAGCAAGTACATTTGTGGGGCCAGAACAAAGCACAAGTTCAAGAAGACGGAGTAGTCCAAAGGGGATGATGGTCTCAAACTTCCAAAGGGAAGTATATAAAGAGAAAAGTTGCTCCAGACGGATATCCGGAGGGATAAGTCCTAGTTCCCTAGTGGGAGAATCATGTGTGCACATATTGAGGAAGAGTTTCTCGGGGTTATATCTTCATAAAGCTCAACGGACCGAGTGAGTGACGAAGAGTTGTCGCATGATCTCGAAGGAGGTAATGCATTGGGGATGCATTTCGAGATCAAGTGAGGGAGCAATCCAAGGCAACATCATATGAAGGCACACTTAGAGTCGAGGCGTAAATCGAACTCAACGGTGACGTGGAATGGTGGACGTGAGGGCCACTATCAACTCGGCAAATCGAGGAGCAGAGTGACTTGGGTGGAACTCGGTGAAGTATCCAAGCCGTATGAAGGAGTCGATATAGAAGATGGAACATGGAGCGAGGCACGAGCTTTCCTTAGAGCAGGTCAAGGGCATGAACTCTTGCAGAGGCAAGAGTGGGATCATGTCGTTCCATGGGTTCTTCATTCGATGGGACAGACTTATTTTGTATGGTGCCAAAGATGAAGGGAGCTTCAAGGCACATGCAAGCTACCTCGAGATGCATTTGATGGAGTAACTAAGGTGATTCAACTTGCAGAGGCAAAGTTAGGATCATGAGACCTTAGTACGGGCAAGAGGAGGCGGGTACTCTTGAAGAATATGCCATGTTGCCGTTCGTTGTCGGGAACAAGAGGTGCATAGCAAGATTGTCTGGTAGGGGATAGAGGCCTAAGATCCGACAATGGTGCACCCACTCTAGCGAAGTCGGGGACTTGAGCTACTAGGCGACTGTCCTAGAGCTATGCTTCGTCAGAGTAACCCAGAGTGAGGGGACGAAGGGAATTGCCAAGGGAGTGAACTAAAAATCGGAGATGATGGAGGCCCTATGATGTGTTGGCAGAGGCCACACGTGGAGAAGTTGTAGTTCGAGTTTATCATACGAGAATCTGTATACAATGGAGATGTCACCAGGAGGCGACATGGTGCAGCGGATTGTGGTGGAATAGTTCGTGGTAATGCAATACAGGCAATCTTGTCCCGTGAGGGACAAAATCATCTTGAGGTATGATCGAGTTATTGGGAGCTCCACTTTGGTGTATGACACAACAAGAAGAAGGGCTATGGATTCAAGGAGTGAATGCCATAGTACCGCAGAGGCGAGTCTTCGTGTGTGCATCAAAGCTTGCATTGGATGAAAGCCTTAGTCATCGATATGGGAGCAGACACCACCGAGGAAGAAGTCCAAGTGCACGTACAGTGAGTCCCATGGAGGGGACATGATCATGTGAATGATCGAGGCTGGGAGCTCCACTTGGTGAACAATGCAGAAGAAGGGCTGGATTCAAGGAGTGAATGCCACGATCAGAGGCGGGTCTTCCGTGTATATACATCAAGCTTGCATCGATGAAAGCCTTGGTCGTTAGCATGTGTACCACCGAGGGAGTAGTCGATTGCAAGTACCGGTGAGTCCCATGGAGGGACTTGATTAAGCGAGCTTGGAGAGTTGGATCGCTGCTCACATTCGCTTAAGGGAGCCCGGCAAGTCAGAGGACAAGGCCGAGTAAGCGAACGTTGCTACCAAGGAAGCTGAGGAGAACAGAATCGGCGTGAGCCCTGCAACAAGATGGCGGAGGCCATGCATGAGAGTTGCTTTCTGTCTATCCATCGACCAAGGAGAACTGCTAGGAGGACACAGTGGTGTCGAAGCAGGTGGTCGAAGAGGAAGCGACGAGAGTCCAACGGGCTCGGCTACCCAAAAGAAAAGCGTCTAGAGAGGAGGTGGACTGAGGAGCTCCACGGTTAGAGGCAGATCTACCGATCGCGGAGGAAGGGATGAAGATGCAAGGTAACGGATAGTAGTGCTATGGGCTTGGCAGCGCCATGGTACCGCAGATGCGGGACTTCCGTGAAGTCATCAATCCCTTGCTCTCATGAAGGGACAACATTGGTCGTAAAAGGGGGCCAAGGAGGTGGAGAGTGCAGAGGCAAACTCCAAGTACTAAGACGAGGCAGAAGGGCAGAGTCCAAGAAACTTCATAAGACCGATGTCAATGTGCTTCTCATCCAGATAGCCGAAATTAAGGGACTTCGGGTTGATGCAGGAGTGCTCGACCAAGGAACGTAGGCGACATGGTATGCACCTTCTACTCGGGAGGAGTAGGCGGCAAAGGTGATGGAGAACACAAGATAACCCTAAAGGCGACGGATCTATCAGACTTACTCCAAGTTGGGGGACTCCAAGTTGGAGTAAACCTTTGCTCTTTTCGGGCAAAACTTCTTGCATTCCAGAAGTTCAATGGCAGTGGGAAGGTGAATCACAGTAGCTAACCCAACGCAAGGAGTGTAACCACTTCAAGTGCTTCAGAAGTGTGAGCAAAGAGCAGGCGAATGTTAGTAACCAGCTCAATGCATGAAGTACAAACTCGAGGAGGCAGGAGAAATTAAGTAACCTTTGCCTTCTCAACTCGAGAGAATGGGCGAAACCGAGTACCCCAGTTCTCTTAACTCGAGGAAGTGAGCGAAGCCAAGCAAACTTTTTACACTTTTCGGGCAAAACTTCTTGCATTCCAGAAATTCAATGGCAGTGGGAAGGTGAATCACCGTAGCTATCCCAACGCAAGGAGTGCAACCACTTCAAGTGCTTCAGAAGTGTGAGCAGAGAGCAGGCGAATGTTAGTAACCAGCTCAATGCATGAAGTACAAACTCGAGGAGGCCGGAGAAATCGAGTAACCTTTGCCAGGCGAAATTGAGTAACCTTTGCCTTCTCAACTGGAGAGAATGGGCGAAACCGAGTACCCCAGTTCTCTTAACTCGAGGAGGTGAGAGAAGCCACCTTACCTCCTCAACTATGAAGAGAATGGGTGAAGTCGAGTATCCCAGTTCTCTTACTTATCCAAGCAGGAGCTCGCAAGTTCGGACCCTTCAAAGAAAGCTTATGGAAGACAATGGTTGTCAAATCCTCACCGTTGGTGATCGATTATTGAGAGTAGTTTTTCCACTTCATTTCCCAATTGACTAAGAGGGAGTGATGCGAACATACTTGGAAATGACAACTAACGGAAGAAGGTTCAATGGGCAAATATTATGGAGAAAGGACCTTAAAAACTTCAAAGTCTGAGGCGATGCTCGTTAAAGCTCCAACAAGCATCTACCCGTTCAAGCAATATGAGTATCGACATCGGCACATCATAAGGTAGGTCTTTTCCTTCATCGAGGGATCCGCGAGAACCAACAAGGATCAAGACAACTCAGCCAACCCCACACCGATTCAGTCATTGGTGAGTTGAAGCAAGATGGCGGATTAGAGTTCGACTACTCAACAACAGGTGGAGAGCTAGGAGCCAAAGGCGTGTTGCAGCCAAAGAAGAAGATTAAAGATTCAGCAGAATGTGAGGAGATGCAGCGTCTACAGTGGCTTTGACGAGGACGTCGAAGGAATAAGTGGGGGAGAATGTCACGGACAACAATGTAAACAAGGTGTTCGATGAAATGCTTGTGTTAGTCCGTGTCCTTCGGTTTATGTACATATCTTGTACAACGAGAAGCGGGCTTGCAGTAGGCTTGGAAGCCCCAGTTTGATTTGCTTTATGGCCAAGTTTGGCTTGTAAATACAAGTGTGTCTTATAAGCACTTGTGGGGACATCGGTCTGTGGTGGACCATTATCCTTTGTGTGCAACCTCTCTGAGCTTGTAATGTCCATGGGTGTAATTTGTATTTTGGCTTTATAAAGTGTTTTTCTTGAGCAGTTGCTTGTGGATCCCGTGGGAGTTGCTTCTTCTGGCCCGTTTTCTCTTTTTGTAAGTCTTTGGGATTTTAGGAGATCTCGGGGAGGGCTGACCTTTGCGGACGGACACGCATGGGTGCCGCACGGCTTAGGCAAAATCAGCTAAGCCCATGACAGAATGGTTCATGGGGCGAAGATGTTGTGGTTAAGCGATGACCATTCGTGACAAGCCATAAATCAAATCAATCTACCGCTACCCTCTATGTTTGATCTAGAAATCTGGTATTTTTTTTATCATCCATGCCTCTTCAGTACTGTAAGATTCCTTACTTTACATATTGAAGATTTTTTCCAATTTTTATCCGCTGTAAATTTCGTTTGTCACAAACATTATCATTGTTGCGAAGGTGAAACGCTGTAGAAATTTTCAATCACTTTTTTGTCTCTTGAAACTAGTCTATTTCTTCTCCTTTCTAGCAAAATTTCACAATTCTAGAGATCAACTTGGCTTTCATCTGGATTTAATTTCTAAAAAAAACTCCTTCTCGAACCAGTTTTCTTGTGCAATCTTTCACTATCACGTAGTTATGGAATTTTACGAAGAAGGATTTACCTTTTATCTTTTGCCCTATTTCCCTACTGTTATGCTATCAAAATTTTGTCAAACTTTTTATTGGTATTAATAACATCTGAACCAAGGGTTTCTGTATAATTTCATTAAACTTTTCTTTGGAATTTATGTCAAGAAGTCATAATTTCTCTAATGTAAAATCGATTCAGCAGGACAGCACATCGCAGCACCTTTTATTCCTAAATTCTATCTTATTTGAGTACTATTTTTTGTGAGATTTTGGACTCTCTTTTCTTCATCTCAAACCCTAACATCCTCTCTAAAAACTCTTCCAAACCTTACCCTAAATTGAACCCAAACAACCACTAATATGCCCTAAACCGTAGCCTACTCCCATCCAAACTGATTCACCTTCCAACCGGCCACCCCCTTCTCCAAAATTCCCATGCCACTAACCCGATAATAAAAAAAAGATCTCAATATTATAGATCTAGAGGTGTATACTATGGCATCAGAGGAGGCTATTGATGCAAAGCTTGAAGCCTTTAAAAATCGCATGAAAGAGAAGATACGATCCCTTTTCGCCGAATTCAGCATTGGCTGACCATCAAGCCCGAAGAAATCACAATATAGAGATACGTCAGATCGGTGAGATGATCATCAAGAACATGGCTATATCACCTCTGATATCAAAAATCCATGCATGAAGGTTGACTTCCCTAGATGGGAAGAAGGAGACCCGATCGGGTGGATCTCACGCGCGAAGCACTATTTTTGGTTCTACCGAACCGCTGACGCCACACGGGTGGAGATTGCTGCCATCCACCTCGAGGAAGATACTATTTAGTGGTTTAATTGATTTGAGCACACCCATAGAGGACTCTCTTGGTAGTGATTAAAGGAAGGACTACTAAATTGCTTCGGACCAATCGATTTTAATAACATTGATGGATAATTGGCAAAGATTTGTCAAACCTCTACCATCCAAGAGTACCAGATCAGGTTTGAAAGGTTAACTAATTAAACTAATGATTAGTCTAAAAAATATATATTAAGGACTTTCATTAAGGGCTTGAGGCTGAAGATTCAAGAAGTTAAAGCGCGACAACCGTACACACTTAAGGCAGCCATCTCCTTCGCACGACTACACGAAGTCAGGTTGAACCAAGATGCTCAGAGGACCAAAGCCACCGCACAACCAGTAGCACAGAGTCTCTTGGCCCTATCTACCACCAGTCGGTCACCTCAGTCAAAAAAGTTAATAAGAGAAGAGCTTTGTGACAGATCGACAAAGGGTCTATGTTGGCATTGTAATAAACTATGGAGCCAAGACCACCATTGTAAAAAAGAGAGACCTCTATTTATTGAGCCCATTGAAGAACCCAAACTCAAAGATACGACTCTCGAGTTCAAGGAGAAGGATATGAAGGAAAAACCACAATCGGTTGCCCGCACCTTTTATGCTCCACCACATATATTGGACATTGATGGCTTTATCAAGCATCAGTCCATCACTATGCTCATCGACACCAGGAGCTCCAACAACCTTATGAATGACAAAAGAAAACAGGTGACCTTATGTAGGAAAGGAGAGAACAAAGAAAAGATGATCTTGATATAGTACTTAAAGAAGCTCGCTGAAATATTAGGCATGTCTGTTGAACCGAGCTAACTCCTTTCTACCAGACTGCACGACCCCCATATGCTAGTCTTATAAGGGGAACCACCAACACATATTTGGCTATATTGCTATCCACATCTTCAAAGGACTGAAGCTAAAAGGATCGACAGAAGACACGGGAGATACGGATCATTCGAACACAACCTTCCTTTGTAATGATATTTTATCTCCAAAAACTTTACCTCTTTGTCTACATGGATAAGCTCTTCCTGAAGTGCTATATTCAGTTGAACTAGCTATGATTTCTAATATAGTGCTCCCTCATCTTAGGCTACTTCCATGACTTCACTAAGGAGTGGACCATGATGCTAAAATTCTTTCGTGATGATGACCTTGGATCCACGACCCATGATCGTAAGGAGGAACAGGAGAAAGGCATCCACATAACCCCTACAAACATGATGCCATCTATATCGATGCTAGCATTACCTGAATGTGGCAATGTGTTTGTACTTGGAGCAGACACATCTAGAGCTAGGGTTAGCACCATCCTCATACAAGATAGTCAATAGCACGAAGAAGTGAAAATAGGGCCTGAAAAATCACCATTCCTACCCACCTCAGACTTATATTAGGCTCACACCACTAGAGATTTTATCATATGATAGCCCTCACTCCAAAAAAAGGCACAACTACTATTACATAGCAACTACGTGATAGCCCATGCAAGGAAGAAACTTCCCCTTAATTGTCACGCCACTCCAAAATATCGACAATATTTAAAATTTTCCTTACAACTAATCCAGGATCCAAACACACATTTTGAGGTCACTAAGAAAACATTCAGATCAAATTTTTACCTCTATAGTCTACAAATTCATCACCCTGTGCAGTTCATAAACATACCACGCATCACTCGATAATTCATATAATCTGAACTCAACTCTTCAAAATAATAACCACACATAAACTCATAAGTGGGGAAGTTTATGCAATCACCAAATCAACGATTACCAAAAATTCATATCATTACATGAATTTAACTTAACATTCCAAAATCCTATATATGAGGGATCCTTTATCTTACACAAAATCCATAGGTTTTGATTCATCGTCACATTTCATAAGATGCAGGGTAGCTTATACAACAAAAACACATATGCTAACAAAGATCTGCCCAAAATCTTCTAAACTTTCCACCGCCTCAGCCAAATCTTAACAATTAAGCAAGCGATACGCTATCCTGAAAAATTTATCAACAAACGGGGTGAGCATAAGGAGCTCAGCAAGTGACTAACATATCCATATCAAAATAATACAATTTCCAAAGGGATACATTTGCAAAGTACAAGGCAGAATATACGATTTCGTAGACATAATATTGTTAGGAGCAGAAACATAATTGTCTTTTCAATCTTACATATTTGGTTCCTGACAGATGGGGCATAGAGTAATTGGAGCATCTCAGTATCAAAGGAAACATATCGAAGCTTATCAGTGGCATACGAAATGTTACGAAGCATATCAACGACATATGGAATATTTCGAAGCAAAATCATCAGTGAATGAAGCATTTCAGAGCATATCAAAAAAAAATATCGTACAGAAGCTCAAACGTCGTCCTTGACGTTGCAATCATATTATTCTTATCCGAGCATGAGCGAAACAACTCACCAAAACTCGGATGTCATATCAAACATATAGAAGGTGTAGTGGAATCTCGTAATGTGATCCATCCATTTCTGAATGACCACCTGACAAATGTCTCCCACGTCTGGGAGCTCCATCCACCCACGTCTAAGTGAAGTCAGAAGGGGCCGGCAGAGCATCGCAGGCTCTAAGCACATACCCTTTACCATTTCTGGCAAAGGTCCAGAATATCCCACAGAGCGGGACCCCACATAGCGGGTAATAAGCACATACCCTTTACCATTTCTGGCAAAGGTCCAGACAATCCCACACACCAGAGTACAAGAGGGCAGTTTTAACAATAAGTAGCATATGTCGGAAACACACGCGGAACAACAAAACGTGCATGTGTCTTTTTGAGATAATACGAAACAAAGAATAAATCTCTCACAAATATATTCAGATTTGGAATGAAATGAAAACAAGAATATACAGGGATTCCAAGCAATCATATTTAGCTCAATTCCAATAAGAAGGTTAGACGAATTCAAATATCCAAAGGAATAGAACAAAATACGCGAAATCGACCAAAGCTTGATTTCGGACAGATTTCCAGTGGCATAGCAAACAAATATTTCAGAATATCAATTATGCTCCAATACTCATAAGAAAGTTATGGTCGAACTATATATCAATCTATATTTTGATGGAACAAATTTCGTATGAAACAGGGTTCCCAACACGGAGTTACTTTTGATTTGGTAACCCAAAGGCAAAAACACAATCACTGTTTTGTAGAATTTATAGGGTCGGATTCAACAGATAATAGGGTAGGCAATTGAATTCCAAAATTTTCAAACTATATGTCAAAAGAAAGATTTTCAAGTCTAGTTTATAAAGAATTAAGTTTTATCTAAATCAGAGACTCCAACAGGGAGTTATACATAATTTAGTGACACACGGTTAGAAACTATAAACTCTATTTTACAGATTACATAGTATCAATTAAAACAAATGTTTGGACATGCTATTGAACTTCAAAATTTTCAATTTTAGTGTCAAAAGAAAGATCTATCAGTCTAGATTCATATAAAATAAGTATAACCTAAATCCAAAATCAGTATAATAATCTACAGCCGGAGCAAGGCAGAAGGGTCAGGACTTTGATAATTTTCCAGATTCAAATCTTATAAGCAACAAGAGAGATTTCAGCTTTGCAGGTCTTGAATTCAGCAATTAATTTTGGAAAGCAAGGCAAAACAGCAAGGATAAAGTATCAGAAGGTAAAAAAATTAGGATAGAACACTTGCCTTTGATAATTTTGACCCTAAGTGAAAAGATTTGAGCAAGAACCCTTAAAGCCCCAAATCTTCTTCTTCTTCTTCTTCTTCTTTCTTTCTTTCTTTTTTTTTTTTTTTTGAACAGATCACCCACGCAGCTGCCTTCTCTGCTTCCTTAAGAATGAAGGCAGAGAGGCTTAAATGGTGGAATTTGTCATTTTTTATATTTTGCAATTTAGTCCTTGTATTTAATACATTTACGATTAGGTCCTCAGGGTTTACATATAGGTCCTCAGATTTTTTTTTTTTTTTTTTTGAACAGATTACCCAAATCTTACTAATAAGTACTTCTGATTCATACTCTATTTCCTTTGTCAATTTAAAATGAATGCTTACATTATCACCAGAAATTTATACGAAAATTCGGAAATGAGGGGTGTTACATTAATAAACACCAAAGCAGAAGAAAGTTTCTTGAGAAAGATTAAGTCCCCCTTCATCTCCAACTCCACCAACATGAAATTTAAGCCTCAAGAAAGTGATCTCCCTATTTCTTTAGACCTTGCAAAATTGGGGATCACAATGAGGCCCTAACATGGAGGTCAGATCCGTGCACTAGATCAAAATTACAGTTGATCCTCCAGGTATCCCACCTCAAATGGAAATTTAAAGATAATAACTCAGCTCAAATTCTTCTAATTAACACCCAAGCTGATGAGGAGCTAAAGACCTGGTTCCCAAAGTTTATAGATCCTTAGCCTTAAGGACAAGACTGATTTTAAGAGGGCGGGTTTGACAGGACTCCAACAGGGTTGAGTCCTAATCACCATAGAAGCAGTCAAATAAAATCCTATGAGATTATAATAAAATCCCACATAGCCACTTCTATCCTATAAAGAAGTGTGGTTAGGGTTTTGATTGGGGCCTCAGGGTTTAGTAGCCATTGCCCCCTTTACTGGGCTAGTCAGCCAGGGTTTCCCCCTGCTTAGGTCGACTATGAGCCAACCTAGCCGCCACCTATTCCCTCTAAGGCAGGTAGGCTATAGAAGGGGCAAAAGGATCATTTTAGTTAGATAAGCACCCCCTAGGGCTAGGGTTTGGAGCCCTATATAAGCATGTAGCCTCCATCTCTTTTTATCAAGTAATCATCTATTTTATTTCAGCCTTGTGCCGACTCTAGGAGGGAGAAACCCCTACAGCATTCCAAAGGTTGATCTCTATTAAGGTCAAAATCTATAAAGCTCCTTCTGGGGTTCTATCAGTGGCCTAGTACGTTTATAGTCGATGAGTCAAGTGAATTATTATGGGGATAATGATTCACTATATCAAAAGAAGTTTTGATGAGAGTGACTCACGACTAGCTCGATATTGGGCCTAGAGGGTCACTTACATATGGTGAATGATTTAACGAATAGAGGATTGGATAGAGATCCACTTAGCCCCTTTTCTCATTAGATGAGACCCTATGCTGATGATCTCCTTGATTAAGGCCCAATTAGAAGCCTAAAGAGATTATTGGATAGAGATCCAATAATATAAGGTTAGTGGATAATTGGATAGAGATCCAATAATGCAAGGTTAGTGGGTAATTGGATGGAGATCCAATACCTACTAAGGAAGGAGTTAGTGGCTCTCTATAAATAGGAGGGGAAACTCATGGTTGATAGGTTGCAGCTTTAGCCACCACCTCCTATTCTCCTCCCTCCCTCTGCGTAGGAGTTGCGAGATCAGATTGGAGGAGTTTCGCTGTAGAGATCCATTGTGTGAATACCGCTAGAGAGGAGGACGCTTGACCTCCTTCATCTTCTCCATCCGGATCTGGAATACAGAGACATACGATCTCCCTAGGTAAAATCAATCTCTCGCACATCGTTGTTTTTCGATTTTTGTAGTTTTTCTCACGATCCCAATCTTTTCTACGACGATTTGATCTGCATGGGAAACCAGTTTTTATTTTGATTTCCACATCACTTGTAATATACCAGCTGAGGTTTCCCAAAAACCCAAGCCGACTCCTTCCTACTAGACTGCACAACCCTCGTATGCTGGTCTTACAAGGGGAACCACTAGAACATATTCGGCCATATTGCTATCCACATCTTCAGAGGACTGAAGCTAAAAAGATCATCCAAGAGATGCAGGAGACACGATTCATTCGGTCATGACCTTCCCTTGCAATGACACTTTATTTCCAAAAGCTTTGCCTCTTTGTCTACAGGGATAAGCTCTTCATGAAGTACCACATTCAGCTGAACCAGCTAGGGTTTCTAATGTAGCGCTCTCACATCTTGGGCTACTTCCACGACTTCACCAAGGAGTGGACCATGATGCTAGAAGTCTTCCTTAATGATAACCTCCGATCCATGACCCACGATCGTAAGAAAGAACAAGAGAAAGGCATCCACATGACCCCCGTAGCCATGATGCCATCTACATTGGTGCTAGCATTACCCGAACGTAGCAATGTGTTTATAATTGGAGCAGACATATCAAGAGCTGAGATTGGCACCATCCTCATGCAA
Source organism: Ensete glaucum (assembly GCA_021527575.1). Taxonomy (NCBI): domain Eukaryota; kingdom Viridiplantae; phylum Streptophyta; class Magnoliopsida; order Zingiberales; family Musaceae; genus Ensete; species Ensete glaucum. Next base: position 21,613,541 of record CM038558.1, read on the forward strand.
GATGGTCAATAGCACGAAGAAGTGAAAATGCCTCGAAAAATCACAACTCCTACCCACCTCAAACTCGGATCAGGCTCACACCATCAAAAATTTTATCCGAGGGCAGCCCTCATTCCAAAAGAAGGCACAACTACTATTACAGAGTAACCACATGGCAACCCATGCAAGGAAGAAACTTCCCCCTGATAAACGCTAGAACAAAAGAAAGTTTCCTGAGAAAGATCACATTCTCCTTCATCACCAGCTCCACTAGCACAAAATCCAAGCCTTAAGAAAGTGGTCTCCCTATTTCTTTGGGCCTTACAAAATTAGGGATCACACTGGGGCCCTAACCTAGAGATCAGATCCATATATCAGATCAAGATTACAATTGATCCTCTGGGTATCCCACCTCAAATGAAAATTTAAAGAAGATGACTCAGCCCAAATCCTTCTAACTGACACCTAAGTTGACGAGGAGGTCAAAGTTTAATTGATGAGAGCGTGTGAATCATATGAGAAGCTGAAGACCCGGCTCTCTGAGTTTATGGAATCTCAGCCTTGAAGACAATACTAATTTAAAGAGGGCGAGCATGATAGGACTCCATCTGGGTTGAGTCCTAATCATCCTAGAAGTAATCAATAAGAACCCTGTGAGATTATAATAAAACCCCACCTAGTCACTTTTATCCTATAAAGAAGTGTGGTAAAATTTAATTTAAGGCCTTAGGACTTCCTAGCCGCCACCCCCCTTACCGGGTTGGTCAGCTAGGGTTTATAGTAGAGAGGCATATCTTGTGCAGCCACTTAGGTCGCCGCCCCCTTTATTTATGCATAGTAGCTATACTAGGGGTAAAAGGGGAAATTCACTTAGGAAGCATCCCTTGGGGCTAGGGTTTAGAGCCCTGTACAAGCATGTAGCCTTCACCTCTTTTAAGAAAGCATGATCAATCTACAATTAGGCCATATGGTCGACTACTAGGAGGGAGGAACCACTATAGCATTCCAAGGGTTGATCCCCCTCAAAAATCAAAGTCTATAGGGCTCCTTTTGGGGTTCTATCAATTATCTTTCCATTACCAGTGGATTCCTATTAAGATTTACTCGATTCTTTGTTATGAACTACTACAAAATTTTTTGACTATACTACTAAAATCTTTCGTTGAAAAAATTCTACAATAACACCTTGCAATCTTTAATTTTGCTGAAACTTTTGCTATCGTTTCTTTCCACAAAATTTTTAATGACATTACATCTCCCTTACTAGTAGATTCCCCTTAAATTTTACTTAAATTTTCATTAAGAATTTATGGAAAAAATTGTCTTCACTGTTGGAATTTTTTTGATGAAAAATTTACTGTTGCACTTTTGTCTTTCTTCTTCTTCTTAACCTATCAAAACCCAACCATCTTGCTGCCACCACCCAAGACATCTTTAGGGTATCCCTTTAGCCTTAAGATGTAACCATCATAACCTATTTTTATAACCCAAACAACACTCAAAACCATAGCCCAAAATAGCACCTATCGCAGCCTATCAATGCAGAATTCTGCAACACTACCTTTTGGTGTTTTTTGCTACACCCATATCTGATCCTTAACGAAATTATTGCTACCACCCATGTCATCTTTAGGGCACCCCTCTAGCCTTAAGATGCATCCATCATAATCTACTTTCATAATCCGTAGCCAATGTAAACTGCAGCCAAAATCGTAACCTAACAGTGGTCTTCCATAGCCATCGAGCCTTCCACTAATTCTTACCCTTCGTAACCACCAATCCTACAAAATCGGTTGCTACCATCAAAAGCAACCCTAAGCCATCCCTTTATCTCTAAACCTTTGTCACCAAACCCTCCTTATAGCCCCTATAGTAGCCCTAAATCATAGCCCCAATAGCACAAAAAAAATAGTAACCTGTCAGCCCCAAACCGTAGCCACCTACCCATGATCTACCATCCCTTTCGGCCACCAAACCACCCAACTATTCCATACCAATAACTCAATAACAGGAGAAGGACATTGGCATCTCAGATCTGGAGGCACATGCAATGGCATCTCAAGGTTCGATTGATGTCAAGTTGGAAACATTTGAATCATGCATAGAGGACAGATTGCATGCCTTATTCGTCGAATTCAGATTGAGCCGATTTTCGAGCCCAATAAAATCCTAGCAAGGTCAATGTTCAGAGAGACCTCTTAAAATGAAAGAATGAGTCACTAATATGAAGTAGCGATGCATGAGGGTGGACTTCCCTCGATAGGAAGAAGGGGAATTGACGGGATGAATTTTGTGCGCCAAACGTTACTTCCATCATCACCAAACATCTAAGGTTTCCATAATGGACACCACTATCATTCACCTTGAAGGAGATGCTATATGATGGTACAATTGGCTTGAATATAACTATAGGACTCCGATGTAGATACAATTCAAGTATGCGCTACTGAACTACTTTGGGCCGACCATGTACAAGAATATCAATGGACAACTTTCTAAGATCTGACAAACCTCCACGATTCAAGAATACCAGACCAGGTTTAAGAAATTATCTTACTTTGCTTGTGATTGGTCTAGCAAATAATTATTAGGGACATTCATCGAATAACTCAAGCCAAAAATTAAAGGAGAGGCTAAAGTACGATAACCCCACACTGTGAAGGCCGTAATCTCTTTTGCCCGAATCCAGGAAGAATGGCTCAACCAAGATGCTCGAAGGATGAGAACCACTCTTAGACCCATAGCATATGAACCTCCTTCTACTTCTAGCCATCCTTTGCTACCAAAAAATTTGACAAGAGAAGAACTACACGACCGATCAACAAAGGGTCTTTGTTGGCATAGCGACAAACCATGGGGCATCACTGCACAAAGGGCTGCATTCTACTAATTGAACCTCTTGAAGACATGGAGGAGGAGGTCCAAAAGCATGAGAAAGAGTTTGCAAATGAAGAATAGTAGCCAGTTGATTTTATGATGCATACTCTTGTGAGCCATGCGAACCCACAAACGATTGAAGTGGGAGGACTTCTGAAGCAACAACCGATCACTATTCTTATTGACACCACAAGCACCAACGACTTTATGAACAACAAGGTTGCTACCCAATTAATGCTCTAAAATGAAGATTGCAATAGGGTAGATGTTGAGGTCACCACCAGCCAAATTTTGAAGTGCGACGAAAGATGTCCATGGGTGAAATTATTACAATAGGATCAAGGCATACTTGCTGATTTTTTCCACCTTCCTCTTGATGATTATGAGGTTGTGCTCAACATCAAATGGTTGACTACACTAGGTGATGTTTCTTGGAATTTTTCTAAGTTTATTATGAAATTTTTGAGCCATGATAAACAGGAGATCCTACGTGGGAAACGTGAGAGCGATGTAACAATGACTTGCATGCAGCAAACGGAGAAAGTTTTAAACAAAGAAAACAATAGCTTCCTGATGCAACTTCAATAGCACTCTATAGGGGAGCCAATAAAATTTGAAGACCCAAATATACTCCAATTGTTTGCTAAATTTTTAGATATTTTCGTCAAACCACGCAGCCTACTTTCTAACTGTCAGCATGACCACCAAATTCTGATTCTCTCGGGTAAACTAGTAGCAAACTCTCATATCAGTATCTTCACCTCTAGAAAGCTAAAATAGAGAGGATTGAAGATGAGATGCTTGAAATAGAGGTCATTTAGCCAACTTTTGCCCTACTCTTTGCTGGTGCTAGCTTTACCTAACATCGACAAAGTGTTTATTATTGATGCATTGGGAGCTAGAAATTATGTTATCCATATGCAAGACGATCGACCCCTAACCTATATTAGCAAAACCCTCACTCCAAATTACCTGAAGCTACTAATCAATGACGAGGGAATGTTAACATTTGCTGAATTTGTGGCTTGGTATGATATAGGAAAACAACATGAATAGGAGATGAAAGTCTTGAAAAATTACAGTTTCTACTCCCTCCAAACTCAGATTGAGCTCACCTTATCATGGACTTTATTAGAAGGTAGCTACCATCACAAAGGAATGTCTGGCTATCAATAAAGAATAACCACATGTCAGCCCGCATAAGAAAGAAATAGTCACCTAATAAACACCGGAGTAGAAGAAAGTTTATTATTAAATATTGAGTCTTTCACCATATTCATCCCTAAAAGTAGGAATTTATGAAGACTCGAGCCTCATGAAAGTGGTCTCCTGGTTACTTTGGACCCTACAAAATTGGAGATCACATTAAAGTTGTAGATTGTGGATCGGACTTGCGCATTAATTCAAAATTATAATTCATCCTCCAAGAATCTCACCGCAAATGGAAGTTTAGAGAGGATAACTCAGCCCCAACTTATCCACCCGACACCCAAGTTAATGAGGAGGCCCAAATTCTGCTGATGATTGCATGAGATCATGGGATCGTGACACATCATCGTCTAGTCACTATTGTTGATGTTGGACACAAGAAATAGGATGTGCCTACTATAGGGCCACGATGGACCCTCATGAGGAGTTGTAGATCATGACCTAGAGACATGGAGCTCAGCCTTGAGGATAAGGTTGATTTGAAGATGGTAGGTCTATTTGGACTCTAGCTAAGAGAGTGCTAATTTAGTTTCATTAAAGAGGATAAATATGTAAATCCTAAGGGCATTCATGTAAATCATATCTAGCTGACCCCTAATGAAGAAGCAAGAAGGCTGGCTAGGTTAGGATTAGATAGAAGGAATAAAATACATATCACCCTAATTAACCACCCACTTATCCTAGTTAAAGAGGGGTTAAGTTAGAATAGGATTAGGATTAGTTTGGAGGTTATTTCTTAGAGTTGGAGTTGGAGTTGTTGGAAGTATGAGTTGATTCTTAGAGTTGGAGTAGGAGTTGTTAAGAGTATGAGTCTTAAGTAAGAATCCTATTGGCAGTTAGGGTTTAGAAGCCCTATAAATAGCCTTGTATTTTATTTTCTTTCATCATCAATAGATCAATTATATTTCAGCTCATATAGCAGAAAACCAAGGAGGGATAAATCCCTATAGAGTTCCAAGGAGGCTGATCCCCTATAGAGATCACCCAAAGCTTAGAATCTGCAAGGGTTCTAATAGGCTGGTCGGCTAAGAAGAAGAAGGATGGAACAAAATATGAGGGGGCGGCCATAGGTGCAGCCTATCACTATTGTGTCTCCCCTACCTCCTATTTATAGAAAGCCACCATAAACCCTATTGGATTATACTATAGTGGGTATCACATCTCTATTCAATTATCCACTCCTCTTGGATTATTGGATCTCTATCTAATAATCTCAATTAGTGTCTAATTAGGCCTCATATAAGGAGCCTATTAATGTTGGGTCTCATCCAATGAGAATATGGGCTAATTCGATAACTCGTATCAAATCCTCTACTCACTGAAATATTTACTATATGTGTGTGACCCTTTAGGCCCAATATTGAGTTGGTCTTGAGTTCCACCCGTCTGAACTCTTTCTGATTTAGTAAATTATTATCCCATAATAATTTACTCAACCCATTGACTATGGAAGTACTAGACCACTACGCTAAAGTCCCCAGATGGTATAGGGGATCAAATCTATTGAATTTATCTGTCTTCAGTTACTATGTATCTATAGTCCCTCATCCATTTAATATTATAGAAATCATATATTGGGTATGGTACTATCAAGCCACATAGGGAATATATCAGAGTGTCACTCTAATTGGATTTCTTCAGGAGATTTCCTTCTCTCTTAATCAAAATGACCCTAGCTAGGAATTTTTCTGAGACATAGGATATTCCTCTCATGATACTGAGAGTAGATGATTCTCTATTGATACTCAATCACCTTCGTAAGGTTAGCTACTAATCCCGATAACCAACTATACTAGATTTAGAGCTTTTCTAACCTGTAAGTGTAGCATTAAAGAGTACTCAAATAAGACATTCTTGGTATCTCAAGTCTAAGGACTAGACATACAACTAGGATTACAGAGTCACTGTCTAACTTTAGGTATCACTAACCATCCAGCAGTGCATAAGCGGATCAATCAGTGAACTCATTCTCTAATGAGCACCTATATTGTACGCTTAGTGTCCCTACACGAGTGGCTATAAGACCAGCCACTTTCTTTATATGGATGGGTATATAGTACATAGGTCTATTTAATTATCTCGATGTCCCTCTTGATTAACCTATGACGGGATTATTTAGGATCTATATTTAAAGGTGAATCAATCTCATTATCGTGATCTCATCACGATCTGATTCTCATTGCAAAGAACCAAGGACATCACAATATATATGCAACATATAATATAATATAAGAATATACCAATAATAATCATAAGTAAAGAGATCACATAATATGTCACATGTGTCATCACTCATGTGATTAGCTTACAAGACACTTGTAACCAACAAAAATAACAATTAAAATATGAACTTCTATCTTAATCTACTCCTACTATTTTTTTGGTTAATCACATGACACCTTCAGCATGTGAAACGGAAGTCTCCAACTGACTTCTATTGGGGATCGGGATTCAATTGGTATCCTAGTATAACCTCGAGGGACTCAATCAATTATACAAAGCCTAAAAAAGTATGCAACTCTTGTCAATCACAACTCCTTGTGATTCCCGTCTAGTTTGACCTCTGAACCATCATAGTCTCGGAGGACTCGACCAATCATGATGTTAGTTAAGTCATTATTATCATTATAAGATGAGTCTGATTTGATGATATGCACTCGAGGGACTCGACCAAGCATACAATTTCCCAGGTAGTAGAACCCTTGTGGATTCTAAGCTTGGGTTAATCTCTATAGGGGATCGAATTCCTAGGAACTCTATAGGGGTTCCTCCCTCCTTAGTTTTTGATCTATTGATGATGAAAAAGGTTGCAATTACAAGTGTTTATATAGGATCTCAAAACCCTAACTCCTAATATGACTCCTTAAACTAAGACTCCTACTAAACCAAGACTCATCATCCCTAAACTCCTAACCCTAGCCAACTCCTAACCTTGATGTAGCCGATGGCTATAGGGGTCTCCAACTCCTAATTTTATTCTTATTTCACCCTAAAGAGAGTCCAAGTTAAGTGGGACTCTCCCTCTCTTGCCCTAGTCGACCTCTTATAAGAGGAGGAGGCAGCTAGGAGACTATCATCCCAAAAGGACTCTTCCTTAACCCTAGCCAACCACTGGTTTATTAGGGGTGGTAGCTAATTAGGGTCTATTACATTCATGACTCAATTGACTCTACCCTGTATCCAACTCTGACTCCTAATCAAACTCTAACTCAGCTGAATCATAACCCTACTAGGATTTGAGCTGATTTATTATAATAGACTCAAATCTCCTCCTAACTGACCTAATGTCAGGTCTAGGTTAGCCAACAAGGCTCAATCTAAGGACTCATCTCAATCGATTAGGACCCAACTCAACTAAGGTCCTAGCATACCAGCCCTCTCCAAATTAGCCTTGTCCTCAAGGCTAAGGCTCTATGATCTCTGGGTCTGAGTTTGTAGCTTGTCATGAAGCTTCCTTGTTGCATTTGAGGTAGGCGCATTATGATCCCACAGTTTAGCTTTGTCTTGTATCTGTTCATCAGTGGTCGTATCTGGATGGTGACGTGTCATGATCCTGCAATGCCATGCAATCTCCCATTAGAACTAGGCCTCCTTATCGACTTGGGTATCAAGTAGATAGATCTGGGCTGAGTCATCCTCTCTAAACTTCCATTTGTGGTGAGATTCCTGGAGAATCAATTGTAATTTTGAATTAGTGCACAGATCCGATCCACAAGTTATCGCTCCAATGTGATCTCTAATTTTGTAGGGTCCAAAGAAACTGGGAGACAACTTTCGTGAGGCTTGAGTCTTCATAGATTCCTGCTGGTAGGGCTGAAAATGAAGGAAGACTCAATTTTCAATAGCAAACATCCTTCTACTCTGACGTTTGTCGGATAGTTGTTTCTTTTGGCATGGGCTGGTGTGTGATTATTCTTTAATGGTAGCTAGGCTTTCCTCTAAGATGGTGGTTGCCCTCTAGTAGAGTCCATGATAATGTGAGGTCGATTTGCATTTGGAAGGAGTAGAAGCTGTAATTTTTCAGGACTTATTTTCATCTCCCCTTTGTGCCATTGTCCTATATCATGCTAAGCCACAAATTTAGCAATAGTCAACATTTCCTCATCGTAGATTAATAGCTTCAGGTGACATGGAGAGAGGGGTTTGCTGATGTAGGCTAGGGGCTAGCCATCTTGCATGAGGACAACATAAATTCTCTCTCCTAATGCGTCAATCACAAACACTTTGTCAAAGTCGGGTAAACCTAGCATCGGCGAAGAGTAGGGGCTGCAATTTGGCCGAATGACCCTTGTTTCAAGCATCTCTTTTACAATCCTTTCATCTTTATGGAGGTAAGAATAATTATATGGCTGAGTGTTTGCTAGTGGTTCACCTGGAAGAATCAAAATTCGAGGATCATGTCGTCGGGTAGGAGGTAGGCTGCACGGCTCGGCGAAGACATCTGAAAATTCAACAAGCAGTTGGAGAAGGTTTGGGTCTTTAATTTTTTTTTTGCTCCCTCACATGTTGCTACTAGAGATGTATTAGGAAGTCATTGTTTACTTTGTGCATGACTTTCTCCATTCGCTGTGTTGAAATTATTATCATGTTGCTCTCGCATTTCCCACGTAGGATCACCTATTTCCCATGGCTAAAAATTTTCAAGATAAATTTGAAAAATTCTAAGAAACATCACCTAATGTAGTCGGCTATTCGATGTCATGCACGACCATATAATTGTCGAGTGGGAGGAGGAAGAAATCTACAATTATCTGCTATTCCTGCAGCAATAACTTCACCTGTGGGCACCTGAAGTCGTACTTTAAAATTCATCCATTGGCAATCTTAACGTCAAACCTACTGCAATCTTCAATATGTAAGGCAATCTGAATAGCAAGCTTACTAGTCATAAAATTATTAGTGCTTCCAATGTTGATGAGGATGGTGATTGGTTGCTATTTAAGAAGTCCTCCCACTTTCATTGTCCGCAAGTTCGCATAGCTGGCAAGAGCATGCATCGTACAATCGACCGACTGTTGTTCTTCCTCTGTGACCTCCTCCTTATGTTCTTGAATCTCCTCCTCTAAATCTTCAATGGGTTTAATTAGAAGAAGGCATCCTTTTTTGCAACGATGGTCGTGGCTCCACGGTTTGTCATAATGCCAACAAAGGTCCTTCGCCAATCTGTCGCGAAGTTCTTCTCTTGTTAATTTCTTTGGCAGCGAAGGACGGTTGAGAGCAGAGGGTGCTGAAGGTTTATATGTTGCTGGTCTAGGAGTGGTTCTCATCCTTCTAGCATCTTGGTTGAGTTGCTCCACTCGGATTCGGGCGAAGGAGATTGCAACTATCAAGGTGCAAGGCTGTCGCACTTTAACTTCTCCTCTTATTTTCAGCTTGAGTCATTCGATGAATATCCCTAATAATTATTTATCAAACCAATCATGAGTGAGGTTAGATAATCTCTCAAACCTGGTCTTGTATTCTTGGATTGTGGAGGCTTGTCGGATCTTTGCAAGTTGTTTATTGATGTTCTCATACTTAGTTAATCTAAAGCGGATCAGCAGCCCGCTTTTGAATTGTCTCCATGTTGGGACTCCTTGGGTTTATTCAAGCTAATTGTACCATTGAATTGTATCTCCTTCAAGGTGGATGACAGTGATGTCCACCATGGAAGCCTCCGGTGTCCAGTAATAATAGAAGTAGCATTCTACGCACAAAAGTCATCCTATCGAGTCTCCCTCTTTCTATCGAGGGAAGTCCACCCTCATGCACGACTATATCAAATCAATGACTCATTCTTCCTTTTTAGGAGGCCTCTTTGAACTTTTACCTTGCTGCAATTTTGTCAGGCTTAGAGATTTGCCAATTCTAAATTCCACGAAGAGAGCACATAGTCTATCCTCCAAATGTTTCTCAAAGGCCTCCAACTTGGCACCAATCAGATCTACTGATGTCATGATTTTAGACTCTAGATATATAATGTCAAGATCCTTCTCTTTCTATTGGGTCAATGGTATGAACCGGTTGGATGGATTGGTGGTCGAAAGAGATGGTGGATCAAGGGCAGATGGTTGTAGTTTAGGATTAAAAGGTTACTATTTTTAGTTGTTGTTGGGGCTATGGTTTGGAGGTATTGTAGGGGTTGTATAGGGGGTATGATGGCTGAGGGATAAAGTTAGAGGGATAGCTTAGGGATGTTGTTGATGATAGTAAGGGATTTGGTAGGGGTTGGTGGCTAGAATGGTGATGGATCAAGGTTGCGGCTGCGATAGGCTACAGCTTGGGCTACAACTTATGTTGCTATTTGGGTCGACTATAAGGATTAAAATTAGGCTACAATAGCTATGTCTTAGGGCTAGAAGGTTGCCTTAAGGGTGATGTGGGTGGTAGCAACAATTTCGGTAAGGATTAGATATAGGTGCAGCAAAAACATCGAAAGGTAGTGCTGTAGAATTCTGCGTCGATAAGTTGTTTCAGATATGTAGTTGATGCTGTAGTTTGAGGTTACTGTGGGGGTTGTAAATAGGGTTTAGAGATAGTGGTTTAAGGTTAGGAATATGATTTAGGGTTGCTATGGGTGGTAGCAACTAGTTTGGTAGGGCTGTGGCAAGAAGTGCCAATGATGTTGCTACATAATTTTTCGTCGAGAACATCAGTTTTGCGATGAAAGTTCTAAGAACATTTTAGAGGATTACAACAGCAAAAAAACCCATGAGGATAGCAGCAAGATAAATAAGAATAATGGCAGCAATAAGTTGGCCGAGATCAGGAGTGTATGCAGCAAGAAACACCGAAAATTATGACAGCAGCAAAATTTTTACATCAAAAATTTCAGCAATATAGATGTAATTTTTTCTATTAGTTCATAATAAGGATTTGAGTAGAACTCAATTCTAATCCATTGTTAAGGAAAAGATAATAATACCATCAAAAAATTTATGGGAGAATATGGCAGTAATGAATTTAGCAAGATCAAGGAATTCAAAAAGGTGCTGCGGTAGAATTTTACATCAAAAGTCTAGTAGTTTGGACATAAAAGATCAGTGGCTTAAGGAGTGCCAAAGCCATTGTAAAAAACTCATAGAAGATTGGGCAAAAAAATTATGATAGTAAGATTAAAATAGGGCAGTAGTATGCAGTTGAATTATGTAGCGTAACTTTTGTCGTAGAGATGGTAAATTTGTGATGAAGAGTTGTGCAGCGTAATAGATGAATACTTTTTGATTTTTTTTTATTTAAGGACAACTAAATTGTAATAGTAGTAAGTTAGAATACTAGAACCTAATGCAATTCTTTGGGAAGATCAAAAGATGATCTGCGGTAGTGGGGATGATGATGAAATTCGATGACAATCTAAACAATTGTGGGAATTGCCTGGGTGGCTGTGGAAGGATGATAGGCAGCTGTGGAAGGGCAACGAGATGCCAAGAATGTTACTCTAATACCAAGTGATAGAACCCTTGTAAATTCTAAGCTTCTGTTGATCTCTATAGGGGATCGGCCTTCTAGGAACTCGATAGGGGTTCCTCCCTCCTTGGTTTTCTGCATAAAGGCTGAAAGAAAATTAATCTATTGATGATGAAAAGGGTTGCAATTCTAAGTGTTTATATAGGATCTCAAAATCCTAACTCCTAATACTAAACCAAGACTCGTCTTCCCTTCAACTCCTAACCCTAGCCAACTCCTAACCTTGATGTAGCCAGTGGCTATAGGTGTCTCCAACTCCTAATTTTATTCTTATTCCACCCTAAAGAGAGTCGAAGTTAAGAGGGACTCTCCCCCTCTTGCCCTAGCTGGCCTCTCTTTTGAGGAGGAGGCGGCTAAGAGACTCCCAACTCATAAGGACTCCTCTCAAACCCTAGCCAACCATTTCTTTATTAGAGGGTGGCGGCTAGATTAGGGTTTATTACACTCATGACTCAGTTGACTCTAACCCGTATCCAACTCTGACTTCTAATCAGACTCTAGTCAGTCGAATCCTAACCCTACTAGGATTTAGACTGATTTATTATAATAGATTGATAAGACCCCAACAAGGTTGATTCATAATCATCCTAGAAGTAATCAATAAGAACCTTGTGAGATTGTAATAAAATCCTGATAGGACTCCAGCAGGGTTAAGTCCTAATCATTTTAGTAGAAGTCAATAAAAACTCTGCTAGATTGTAATAAAGCCTCTCTTATCTTATAAAGGAGTATGACTAGGGTTTGGATTAGCCCTTAGGGCTTAGTAGCTACCCCCCCCCGGGCAAGTCGGCCAAGGTTTCCCCTTGCTTAGGTCGGCTATAGAGCCAACCTAGTCGTCCCTTGTTCCTATTAAGGCAAGAAGATTGTAGGAGGGGCAAAAGGATAATTTCACTTAGGTAAGTGCTTCCTTAGGCTAGGGTTTTGATCTCTATTTAAGATGTAGCCACCCCTTATTTTAATCGAACAACTATTATCTTCATCAGCCTTTGTGCCGAGTTTAGAAGGGAGGAACCCCTATAGCGTTTCAAGGGTTGATCCCCCTCAGTGATCAAAATTTATAGGGCTCCTTTTGGGGTCTTATCATCTGGTATGAGAGTCATATTCTTGCTACCCTATAGCCATCTTAGTCGCCTCTACCTTCTCAAGCAATTCCTATAATTGCTATGACACGCACCTCCACCTTCCACCCAGTAGCAGATCAAATCAGTATCTGTTGCCCCTGCATTTAATCTGAAATTCTGGTATATTTTTATAACCCATGCCTCTTCAATACTGCAAGATCCTTTATATTATATGTAGGAGAAGTTTTCCAAAGTTTCCTTGCTGCAAATTTTTACCATCGCAAACATTATCGTCGTTGCGTAGGCAAAATGCTACAAAAATTTTTAGCCGAATATTGCTACTTGAAACCAAACTTTTGTTCATCCTTTCTAGCCAAAATTTTTACACAATTCTTAAGATCAAGTTAACTTTCATCTGGATTTGATTTCATAAAAAAACTCCTTCTGAAACCAATTTTCTTGTATGATTTTTCACCATTATGCAGTTCTCAAATTTTATGATGAAGGAATATGTCTTACATCTTTTGCCCTATTTCCCTACTGTTATGCTGCCAAAATTTCGTCAAAGTCTCTACTGGTATTAACAATATCTAAACTAAGGGTTTTTGTATAATTTTCTTAAACTTTCCTCTGGAATTTATGTTTAGAAGTCATCGTTTCTCTAACGTAAATATCGGTTCAATAGGATAGCACATCATAACACTTCTTTTCACCGAATTCTATTAGATTTAAGTGTTATTTTTTGTAAGATTTTGGACTCTCTTTTCCTGATCTCTGAACCCTACCATCCTTACCAAAAGCCCTTCCAAATATTAGTCTAAACCGAATCCCAATAGCCCCCCAATCAGCCTATTCCTACTCAAACCAATTCACCTTCCAACTAGCCACCCCCTTTCCCAAAACTTATACCACTAACCTGACAATAAAAGAAAGATCTTAATATTACAGATCTAGAGGCATACACCATGGCATCAAAGAAGGCCATCAATGCGAAGTTTGAAGCCTTTGAAAACTGCATGGAGGAGAAGATGTGATCCTTATTCGTCGAATTCAGCATAGGCCGACCATCAAGCCCGAGGAAGTCACACCATGGAGAACTTCAGATCAGTGAAATGATCCTCAAGAGCATGGATACATCACCTCTGATCCTAACAATCCATGCATGAAGGTTGACTTCCCAAGATGGGAAGAAGGAGACTCGATTGGATGGATCTCGCACGCGGAGTGCTATTTTCGGTTCTACCGAACAGCCGATGCCACATGGGTGGAGATCGCTGCCATACACCCCGAGAGAGATGATATTCAATGGTTCAATTGGTTTGAACATACCCATTAGAGGACTCTCTTAGCAGCAGTTCAAGGAAGGGCTTCTAAATCGCTTCGGTCTGACCGATTTCGACAACATTGACGGACAATTGGCAAAGATTTGTCAAACCTCTACAATACAAGATTACCAAACAAGGTTTGAGCGTTTATCTAACCAAACTGAAGATTGGTCTAAGAAATAACTTTTAGGTACTTCTATTGAGGGCCTAAAGCCGGAAATCTGAGGAGAAGTAAAAGCATGACAACCATACACTCTTATGACGATAATTTCCTTCACGTATATCCAGGAAGAATGATTGAACCATGAGGCATGAAGGACAAGGGTCATTCCCCGATTAGCCATACCGAGGCCTACTACCCCCTCTATTACTATCCAAGCCCCCGCACGAAAAAAATTGACAAGAGACGAGCTTCCTGAATGATCGGCCAAAGGATTGTGTTGGCATTGCGACAAACTGTGGAGCTGCGAACATCACTGTAAAAAGGGTCGACTCCTCATGATTGAACCAATAGAGGATGAGGATAGCAAACCATCTGAAGAAGGCCTTGAACCCAAAGAGGAAGCCATGGAGGAAGAGCCCCAACCAGCCAACTATGCAGTGCATGCATTGGCCGGCTATTCCAACCCACAGATGACGAAAGTTGGAAGACTTCTAAAGCAGCAACCCATCACCGTTCTCATCGACATGGGTAGCATAAATAACTTCCTCAATAGTAAGGTTATTGTGTGTTTAGCACTTCAAATCAAAGGTTGTAACAAGTTTGACGTAAAGATCGTCGACGACCGAATCCTTAATTGCGACTAACGATGCCCACGGGTGAAGCTACTCCTCCAAGACCAAGAAGTGGTAACCAATTTCTTCCTCCTACCCATTGATGATTATGAACCTGTGCTTAGGATCGAATGGCTTACAATGCTAGGTGATATCTCCTGAAATTTTTCTAAATTAATTATGAACTTTTATTGCAAAGGGAGACACGTCACATTGCCAGGCAAGTGCGGGAGCCATATCTCCACCGTTTCGACGCAACGAATGGAGAAAGTTTTACACAAAGTGCATGGGGTATTTTTGATTCATATCTAGCAGCCATCTAAGGGGGAGCATATACAAATTTCATATCATAAGCTTGCCCTCTTTCTGGATAAATTCGTGGACGTTTTCATGGAGCTGCGTGGGCTGCCCCCTAATCGGCTGCATGACCATCATATTCCTATTTTGTCGGGCAAACCTCCAGCAAATTTATGTCTGTATCACTACCCTCACTTGCAGAAGGAAGAGATTGAGAACATCATGAAAGAGATGCTTGACACCGGGGTGATCCGACCGAGTTGTAGCCCTTATTCTTCACCGGTGTTGCTAGTATACAAAAAGGACGGTATATGACGGATATGCATTGATTATTGGGCCTTGAACGCTATCACTATCAAGGACAAATATCCTATACCTATCATAGATGAGCTCTTAGATGAATTAAAAGGAGCTCGAGTCTTCACTAAACTGGATCTCTATTCCGGTTATCACCATATTCGGGTATGCACTAAAGATATTCCGAAAACTGCATTCCGCACGCATAACGGCCACTACGAGTTTATGGTAATGGCTTTTGGACTTACGAATGCTCCTTCTACTTTCCAAAGCTTGATGAATAACATCTTCTAAAATTTTCTATGCAAGTTCGTATTGGTGTTCTTTGATGATATTCTCATTTATAGCCCTATGTTTGATATATATTTTCAGCAGTTACGAATTGTTATAATGATTCTTCGTAAGAATACTCTTTATGTTAAATAGTCAAAGTATAGTTTCTTACAACATAAAGTGGAGTATCTTGGGTATATTATATCAGAGGATGGAGTAGCGGTAGACCCGATGAAGATCAAGGTAATGCAAGGATGGCCAAAACCTACAAACATAAAATTGCTACACGACTTCCTTGGACTCATAGGCTACTATCAAAAATTTATGAGAGATTATGGCAAGATCAGTGCCCCGCTGACATCCCTACTAAAGAAAGACTCCTTCTTATGAGCGGAACAAGCTTCTACAATGTTTGAACGACTCAAGGCCGCCATGACGATGATGCTAGTCCTAGCGCTGTCTGATTTCAACTGCACCTTTGTGATCGAGGCCGCCACATCCAGAGTTGGTATTAGAGCTATTCTAATTCAAGATGGCCAACCTCCCGCTTGCACCAGCAAGGCTTTGTCTCCCTCAAACTTGAAAATATCAGTATATGATAAAGAAATATTTGCCATTATTCACGCCGTCATAAAGTGGAGACCCTACTTGATCGACCAGCACTTCCAAATTAAGACTGACCACCGAAGTCTTAAGTATTTCTTAGAGTAGAAAATATCTTCCCCAAAGTAGCAATGTTGGGTAACTAAACTTCTTAACTTTCATTATGAAATTACTTATCGAAAATGAAAAGAGAATGTTGTTACAGATGCTCTATCTCGGCTCCCGAGGCAAGCAAAAATTTTAGCCATCTCCCTTCCCACCACTGACTTCCTCGAACACATTAGAGAGGAGTGGAAGAATGATCCAGAAGTCTGAAGCATCATAGAAAAATTGGAGAAGGATCCAGATTTCGTAGGGGACTACACGTAGGACTCGAAGGACTTACGCTATAAAGATCGAATTGTTGTTGTTCCTTCTTCTCCTCATATCTAAGTTATTTTGCATGAAATGCACTCTTCACCTTCGACAGGGCACTCTGGATTTCTAAGGACTTATAAAAGGGTGAAGCAAAACTTCTTCTGGAATGGCATAAAAAAATCAATTTATGACTATGTATCTAAATGTGATGTATATCAATGGCAAAAAGGTGAAACAGTGGCAAGTCCCAATAAACTACAGCTGCTACCTATACCGGATTCGACTTGGATGGACATCTCCATGGATTTTGTTGAAAGACTGCCACTATCTCAAGGTAAAAGCATGATATTTATGGTAGTAGATCGCCTAACTAAGTATGCTCATTTTTGAGATGTGAGACATCCCTATAATGCTGCCACTATTGCTTAAATTTTTGTGGAAAATATTATGAAATTGCATGGGATGCCAAGGTCGATAGTGAGCGACCGTGATAGGGTATTTATAAGCAAATTTTAAACCAAGCTATTCCATCTACAGGGAACCCAATTGAATATGAGCACAGCCTATCATCCATAGACAGACGGCCAAACAGAAGTGGTGAACAAATGCCTTGAGACTTACTTACGATACTTCACCAGCAACCAGCCCAAAGAGTGGACAAGATGGCTTTCATGGTGTCACGAATGGTCGTCGCTCAACCGCAATGCCTTTGCTCCTTGAATCATTCATCACTTTTTCTTGCTTGTACATATGTTTGGCAGCTTGTTTTGCCTTGAGTTTGTGTTTTTACCTAAGAAATATGAGCAAAAGTAGTGTAGAATGCTGCAGAACGATCGCTCGCTGTGCAGAGCCAAAATAACCCTATTTTTGGGTCTTTTTTATGTGCTGCAGTAACCTTTATGAGCGGTGTAAAATGTCAGCCATTTCAGCACCTTGGAACCCCCCGGGTGGCACCGGGCTGGATGGGGTTCCGAGTATATGTCGGGCGTCGGCGTTCATTAGCAATTGAACTTGTCTTGCATCTGATACCTTGGGAACCATCATTTGTGGACTTGCGACCATTCCTACAACCCTCCAAAGTCCTATTTCGCTCTTTTTCTCTCTTTTCTTTGCTGCACTCAAGGTGTTCGACAAATTGCTTGTATAGCTTTCCGCTTTGCGAGACGCTGGGATGTATCCGTCGCTCGCTTCTAAGCTAATCAACTTCTTCTTTGCAGGTCCTACGGGACCTTAAGAGGTTGTAAGAGGGCTGATCCTTTGCGGATAGATAACGCGTTGGGCGTTTCATGACTTAGACAATCCCAGCTAAGTCCGGAATAGTGGGCAATGTTGCTCCACGACTTAGGCAATATTAGCTAAGTCTTCGGGAGTGCCGCGAGGGTGCCGCATGGCTTAGAAAAATTCAGCTAAGTCCGTGATAGTGTGGTATCAGAACAGGCAAGCAATTCATACGAACAGCGAAGAAGATTCACAATCTCGCCATGGTGAAACATCATGGTGAATCGATCAAGATGGGGCAAGCCGGACCCTTGCTCCAAGCAGTCCCAGGTGGGCTACAAATGCAAACTCGCTCGCAAAATATGGGAGCCACTCATGAGGAGTTGTATAGTAAACAAGACGAGCGTGAAGTTGGGTATTCTCCATGAGGGTAGGAGGCGCCATCTAGAGCACCAACTGGGAAAAAGAGCCACAAGGAGAGAATTATAATGGCGGAGACCCGCCTTGATGTTCTTGAAGCGAGTGTGGAGGAACTCTACCAAGGCCAGTGAAGGCTACTTAGGGTAGAGAGCTCGCTAGAAGAAGTTGAATCTCAGATCGAGAAAGTTGAATCCTTGATTGATCAACTGACAGAGGACACCAAAGATTTTGTACGACATCTACATGAAGTTGTGACGGAACTCACGGCTAAGGTGATGGTGTTAACAAGGACTCTTAATGTGGGAGGGAATAACACCCGCATTGCGCCACCACAAAACTTCAGGGCACCAGAGCCGCAGTGCTACGGAGGTGCTAGGGATGCCAAAGAGCTTGAAAATTTCTTGTTCGACATGGAACAGTATTTTCGTGCTACAAGGCTCGATTCTGAAGAAACCAAAGTTGCTATAGCAACAATGTATCTGAATGGGGATGCAAAACTTTGGTGGCGAACCCGTTGGGAAGAGATCCAGCAAGGCCGATATCAAGTGGATACATGGGGAGACTTGAAGCGAGAGTTGAGAACTCAGTTCTTGCCTGAGAACATAGAGTTTGTCGCAAGAAGGAAACTGAGACAACTCCGCCAAAGTATAACAATCTGAGACTATGTGAAACAATTTTCAGCACTGATGCTGGATATATGGGACATGTTTGAGAAATACAAGCTATTCAGCTTCCTCGATGGCTTGAAGTCATGGGCACAATAAGAACTACATCGAAGGAATGTCACCGACGTGGTTGGGGCAATTGCAGCCGCGGAAAGGCTAACTGACTTTGTTTCTTCGGAGGATTTGAGAAAGAAGAAACAATCTTCGGGAAATCGCCTATTTAAATACTCTCGAGCGAAGGAGTCTCGGGGCGAGCAAAAGAAGAAGAATTTCCACAAGGGACCGGGCTCAAGAGGTAGAGTCCCAAAGCCTACTGGATGCTTCTTGTGTGGAGGACCGCACATGGTCAAGGAGTGCCCACAAAAGCAGGCATTCAATGCTTTAACGTCATCGATTCTACCCCGTAAGTCAGAAAGGGCAAAGCTATCACCCTTAATTCAAGCAGTTCTGACTCCAGTAGCAAAAGTGAGGCATCGCAAGGACCCAGGATGGGAGCAATGCGTTGCGGGGTCAAGTGGGGGAGAATACAAAGGCAAAGCCACCGAAGGCAGGAAGCAGCGAGTTAATGTATGTGGACATCAAGCTTAATGGCCGAACAACCCGTGCAATGGTGGACACGAGCACGACCCACAATTTTATTGCCTATTGCGAAGCTAAGCGACTGGGACTAATCTTGGAGAAGAGCCCAAGTCATATGAAGGCGGTGAACTCGGAGGCCAAGCGGATCTCCGGACAAGCAAAAGGGGTCCCCATCAAGATCGGGACATGGAGCGAGAGCACAAACTTGATGGCGGTGCCATTGGATGACTTCCAAGTGATTCTCGGAATGGAGTTTATGCATGCAACAAAGTTGGTGCCAATACCGTTCCTGAACTTCTTGTGTCTAATGGGAGGTGATAATCCCTGCATGGTTCCAGTTTCTTGAGGAGAAACCAAGGACCTACAATAAATATTAGATTTACAATTGAAGAAAGAGGTGCGAAAAGGTGAATTAACCTTTGTAGCTGCTATGAAGCTAGAGACACTTGACGGGGAGGCCATTCAGGAACCTGCTGTTGTGGCGAACATCCTGAAGGAGTTCTCAGATGTGATGCCAACAGAGTTGCCGAGAACTCTACCACCACGCAGAGGCGTGGATCATCGAATTGAGCTGGAGCCGGGAGTGAAGCCTCCAGCGAGACCACAATACCGCATGGCCCCTCTAGAGTTGACAGAACTGGGGAAGCAGTTGCATGAACTGCTAAGTGGTGGTCTCATCTGCAGTTCCAAAGCACCTTTCGGAGCTCCAATCCTCTTTCAGAAGAAACAAGATAGGAGCCTCCGATTATGCATTGATTATCGAGCCCTCAACAAGATGACGGTGAAGAACCAGTACCATATCCCACTTATCACGGACTTGTTCGATCAATTGGGCAAGGCAAAGTACTTCTCCAAACTCGACCTTCGGTCAGGGTATTGGCAGGTGCGCATTGCAAAAGGTGATGAGGCGAAGACTACCTGTGTGACCAGGTATGGAGCATTCGAGTTCTTAGTGATGCCTTTCGGCTTAACCAACGCTTCGGCCACATTCTGCACTCTCATAAACCAATTGTCATGGAGTATCTGGATAAGTTTGTGGTCGTCTACTTAGACGATATCGTCGTCTATAGCTAAACACTTGAGGAGCATGTTAGACACCTTCGAACAATCTTTAAAGTTCTCAGGGAGAACACCTTTTTCGTGAAGAGGGAAAAGTGCTACTTCTGTCACGCCCCTCCAAAATATCGACAATATTTAAAATTTTCCTCACAACTAATCCAGGATCCAAACACACATTTTGAGGTCACTAAGAAAACATTCAGATCAAATTTTTACCTCTATAGTCTACAAATTCATCACCCTGTGCAGTTCATAAACATACCACACATCACTCGATAATTCATATAATCTGAACTCAACTCTTCAAAATAATAACCACACATAAACTCATAAGTGGGAAGTCTATGCAGTCACCAAATCAACGATTACCATAAATTCATATCATTACATGAATTTAACTTAACATTCCAAAATCCTATACATGAGGGATCCTTTATCTTACACAAAATCCACAGGTTAAATTCATCGTCACATTTCATAAGATACAGAGTAGCTTATACAACAAAAACACATATGCTAACAAAGATCTGCCCAAAATCTTCTAAATTTTCCACCGCCTCAGCCCAATCTTAACAAGTAAGCAAGCGATACGCTATCCTGAAAAATTTATCAACGAACAGGGTGAGCATAAGGAGCTCAGCAAGTGACTAACATATCCATATCAAAAATAATACAATTTCCAAACGGATACAGTTGCAAAGTACAAGGCAGAATATACGATTTCGTAGACATAATATTGTTAGGAGCAGAATCCACCCACGTCTAGGTGAAGTCAGAAGGGGCCGGCAGAGCATCGCAGGCTCTAAGCACATACCCTTTACCATTTCTGGCAAAGGTCCAGAATATCCCACAGAGCGGGACCCCACATAGCGGGTAATAAGCGCGTACCCTTTACAATTTCTGGCAAAGGTCCAGACAATCCCACATACCAGAGTACAAAAGGGCAGTTTTAACAATAAGTAGCATATGTCGGAAACACACGCGGAACAACAAAACGTGCATGTGCCTTTTCGAGATAATACGAAACAAAGAACAAATCTCTCACAAATATATTCAGATTTGGAATGAAATGAAAACAAGAATGTACAGAGATTCCAAGCAATCATATTTAGCTCAATTCCAATAAGAAGGTTAGACGAATTCAATTATCCAAAGGAATGGAACAGAATACGCGAAATCGACCAAAGCTCGATTTCGGACAGATTTCCAGTGGCACAACAAACAAATATTTCAGAATATCAATTATGCTCCAATACCCATAAGAAAGTTATGGTCCAACCATATATCAATCTATATTTTGATGGAACAAATTTCGTATGAAACAGGGTTCCCAACACGGAGTTACTTTTGATTTGGTAACCCAAAGGCAAAAACACAATCACTGTTTTACAGAATTTATAGGGTCGGATTCAATAGATAATAGGGTAGGCAATTGAATTCCAAAATTTTCAAACTATATGTCAAAAGAAATATTTTCAAGTCTACTTTATAAAGAATTAAGTTTTGTCTAAATCAGAGACTCCAACAGGAAGTTATACATAATTTAGTGACACACGGTTAGAAACTGCAAACTCTGTTTTACAGATTACATAGTATCAATTAAAACAAATGTTTGGACATGCTATTGAACTTCAAAGTTTTCAATTTTAGTGTCAAAAGAAAGATCTATCAGTCTAGATTCGTTTAACCTAAATCCAAAATCAGTACAATAATCTACAGTCGGAACAAGACAGAAGGGTCAGGACTTTGATAATTTTCCAGATTCAAATCTTATAACCATCAAGAGAGATTTCAGCTTTGCAGGTCTTGAATTCAGCAATTAATTTTGGAAAGCAAGGCAAAACAACAAAGATAAAGTATCAGAAGGCAAAAAAATATAGGATAGAACACTTGCCTTTGATAATTTTGACCCTAAGTGAAAAGATTTGAGCAAGAACCCTTAAAGCCCCAAATTTTCTTCTTCTTCTTCTTCTTCTTTCTTTCTTTCTTTCTTTTGAACAGATCACCCACGCAGCTGCCTTCTATGCTTCCTTAAGAATGAAGGCAGAGAGGCTTAAACGGTGGAATTTGTCATTTTTTACATTTTACAATTTAGTCCTTGTATTTAGTACATTTAGGATTAGGTCCTTAGGGTTTACATATAGGTCCTCAGATTCTTTCTTTTTTTTTTTTTTTTTTTTGAACAGATTACCCAAATCTTACAAATAAGTTACTTCTGATTCATACTCTATTTCCTTTGTCAATTTAAAATGAATGCTTACATTATCACCAGAAATTTATATGAAAATTCGGAAATGAGGGGTGTTACACTCTCCCCCCCTTAAAAGAAAAATTTAGTCCTCTAAATTTATCGTACCTCTATCGATGAAAAGACTGGGATACACCTTTTCATTTCCTCCTCTAGCTCCCAAGTTGTCTCCTCTCCGAATGATGTCTCCAATTTACTTGAACCAGGATGACCCGATTCCTTAGGACTTTTTCTTTCTTATCAACAATCTGAATAGGCTCTTCCACATAAGATAAATCTTTATCGATCTCCACCAGCTCATACTTAATGATGTGAGAAGGGTCATATATATACTTTCTAATCATCGAGATATGAAATATATCATGGATATGGCACAATGCTGGTGGCAAGGCAATCCTGTATGCGACAGAACCAACCCTCTCAAGAACCTCAAAAGGTCCAATAAATCTTGGGCTTAATTTTCCTTTCTTCCCAAACCTTATAATGCCTTTGGAAGGGGAGACTTTTAAGAATACAAAATCTCCGATTTCAAACTCAATATCTCGTCTTCTATTGTCGGCATAACTCTTTTGACGACTCTGAGCAGTCTTTAACCTTTTCCTTATAACTTGAATTTTCTCGGTAGTTTCTTGTACCTTGTCCGGTGCTAACCGCTTTCTGTCACCAACTTCCTCCCAACATATAGGTGCTATGCACTTTCGCCCATATAAAGCTTCATAAGGAGCCATCTGAATACTTGAATGATAACTATTGTTATACGTGAACTCAACAAGTGAAATATCCTTATCCCATTCACCATTCCAATCCATAACATAGGCTCTAAGCAAATCCTCAAGTGTTTGAATTGTTCTTTCCGACCATCGACCGAGGATGATATCGACTAAACTTAACTTTAGTGCCCATCGACTCTGCAATCTTCTCCGAATCTAGAGAGAAACTGAGTCTCTATCGAGATGATCTCCATTGGAATACCATGAAGTCTTACTATTTCATTGACATATAAATCTGCAAGTTTATCAAGCGAATAAGTCATATTAATCGGTAGGAAGTGTGCAGATTTTGTTAATCTATCAATGATAACCCAAATAGCATCATGCTTCCTAGAGGTTCGGGTAATCACGAAACAAAATCTATAGTACTACATTCCCATTTCCATTCGTGGATATCTAAAGGTTGCAACAACCCTCCGTGTCTTTGGTGTTCGACTTTGATTTCGACAAGTCAAACATTTTGAAACATACATTACAATTTCCTTCTTCATGCCTTCCCACCAATAATGACTTTGAAGATCTCTATACATCTTAGTGCTCCCGGATGTATGGTGTACTTTGAAGTATGACTTTCCTTTAGGATTTGATTCTTGATATCTGGTTCATTTGGTACACATACTCTCTCCCCAAATCTCAATAGGCCATCCTTTTAAACTTGAAATTGTGGCTTCAATTCCTTTTCTACTTCATTCCTCAAGTAGATTAAATGTGGATCTCGTAATTGTGCTTCCTTAATTTGTTGAATAAGATCAGATTGCACTTGAATGGAGGCCATCAATATCATCGAGTCTTGCTCTTTCCTCAAAGCTTTCAAATCAAAATTTTCTTCTAATAACTTCCATTGCTTCACGACCAGACTAGCCATAAAACTTGTAGATTTCCTACTAAGTGCATCACTACAACATTGGCTTTGCTCGGGTGATAACGGATGGCACAATCATAATCCTTCAAGTTCTATCCATCTTCGCCTCATGTTTAACTCTTTACGAGTGAAAATATATTTTAAACTCTTGTGATCGTGAAGATTTCAAACCGACCATACAAATAATGTCTCCAAATCTTTAGAGCAAAATAATTGCTAACTCCAAATCATGAGTCGGATAATTCAATTCATAACCTTTAAGTTGCCTAGAAGCATAAGCAATTACTCTCCTTCCTGCATCAAAACACATCCTAGGCCTTTTCTTGAAGCATCGATAAACTACAAATCCTCACTACCACTTGGAATAGTGAGAATAGGGCACTAGTCAACCTTCTTTTAACTCTTGAAAACTTTGCTCACAATCATCACCCCATACAAATTTCATGTTCTTTTAGTGAGTTTGGTGAGAGGTTGTGCAATTCGAGAGAATCCTCCACAAATCTCCTGTAATAACCTGCCATGCCCAAGAAGCTTCTAACTTCTGTTACATTTGTTGGTACTTCTCATTCAACTACAGCTTCTATTTTCCTTGGATCAACAGATATACCCTTCCCTGAAATCACATGGCCTAAGAAAGCAACTTCATTCAACCAAAATTAACATTTGCTGAACTTCGCATACAACTTCTTTTCTCTTACTATGGACAACACATCTCTCAAGTGTTCCTCATGCTCCTGATTACTCTTTGAATACACCAATATGTCATCAATAAATACAATTACACAGATATCCAAGAGTGGTTAAAATATCCTATTCATTAGTTCCATAAAAGTCTAGGGCATTTGTCAAACCAAAAGGCATCACCAAGAATTCATAATGACCATATCGAGTTAAAGTGTTTTTGAAATATCCTCCTCCTTGATCTTCAATCGATAGTAACGACCTCGGTCAATCTTAGAGAATATTTGTGCACCTGCAATTGATCAAACAAATCATCAATTCTAGGTATGGGAGACTTATTTTTGATGGTCACCGATTCAACTGTCATAATCAATACAAAGCCTCAATGTTCCATCCTTCTTCTTCACTAATAGTACGAGCACCCCATGGGGATACACTGGTCGTATGAAGCCCTTATCTAATAATTCTTGTATTTGCTTCTTTAACTCCTCTAGCTCGAGTGGTGCCATTCGTAGGGAGGCTTAGATATTGGGGTTGTCTGGGGACTAGATCAATAGCAAATTCACCCTCTCTATCTAGAGGTAAACCGGGCAAGTCATCCGGAAATACATCAGAAATTCTTTGACCACTACAATTTCATCTAGGTGGGTTTCTGATCTGAATGCTCCTTTACACACACCATATAACAAAAATAACCTTTCGCATAAGACGATAAACTTGAAGTGCGATATCAAGCAAGGAGGCAAATCATGCCTAATGCCCTCAAAGAAAAATATAGGCTGATCGGTAGAAAGTAATTATTTTTGTAACAATCAATACTAGCATGATGAGAAGATAACCAATCCATGCCAAGTATAATATCAAAGCCACGGATCTCTAGGAGAATCAAATCAGCAAGGAGTTCGCGGTCTCCAATAGAGATCAAACACGATGGGTAGACCAAGTTTGTTGCCAATGAATCTCCAACTTGTTACATATAACATATAATCCAGGGGTTTAGGTAGAATATCCAAGTGACAAGCAAAGTATTGTGAAACAAGCGGTAAGTTGGAGCCGGATCAAACAAAACTTTTGCATTTCTTTTAGAAACATAAAGAATACCTTCCACCACCGATTTGGAAGCCTTAGAATCTTGTTCGATAGCGTACACTCTAGCATGGCTGAGGGTCTAGGAGGCGATGGCTCTTTCTTCCTTTTCGGGCAATCTCTTAATTGATGATCTAGCTTTCCACAACCAAAACATGCTCCAGTCACAAAACACCGACTTGTTTCATGATTTAATCCACATTTTGCACATAACGAGTCCTCCCCAATGGTTTCCTTTTCTCAAATCCAGATGTCTTGAACCTCTTGTTACTAGCTTCATATTCATTTTCTCTCCTGCTTTTGCTAGTAAATTTGTCCCTTTTGTTCTTGCCAATGATTTCTTGAATTTCCTCCATGTCTCTTTCAATTTTCAAAGCTCTTTCTCCGTATCAGCATATGTTCGTAATTTTAAAGTGACATTCTCTTATTTGTCCGTAATCCCTTTCAAACCTTCTTGCTTTTCTAGATTCATCATCCATATGTGTGGCAAACCTAGAGAGCTCGGTGAATTTAGATTCATCTGTAAATCATACTTCCTGGATAAGATTCAAGAACTCCAATTCTTTTGCTCTCTCATACAATCTGGAAAATATTTATCGTTAAACTTTTCTTGGAATAACTTCCATGTCATTGGCTCATGTTTGATTTCAGACATCCTCTTAATCATTCTCCACCGGTGTTCACTTCTCCTTCCAAAGATAAAGGTGGCAAGAAAAACCTTTCGATCATCGGGGTAATTTAAAGCATCAAATATTTTCTATCTCGCATCATCCATCGCTCGCCACCATTGGATCGGACTCACCATTAAACCGGGAGGACTAAGCTTTAAACTGTCCAATTCCCAACCCCGTCTGGTTTGATGTCTCTGCTCCATCATTACTTCCTTGATGGACAGTTGTTGTTGTTGTTGCATCACTTGTGCCATAGTCTCCAAAGTCCGCATGATACCACTCAATTGATCGCAGAGATGCAACAGAGAACCGGATGTTCTCGTCATCCTCGCTTCCTAAAACATCAAAAAATATTTTCTTTGATCAATCTCTAAATGATAGTCAATAAACCTCAAAAGAGAATATTCTTAGTGATTCTCAAATCATGCTCGATACCACCTCTCACGCCCTCCAAAATATCGACAATATTTAAAATTTTCCTTACAACTAATCCAGGATCTAAACACACATTTTGAGGTCACTAAGAAAACATTCAGATCAAATTTTACCTCTATAGTCTACAAATTCATCACCTGCGGTTCATAAACATACCACGCATCACTCGATAATTCATATAATCTGAACTCAACTCTTCAAAATAATAACCACACATAAACTCGAAGTGGGAAGTCTATGCAATCACCAAATCAACGATTACCATAAATTCATATCATTACATGAATTTAACTTAACATTCCAAAATCCTATACATGAGGGATCCTTTATCTTACACAAAATCCACAGTTTAGATTCATCGTCACATTTCATAAGATGCGAGTAGCTTATACAACAAAAACACATATGCTAACAAAGATCGCCAAAATCTTCTAAACTTTCCATCGCCTCAGCCCAATCTTAACAATTAAGCAAGCGATACGCTATCCTGAAAAATTTATCAACGAACAGGGTGAGCATAAGGAGCTCAGCAAGTGACTAACATATCCATATCAAAAATAATACAATTTCCAAAGGGATACAGTTGCAAAGTATAAGGCAGAATATACGATTTCGTAGACATAATATTGTTAGGAGCAGAAACATAATTGTCTTTTCAATCTTACATATTTGGTTCCTAACAGATGGGGCATAGAGTAATTGGAGCATCTCAGTAACAAAGGAAACATATCGGAGCTTATCAGTGGCATACGAAATGTTATGAAGCATATCAACGGCATATGGAATATTTTGAAGCAAAATCATCAGTGAATGAAGCATTTCAGAGCATATCAAAAACAAATATCGTACAGAAGCTCAAACGTCGTCCTTGACGTCGCAATCATATAATTCTTATCCAGAGCATGAACAGAAACAACTCACCAAAACTCTGGATGTCATATCAAACATATAGAAGGTGTAGTGGAATCTCAGTCAGAATGTGATCCATCCATTTTTGAATGACCACCTGACAAATGTCTCCCACGTCTGGGAGCTCCATCCACCCACGTCTAGGTGAAGTCAGAAGGGGCCGGCAGAGCATCGCAGGCTCTAAGCACATACCCTTTACCATTTCTGGTAAAGGTCCAGAATATCCCACAGAGCGGGACCCCACATAGCAGGTAATAAGCGCATACCCTTTACCATTTCTGGCAAAAGTTCAGACAATCCCACACACGAGTACAAGAGGCGTTTAACAATAAGTAGCATATGTCGAAACACGCGGAACAACAAAACGTGCATGTGTCTTTTCGAGATAATACGAAACAAAGAATAAATCTCTCACAAATATATTCAGATTTGGAATGAAATGAAAACAAGAATGTACAGGGATTCCAAGCAATCATATTTAGCTCAATTCCAATAAGAAGGTTAGATGAATTCAATTATCCAAAGGAATGGAACAGAATACGCGAAATCGACCAAAGCTCGATTTCGGACAGATTTCCAGTGGCACAGCAAACAAATATTTCAGAATATCAATTATGCTCCAATACCCATAAGAAAGTTATGGTCCAACCATATATCAATCTATATTTTGATGGAACAAATTTCGTATGAAACAGGGTTCCCAACACGGAGTTACTTTTGATTTGGTAACCCAAAGGCAAAAACACAATCACTGTTTTACAGAATTTATAGGGTCGGATTCAATAGATAATAGGGTAGGCAATTGAATTCCAAAATTTTCAAACTATATGTCAAAAGAAAGATTTTCAAGTCTACTTTATAAAGAATTAAGTTTTGTCTAAATCAGAGACTCCAACAGGAAGTTATATATAATTTAGTGACACACAGTTAGAAACTACAAACTCTGTTTTACAGATTACATAGTATCAATTAAAACAAATGTTTGGACATGCTATTGAACTTCAAAGTTTTCAATTTTAGTGTCAAAAGAAAGAACTATCAGTCTAGATTTATATAAAATAAGTTTAATCTAAATCCAAAATCAGTACAATAATCTACAGCCGGAACAAGGCAGAAGGGTCAGGACTTTGATAATTTTCCAGATTCAAATCTTATAACCAACAAGAGAGATTTCAGCTTTGCAGGTCTTGAATTCAGCAATTAATTTTGGAAAGCAAGGCAAAACAACAAAGATAAAGTATCAGAAGGCAAAAAAATATAGGATAGAACACTTGCCTTTGATAATTTTGACCCTAAGTGAAAAGATTTGAGCAAGAACCCTTAAAGCCCCAAATTTTCTTCTTCTTCTTCTTCTTTCTTTCTTTCTTTCTTTTTTTTTTTGAACAGATCACCCACGCAGCTGCCTTCTATGCTTCCTTAAGAATGAAGGCAGAGAGGCTTAAATTGTGGAATTTGTCATTTTTTATATTTTGTAATTTAGTCCTTGTATTTAGTACATTTAGGATTAGGTCCTTAGGGTTTACATATAGGTCCTCAGATTCTTTCTTCTTTTTCTTTTTTTTTTGAATGGATTACCCAAATCTTACAAATAAGTTACTTCTGATTCATACTCTATTTCCTTTGTCAATTTAAAATGAATGCTTACATTATCACTAGAAATTTATACGAAAATTCAGAAATGAGGGGTGTTACAACTTCGCCCAAATGGAGATTTTATTCTTGGGGCATTGAATGGGAATGGGTCCATTCGAATGGACAAGGCTAAGGTGCAAGCTGTGGTGGACTGGCGAACATCAAAGAAGGTGCCAGAGTTGAGATCCTTCCTTGGGTTCATCAACT
Organism: Ensete glaucum; assembly: GCA_021527575.1. Lineage (NCBI taxonomy): Eukaryota > Viridiplantae > Streptophyta > Magnoliopsida > Zingiberales > Musaceae > Ensete > Ensete glaucum. The sequence goes on from CM038558.1 coordinate 21,643,481, forward strand.
ATTATCGGCACTTCATAGCTGGATATTCGAAGTGCGCTGCTCCATTGATGGAGTTGCTAAAAAAGGAGCAGTCTTGGATATTGTCGGACAAATGTAAGGCGGCATTTCAAGACCTGAAGATTGCTATGTTAAAAGAACCTGTACTCAGATTACGGGACTATGGAAAGTCTTTTGAAGTCCATACCGATGCTTCTAACTTTGCTATTGGGGTTCTTATGTAGGAGGGTCATCCAGTGGCCTACGAGAGTCGCAAGCTTAACGAGACCGAGCGACGATATCCTATGCATGAGAAGGAGATGACAACGGTGGTCCACTGTCTATGAGTGTGGCGACACTACCTTCTGGGAGCACCATTTGTGCTAAGGACAGACAATGTCGCATTGAGTTACTTCCAAACTCAAAAGAAACTCTCCGCAAAGCAAGCATGATGGTTGGACTTCTTAGCTGAGTTCGACATGGTGATGGAGTACAAACCCGAAAAATCAAATGTCGTGGCCGATGCATTGAGTCAGAAATTGGAGCTAGTGAATGCTATACAGTTGGAGGGCGGAGGCCAAGCAAGTCAATTGCGCTCCAACTTTCTTTCCAGGATCAGGGATGGACTGTACCGAGATCCTCAGGCAGTGACTCTGATTCAATTCATCAAAGAGGGCAAGGCACGACGATTTTGGGTCCAAGAGGGACTCATCTACACTAAGGGGAACAAAGTTTATGTCCCACGAGCGGATAACTTGAGTCATGAACTCTTGAAAGAGTGTCACGATTCCCTTTGGGTTGGACATCCGGGTATCCACCAAACAATAGCTCTCGTGGAGAGGGCCTTCTATTGGCCGAAGATGGGGACAGATGTGGAGGAATATGTTCGAACATGCCTTGTCAACAGGACAAGATAGAACAGCAGAAGCCAGTAGGACTTTTGGAGCCACTGCCCGTACTAGAAAGGCCATGGGAGAGCATTTCCTTGGACTTCATATCAAGCTTGCCCGCAATAGGGGGAACTGGGTCGATACTCGTGGTAGTTGATCGATTTTCGAAGTATGCAACATTCATTGCTGCGCCCCTACATTGCTCAGTGGAGGAGACGACTAAGTTGATGATGAAGAATGTGGTTAAGTATTGGGGAGTCCCACACAACATCATTAGTGATCGAGATTCTCAGTTCTCGGGATGATTCTGGACCGAATTGTTCAAGTTATTGGGATCTAAATTATACTTCTCCACAAGCCTCCACCCTCAAACGGATGGCCAAACAGAAAGAATTAACTCACTCTTGGAGTAATATCTTCGGCACTACGTGAGTGCCAACCAACATGATTGGGTGAAGTTGTTGGACATAGCCCAATTCTCCTATAACTTGTAGTGGAGCTCTACATCCAACAAGAGTCCATTTGAGATTATTACGGGACAACAGCTATCAACTCCTCACACCCTGGTTATTGATTATACAGGGAGTAGCCCGTCAGCCTATCACTTTACAAAGGAATGGCATCGCAATGCAGATATTGCGCGGGCTTACTTGGAGAAGGTGGCCAAAAAGATGAAGAAGTGGGTAGACTTGGGAAGGCGACCACAAGAATTTAAAGTTGGTGACATAGTGTTGGTGAAGCTCCAACCAGCATCACTCCAGTTCTTTAGACACAAAGTGTACAAAGGATTGGTACGCAAGTATGAAGGGCCTTTCCCAATCATCAGCAAAGTAGGCAATGTCTCATACAAGTTGCAACTGCTAGCATGGTTCAGAATTCACAACGTCTTCCATGTGAGCAACTTGAAAGCCTACCACTCAGATCCGCGAGATGATTCTCGAAATGTTCCAACTCGACTACCCCCCACCAGAGCCTCTTACGAGAAGCGAGTTAAAACTATTCTAGCGGATCGTAAGATAAAGCTACCCAATGGAGCACAGCAAATAGAGTACTTGGTGAAGTGGCAAAAGCTTCCTCAAACAGAAGCCAATTGGGAGCAGAAGACGCCCTACGACATGAAGAAGCTCGCGTCAAAGCCTACCAACAAGCGTCGACGGGGGCATCAACAGTTTAAGTGGGGGAGAATGTCACGAATGGTCATCGCTCAATCGCAATGCCTTTGCTCCTTGAACCGTTCGTCACTTTTTCTTGCTTGTACATATGTTTGGCAGCTTCTTTTGCGTTAAGTTTATGTGTTTTTACCTAAGAAATATGAGCGGAAGTAGTATAGAATACTACAGAATAATCGCTCGCTGTGCGGAGCCAAAACACCCCAAAATAGCCTTGTTTTTGGGTCTTTTTCATGTGCTGCGGTAACCTTTCTGAGCGGTGCGAAATGTCAGCCATTTCAGCACCTTGGAACCCCCCGGGACATGTCCGTCGCTCGCTTCTAAGCTAATCAACTTCTTCTTTGCAGGTCCTACGGGACCTTAAGAGGTTGTAAGAGGGCTGACCCTTTGCGGACAGATAACACGTTGGGCATTTCATGACTTAGGCAATCCCAGCTAAGTCCGGAATAGTAGGCAAGGTTGCTCCATGACTTCGGCAATTTTAGCTAAGTCTTCGCGAGTGCCGCGAGGGTGCCGCACGGCTTAGGCAAATTTAGCTAAGTCCGTGACAATGGGCCAAATAGTGGTACAATACAACTTTTCATTCTTCGACTAAATGTACCCCTTACGAGGCACTATATGACCGACCTCCCCTTGTAATTCTCAAATATGTACTTGGTTCAGCCAAAGTGGATCAGGTCGATCAAGACCTAATTAACAGGGATAAACTGCTACAACTGTTGAAGGATAACCTAACTGTCGCTCAAGCCTGCATGAAGCAACAAGCAGACAATCATGGGAGTGAGCAAGAATTTTCAGTAGGGGATTGGGTCTACCTTTGCCTACAACCATACAAGCAACTATCCATCAACACCAAAGCATCGATGAAACTATATCCATAATTTTATAGACCATATCAAATTTTGAAACGTATTGGGGCCGTGGCATACCGACTTAAACTCCCAGATGATGCCAAAATTGATCCTGTCTTCCATGTATCCCTACTGAAGCTGAAATTGGATGAACATGAACTGGGTCAGACTCAGCTACTGAGCACTACAATTGAAGGTGGAATCCAAGCCCAACTTGAAGCTATACTTAATTAAAGAATTGTGATGCACCGACAATGCCTCTCAATCGAAGTACTTGTGAAGTGGAATAACTTACCATCTGAAGATGCAACATGGGAGTCACATGAGGAGCTGAAGACCCGGTTCCTAAAGTTTATGGATCCTCAGCCTTAAGGACAAGGCTGATTCTGAGAGGGCGGACTTCATAGGTCTCTAGCAGGGTTGAGTCTAATCATTTTAGTAGAAGTCAATAAAAACTCTATTATATTGTAATAAAGTTTCTCCTATCTTATAAAAGAGTATGGCTAGGATTTAGATTAGCCCTTCGGGCTTAGTAGCCACTGCCTCCCTTATTAGGCAAGTCGGCCAGGGTTTCCCCCTGCTTAGGTCGGCTATAGAGCCAACCTAGCCACCCCTTGTTCCTATTAAAGTAGGATGGCTATATGAGGGGCAAAAGGATAATTCCACTTAGGCAAGTGCCCTCTTAGGCTAGGGTTTTGATCTTTATTTAAGATGTAGTTGCTTCCTCTTTTAATCAAGCAATTATCATCTTCAACTCAGCATTTGTGTCGAGTCTAGGAGGGAGGAACCCCTATAGCGTTCCAAGGGATTATCCCCCTTAGTGATCAAAATATATAGGGCTCCTTGTAGGATCTTATCCTATAATGAAGTGTGGCTAGGGTTTAATTTAGGGCCTTAGGGCTTCCTAGTTGCCACCCCTCTTGCTGGGTTGGTCGGCTAGGGTTTCTAGCAAAGGGGCATGGCTTGTGCAGCCACTTAGGCTACCAACCCCTTTATTTATGTATGGTAGCTATAGGAGGGGCAAAAGGGATAACTCACTTAGGAAGCACCCCCTAGGGCTAGAGTTTCGAGCCCTATATAAGCATGTAGCCTCCACCTCTTTTAATAAAGCAATTATCACCTATTATTCAGCCTTGTGCCGAGTCTAGGAGGGAGGAACCCCTATAGTGTTCCAAGGGTTGATCTCTCTCAAGGGTCAAAATCTATAAAGCTCCTTCTGAAGTTCTATTATCTGGTATCAGAACCGCATTCTTGCTACCCTATAGCCATCTCTGCCACCTCCATCTTTGAAGTAATTCCCATAATTGCTTTTGACATTGCCTTCATCCACCGTCGCCCACCAAATCGCAGATCCATCAATCTGCTATCATCCTCTGCATCAATACCATAGATATAGTAATAACTCTAAGACCCGCACCTTTTACTGTTGCTATTCCTTTATCTTATATATGGGAGAAGTTTTTCTAAAGTTTCTTTGTTGCAAAATTCTACTGTCGCAAACGTTATCATCATTGCGAAGGGGAAAAGCAGTAGAAAAATTTATTTCGCTTGTTGGCCTCTTGAAACTGAACTTTTATTTATCCTTTTCAGCTGAAACTTTTACACAATTTCAAAGATCATCTTAGCTTTGATCTAAGATTAATGTCTGATAAAAATTCTTTCTGGAACCAGAATTATAGTGCTGCAATCCTTCATCACGTAGTGCTAGAATTTTACAATAAAGAATCTACCTTCCGCATGTTGGCCTCTTGAAACTGAACTTTTGTTCATCCATTTTGGCCAAAACTTTTACATAATTTCATAGATCATCTTAGCTTTTATCTAAGATTAATATCTAGGAAAAATTCTTTCTGAATCGGAATTATAGTGCTACAATCCTTCGTCATGCAGTGTTGGAATTTTATGATGAAGAAATTGCCTTCCACCTTTTTCCCTATTTTCCTACCGTACCTTGTTAAAATTTTATCAAAATTTTTGCTGATGTCAACCACATCTGGGTCAAGGATTTTTGCATATTTTTCTTGAGTTTTTCTCTAGAATTTATGTGGAGAACTCATCATTTCTTTGACGTAAATCTTGTCAAATTTTTACTACTGTTTTTCTATATTTAAAACTCCCTTTTCCTCATCTTCCTCACTTGACACCACAGCCCCAAATTTCATAATTTTTTGTTAGAATTTTTGTTGAGAAACTGTTGTTTCTTAGATGACAATTCTGCTTTTGCAAGGCAGCATACGCCGCAGCGAACTTCATTGAATTCTATCAAACCTTCACTATCATCTATCCCAGATCCAAAATCCCTTTTCATAACCTTCATCCACTGCTATCACAGCCAAAACTCCATAAAATCATAGCCCCTAACCGCACCCAAAACTGCACAAAACCACCCTTCCTCCCCACCCAAAAAAAAAAAAGAAAAATCATAACCTTCGCTCCACCAACATTTCATCCACCCAAGCTCCCTTATCCCTTCAACTACAACATACATGTTAGGACTCTAGCTAGTAGAGTCCTAATTTAGTTTCATTAAATAGGATAATTATGTAAATCCTAAGGGTAATTATGTAAATCTTAATGGCATTCATGTAAATCCTATCTAGTTGACCCCTAATAAAGAAGCAAGGAGGTCGGCTAAGTCAGGATTAGATAGGAGAGGAAGATATTTTAAGGAAAGAGTATGATGCATGTCACCCTAATTAACCACCCCTTATCCTAGTTAAAGAGGGGTTGGCTGAGGAGGGGATTAGGATTAGGTTGGAGGTTACTTCTTAGAGAAGTATTAGGAGTTGGAGACCCCTAAAGCCACAAGCCATATCATAGTTAGGAGTTGGCTAGGGGTTAGGAGTTAAGGGGAAGAGGAGTCTTGGCTAGTAGGAGTTGCTACCTAGAGTTGCATTAGGAGTTGTTAGAAGTTGGAGTCTTGAGTAGGAGTACTATTAGGAGTTGGGGTTTAGAAGCCCTATAAATAATCTTATATTCCCCCCTCTTTTATCATGAATAGATCAATCTTTCTTTAGCTAATGGCTTGAGTGCCAAGGAGGGAGGAACCCCTATAGAGTTCTAAGGAGGCCGATCCCCTATAGAGATCACCCCAAGCTTAGAATCCATAACGGTTCTAATACTTGGTATCAGAGTAGTGTTCTTAGTATCTCATTGCCTTTCCATAGTCATGCTTCAGCCCCCCATAGCCATCCAAAGCAATTCCCACAATTGCTTAAAGATCGTCACCAAATTCCACCGTCATCTCCACTATCGTAAATCATCCTTTAATCTCCCTGTGAATTACAATAGGTTCTGGTTTTCTACCTTACTGCTACTACAATTTAGTTATCTTTAATCTAAAAACCCAAAAAAATTATTCCCATATTTCTGCATAAACTTTTTGTCGTAAAGTTTCTATCTTTAAGATGAAAGTTATACCGCAGAATTCTAGCTATACACCCCTTATTGTTTAATTTGTTGCTATATTTTTACTAATAAAATTGTTACAAAATTTCTACCACAGCTTTATAACTTCCTATCCTTATATCTCCCTTTGGTTTCATCAAAAATTCATCAAGATAACCTGCTCATCTTTTACATCCAAGCTGCTACAGTTTAGACATAAAAATATACTACTGCGCTTCTTCGTAATCTTTGATTTTGATGAACCTATTGATGTTATTTCTTTCCACAAAATTTTTATTGGCATTATCTCTTATTTACTAGTAGATCCCCATTGAGTTTTACTCAAATCTTTGTTTTAAAATATGGAAAAAAAATCTCATCTGTACTGTTGAAATCTTTCGATGAAAAAATTCTACCGCAGTACCTTCTAGTATTCCTTGATCTTGCCAAAACTATTAGTGCCGATTTCTTTCCCAAATTTTTTTACAATATTATCTTTCCCTTGCTAGTGGATTCCCATTCGGTTTTACTCAATTTCTTGTTATGAACTACTGCAAAAGATTTTGAATATACTGCTGAAATCTTTTACTGAAAAATTCTACAACAACACCTTGCATCTTTGATTTTGCCAAAACTTCTGCTATCATTTCTTTCCATGAGATTTTTTATGATATTATCTCTCCCTTACCAATAGATTTCCCTTGAGTTTCACTTGATTCTTTGTTATGAATTGTTGGAAAAAATTATGCTATTGCACCTTTGTCTTTCTTCTTCTCCTTAACCCACCGAAACCCAACTAACTTGATGCCACCACCTAAGATGTCTTTAGGGCATCCCTTTAGCCTTAAGACACAACTCTCATAACCTATTTTCCTTACCCTAATAGCACCCAAAATTGTAGCCCAAAACAGCGACTATCGTAGCCTATCAATGCAAAATTCTGCAGTACTACCTTTTGGTGCTTTTTGCTACGCCCATATATGATCCTTACCAAAATTGTTGCTGTCACCCACATTGTCTTTAGAACACCCCTCTAGCTTTAAGACATAGCTATCGTAGCCTTTTTTAAAATCTCCATAGCCTACCCAAATCGTAGCCCAAACAACGGTCTTCCACAACCATCGAACCTTCCACTGATCCTTATCTTCCGCAGCCACTGAACCTTGCCAAATTATTTGCTGCCCCAACATTAACCCTAAACCTTCCTTCCTAACCTGAAACCACTACCACAAAAATCCTTTGCAGCCTCCATAGCACCCTTAAACTGTAGCACCAATAGTAACCTAAACCGCAAGATATCAACCCTAAATCGTAACCTTGATCTGTCACCCTTTTGGCCCAATTCTTACCAAATCCGTTACTATCATCAATAGCAACCCTAACCCATTCTTTTAACCTTAAACCTTAGTCATTATACCTCCTACACGACCCCTACAATAGCCCTAAATCATAGCCCCATCAGCAACTAAAAATAGCAACCTTTCAGTCCTAAACCACAATCATCTACCCTTGATCCACCACCTCTTTCAGCCATCAATCCACCCAACCATTTTATATCACTGACCCAACAATAGGAGAAGGATATTGACATCTCAGATCTGGAGGCACACGCAATAGCATCTCAAGGTTCAATCGATGCTAAGTTTGAGATGTTTGAATCACGCGTGGAGGACAAATTGTGTGCCTTATTCACCAAATTCAGATTGGGTCGATCTCCGAGCCTAACAAAATTCTAGCAAAGTGCAAGTTCAAAGAGCCCTCTTAGAAAGGAAGTATGAGCCACTGATATGAGGTAGTTACACATGAGGGAGGACTTCCCTTGATGGGAAGAAGGAGACCTGAAGGGATGAATTTCACATGCTGAACATTACTTCCATCATCACCCAACACCAGAGGATTCCATAGTGGACACCACGATTATCCACCTTAAAGAAGATGCTATATAATGGTACAATTGGTTTGAATACAACTATGGGACTCCGACATGGATACAATTCAAGTACACACTATTGAACCACTTTGGATCGACCAAGTATGAGAATATTAACAAACAACTTGCCAAGATCCGACAAACATCCACGATCTAAGAATACCAAATCAGGTTTGAGGAATTATCTTACTTTGCTCATGATTGGTCTGACAAACAATTATATGGATGTTCATCGAAGGACTCAAGCCAAAAATTAAAGGAGAGGTTAAAACATGATAGCCGCCCACCATGAAGGCTACAATCTTTTTCGCCCGAATCCAAGAGGAATGACTGAACCAAGATGCTCGGAGGATGAGAACTACTCCTAGACTAGCAATATACAAACCTTCAGCACCCCCTGCTCCAGTCGTATTATGCTACTAATGAAATTGACGAGAGAAGAACTTTATGATAGATCGACGAAGGGCCTTTGTTGGCATTGCAATGAACTTTAGAGTGGCAACCATCACTGCAAAAAAGGAAAGTTTTCCATGATAAAATCTATTGAAGAATCTGAAGAAGAGATCCAGGGACCTGAGGAGGAGAACACAAAGGAGGACCCGCAACCGGCCTATTGCATGACTCACGCTTTAGCTGGCCGTGTGAACCCGCAAGTAGCAAAAGTTGAAGAATCCTTTAAGCCGCAACTTGTCACCATCCTCACCAACAATCTTATGAATGGCAAGGGAGCACAAGTATACTAGAAACATAGAAGCAAAGTAATGACGATCTCGACACAACACTTGCAGAAGCTTGCTGAAATTACAGGCACCTCCACTTAATCGAGCCAACTACTTCCTACCAGGCTATACGATATTCATATGTTGATCTTGTAGGAGGAACTACTAGCATATATTCAGCCATATTATTGTCCATATCCTTAGAGGTCTAAATCTAAAAGGATCATCCAAGAGATGCAGGAGACACAGATCATTCAGCTATAACTTTCCCTTCCAATGACACTTTATCTCCAAAAGCTTTGCCTCTTTGTCTGTAGGTATAAACTCTTCCTAAAGTGCCACATCCAACCGAACAAGCTATGGCTTCTAAAGCAGCGCTCCTAGATCTTGGGCTACTTCCATGACTTCTTGAAGGAGTGGACCAAAATACTCAAAGTCTTCCCTGAAGATGACCACCAATCCATGACTCATGACCGTAAGAAGATTGAGTTCCTTTAGCAATAGTATCAGCATGGAATCTGTGACACTAAATCTTACTGGATGGAGATCAAAATTCTAAATGAACAGGAGGAAGGCATCCACACGTCCACCATCTACAGGATCCTCATAGTCATGATGCCATCTACATCAGTGCTAGTATTACCCGATTATAGCAATATGTTCACAATTGAAGTAGACATATCAGGAATTGGGATCAGTACCACTCTCATGTAAGATGGTCGACTTCTAATATGCACTGAGGCTCTCCCTACATTTCACACGATGCTTTTGATCTATAAATGGATACTAATTGCTACTGAATTTGAAGTTCAGTATGATACAGGTTAACAACATAAAGGAGAGATGAAAATAGGCTTAGTAACATTAAAGAACAACTAAGTGACAGCCTATGCAAGAAAGAAATAGTCTCCTGATAAATACAAGAGCAGAAGAAAGTTTACTATTGAATATCCAGTTTCCCTTCATCTCCAGCCCTACCAGTAGAAAATTTGAGCATCAAGGAAGTGGTCCCCCTACTACTTTGGCTCGTGTAAAATTAGGGATCATAATAGAGTCGTGACTTATGGATCATATCAGTACATTAATTTAAAAATATAATTGATCCTCCAAGTATCTCATCATAAATAGAAGTTTAGAGAAGACAACTTGGCCCTGACTTCTCCACCAGACACCCAAGTTGATGAGGAGGCACAAATTCAGTTGATGATTGCATGGTATTACGGGATCGCAACACATCACCATCTAGTCACTACTGCTGATGCTGGACCACAAGAACAGGATGTGCCTACTATAGGGCCACGAGGGACCCTCGTGAGGAGTTAAAAATCATGACCTAGAGATATTGAGCTCAGCCTTAAAGATAAGGCTGATATGAAGAGGGCAGGTCTGTTAGGACTCTAACTAGGGGAGTCCTAATTTAGTTTCATTAAAGAGGGTAATTATATAAATCCTAAGGGTAATTATGTAAATCCTAAGGGTATTTATGTAAATTCAATCTAGTTGACCCCTATAAAGAAGCAAGGAGGCCGGCTAGGTTAGGATTAGATGGGAGAGGAAGACATTTTAAGGAAAGAGTACATACATAACACCCTAATTAACCACCCCTTATCCTAGTTAAAGATGGGTTGGTTGAGGAGGGGATTAGGATTAGGTTGGAGGTTGCTTCTTAGAGAAGTATTAGGAGTTGGAGACCCCTAAAGCCACAAGCTATATCATAGTTAGGAGTTGGCTAGGGGTTAGGAGTTGAGGGGAAGAGGAGTCTTGGTTTAGTAGGAGTTGCTACTTAGAGTTGCATTAGGAGTTTGTTAGAAGTAGGAGCTTTAAGTAGGAGTCCTATTAGGAGTTGGGGTTTAGAAGCCCTATAAATAGCCTTGTATTTCCCCCTCTTTTATCATGAATAGATCAATCTTTCTTTAGCCAAAGGCTTGAGTACTAAGGAGGGAGGAACCCCTATAGAGTTCCATGGAGGCCGATCCCCTATAGAGATCACCCCAAGCTTAGAATCTGCATGAGTTCTAACAATGCATCCCTTGCTACACAACACTACCAACAATGATCTCTCATTGCCATCCTCCTTGATTGCAGCCAGCAGCAATCCTTTGTCATAAAAAAAGCTATCAACGGTGATCTTTCATTATAATCTACCTACATGGCAGCAGCAGTAATATTTCACTGCCAACGATCTTGATCACGTCCAGTAACGAATTGACTATGACCAGCATTGGTCTTTCACTCCTTATCACTGCTATCCTCCTCTCTAACAGTCATGCACATCGTTGCCTCGTCTTCCTCCTATTGCGGTCGCACCATTGCTGCGACCACGCCACTCGCAGCCATGAAGTTGCAGCACAGCCTCGACCGATGTTGCTACTACTCTCTTCTTCCTTCACCATCACTACTGCCTTCCGACTTAGATCTCTTGGCTGCCATCTTCCAATAGATATCAGCCACCTGAAAAATCACAAACTCGATGACATTGCAGTATCACCATAGAACCGCAGCCGACATTACTGTTGCCATCTTCTTCCTCCACCATTGTTGCTACCCTTGGCTACCATCCTCCACTTGGAAACTTCACAATCATAGCCCTGACATTGCTGCCATTTGTTGCCTTTAACCTGAAGATTGCAGCTACACTCTTTAGTCGGTTTATTTGACAGGTGGAGATCCTTACGTCATGACATCGATGAGCTTATTCGAAGCTAGATTGGAGGCTTTCGAGACACAAATAGATGCTAAATTATGTGCTCTCTTCGAAGAGTTTAGATTGGGCTAATCACCAGGCCTAATAATATCACATCGTGGTGCAAATTCAGATTGTAAAAAGAACCTTGACGAAGAACTAGCTATGATCCATCAAACCTCCACCATCTAAGAGTACCAAACTAGGTTTGAAAGATTATCTAATCAAACTTACAATTGGTTTGAAAAATAGATATTGAGGACTTTCATTGAGAGCTTGAAACCGGAGATTTGGGAAGAAGTTAAAGCGCGATAATCGTACACACTTAAGGCAGCCATCTCCTTAGCACGACTACATGAAGATAGGCTGAACCAAGATGCATAGAGGACCAAAGCCATCGCACGACCAGCAACATAGAGACCCTCAGCCCCATCTACCACCAGCTAGTTACCTTAGCCAAAAAAAGTTAATAAGAGAAGAGCTTCGTGATAGATCGGCAAAGGGCCTATGTGGGAATTGTGATAAACTTTGGAGCTTATAACACAAATGTAAAAAGGAGACACCGCTAATAATTGCACCCACTAAAGAATCCAAATTTATAGATATGACTCTTGAGCCTAAGGAAAAGGATACACCACAACCGGCCACCCGCACGATCCCTACCTTAGCTGGCTACACCAACCTGCAAAAATTGATGATTAAAGGGTTTCTCGAGCAATAGTCCATCATCATCCTCATCGACACCGGGAGCACACACAACTTCATAAGTAGTAAGTTTGCTACCCACTTAATGCTCCAAAAAGAAGATTACAATAGGTTCAAAGTTAAGTTAGCTAATGTCCAAATTCTAAAGTGCAACCAGAAGTGCCCGCGGGTTAAACTGATCCTACAGGAGCAAGACATAGTTACTAATTTTTTCCTCCTCCCTCTCGATGATTTTGATATAGTGCTTGGCATTGATTGGTTGTCCATGATTTGAGACATTTTCTAAAATTTTTCAAAGCTAACCATGAAATTTTTCAGCAAAGGAAAACAAGTGGTTCTACGAGGGAGCCAAGCAACTACGACAATAGTGCATCACTTCGGGAGGTTACCAAAAGAAGAATCTAGCGGTTTCCTAATTCAAATCTAAGAGTTTAATGAGATTGAAGATAAGAACCACCTCCTACATCTTGCTGAAATTTTGGATGTCTCCACCAAACCGAGCCGACTACCTCCTCTTAAGTTGTCCAACCCCCCTATCTTGAATTGGCTGAAACTTCTATCAACTGTTGCTCGGCCATATTACTTCCTACAACCTTAGAAGGTCGAAGATAAAAGGGTCACCCAAGAGATGATAGAGACATGGATTGTTCGACCATGCTTATTTCCCGCTACGACACATCCCTACATCCTTTTCCCCGAATATAAACTACTTCTAAAGTGTTACATCCTACCGAACTACCATGGTTGCTGATGCAGCACTTCCAGATCTCAGGTTACTTTTATCACTTTCCCAAGATCAGACCATGATGCTTAAAGACTTCCTTGATGACCAGCTCCAATCTACGGCCTAAGACCACGAGAAAATTGAGCCCCTCTAGTGGCCAAATCAGAAAAGGGGAAGGATCATTCATAGGACTTAATGAAGCATGAACATCATCCCTCTCATTATAAAAAAAAATGCACTACCTTGGTCGAGTGGAACTATAGCCTTCACGACCATGATGTCGTCCACACCAAATCATAATCAGATGTTTATTATTAGAGCAAACACATCTAGAGGAGGGGTCAGCACCATCCTCATGCAAGATGGTCAACAGCACGAAGAAATGAAAATGAGCCCTGAAAAATCACCACTCCTACCCACCTCAGACTCATATTAGGCTTACACCACTAGAGATTTTATCATAGGATAGCCCTCACTCCAAAAAAAGGCACGACTACTATTACAGAGCAACCATGTGGTAGCCCATGCAAGGAAGAAACCTCCCCCTGACAAATGCTGGAGTAGAAGAAAGTTTCATGAGAAAGATCAAGTCCCCCTTCATCTCTAGCTCCACCAGCACGAAATTCAAGCCATAAGAAAGTAGTCTCCCAATTTCTTTAGGCCTTGCAAAATTGGGGATCATATTGGGGCCCTAATCTGGAGATTAGATCAGCATATCATATCAAGATTACAGTTGATCCTCTAAGTATCTCACCATAAATAGAAATTTAAACAAGACGACTCAGCCCAAATCCATCCAACTGACACCCAAGCTTATGAGGATGCTAAAGTTCAATTAATAATCACATGGGAGGAGCTGAAGACCTGGTTCCCAGAGTTCATGGACCCTTAACCTTGAGGATAAGGCTGATTCAAAAAGGACAGGCTTGATAGGACTCCAATAGAGTTGAGTCCTAATCACCCTAGAAGTAATCAATAAGAACCTTGTGAGATTATAATAAAATCATACCTGGTCACTTCTATCCTATAAAGAAGTATGGCTAGGGTTTAATTTGGGGCCTTAGGGCTTCCTAGCTGCCACCCGCCATATTGGGTCGATCGACTAGGGTTTATAGCACCCCCCTAGGGCTAGGGTTTAGAGCCCTATATAAGCATGTGGCCTCCACCTCTTTTAATAAAGTAATTATCATCTTTTATTCAGCCTAGTGCCGAGTCTAGGAGGGAGAAACCCTTATAACGTTCTATGGGTTGATCCCCCTTAAGAGTCAAAATCTATAGAGCTCCTTCTAGGGTTCTATTATAACTCAAATCTCCTCTAAGTTAACCTAATATTATATCTAGGTTGGCCAACAAGGCTCAATCTAAGGACTCATGTCAATCAACTAAGACCTGACTCAGCTGGGGTCCTAACACCAAGTCACTAGTGACATCTCTATATTGCAGGCAAGATCTCGAATCATGAAGATAGGTAAGCATCAAGAAACTCAACCAACTCAACCTATGTCGGGATTCAATTTCTTCCTATAATGATGGAACGCCATGTTGGTCAATCTAATTGCCTCATTTACCGACTTAAAATTTTTGTAGGGGAGGAGGTTTTGATTCGTCTCCTAATATATCGTCTCACACACATACATATTAAATATATATCTATATCGCATGCATATATATATATATATATATATAATAGATGTATAATCGATCATATATCACATATGTATATCGTATTGGATGATCATAAACCGTCACCTAATATGATCAGGCCCGAGCTAGTAGGCTCAACCATCACAATAGTCCATCCCCATGCCCTGTGATAGTCCCCATGCCCTGTGATAGTCCATCTCATGCCCATGCCCTGTGATATCAGCACATCCCCATGCCCTGTGATAGTCCATCTCATGATCATCGGTTCCATCAGCTCCTCGATGCATCTCTATGCGTCATGATCGTCGGTCTTGACATTGTGGGTTCCGTTGGTGCCTCCATGCTCCCACTATGCCTCTTCATGTCATTAATAATCATAAGCACGTAGGCCTCACAATAACGAGAAAATCGAAGTCTTATAGGCCTCAACAATAATAATAATCACATATACTCACATCACATCATATGGTCCATGAGGATTTGTCTATATCATACATCACATGTACACATCATCATGTAGGACTATTAGATAAATAATAATTAATTAAATTATTTAATTATTTATTTTTCTAAAAACCATAGGATGCCCTATATGGAAGAAAAGAGACCACTTATATGGCTAGGAAACCCTTACTACTAAAGGCACCCTTGCGCCACAAGGAAACCTTGGGAAGTTGGGAAACCTTGGTCCCCAAGATGTTCTTACAACCAAAAACCTTGGTTGCAACCTACCATGGGCAGCCAGCAAACCCTGACTATCATGCTATCCCTTGCAGCTAGGAGCAAACCCTGACTATCATGCTATCCCTTGCAACTAGGAGCCCCTAGCCGCAGGGTTACCACAAGCGAATAGGAAATACTAGCCACCAGGGTTCCCTATGTAGCCAAGACTCCTTGGTCGCATGGGAAACTTAGCCATGGCTGAGAGCAACATGTTTTGCTCTCTATCATGTCGGTTTTTGGCCAAGCCAAGAGCACCAAAACATGCTCTTGGCTAAGACTGCAATCAGCCTTCTGCCAATCTGCAGGGCATCAACAATTGTTATCATTTTTCTTCCCTTTCATATCAATAATTTTTATACCAAAGGGCCTCTCTAGAGCACATCTCAACATCGAGAAAGGGTGATATCCATATCTGAAAATGATGACAAGATCATTGTAAGTTACACAAAAAATAATCTACATGTTTTAATCTCATCACACATAGTTTAAAAGCTAATCATTGCATGAGCAACCTAGCTTTGAGACCACTATTGGGAAACCTCGAGAGCATCACATTCATAGTAGAAAAATAAAACAAAATGTTTCCTATGTTTATCATGTCATCGTGCAACGATTGGTGCATGAAAAAATCACAAAACTGAAAACTATGAATCATGTGAGATATATTACATAGGGAGATCATATATCCCTGAAACTTCTAGATCCAATGGAAGAGGATTAAGGAGGTTAGATGTCCTCATCTCTACCGGTATCCTCATGATGGTGATCGATGCAGCACTGCTCCTTAAATAGTAGCAAAAAGCTCATAATTTTTGTGCATCTTCTTCGCAGCTTTTTTATGCACCATCTTGCAACAAATGTGAAAGAACTCATTTCTTCTTTATTGTCCTCTCATAGTAGAGAAAGAGGTGGTTAGCTAAGAAGAGATGGGAGGGAAGAGAATAGGAGGGGACAGTAAAAAATATGGCCTATCACCTTTATTGGTTGCCCTTGCCTCCTATTTATAGAGAATCTCTTAAACCCTAACGGATCTTGTCTTAATGAGTATTGGATCTCTATCCAATTACCCTTAGCTCTCGGATTATTAGATCTCTATCTAATAATCTTAATTTACCTCTAATTGGGTCTTATGTAAGGAGTCCATTAATACTAGGTCTAATCCAATAAGGACAGGGGCTTATTGGATAATTCATATCCAATCATCCACCATATGTGTGTGACCTTCTAAGCCCAATATCAAGCTGCTCATGAGTTTCACATGTTAAAAATCATTTTGACTTAGTGAATTATTATCACATAACAATTCACTCAACTCATCGACTATAGACATACTATGCCACTACGCCATAGTCCCTAGATGGTAAAGGAGATCTAATCCACTGGACCTATCTATCCTCAATTACTGTGTATCTATGGTCTCTCATCCATCTGATATTCGAGAGACCATATATTGGGTATGGTACTGTTAGACCATATACAAAATCCATCCGGGTATCACTCTAATCGAATTCTCTAGGATAACTTATTTCTTAATCTGAATGACCATAGTTAGGGATTTGCTTGAGCGATAACACACAAGTTATTTCTCTCGTAATACTGAGAGTGGATGATCCTCTATTAACACTCAATTACCTTCATAAGGTTGGTTATCAATCCCAATAGCCGATTATACCAAATTTAGAACTTTTCATACCAGTAAATTCATCATCAAAGAAATGAGTACTCAAACAAGACATCCTTGGTGTCTCATATCTAAGGATCATACACACAACTAGAACTATGGAATTGTTGTCTAACGTTAGGTATCATTAACTATCCAACGTTCCATAAGTAGATTAATCAATAAACTCATTCTTCAATTAGCACCTATATTATGCCTTTAGTGTTCCCATATGAGCGACTATAAGACCAATCACCTCCATCATATAGATAGGAATACAATACGTCGATATGTCCGTCAATGTCCCTCTCAAGTAACCTATTATCGGGATTATTTAGGGCTCATATTTAAAGGTAAATTAATCTCATTATCGTGATCTCATCACGATTCGATTTCCAATGCATAGATTTAAAGATATCATAATATATATGTTGTAGATAATATATATAATATGAGAAAATACCAATAATAATCATAATAGAAAAAGACTATGCAGCGTGTCACACGTGTAATCACTCATATTATTGGCTTACAGGATACCTGTAACTAGCAAGAATACTATGACTATGAGATCTGGGAGATGGATGTGAAAATTATATTCCTTAATGGCAACCTCAATGAGGAGGTGTATATGATATAGCCTAAAGGATTCATATCTAAGGAGAGTCCTAAAATAGTATGCAAGTTGCTCAGGTCCATCTATGGACTGAAGCAAGCTTCCAGAAGTTGAAAAATAAGATTTAATGAGGTGATCAGATCTTATGACTTCATTAAGAACGAAGATGAGCCTTGTGTGTATAGGAAGGTAAGTAGGAGCACTATCACTTTCTTAGTACTATATATCATTGGGAATGATATACCACATTTAAGGCTTGGCTATCTAGATACTTCTCCATGAAGGACTTAGGGGAAGTATCCTATATTCTGGGTATATGGATGATGCTTGGCTTGTCCTAGTCCAGGTACATATACTCCATTATCAAAAGGTTTGACATGAAAAATTTCAAAAGATGTCTTATACTGATGAGACATGAAATATCACTTTTTAGGAGTATGTTTCCAAGGACTCCCAAAGAAAGGACAAACATGGGTAGGATACCATACGCCTCTATGATAGGGTCTATCATATATGTTATGCTATGTACTATTGAATCTCGAATTCTGATAATGAAATCAATTGTATGTCTAACTATGACAGGAATAATTGAGTTACAACCAGATGATGGGCCAAGATCAAGCTTGGGCATCAGGCCAGGTTCAGACGATATAATGGGACCTCGCCATGATTCATTAGGAGATTCACTGAAGGGATTGGGAAGCTCGCTAGGAACACACTGGGAGATCGCTGGAAGAAGGCCATGTGACTCGTCGCAAGAATGCCGGAGGCTATTGGATTAAGCGAGAGTTAGGTCTTATTTAAGCTTATTAGTCATTAAGAGTTGTAATCATTAGTCATAGTTAGGGTTTGAGTCCTAATTAAGTTATACTTAGAAGGAATCTAAATCAACTCAATGAGACAATCAGATCCATTAAAAGGGTTTGATTGAGCTTAGGTTAAGCTCAATTGGTTGACCAAAGAGTTGGTCAATATCAGGTTCAAGCCAAATTTTGAAAAGTGAAGGAAACCACTTTTCTCGAGATTCTGATAAGTAAACCACCAATGAGCAGTGGTTAGATTGCTCGTATCCTGAAATTAAGGCAGCTGCTAGTGGCTGTCAGTGGTTGAACGCCTGTACCTAGTTTTCGGGTGGCTGACGGTGGGTAAACCGTCCGTACCCAATTTTTTCAAGTGAGTTTGATTTTTGGCTCCAAAAATCTGAAGCCACTTGTGGCCTATAAATACCCTAAGTATTCTTGCATTTTATATAATAATTTTTGGGATTACATTCTGTGAAAAAAGATTATGTGTGAATAGTAAGTCGGGTAAGGGAGAGAGCTTGGAGTTAGAAAATTCTTGAAGTCTCCCTTATTAGCAAAGTATAAGGGTTTGGTCATCACCTAAGAATATCGGTAGTGGACGTCGGTGTGCCTCAAGGAGGACTCGGGAGTGGACATAGGCCCGTTGGTGTCGAACCACTATAATTGCGAGTGTTTTATTCTTATTGTATTTACTACTTACAATCGTCGAGTTCTTAATCACTTTGAACTAATCAATTAGACGCTTTTGATTTTTCCTTGTCTTTGAAAAATGAAGTTTAAGTCAAGCACCTTCATTACGACATTGCTTATCTTTTATTGAAATTGTTTATTCTTTCTTGAGTTGTTTTGAAGCAAGAAACTTAGCATTCTTAAAATCACTCACTTGCTTTACTTGAACGAAAAGGTTTAATTAAAATGAGAATTTGCACTACGCTAACTCAAGCCCCCCACCCCCCCCCCCTGCCCAGCCCCCTCTCTTAATGTCAATTGATCCTAACAATTAGTATCAGAGCAAGATAGTTACTCATTGGATTAATACTCACTTAAGTAAATGGCTTATTTTAGTATGAATGAGGGACATTCCATCTTACGTCCTCCTATATTCAATGAGATGGATTACATGTATTGGAAGACGAGGATGCGTATCTTTCTTATTGCTGGTTACAGGTGCCCTGCAAGCCAATCACGTGAGTGATGGCACGTGTGACATGCTGTGTGATCTTTTTGCTTATAATTAATATTGGCATATTCTCACATTATCTATTACATATATATTGTGATGTCTTTGGTTCTATGCAATGAGAGTCAAAACGTGATGAGATCACGATAATGAGATCGATTCACCTTTAAACACAGATCCTAAATAATCCTGGTCATAGGTTACTCACGAGGGACATTGAGATAACCGGACAGATTAGTGTACTATATAACCGTCCATATGATGGAGGCGGCTAGTCTCATAGTCACTTATGTGGAGACACTAAGGATATAGTATAAGTGCTCATTAGAGAATGAGTTCACTGATTGATCCGCTTATGGAATGTTATATGATTAATGATACCTAATATCATATAGTGATTCTATAGTCCCAATTGTGTATCTGGTCCTTAGACTTGAGACACCAAGGATGCCTTGTATGAGTACTCCTTTCTTTGACACCAGACTTACAGGTTTAAAAAGTTTCAGATCTAGTATAGCTAGTTATCGGGATAGGTAGCCAACCTTATGAAGGCAATTGAGTATTAATAGAGGATCATCCACTCTCAGTATCACGAGAGGAATATCTCATATATGCTTGCTCGGATAAATCCCTGGCCAGGGTCATTCGGATTGAGAGAGAAAGAGTTCTCTGGGGGAATCCGATTAGAGCGAGACTATGACAGATTCTGTATGTGACCTGACAGTACCATGTCCAATATACGATCTTTGAGATATTAGTCGGATGAGGAATTATAGATACATGGTAACTGTGGATAGATAGGTCCGATGATTTTGATTCCCCCTATACCATCTAGGGACTATGGCGTAGTGGCCTAGTATGTCCATAGTCAATGAGTCGAGTAAATTATTATGAGGATAATAATTCACTATATTAGAAGGAGTTCTAATGAAAGTGACTCACGGCCAGCTCGGTATCAGGCCTAGAGGGTCACATACATATAGTGGATGCTTTAGCAAATAGAGGATTGGATGCAGATCAAATTAGCCCCAATTCTCATTAAGTAAGATCCTATGTTGATGGGCTCCTTGATTAAAAATCAATTAGAGGCCTAAGGAGATTATTGGATAGAGATCCAATAATATAAGGTTAGTGGGTAATTGGATGGAGATCTAAAACCCACTAAGGAAGGAGCCCTAGGGTTTTGTTGGCTCTCTATAAATAGGAGGGGAGACTCATGGTTGATAGGCTGCAGCTTTAGCCACCACCTCCTATTATCCTCCCTCCCTCTACACAAGAGTTGCGAGATCAGACTATAGGAGTCTCGCTACAGAGATCCATTATGTGGATACCACTAGAGAGGAAGACACTTGACTTCCTTCGTTCTCTCCATCTGAATTTGGAATACAAGGATAATAATCTCCCTAGGTAAAATCAATCTCTCATGTATCATGATTTTTTTTCAATTTCTGTAGTTTTCTGGCGACCTCAATCTTTTGCACGACGATTTGATCAGCGTGGGAAACTGATTTTTGGGTTGATTTACACTATGCATGTGTTACACTCGCTGAGGTTTCCGCGGCATGGTGGCACTGAGGAGCGACGCTGCGGCGAAGCGCCTACGGCCGGTCGCAGGGGCCGCCGGCCAGTCGCATGGGGTAGCCCTAGGGGCCGCCGCAAGGGCTCGCTCCTACAAGGGTAGCACTAAGCGGCACCACCGCGGCGGTGCCTGAGTGAGCGATTTCTAAAAAATAATTAATTAAATAGTTTAATCAATTATTATATATATCTAGTAATTCTACATATGATGTGATGTACAAGTGATATATGATGTGGATGGATGATCATGAGTCATGTGTTGTGATGTATGTAATTGTGATTATTATTATTATTATTATTATTATTATTATTATTATTATTATTATTATTATTGGGGTCTGCGAGCCTTTATTTTTCTCGTTTATTGTCGGGCCTGCATGACTATGATTATTTGTAATTACATAGAGAGGCATAGCGAGAACGTGGAGGTGACGATGTCGTGGTAGGAGATTACGATGCATGGTGATGCGATGATCCGACAGAACCGATGATAATGAGATCAACAATCACAGGGCATGGAGATGCGCCGATGCATACATAGATCCTATTGTGAGTAATTAGGTCTATTGGCTCAGGCTTAATCATATTAGGTGACGGCTCATGATCATCTAGTATGACTTGCATATGTGATGTGTTATACACCTACTAGATATGTGTGTGTATATATATATATATATTGCATATATGTAGATATATATTAAATATGTATGTGTGTGACACGACATATTAGGAGATCGATACAAAACAAAAACCCCTCCTACGATAATATTAAGTCGGTAAGTATGAGGCAATAAGATTGACCCATGTGGCCTTCCATCATTATAGGAAGAAATTGAATTACGACATAGGTTGAGTTGGTCGAGTCCTTTAAGGCTCACCTATGTTCCATCGTTATAGGAAGAAATTGAATTACGACATAGTTCTTGCCTATGACATAGAGATGTCACCGGTGATCTGAGGACATTGTATGCTTAGTCGAATCCCTCGAGGGCATATCATCAAATCAGAATCATCATGTAACATTGGTGATGACTTAACTGAATATCATGGTTGGTAGAGTCCCTCAAGACCATAATTATTCGAAGGTCGAATATGACGGAAATCACAAGGAGTTGTGATTGGTAAGAGTTGCCTACCTTTTGGGCTGTCCTCGAGGTTACACTAAGATGCCATGGATCCCGATCCCCACTAGAGTCTGCTAGAGACTTTCGTCTCACGTGTCGAGGGTGTCACGTGATTTGCTAGGAAAATAGTGGGAGTACATTAAGATAAAAGTCCATATCTTAATTAGTATTTTTGTAAAGTCTGCATATTATTTATTTACGCCATATCTTGTTTGTCGCAAAATCCCTATGTGGCATACTTGATGTCAACCGCCATATTAGTCCAAATGCTCTGTAATTTGAGAATTATTCTCACAAAAGAGAAAATTGTATATGTCCTTAACATGATTATGCCCATGCTAGAGGAAAGGACAAGCGAGGATGAGATTGCTCACTTTGTGAAGTATAAAGATAGTCCTAAAGGATAACATGTATGTTGATTTTATACTTCAACCCCTACCAAATTCCTTTTTACTATTTATTATTAACTTTAATATAAACAAGTTTGATATGACTATACCTGAGCTCCTCAATATGTTGAGGGGAGCTGAGAGTACCATCAAGAAAGAGAAGTCAGTTCTATATATTGGTGAGACCAATAGAAAAATGAAGGCTAATAAAGACCCTTAAGAAGGGCAAGGGCAAAGAAAGACTAGGTAAGGCAAAGGTTGCCAAGAGAGACCCGGCAAAGGGCAAAGGACAATGCTTCCACTACGGCCAAGACGGGCATTGGAAGAGGAACTGTAAGGACTACCTTGCAGAGAAGGCGAGACAAAAGCTTGGAGAAGCTTCAGGTATATTCATGATCAGTCTCTACTTGTAAGATTTTCATAATAACACATGAGTATTGGATACCGGGAGTGCTTATCATATCGGCAATTTGTTGCAAGTTCTGGCATGACCTATGGGACTGGCCAAAGGCAAGATGGACCTCAAGATGGGCAATGGAGCAAGAGTTGCTGTAGTTATCATTAGGGAGATCACCCTACATCTGCTTGGTAGAGTTATCATTGCATTAGATACATGCTATTTTATTCTCTCTATTATCAAAAATATTATCTCCATCTATTGTTTGACAATAAGTGAATATAAATTAGTTTTTGAGAATAATAGTTATTCAATAATTATGGATGATGAGATCATCACTAGAGGGACCCTTGTAAATGGCTTATATGTGTTAGACACTTCTCCACACATCATAAATATAAATATATCTAAGAGGAAAAGAGACGAGGTGAATAATGCAAACCTATGGTATTATAGGCTAGGTCATATACATGAAGGAATGATTCAAAAGTTGCTGAAAGATAGATACTTAGATTCATTTGACTATGAGTCATATGCAACTTACGAACCTTGCATTTATGGGAAGATGACCAACTCTTCTTTTAGTGAAATTGGAGAGAGAGCCACCGAGTTATTGGAAGTCATACATAGTGATGTATGTGGTCCCATGTCGACTCAGGCTATATGTGGTTACTCATACTTCACTGCATTTACTAATGATTTCTCTAGGTATGGGCATATGTACTTAATAAAGTATAAATCTGAGGCTTTTGAGAAATTCAAGGAATATAAGAATGAGGTAGAGAACCAAATTGGAAAGATTATTAAGACTCTTCGATCAGATCAAGGAGGAGAGTACTTGAGTATGGAATTCACCCATTTCCTCAAGGACAATAGGATTCTATCCCAGTGAACATCTCCTTATACACCTCAGCTCAATGATATATCAAAAAGGAGGAATTGCATGCTGTTAGATATGGTGCAGTCCATGTTGAGTTTCGCTGACCTACTCGACTCATTCCAGGGGTATTCCCTAGAGACCATAGCTTACCTTCTGAACAGAGTTCCATCAAAGTTGGTAGTGTCTACATCACATGAGATATGGAAAGGAAAGAAGCTCAACCTTAAGGTGGTTAAGATTTAGAGCTGTCCTACCCACGTTAGAAGATACAACCCCGACAAGTTAGAATCAGGGACGAAACAGTGCACATTAGTGGGATACCCTAAGAAGACTTTGGGGTATTATTTTTATCATCTCGAAGACCGAAAGATCTTTGTTGCCAAGAGAGTTGTATTCCTTGAGAAGGAATACATTCTTGGTGGAAATAGTGGCAGTGATATAAAATTGAGCGAGATTGGAGAACCTAACTCAAACACCATTCTAGAGCCCGAGTCTGTTTAGGTACCTAACACATAAATTCCAACTTTACGTAGATCTAGTAGAGTATTTCACCCTCCTGAAAGATATGTGGGACATATCAGTGGAGATGACTCTCAAGATGTTGATCGTTAGACCTACAAGGAGGCTATTATGAGTATAGACTCCAGGAAGTGGCAAGAAACCATGAATTGTGAGATGAATTCTATATACTGTAACAAGGTTTGGAACCTTGTGGATGCACTTGAGGGTATCGTACCCATCGGTTGCAAATGGATCTTCAAGAAGAAGATCGGAAAGGATGGAAAGGTAGAGACTTATAAAGTAAGGCTGGTAGCTAGAGGATATCGTCAAAGAAAAGGAGTTGACTATAATGAAATCTTTTCACTTGTAGTCATGCTTAAGTCCATTAGAATTATTTTGGTCATTATAGCACACTATGACTATAAGATCTAGTAGATGGATATCAAAGTAGCATTCCTCAATGGCAACCTCGATGAGGAGGTGTATATGATATAGCTAGAGTGATTCGTACCCAAATAGAGTCCAGATAAAGTGTGCAAGTTGCTTAGATTCATTTATAGATTGAAGCAAGCTTCTCGCAGTTAGAACATAAGATTTGATGAGATGATCAGATCTTAGGACTTCGTTAAGAACGAAGATGAGCCTTGTGTGTACAGGAAGGTAAATGAGAGTGCTATCACCTTCTTGGTGCTATATGTAGATGACATCCTAATCATTGGAAATGATATAGGAATGCTCTTCACAGTAAAGGCTTGGCTATCTAGAAACTTCTCCATGAAAGACATAGGGGAAGCATCTTATATTTTGGGGATCTGAATCGATAGAGATATATCCAAAAGGATACTTGGCTTGTCCCAATCTAGGTACATAGACTCCATTATCAAAAGGCTTGGCATAGAGAATTCTAAGAGAGGTTTCATATCGATGAGACATGGAATATCACTTTCTAGGAGTATGTCCCCAAAGACTCCTAAAGAAAGGACAGACATGGATAAGATACCTTATGCCTCAGTGATAGATCTATCATATATGCGATGCTCTGTATCAGGCCTGATATAGTATATGCTCTGAGTATCACGAGCAGGTATCAAGCAGATCCAGGTTTAGAACAATGGAAGGCAGTAAAGTGTATCCTTAAGCACTTGAGAAGGACTAAGGATCTTTTATTGGTATATAGAGGAGGTAGCATCTAGGTTGAGGGCTACATAGACTTGAGTTTTCAATCTGATATTGATGATAGCAAGTTAAATTTAGGATATGTTTTCACCCTAAATGGAAGAGTAGTAAGCTAGAAGAGTTCCAAGCAAGATACTATTGCTGATTTGACAGAGGCGAAATACATTATTGCAGTAGAAGCAGCAAAGGAAGGGGTGTTGATGAAGAAGTTCATCAAGGATTTGAGAGTCATACCAAGCAACGTAGCGCTGACTCCTATATATTATGACAGCGACAAGGCGATAACTCTAGCAAAGGAACTTAGGTCTCAACAGAATTATTTTGAGGAGGTTCCATCTGATTAGAGCGATCATGCCACGAAAAGATATAGTAATGAAAAGAACTCCATCCGAAGATAACATTGTAGATCTATTAACGAAGTCGTTGGCTCCAAATTATATTTAAGCGTCACAGGGGTCTGATGGGAATCAAACACATAGGTGATTGACTTTTGGTTAAGTGGGAGATTGCTGGTTATAAGTGCCCTGTAAGTCAATCACATGAGTGATGACACATGTGACACGTTATATGATTTTTTTGCTTATGATTAATATTGGTATATTCTTATATTATATGTTACATATATATTGTGATGTCCTTAGTTCTGTTGGAGATTGTTGGTTACAAGTGCCCTGCAAGTCAATCACGTGAGTGATGACACGTGTGACACGTTATGTGATCTTTTTGCTTATGATTAATATTGGTATATTCTCACATTATCTATTATATATATATTATGATGTCCTTGGTTCTATGCAATGAGAGTTGGATCGTGATGAGATCATGATAATGAGATCGATTCCCCTTTAAACACAAATCATAAATAATCCTGGTCAGAGGTTACTCACGAGGGACATTGAGATAACTGGACAGATCGGTGTACTATATACCTGTCCATATAATGGAGGCAGCTGGTCTCATAGCCACTTGTGTAGAGACACTAAGAATATAGTATAGGTGCTCATTGGAGAATGAGTTCACTAATTGATCTGCTTATATAATGTTGTATAGTTAATAATAACTAATGTCAGATAGTGATTTCATAGTCTTAGTTATGTATCTAGTCCTTAGACTTGAGACACCAATGATGCTTTGTATGAGTACTCATTTCTTTGACGCCAGACTTACATGTTTGAAAAGTTTTAGATCTGGTACAACTAGTTATCGGGATTGGTAGCCAACTTTACGAAAGCAATTGAGTGTCAATAGAGGATCATCAACTCTTAGTATCACGAGAGGAATATCTTATATGTGCTTTCTTAGATAAATCTCTGGCCAAGGTCATTCGGATTGAGAGAGAAAGAGTTCTCCGGGAGAATCCGATTAGAGCGAGGCTATGACGAATTCTGTATGTGACCTGATAATACCGTGTCCAATATACGGTCTCTGGGATATTAGTTGGATGAGGGATTATAGATACATGGTAACTGCGGACAGACAGGTCTGATAGATTTGATCCCATTTGTACCGTCTGAGGACTATGGCATAGTGGCCTAATACATCGATAGTCAATGAGTCGAGTGAATTATTATGGAGATAACAGTTCACTATATCAGAAGGAGTTTTGATGGGAATAACTCACGGCTAGCTTAATATTGGGCCTAGAGGGTCACACACATATGGTGGATGCTTCAGTGAATAGAGGATTGGATGAAGATCCATTTGGCCCATATTCTCATTAGATGAGACCCTATGTTGATGGGCTCCTTGATTAAGACCCAATTAGAGGCCTAAGGAGATTATTGGAAAGAGATCCAATAATGCAAGGGTAGTGGGTAATTGGATGGAGATCCAAAACCCATTAAGGAAGGAGCCTTAGGGTTTTGGTGGCTCTCTATAAATAAGAGGGGAGACTCATGATTGATAAGCTGTAGCTTTAGCCACCACCTCCTATTCTCCTCTCTCCCTCTACGTAAGAGTTGCAAGATCAGACTGGAGGAGTCTCGCTACAGAGATCCATCGTATGGATACCGCTGGAGAGAAAGACACTTGACTTCCTTCATCCTCTTCATCTGGATCTAGAATACAGGGATATACGATCTCCATAGGTAAACTCAATCTCTCATGTATCACGATTTTTTCGATTCTTACGATTTTCTCGCGACCCCGATCTGTTGCATAATGATTTGATCTGCGTGGGAAACCAGTTTTTATTTTGATTTCCACTGCATATGTGTTGCACACGTTGAGGTTTCCCAACACTTATCTCTTTGGACCTTGATTTATGGAATATTATTGAGAATGGATTTAAAAAATCTTCTAAGTTAACGAATGAGATAAATGATTTGGAAAGGAAGAATTTTTCTTTGAATGTAAAGGCTATGAATATCTTGTTTTGTGCTCTTTTTAAGAATGAGTTTAATTATATTTTTGTTTGCAAATCAGCTTTTGATATTTGGCACACACTAGAAATCACACACGAGGGGACTAGTAGAGTAAAAGAATCTAAGATAAATATTTTAGTTCATAACTATGAGTTGTTTCGAATGAAACCAAGTGAGTTAATTGGAGACATGTACACCCGTTTCATGGATGTCGTCAATATCCTAAAAGCACTTGAAAAATATTTTTCAAGTTTTGAATTAATTAGTAAAATTTTGAGATCTTTACCTAAAACTTAGGATCCTAAAGTAAGCACTATTCAAGAGGCCAAAGACTTAAATAACTTGCCTCTTGAAAAATTGATTGACTCTTTTATAACATATAAACTAAATTGTAAAGCTCATGATGAGCTTGATGAACCCCTTCCAAAGAACAGAAAGGATATAGCACTTCAGACAACAAATGACTCCTTGAGTAAAACCTCAAGTGATGAGAACCATAATATTAAACTTTTAGCAAGAAAATTTAAAAAATTATAAAAAGAAACAAAAACTATAAAAACAAAAAAGAACCGAAGAAGGATAATGTCATGTGCTATGAATGCAAAAAACTGGGACATTTCAAAAATAAATATCCTTATTTGAAGAAGAAGCCGACATACAAGAAGAAAGCACTTTCGACCACTTGGGACGATTCAAGAGGTTGCTAACTATGCTCTAATGGCAATCGAAGATGAGGTTAGTGAGTCTTTAAATGTTTCCTTTTCAAAATTATTAAGTATATTTCATGATTTGTTTGATGAGTTTAGAAAACTTAACAAATCTTTTAAGTTGCTTAAGAATGATCATGAAATGTTAGTTAGTAGACTTGACGAAATACATGATTCATTAGTATCACATAACACTTGTTCTAAATGCGAGATACTAGATAGTGTTAAAAAGGAAAATATTATGCTTAAAATAATACTAGAAAAATTTTAAATTAGAAATAAATCCCTAAATATGATCTTTGCCAATAAAGGTCATATTAATAAAAGAAATGACATAGACTTTGTTGGTAACATTAAACAAAAGCTAACCATGTTTGTTAAAAGACCAACCTTAAAGTGTCACCAAAAATCAAGTGTAATTTTTATGGTAAATTAGGACATAAGGTAAACAAATGCTTATGTAGAAAATGTAGTATATATATCAACTTGTATGGGTTCCCAAAGGAACTCTATACAACCACAAATAGTTAGAAAATAAAAATAAAAATCTTTATGAAGGACCCAATATAAAATGGATACCTAAACCAAAAATATCTTTATTGTAGGTTTATTTCTAAACTAAAGCTAGGAGCCCCGAGTAATGTTTTAATGTTTAGATATATAACTTGAGATCTAACACTCTATCAAGCTCACTAGCCTAAATATCAATAATCAAAAATATAAAAAAATAAATTTTTATTATATTTAATCTTAATGATACATGAACCTTGCATACTATAAAGAAATGTTAGTTATCTTGAATAAAAGTCATATGTATGAAAGGAAGATTTTGATGATGATTATTGTATTGACTAGTATTTATGATTTGTGTTTGAATCTAAAAATCATATATGAAATCATTATTCGTCAAAAAAAATTTCTTGATAACATGATATAATCATTCAACATAGAAAAATCATTGGATTTTGTTTGAAAAATATATTATTGTGATGACTTCATTTGAAAATGAGTTTCTCATCATGTTACAATAACCTTGATTTATGATGCATTAGTGAATCTGATGAAAAATCACTAAAATTTTAAAGGAATTTTGATGATCAAAGTCAAGTTAAATGCATTGATTAATCTGAACTATTTATTACATATATACATTATATTAATTAAAGTTAAAATGGAAAAGAAAAAGAAAAATACCTGAACCAGCGGTTGAACCGCTAGTTCAGCGAGTGAACCGCTAGACCTTGCACAGCTGAACCACTAAGTTTGCGGTTCAACCGACCGAGACCCATCATATAAGAAGCCACATAGGGCCAGCAGTGAAACCGACCCTAAATACACTCACCCCTCTCTAAAACCCCTCTCATTCCTTCCTTCTCCTCTAAAACATCAAGGAAGACTCCCTACTCTTCAAAACCAAGGATTTTTGCCTATCTCTAGGAGATCTAACTAATGCTAACTCTCTAAATCTTTTCTCAAGTTATTAAGATTGTTCTTACCATTCTTCTTGCAAAATCTATATAGAATGGCCCCTAGAAGATCCTTAAGGGACAAGGGAAAGAGGAGATTAGAAGAAACCTATGACACCGATATTTTTTATTCTTATGAACATGCTATGAAATTTTCAATCATTGAATTTAGAAGTGTTCATAAGGGAAAATATGTTGATCTAGATGGCCTAGGAAACAAAGAACCAATCTAATGGTTTGCAAATCTAGAAGCCCGACCCATTCTTCAAGTGAATGAACCCATCTACCCAAGATTAGTTAGATTATTCTATAACAACATGCATATAAATGAAAATAAAATAGCCTCTATATATCTTTTGGGACATCACATCGATATTACCAATAATCTAATTTGTAACCTAATAGGCATCCCAAAAAAAAAATGATTGTTATTTTAGGAGACAATGGGATATGGATTCTATAGGTGTAACATACTCTGAAGCTTTAGGAAATATTTTTGGAAATCCTAATCTAGCTATCATACCAAAAAGTTGTGAACATTTCGCTACCCTTTAATACAAAAGTGCTTCATTATATAATAATGAGTATCTTACTTCCAAAATAATTTCATCATGACGAACTAAATCAAATAGAACTATGTACTATGTATTGGATAATGAAGGAGCAAGAAAATTGCTTTGGGTATCTCATAAGGCAGAACATAATTGATCTTGCAAACAAGGACTTGATGCTACTTTATGGTGGATTAATCACTATATTGTTACATTCTCATGACATAGTAATTTCACCAGATAAAGAAATCATTAAAATAGATAGATATTATGTAATCAATAGAAATCTTTTAAGAAGATTTAGGTGTGTTGAAAGACATGATATATGGATTAGATTGTCTAGAAGGACTGAGTCTCCCCCACCTGAACCTGAACTTGAGACACCTATCCTTAAGAGAAGCCCATCTCCTCCTACCAGTCCTCTTGAGGCACCACCCATGATGTAGCCAGGACCTTCTTTTCTGGTCAAGACTATTATGAACCGGATGAGACGAATTGAGCAACGCTAAGATGAATTAATGACTAAGATGGAGCAGATCCAAAGACAGCTCTATGTTTTATCTAGCAATTTTGGACTACCATCATTTGAGTGATTGTATTTAGTAGAACTTAATATTTTATACTAATCACACACTCATGATGTACTCCTTTTTTATTTGCACCCTCTTGTGGCATGAACTTGCTTATTCATAAACTTTTACTACTTAGAAGAATCTTCTAATACTTTATGTTACAAACTTATTGATGTTGAAATTTATTGACACTAAGCATAAATTAGCGAATATTTTTATAAAACCTTTAAATGAAGAATAATTTAATTTTCTTAGAAAAGAGTTTGGAATGCTAAATTATGAAAATATATGAATTACTTGATTTAATGAGAATGAGTTATTTTTTCTTTGTGATAATATTTTTTAAAAAAATTATCTTATTGTTCACATGAAATTATCTTATTATTCCTATAAGATGATTATATTATTATTCACAAAAAGGGAGAAATTTACATAATATTTTGTTAGTTTACAAACTTATTTGCTAGAAATTAAATGAGATGATTTTAAAATGCATGAATAGCTCTTAAACTTTTGAATCTCCTTGAATATCTTGGAACTTTGAGATTATTTTTAAAATTTATCTTTACAAAATTGAGAGCTATGTTTAATGATATTTTATAATTCCTCCCTTATTTTCTTTACTTCTTATTCACGAGAAGAAGAAAATCCTTTAAGACTTATATCATATTTTTAAAAGGGGGAGCAAAAGGGCATATGCCTTAAAATCTTTAGCCCCTCATTTCATCTTTTTGTTGATGACAAAAGGGGAGAAATAGATGTTGATGACTTATGTAATAACTTAAGGGAAAATTTTTAAATGGTTGAAGTTCGTGAAAATCCTTGATAAGTTGATGATTTGAAAATTTAAAAGTAAATTTTTGTTGATATATGACTATCCTTGAAATATAATTTGCTTGAAATATTGATTGACTTAATTTACTTGAATTCAAGAGTATATGATTCTCTTGAATTTAAGTTTTTCTTATTATGTCATGAATTTCGAGAGAGGGGGGGGTGGGAGGTGTTAGGATTAACTCTTGTTATCAATTGACTATCATCATCAAAAAGGGGAAGATTGTTGAATCTCGGTTTTTGATGATAAAATCAATTGATAAGTATTTAATCTAACATGTGTATTAGAGGAAGAATTACAGGTCTAACTATGAGATGAGCAATTGAGTTACGACCAAATGATGGGCCAAGATCAAGCTTGGGCATCAGGCCGAGTTCGGATGATGTAGTGGGACCTTGCCGTGAGTTCGCTAGGAGAATCACGAAGGGATCAAAAAGCTCGCTGGAACCAGAATAAGACCATAGGACTCACTGCAAGAATGATGGAGATTGCTGGATTAAGTGGGAGTTAGGTCTTCTTTAAGCTTGTTGGTCATTAAGAGTTATAATCATTGAGTTATAGTTAGGGTTTGAGTCCTAATTGAGTTAGATTTAGAAGGAATTTAAATCAACTCAATAAGGCAATCGGGTCTACTAAAAGGGTTTGATTGAGCTCAGTTTGAGCTCAATTGGTTGACCAAAGAGTTGTTCAACATCAGATTCAAGTCAAAATTTGAAAAGTGGAGGGAACCATATTTTCGAAGATTTCGATGGGTAAACCATCGGTGATCAATGATTAGACTGCTCGTTCCTTGAAATCAAGGCAGCTATCAACGGTTGTTAATCTGCTTTTAAAGGTGAGTTAGATTTTTGGCTCCAAAAATCTAAAACCACTTAGGGCCTATAAATACCCCAAGTATTTTTATATTTTATACAATAATTTTTTGGATTATATTATGTGAAAAAAATTATGTGTGAATTATAAAAAAAAGGAAAAGGGGTAAGGGAGAGAGCTTAGAGATAAACAATTCTTGAAGTCTCCCTTGTAAGAAAAGTATAAGGGTTTGGTCTTCACCCAAAGAAGATCAGTAGTGGACACTGGTGTGCCTCAAGAAGGAGGGCTTGGGAGTGAACGTAGGCCCATTGGTGCCAAACCACTATAATTGTGAGTGTTTTATTCTTGTTGTATTTACTACTCGCAATCATCGAGTTCTTAATCGCTTTAAACTAAATATCAATTAGACGCTTCCAATTTTTACTTGCTCTTTAAAAAATAAACTTTTAAGTCAAACACTTTCATTACGATATTACTTATCTTTTATTCGAAATTGTTTGTTCTTTCTTGAGTTGCTTTTAAGCAAAAAAACTTCGCATTCTTATAATCACTCACTTGCTTTACTTGAACGAAAAACTTGGGTTTTTTCTATCTTGCTACAAGCAAAAAGTTTTGATTAAAGTGAGAATTTACACTTGCACTAATTCACCCCCCCCCCCCCCCTCTCTTAGTACCAATTGATCCTAATATGTACCTGGCCTAATATCATGCATGCTCTAAATATCACGAGCAAGTATCAGGTAGATCTAGGTATGAAATACTAGAAGGCAGTAAAGTGCATCCTTAAATACTTAAGAAGGACTAAGGATCCTTTATTATTATATGGAGGATGTAGTTTCTAGGTTGAGGGCTACATGGATTCGAGTTTTCAGTCTGATGTCGATGATAGCAAGTCGAACTTAGGGTATATCTTCATCTTAGATAGAGGAGCAATAAGCTAGAAGAGTTTTAAGCAAGATATTACTATTGACTTGACCATAGAGGTAGAGTACATTATTGTGGTAGAAGCAGCAAAGGAGGAAATCTAAATAAAAAAATTCATCATAGATTTGGGAGTCATTCCTTACAGTGAGGAGCTGATTCCAATACATTGCAATAATAATCGGGCGATTGATCAAGCGAAGAGATGTAGCAATAGAAAGAGTTTTATCTA
Organism: Ensete glaucum; assembly: GCA_021527575.1. Lineage (NCBI taxonomy): Eukaryota > Viridiplantae > Streptophyta > Magnoliopsida > Zingiberales > Musaceae > Ensete > Ensete glaucum. The sequence goes on from CM038558.1 coordinate 21,677,646, forward strand.
AAGATAACATCACAAATCCATTGATAAAGTCATTACCTCATATTATATTTGAGCATCGCAAGGGTCTGATGGGGTTCAGATATGCAGGTGATTAGCTTTAGGTCAAGTGGGAGATTATTGGTTATAAGTGTACTACAAGCTAATCACATGAGTGATGACAAGTGTGATACGTTGCACGATCTTTTTATATTTTTTGACTATATATATATCTTTGGATCTATACAATAGGAATCAGATCATGAAGAGATCATGATAATGAGATCGGTTCATCTTTAAACATAAATCCTAAATATTCCCGATCATAGATTACTCGAGAGGGACATCAAGATAATTAGATAGATCGGTGTACTATATTTTCGTCCAAGTGATGAAGGCGATTGGCCTCATAGTCACTCATATGGGGACACTAAGAGTATAATATAGGTGCTTATTGGAGAATGAGTTCACTAATTGATCCGCTTACTAAATACTGAAAGGTTAATGATACCTGATATAAGATAGTAATTTTGTAGTCTCAGTTGTGTGTCTAGATCTTAGACTTGAGACACCAAGGATGTCTTGTTTTAGTACTCCTTGCTTTGATGCCAGACTTACAAATACGATAGTTTCATATCTAGTATAGCTGGTTATCGAGATTGGTAGCCAACTTTAAAAGGCAATTAAGTGTCAATAGAGGATCATCTACTCTCAGTATCATGAGAGGAATATCATGTGTTCTATCGCTCAGGCAAATCCTTAGCCAGGGTCATTCAGATTGAAAGAGAATGAGTTCTTTGGGATAATCCAATTAGAGTGAGACTTGGATGAATTTTGTATGAGGCCTGATAGTACTATGCCCAATATACAATCTTTAAGATATTAGATGGATGAGAGATTATAGATATATGGTAACTGAAGACAAATAGATCCAATGGATTAGATCTCCTTATACTTTCTGGGGAATATGACATAGTGGCCTAATGCATTCGTAGTCGATGAGTTGAGTGAATTGTTATAGAATAACAATTCACTGAGTTAGAAGGAGTTCTAACAAGTGCAACTAATGGCTAACTCAGTATAGCGCCTAGAGGGTCACACACATATGGTGGATATTGTAGCGAGTAGAATATGAGTTATCTAATAAGCCCTTGTTTCATTGGATGAGACCCAATAGTAATGGATTTATTCTATAAGGCCTAATTGGAGACAAATTGAGATTATTGGATAGAGATCCAATACCCACTAAGACACGATCCATTAAAGTTTAAGAGGCTCTCAATAAATAAGAGGTAAGGGTGGCCAAGTAAGATGATAGGCTGTATCTTTAGTTGCCCCCTCCTATTCTCCTCTCTCCCATCTCTTCTCAGCCAACCACCCCACTCCCTACCGCATGAGGACAGTGAAGAAGAAAGGAGTTCTTCTTCCACATTTGCTGCAAGGTGGTGCACAAAAGCTGCAAAGAATGTGCGCAAAAACTATGAGTTTTACCCTACGATTGAAGGAGCATCGCTGCATCGATCTATCGTATGGATACTGCTAGAGAGGAGAAAATCTAACCTCTTTATCCTCTCCTATTAGATCTAAAAATTTTAAGAATATACGATCTTCCTAAGTGACACATCTTATACGATTCATTGTTTTTCGATTTTATGGGTTTTTACTCACCAATCATCGCATGACGACATGATAAACATGAAAAATCTTTTGTTTTATTTTTTCTACTACGCACGTAATACTCTCAAGGCTTCCCAACACTCAGGTCACCGATGACATCTATATATCATAGGCAAGACCTCAAATCATGAGATAAGTGAGCCTCAAGGGACTTGACCAACTCAACCTATGTCGGGATTCGATTTCTCCCTATAATGATATAAAGCCATGTGAGTCAATCTAAATGCCTCATGACTTCATATTATCATAGGAGGGGGTTTTGGTTCGATTTTCTAATATGTCATGTCATACACATACATATTTAATATATATCTACATCACAAATAAATAAATAAATATATATATATGTGTATATATATATATATATATGTATATCTATTACAACATAATTAAAAGCATGCAGACCCGATAATAAATGAGAAAATTAGAGGCTCACATCACATCACATCACATCACATAGTCCATAATCATCCATCCACATTATATATCACATATACACATTATCATGTAGAACTACTAGATAAATAATAATTAACTAAACTATTTAATTAATTATATTATTAGAATTTTTAGGATACCCTACCATAAGGTGCCCCACATGACAAGAAAGAGACTCCTGTGTAGCTATGAAACCCTAACTTCTATGGGCAACCCTACGGCCAGGAGACCCTGGCCATAGGGTAGCCAGGAAACCCTGGCAACCAAGGTGTTCCTTACAGGAAACAACCTTAGCTGCAATCTACCATAGGCGGCCAGTAAACCCTGGACACTAAGCTACCCCTTATGGCCAGGAGTCCCTAACCGCAGGGTTACCTCCTTGAACCGTTATCACGAACGGTCGTCGCTCAACCACAATGTCTTTGCTCCTTGAACCGTTCGTCACTTTTTCTTACTTGTACATATGTTTGGTAGCTTGTTTTGCCTTGAGTTTATGTGTTTTTACCTAAGAAATATGAGCGAAAGTAGTGTAGAAGGCTGCAGAATGATTGCTCGCTGCGTAGGGCCAAAACAGCCCTATTTTTGGGTCTTTTTCATGTGCCGCGGCAACCTTTCTGAGTGGTGTAAAATGTCAGTCATTTCAGCACCTTGGAACCCCCCGGGTGGCATCGGGCTGGATGGGTTCCGAGTATATGTCGGGTGTAGGCGTTCATCAGCAATTGAACTTATCTTGCGTCTGATACCTTAGGAACCGTCATTTGTGGACATGCGACCGTTCCTACAACCCTCCAAAGTCCTATTTCACTCTCTTTCTCTCTTTTCTTTGCTGCACTCAAGGTGTTCGACAAATTGCTTGTATAGCTTTCCGCTTTGCGAGACGCCGGGATGTGTCCGTCGCTCGCTTCTAAGCTAATCAACTTCCTCTTTGTAGGTCCTACGGGACCTTAAGAGGTTGTAAGAGGGCTGACCCTTTGTGGACAGATAACGCATTGGGCGTTTCATGACTTAGGCAATCCCAGCTAAGTTCGGAACAGTGGGCAAGGTTGCTCCATAACTTAGGCAATTTCAGCTAAGTCTTCAGGAGTGTCGCGAGGGTGTCGCACGGCTTAGGCAAATTCAGCTAAGTCCGTGATAGTGTGGTATCAGAGCAGGCAAGTAATTCATACGAACAACGAAGAAGATTTGCAATCTCGCCATGGTGAAACATCATGGTGAATCGAGCAAGATGGGGCAAGCCGGACCATTGCTCCAAGCAGTCACAGGTGGGCTGCAAGTGTAAACTCGCTCGCAAACTGTGGGAGCCGCTCATGAGGAGCTTCACAGTGAACAAGATGAGTGTGAAGTTGGGTATTCTCCACGAGGGGAGGAGGCGCCATCTAGAGCGCCAACTTGGAAAAAGAGCCACAAGGAGAGAATTATAACGATGGAGATACGCCTTGATGTTCTTGAAGCGAGCGTGGAGGAACTCTACCAAAGCCAGTGAAGGCTACTTAGGGTAGAGAGCTCGCTAGAAGAAGCTGAATCTCGGATCGAGAAAGTTAAATCCCTGATTGATCAACAGACAAAGGACACCAAAGATTCTGTACGACATCTACATGAAGTTGTGGAGGAACTCACGGCTAAGGTGATGGTGTTAACAATGACTCTTGATGCGGAGAGAACAACACCTGCACTACGCCACCACAAAACTTTAGGGTACTAGAGCCACAGTGCTACGGAGGTGCTAGGGATGCCAAAGAGCTTAAAAATTTCTTGTTCGACATGGAATAGTATTTTCGTGTTACAAGGCTCGATTCTGAAGAAACCAAAGTTGTTATAGTAACAATGTATATGAATGGGGATGTAAACCTTTGGTGACGATCCCGTTGGAAAGAGATCTAGCAAGGCCGATGTCAAGTGGATACATGGGGAGACTTGAAGCAAGAGTTGAGAACTCAGTTCTTGCCCGAGAATACATAGTTTGTCGCAAGAAGGAAACTGAGACAACTCCTCCAAAGTACAACAATCCAAGACTATGTGAAACAATTTTCAGCACTGATGCTGGATATACAGGACATGTCTGAGAAAGACAAGTTATTCAGTTTTCTCGATTGCTTGAAGCCATGGGCACAACAAGAACTACATCGAAGGAATGTCACTGACGTAGTCGAGGTAATTGCAGCCGTGGAAAGGCTAACTGACTTTGTTTCTTCACAGGATTTGAGAAAGAAGAAACAATATTCAGGAAATCACCCATCTAAATACTCTCGAGCGAAGGAGTCTAGGGGCGAGCAAAAGAAGAAGAATTTTCACAAGGGACCGGGCTCAAGAGGTAGAGTCCCAAAGCCTATTGGATGCTTCTTGTTTGGAGGACCGCACATGGTGAGGGAATGCCCACAAAATAGGCACTCAATGCTTTAACGGCATCAATTCTACCATGTAAGTCAGACAAGGACAAAGCTATCGCCCTTAGTTCGAACAATTCTAACTCCAGTGGCGACAATGAGGCACCGCAAGGACCCAGGATGGGAGCAATGTGTTTATTGAATGCGTTGTGGGGTCAAGTGGGGGATAATACAAAGGCAAAGCCACTGAAGGCAGGAAGCAGCGAGTTGATGTATGTGGACATCAAGCTTAATGGCCAAACAACCCGTGCAATAGTGGACACGGGCGCGACCCACAATTTTATTGTCGATCGCGAAGCTAAGCGACTGGGATTAATCTTAGATAAGAGCCCAAGTCGCATGAAGGCGGTGAACTCGGAAGCCAAGCAGATCTCCGGACAAGCAAAAGGGGTCCCCATCAAGATCGGGACATGGGGCAGGAGCACAGGCTTGATGGCGGTGCCATTGGATAACTTCTAAGTGATTCTCGGAATAGAGTTTATGCAAGCAGCAAAGTTGGTGCTAGTACCATTCCTGAACTTCTTGTGTCTAATGGGAGGTGATGATCCCTGTATGGTTCTAGTTTCTCAAGGAGGAACCAAGGACCTACAACAAATATCGACTTTACAATTGAAGAAAGGGGTGCGAAAAGGTGAATCAACCTTTGTAGCTGCTATGAAGCTAGAGACACTTGACGGGGAGGCCATTCAGGAACCTGCTGTTGTGGCGAACATCCTGAAGGAGTTCTTAGATGTGATGCCAATAGAGTCGCCGAGAACTCTACCACCACGCAGAGGCGTGGATCATCGGATTGAGCTGGAGCCGGGAGTTAAGCCTCCAGCGAGACCACCATACTGCATGGCCCCTCTAGAGTTGGCAGAATTGAGGAAGCAGTTAGATGAACTGCTAAGCGATGGTCTCATCCGCAGTTCTAAAGCACCTTTCGGAGCTCCAATCCTCTTTCAGAAGAAACAAGATGGGAGCCTCCAATATGCATTGATTATCGAGCCCTCAACAAGATGACGGTGAAGAATAAGTACCCTATCCTGCTCAAAGCGGACTTATTCGATTAATTGGGCAAGGCAAAGTAATTCTCCAAACTCGACCATCGGTCAGGGTATTGGCAGGTGCGCATTGTAGAAGGTGATGAGGCGAAGACTACTTGTGTGACCAGGTATGGAGCATTCGAGTTCTTGGTGATGCCTTTCGGCTTAACCAATACTCCAGCCACATTCTGCACTCTCATGAACCAGCTGTTCAAGGAGTATCTGGACAAGTTTATGGTCCTCTACTTAGATGATATCGTCATCTATACCAAACACTTGAGGAGCATGTTAGACACCTCCGAACAATTTTCAAAGTTCTCAGGGAGAACACTTTGTTCGTGAAGAAGGAAAAGTGTTACTTCGCCCAAACGGAGATTTTATTCTTGGGGCATCGAATTGGGAATGGGTCTATTTGAATGGACAAGGCTAAGGTGCAAGCTGTGGCGGACTAGCAAACACCAAAGAAGGCGCCAGATTTGAGATCCTTCCTTGGGTTCGTCAACTATTATTGGTGCTTCATAGTTGGATATTCGAAGCACGCAGCTCCGTTGATGGAGTTGCTAAAGAAGGAGCAGTCCTGGAGATGGTCGGACAAATGTGAGGTGGCATTTTAAGACCTGAAGACTGCTATGTTAGAAGAACCTGTACTCAGATTGACGGACTATGAAAAGTCTTTTGAAGTCCATACAGATACTTCTGACTTTGCTATTGGAGGAGTTCTTATGCAAGAGGGTCATCCAGTGGCCTACAAGAGTCACAAGCTTAATGAGACCGAGCGGTGATATCCTGTGCATGAGAAGGAGATGACAACGGTGGTCCACTATCTACGAGTGTGGCGATACTACCTTCTGGAAGCACCATTTATGCTAGGGACAGACAATGTCACATTGAGATACTTCCAAACTCAAAAGAAACTCTCCCCAAAGTAAGCACGATGGCAGGACTTCTTGGCTGAGTTCGACATGGTGATGGAGTACAAGCCCGGAAAAGCAAATGTCGTGGCCGATGCATTAAGTTGGAAAGTGGAGCTAGTGAATGCTATACAGTTGGAGGGGGGAGGCCAAGTAAGTCAATTGTGCTCCAACTTTCTTTCCAGGATTAGGGATGGACTGTACCGAGATCCTCAGGCAGTGACTCTGATTCATCTCATCAAAGAGGGTAAGGTACAACGATTTAGGGTCTAGGAGGGACTCATCTATACCAAGGGCAACATAGTTTATATTCCATGAGTGGATAACTTGAGCTGTGAACCCTTGAAAGAGTGTCACGATTCCCTTTGGGCTGGATATCCGGGTATCCACCGAACGATGGCTCTCATGGAGAGGGCCTTCTATTGGCCGAAGATGGGGATAGATGTGGAGGAATATGTTCGAACATGCCTTACTTGTCAATAGGACAAGATAGAGCAGCAGAAGCTAGTGGGACTTTTGGAGCCGCTGCCCGTACCAGAAAGGCCATGGGAGAGCATTTCCTTGGACTTCATATCAAGCTTGCCCGTAGTAAGGAGACTTGGATCGATACTCGTGGTAGTTGATCGATTTTCGAAGTATGCAACATTCATTGCTGCACCCCTACATTGCTCAGCAGACGAGGCAGCTAAGTTGATGATGAAGAATGTCGTTAAGTATTAGGGAGTCCCACACAACATCATTAGTGATCGAGATTCTCGGTTCTTGGGACGATTCTGGACCGAGTTGTTCAAGTTGTTGGGTCTAAATTATACTTCTGCACAAGCCTCCACCCTCAAACGGATGGCCAAACAGAAAGAATTAACTCTCTCTTGGAGTAATATCTTCGGCACTACATGAGTGCCAACCAACGAGATTGGGTGAAGCTATTGGACATAGCCCAATTCTCCTATAACTTGCAGCGGAGCTCTGCATCCAACAAGAGCCCATTTGAGATTATTACGGGACAACAACCATCAACTCCTCACACCTTGGTTATTGGTTATACAGGGAGTAGCCCATCAGCCTATCACTTAGCGAAGGAATGGCATCGCAATGCAGATATTGCGCGAGCTTACTTGGAGAAGGCGGCCAAAAAGATGAAGAAGTGGGCAGATTTGGGAAGGCGACCACAAGAATTTAAAGTTGGTGACATGGTGTTGGTGAAGCTCCAACCAGCATCACTCCAGTTCTTTAAACATAAAGTGCACAAAGGATTGGTACACAAATATCAAGGGTATTTCCCAATCATCAGCAGAGTAGGCAATGTCTCATACAAGTTGCAACTGCCAGCATGGTTCAGAATTCACAACGTCTTCCATGCGAGCAACTGGAAAGCCTACCACTCAGATCCGCAAGATGATTCTTGAAATGTTCCAACTCGACTACCCCCCACCAGAGCCTCTTATGAGAAGCGAGTTGAAACTATTCTAGCGGATCGTAAAATAAAGCTACCCAATGGAGCACAGCAAATAGAGTACTTGGTGAAGTGGCAAAAGCTTCCTCAAACAGAAGCCAGTTGGGAGCCAGAAGACTCCTTGCGACATGAAGAAGCTCGCGTCAAAGCCTACCAACAAGCATCGACGAGGGCGTTGACAGTTTAAGTAGGGGAGAATGTCATGAACGATCGTCGCTCCACCGCAATGCCTTTGCTCCTTGAACCATTCATCACTTTTTCTTGCTTGTACATATGTTTGGTAGCTTGTTTTGCCTTAAGTTTATGTGTTTTTACCTAAGAAATGTGAGCGAAAGTAGTGTAGAAGGCTACAGAATGATCGCTCACTGCGTGGTGTCATGAACGGTCGTCGCTCAACCGCAATGCCTTTGCTTCTTGAATCGTTTGTCACTTTTTCTTACTTGTACATATGTTTGGCAGCTTGTTTTGCCTTGAGTTTATGTATTTTTACCTAAAAAATATGAGCGAAAGTAGTGTAGAAGGCTGCAGAATGATCGCTCGCTGCGTGGAGCCAAAACAGCCCAAAACAGCCCTATTTTTGGGTCTTTTTTGTGTGCTGCAGCAACCTTTCTGAGTGGTGTGAAATGTCAGCCATTTCAGCACCTTGGAACCCCCCGGGTGGCACCGGGCTGGATGGGGTTCCGGGTATATGTCGTGAGCGTTCATCGAATTGAACTTGCGTCTGATACCTTGGGAACCATCGTTTGTGGACTTGCGACGGTTCCTACAACCCTCCAAAGTCCTATTTCGCTCTCTTTCTCTCTTTTCTTTACTGCACTCTAGGTGTTCGACATATTGCTAGTATAGCTTTTCGCTTTACGAGACATCGAGACATGTCCGTCGCTCGCCTCTAAGCTAATCAACTTCTTCTTTGCAGGTCCTATAGGACCTTAAGAGGTTATAGGAGGGCTGACCCATTGCGGATAGATAGCGCGTTAGGCGTTTCATGACTTAGGCAATCCCAGCTAACTCCGGAATAGTGGGCAAGGTTGCTCCACGACTTATGCAATTTCAGCTAAGTCTTCGGGAGTGCCGCGAGGGTGCCGCACGGCTTAGGCAAATTCAGCTAAGTCTGTGACAGTGTGGTATCAGAGCAGGCAAGTAATTCATACGAATAGCGAAGAAGATTCGTAATCTCACCATGGTGAAACATCGTGGTGAATCGAGCAAGATGGGGCAAGCCGGACCCTTGCTCCAAGCAGTCGTAGGTGGGCTGTAAGTGCAAACTCGCTCACAAACTGTGGGAGCTACTCATGAGGAGCCTTACAGTGAACAAGACGAGCGTGAAGTTGGGTATTCTCCATGAGGGGAGGAGGCGCCATCTAGAGCGCCAACCGGGACAAAGAGCCACAAGGAGAGAATTATCGTGGTGGAGACCCACCTTGATGTTCTTGAAGTGAGCATGGAGGAACTCTACCAAGGCCAGCGAAGGCTACTTAGGGTAGAGAGCTGGCTATAAGAAGCTGAATCTCGGATCGAGAAAGATGAATCTCTGATGGATCAACTGACAGAGGACACCAAAGATTCTGTACGACACCTACATGAAGTTGTGGTGGAACTCACGGCTAAGGTGATGGTGTTAACAAGGACTCTTGATGCAGGAGGGAACAACACCCGCACTGCGCCACCACAAAACTTCAGGTCGGGCGGACGTACTAGAGCTTGAAAATTTCTTGTTCGACATGGAACAGTATTTCTGTGCTACAAGGCTCGATTCTGAAGAAACCAAAGTTGCTATAGCAACAATGTATCTGAATAGGGATGCAAAACTTTGGTGGCGAACCCGTTGGGAAGAGATCCAGCAAGGTCGATGTCAAGTGGATACAAGGGGAGACTTGAAGCAAGAGTTGAGAACTCAGTTCTTGCCCGAGAATATAGAGTTTGTCGTAAGAAGAAAACTGAGACAACTTCACCAAAGTACAACAATCCGAGACTATGTGAAACAATTTTCAGCACTGATGCTGGATATATGGGACATGTTTGAGAAAGACAAGCTATTTAGCTTCCTCGATGGCTTGAAGCCATGGGCACAATAAGAAATACATCGAAGGAATGTCACCGACGTAGCAATTGCATGGAAGGCTAACTGACTTTGTTTCTTCGGAGGATTTGAGAAAGAAGAAACAATCTTCGGGAAATCGCCCATCTAAATACTCTCAAGCGAAAGAGTCTGGGGGCGAGCAAAAGAAGAAGAATTTCCACAAGGGACCGGGCTCAAGAGGTAGAGCCCCGAAGCCTACTGGATACTTCTTGTGTGGAGGACCGCACATGGTGAGGGAGTGCCCACAAAAACAGTCACCCAATACTTTGACGGCATCGATTCTACCTCGTAAGTCAGACAAGGGCAAAGCTATCACCCTTAATTCGAGCAGTTCTGACTCCAATAGCGATAGTGAGGCGTCGCAAGGACCCAGGATGGGAGCAATGCGTTTGTTAAATGCGTTACAGGATCAAGTGGGGGAGAATACAAAGGCAAAGCCACCGAAGGTAGGAAGAAGCAAGTTGATGTATGTGGACATCAAGCTTAATGGCCAAACAACCTGTGCAATGGTGGACATGGGCGTGACCCGCAATTTTATTGTCGATCGCGAAGCTAAGCGACTGGGACTAATCTTGGAGAAGAGCCCAAGTCGTATGAAGGTGGTGAACTCGAAGGCCAAGCGGATCTCTGGACAAGCAAAGGGGGTCCCCATCAAGATCGGGACATGGAGCGGGAGCACAGACTTGATGGCGGTGCCATTGGACGACTTCCAAGTGATTCTTGGAATGGAGTTTATGCATGCAGCAAAGTTAGTGCCAATACCATTCCTGAACTTCTGGTGTCTAATGGGAGGCGATGATCCCTATATGGTTCCAGTTTCTCGAGGAGGAACCAAGGACCTATAACAAATGTCGGCTTTACAATTGAAGAAAGGGGTGGGAAAAGGTGAATTAACCTTTGTAGCTGATATGAAGCTAGAGACACTTGACGAGAAGGCCATTCAGGAACCTGCTGTTGTGGTGAACATCCTGAAGGAGTTCTCAGATGTGATGCCAATAGAGTTGCCGAGAACTCTACCACCACGCAGAGGCGTGGATCATCGGATTGAGCTGGAGCCGGAAGTTAAGCCTCCAGCGAGACCACCATACCACATGGCCCCTCCAAAGTTGCAGAACTGAGGAAGCAGTTAGATGAACTACTAAGTGGTGGTCTCATCTGCAGTTCCAAAACACCTTTCGGAGCTCCAGTCCTCTTTCAGAAGAAACAAGATGGGAGCCTCCGATTATGCATTGATTATCGAGCCCTTAACAAGATGACGATGAAGAACAAGTACCCTATCTCGCTCATCATGGACTTGTTCAATCAATTGGGCAAGGCAAAGTACTTATCCAAAGTCGACCTTCGGTCAGGGTATTGGCAGGTGCGCATTGCAGAAGGTGATGAGGCGAAGACTACCTGTGTGACCAGGTATAGAGCATTCGAGTGTTTGGTGATGCCTTTCGGCTTAACCAACGCTCCGGCCATATTCTGCACTCTCATAAACTAGCTGTTCAAGGAGTATCTGGACAAGTTTGTGGTTGTCTACTTAGACGATATCGTCGTCTATAGCCAAACACTTGAGGAGCATGTTAGACACCTTCAAACAATTTTCAAAGTTCTTAGGGAGAACACTTTATTCGTGAAGAGGGAAAAATGCTACTTCGCCCAAACGGAGATTCAACTGTGGTGCAAGGTGCAAGCTAAGGTGCAAGCTGTGGTGGACTGGCGAACACCAAAGAAGGTGCCAGAGTTGAGATCCTTCCTTGAGTTCGTCAACTATTATCGGCACTTCATAGTTGGATATTCGAAGCGCGCAGCTCCATTAATGGAGTTGCTAAAAAAGGAGCAGTCCTGGAGATGGTCGGACAAATGTGAGGCGACATTTCGAGACCTGAAGACTACTGCGTTAGAAGAACCTGTACTCAGATTGTCGGATTATGAAAAGCCTTTTGAAGTCCATACCGATTCTTCTGACTTTGCTATTGGAAGACTTCTTATGCAAGAGGGTCATCCAGTGGCCAACTCGAGTTGCAAGCTCAACGAGACCGAGCGACGATATCCTGTATATGAGAAGGAGATGACAGCGGTGGTCCACTATCTACGAGTGTGGCGACACTACCTTTTGGGAGCACCATTTGTGCTAAGGACAGATAATGTCACATTGAGTTACTTCCAAAATCAAAAGAAACTCTCCCTAAAGCAAGCACGATGGCAGGACTTCTTGGCTAAGTTCGACATGGTGATGGAGTACAAACCCGGAAAAGCAAATGTCGTGGTCGATGTATTGAGTTGGAAGTGGAGCTAGTGAATGCTATACAGTTGGAGGGCGGAGGCCAAGCAAGTCAATTGCGCTCCAACTTTCCTTCCAGGATCAGGAATGGACTGTATCGAGATCCTCATGCAGTGACTCTAATTCAACTTATCAAAGAGGGCAAGGCATGACGATTTTGGGTCCAGGAGGGACTCATCTACACCAAGGGAAACAGAGTTTATGTCCCACGAGTGGATAACTTGAGGCGTGAACTCTTGAAAGAGTGTCATGATTCCCTTTGGGCTGGACATCCGGGTATCCACCGAATGATGGCTCTCGTGGAGAGGGCCTTCTATTGGCCGAAGATGAGGATAGATGTGGAGGAATATGTTCGAACATGCCTTACTTGTCAACAGGATAAGATAGAGCAACAGAAGCCAGTGGGACTTTTGGAGCCGCTGCCCATACCAGAAAGGCCATGGGAGAGCATTTCTTTGGACTTCATATCAAGCTTGCCCGTAGTAGGGGGACTTGGATCCATACTCGTGGTAGTTGACCGATTTTTGAAGTATGGAACATTCATTGCTACACCCCTACATTGCTCAGCGGAGGAGGCGGCTAAGTTGATGATGCAGAATGTGGTTAAGTATTAGGGAGTCCCACACAACATCATTAGTGATCGAGATTCTCGGTTCTTAGGACGATTCTGGACTAAGTTATTCAAGTTGTTGGGGTCTAAATTATACTTCTCCACAAGCCTCCACCCGCAAACGGATGGCCAAACAGAGAGAATTAACTCGCTCTTGGAGCAATATCTTCGGCACTACGTGAGTGCCAACCAACGAGATTGGGTGAAGCTGTTGGACATAGCCCAATTCTTTTATAACTTACAACGGAGCTCTGCATCCAACAAGAGCCCATTTGAGATTACTACGGGACAACAGCCATCAACTCCTCACACCCTAGTTATTGGTTATACAGGGAGTAGCCCATCAGCCTATCACTTTGTAAAGGAATGGTATCGCAATGCAGATATTGCGCAAGCTTACTTGGAGAAGGCGGCCAAAAAGATGAAGAAGTGGGCAGACTTGGGAAGGCGACCACAATAATTTAAAGTTGGTGACATGGTTTTGGTGGAGCTCCAACCAGCATCACTCCAGTTCTTTAGACACAAAGTGCACAAAGGATTAGTATGCAAGTATGAGGGGTCTTTCCCAATCATCAGCAGAGTAGGCAATGTCTCATACAAGTTGCAACTGCCAGCATTGTTCAGAATTCACAACGTCTACCATGCGAGCAACTTGAAAGCCTACCACTCCGATCCGTGAGATGATTCTCAAAATGTTCCAACTCGACTACCCCCCACTAGAGCCTCTTACGAGAAGCGAGTTGAAACTATTCTAGCAGATCATAAGATAAAGCTACCCAATGGAGCGCAGCAAATAGAGTACTTGGTGAAGTGGCAAAAGCTTCCTCAAGTAGAAGCCAGTTAGGAGTCAGAAGACGCCCTGCGACATGAAGAAGCTCACGTCAAAGCCTACCAACAAGCGTCGACGAGCGCATCGACAGTTTAAGTGGGGGAGAATATCACAAACGGTCGTCGCTCAATCGCAATGCCTTTGCTCCTTGAACCATTCGTCACTTTTTCTTGCTTGTACATATGTTTGGCAGCTTGTTTTGTCTTGAGTTTATGTGTTTTTACCTAAGAAATGTGAGCAAAAGTAGTGTAGAAGGCTGCAGAATGATCGCTTGCTGAGCCAAAACAGCCCAAAATAGCCCTATTTTTGGGTCTTTTTCATGTGCTGCAGCAACCTTTCTGAGCGGTGCGAAATGTCAACCATTTCAGTACCTTGGAACCCCCCGGGTGGCATCGGGCTGGATGGGGTTCCGAGTATATGTCAGGCGTAGGCGTTCATCAACAATTAAACTTCTCTTGCGTCCGATACCTTGGGAACCATCGTTTGTGGACTTGCGACCGTTCCTACAACCCTCCAAAGTCCTATTTCGCTCTCTTTCCCTCTTTTCTTTACTGCACTCAAGGTGTTCGATAAATTGCTTGTATAGCTTTCCGCTTTACAAGAGGCCGGGACATGTCCGTCGCTCGCCTCTAAGCTAATCAACTTCTTCTTTGCAGGTCCTACGGGACCTTAAGAGGTTGTAAGAGGGCTGACCCTTTGCGGGCAGATAACGCGTTGGGCGTTTCATGACTTAGGCAATCCCAGCTAAGTCCGAAATAGTGGGCAAGGTTGCTCCACGACTTGAGCAATTTCAGCTAAGTCTTCGGGAGTGCCGCGAGGGTGCCGCACGGCTTAGGCAAATTCAGCTAAGTCCGTGATAGCTGGGCCAAAATAGCCCTATTTTTGGGTCTTTTTCGTGTGCTGCAGCAACCTTTCTGAGTGGTGCAAAATGTCAGCCATTTCAGCACCTTGGAACCCCCCGGGTGGCACCAGGCTGGATGGGGTTTCGGGTATATGTCGGGCGTAGGCGTTCATCAGCAATTGGACTTATCTTGCATCTGATACCTTGGGAACCATCGTTTGTGGACTTGCGACGATTCCTATAACCCTCCAAAGTCCTATTTCGCTCTCTTTCTCTCTTTTCTTTGATGCACTCAAGGTGTTCGACAAATTGCTTGTATAGCTTTCTGCTTTGCGAGACGTCGGGACATGTCTGTCACTCGCTTCTAAGCTAATTAACTTCTTCTTTACAGGTCCTATGGGACCTTAAGAGATTGTAAGAGGGCTGACCCTTTGCGGACAGATAACGCGTTGGGCGTTTCATGACTTAGGCAATCCTAGCTAAGTCTGAAATAGTATACATGGTTGCTCCATGACTTAGGCAATTTCAGCTAAGTCTTCAGGAGTGCCGCGAGGGTGCCACACGGCTTAGGCAAATTCAGCTAAGTCCTTGACATTGTGGCCAGGAGTCCCTAACCGTAGGGTTACCTCCTACGGTTTGGAAACCTTAGCCGCCAAGGGTTCCCATGTAGCCAAGACTCCTTGGTCACATGGTGTGCTCAACCATGGCTAAGAGCAGCACATTTTCCTCTTAGCTATGGTGGTCTTTGGTTAGGCTGTGAGCACCAAAACATGCTCTCGACTAAGGCTGCAAGTATCCTTCAGCCAATCTATAGGGCAGTAACAATTGCTGTCCTTTCTCCTACATTTTGCATCAATAATTTTGATGCCAAAACATCAATCTAAAGAACCTTTCAATGCTGAGAATAAGTGTTGTTCATATCTGAAAACTGCTGGTTACAGGTGTCCTGCATGATCTTTTTGCTTAAGATTATTATTGGTATATTCTCGCATTATATTATCTATAGCATATGTATTGTGATATCCTTGGTTCTGTGCAATGGGAATCAGATCGTGATGAGATCACGATAATGAGATTGATTCACCTTTAAACACAGATCCTAAATAATCTCGGTCGTAGGTTACTCGAGATGGACATCGAGATAATAAGACAGATCAGTGTACTATATACCCATCCATATAATAGAATCGACTGGTCTCATAGCCACTTGTGTGGAGATACTAAGGATATAGTACAAGTGCTCATTGGAGAATGAGTTCACTAATTGATCTGCTTATAGAATATTGTATGGTTGATGATATCTAATTTCAGACAATGATTCCACAATCCTAGTTGTGTATCTGGCCCTTTGACTTGAGACACCAAGGATGCCTTATATGAGTACTCCGTTCTTTGACGCTAGACTTACAGGCTTGGAAAGTTTCAAATCTAGTATAGCTGGTTATCGGGATTGGTAGCCAACCTTATGAAGGCAATTGACTATCAATAGAGGATCATCCACTCTCTCTATCATAAGAAGAATATTCTATATGTGCTTACTCAGACAAATCGCTAGCCAGGGTCATTCGGATTGAGAGAGAAAGAGTTCTTCGATAGAATTTGATTAGAGGAAGACAAACTAATTCTATATGTGACCTGACAGTACCATGTCCAATATATGGTCTCTGGGATATTAGTTGGATAAGGGATTATAGATACACAGTAACTGTAGATATACAGGTCCGACGGATTTGATCCCCCTATACTGTTTGGGAACTATAGCATAGTGGTCTAGTACATCCATAGTCGATGAGTCGAGTGAATTATTACGGAGATAATAATTCACTATATCAGAAGGAGTTATGATGAGAGCGACTTATGGCCAGCTCGGTAGCAGGCCTAGAGGGTCACACACATATGGTGGATGCTTTAATAAATAGAGGATTGGATGGAGATCCAATTAGCCTATATTCTTATTAGATGAGACCCTATGTTAATGGGCTCCTTGCTTAAGGGCTAATTATTGGCCTAAGGAGATTATTAGATAGAGATCTAATAATACAAGGTTAGTGGGTAATTGGATAAAGATCCAATACCCACTAAGGCAAGAGCCCTAGGGTTTTAGTAGCTCTCTATAAATAAGAGCAAAGACTCATAGTTGATAAGCTGCAGCTCTAGCCTCCCCCTCCTATTCTCCTCCCTCCCTTTGTGCAAGAGTTGTGAGATCATATTGGAGGAGTATCGCTGTAGAGATTCATCATGTGGATACCGCTAGAGAGGAGGTCGTTTGACCTCCTTCATCCTTTCCATCCGGATCTAGAAATACAGGGATATATGATCTTCTTAGGTAATCAATCTATCACATGACATGGTTTTATCGATTTTTACAGCTTTCTCACAATCTAATCTTTTGCTTGACGATTTGATCTACGTGGGAAACCGATTTTATTTTGATTTCCACTACGCATGTGATGCTCCCATTGAGGTTTCCCAACAGTGGTTCAGAACTATGGTTTCATGCAAAAAATTAGTTTTAAACTGCATGTGATGAGATTGAATCGCGTAGAATCATTTTACAGATTCTTACTGCGTTTTTCAGTGAACATAATGAGGAGGGTGGCCAGCCATAGCCAGGCCACTTGCAGGGGTGGCGCCCATGGAGGCGCCCCCTTCGAGGACGGTGCCAGCCTACAAGGGAAGCGATTGCGAGCACAGTGCCCACAGGAGCTACCGCCCAAGGGGCAGCAGCGCCTATCGCAAAGGGGGTCGCCCATGGGCAAGGTGGCTGCCAACGGCGTGCAGTATAGCCACCTACATGTCGGTGGCCTCTAGATGAGGGCAGAATGGGAGGGCTAGGGCATCTTTTTGAGAAAATGATGATCCTATCCCTTGAAATTTAAGAAATTTAAAGGTTTGTCCTATGCCTAGATTACCTAAAACACTCTCAACAAATTCTAAAAATTTCGAGGACTATCCTCCTATCTAGAATTACAAAAATGCCCTTGATAGTTCTAAAAATTTTGAGCATATCCTGATTTCTAAAAAATAATTAATTAAATAATTTAATTAATTATTATATATATTTAGTAATACTACATATGATGTGATGTACATGTGATGTATGATATGGATAGATAATCATGAGCCATGTGTTATGATATGTGTAATTGTGATTATTTATTATTATTATTATTATTATTATTTATTATTATTATTATTATTATTATTAGGGCCTACAAGCCTATGTTTTACTCGTTTATTGTCGAGCCTGCATGCTTATGATTATTTGTAATTACATGGAGAGGTGTGATAGGAGCGTGGAGATGACAGTAGGACCCACGATGCCGTGGCGAGAGATCACGATGCATGGTGATGCGACGATCTGACAAGATCAACAATCACAGGACATGAAGATGTACTGATACACACATAGATCCTATTATGAGTGATTAGGCCCATTGGCTCGGCCTTAATCATATTAGGTGACGGCTCATGATTATCCGGTGTAGCTTGCATATGTGATATGTTATACACCTACTAGATATATGTATATATATATATACATGTGATATAGATATATATTAAATATGTATGTGTGTGACATGACATATTAGGAGATCGATATGAAACAAAAACCCCTCCCACGATAATATTAAGTTGGTAACCGTGAGGTAATAAGATTGACCCACGTGGCATTCCATCGTTATAAGAAGAAATTGAATTATGACATAGGTTGAGTTGGTCGAGTCCCTCGAGGCTCACTTATCTACGTGATCGAGTTCTTGCCTATAACATAGAGATGTCACCGATGACCTGAGGAGATGGTATACTTGGTCGAGTCCCTCAAGGGCATATCATCAAATCAAACTCATCTTGTAACGATGGTGATGACTTAACCGAATATCATGGTTGGTCGAGTCCCTCGAGACCATGATGATTCAGAGGCCGAACATGACGGGAATCACAAGGAGTTGTGATTGGCATTTGGGCTTAGTGTAATTAGTCGAGTCCCTCGAGGTTGCACTAAGATGCCAATTGGATCCCAATCCCCACTAGGAGTCTGTCGGAGACTTTCGTCTCACATGTCGAGGGTGTCACGTGATTCGCTAGGAAAATAATGGGAGTAGATTAAGATAAAAATTCATACCTTAATTAGTTTTTTTATAAAATCTGTATGTTATTTATTTTTGTTATATCTTGTTTTGTTAGAAACATGTCGCTCGCAAACTCCCTGTATGGCATACTTGATGCCAATCACCTCACTGGTCCAAACTACACAGATTGGCTCCATAATTTGAGAATTATTCTCACTGCGGAGAAAATCATATACGTCCTTAATACAATTGTGCCCACGCTGGAAGAAGGGGCAAATGAGGGTAAGATCGCTCGTTATGTAAAGTATATAAATGATTCCACATTGGCAAAATGTTATATGTTGGCCTCCATGACTCTTGAGTTACAAAGGTAACATGAGAGTATGGATGATAGAGTGGACATCGATTGAGAATCATATCATAAAGATGATAGAGTGGATCGAGAAACTCACAGGTCTAGGAATAGTCCTAGAGGATAACCTGTGCATTGATCTTATACTTCAGTCCATACTAGATTCCTCTTCTCAAATTCATCATGAATTTGAATATGAACAAGTTTGAGGTGACTCTACCTGAGCTCCTCAATATGTTGAGTGAAGCTGAGAGCACCATCAAGAAGGAGAAGCCAGTTCTTTATATTGGTGAGACTAATAAGAAAAGGAAGGCCAGTAAGACCCTTAAGAAGGGCAAGGGCAAAGGAAGACCAGGTAAGGTAACGGTTGTAAGAAAGACCAGGTAAAGGATAAAGGACAGTGCTTCCACTACGACCAATATGGACATTGGAAGAGGAACTGTAAGGACTACCTTGCATATACGGCAAAACAAAAGCTTGGAGAAGCTTCAGGTATATTTATGATCAGTCTTCACTTGTCATATTTTCATGATAACACATGGGTATTGGATACTGGAAGTGCTTATCATATCTGCAATTCGTTGCAGTTTCTGGCAAGACCTAGGAGATTGGCCAAAGGCGAGATGGACCTCAAGATAAACAATGAAGCAAGAGTTGTTGCAGTTGTTGTTAGGGAGGTCACCCTATATATACTTGGTCGAGCTATTATTGCATTAGATGCATGCAATTTTGTTCTTTCTATTATCAAAAATATTATTTCTATCTCTTGTTTGACAATTAGTGAATATAAATTAATTTTTGAGAATAATAGTTATTCAATAATTATGGATGATGAGATCATCACTAGAGGGATATTGATAAATGACTTATATATGTTAGACACTTCTCCACACATCATGAATATAAATATGTCTAAGAGGAAAAGAGATAAGGTGAATAATGCATACCTATGGCATTATAGGCTAGGTTATATACATGAGGAATGGATTCAAAAGTTACTGAGAGATGGATACTTAGATCTATTTGACTATAAGTCATATGTAACTTACGAACCTTGCCTTCATGGCAAGATGTCCAACTCTCCTTTTAGTGGAACTGGAGAGAGAGTCACTAAGTTATTGGAACTCATACATAGTGATGTATATGGTCCTATATCAACTCATGCTATAGGTTGTTACTCATACTTCATTACATTAACTACTAATTTCTCTAGGTATGGACATGTATACTTGATGAAGTATAGATTTGAGGCCTTTGAGAAATTCAGGGAATATAAGAATGAGGTGGAGAACCAAATTGGAAGGAGTATTAAGACTCTTCAATCAGATTGAGGAGGAGAGTACTTGAGTACAAAGTTCACCTATTTCCTCAAAGACAATGGGATTCTATCCCAGTAGACACCTCCTTATACACCTCAGCTCAATGGTGTATCAGAAAGGAGGAATCACACACTGTTAGACATGGTGTGATCCATGATAAGTTTTGCTGACCTACCCATCTCATTCTACGGATACGCCCTGGAGACCGCAACTTACCTCCTGAACAGAGTTTCATCAAAGTTGGTAGTGTCTATACCATATGAGATATAGAAAGGAAAGAAGCTCGATCTTAAGGTGGTTAAGATTTGGGCTATCATATCCACGTTAGAAGACACAACCCCGATAAGTTTGAATCAAGGATAGAATGATGCACATTCATGAAATACCCCAAGGGAACTTGTGGGTATTATTTTTATAATCCCGAGGACCAAAAAGTTTTTATTGCCAAGAGAGCTGTGTTCCTTAAGAATGAACACATTCTTGGTGAAAATTGTGGGAGTGAGATAGAATTAAGCAAGGTTGGAGAAACTAGCTCAAGCACCATTCCAGAGCCTGAGTCTGTTCGGATACCTAACACACAAGTTATAACTTTGCATAGGTCTAGGAAAGTGTATCACTCTCCTGAAAGATATGTAGGATATATCAATAGAGAGGACTCTAAAGATGTTGATCCTCAGACCTATGAGGAGGCTATTATGAGTATAGACTCTGGGAAGTGACAAGAAGCTATGAATTCTGAGATGGATTTTATATACTCTAACAAGGTTTAGAACCCTGTGAATGCACCTGAGGGTATCATACCTATTAGTTACAAATGGATCTTCAAAAAGAAGATCAGAGTAGATGGAAAGGTGGAGACCTATAAGGTAAGGCTAATAGCTAAAGGATATCATCAAAGACAATGAGTTAACTATGACAAAACCTTTTCACCTATAGTCATGCTTAAATCCATTAGAATTCTTTTAGCTATTGCAGCACACTATGACTATGAGATCTGGTAAATGGATGTGAAAACGGTATTCCTCAATGTCAACCTCAAGGAGGAGGTGTATATAATACAGCTAGAGGAATTCATATCCAAAGAGAGTCCAGATAAAGTGTGCAGGTTGCTTAGATCCATTTATGGATTGAAGCAAGCTTTTTGAAGTTGGAACATAAGATTTGATGAGGTGATCAGATCTTATGACTTCATTAAGAACGAATATGAGCCTTGTGTGTACAGGAAGGTAAGTGGGAGCGGTATCACCTTTTTGGTGCTATATGTGGATGACATCCTAATCATTAAGAATGATGTAGGAATGCTCTCCACAAGAAAGACTTGGATATACAGAAACTTCTCCATAAAAGACTTAGGGGAAGTATCCTATATTTTAGTGATCTAGATCTATAGAGATAGATCTAAGAGGATGCTTGGCCTGTCCTAGTCTAGGTACATAGACTCCATTATCAAAAGATTTGGCATGGAGAATTCTAAGAGTGGTCTCACACCGATGAGACATGGAATATCACTTTCTAGGAGTATGTCCCCAAAGACTCCTAAAGAAAGGATAGACATGGTTAAGATACCTAATGCCTCAGTGATAGGGTCTATCATGTATGCTATGCTATGTAGCAGGCCTGATATAACACATGCTCTGAGTGTCATGAGCAAGTATCAGGCAGATCTAGGTTTAGAACACTAGAAGGCAGTAAAGTGTATCCTTAAGTACTTGAGAAGGACTAAAGATCTTTTACTAGTATATGGAGGAGGTAGCCTCCAAGCTGAGGGCTACATGGACTCAAGCTTCTAGTCTAACATTGATGATAGCAATTCAAACTCATGATATATTTTCACCCTGAATAAAGGAGCAGTAAGCTATAAGAGTTCCAAGCAAGATACTATTATTAACTCTACCACAAAGGCGGAATACATTACTGTAGTAGAAACAGCAAAGGAAGAGGTATAGATGAAGAAGTTCATCATGATATGGGAGTCGTACCAAGTAGTATGGAGCTGATTCCCATATATTGTGATAGCGACAGGGCGATAGCTCTAGCAAGGGAACCCAGGTCTAATCAGAATTATTCTGAGGAGGTTCCATCTGATTAAAGTGATCATGACCCGAAAAGATATAGCAATAGAAAGAGCTCTATCCAAAGATAATATTGCAAATCCACTATCGAAGTCATTAGCTCAGATTATATTTGAACATCACAAGGGTCTAATAGGGATCTGACACATAGGTGATTGGTTTTAGGTTAAGTGGGAGATTACTGGTTACATGTGCCTTGCAAGCCAATCACGAGTGATGGCACATGTGACATGTTGTGCAATCTTTTTGCTTAAGACTACTATTAGTATATTCTCATATTATATTATCTATAGCATATATATTGTGATGTCCTTGGTTTTGTGCAATGGGAATCAGATCGTGATGATATCATGATAATGAGATCGATTTACCTTTAAATACAGATCCTAAATAATCTCAATCATAGGTTACTCGAGAGGGACATCGAGATAACTAGATAAACTAGTGTACTATCTACCTATCCATATAATAGAGGCGGCTAGTTTCATAGTCACTTGTGTAGAGATACTAAGGATATAGTACAGGTGCATTGGAGAATGAGTTCACTGATTGATCCACTTATAGAATATTGTATGGTTGATAATACATAATGTCATATAGCGATTTCATAGTCCCAGTTGTGTATCTAGTCCTTTGACTTGAGACACCAAGGATATCTTGTATGAGTACTCCTTTCTTTGACAACAGACTTATATGTTTGAAAAGTTCTAAATTTGGTACAACTAATTATCGGGATTGGTAACCAACCTTATGAAGGTAATTGAGTATCAATAGAGGATCATCCACTCTCGGTATCACGAGAGAAATATCTCATATGTGCTTGCTCAGACAAATCCCTGGCCAGGGTTATTCGGATTGAGAGAGAAAGAGTTCTCCAATAGAATCTGAGTCGAGGAAGACAAATTGATTTCATATGTGACCTGACAGTACCAGTCCAATATATGATCTCTAGGATATTAGTTGGATAAGGGATTATAGATACACGATAATTATAGACAAACAAGTCTGATGGATTTGATCCCCTTGTACCGTCTGGGACTATGGCGTAGTGGACTAGTACATCCATAGTCGATGAGTCGAATGAATTATTATAGAGATAATACTTTACTATATCAGAAGGAGTTCTGATCGGAGCAACTCACGGCCAGCTCGGTAATGGGCCTAGAGGGTCACACGTATATGGTGGATGCTTCAGCGAATAGATGATTGGATGGAGATCCAATTAGCCCTTATTCTCATTAGATGAGACCCTATACTGATGGACTCCTTACTTAAGGCCCAATTAGAGGCCTAAGAAGATTATTGGATAGAGATCCACTAAAGCAAGATTAGTAGGTAATTAGATGAAGATTCAATACCCACTAAGGTAGAAGCCCTAGGGTTTTGGTGGCTCTCTGTAACTAGGGGGAAAACTCATAGTTGATAGGCTGTAGCTCTAGCCTCTCCCTCATATTCTCCTCCCTCCCTCTATGCAAGAGTTGTGAAAATCAGATTATAGGAGTACCACTATAGAGATCCATCATGTGGATACTGTTAGAGAAGAGGATGTTTGACCTCCTTCATCCTCTCTATCCAGATCTGGAAATACAGAGATTTACGATCTCCCTAGGTAAATAATCTATCACATGACACGATTTTATCGGTTTTTATGGCTTTCTCATAACTCAATCTTTTGTACGACAACTTGATCTGCATGGGAAACTAATTTTATTTTAATTTTTGTTGCACATGTGATGCTCCCGCTGGGGTTTCCCAACAAAAACTATGACAAAATTATAGCAAGTTACGTAGAAAATAATCTATGTATTTCAATCTCAACACATATAGTTTATAAGCCAATCATCGCACGATCAACTTGGCTCTAATACCACTATTAAAAAACCTTATCAAAGAATCATATACATAGTGAAAAAAATAAAATAAAAGGTCTCCCATATTTATTATGTCATCGTGCAATGATTAGTGCATAAAAAATTATAAAATCAAATTTTTCTACATAGCATATGTTAGATGTTTTACCTAGGGAGATTATATAAACTTGAAAACCTAGATCCATAGGCATAGATGGGAGGTCAGATGTCATCCTCTCTAGTGATATTATCATGGTGAATGATACAGTGATGCTCCTTCAATTGCAGTACAAAAACTTGCAGCTTTTGCACACCTTCTTTGCAGCTTTTGCGTACTACCTTGTAGCGAACGTAGAAGAAGAACCTCTTTCTCTTTGTTGTCCTTATGCATTAGGAAGAGGGGTGGTCAGTTTAGAAGAGAAGGGAGGGAGAAGAATAGGAGGGGGTAGCCAAAGGTGCAACCTATCCCCTTTCTTGGCCTCCCCTACCTCTTATTTATAGAGAGCCTCTTTAAACCCTAATGGATCTTATCTAAGTGGGTATTGGATCTTTATCCAATTATCCTTACCTCTTGGATTATTGAATCTCTATCCAATAATCTTAATTAGCCTCTAATTGGGCCTCATATAAGGAATCAATTAATATTTAGTCTTATCCAATAAAATAAGAGGTTATTAGATAACTTACATCTAATTCTCTACTCGATCTATCATAGGTGTGTAACCCTCTAGGCCCAATACTGAGTTGGCCGTGAGTTGCACATGTCAGAACTTTGTCTAATTCAGAACTCCTTCTGACTTGCTGAATTATTATCTCATAACAATTCACTCAACTCATCGACTATGGACGTACTAGGCCACTACGCCTAGTACTGTGTATTTGTAGTCCATCATCCATCTAATATCTTAGAGATCGTATATTGGGCATAGTACCATCAGGCCTTATACAGAATCCATTCGAGTCTCGCTCTAATAGGATTCTGCTGGAGATCTCCTCTCTCAATTTGAATAACTCTGGTTAGGGATTTGTTTGAGCAAGAACGCATGAAATATTCCTCTCGTGATACCGATCCTAATAACCAATTGTAATGACACTCAATTATCTAATGATACTCAATTATCTTCATAAAATTGGCTACCAATCCTAATAACCAATTGTATCATATTTAAAACTTTCAGACCTATAAATCCTACGTCAAAGAAATAAGTACTCAAATAAAGCATCCTTGGTGTCTCAAGTCGAAGAACCAAACACAATTGGGATTACAGAATTGCTATCTAACGTCGAGTATCGTTAACTATCCAGCATTCCATAAGTAGATTAATCAATGAACTCATTCTCTAATAAGCACCTATATTGTACCCTTAGTGTCCACAAACAAATGGCTATGAGACCAACCACCTCCATCATATAGAGGGGTATATAGTGTACCAATCTGTCAAATTATCTCGATGTTCCTCTTGAGTAACTATGATCATGATTATTTAGGATCTATGTTTAAGGTGAAGTGGTCTCATTATCATGATATCATCATGATCTAATCCTCATTACACAGATCCAAGGATATCACAATATATGAAATAGATAATATAAAGTGAGAATATGTCAATAATAATAATAATATAAAAATACTCTGCAGCATGTCACACGTGTTATCACTCATGTGATTGGCTTACAAGACACCTATAACTAGTAATTCATCACAATCCAATTCCCATTATATAGATCCAAAGACATCATTATATATATATATATATATATATATATATATATATATATATATATATATATATATATATATATATATATATATATATATATATATATATATATACACGTAATAAATAATATATATTATGAGAAAATATTAATAATCATAATATACAAAAAAGACTATGCAACGTATCGCATATGCCGTTGTTAAATCTCATATTTTGATGATAAAATCAATTGATGGAGTTATAATCTAATGAGCATTTAAGTGATGTAGAACTAACTTCGATCATGGAAAGTTAAATTGATTAAAGCAAGTAAATTAAATGTTGGGCTGAAGTGATCATGTTAGAGATTAGATGTCAGGTCGGAGGATTGATCGACGTATTGGAAGATAGACTTCGTGTCATGAGTTTGGACATCGGGCCAGAAGAATTGGACATTGTGCCAAGAAGATCGAATGTTGCAGGAGGTCAACAGATCGATTGATCAGACAATACGCTGAAGGAGAGGACCATGCACCAAAGGTTCAAACAAAGTGCCGAATGCACCAAAGGTTCAGACAAAGTATCGAATGAACCAATGACATGCCGGACAACATAGGATTCATTCTAGTAATAGTTTGTGTCTTGATCGAAGTGTTTTAGATTGAAATTGAGTTAGTTTTGTGTGTTAACATCTTAACTTAATTAAGGGCCCATTGAGCCTTTATTGGGGCTAATTTGCACCTATTGGGAGGCCCATTCAATGACTCACAATTGAGTCAGGCGGTGGCACTACCAAACCAAGTGGTAGAACCGCCTATGAGCTGGAAAGTAAAGTACACGATCTCCCATGTTGCTAGGCAATAGTACCACCTAGACCGGAAGGTAGTACTGCCCAGTGTAAGCAGTGGTATCGCCAGTACCTAAAGACCCAAAATTTTAAATTTTGACTTTATTTTTTAAGCAACTTGGGGCCTATAAATACCCCACTCTTTCTTGCTTGAGACAACAAGAAAATAGAATAAAAAACTCTATGATTCATAAACTCTCTTAAAGTGTTTGTTGTGTATACTATTGACATTAAAAAATTTTATGATGAAACATGCTTTTTGGCTTTAAATGATGATGTTTAGATTTGGCATAGGAAACTAAGTCATACTAACATGAAATTATTAAACTAAATCTCAACTAAAGACTTAGTAAGAGGATTACCTAGCCTTAAGTTCATTAAAGATAAAATATGTGATATTTGCCAACTAGGAAAACAAATAAAAAGTAGCCTTAAGTCAAAAAATCAAATAAGCACCTCTACACCACTACAATTGATCCATATTGACTTATTTAGACCAATTAGTACTACAAATTTAGGATGTTGCATTTGTCTTAGTAGATGATTATATTAGATATACTTGGACTTATTTCTTAGCACACAAAAGTGATTCTTTTAAATATTTTTTTAAAATTTTATAAAATTGTTCAAAATAAAAAATATTTTATGATTTCATCAATAGTGATCATGCTAGTGAATTTTAAAACAATGAGTTTCAAAATTTTTGTGAGTCAAATAGGTATATCCACAACTTCTCTACTCCTAGAAATACACAACAAAATGGAGTAATAGAAAGAAAAAATAGAAGCTTACAAGAAATGGCTAGAACCATGTTAAACAAACATAGCCTACCCAAATATTTTTTGCCGAAGCCGTTAACATAACATGGTATGTTTTAAATAAAGTTCTTATAAGACCATTACACACTAAAACTCCTTATGAATTATGGAATGGTAAAAAACCTAATATTTCTTATTTTAAAGTATTTGGTTGCAAATGTTTTATTTTGAATGAAAAGATGCCTTAGGAAAATTTGATGCAAAATCCGATGAAGGTATTTTTCTTGGTTATTATTCCATTTCAAAAGCTTATCGTATATTCAATAAAATATACCTAAATATTTTTGGGCCAAAGCCATTAACACAACATGCTATGTTTTAAATAGGGTCTTGTAAGACCATTACACATTAAAACTCCTTATGAATTATGGAATGATAAAAAAACCTAATATTTCTTATTTTAAAGTATTTGGTTGTAAATATTTTATTTTGAATGAAAAAGATACCTTAGAAAATTTTGATGCAAAATCCGATGAAGGTATTTTTCTTGGTTATTTTTTCATTTCAAAAGTTTATTGTATATTCAATAAAAGAACTTTAGTAATTGAAGAATCTATTCATGTTGTTTTCAATGAGATTTTCGAACCTAAGAAAATTGATTTTGATGATGAATTTGATTTTGACATTTTGAATTTAAATAATAACTCTTCTAAAAGCAACTTGGATAAATCTACTTCCAAATCCTTACCTAAGGAATGGAAGTATATAAATGCTCATCCTAAGGAACTTATAATAGGAGATACATCAAGAGGTATTCAAACTCATTCTTCTTTTAAAAACTTTTGTGCTAATACCGCATTTCTTTCTCAAGTTGAACCAAAATGTATTGATGAAGTCCTAAGAGATGACTCTTGGATTATTACAATGCATGAAGAATTAAATCAATTTAAGAGGAATGAGGTATGGGAGCTTGTTCCTAGACCTAATGACCATTTAATGATTAGTACTAAATGGGTATTTAGAAACAAACAAGATGAAAATGGTATTATTATTAGAAACAAGGCTAGATTAGTGGCCAAGGGTTTCAACCAAGAAGAATGACTCAATTATGAAGAAACCTTCACTCTTATGGCTAGACTTGAAGCCATAAGGATGGTCTTAGTTTTTACATGTTTTAATATTTTAAGTTATTTCAAATGGATGTTCAAAGTATTTTTCTTAATGATTTCATTTCCAAAGAAGTGTATGTTAAACAACTCCTTAGTTTTGAAAATAGTCTTCTTCTGAATCATGTTTTCAAACTTTCTAAAGCTCTATGGATCAAAACAAGCCCCTCGTGCTTGATTTTAAAGGCTTAGTTATTTTCTTATTTTAAATAATTTTTAAAAGACAAGGTTGAAACCATATTATTTTTTATGTATTTTAAAAATAATTTTCTTGTTATTCAAATCTATATTGATCATATAATTTTTAATTTAATAAACAAATCCTTTATGAGTCTTTTTCTAAGAATATAAGCCAAGAATTTGAGATGAGTCTAATGAGTGAGTACTTTTTTTCTTAGGATTGCAAATAAAACAATTAAATGATGGTATCTTTATTAGTCAAACTAGGTATACCTTAGACTTGTTAAAATATTATAGTATTGAAAATGCTAAGGTCATAAATATACCCATGAGCTCATCTACAAAATTAGACTTGGATAATAAGAGAGAATATTTTGATCAAAGAACATATAGAGGAATAATTGGTAGCTTATTATATTTAACTGCTACTAGACCGGATATAATGTTTAGTGTTAGATTGTGTGCAAGACTTCAATCTAATCCTAAGTTTTCTTATATTAAAATAGTTAAATAAATATTTAGATATTTAAAAGAAACTTCTAACTTAGGATTATGGTATCCAAAATCTAAAAATTTTGATTTGTTTACTTATACAGATGTTAATTTTGGATGATGTATAATAGATAAAAAAAAGTACTATTGAGACATGTCAATTTTTAGGGCATGCACTTGTTTTCTGGTCTTCCAAGAACCACTATAATCTATTATGTTGTTTTCCTTTATGCTTTGCATTCTTATTGCTTTCTGATTTAGTAGCTCACTAATTTTTCTCATATTCCAAGTTTAATATATTTTCGAAATGGGTTTGATCGAACGATTTTTTGAATCATCATAATTTTTTAATAGCATTAGGTCACCCACCACCACCACGAACCCACCCCCCACCCCACCCCGTCTCCCCCTCCCCCTTTTAGTGTCATTTTCGATCATCACTCATGTGATTGGCTTGCAGGACACCAATAACTAGCACAAACATACCCTCATCAACTACACTAGGAACAGTTCATTCATAACTTCAATAACTATCAAGGTGGTAACTTCAATAACCATTAGCAACCCTAGCATCTTGACTATACAAACCAATAAAAAGTTATTTGCTAGTTGAGTGATAAAGTCGGACACTCTACAAAAGTCTATCAATCTTGACCCAGGCTTACTACTACCTCCAATTAGCCTTAAGCAAATATTATGACTAATCTAACTGTTTATCCAAATAATAATCTCCTGCGCTTCACATCATATCACATTTGATCTACAGAACTTGTCCATCCACAATAATTATAGAGGCAATAAAGACATCATCATTAGTAACTGTAATGAAATCCCTATTATTCATACTTGTTTCACAATGCTTAATTCACACACCATTACTTTTATACTCGATGATATTCTGTGTGCACCTCACATTAAAGGGAATATCATTTTTGTTTCTCAATTCTTTAAATAAATAACACCTACATTGAATTCTTTCTTAACTATTTTCTTGTTAAGGATTTGAGCATAGGGGCATCCTTAGTCCGAGACCGAAATAAAGATAATATTTATGAGTAATTATTAGCTTCACAAATCACCTAGCCCACTATTCATTCTTCAATTGTAGCTTTAATTGATATGTGGCATCATCATCTATGTCATCCCTTATCCTCTATTCAAGGAAAATTATTTTCTTATTATTCTCTTCTATCTTTCAAAATAAGCAGTATTATAACTCACTGTGATGCTTGTCTTAGCAATAAAAGTCATAGACTACCTCTTAGAATATCTTTTATATCCTTCTCTAAACCATTTGAAATTATTTAAACTAATATTTAGGGCCCTGCATCAACCACTTCTTTTGATAATTTCAGATTTTATGTCATCTTCATATATTATTTTACTAAGTATATATGATTATATCCTCTCAAACATAAATTTTAAGTTTGTACAGTTTTTATCCACTTTAAAAAGTTGATCGAGAACTTCTTCCAATCTATAACTAAAATAATTTACCCTGATGATGGAGGTAAATATCAAACCATAACATCTTGTCTCTTATATTATAATATACAATACCTCAAGTCACCCCTACACACTCCTCAACTAGTTGGTTCTATCGAATGTAAATATCGACATATAGTTAAAACTAGTTTCACCCTTCTATATCACGCCTCTATGCCACCAGCCTTTCAAATTGTTCTCTACCTCATTAACCGCATGCTCACTCCAATCCTACAATATCAGTCATCTTTTGATAAATTATTTCACAAAAGCTCAAACCTTTACAAAGTATTTGGTTGACTATATTATCCATGGCTACACCCCTATGCTTCACATAAGATAACATCAAGATCTAAGCATTGCTTATTCATAGACATTCTCTTGAACATAATATTTTTTGATGCTATGATCCTCAAACTCAAAAAGTTTTTATATCATGCCACTCTAACAATCATCCATCACTGGAGTACACCTCAAACCCCGTCAAACAAGCCTGTCATTACACCATCTAGTCCTTACTATTAGGATATATACTCCATTATTACTCCAGCTTAGCAGCTCCTCACTCCCTCCACTACTTCTCGACTTACTTTTTCATAAGTTCACCCTATTGATGAAGCAATACCCTTAGAAACACAACCAATGTCTTTGCCTTCTCCTAGACCCAATGACACTAAAGTACCTCAACCTGACCAAGTAAGTGCTAATGACTCTCCACCAATACCTATACCTACCACACAACCTAGCAATCCCATCGCATTTGGACATCCTATGACAACATGCTCCAAAATTAGTATAACTCTCCATCTAAGCTCATTTGAACCCACTAACATCAGTCAAGCCCAAAAATCTTCACACTGGTGCAAAGCCATGTATGAAGAATATGATGCCCTACTCCATAATTTCTCATGTACCCTTATATCTTTTCATCACATAAAATATCATCGATTGTAAGTGGATCTTTTGAATTATGTGAAACCCAGATGGATCCTTTGCCAGATAGATATAAAGTATATCTAGTGGCTAAAGAGCTTCATCAATGATCTAGTATTGACTTCACAGAGATATTCAGTTTCATTGTTAAATCGATAACAATCTGACTTATGTTGATTTTGGCCTTCACAAAAGGCTAGCAAGATGTTAACAATACTTTCTTATAAGAGACACTAACTAAAGATGTCTTTATATAGTAACCTCTTGACTTCATCCATTCTCAATATCTAAGACATGTTTATAAATTACAAAAAGATATTCATAGACTTTGTTAAGCTTCAAGAGCTCAGTACATCAAACTTGGCTCATTTTTGACATCAACTAGCTTCATCAACTCTAAGTCTGACACTTCATTGTTTCTATTATGACAAAATGCAGGTATAATATATCTACTGGTGTATGTAGATGATATTATTGTTGCAGATAATAATTTTATGGAGATCAAAGAATTCCTCAAGCAATTGCCAGATCGATTTTCAATCAAAGATCTAAGAACTTTGAGCTACTTTCTGTTAGGAGAAGCAATATACACATCTTCAAGACTATCTCTATCTCAAAGAAAGTACATTTAGGATCTATAATCAAATATGAATATGTTGGATGTCAACGAGGTGTCACTCCGCTCTCTAATACTGAATCACTCAAATTACATGATAGTAGCCCTACTACAAATCCTCAATAATACCACTAAGTACTTAGCTCTTTATAATACTTATCTCTCACACGTCCAAACGACTCGTTTGCAATTAATATATTATATTCAAGCATCGGCCATCTATTATATATTGGTTTATAGTAAAACGAGTCCTGTAATATCTCCAAGAAACCCTCAATCATGGACTCTTTCTTCATAAATACTCATCACTTCATCTCCATGCCTTTATCGATGTTAATTGGGTAAGGAACATCAGTGATAAACATCTACCTTATGGTATATATTATCTTTCTGGACCAAATCCAATAAGTTAGAGTTCAAAGAAGCAGAAGACAATCGTAAGGTCTATAACTGAAGCTAAATACCGATCCATCACCACTGTTATTGCAGAACTTAATAAGGTCACGAATCTGCTAAAGGAACTCAATATCAACTCCATCCTCATATAATATATTGTGAGAATGTCAAAATCACATACTTATGTGCTAATCTAGTATTCTACTCATGCATGAAATATATTATCATCGACTTCCATTTCATTCGAGATCAAGTTGTTAAATATCAACTATGTGTTTCTCACGTACAGATAGCTGATCAATTAGCAAACTCTCCCACAAATCCTCTCACCCACAAAGTATTTTCATGACATCGGTCCAAGATCAGATTTCCATAACTACCTGAGAAAATCTCTCATAACTAACTCATCTTGATTGAAGAGATCTTTCTCTCTAACCTATATAAATAAAGATCATGTTAATGACACCTAACAAGTCTTTTATGATCACATCTTAATCTATCACCAATATCAAAACTCAAGCCTTAGCAAATTTTAGCACAAAGATAATTCTCATTAAAGAAGCCCCGGAGGAGCCTTATTATAAACTCTCCATTTGGACGAACTAGGAACATTAACAATTGGGGGGCAAGCCCTATCCTATAAAGCTCGGAGGGAAAGACTTATGAACATGCACTCCACTTCAACTTAACTTCAAGGTAACTAAAAATAAAGTAAATTATAAAGTATGAGGATCAGAAACCCCGGAGGATCAGAAACATGAAAGTTTACAATGATTGTTAGTTGATTGTCAAGTCAATGGCTCATATGAGGCTTGTACCCCACCATGGCTTCATATCTTATGGAGGCAAAATGAATAATAACTGATATTCGAACATTCAGCATGGAACAAGTCTCTCGAAAGAATAAGCTAATGCATTATTTAAAAGCATGGTCCAAGGATCATTCACACCCATCAAAAGGGGTCATCATAAAAGTCTTGAACCAAAGGAACATTAACAAAGGTTAAATAGGAACCACATCCAAAGAAACAACTTAGATGGGGTGTTGTACAAACGATATTTATCATGACCACTCCTACATTGTCTTCACCCTGTTGAAGCATCTTATATATTAACTAGGATCCATGAAGGAGGGATCTACAGAGAACACTAGAGGGAGATCCTTAGCATTCAAGGTTCTCATACCAACACAATACCCAAATTCAAATCCACTTGACTCAACTTGGCTGTTTGCATAATGGAGTTGAGACTTTTTTTTGTATTTAATAGTAGGAGTAAAATATTTCCTTAGATGTTTTAAAGTAGAGCCTCCAACATCAATTATAAAAGTGCAAGTCAAAAGATTTATTTAGAAAAATATCATTTCTTGATTCAGAATCCCCTAGGCATTAATCACTGACAAAGAAATATAGTTCAATAATATCAAATAAATATATTAATTATTTATAAAATTTATTATTTTTTATAAAAGATAAGTGGTAGAGGCAAGATTCAAACCCAGGACCT
The DNA here is from genome assembly GCA_021527575.1 of Ensete glaucum. Taxonomy (NCBI): domain Eukaryota; kingdom Viridiplantae; phylum Streptophyta; class Magnoliopsida; order Zingiberales; family Musaceae; genus Ensete; species Ensete glaucum. The sequence continues at coordinate 21,711,884 of CM038558.1, forward strand.
TGCGATAAACAATCAACGTCTTTATCAGCTAAGTTAGCTGACACCTTCAAATTTGTTTGGTTAAGAACAAATCGATCCATCAACAATTAAGTTAGGTATCAAATGTGACAAACAAAACTGGTAAGTAAAATATATCATGCAATCGTCTAATTATCAAGAGCTTTATCTAGTTTTGTGACACTTAAGGGTTTCATGATGCTAGGTGGTAGTCATTTTGTATCGTATACCATGATTACATTACATTAGCCAACATGTATGAAGTTCAAAAGGTATTAATTTTTTGCTAAATAAAAATATGCTAATTTTTATTATTATTATTAGTCATGTCTAATTTTATATCACTCGTGAGATTGCATGGTATTGAGATGGCTTATATTTCATGTTATATAAAATAATTATCATTCAAAATGACATCTTGCTTGTAAGATAATATGACAAATACACACGACCGTGAGTCATATAATTTTTTTTATTAAATAAGATTTTATAGAGTACTGATTGACATTTAATATCACGCATCACGCAACAATTGTGACACAACTAAAAAAATAATAATAATAACGGTGGAAGACGGTCCAATTTTGTGCAAGTGGATCATAATATGTGATATTTTATATGAGCATACAATGTTTATCATAAATCATGAGTTAAACTGACGTGGGACTAATTGGATTGATTACAAATGCACGTCATAAAGCAACACATGGATGGGGACCATCAGCAGATCTATGATCCTGTGATCATAACATGGCATGAATCCCAGATGGGGCTCCCCGGCACTGTTGGTGCTGTTAGGTCTCAGATGACAATGAGCACGCAAGTCCAACAATGGGTACTGTTACTGTTAGCAGCGGCTCAGGCCATGTCATGATCATAAGAGCATGGCATCATCGGTGTGGCTCGGAGGACAGGGACGCATGTCCCACGGTCCATGGAAGGCTGACACAGACGGCATGCATTGATGCACATCAACGGTGCCTTGGCCATGGCGTGCAGTGGCTGCTGCCACAAGATCAACGCCCTCCTGTGCAGGTGCAATGCAGGGATCATATCTTTTGTCATGGCTCAGTAGAGTTGTACTCGAGATTTTTTTGCAGTGCCCAAACCACACGGTAGCAGCGGAGAAGAAAGACACTGTGATCACCCAACTTCTACTTCATGCGCAGAATGAGAGGATAGATAGATTATTAATTAGTTCATATAAACGACGAATCTGCAGCATTTTAGATAACTTAAGTATTTTAATCTTTTTTTTTATAAGTTTATCAAATTAACAAACGAATTAACTCATCATAATCTATATTGTAATAACCACTTCGATTTTAAGTCGATCGCTAATTGTAACATTCCTGTTTAATTCTATATCTGAAATGGATAAAACTAGCATTTACATGTAAGGATATTATTGTTAAAATATTTTGATCAATGATTTATGTCCAAAAAAAAAAAAAACTGAAATACCATCGTAACACTATTATTGCCCCCAATAATTTCTTTTACACTAGATATACGATACTAAGACATACACTGCTTAAAGATACCCCCATAAATACTCTGATCAAATTTTTTGGGTTAATATCATGTCGGAATACTTGTTTAAATATTTTGTTTTTCTCAAACTTGTTAACGTCGCTAAGTTGTCACACATAAGGAAACTTTAATATCATGGCTCCTAACTTAATTTTCCTTTTATTTTTTTTATTTATTAGGTACATTACTAACCTTAAAGATGGCAAGTACGAAATGAAACATCACACAAGACGTGTCCTATTTCACGTGCCACTGAATCGTACTGTAAATATAATTAACAAGACCCCCCCTTTTTTTTTTTACACCACAAAATAACAGTGCAAATATGATAGAGAGAAGGGAAGGTAGAAACTGTGGTTTCTTTAGTGGAGACGATTGATCGATCATGTTAGCCGTGACGATAGCATCCTACATCAATTGTATGTATTAATTAATTGCATAATGTCATTTGCATGAGTTCGTTTTTACCATCTCAGTAGCTCAAAATGGTTCAGAATTGAGTTATAGGAGATTCCTCACGTCAGTGTCCATCGCATGTGTTCCTACCTCTTCTTACTCTTTATCCTGAAAGGTTGCTGAGCTCGAAAATGAACACGATGATGATCTTCTATTATTACATGGACGGAAGCTCGTAAAGGCTCAACTCAACTTGGGGGAACGGGGGGGGGTGGATAATGGCATTTCCATACTTTTTTTTTTTTTCTCTTTGTTTCTTTTTAGAGAAACTAATTACACTTATAAGATGAAGAAAGTTGTATTTTGGTTTTTTGTTGTAAATAACTGCAATTGGGAGGATGAAAATTTATATGCAAATTTTAGTTAAATTATTAGGTAATATCGGAAAAGAAAATATAGCAAATATATTTAATCATAATTTATTGAAGTTGCAATGTAATGGACAAGACATTTAAGACCCAAACTATGTGACATATCACCCAACCTTCATTAAGCAACCATTCTTCTTTCTTTTGCCTCAAAGATTTGCCCAGCCAGGTGTTCGACGAAACACCAAACTCTCTTCTTCTTCTTCTCTTCTCACAGTAAGCGACCACTCCTGTTTCACTTCTCCTCCCTCCCTCGGGGCTCTCTCTCTCTCTCTCTCTCTCTATCTCTATCTCTCTCTCTCTCTATATATATATATATATATATATTCCCTGCCTTTTTGAGAGGGAGGGAGCGAGGGGAAAAGACGTGAAAGGAGAAGACCCGGTGCAAGGGAAGCAAAAGCAGAGGAAGCCGGTGCATGGACACGGTGGACGCAGGCCCATCGAGGGCCGGAGGATGCGACACAGGTCCGCCGGCGGGAGCGCCGTCGCCGAGTAGGTACGAGTCGCAGAAGCGGCGCGACTGGAACACCTTCCTGCAGTACCTGCGGAACCACAAGCCGCCGCTGGTGCTGACGCGCTGCAGCGGGGCGCATGTCATCGAGTTCCTCCGTTATCTCGACCAGTTCGGGAAGACGAAGGTGCACCTCACCGGGTGCGCCTTCTACGGCCACCCGAGCCCACCGGCGCCCTGCGCCTGCCCGCTGCGCCAGGCCTGGGGCTCCCTCGACGCCCTCATCGGCCGCCTCCGTGCCGCCTATGAGGAGTCTGGCGGATCTCCTGAAACCAACCCTTTCGCCGCCCGCGCCGTCCGCATCTTCCTCCGCGACGTCCGCGAGAGCCAGGCCAAGGCCCGCGGCATCCCCTACGAGAAGAAGAAGCGGAGGCGTGCGCCCACTACTTCCGGTCAAGTCCATGGCGGAGGTGAGTCTTCCTCTTCCGCCGCTCTCAGTGGCGACAGTTCTGGTTCGGGTGCCGGTGAGGGATCTGCCTTTCCGCTGTGGGGCTCGTATATTTCCTGATCTCTCTCCCCTCCCCCCCCCCCCTCTCTCTCTCTCCTCGCTTTCTCTTTGTTAGTACTCACTGAGGAACTGAGAGATGGCTAATCCTTTTGTTCCCTCAAAACATGTTTCAATTCAATGTGATGACCGGCGACTTCAACTTATCATTCTCGTCACAAGTGCAAGAAAAGGTCGAGATCGTTGCCATGCTCATTCTATTCCATCTATTTGGTAGATCTGAGAGGTGCAATTCCTTGACAATCTGCTTCTGTTCCTCTACCTGGTTTCCAATATCTCTGTAATGTCTTGTTCTCTCCCATCCTCACCTACTTTCATCATGCTGTGCTCATGAGATCCTTCCATCTCGTCTTCTTTTCAATCCAATCCAACACCAGTCATCTTACTGGATCTGTTGTGCAGCAACGGCATATCTGTCTCCTATACGGCTTTAAGCGTTCAGGGACCTCAGATTTCCGCTGCAACGAGGTCGAACTGAGAGAGAACTCCATGGTCCCCTTCTGGTGTCAATCCACTCCTAACCAACACGTGCGTCTTCGATCCGACTCACCCTCTCGCTCACTTTCTGTTGCTCTTCTCCTACCTCGTCTCTCTCTCTCTCTCTCTCTCTCTCTCTCTCTCTCTCTCTCTCTCTCTCTCTCTCTCTCTCTCTTCTGCACCTCAACTTCTCTCTCCCTTCTCAGGCTAAAGAACCTTTTTCTTACAGTAGCATCTGTGATCATTACCACCGGAGTCATGCGTACTTCTTTGAGCAAGTTACTGCTACATTTTTACTGATATCTATGATCATTGCCGCCTTATTTACACCTTCAACTAGTCACCCTCATAACTTTGTCTACTGCTCATCATCTACTCCTCTCTCTCTCTCTCTCTCTCTCTCTCTCTCTCTCTCTGTTTCTCTCTCTCTCTTCTCTTAGTGGCACAGAGCTGTAACAATAGCATGTGATGCAATGGGGCTTGATGGCTTCTAAACCTGAATGAAGTTTTCTTTTCTTTCTCTTTTTCCTTTCTTTTGGTTTTCTTATCCTTGAATGATGGAGGGGAGTAGGATATGTCTGCCGTTCCAGTTGAAATATTCCTAAGCATCCGTGAGCTAATCATGATAATAGGCAACTATTTCACGCTGTAACTTAATGAAGCAAGCCAAGGAAGAACAGTCAGAAATGGTTCTTATACCACTTGTTATTAGCTATAAAATGTTAAATGATGCATGAAATGATTGATTGATATGCTTTACAATGACAGTTATCTAAAACTGTGAATTAAGCCTGCTGTAATGAAGCCTTCTTATAGTTAGGGTTTTTTTTAGGGTTTACTTATTGTACCTTGTTATGTGGATTGTGCTTAAGGATGGTTTAGGAAGCTGATGCATAGCACAGCAGATCTCTTGTTGGAATAGAAGCAACAGTTGAAGATACCATCAGGAAATGAGCTGAGTCAGCTCAAATAGTTTGCCATATGTGGAAGAACAGATGTAGGCCCAGCTTGTATGTCTGCTTGCATGCAATGGCATGATAATATTTCTGAAAAGATTAATAGATCTCAAAGATGTCTGCTGTTGTCTGGTCTGGGAGTTTGATGCCTACATTTTAGATGAACATATTCGCTGGCAGATAAACAGCAGGTGTGTCTTCTTTAAAACATCTTCTCAAGGTTTGGAATGTTGATATGACCTTACACTCCATCATAATGTCAATGTCTCGGACTATATATGGAATTTATTGTGATCATAGAGATCAAAATGACAGTTAACTCTCTTCATGATGTCTTTGCTTGAAAAATCATGTGATATAGGGTCATTTTCTTTGTCATTATTAACTTTTCTTACTAAGAAACCTATCTATCAGAAGATGGCAGCTACTCATGTATCTTTCAGCACATACGATCATTAATCGTTTGTGCTATAGAGAAACTATACATTAATTCTGGTTTTAGAGTGTACAGTTGTGGAGAAAACGGCTTTCACTAGTGCATTAGGAATATTTAAATTCAGAGACCATATTTGTTAACAATGAAAACGATAGGGAATCATTTCTTTAATGCTTTTGACTACAATTAGAATTTGCTAATAAGATTTCAGCAAACCTAAAGAAAAAGCAAGTGTAGAAAACCAAATTCTAAGTATTAATTATGTGAAATTGATCCATTGTTAATGGTCTTCACTAATACACATGCTCAAAACATGGAGAAAAATGTTTTTAAGCGGTTGAAGATGGCTAACTTTTTTAAGGATAATTTGATGTTACTCTAATAATACAGATTGAAGTATTTCGCAGTGCACAAGGCACATTAATGCAAACAACTATATTCATATTAATTTAATATTGTGACAGCATAGAAATCACAAGGTAGGAAATTTTGAACTGAAGTGAAGAAAAAAACTACTAAGATGTAATGTATTCATCGGCTTAATGCTCATTATCCATGGTGCATAGCTACATATGAAGTTGCTTACGTCTCTCATTCACATGGTTTGACAAAACTAGATTTAGGTTGATGGAAAGATGCTGCAAGAACTTGAGATGATGAGATCATGAATAAATCTACAAGAAAGTTACTCGAAGTTAAAGGCCCTTTGTCATTAATTAGAAACGATCAAGATGATTGCTACAAAAAGTTTCATTGTTGTTCTTTTCGTGGTCCCGATATGCTGATTATGATATATTGATTCATGCATACTTTCTTCCTCGATGGATGTATATTTGGTAGGTTATTGTAGGTTATTATGTATGTAACATGATGCATCTTACAGTGCTAAATTGTAATTATTTTGTTTAAAACAATTATGTAACATATTCAACCTTAAGTAATATTCTAGAACATATTTATCTTACAAATAGAACTTCAATAATAATAATCTTGGCAATGTTTCCTTTTGATAGTTGATTCCAAATATATTTTCCAAGCTTAGTTGTCTACTATCTTATTACTTCTATTGTATCAAATCAAGGATTGACCTGATCTATTTGTTCGGTCATGCGAAATCAAAGATGACTCAAGAACTTTATTGGTGATCTTCATCGTCAAGTCAACACCAACATGAATCAAGACAATGATTGAGACTGATATCCCTACTTACAAATCCACGTAGATATAACCAAATAAAGGTTTTGAAGATAAAGATGATAGAGGCAATATGAGAAGTATTGCATCTTCCAAACAAGGTCAATATTATTTTTGTCTTAACGGTGATTCAATAAAGAGGATTTATTGAAATGTTAAAGTTGTTGCTAACAAATGAAAGACATTATGCTTGGCTCAATAGATTGTTACCAAATAGAAGAGAAAGAAAGGGCCCTTTTAGGAATTAAATACATATAGAGTTGGCTCCAAATGAAATATTTATTATAGAGAAAACTACTGTTGTAGAGTTTTATTAGTGTGATAAATACCTATTTGAAATATGGGTCAATTCCGTGACAAAATCAACTACAAAGAAAATACCAACTGGAAAAAAATCTATTGGAGACATACTACTTTTTCTTTATTGGTTATGTGTTGGGAAAAACAAATTATATATTAGAAAACTAATAAATAACTACTCTAAGAGAAAATTGAACGTGTTATTTAATTCAAAATGTTATTCTTGTTATTTTATTGCAAGTTCCTTATGAATTCAAGAATAAATTCTATTCAACGGGATGGTTTTGTCGTATATCTTCCAGCTTTAGATCGATAAGAATTTGTTATGGCACTCTCAAACAAATGAAATTATATTCACTTAGCTCTGCTCGGTTAAACTTTTTCTTCAATTTTTACTCATTAGGTTCTTACTATTATTTTAAGGAAATTGAATCTTATTGGATTGATGTTAGGGTTATCACATTGTAAAGATCCGACATCAGTACAACTTAAAACTTGAAGAATATGAGTTTTAGATTATATCAAATATATATTAAAAAATTTTGATCGAGATAAACATTACTCCTAAAGACTTAAGTCACTAGAAAGAATCCCAACATATGATTTAGGGTTCTAAACCATCATAATAAAAATACAATGATGGCAAGTCGATTTTGGTAAGAAAATTTTGAAATCAAAATATATTTCTAAATCATCATAATAAAAATACAATGAAACTAACATACCTCCAACCATTATTATCAGGATTTCAGCATCCACTTCTTTTAGTATTTTGGCACTTATAGGTTTAGAATTCTCACTTTAAATATAGTATATATATATATATAGAAAATTTAATAAGAACATTAACATTCTCGCACTTGCTTCATACATTTAAATTAATGACTTAAATTAATCTTATTAAATAATCTTTTTAAGAAATAAATACATGAACCAAAGTGATAAGTCCTCTAAGAGTGGATATTATTATCCATGTATCACGATATATTTAGTTTCTTAAGAACTAATTATAATGTGATAATATTACTTAATAAATAATCCTTATATTTATTCTTTGTCTATACAAATATATTTTTTCAAATTAATATGCACATATGAAAAAACATCACAATATATAAGAGTTTCAATATAATTACAAAGTGGAACCAAGTCCCATTTTTTCTACATGATCATTGAATTTCAAAGGTGGCATACCTTTTGTCGAAGGATCAACAATCATCAATTCAGTGTTAACATGCTCAATGACCATTTTTGTTTCTTTTATATATTCTCTTATGGATAAATACTTAATGTCGAGGTATTTATTTTGACTTCCACTTTTATTGATTTTAGCCATAAATACAGTAGCTAAATTATCACAAAAAGTCTCATTGGCCTAGATATAGAATCCATAATTTTAAGCCCAGAAATGAGACTCTTAAACCATACGCTATGTGAAGTTGCCTCAAAATATGAGACAAACTCGAGTTCTATGGTAGAAGTAGTAATCAAGATTTACTTGACACTTTTATAAGAAATAGCTTCACGAATCATTATTTACGAGAATTAACATAGTCAGTAAAGTCTAAATCTAACTAGACAATCATATCTAGATCGTCTATAAGTTTATACATAACTATGTAATTTTTTATTCCTTAAAGATACACCATCACTTTCCTTATAGTTCTCTAGTGGTTCATACTTAAATTACTCTGATATTGCTCAAGTATCCCTACATCAAATACTATATCTGGTCTAGTACAAACATGAGCATACATAAGGCTTCATACGATAGAAGGATATGAGATGTTTTTTATTGATTCCCCTTTAAGGTCATCTTCGGGCATTAGTTCAAACTGAACCAATGATGATATGACCCAATTAGTTGATCATAAATCTACTAAGGACCCTTTTGTTATTCATGAATGACTAATGACAAGAGCTAAAACTAAAAAGATGAAAGAAGTCATAACTTATTCATTAGAAGGTATTTAGAAGGAATAAGCTAGTCAAGATTTGGTCAAAGTTCTATGGATGCAAGAAGAGCCAAAAAAGGTCAATATGATTCAGATAAGTCCATACCATGAAGAGAAAGTCCAGCCTTGAAGGAATTAGAAAATTTAATCTATTTTTTGAAGAATAAAAGTCATTCAGTGAGTGTTTTGTTTTAAGTTCTTGTATGAACTTTAGAACTTATTGAGCTTTTCTGCTTGTGACGTTCAAAAATCCTAAATCTTTGTTGTCCCTTTTAACTTATCAAACTTTTTAGTTTGTGACGTTTTGGGAAATCAAAGTATTGTTCTAACCTTTTATTATGTTTTTATTTGATAAAGTGATTAGAATAGTTCTTCTTACTTTAATCTTGAACGATCCCTCTTGTTGTAATTTGTTGGAGGGTGTCGATTTACATTCTATATGTACCATAGCTCTTTAGTTATTGGGGTGTATGGTTATTAAGTTGATGATTTCCACTATTTAGTATCAGAGCTCGGCTCAAGTTTGAGGTTTTCATATTCATTTATTTACTATCTTTTAGTTTTTCCTTTTCTCTTCATGGCTATAATTGTTCTTTTTTATTGTTGTGCTCTTATTCTTATTCTTTATTTATCCATAATTTATAGTATAAAAATAAAATAAAAGAAAAGAAAAAAATTTAAAAATCAAAAAAAGAGAGGAAAGCAAAGGACAAAAGAAAAAAGAGAGAGAGAAAATAAAAAAGATAGAAAATCAAAGGTAAAAAAAAGAAAATATCAGAATTTTGGATTCAAGAAATTCTTATAAATTATAGAATTTAATCTTGTTCGTTTAATTCTTGTTATGGTTTAGAAATCTCTCTTTATTCTAGAATTTTTTTCTATTCATTTCATATTTTAATTCTAATTCTACACCTTTAAATTCGCCTCTCTTTTTGTTTATTTTTATACCTACCTAATTTCACTATTTTTGAATTACCATAATCTTAATTTTTGTTTAGGTACCTTAGTTCATCTAAGAACCCAAAGAACAAAACAAGAGAGTTAAAAGACAAGAGTGGTGAGATCAGTATCGAGAAAAGCTAAATCTTGAGTGAGACACTTGAGAAAGCATTGGTGAGATTGTTGTAATTTTGTTTTTTAGGTTTTAACATATTTAAAGAAAAAGAAATGAGTTCTACATCAAATGATCTTTTGATTCAAGCAATGCAGCAATAATTTGAACATATGTTCAAAATAATAAAAAATATAAGAGATCATCTAGAAAGGTACGATGATGCAATTAATAGATTACAATAAGGACCACAGTGTGGAAGACAACCAACCTTTGTCAATGATGAATATGATGGAATAGAAGACATGGATGATGACCAAGTTACTCTAATTGCTCAAGAAGTTAATCCTATGAGACAAACTATGAGAGGATATTTTGATGGTGTGGACAGAAATATTGGCAGCACCAAAATAAAAATTTCTTCTTTTCAACGGAAGAATAATCTAGATGCCTATTTGGAGTGGGAACGAAAAGTAGAGTTAATCTTTGAATGCCACAACTACTCCGAAGAAAAAAAGGTAAAATTAGTCGTTGTTGAATTTTGTGATTATGCTATTGTTTGGTGGGATCAATTGTGTAAAGACAAACGAAGAAATGGTGAAAGGCCCATGGAGACTTGGTTGGAGATGAAACAAATATTGAGGAGGGGATTTGTCCGTAGCCATTACTATAGGGATTTGCATCAATGGCTGCAAACTTTGACACAAGGTTCCATGAGTGTTGAGGAATATCACAAGGAGATGGAGATAACTATGATAAGGGCTAATGTGGAGGAAGACTGTGAGGCCACCATGGCTCGATTCTTGAGTGGATTAAACAAAAATATTGCTGATATTGTGGAGATTGAGGACATGGTAAATGTGGCCATGAAGATTGAGAGGTAACTCAAAAGAAAAGGCACAAGGTATTATTTAAAACCTTATTCGGTTTCTTCTTCTTCTTGGAAATCGAATTAGAGTAAAAAGGATAATAAACCTATTGTTAAGCCTAAAATTGGTGAAACTAAAGGTAAAAATGAATTAGGCAATAAGGGTAAAGGTGAGAATCAACTGAATTAAACTGGAGGCATTAAGTATTTTAAGTGCCTTGGGCATGGATATATGCCACATGAATGTCCTAATAAGAGAATTATGATCATGAAGGATGGGATTATCGAATCTGAAAGTGAGAGAGATGATGATGATAACCCTCCATCATTAGAGGATGCTAGTGATATAGAGTATGCTAAAGGTGAAATTTTAATTGTTCAACACATACTTAGTTTGCAAAATAAAAATAATGAACATGGTGAACAATGTGATAATCTATTTCACACTCATTATTTGATTGCTAACAAGTTGTGTAACATACTTGTTGATAGTGGAAGTTGTACAAATGTGGCAAGCATCTTGCTCATGGAGAAACTGAAATTACCTACTATCAAACATCCAAAACCTTAGAAGTTACAATGGTTGAATGATAGTGGTGTGGTGAAGGTAAATCGACAAGTGTTAGTTTCTTTCTCAATTGGTAGATATAAGGATGAAGTTTGGTGTGATGTGATGCCTATGTATGCTAGTCACTTATTGTTAGGGAGACCATGGCAATATGATCAAAGGGTAACATATAATGGGTTCAAGAATCATTATTCTTTTATCATAGATGGACAGAAATATCAACTTGGATCGTTACCTCTAAAGACCATTTTTGAAGACCAAATGTGCATAAAATAACAGTTTGAGGAGCTTAATCTTTATTAACCAAAACTTTGGGGAGGGCATAAGAAAGAGAAAAAAAAGAACAATGTGATTTGAGTGGTAAAAATAAGAGTGTTGGGAAACATGAGGGGAGAGAAAACAAGTAAGACCTGGGTAAAAGGAAAATGAGCGTTTATGCCAAAATGAGTGATATAAAGAAAGTCTTAACCATGAGGCAGCTTATACTTATACTTATGTACAAGGACATCTTGATTTCATTTAACGAAATTAACAAAAATTTACCTAGTGTTATTATTGATCTTTTACACGAAAATGAGGATCTCTTTTCCGAAGAAGTTCCAAACAGTTTGCCACCAATTAGAGGAATTAAGCATCAAATAGATTTCATTCCTAGTGCAAGCATACTAAACAAGCCAGCATATAGATGCAACCCCGAAGAGACCAAGTAAATCCAAAAGAAACTAAGTGAACTTATGAAAAAGGGTTATGTGCAAGAAAGCATGAGTCCAGTTCCTGTTTTGTTGGTGCCAAAAAAAGATAGATCTTGGAGAATGTGTGCTGATTACAGAGCCATCAACAAAATCACTGTAAGTATGGGCATCCTATTCCTAGGTTAGATGACATGTCGGATGACTTGTATGGTTCTTGTGTGTTTTCAAAAATTAATTTGAAATCTGGATATCATCAAATAAGAATGCATGAGGGTGATGAATGGAAAATTACTTTCAAAACTAAACTTATATAAATGGTTGGTGATGCCTTTTGGTCTAACTAATGTACGTAGTATTTTCATGAGATTGATGAACCATATTTTACGTGCTTACATTGGAAAATTTATCGTTATTTATTTTAATAATATAATTATGTATAGCAAATGTTTGGATGACCATGTAACACATTTAAAAGCTATTTTTGATGTGCTTAAGAAAGAAAAGTTATATGCTAATATAAAGAAATGCACTTTCTACACTAATGATATTATTTTCTTGGTTATGTTGTTAATGATAAAGGAATACATATTGATCAAGAAAAAGTGAAAATAATTAGGGAATGGCCAAAACCCACTAGTGTTAGTAATGTTAGAAGTTTTCATGGTCTTGCTAGCTTTTGTAGAAGATTCATTAAGGATTTTTCTACAATTGCTGCACCATTAACTGAATACATCAAAAAGAATGTGAGATTTAGGTGGGGTAAAGAACAAGATGATGCTTTTAATTTGCTTAAAGACAAACTTAGTTCAACACCTTTGCTTGCTTTACCTAACTTTGCTAAAACTTTTGAGATCGAGTGTTGGAGGAGTCTTAATATAAGAATGCAAGAATGCAGACCCATTGCGTTCTTTAGTGAGAAACTAAGTGGAGCAAGTCTTAACTACCCGACATATGATAAGGAGTTTTATGCTTTAGTAAGAGTATTAGAGACATGACAACACTATCTTTGGTACAAGGAATTCATTATACATACCGATCATGAGTTCTTGAAATATCTCAAAGGACAAAAAAAGCTAAGTCGCAGGCTTACAAAATGGGTAGAGTTTATTGAATCTTTTCCCTACATCATCAAATACAAACAATGTCATGAAAATGTAGTTGCCGATACTCTTTCTAGAAGGTAAGCTCTAATTTCTAAACTTGATGCCAAATTATTGGGTCTTGAGTATATTACATATTTATATAATTCTGATCATGATTTTGCTAATGTTTATAGGGCACGTAAGAAAGGGGATTTTGATAATTTCTTTAAGCATGATTATTTTCTTTTCAAAGAAAATAAGTTATGTATTCCTTAATATTTAATAAGAGAATTACTTATGAGAGAGGCACATAGTGAAGGTTTAATAGGGCATTTTGGGATCAGAAAAATTTTAGATGTGTTAACTGATCATTTTTTTTACCACACATAAAAAGAGATGTTGAGAGATTATGTGAGAAATGCATTACTTGTAAACAAGCTAAATCTAAAGTAATGCCTCATGGGTTGTATACTCCTCTTCTTATACCTAGTGAGCCTTGGTTTGATATATCTATGGACTTTATTTTGGGTTCACCTAGGCCAAGAGGAGGGAGAGATTCTATTTTTGTTGTTGTTGACAGGTTTAGTAAGATGGTACATTTCATTCCTTGCCACAAAATAGATGATGCAACACATGTTGTAGGGTTGTTCTTCAAAGAAATTATGAGATTACATAGAATTCCAAGGACAATTGTGAGTGATAGAGATGTAAAATTTCTTAGCCACTTTTGAAAAATAATTTAGAGCAAGTTGGGTATAAGGCTGTTGTATTCAACCACTAGTCATCCACAAATAGATAGACAAAAAGAGATATTAAATAGAACTTTATCAATGCTTTTAAGGGCCATAATTCAAAGGAATTTGAAGAATTGGAAGGAATGTCTGCCACATGTCAAGTTTGCTTATAACAGAAGTATGTATGTAAACCATTCCCCATCTGAAGTTGTGTATGGGTTCAATCCATTAACTCATGTGGATTTGCTACTGTTACCTTCGGAAAAGGCTAATTTGGAAGGTAAGTAACAAGCTGATTTTGTCAAAGCATTGAATGAAAGAGTCTAGACACATATTGAAAAGAAAACTCTATAATATGAGAAACAACACAACAAAGGCCGAAAGCAAGTAGTATTTGAACCCGGTGATTGGGTGTGGCTACACTTGAGGAAGGAAAGATTTCCTAGCCAAAGGAAGTCTAAACTAATACCAAGAGGAGATGGTCTACCATATTACTTTCTACAATTTGGTGAACAATCCTTCATCTAAAATCTTTCTAAGAACTTATTGATATAGGTTTTTTATGATAGACCTAAAATGCCTCGAGGTCTATCTCTATGGATCTTAATACTAATAATATAAGATGCTTTACCCATATCCTTCATATCGAAATTTTTATAAAAGAATTATTTCACCTCATGCAGCAAACTGTTATCGTTGGTTGAAAACAAAATATCATCTATTGTAAAATAAAAAAATATATTTTACTCCAACTAACTTTTTGGTATATACAATGATTCATGGGGTTTTCAACAAATTTAAATGAAGAAATCACTACATGAAATTTAAAATACCATTGATAGGAAGTTTATTTTAAACCATATATAGATTTCTTAAACTTACAAACAAAGTGCTTACCAATACTAGAAGAGAAGCCTCATATTGTTTCATATAAACATCCTCCTCTAGATTTTTGTTAAGAAACATCATTTTTACATCTTTATTAGATATAAAAGAAAATGTTTTTGTATAATTGATTCCTTCTTTTTGAGTAAATCCCTTTGCAATAAGTCTTGTCTTGTATCTTTCAATGTTGCCTATCGAATCTTTATTGGTCTTGAAGACCTATTTACAACCAAATAGTCTTTGCCCTATTAGGCAACTCTACAAGATCCTAGACTCTATCTTCATCGAATTTTTCTCCTCCTTTATGACATAATGCCACAAGTCTAACTCTTTGTAGTTTATGGCCTATGAAAAGGTTTCATAATAATTTTTGGCTCTAATATTATAATTAGATTCTTGTATATTTATAATATAATCACTAGGAATTGTTGATCTTTTATTTCTAGTAGATCTTCTTAATGGTGTACCAATGTCTCCCATGAAAGCTTGTGGTTCAATTAGTTGTTCAGGAGCTTGTTGTAATTCTTGAACTATTTGATTTATTAGAATACTATCAACAACTTATGGAACCTCAATGGTTAGTTGTTCAATACCAATTTAAATTTGAGGAGTGTTATGAAATATAATCAATCTATCATTTAATGTGAAAAGTTGAGTTTTTATATGATCATATGCAGAAACTATATTCTTGAACTGATCACTACTACTGATTATGTCATCCTCAAGAAACTTAATGTTGCTTGATTTCATAGTCCTAATTATGAGATGGATAATAAAACCTATAACTTTTGGACCTTTCGACATATGCAATGAAATACCCACTAATATCATTGGGTCTAGTTTTGTCTCTTGTGGATTATATATCCTGACCTTAGATGAATATCCACAAATATACATATGTTGCAAACTCGATTTCTAACCTTTTTATAATTCAAATGATGTCTTTGGGACAGCCTTAGTTAGAACTTAATTTAATATATACATAGTCATCTTTAGTGCTTATTTTCAAAAGAATTTAGGAAGATTAGAGTTGTTAAACATACTCTGCAACATGTCTAATAATGTCTGATTTCTTCTTTCTACAACACCATTCTAGTCTAAAGAACCAGACATAGTGTATTGAGCAACAATCATATATTCCTGAAGAAACTTAGCAAAATGACTAGGTGCTTATCCATTCTCAGTATATCTACCATAATATTCTTCATCTCTATCTAATTTCATAATTTTAATTTTGCTTACTACATTGGTTCCCAACTTCAGCCTTAAAGACTTTGAAGACATCCAATGCTTCATTTTTATTATGAAGCAAATATATATATATATATATATATATAGTGAGTAATCATCTATAAAGGTGATGAAGTATTTATGACTATGTATGTTTATATCTGGACAACATATATTAGTATGAACGATCCTTAATATGTTTGAACTCTTGTTAACACCTTTCTTAGACTTATTGGTCTGTTTTCCCTTACTACAGTCCACACAAATCTTAAAATCAATAAAATAAAAAGTATTAAGTACTCTAATATTAACTAATCTCTTAATTCTCTTTATGGAGATATGTCAATCTCTAGTGTCATAACATTAAGCAGTCTTCATTGATATTACATCTTTTAGTGCTAGCATGAACATTAAACTATGAGTGTCATCATTTTGTAAGAAAATATAATAAAGATCATCAAACAAAATATCATTCCCAACACAATTAGATTTTTACATAATAAACTAAATGATATATCTTGAAAATTAAAAAAATATTCAAATGGTATGATTCTGGAAACATAAATAGGGTTCTTTCTAATTCTAAAATAAAGCTGCTGCTTAAGGTTAAAATGTATGCTCCAATTGTCTCCACATATTAGCCCATTTTATTATCTGATAAGATGTTTTGCTTACTTTCCATTGGCTTCCTCATGTTTTGCATATTATGCAAAGAGTTTGCAATATAGATTGTTGAAGCATAATAAATTCACTAGGTGTTAATATTAATATTAATCATGTTAGATTCATAGTACACAAACAAGATTGTTTATCTTTCTTTTCAAGTCATTGTTGGAATTTTATGTATTTATTCTTCATGTGTCTCTTCTTTTTACAAAAGAAACACTTTGCTTCTTTCTTAATATCAACTTAGGGTGGTATTTTATATTTTCCTTACTGATTAGCCATCTAATTTGCTTGATTTTTATCAGTTTTATTCTTCTTTCAAGTGGTTACCACCAATATACTCTCATTTAGCTCCATCACTAATCTCTCTTCTTCTTGAACACATATGGTTATTAATTTATTAATTGATCATTTGTCCTTATGTTTGTGGAAGGGTGTTCAGAATTTAGTGCACTAACAAAGATTTTGACATATCGATCTCAAGTTTTTTAAGTTGAGCCATAATGTCTCACATTTGTATTATATGATTTTGCATACTTTTTTATGTTAGTGAGTCTGAGAGATGATAATTTCATTATTATGGTGCTTGCTAGTGCTTTATCCAAAGTGACAAACTACTCATCAATAGCTTACAATAAGTCTCAGACCTTCTCATGTTGGTCAATAAAACTACATATATCAGTAGTTATTTTAGTCTTGATAAACATCACACTGAGCCAATTGGATCGCTCTCATCGCTCATATAGCACGACCTCAACTTAAGTGCTAATATTATGACTACAAGTGATTCATCCTTTCTAATAACATAATCAATATCCATCCATCCTAGATTGAGGAGAATCATCTTCTTTCATATCTTATAGTTATCACACCTAAGTTTGGGAATATCACAATGGATATCAAAGAAATTAACAATCTAATAAACTACATAAAACCTAAAATGCTTATGTCAAAATTTGAGGTTTACTAGTCTGAATTGCTTGTTTTACTAATATAATATTGAATTTCATATTTTGATGATGAAATCAATTGATGAGTTTATGGACTAATATGTTCTTGAGATAAGTGACATAGAAAAATTTTCGATCACATACTCAAACCATCGAAGGGCAAATTATTGAAGCAGGAGAATCAGACATTGGTCAGATAAGTATCATGTCAAAAATTGGACGTTGAGCTAGAGGATTAGTCGACATGTCGAAGATTATACTTCATATCATGAGTTCGGGCATCATACCAGAAAGATTGGGTATTGCATCAAAAGATCAAATATTATGGGAATGTTAATATGCAAATAGATCAGGTAATATACCGAAAGAAATAACGATATGCTAGAGATTCAGCTAAAGTGTCAGATAATCAGATGACATGACAGAACGTTGGACAATATGCCAAAAGATTTATGAATATACTAAAAATGTGATTTGATTATTTATGTCTTGATCGAGGTCTTTTGGGGTTAAATTATATTGGTATTAAGTCGAAACCATGCTAACCTGTCGAGAAACCTATTGGGCTTGAACCATCATTGAGTTGGGCTCGTTAGGAGGTCAAATCAGTGGCCTTGATCAGGCTTAGATGATGGTACTACCCAGACAATCGACATGCATTATTTTGTGCTTGTTAGCACAGCTGACGGTGGTACCACCTATGTAGGCAATGGTACCACCTAGGGTGACGATAGTGCTACCTAGAATTTAAATTTAGCAATGGTAATACTACCCAAAAGTCTAAAATTATGACGTCAAAAGGTATGACTGCAAGATCATCCAAATTCTAAAATTTCGATGATTTAAATTTTTTAGCTCCATTTGGAAGCCATATTTAGGGCTGTAGATACCCCTACTAAAGTTTAGATTAGAGCAAAAAATAAGTGGTGAAGTTTATAATGGTTGTAGCTCTCTCTTTGAGCATTAGTTGAGTATATTCCTCCTCGTTGAGTTTAGAAATAATTCTCAGTTATATGAGGTATAAGGTCTCTTATAAAAGAGTGAATGTAGAGGTTCTCTCCTAAGCCTGTTAAAAAGAGGAGTTGTAATAAAAGTAATGATCTTCACCCATTAGAAAGAAGATTAATAGTGAAAGTCATTAGCCTCAAGGGAACTCAAGGGAAAATGAATCAGGAGTGGACATAGGTCAAGATGGCCGAGTCATTATAAATCGGTTTGCATTCTTTCTCCTACCTTGATTTGTTTTTTGTATACTGATTTACTTACACATAACTCTTACTCACTTTTTTTGCTAATCGTATTTTCGAAAAGGATTTGTTGATTGAACTTCTAAAAATGATTAAATCTATTATAGCACTAATTCGCCCTCCCCCTCTCCCTCTTAGTATCATTATGATCCTAACAATTAGTATCAGAGCTTGGTTCTCTCAATTGGATTAACACCCAAGAGATATCTAATAGTTTTTTCAGACAACCAAGAGGGTTACTCCATCACTCATCCTCCTATGTTCAATGGGATAGACTATATATATTAGAAAATACGAATGCAGATTTTTTTATTTTTTTATGGATTTTGATCTATCGAACATCATTGAAGTTGGTTTTCATAAATCTTCAAAGTCAATAAATGAATAGAATGATCTTTAAAAGAAAATATTTTCCTTAAATGCTAGAGCTATGAATGTTTTATTTTGTGCTTTAGACAAAAATGAGTTTAATCATGTTTCTACTTGTGACACTATATACTTGAAGTTACTCGTGAAGGTACAAGTAGAGTAAAAGAATAAAAAATAAATCTTTTGGTACATAGTTATGAACTGTTTAAAATCAAGTCAAGTGAAACAATTAGTGATATATACACCGATTTTACAAATATTGTCAATAGTTTAAAAGCTCTTTGTAAATGTTATACTAACCTTGAATTGATAAATAAAATTTTTAAATCTCTTCCGAAAATTTAGGATCCAAAAGTGACAGCTATCCAAGAAGCAAATGATTTGAACAATTTCCTCTTAAAGAACTCATAGAATCTTTAATGACCTATGAAATGACTTACAATACACATGATGAACAAGAAGGATATTGCACTTAGAACCAAAGAAGACTACTAGAGCGAAAGTTCAAGTAATGATGATGATGACATTGCACTCCTCACAAGAAGACATGGAATATTCATGATAAGGAATAAAACTATAAGAAAAAAGTGAACCTAAAAAGGATAGTATAATATATTATGAATGTAAGAAGCCATGACACTTAAAAAATAAGTGTACATAACAAAGAAGAATTTGTCAACCCAAAATAAGAAGAAAAAGAGCAAATTAATAAAGACAAAATGATAAACTTTGCTTTAATGGCCTTCAATGATGAGGAATTTGATCATCCCAAAACATCTTTAATTACTTAATGTGTTTAATGATTTATATGATAAACTTAAAAAAGTTAGTAAGAAATATAAATTGTTAAAAAATGATCATGTATCTCTCTCCAATGAATTTAATAAATTGAAACATAAGTATGACAACTATATGATAACATCTTATACTAAATATAAAGAGTTAGAATCACTTAAAAAAGAAAATATATTCTTACAACAAACATTAGAAAAAATTAAAATTGAAACCAAGTCATTGAACATGATTCTTGCTAATCAAAGTTGTATCAAAAAAAGAAGAAATTAGCTTCGTGTACAATAACACATATCAAAAGCCACTAAAATTTATAAAAGAATCCACACTATATATTCCTCCTAAAGTTAAATATAATTTATGTGGAAGATTTGGTCACTATGCATATATATGCTCTCTTAGAAAATATAGTTTTCATAAATTAGTTTGGGTTCCTAAATGAATAATCAATGATTTGATGTCAAAAGTCAAGAGTAGTAGATGTAATCATGATGAACATAAAGTTAAATGAGTACATAAAATAAACCAATCTTTTGTATAGGTGTGTCTCTAAACAAAAGCTAGAAGTAAAAGATGGTATCCTGAAAGTGAATGCTCAAAGCATCTGACCGGAGATCCAACATAATTCTTAAAGCTCACTAGCCGAGACAAAGGAAATGTCACTTTCGAAGACAATAACAAAGGAAAGATTATCAATATTGAAAATATTAGTAATAAATCAAATCTACTTCTTAAAAATATTTTATTAGTAGATGGTTTAAAACATAACTTACAAAAAACTAATCAATTGAGTGATAAGGGATATAATATTAAATTTAAATCTAATACTTGCATTATAGACATACCAAATAAGAATAAAACTATGATTGCCTTAAGAAAGAATAACTTTTATACTATTGATCTTAATTATTTTGATGAGGAAACTTATGTTTTAATTTTAAACAATAATGTGTAGCTTTCGCATAAGAGATTATGTCATGCAAATATGAAATTGATCTCACAAATTAAAATAAAAGAATTTATAAGAGTAATACCTAAAATTAAATTTATCAAGGATAAAATTTATCATGCATGTCAACTAGGAAAACACATAAAGAGTAGCTTCAAATCCGAAAATCAAGTATCTTTAGGTCATTACAATTAATTCATATGGATTTATTTGGACCTATTAATACCACAAATATAAAAGATAGTAAATATGCTTTCAAAATTATTTATGATTATAGTATATATACTTTGATATACTTCTTGACACATAAAAGTGATTATTTTAAATAGTTTACCAAGTTTTACAAATAAGTTTAAAATAAAAAATATAATTTTTTCTATTCCTAGTGATCATGGTGGTGAATTTAAAAATTATGATTTTCAATAATTTTATGATTCAAATGGGTATGACTATAATTTCTCTACTCTAAGACATCCACAACAAAATGAAGTTGTTAAGAGAAAGAATAGGAGTTTACAAGAGATAGCAAGAATCATGCTTAATGAACATAGCCTACCCAAACACTTTTGGGCTGAAGCTATTAACATGACATGCTATGTCATAAATAGGGTTCTCATAAGATATTTACTATCTAAAACTCCTTATGAATTGTGGAATAATAAAAGACCCAGCAATTCATATTTTTAAGTTTTTAGTTATAAATATTTTATTTTAAATAAAAAGAATACTTAGGAAATTTTGATGTAAAATCTGATAAAGGTATTTTTCTTAGATATTCCTCAGTTTCTAAAGCTTATCAAGTTTTCAATAAGAGAATTTTAGCTATTGAGGAATCTATCCACATTATTTTTAATGAATCTCCCAAAGTTGAAAAAATTAATTTTGATGATGATTTTGAATTTGATAAATTAATTTTGATAAATTTTTTAAATTACTTCAAATGGATGTCAAAAGTACTTTTCTTAATGGTTTTATTTTTAAAAATATTTTTATTGAGCAACCAACTAGATTTGAAAATAATCATTTTTCATACCATGTTTAAAAATTATCTAAGGTTCTCTATTGATTGAAGCAAGCCCCTAGGGCTTGGTATGAGATACTTCCTTTCTTATTCAGAATAACTTTTCAAAAGACAAGGTTAACACTACATTATTTATTAATTATTTTAAAAATATTTTTATTATTTAAATTTATGTTAATGGTATTATTTTTTATTCTACAAATGAATCTTTATATCAATCATTTGCCAAGAGTATGAACCAAAAATTTAAAATGAGTTTAATGGATGAATTTATATTTTTCTTAGGATTACAAATCGACTACATGATAAAACTTTTATTAGTCAAACTAAGTATACTTTGGATCTATTAAGACAGTTTCATATGGATGGTGCTAAGGCTATTAACACACAAATAAGTATCTCTACAAAATTAGATATGGACAATGAAGGAGAATGCCTTAATCAAAAGACTTATAGAGGTATGATAGGTAATTTATTATATCTTACTATAACTAGACTTGATATAATGTTTAGTGTTAGGCTTTTTGTAAGGTTTAAATCCAATCCTAAACAATCTTATTATAAAGTAGTTAAAAAAAATTAGATATTTAAAAGAACTCCCAATATAGGATTATGGTATTCAAAGTCTAAAAATTTTAATTTGATTGGTTATGTTGATGCCAACTTTGAAAAGTACCTCTGGAACCTATCAGTTCCTAGGTCATATACTTATTTCTTAGTCTTCTAAGAATCAAAACTCTATCACTTTATCCATAACCGAAGCTGAGAAGGTGCATGTTGTGCATAGGTAATATTGATGAAAAAAACTTTAGAAGATTATGGACTTTGATTGAAAAATATTCATATGACAATACCAATATAATATGCTTATCAAAGAATCCTATTTAATATTCATGAACAAAGTATATTGATATTAGATATTATTTTATTAAGAACCATATAAGTAATCTAAGGATATGTCATGTTGATATAAAACATTAGCGGATATCTTTATTAAACCATTGGGTAGGGAATAATTTGATTTTATTAGAAGATAATTACGTATGTTGAATCTTTTAAATATATGATATCTTACTAATACTTCTCACATGATTCTTCCTTTTACTAATGATGAGATTTTACAATCGTTATTTATAACTTAAAATTTATCTTGTATAAATTAGAAACTTTTGTTATACATTCTCTTATGATTCTTTATTTTTATCCAAACAAATCATGATCTTTTATTTGACTTTTTGATATTTATAAGTTGAGATTTATTTTATATGAATCAAGATCTTTTACTATTTGTTCTCCTATAATTTTTTTGTTTTACTAAAGAGGAGATTCATCTCAATGGATAATTATCTTGATTTATAACTGGCACATTATGTAAATGAGGAGAAGTAACACTATGATCATATAATATCATTCTCTATTTTTATATATATAATGACAAAGGGGGGGGAAAAATTAGTAGCTTTTACATTTTTTCTATTTATTGATGACAAAGGGGGAGGAAGTAATAATATCTTTTTGATGGTGTGGTAACTATATATGTTAAATAAGGAGAAGTAGACTATACTCTTTAATAACGACTAAGTATTATGATGATGTTTTAACTTATGATGTTTCTAATGATGTTTAAGAATTTAATTGAAGTTATGTATATGATGTGTGCAATAATTATTTTGATAATTTAACTATGCATACGATGTGTGCAATAGTTATTTTGATATTTTAACTGTAATTATGCATATGACTTTTATAATGATTATCATTGAAAGTCATGAAAATTTATGATTAAAATTGTTTCAACTTGAATTCAAAAAAATGTTATTATATTTTTGAAATTGAGTTTATTTTGAAATGACATATAGACAAGGGAAGCTTGGTTAAAGCTCCATCATCAATTGATTGTCATCAACAAAAAGGGAGAGATTATTGAATCTTAAATTTTTAATGATGAAATCAATTAATGAGTTTATAGACTAATATATTCTTTAGATAAGTGGCATGGGAAAAACTTCAATCACGAACTCAAACCATCGAAAGGCAAATTATTGAAGTAGGAGAATCGGATGTTGGGCTGGATAAGTATCATGTCGAAAATTGGATATTAAGCCGGAGGATTGGTTGACTTGCAAAAGAGTAGACTTCATGCCATGAGTTTAAGCATTATGCCAAAGGGATGCCAAAATATCATATGTTATGAGAATGTTAACATATCGATAGATTGAGCAATATGTCATAGGAAAGGATGATGCGCTAGAGGTTTGAACGAAGTGATGGATGATCGGATGATATGACGGAACTTGGATAATGTGTTGAAAGCTTTGTGATTGTGCCAAAAATATAATTAAATTGTTTATTTCTTAATCAAAGTCTTTTGGGGTTAAATTGTATTGGTACTGGGCCAAAACCATGTCAACTTATCAATAAACCTATTAGGCTTGAACCATCACTGAGTTGGGCTCATTAGAATGCCAAATTAGTGGCCTTGAGTGGGACTGGGCAATGGTACCACTAGGCCCAAATTATGATACTACCTAGACAACCGACAGGCATTATTTTGTTACTATCAACACAGTTGACGGTGGTACCATCTGTGTAGGCAATGGTACCACCTAGGGCAATGGTAGTAATGCTCAGAATTTAAATTTTGTGATGGTAGTACTATCCAAAAACTTTAAATTATGGCGTTAAAAGTTACAACTGTAGGATCATCCAAATCCTAAAATTTTCGATGATTTAAATTTTTTGGCTCCATTTAGAAGCCATTTGGCATTATAAATATCTTCATCAAGGCTTGAATTGGAGCAAGAAACAAGTGATAAAGTTTGTAAGGATTGTAGCTCTCTCTTTGAGCATTCGTTGAGTATCTTCCTCCTCCTTGAGTTTAGAAGTAATTCTAGGTTATAGGAGGTATGAGGTCTTTTGTCAAAGACTGAGTGTGGGGGTTCTCTCCTAAGCATGTTAAAAGGAAGAAAGTTGTAACAAGGGTAGTTGATCATCATCCATTAAAAAGAAGATCGGTAGTGAAAGCCGATAGCCTCAAAAGAAGAGAAATCAGGAGTGAACGTAGGTCACGATGATCAAATTTGCATTCTTTCTCCTACCTTAATTTATTTTTGCATACTGATTTACTTACACGTAACTCTTATTCATTCTTTTTGTTAATTACATTTTCGATATGGATTTTATTGATCGAACTTTAAAAAATGATTAATTTTATTATAGCAATAATTCACCCCCCCGGCCTCCAAATTTAGTGCCATTACAATCATATAAAATATACCAAATAATGAATCTCATGATCTAAAAATTGTATTGTGAGCTAAATTTTTAATTCAAATAGATTTAAATAAACTTTATGATAAAACTATCAAATTATATACCAATTCATAATCCCTATAATTAAATTATAAAAATAATTTGATATTTTATCCTGATTAATTATATAAATATGAAAAAAATCATGTGGGATGATAATTTTTATATTAAATATAATCAATCACAATATTATATCTAATTTTTTATGTGGTCCATATTTTAACTTTATATATAATTTTAATTAATTAAGGATGTTGTGGCTAATTAAGAATATATGGTTCACTAGACATTTTAAACATATAAAATTGACTCATAAGAATGAATTAATATAATAAAATATTCATACAGAATATGGGCATTACCAATAATAAATGTTTCCTTTCACTAAAAATACTAAAAATCTAATGTCCCCATGTTTTTCAACACCAAAAGCATCAAAAGTTTAAAAATAAAAATTAAAATTAAACCATATTTATATTATAAAAATAAAAAAAAATTTATATCAAGGTAGAGGTTAATCACGACTCTGATACCAAATATAATAAAACTTTGAAATCAAAATATGTTTCTAAACCACCATAATAGAAACATAATAAAATTAATATGAAAATAAAAATTACATATCTTTAGCCATTGTTATCCAGAATTTCAATAATTGTTTCTCTTATTACTTTGGAAATTTTCGGCTTATAACTCTTATTTAGATGGTGTAATAAATTCTTAAGACTTGATATTGAGCTAGAAACTAAACAAACTCATATATATAATCAATTTCGTAGTATTAAAAAAATCAAAATGTTTGGATCATAAGTAAAAATTTTAATGATTATGAATGAAGGAATTTGATAATAATCATTGCATTCATAATGAATAAAAAATATTTAAATTATAATAAATAAAAAAGTAATGATAATGAATGAAAAATTTTAATAAGAACAATTACATATTTAAGCTTCACGTAACCCAAGTGTATGTCGAAGTCTAAATAAAAGAATTGTTACATAAAAAATTTTCAAAATTAAACATTGGGAAAGATGGCATAAATGTAAGTCAAACTCATGATGTAAAAAGATTTGATTGAATGAAATTAAATTCCAAAAACTAAAGCTATCAAGAAAAAACCCAAAATATTCCTTAACATGTGCCATATAGTTATTTCGATCCGTAGCATTGCTTTTTCACCTGCAGAGACTGGTCTTCCGAGAGTACTTGCATCGTTACTGTGTGCTGCAGTGGAAATAATTTGGGACGGAGCTTTACAGTTATCCTGTGTTCTTGCAGAGGGTAGTACGTAGTGTGAACTTTGGAGCAGGCTGCATCAACGGGCAGCTCGTACAGCCACCGCCAGGGGAGGAGGTGGAGGAGGAGGGGCCGCGGACGTGAAGCTCGGCGGCGATTCCGGAGATTGGGGTCACGCGGACGTGCTGGGGCCCCGATCCCACGCCCTTTGACTCGGTGTCGACTCGGTCTCCGACAGAGAAATCTGCACCCCGGATTTGACACCTTCAGCGGTGGGGCCGCCGCCTGTGCTCGGCCACTGTGGAAGGCAGCTCCGGAACCCCACCACTCCCGCTACCACCGCCATGGTCACCTTATACACGAGCACGCATGCATGCCGGAGTGCAGAAACGGCATGCGAGTGATTTTGGACGAAGTAAATGTTGGAGATTTTATTTTAAAAATAAAAATCACACAATTTATTTTATGTTATTTGCGTGTTTCCTTATTGTGTGTGTGTGTGTGTTCTCATTATTTTTTATTGATTTATATACTTTAATTGAATCCTATGATTACACATGACCGAGAATATATCATTTTGTTTTGGAGTGAAGAATTTTAGTCATTTAAAAAAAAATCTCTTTTTTTTAAGAAATTTTTTTCACAAGATCTTTCTTGATTCTGATACTCATTTTTGTGCTTCCTCAAATACAGGAAAATCGGATACATCTCACCACAAACTTACACAAAAGTTTGAATCATTTTTAGGTATGATGATTCCGAATGAATTCTAATTCTTATTATTTTTTATTTTCTTAATTAAATTAGATTTTTTTTTTTTTATTTGTTGAGTGAGAGATGGATGTTGGGGCAGACATGACTTGAGGCTGAGGGTGTTCTGATTCATTGGGGGTTGTAGTGCATGGACTCTTTCCTACGTTACTTGGAGATGTTTTTTCTATTAAGTTTTTTCTGATTATAAAAAATAATCAATATAAAGGTATTAATGAGATATATGCCGAATTGAGATTAGATGGAAGGAACCTCCTGTCAGGTGGTTCAAAATCAAAGTTAATAGGAATAATTCTTCAAAACGAATGAATGATAAATTAAGATTTTTTTTTTTTTTCTTTTGATGAAGGAGCTTATCATTTAGAGTCTCTTTAAACTATTAACAATCTCTTTACTATTCATTCACAATCCCTTAAACAATTAATAAAATAATATATTATTATTTGTCATCTTAATAAAATTTTGATTTTACTTGTTTTTTTCCCTCACAACCCTTGCTATGGTATCTATACACCTCGTGGTCATTGATGCTCCCGTATCCTGTGTTCTCTATCGTTCCTCAGTTTGTAATATTTGTCATCGATTATCGCACGCTCGTATGTCACTAGATGTCATTCAATCTCACTCATCACCACCTTGACATTGTCCTTCCAGGAGGAGAAAAAAGAAAATATTTTATATATATTTATAAAAAGATAATAATGAAATATTTAAAATATGATTATAAATAATAAAGAGTTAATAATAATAATAATAATAATAATAATAATATCGAAGACATCATTTGACTTAGTTCACTATGGAGTTATGAATAATAATCTAACATAAAGTTTAAGCTATTATTGTTGTGGATCAAACTTTAAATACATCATTTGACTTTTTCAATATATAGATTACACGCATGAATATATTCTAAGTGCTACTACCTATGTCTATTATGGGTGGCTAAGTTGGCCTGTACTTTGGATCTTGTCCCCACCAATTATATGTGTCAAGAATCACTTGGTTTATTGACCAAGTAAATTAAGCATACTGGTTAATTGACCCATATGCATGTGTTTGTGATGGTAGATTGGTAGAGTTGTGAATGCGGTTAGCAAAATAACTTTTTATGCATTTGAGACAACCCGGTCAACATGGCAGTAATAAGCCCTCGTACCAATTACAGATCATGGGATGCAATTTAATGTGTCTCACCGGGCTGTTCTAAGTCATGATAGCCTTTCAGGGTTTAAGAAGTGGAGTTGGAATCATCAATGTTGATGTAACTTAAATCTTGATCTGCTTCTTATTCAACCAATCCAGATACCGTATATTAAGGCGTTTATTGAAGCAAAGTACATTGATGCATGCAGTCTTTTGTTTCTCCCGAGTCTTTATTCACATTACAACAGAGAAGGTGATGGAGAAACAACCCCTACTGTTCATCGACAGGGCACAACTACAAGTAACTACAATGTTCTTTGCAAAGCTCATGCAGCATCTCCTTCATGGAGAAGCATCTGATCAAAATGCCAAACTCCTGAAAGATAATTGGAAGAAACATAAGTGATTCAGATATACAGATATCGATCCGTATACAAGGGTATGCAATGTAGATGTCATTAGATAAAGCTTTACCGTGTCCTTTTCCCACTCTTCGCAACTGAGCAACATATTCGGATATCCTTTTAATTGCTTCAACCTGAAAAATGAAGTGAAGCAATGGAATTATAATGAAAACTTTATTTCGATGTATTAAATGATATAAAAAACTTATTAAATGAACATTGTGCACTGTAAGATCCATCCATATCTTGCACTGAGGAGATATACTACTGTAGCTTATCTCAGACACTGTTGTTACATAAACTGCATTGATACTATGTCACCCATATATAATCTTGTCATAGACCAGCTATGGATAGACGAGATCACTCGATAAGCCAAAAACTACATACATTTGAATCTTCTGATGACGATAGGTTGAGCACTAAAATCTGATGACTACAGACTAATTCAAAGCAAGAACCAGAATTAAGGAATGGGCTTCACCTGCTCTCCGAGAAACTCGCTCTCAATGAAGTCTGCCATCTGGGCATCGTTGTGTTTTTGAGCTACCTGTTCATCCAATTCAAAAGCTGATGAGGGCCAGAACCTAAAATGAAGTTGTTAGACAATTAATCAATGCATTCAACACAGGATCACTTACACAGTGTAGATTGAGTAGCTTCTCATTTGTCAGCTTCTCAAGAGACAAAGCCAATTCCATTGCTGAAACAGAAACCACAAACCTTTCAGACTCATGGAACATGATTGGAAATATAAAATAATAAAACAACCAACATAAGTGACCGGAGCTATTAGCTCCTTCAATCCAAAAAACAAGAATCAACCTCAAATCCCTTACAATTCCAATAAATGTCTGATACATGTCAAATATAAAAGCATGTGTGGAAATTATCAAGGTTATTTTCAGAAATAAAATGTATATTGGTGCACCCATATGCTACCAAAATATAAAGTGAGTCCTTAGATTAGATCATCAAATAGAGCAGTTTCATCAGCAGGATTAGGCTCATCAACAGACAGTTGCGGTATCGAGGTGCTATCGACTCAGAAAGTGAATTGAGTTGAAAGATCTAGACCATCGGTAGTTTCAAGTAAGTCAGCTGCAAGTAGGTTATATTCAAGTGTCGGTGCTTAAAAAAAACTTTAGTCTGCTCAGATAGGGCCAGGTTGCTCTTATTTTCTGGTGAAAAGAGTCAGGCTGCTTTTTCACCCTTCTTTTTTGGCTGATTAAAGTTCCACATGTAAAGTCGCTCCATTTTTTTTTCTTTTGTACATAGAAGTTAAAAGGTACCTCAT
Source organism: Ensete glaucum (assembly GCA_021527575.1). Lineage (NCBI taxonomy): Eukaryota > Viridiplantae > Streptophyta > Magnoliopsida > Zingiberales > Musaceae > Ensete > Ensete glaucum. The sequence continues at coordinate 21,741,848 of CM038558.1, forward strand.
CAAACCCTCACAGTTTGATGTTATCTTGTGCTTCCACTTCTCTATGGCTGTTTGACATGTGCAGTACACTTAAGTACATGAAAAAAATTAAAATGAATGCAATTGTTGATAATCAGTAAGTTTGTCAAAGTTTACATGGATTAATTAACAAAAAAAAAAAAAAAGCTTTAGATCGGTCCACCTTACTTGGTATTTATAGACACATTTTGAACAAGCTAAGATTAACAACAAACCACATATTAGTTCTTACCATACAACGCGTCACCTTTCTCAGGATGATCAAACTCGGTCAAGGGCATAACTATAGGCAGAAGCTTCACTCTTCCTCCCCTTTTGTTCTGATCACAGAAAAAATCCAGCCTCAAATATCATAAATAAAAAAGGAACACTTGGGCCAACTCTATATCTGAATACCACAAAAGAAAAGGAAGAAAAAAGAATTGAGAGGAGGAGAAGCTCAGTTCATACCTGGTACTTCATCAGCTTCTCAGCATGGTCCCTTTCCTCCTGGCTCGATTCCCTGAAGAATCTGAATATATGGCAACAGAATAGATTTGCTCTTATGCACAATAAAAAGAGATGAAAACAAGCACAGACTCAGATTTCCCAAAGACTTACTTGGCGAGACCTTTTAGCGCAACATTGTCCCGATCAAAGTAAGCAAACAAAGAATGATATACATATGACACATTGTATTCCACACTGAAATCAAAGCACCGTGGATCAACAAGAAAAATCTTAGAATTGCAGCTAGTACAAAGATCACAAGTTTTCTGAAGAACCAATATATAAGTAAAAAACCAAGACAAAAATTTTTGCTTAGAAATACCTGCAGAAAAATAAAAATAATAAAGATTGTCAATAAAATAAGAAGCATTAGATAATTTTTGCTACAGGATTCCAGAATTCAAATACCTAAATCAATACGTTTAAGAAGGTTCCATCTGGTTTCTCACAAGAGCTAAGAAAAATACAACGTGATCTAATAAAACCTCATCTTAGCACAGTCATAAGAGCATGTTCATCAAAACCTTATAGTCATAGTAACACAGGAACTGTTATGCAAAGATTATGAATTTAATAATAGATTGCATCTTCCTTATAAGCTTTTAGGATTACCAGTAACCCAGTTCAAAATATTTATACAGTATCCTTCTCTCAAATTAACTTGCATACACTTGGGTTCATTTACAGGTGTCAAGCTTTAATTTGCTTTTACACCTAAGGGGAAATGTTAAGAGTTTGATAGGGGAAGTAATGACGTAAGCATTACACTGTTGACGCACCCAACCAGGGACTGCCACCTGGGCAATGACATGGGCAAAAGGACCCATGCTCTTCCCTTGCGACCATTGGTAGGAGCACGATCCTCTAACCCCTTCCCACCTCGGATCTCCTGAAGTATCGCACAAGGCAGCCGCAAAGTGCATTAATCACCGATAGCGAGGCCCATAGCGAGGCCCATCCCCGCCCCTTTTTTCCCTCTTTCTTTGGGTCATCTATTGCAAGTGACCTATCACCACCCGTCAACCGATTTCGGGAGAGCTCACACGCTCGGCTGCGGAGGGATTAATCCCAGGCGACGTCCCTCTTTTTTGGACACTTGGCACAGAGGACCATCCCCTGCTTATCTCAAATAGGCTACAACCTTGACAAATGATACTCTTGCAATCGTTCTTCCCCAATGCCACCCGTAGAGGGGTGTGCCCACCAACCGTCAGCCTAGCTCCATCAAACGCTTAACCTAAAGGGGGAAAGCATCCATCACTACTATTTTTCACCTCCCAAACTAACTTTACCATTTGAGATGTCAAGTTGTGAACATTCCCCCCAACTCTAACCGCTTGTGTAGGGACCTCGGCGAGGCTAAGGCGCACCTCGGGATGATGCCATTTCTGCCTCTGACAAACAAGCAGCTCCCCGGGATCATGCCGTGGGCCACCTGGACGAGCTTACGTGTTTGAGACCGGACCAAGCCGTGGACCACGGTCAATGACATAAGGCAATAACAGAGTTCAATATAAATCAATCTCTTTCCTATCAATACAAAATATGTACCGATACAAATTAAGATAATATCCAATAAAGAACAAAATCACATCTTTTTGCTACTAGATTTCAGAATATAAACAACAGAGCCAAACAATATCTTTCCTTTAAGAAAATAAGACAAAACAAGTCAAAAGAGAATAATGGTATCTTAAAAGAAAATCATTTTGTTGAATATATATATATATATATATATATATATATATATATATTCAACAAAATCACATATTTTGGTACACGATCTCAGAATACCAAACAACAAAAATTTCTTGACAAAGAAAAAAAAAAAAAAAACGAAGAATCCATGGAATGGAGAAACAAGATACTTGATCTGAAGGTTGATGGCGGCCTCGCAGTCGTCGGCGTACTTCTGGCGGGCGAGGGACTGGTCGGGGGAGACGGGCACGAGCGAAACCTGGTTGTTCTTGAGCTCCTCAAAGGGCTCGAAGATGACGCCGGTGATTGCATGGTCGCCACCGGCTGCGGCGAAGACGGGCCCGCCCCGAGCCCTCCCATTCGGAAGCTTCAAGTACGAGCGGAGAGAGGGGTTTCCAGGCAAGGGCGAGGGATCGGCGGAAGAGGGGAATAGAAGGGCGAGCTGAGGAGGAGCTTTGAGAAGCATGGTTGGTCGTGAGAAGGCGGAGGAGGAGCGAAGGATGTGGGTGAGAGGAGGACGAGGAGGCTGAGGAGGACTTGGATGTTGTTATAGGGGAGGGAGGGAGGAAATGGACGGCTGTGATCGAGGAAGGTGGCGTGTGGAGGCCTCATGGCCGACTTGGTGCGTAGCGGATTTGGTGGATGGGAGTTGAAGAATCTTCACAAAATAACCCTTTTCTGTTTTCTTTTATTTATTTATTGGTTCTTTTTCTCCCCTATTTCCGAGAAGGTGGCTTAAATCAACTAATGATTGTTATTTTCCTAATTATTTACTCCAATTAACTGGCTAAATTAGCTATTAAGGGAGAAAAGAATTCCATCAACAGTTGGGTCATCATAGATTAACGCAACTTTATTTATCCTTTAATATGATTTATTTAGTGCATACTAGGGGACTCAAAATGATTGATATTTATCGATCCGTAGGCTCAATATTTATTTTTACTTGGTTTTAATAATGACGTCGAACAATATGGATCTAGACACCATTTAATATATTCTCAGACTGATGCAACCAATATTGGATCGAAATTTTATAATGATTGCATTACTATGAAGAAAAAGAAAGAGTTATTTATCCTTAAGTCGATACAAATTTGAACTACATTTTTAGTGCATAAAAGATTTGAATCGGTAAAATAAAAAGGGTTAGAAGACCAAAAAAAAAAAAAAAAAACCACAGAGTCATCGTCAGTCCATCGGCCACGTCTCTCCTCATTGCTTTCCGCCTTCATGGAAGCGGTCTACTTCAAGGCATGTGGCCTCCACAAGTTCAAGCGGCCACACCGATACGATAGAGGGAACGAGAACGAAAGGTGTATGATGATATGCTTCAACGACTTTTTGGAGAAGCTCGTGTTGCCGGTCAAGCACTCTGCCGAAGCGGAGTCCTTTTCTAATGTATGTTTCGTTTTCTTCTTGCCTTCTCAGTTGACGGGAAAGTATTGACAAGAGCAATATGAGATTTGAGAAAATAAAAAGGCCGACCATTATGCAGGTCTAAATGGCTTGCTCATCATGCGACACAGCAGATAAGGATGACAGATAAGGTTGAGTTCCTTCATGTCCAAAATGCCTTGCTAATTCTAATGGGGCTGTTCTTCTTCGGGACGGCTTTTACATATCTATCATTTTCAAAGTTTCCAAATTGCATATGATATATATCCATATATATATATAATTCATGTATTTCACTCCCATTAACCTCTCTCTAATAAACTTTGGCCGATCTCTATTTGTTAGGGTTACTATTGAGGTCTACGTACTATATCAGGTGGGACTTAGTTGTAAAGACTTTTTGACGTTTGATGTAGAGGTGAATCTCATGTTTACCACTTATTCTTTGTGCAGTTGTAAAAATTATAATAAAATATATAAGATATTATATAAAATATTTCATTGAAATTAAAGTTTTAAGAGGCAAATACAAGCTTAGTAATTTGTAAAAAATATACATATATATATATATATATATATATAATTTTGTCGAAGGGTATTCGTGTTAATTAGAAGTTTAGCATCATCATAAAACGGATCAACAGGTGGAGATTTCATTAAAATAGATGATGTACTGATTTTTCTTTTACAAATAAAACTACTGATGTTATGAATATATATGGAATATGTGTTCACCACCTATATTATGAGACACCTAGTTCTTCCTAAGTAGTTTATAGGATGGACTTTGATCAGTATATGAATAAACTCCTCCGTCATTTGAGTCTTCCTATTTTTAAGGTTTTGATTTCAGCTTAAGGACAAGTACTATCATGAATTTCAAAAATACTATTTGGTTCTTACTATTGCAAAAAAAAAATTCATGAAAATAGATAGCTATTTTTTAAAATAATTTAAACTTTTGATTAGCTGGAATGCATGGAAGTCAAACTGAGAACCATTAGTCAAAATAGAAAATGAGTTGCTGGTGTTGTAAGTCATCATCAACCTGCTCAAGAGATTGGAATATCTAGGCAACTAAGGACATGAATTATAATAGGCCAAAGCCATCCCATCATAAGGTTAGTTTTCAAAGATCAATTTTGATCGTATATGATTGTGATCACTTACCATGGATTCTTCTCCTAGAAGGAATGGTTAAACCTGTGAATATAAAATAAGGATGGTTAACTCTCCTTGTAAGAACTCTATTACTGCATCATTGAGTGCCAATTGTGTGCGAATACATTTGTAGGTTTGTTGATAAGAATATTTGTCTAAGGTATCTTTCTTCAATTACAGCAACATTGATTTAGTCATTCTACATAGTGACTTGGACAACTTCCATGGGTCATGCAATATTGATAGGGCAAGTAATTGGCTAGCCCACCTATTTTTCAACATGACACCCTCCTAGAGCCACATCATTCATTCATATTCATGGGGTTTCCTAGGTTGGATGTCAATCCAGTGGCCCGCCTTTATTGGATGTCGACTTAGTCTCTGTGAGGACGATCGAGAAGTCTGGCACGTCGATTAATAGATGATGCAGTTGATGGTGTACAGTTGATGGCTAACGGCGTGCAGCACCGTCAGAGGACCTAAGAATCTCGTAAGGATCGTACCCGACGTAGTCAGGCACTGTAGCAATAGTTAATGACCCTGTATGACAACTCTCTTGACCGCAGGTATAAAAGCCCCTCAGAAAACCACGAGAAGGGGGCAGATTACAAATTCTAAACTCATTCTAAAAAGGTTGATTCGTTCGCTAACTTGGACGTCGGAGGAACCCGACCAAGCACACACAGCTCGCTAGGGTCTTAGTGCAGGAAGATGGAGCAGACATGAGGACACCTCAAGGCAAGCTGCCGGAAACCTGTATTGCCTATATTAGACACCACAAAATTTGGCACGGGCTTGCTCCCCCAATCGCAAATCCTCCACCCCTAACGATTTCGACCGAGGCCTTCATCGATCTATCCCATTAGGTCCAAGCACTCACTGGGCGTGCGTGAAGCCTCCTCGGTCGGAGTCACTAGTTTCTTCCCTCGAGATGCCGCCCGGGAGCTCCCTTCGTCATGGCAGGACTTATGCTTCCCCACCGTCATCTTGACCTATTTCTCAGGTCGGGTAATAGCCTCTCGCTCTGGAGCTGGTGTCCCAACAGGTCTCTTGGGAGTAGCTTCCATGTAGACTTCTTCCACTTTCGGTGGGGAGCGGGTGGCCCGAGCTATCGAAGAACTCTTCCCGCCCGGCATCTTGGGCATTCCGTGTAGAGTAGTAAGATCCATCGCACCTGTATCCCGACCAACAGGTTAGAATTCCAACAGTAGTAGCATAAATGACAAACGTTAAAATCGACTATACCCCGAGAAGCGAGACTAAGGCCCGCCTTGACCAACTATAGCTCAGTCATATCCCGAATTGCCTGGGAGAGGGAAAGGATTCCCTTCAGCCTATTGACCATGATAGACTCCTCTGATGATAAAAAAAGGTGGAATGTTGTTGATCAGATGAATTGACCAGTCAATTCTAAATCCCTAACTAGAACTACCGATGAAAAAATACCAAGCCTTCTAACCCTTGTTGTTGGTCGGCACTCCGCTAACCTTAAACTTAGCATGGGCAGTCAAGTAGTAGCCTCCCCAACTTTTGCAGAGGTGAAAACACGTAAAAAATAGGGTCAAAGTAGGAATAATACCTGCTCCTCGGCACTCACTTAGAAATGCAATAAGGAAACACCATGAGTGGGGCGCCACTTGACTTAGAGAAATCCTCCACCATCTAAGGCATTCTATGATAATGGGATGGAGGGGAAAGCATAGGCTGGCTTCCAATGCCTCCACTGAGATGCTCAGCTTGGAGGACTCTGGGTTGTACAGGCGCTGCTTGGATAGTGGAGCTTGTAGAACATACTCTTCTGGAATGCTATAGCGCTTCCAGATCAACCCAAGGGGCTCTTCGGTTATGATCGAAGCAATGTCATGACATGACTTCATGACCTCAAGATCCCTTAATGACTTAGTGTCTACTGAGGAAGGCATCCCCGAAAATGATGACCCTGAGACACTAGCCTCGGGACCGTCTGACCTTGTTCCTTCCGAACTAGTGGAAGGAGCAGACCTATCACTAGACGAACCCAAGGAGGACATCTGACATGATCAATTGACTAAAGAGATTGACTAGGAGGGCTGAAATTGAGAACTAGAAAAGCCGAGATGGCATACGAAGGCGAGGGAGGATGCAAGTGAGGTCTCTCGCTGCCAAGGAGGAGGGTTATAAGGCCCTTGGGTGGTGATTCGCTTCCCTGAGGTAGAAAGTAACTCTGCGTAGGGAACTCGTGATGACAATAAATGTGAGTGGCATAGTGGATCCACCATGTTAGCCCTAAACGACTGCCACATAGGAAAATTGCACGTAACAAAACACACAAGCATATGTGTGACCTGTTGCACGTGCAGTCCATGTGAGCAAGTCGCGTGTGACCCATGTTCATGCGAGCAGGTCATGTGAGTAAGAATACAAGCGTGCGACTCATGTATAACCCAGGCCCACGTGATTAAATCACAAGAGCAAGAATACAAGTAGCCCACATAGAAAAATGCCTAGGCATGGCTCGGTAGCATATTGCAAGTTGCATCACCCAAACTATAGATACCCGAGTCGCCTAGCTCCACCACAATCAGTTCCCAGTGCTTGAGTCGCCTAGCTCGGCCATAATTAGTTCTAGGTGTCTGAGTCACCTAGCTCAACCACTGTCAGTCCTCATGTGCTTGAATCGCCTAGCTCAACCACCTTCAGTCAGCCACCGTCAGTCCTCATGTGTCCAAATCACCCAGCTTGGCCACCTTCAGTCCTCATGTGTCCAAATCACCCAGCTTGGCCACCTTCAGTCTTCTTGTGCCTGAGTCGCTCAGCTCGGCCACCTTTAGTCTTCATGTGCCCGAGTCACTCAGCTTGGCCACCCTCAGTCTTCATGTGCCTGAATCGCCTAGCTCGGCCGCAATCAATTCCCAGTGCCCAAGTTGCCTAGCTCAGCGACAATTAGTTCCCAATGCTTGAGTCACCTAACTCGACCACCCTCAGTCCTCCTACGCCCGAGTCACCTAGCTCGGCCATAATCAATTTCAGGTGCCCAAGTCACCTAGCTTGGCCACCGTCAGTCTTCATGTGCCCAAATCACCCAGCTCAGCCATCCTCAGTCTTCATGTGCCTGAGTCACTTAGCTCAGTCAACATCAGATTCAAGTGTCCGAGTCCTCCAGCTTGGCCAAACATCCAAGTATCCTGAGAATAACAGCTCAGCCAGATAGCTAGGAACGTCGAGAAAATAGCTCAGCCTAACGATCAAATTTGCCGAGACTAATAGCTCGACCAGGTATCCAGACCCCTCGAGAATAATAGCTCGACTAGATGAACTGTTGAGCCAAGGATCGTCAATCCAAACCAATCGATAAGCAATGCTAAATCAGTCACACAATCAGCCACATTCGCGACAACCCACCAATGATGAACAAGTAAAACCCTTTCCGAGTGTGCCTCCTTAAGAAGCCAACGGAAAGGATTTCCATGGGTGGGAGAAAATTATAGGGCAAGTAATGGGCTAACCTAGTTGTTTTCCAACATGGCACCCCCCTGGAGCCACATCAACTAGCCACATTCATGGGGTTTCCCAAGTCGGATGCCAACTTGGCGACCCGTCTACGTTAGATGCCAACCTAGTCTTTGCAAGGATGGTCGGAAAGCTCGACGCACCAATTGATAGATGATGCAGTTGATGGTGTACGGTTGACAATGTGCGGCTGATGGTGTGTGATACCATTAGAGGACCCAAGAATCCTGTAAGGATCGTACCCGACACAATTAGGCACTGTAGCAACAGTTAATGACCTGTACGACAACTCCCTTGACCGCAGGTATAAAAGCCCCTCAGAAAACCACAAGAAGGGGATGAATTATAAATTCTAATCCCATTCTAAAAGGGTTGATTCATTCACTAACTTGGGCATCGGAGTGACCCGGTCGAGCACACAGTTTGCGAGGGTCTTGGTGCATGGAGACGAAACAGGCATAACGTCGGAACCGAACACACCACAGTAAGGGAAGGCGAGCTTGCACACGCGGAAAATCTCATTGTGCTGACTCATTTATCCACGTTGCGGAGACACCACAACATATATTATAGTGTTAAACTTAGTATTTTGTTATTGGTTAATGAGAACATAAACATCAATATGTGTTTTTAATTGATGGATATTGTTAATCTTATTTTTGAGTGAACTTTAAGGTCTGAATCTTGCATAATATTTGTGTTATATTCATACAATAAAATCTCTAGCCCATATGAAATACATACAAGCTTCAATTTCTCACATTTTTAATGTTAATTATGCTACTACACTCTTAATTGCAGTGATAAATACTCTTGTCTTATTCTTTAGAAGAATAAATCATAATTATTGTAAGTTATTAAACTATAAGTTCATATTGTTTCTATCATGTATATTGTTTTGTTATCTATAATAATATAGTCTTCAAGACCAAAATTCCAATCAATTAATACTAAGCTTAGCATCTTGTATTGATTAATAGTAATATAAAATTAAAGGTTGCTTTAATTGATTGATACTATGACTTTTATTTTTTTGTTGAACTTTGGTGGCTGAATCTTGCATAGTATTTGTGTAATTTTCAGCCACTAAAATGTATATTATGTGACATACCTACAATCTTCAATATCTCACAACTCTATTGTTAATTCTACTACTACACTCTTAGTTGCAATGATAAATACTCTGTCTTATTCTTTAGAAGAATAAAACATCGTTACCTAATCATTGTAAGTTATTAACATATATGTTCATCTTGTTGGGAAACCTCAACGGATGTATTACATGCGTAATAAAAATCAAAATAAAATATTAATTTCCCATGCAGATCAAATCATCGTGCAAAAGATTGGGTCGCAAGAAAGGCGCAAAAATTGATAAAATCGTGATGTGTGAGAGATTAATTTTACCTAAGGAGATCGTATATCCCTGTATTTTTAGATCCAGATGAAGAGGATGAAGGAGGTCAAGCATCCTCCTCTCTAGCGGTATCCAAACGATGGATCTCTGCAGTGAAACTCTTCCAATCTGATCTCGCAACTCTTGAATAGAGGGAGGGAGGAGAATAGGAGGTGGTGGCTAAAGCTGTAGCCTATCAACCATTAGTCTCCCCTACTATCTATAGAGAGCCACCAAAACCCTAGGGTTCTTGCCTTAGTGGGTATTGGATCTTTATCCAATAACCCACTAACCTTGTATTATTGGATCTCTATCTAATAATCTCCTTAGGCCTCTAACTGAGCCTTAATTAATATATGGGCTAATTGGATCTTCATTCAATCCTTTATTCGTTGAAGCATCCATCATATGTGTGTGACCCTGTAGGCCCGATACCGAGTTGGTCGTGAGTCACTCTCATCAGAACTTATTCTGATATAATGAATTATTATCCTCATAATAATTCACTCGACTCATCGACTATGGACATACTAGGCCACTACGCCATTGTCCCCAGGTGGTACAGGGGGATCGAATCCATCAGACCTATCTATCCACAATTACCGTGTATTTATAATCTCTCATCCAACTAATATCCCAGAGATCGTATATTGGACATAGTGCTGTCAGGTCATATATGGAATCTATCATAGTCTTGCTCTAATCGAATTTTTCCGGAGAACTTTTTCTCTCTCAATCCAAATGATCCTGACTAGAGATATGTCTGAGCAAGCACATATGGGATATTCCTCTCATGATATTGATAGTAGATGATCATCTATTAACACTTAATTGCCTTCGTAAGGTTGCCTACCAATCCTGATAACCAACTGTACTAAATTTGGAACTTTCCAAACCTGTAAGTCTGGCGTCAAAAAAAGGAGTACTTATACAAGGCATCCTTGGTGTCTCAAGTCTAAGGACTAGATACACAACTAGGACTATGGAATCACTATCTGACATTAGGTATCATTAACCATACAACATTTCATAATTAGATCAATCAGTGAACTTATTCTCCAATGAACAACTATACTATATCCTTAGTATCTCCACACAAGTGACTATGAGACCAATCGCATCCATCATATGGACGGGTATATAGTACACTGGTCTGTCTGGTTATCTCGATGTTCCTCTCGAGTAATCTATGACCGGGATTATTTAGGATTTGTGTTTAAAGGTAAATTAATCTAATTATTGTGATCTCATCATGATCTGATTCTCATTGTATAAAACCAAGAACATATATATATGCAACAGATAATATAATATGAGAATATACCAATATTAATCATAAGCAAAAAAGATTACACAACGTGTCACACGTGCCATCACTTACGTGATTGGCTTGCAGGACACTTGTAACCAGCAATCTCCCACTTGACCTAAAGCCAATCACCTATGTGTTTGATCCCTATTAGACTCCTGTGACGCTCAAATATAATATGAGCTAGCGGCTTCGTTAGTGGATCTGCAATGTTATCTTCGGATGGAACTCTTTCCATTGCTATATCTTTACAGGTCATGATCGCTCTAATCAGATGAAATCTCTTCAGAACAATTCTGATGAGACCTGAGTTCTCTTGCTAGAGTTATCACTCTGTCGCTGTCATAATATATGGAAGTTAGCTCCACGCTGCTTGGTATGACTCCCAAATCTTTGATGAACTTCTTCATCCACACCCCTTCCTTTGTTACTTCTGTTGCAATAATGTATTCTACCTCTGTGGTCGAGTCAGTAGTAGTATCTTGCTTGGAACTCTTATAGCTTACTGCTCCTCCATTCAGGGTGAAAACATATCCTGAATTTAAATTGCTATCATCAATATCAAACTAAAAACTCGAGTCCGTGTAGCCCTCAAACTGGAGGCTATCTTCCCCATATACCAGTAAAATATCCTTAGTCCTTCTTAAGTACTTAAGGATACACTTTACTATCTTCTAGTGTTCTAAATCTGAATTTGCCTGATACCTACTAATGACACTCAGAGCATGTGTTATATCATGCCTAGTACATAGCATCACATACATGATAAACCCTATCGCTGAGGCATAAGGTATCTTATTCATGTCTACCCTTTTTTCAAGAGTCTTTGGGGACATACTCTTAGAAAGTGATATTTCCATGTCTCATCGGTATAAGACCTCTCTTAGAATTTTTCATGCCAAACCTTTTGATAATGGAGTCTATGTACCTAGACTAGGACAAACCAAGCATCCTTTTGGATCTATCTCTATATATTCGGATCCCCAAAATATAGGATGCTTCCCCTAAGTCTTCCATGGAGAAGTTTTTGAATAGCCAAGCCTTTACTGTGAATAGCATTCCTACATCATTTCCAATGATTAGGATGTCATCCATATATAGCACCAAGAAGGTGATAGCGCTCTCACTTACTTTCTTGTACATACAAGGCTCATATTCGTTCTTAATGAAGTCATAAGATCTGATCACCTCGTCAAATCTTATGTTCCAACTTCAGAAAGCTTGCTTCAATCCATAAATGGATCTAAGCAACCTGCACACTTTATCTAGACTCTCTTTAGATACAAATTTCTCTAGTTGTATCATATACACCTCATCCTCGAGGTTGCCATTGAGAAATATCATTTTGACATCCATTTGTTAGATCTCATAATCATAGTGTATTGCAATGACCAAAATAATTCTAATGGACTTAAGCATGGCTACAAGTGAAAAGGTTTCATCATAGTCAACTCCTTATCTTTGATGATATCCTCTAGCTACCAACCTTGCTTTATAGGTCTCTACCTTTCCATCTACTCTAATTTTCTTCCTGAAGATCCATTTGCAGCTGATGGGTATAATACCCTCAGGTGCATCTATAAGGTTCTAAACCTTGTTAGAGTATATGAAATCCATCTCAGAATTTATAGCTTCTTACCAATTCCCGGAGTCTATACTCATAATAGCCTCCTCATAGGTCTGGGGATTAGCATCCTGAGAGTCATCTCCACTGATATATCTCACATATCTTTCAGGAGGGTGAGATACTCTACTAGTCCTACACAAAATTGGAACTTGTGTGTTATGTACCTGAATAGACTCGGGCTTTAGAATGGTGCTACGTTCTCCAACCTCGCTCAATTCTATCTTGCTCCCACTGTTTCCACCAAAAATGTGTTACTTCTCAAGGAACACAGCTCTCTTGGTAACAAAGACCTTTCGATCCTTAAGATGATAGAAATAATACCCCAAAGTCTCCTTAGGGTATCTTACAAATGTGCATCGTTCTGTCCTTCATTCCAACTTGTTAGGGTTGTATCTTCTAACGTGGGCAGGATAACTCCAAATCATAACTACCTTAAGATCAGACTTCTTTCCTTTTCAAATCTCATATGGTATAGACACTACAGACTTTGATGGGACTCTGTTCAGAATATAAGTTGTAGTCTCTAGGGCGTACCCCCAAAACGAGACTGGTAGATCAGCGAAACTCATCATGGACCACACCATATCTAACAGCATGTGATTCCTCCTTTCTGATACACCATTGAGCTGAGGTGTATAAGGAGGTGTCTACTAAGATAGAATAACATTATCCCTGAGGAAATGGGTGAAATCTATACTCAAGCACTCTCCTCCTCGATCTGATTGAAGAGTTTTAATACTCTTTCAAATTTGGTTCTCTACCTCATTCTTATATTCCCTGAATTTCTCAAAGGTATTAGATTTGTACTTTATTAAGTACACGTGTCCATATCTAGAGAAATCATCAGTAAATATAATGAAGTATGAGTAACCACCTATAGCTTGAGTCGACATGGGACCACATACATCACTATGTATGAGTTCTAATAACTCGATGGCTCTCTCTCCAATTCCACTAAATAAGAGTTGGTCATTTTCTCACGAAGGTAAGGTTCACAAGTTGCATATGACTCATAGTAAAATGGATTTAAGTATCCATCTTTCAACAACTTTTGAATCATTCTCTCATGTATATGACCTAGTCTATAATATCATAGGTATGCATTATTCACCTTATCTCTTTTTCTCTTAGACATGCTTATATTCATGATGTGTGGAGAAGTGTCTAACACTTATAAGCCATTTGTAAGGGTCCCTCTAGTGATGATCTCATCATCCATAATTATTGATCATTAATATACCTTAAGCTTTTCCAAGCTTCTATTTCACCTTATCTGTAAAATAGTCCTTACAGTTTCTCTTCTAATACTCATCTTGGCTGCAGTGGAAGCACTGTTCTTTATCCTTTGTTGGGTCTTTCTTGGCAACTTTTGTCTTACCTAGTCTTTCTTTGTCCTTGCCCTTTTTAAGGGTCTTGCTGGTCTTTCTTTTCCTTTTGGTCTCACCAATATAGAGAATTGGCTTCTCCTTCTTGATGACACTCTCAGCTTCCTTCAACATATTGAGGAGCTCAGAGACAGTCACCTCAAACTTGCTCATATTAAAATTCATGATGAAGTGAGAAAAGGAATTTAGTAGGGACTGAAGTATAAGATTAACACACATGTTATCCTCTAGGACTATTCCTAGACCTGTCAGTTTCTTGATCCACTCTATCATCTTTAAGACATGGTTCTCAACCGATGGCCCTTTTGTCATCCTGGCTTGGAAGAGTCTCTTAGATATCTCATATCTTTGAGTTCTTCCTTGTTTCTCAAACAGTTGGTGGAGATGAAGAATGATAGAATTTGCATCCATGCTCTCATGTTGCTTCTGTAACTCAGGAGTTATGGAGGCCAATATATAACATTTTATTAATGTGGAATCATCTATATACTTCACATAGCGAGCGATCTCATCCTTGCTTACCCCTTCTTCCGGCGTGGGCACAATTGTATCAAGGACGTATGCGATTTTCTCAACCATGAGAACAATTCTCAAATTATAGAGTTAATCTATATAGTTTGGACCAGTGAGGCGGTTAGCATCAAGTATGCCATGTAGGGGGGTTTGTAAGCGACATGTTTCTGAAAAATAAGATATAATAAAAAATAAATAACATGCATACTTTATAGAAAATACTAATTAAGATATGGACTTCTATCTTAATGTACTCCTACTATTTTCTTAGCGAATCACGCGACACGCTCAACGCATGAGACGAAAGTCTCCGACAGACTCCTAGTGGAGATCAAGATCCAATTGGCGTCTTAGTACAATCTCGAGGGACTCGACCAACTACACTAAGCCCAAAAGGTAGATAACTCTTGTCAATCACAACTCCTTGTGATTTTCGTCATGTTCGACCTCTGAATCATCATGGTCTCAGCTGCTCGATCAACCATGAAGTTCAATTAAGTCATCACCATCGTTACAAGATAAGTCTGATTCGATGGATATGCTCTCGATTGCTCGACCAAGTCATACCATATCCTCATGTCACTAGTGACGTATATATATCATAGGCAAGAACTCGATCACGTAGATAGGTGAGCCTCGA
Source organism: Ensete glaucum (assembly GCA_021527575.1). Lineage (NCBI taxonomy): Eukaryota > Viridiplantae > Streptophyta > Magnoliopsida > Zingiberales > Musaceae > Ensete > Ensete glaucum. The sequence goes on from CM038558.1 coordinate 21,756,971, forward strand.
GTGACTCGACCAACTCAACCTATATCAGGATTCAATTTCTTCCTATAATGACTGAAGGCCACGTAGGTCAATCTTATTACCTCACGCTTACTGACTTAATATTATCGTAGGAGGGGTTTTTATTTTTTATCGATCTCATAATATGTCATGTCACACACATATATATTTAATATATATCTACATATATATATATATATATATATATATATATATATATATATATATATATATATCTAGTAAGTGTATAACACATCACACATGCAAGCCACACCGGATGATCATGAGCCATCATCTAATATGATTAAGCCTGAGCCAATAGGCTTAATCACTCATAATAGGATCTATGTGTGTATCGGTGCATCTCAATGCCCTGTGATTGTTAATCTCATCATCATCGATTTCGTCGGATCGTCACATCACCATGTATCGTAATCTCCCGCTACGGCATCGTGGGTCCTGCTGTCACCTCCACGCTCCCGCCATGCCTCTCCATGTAATTATAAATAATCATAGGCATGCAAGCCCGATAATAAATGAGAGAAACGGATGCTCGCAGACCCTAATAATAATAATAATAATAATAATTACATACAACACAATACATGGCTCATAATCATCCATTCATATCATACATCATATATATGTCACATCATATATAGGATTATTAGATATATATAATAATTAATTAAGCTATTTAATTAATTAATTTTTTGAAAATCAAGACATGTTTAAAATTTTCAGAATTATCAAGGGTATTTTTATAATTCTAGATGAGAGGATAATCATTAGAATTTTTAAGATTATTGAGGGTGTTTTCGATATTCTGGATGAGAGGATAGTCCTCCAAATTTTTAAAATTATTGAGGGCATTATGAAAATTATGTACATGAGGATAATCCTCAAAATTTTATGATTCATAGGGGCAAGACCATCCTTTTCTCCAAAGGATGCCCTAACCCCTCTTTCCCTCTCGCGCCCTTGACGATCGCCTTGCCCGTAGGCCCAAGGTGACCATCCTATGGCGTCGCCTGGCGACAACCCCTTGCGAGCGCCTTGCGGTTGTGCTATGGCTGCAGTTGTGCTATGGCTGCGCCTATAGTCGGGTCGTGCGGCCGGCGATTCGCCCGTAAGTGGCACTTACGCCTGGCAGCCCTATGGGCTGCCCTGTGGTGGCTGCCGCCACCGCCGCCTACGCGGCGCCCTTGCTCGCGGCGCCACGCGGCGACCATCCTGCGTGGCGTCGCACCTGGCGGCAACCCCTGCGTTGTGCGGCTCGTAGCTAGCCATAGTCGGTTGTGCACGCAGGCGGTTGTTGCCCTCGCGAGCGACACTTCTGCCCATACCCTACGGGCTACGCTTCTGCCCACAAGCACCGCCCCTATGGGCTGCTGCCCCTGCGGGTGGCTGCTGTCCCTTGCGGGCGCATTGGCCTCCCTTTTGGGCTAGTCCTGACCGCAGCCGGCTGCCCCTTTGCAGGGGGCCTTGGTCGTGGCCTCGTCGTAGGTGGCCGACCCTGTATAGGGGGCTGGCAGCCCCCCTTCCTCGATGCCTTCACTGCCAAAAATATAGCAAGAACACGCAGAACAATTCTATGCGATTTAATCTCATCATATACAGTTTAAAATCAATCTTTCGCATGAAAACCTGGCACTGATACCACTGTTGGGAGACCTCAGCGGGTGCATCACATACGCAGTAGAAATCAAAACAAAATATCAATTTTTCACGTAGATCAAATCGTCGTGCAAAAGATTGGGATCGCGAGAAAAACGTAAAAACTGATAAAACCACGATGTGTGAGAGATTAATTTTATATAGTAAGATTGTATATCTCTGTATTTCCAGATTTGGATGTAAAGAATGAAGGAGGTCAAGCGTCTTCCTCTCTAGCGGTATCCACACGATGGATCTCTGCAGTGAAACTCCTCCAATCTGATCTCGCAACTCTTGCACAGAGGGAGGAAGGAGAATAGTCGGTGGTGGCTAAAGCTGTAGCCTATCAATCATGAGCCTCCCCTCCTATTTATAGAGAGCCACCAAAACCCCAGGGCACTTGTCTTAATGGGTATTGAATCTCTATCCAATAACCTACTAATCTTGCATTATTGATCTCTATCCAATAATCTCCTTAGGCCTCTAACTGGGCCTTAATTAAGGTGCCCATCAGCTTAGGATCTCGTCTAATGAGAATAGGGGCTAATTGAATCTCCATCCAATCCTCTATTCGCTGAAGCATCCACCATATGTGTGTGACTCTCTGGGCCCGATACCGAGCTGGCCGTGAGTCACTCCCATCAGAACTCATTCTGATATAGTGAATTATTATCCCCATAATAATTCACTCGACTCATCGACTATGGACGTACTAGGCCACTACGCCATAGTCCCTAGACGGTACAGGGGGATCGAATCTATTAGACATGTCTATCCACAGTTATCATGTATCTATAATCTCTCATCTAACTAATATCCCAAATATCATATATTGGATATGGTACTGTCAGGTCATATACAAAATCCGTCATAGTCTCACTCTAATCGGATTCTCCCGTAAAACTCTTTCTCTCTCAATTCGAATGACCCTGACCAAAGATTTGTCTGAGCAAGCACATATGAGATATTCCTCTTGTAATACCAAGAGTGGATGATCCTCTATTGACACTCAATTACCTTCGTAAGGTTGGCTATTAATCCCGATAACCAGTTGTATTAGATTTGAAACTTTCCAAACCTGTAAGTCTAGCGTTAAAAAAAGGAGTACTCATACAAGGCATCCTTGGTGTCTCAAGTCTAAGGACGAGATATACAACTGGGACTATAAAATCACTAGATGACATTATGTATCATTAACCATTTAGCAATTCATAATCAGATCAATTAGTGAACTCATTCTCTAATGAGCACCTATACTATATATATTCTTAGTGTCTCTACACAAGTAGCTATGAGACCAACCGCCTCCATCATATGGATGAGTATATAGTACACCGGTCTGTCCGATTATCTCGATGTCCCTCTCGAGTAACCTATGACCGGGATTATTTAGGATCTGTGTTTAAAGGTGAATCAATCTCATTATCGTGATCTCATCACGATCCGATTCGCATTACATAGAACCAAAAACATCACTATATATATATATATATATATATATATATATATATATATATATATATATATATATATATAATAGATAATATAATGTGAGAATATAAAAATATTAATCATAAGCAAAAAAAAATCACATAGTGTGTCACACATGGTATCACTTACATGATTTAACCAGCACATCTTGTTTCTGTCATGTATATTGTTTTATTATTTATAATAATATAATCTTAAATACCAAAATTAAAATCAATTAGTGATAAGCTTAGGATCTTGTTATTGATTAATAACAACATAAAACTTAAAAGGTGTTTTAATTAATTAATACTATGATTTTTTTAATGAACTTTGTTGTCTGAAACTTGCACCGTATTTGAGTAATTTTTAGCTACTAAAATTTCTGCCCCAATCTTCAACTTCTCACATTTTTATTGTTAATTCTCCTTTTACACTCTTAATTATAACGATAAACACTCATATATGTACCTTAGAAGAATAAAACATCATTACCTAATTTATTATAAATTATTAACCTGTATGTTCATCTTCTTTCTATTAGGTTGGTTGTTTTGTTATTAATAATATCATAGTCTTAACCACCAAAAATTTAATCAATTTTATTGTTATTTTATTTTTTATAAATTGTGAGTACATAAAATCTGAGCCGAGCTCAGGATCCTGCAATAATGATCTATTCAAGTTTTTATCAGTTAAATTAATCAAAATTTTTATTTAAATCAATTATTAATTAGATCGATTAGCATCAAACTATTGGACATGAATCAAAAAAGATATAACTCAAAAATCATATTGGCTAAAACGTTAAAAATTTTAGTTGTTAAGCCAATTTCCAAGGGAAAATAGTTAGTTTCAACTATATGCTTAAATGATAAAAAAAGGAACGAAAGTTGTACAAATTTTTTTAGCTGAAAATATTCTAGCTATGCTGATAAAGTTTTTGTCTTAAATAAAAGGGGAATTCACATATTTATTTTTCAATTTTTGAAAATATCATATTATTTTTTTATTATCCCTCTTATTAACATTCATAAAAAATTAAACTCCGATCAAACAAGGTTGACGATAGTAACTAGTTAATTTTAATTTAAAGAGTATTTAAATGCCTAACTTACATCTAATATTCTCATTTCACATTTCAATTTATAGTTCTTATTGAGTCTTCAAATAAATTCCAACTTATATCATCTGTAGGGGGGATGAATACAAGATTTTAATTCTTGTCGGTTACTATTTTGGCTTACTCATAATAACTTTTTATTTTTGTCCCTCGAAATCTAAATTTGGAAACGTTTAAAATAATCCAAAGAAGTGACAATACAAATTTTAGAATATTTAAAAAATAATTAGTAACCATGTATAGTAATAATCACTGCTAATAATGGATGCTAATATGATTGACATGCAGATGGATGCTAATATGATTGTGCAGATGATTTAAATATTTGATGATATATATTGTAAAAAATTTGATGAGATGTATAAGATACATAATATTTTGATATATATATATATGTGTGTGTGTGTGTGTTTGTGTTTGTGACATTAGAATTTAAGGAATAGATAGGCTAGTTTCCAAAGATATTTATAAAACCCATTTAAGTACTGTTACCATGTGTTCGAGTTCTTGCGGCCATGTTCTTCCAAGTCACGTGGGACAGGACCCGCGGGATCCAAGACGTCCACTAATAAAAGGCAGGTAAGAAATGGGGGTAAAGCGTATCCGGAAAAAAGAAACTATCGGCCTACTTAAAACCCTATATCGATCCACGAGACTGCGTGCCCTAACAAGTCGCCTCGCGTCTCTCTCCGTCGCTCTCTGTGTTCGATTTCCCCTTCGGCTTCTCTTCATCGGGAGAGTGACCGCAAAAGCCCTAATCGATGTCAGGTTCATACGGCTCCGGCGGAATCGATGAGACCGCGCCGTCTCCGCGAGGCGGTGGGTATGGCCGAGGCCGCGGCGGTGGCGGAGGCGGTGGCGGCTATGGTGGAAATCCCGGGAATCGAGGTTCTTGATCCTTCTTTTCTAAAGTGCCCTTGAAAGTTTTCATCGGTTTTTGGTCTCCTTCATGTATGTTTTGGCTTTCTGTAGATCTAGGGTTTGGTTTCTGACCTGTCTGCCGTTTTATGCAGGCGGCGGCGGTGGATATGGGGGCGGTTATCAAGGTGGCGATCGTGGTAACCGTGGTGGTGGTGGGGGGCACCGAGGTGGTGGCCGCGGTGGCGGAGTTGGCCGGGAGGGTGACTGGCGTTGCCCCAACCCCAGGTCCTCTTATTTCCCCTTTGGGGTCTCCCTTGTCTTTCTGATATATGATTCTAGTTCTTTTTAATTTTCTTTTACTGTTGATAAAGTTGAGTTTTTTGTGCAGTTGCGGAAACCTGAACTTTGCGAGAAGAGTGGAGTGCAACAAGTGTGGTGCTCCTTGCCCTGGTGGTGGTGCTGGTCGTGGTGGAGGTTCTGGTGACAATAACAGAGGTGATGGAGGTGGTGGTTATAATCGAGGTGGTGGTGATTATAATGGTGGAGGTGGTGGTGGTGGTCGTGGTGGTTATAATAGTGGTGGTCGGGGACATGCTGGGAACCGGGGTGGTAGGAGCACTGATTACGGGGGAAGAGGTGGATCTTACAATAATGAGAGGGAGGATGGTGGTTATGGTCAAGTTGCACCACCACCTCCAGCTGCATATGGTGGTCCTGTTGGAAATTACCCTCCTGCTCCTAATCCCTATGGTGCAAATAATACTTATGGTGGTGATTCTGTTCCACCTCTTAGTAGCTACGGGGGCCCCAATTCTTACCCTTCTTCATATGGCGTTCCTCCTCCAAATGCATATGGCACTGAAGGTCCTGCAGTCCGTGGTGGTCCACCTTCTAGCTATGGTGCTCCGCCATCTGGATATAGCAGCGGGTATGGTGATCGTTCGAACCCTGGCCGTGATGGTGGTGGTCCACCGCGCCATGGTGGTGGTTCATATGGTGCTGCTCCTGGTGATCCTACTGCCACTATTAAACAGTGTGATGAAAATTGTGGAGAATCCTGTGATAACTCAAGGATTTACATCTCAAACTTGCCTCCTGATGTGACTACAGAAGAGCTGCGCGACCTTTTTGGAGGGATCGGACAGGTTTGTGTTTTTCCCTCTCTTATAGTAGTTAATCTTAGCATGTGACAGGACAATGCTCCTTATATTGGGATAAACTATTGTTGTAGTCATATTTGTAGGTTTGAAGAATCATAGATTTATCATGGAATGAGATAAAATGACAAAGGATGAGAAAGTGTCTTTCCTCTGACCTGGTGCTATACAGAAAACATCACTTAAGCATATTAATTATTTAACTAAAAGTAGCACTAATCACTACAGCACTAGCAATAACAATCGACATGTTACTGCTGATTCACTAAGGCAGTTGCTGTTGTCACGAACATAGACAAACAACAATGACTAACAGCAAAGCAGGCAGCTATTCTAAGTTCAAATTGACAAACAGTGATAAAGCGGCAGCAGTGAACAGGGAAGGGGGAAGACGGAAGAGGCCGTACGAGGGCTGTGGTGAATGGGGAAGAAGGCAGCGATAAATGGAGAAGAGGGAAGAGGCTGTAGGATGACTTCTGTGAAAGGGGAAGAAGGTAGCAATGAATGGGGAAGAGGGGAGAGGCTGCGGTGAACATAGGAGGGCTGCAGTGAACGGGGAAGGAGGGGAAGAGAGAAGAGGGAAGAGGGAAGAGGCTGCAGAGTACTGTGGTGAACGGGGTAGCGGTAGGAGGGAGGAGGAAGGATGAGAAAGAGAGAGATATACCGGGAGGGAGGGAAAGCAGCCGTTGTCGTCAGAGGAAGACATTGTTGTTGGAGGAAGATGCTGCCGTTGCTGTTGGAGGAAGATGTCGCTGTTGTCGTTAGAGGAAGATGTTGCCATTGCCGCTGCCGCTGTTGCTGGATACCGCTGCTGACGTTGTTCGCTGATGGAGAAACTCTGCTGTTGCTCAGAAACGAAGTGAGAAAGGGTTTTTGTGTCAGGGCTCGTGCGTGGATAGGTTTCAATCGAACTCTGCTAGTATCGACTCAGGGTCTAACTGGTTCAATCGAACCAGATACAATTGTCTGGTTCAACTCAAGCTCAAACTGGCCTTAGTTGAACCAGGTGTTTTCTCGGTTCAATCGATGGGCACTCGGGCCTCGATCGCCTGAGCGCTTAGGCGAGTGCCTGGTCACCCGATGCTTTCACTGATGCAAGCGATGTATGTGATAATGCAGACAAATAGAAAATGCTTTGTTTGAAGAGGCCACAGATTGGATTTGAGAGTAACTTTAAAAGTTCTAACTCTCTTTTTCTGTAAGCATCCTTATTTCTTTAAGAGGTTAAGGAATTTTTTCTACTCCTTTTCTTTCCTATAATTTTTTTGGCTGTTAGTACATGATGGTGGACTAGGTATATCCTTTTTATATTTCTAAAGTTTGAGTAGATGCCGCATTGGTTTTGTTTTATCTAAATTGCATGCCTAATCCTTTCACCTTCTTGATCAAAAGCTCATATTTCAATAACTGGGAGAGTTCATGGAAACACTTATTTTCTCTTTGTTATTGTATTCTTTTGTCATGGGGCATATAATCACATAATACATGCAGATGTTGGAATGGGAAATTGGTATAGTTTGAAACTGGGTGTAGATTTCTGTCTGCCCCTTCTTCCCTCCTTTATCTGCTCTCTCTGCCTTTCTTTATTGTTTGAGGAAGCCTGAATACTTCTCTGTTTTTATTTCTAGGTTGGCAGGATCAAACAAAAGCGGGGTTACAAGGACCAATGGCCATGGAATATTAAGATATATACTGATGAATCTGGAAACAACAAAGGGGATGCTGTTTTGTCATATGAAGATCCAGCTGCTGCACATTCTGCTGGGGGCTTCTACAACAGTAAGTCGTAGTATGTCTTCTAATTATCTTATCTGTCATTCCCCACAAACTTCAATTTTACATATTTATCAAACTTGTGTTCTAGACTATGACATGAGGGGATACAAGATTAACGTTGCAATGGCAGAGAAGACTGCACCTAAACCTCCACCTGCATATGGTCACGGGTATTAAACCACGTCTTTGTTGTTAGACATCTGGTGTATGCTGGTTATATTGCCTTCATATATTAGTTTTGTGCTTCTTAGCAAATTGCCTCGTCATGTTTTCTTCTGGAAAGCAATTGAAGCATGTGTATTTCTGTCTATTCTAGTGAAAAAAAAGAAAATAAAACAAAGAAATATTAGGGGTCGCGAACATTGCATGATGCAAAATTTTCTGTTTTAGTTGTTAAGTCAATGCTTGTTGTCTTCCAACTAGCCATGGTTAGCTAATTTTTTTGTACTGGCTGAAATTATAAAATTGCTGTTAATTTTTAGTTTTTTGGTCGCTACCTGTGCTTGTTGATTTCTTCCACACTTTTGATGGCATTCCTTGAGGTTTAACTTATTCCTACTTGGCAAGAATTCCATTATCTATGGGAGAGACTAAATTTAGCACAATAAAGATGTTGATTGTATTTAGATAGTGTTCTTGCTTCATTTATTTTACAGTGTAGATTTGGTATGCATCATTTACATGTGTTCCTGATGTTTGACCCTCTTGTCACATAAGCTGGAACCTCAGTAGTCTCATTTATAAATTAACTTTTATGACATTATCTATATAGTGCAATCTCTGTTGTCATCGTCTTGTAAATGTCTTGTTTAACATAAATGCCTGATAGAGGCATGCTTTCAGGTATCCTTGGTGTAGGTCCACATAGATTGATTTTTGATCTACAAATGGTGTCAGTTGATGCAAGAAGTCAATGTGTTGCTTGGACTTATTTATAGGCATTCATCTCTTTTAACGTATGTTTGTCTCATGATAGACAATGCAGGACATGACTTTGAGAAATGTGAAGCCGCATACTGTTTTATAGCATTGCTTTGTGTGAGTCTGTTATCTTTTATAATGAATTGATAATTAGCTTTTCTGACTTGTAATTTTAAAAATATTTAACAAGTTCTCTTAATGGCTGTCTTCTTGATGTTGACCTCATAACCCTTTTATGGAACGATTTAATCAAGTCTGAAAAAGAATGGTGATATGCTTTATTTTGCTAAAGTAATTTTTTATTTTTTAGATTTTTTGCTAAGAGTGCAAGCTTTAAGTTATTTTTGAGAACATACTTGTCCTAATTAATTAAACTTGTAATTTGTAAGCCCAATGGATATGTTGAGATCCATTTGTGTTATTTTCTAGGGGCAATTGTAGTATTTTTTTCACTCCTGTTCTTATGTCTCTTTACTCGTTGTTCCATCTAAATATGTATTCTTGTATTGTGTCAGTTAGTGTTATAGACGGAAGCTTTTTTAGTTTGATAGTATATTGTTATAGACGGAAGTAGTACTCTTTGGATCATGAAAAAGCTCTGCTGTGCAAGGTAAGACCTATATGTTATGGAGATCAGCAGTTTAGGAAAAGTCGCAGAGCTGATTTCATGCTTGGCTTGAGTTGCAACTTGGGGATTCTAGATGCAAGGTCGAAGATATCATATTGGAAGCTTCTGATTGAGAACCCCTTTCATAAGTGCTTCCTGAGGGGTTGCCCATCCTGGTACCAATTTACAACTTAAGTAGGGAAGTGGCACAAAGTTGCCATAGCCAGAGATTTCACCTCTTTCTGAACTTTTTGGTTGAAATCTACGATCAGTAAGAACCAAACATATTGTTTGGGTTTGGCCAAATTTGGGTTGGGTTGCCTGATTTTTCATAAGTCAGTCAACTCCGGCCTATCCCAATCAATTTCTGGATGCTTTTGGCTGCTTTCTAACAGAGACAGAATTTCTCAGGATGTATTGGATAAGCATCTTCGAAGATAGGATTGGCAAATATGGCTTATTGACTACTCCTGAGATCAACGAGTTTGATGGCATATGAGAACTATCTGGGAGGTAAGAGACTGATAAATAGAGGGGCAAGACTATAAGGTGATGAGGTAGATAGGAGAGGAGAGGAATTGTACAGGGTGATTATGGAGAGGAATAGGAATTAGTGAACTTGAGGATGGACAAACATGAGAAAAAGGGTACCATCACTGGTTGATTAGGAGACAAGAATTGCGATCCACAATTTCATACACATGGATGTGTATGTGTGCATATGTATGTATTAAAATTATGGACATGGCATACATGTCAACAAATTTCTTATAATTTTGTTTTAAAATCCTGTGCAGAAGAGTGAGTTTTTAGTACAGAAATTTTTTATGTTTGAGGAAATGTTTGAAACTGGTCATAGTGAATATAGGACTTCAACTTGTTATTACACTAAGAACTAAGTTGTACTATACAAAGCACAAGTTTATTGAATGTTATAAATTATATAAATAGTATTTTATAAGGATTAAGATCTACAACAATCAATTTTGTCATCTGCTTCATGATACCCTTGCTAACATTGCAATGTCATATGAATTTTGCTAGCTTGTTCTATAGCTCATACTTCAATGCTCTTTTCAACAAAGCATCTGAAAATAAACACTCTAAGCTTTAACTGAGATTCAGGTAGCTGATGCATCAAATCCTTGGATATTTTAGGATGAATAGAATGCAGGGGGCAGCATTTCTTTTATATTCCAAATAATTTGGTATATCTGACTGTAGCCCCTGTTTAAGGCAACATGTTCAGTAGATATTATGGAAAAAGACAGTTGAATAATATTTGATTTAAGTTGCATAGGAAATGTATATTTATCTAGTAAATACATGTTAGATTCTTATATGGCTTCATGGGATCGCTATCTATCTAAAGAGTACAGTATCTTTTTTTAATGAAGTTTGGAGGAAATTTAACTGCACAGCCAGGACTTCTTTATGGGTTAATAAAGATATTCCATTGAGAATGGAATTTAAGGACAAACTAACTCTAATTGATTTTGTATGTGTATGTTTGTAGTTTGGAAAATGTACCTTCTGTGAAATATCAGTCAAATCACAAGCTAAAATGACACATTTGAGGCCCTTACATGTTATGTTTTGGTATATATATATATATATATACACACACACATATATATATGTATAAAATGATGCATTCGTCGATCCATGATGCACTGCTCATTATAGGCGATATGTACTGATTTGATATGGGACCAATATGGGTGGTACATCAATATGCCCCATGTACCATGTGTTGGTACGCTTAGTATGACTTGGTGCAGTTTGGTATGTACCATTCTGATAGCTAGTCGATACATCAATAATATTGGTAAAGCGAACCATACATATACCATACATGTGTACACATACTTATATACATACATACATATACATATATATACACATACATACATGCATATATATATATATAGATATATATATATACAGACACACATACATACATACATATGTACACATGTGCATATACATATATCAATATATATAGACACACACACACACATATATATATATTGAAGTCCTTTGAGAAATGATTTCCTTTTCGTTAACTGAAGAGGTTGTATAAGAGTTCTTGTGAATTTTGATACTGTAGGAATAGGCCTTGTAAGTGATCAGTTGTTTCTCTGTTTGTTATGATGTACTTCTTTGTAAATATTGTATGTAGATGTATCGGCTTGGTTGCTTGACCTCAACTACAGACCAATCTGGATTGGACTAGTATGTACTTTAAACCCATGTCATTACCGAGGTAGCGTAAATAGCCATCTCAACTCTGCCCCAGAAAGGTATGGGTTCAAATTAGGCCACCTGATTTGCAATCATAAATACTGTTGGAGTTGTTGATCCCTTATTGATAAGGTGTATGCTAGCCTATCCAAATTGAGTTGGTTTATCTCACTGGTACTAGTTGTGGTTGTAGCACCAGCCCTTATATGAAATTTGATCAGGGTTATTGTTTCACTTCAAGAATAAAAGAGCTCTGGAGATTTCATAGATCAAGCATATCTGCTATTGGAGATGCTAACTCTTGTAGAAAATTTGAGCACTGGGGATGTGATATAGCTTAAACATCTCTAGGAGACTCAATATCTAGTCTGGGTTCTAATTTCATCACAAGGTGTGGGGCTAGTTGTATGTAAAGATGCTTGCTGATACACGCTTGTCCTGTATATTCACGACAGATGTGTTGTCCAAATAAAAATCTATGGTAAATATTCATTTCATATTCTCTTTAACTTTTTATCTTCCATAAAATCAAAATGATGGTGAAACCTTGAAGTTTATGTTTTTGTTATCTTTAGTGTCCAAACATCAAGTTTAATCTGTTTCTGGATACAGATATGAGGCTCATAGGTAAATGATGTATTAAATTATGTGGTCTTTCTAAGTCAAATATAGATTTTGATTGTTTTGCATTTGGGATGTTCCCATGCTTTGTTATAAATTGTAGAGAAAGAAAATATTTTGGTGGAATTGACACTTCTTGTGCATCACAAGGTGCCACTTCAGTTGCTAGCAAGACACCAAACAATAGGCAAATATTGCAAAATAAAAAGGGTTAATTAAAAAGCAAAAGCACTTTGTATATTTGATTGCAAACAAAATTAGAGTTTTTGTTGAAATTTTATTTTGTGTGAGAAGCAGCTAATGCTATATATGGAAAGGTTCTTTCAGCTAGGTTGATTATTTTGAAATAATCTGAGGTGAATCCTGAGTATGTCCTTGACCTTGCCTAACTTATGTTCTTGTTTTATGATACTGTATATTGTATATCTTCTTCACCTTGTCAGTAGCTCTTCTATTGCAAATTCTTTGAAATTTATATGTTAATGTTGTTGGACTTCTTGATAAAATCTTTATGTAATATCTCTTACCTATACATCTGAATAATTTCTGGAATAACTGTGTTCTTTTATACTTGTACACCAGCAGTGGCGGGAGAGGGGGTTATGGTGGTGGAGATAGGCGCCGAGGCAATTATCACGATGGTGGGGGGTCTGGACCTGACAGGCATAATTATGGTGGCCAGCGATCACGACCATACTGAAGGCTTGTGTGTGTTGAGGATGTCATCTGAGAGCTATTTCTTGTCATAGTGACATGAGTTGTACTCGAAAATGGAGCCTAAGGTAGGTCATCCCAATCCTCACCAATAGGGAACTTTCATCTATTTCAAGAATTGGGTGGGTTTTTAAAGTTGTTGACCCTAAAGTTTATTTCTACCGTGTGAATGTTTTTATAGAGGCATGTGGAACTAATCTCCCAACTGCTGCTAGATTTGAAAATTTTCAGGTGAGTGCTGCTTCATTAAAGTGCTACATTTTATTTATGGCTCTTATGATGTACTGATGCCTTTATGTGTCGATGTATGGGCACACATCACCTTGTCAGCAGTGTGGCCCAAGCTTTTATTTGCATAGCAAAGATAAGTCACAGGTTGACCACTCAAGGATTTTACATCACCACACAACACCTAGATCTGGCAATGCTTTTGTTGCGCCAGATGACTCATTTGTTTTGAAACTTTTATTTTTTCGTCAGCAACCTAGGTTTCAGCCTTTTATTTTCTTTGCCCTTCTGTTTCATGTCAGTCTTATTGCCAGCTATTAGCCTGTCTCATCGTAAACAATCTTTTTACCAAAAAAATGCTTTGTTTGCTTTGAGAAAGTTGTTTTTAAGTGAGTGTGACTTCCCAGCTGGTTTTATCTACTAGTCTTCTGGGCAAGTCTTGTTATGATGTTGAAAGTGTTGGGGCGACAACCAGGGGATCATCTTAGTTCATATCTAGGGTTCTGAGTGTTTTAATGTTTGACAAATCATGCATTCTCTGTATTCACATATATCCCTCTTTACAATCATATGGTGGTGTTGTTTTGGATTGATGTACACCTGACTCGAGCCTGAAAGCACCATTCTCTTACTGACTTTGTAAAGAACTCTAGTATTAAAAAAAAACTAATTATTATGTCTCCAGTTTGGTCTGCTTAAGCCTTAATCAGCGTGCATGCTGCCCTTCTTTTCGTCTGTGCTTGGCAGGGTTCCACATAAGAAGAGCATCTGGAATAAAAGAACTTGGTCTTTTAATGTTTAATATTAAGAACAATTAAGTACCCCCAGTAAAAAGTTTTAAAAAAAGTTGTGGTCAAACATAATCTCGTAGCTGTGTTTGGTGAATTTTAATATTATCCACGGCCGACTGAATTTTCTTTTTGTTTGTTTGTTTGTTAAAAGAACTTTGTGCAACTAGTGATATTTTATTTTTGTTTCTCTAATGCCATCTTTACCAGAAGACGAAATGCTTCTCGTTTTAAAATCGTGATGACAATTATGTCTCTAAATGAGAATGAAACTTTGGTTTTCTGCTGATGTTTTGCCATTCTCTGATTCAAGCACTTGGAAAAGTTAGAATTCGGTGTTGTAATTTTCTTTTCTTTGTTCGTTTATATTGCAGAAAATAAATGTTCTGTATTGAAGGGTTTCAAAAGAACCGTTGCAAGTTCAGACTAAGAAAATGCATTTTGTTGTTAATGAAAAATCTGAAAAGTTGTTAGGTTCAGTTCATTAAAGGCTAGACCAACAAAACCATGTCTCTCGGCTGCAGATTTTGCTTGCTTGCTTGCTGTGGCTCGAGCAGGCAATTTGATGCTTCGTACGTCGACTCTAGCAAATTGAAAATTAAGTGAATAAAAAGTCAAACCATTTTTTTTTGGATTGGCAATGGTCAAGTTTTGAGTTTTTAAATTTATGTGTAATTTGTTAGTTAAAAAAATAAAATATATTTAAAGAACTTGATATGAATGAATCAGACACTTGATCGAATATAGTGTTTGTTTTATGTTTAAACAAAACATTCTAACAATTGGTTTTTTGATGATTTAGGGAATAATGCCCCTCATAATAAGTGTTTCTCATAATCTATTTTTATCTGAGGTGTTTTTTGTAATGTCACTTAATCCGTATAATATATGGATGGATCGAATCTCTAAATCCAATTTTTTTCAATGAATAAAAAATATTTATCAATATTAAAAAAAATTATATATATAAATATATAGTAATAAATCATCTTTGGATAGGAAGATAACACCACAATCCCAGTGAATCATTCAGATAAATTTAATGTGCTAATTACAAATTACCTTATGTTGTTATACCTCTTTAGCATTTAGATTACATAAAAAGTTTGTATTGGAATCTCTATATTTATCAAAGTAAAGCATCCAGCTTCATTTACTCTAATGTTATAGATTTGATCGATGTAAGGACGAAGATGATTGATAAAAAGATAATTTTAATATCTCAATTACGTTTTCAGTGATGGCATACGACAACATGGTTGGAAGTCATGAGTGACTATTATGGATGATAAAAGAGAGCGGTAATGAGAAGTGAGACAAAAAGAGGAGAAAGTGGATGATGCAAATATCTATGCAGATGCAGACCGTCGCTCAGCATCTGCATCAATGTCGATGCAGATGCAGATGTGGGGCAACATCACTCTATATCTACATCAACATCGATAATTATGCAAGGAAGGGCGACATCGCTCTGTAGAATGATGCCGCTCTATATATGCATCTACGTCAACCCTAATGTAGATGTCGAGCGACTCTTTTGATGCTCAGTGTTGGCATCATTATTGAAGGTCGTAGTTGGCTGTTATGGATGAGGAGGGAGAGTGACGATGAGAGTTGAGACAAAGAAAGATAATAAAGAGGATGACACAGATATCGATACTTTACATTTGTGTTAACATCGCTTGGCATCTATGTAGGTGTCGATACAAATGTGAGCTGCGAAAGGGCCGCTCAACATCTACATTAGTGTTGACGCAGATGCAGATGTAGAGCGTTGCTCGACATCAGTCGATGCAAATGCCTAGTAGCGTCAACGCAAATGTAGAGCATCAACATTCACGTCATCCTCTTCCTCTTCTTTTTGTCTCGTCTCTTGTTGTCTTTCTCCCTCCTCATCCACAACAACCACCCGCGGCCCTCAACGACATTGTTGTCCGTTACTATAAAAAAACGTAAATGGAACATTGAAACTATCTATTTATCTATCATTTTCATGCTTCTGTCGGTAAAATCGATGACATTAGAAAAATTGAACTAGATTTTTCAATTTCAGAATTCCAATATAAAATTTTGAAGCATAAGATTGGAATAATATGTAATTAACCCTATATTTAATTCTATGTTGTTTCAGAATACTGTAGTACTCTGGCTGTATGCCTATAGAGATGTAAATATTATATTGAGAAATACAATCCATTCTACATCATCATTTACATTAAAAAAAAAAGAAATAACCCTATAATTGTTTCTGTTTTCCTGTTGTTTCCTATCCAACTATTCTGGTTGGTGGTGTAATTGATACAATTGTCAGAGAGGCTCAACTGACCTCAAAACAATCAATGAATAATACAAATGCAGTGTCATCACTGTAAATATTAACCCCTACAACACAATTGAAGTCTACAGTCTTGAGTTCTTCCTCTGTTTCCCTCTATCTCAGCACAGCAGAGACTTGAAGAATGTCTCATCTCTTTGCTCCTCCTTCGCTTTGATGAACGTACCATCTGTTTGTTTCTGTTGCTGCTGCTGCTGCTGCGGCTGCGGCTGCTGTAGATTCATGTAGGAGCTCATTGAGTTATCGTAGCCGGCGAAGCCAGAGAAGCCATCGGATCTGCCGGTGAAGACGGAGTCAGTGACCATCTGATACTGATGGCTCTCCCTCGCCGATGGTCTTATCGCCATGTTGAAGTTGTTGCTGCTGCTGTTGTTGTTGATGTCGGAGGTCGGCCTGTTGAGAAGCTGGGAGCCGCTGCCGCGAGCTACGGGCACGTCGTGGTTGTGCTTCCCCTCGTATGTGGTGATCACCGCCCTGAGATCATGCGACGCCCTCTCCACATGCTTCCTCACCGGGCACCCCATGGTGGTGCACTTGTAGTAGCTCCTGTAATGCCACAGAAACAACAACCTCACGTCAGTCGCCGTCCTCGGATGAACACGGTGGTATCAGGAACGAAGCTTACCTCGGATTGGGATTCCCCTTTACCACCTTCTGCCCGTACTTCCTCCACCGGTACCCGTCGTCGAGGATGTCGATGTCGCTCATGGTCTGCACCACCACTCTCGGTTCCCTCATTGTCCTGTTCCCTGCAGCCGCTCCTCCCTCACCTTCCCCACACTCCTTCCTGAGAGAAGAAGAAGAAGAAGAAGAAGAAGAAGAAGAAGAAGAAGGCATTAGTCTGCTACTCCCTCATCAGCTGTAGCAATCACTTCATCCTTGAACGAAGCTTACCATCGCTTAGCATTAGGCTCGTCTTCATCGAACTCGCCCGCTCCCGGTTTGCTGATTTCAAGATCATCATCGCCGAAGGAGGTGGAGGAATTATCGGGCGTGGCAGCTGATTCGATCAAGGAATGCTCGTTTACTTCGGAGGGAGCAGAAGCCCGAGCTGCTGAGTTCCTCCTGTTGGACTGCGGCTTCGGGTGGTTGTGCGTGCCTTTGTACACGATCTCTGTGATCTGCCCATCCACCGATCTCTCGACCTTCTTCTTCGTCGGGCAATTGGGGTAGGTGCACTTGTAGTAACTGCGCGGGTTCTCGCTGCCCTTCACCTGCTTCTGCCCGTACTTCCTCCAGTTGTAGCCATCATCCGACCTCCGCTGCAGAGTCTGCACAGGCTGCGCACAGGGTGCTGAATTGGATTCCAGGGATCTGCTGCCATCAGCTCTTGCTTGCATCCATGGCTGCTGATGTTGCTCCTGCATGAGAACATGGAAAAGATGAGTCGTCAATGGCCTTCTGAATGCCACCGAAAGCAAAACAGGAGGAGGAGATATACCGATGGGATCGGTGCGGAAGAAGGGAGGAAGGAGGAAGCTTGGGAGGTTCCATTAATCGCCTGAGTCTGGAAGGAGAAGTCACTGTAAGACTTGTCTTCATCCTTGATGTCTTGAGGGTAAGAAGTGGCGGTTCCTCTCCAGTTGAAAGCTTGCGAGGCAAACGAACCAGTTGTAGGAGATGGAAACATCTATTTAAAGGCAAAAGCGACATATAAGTTGGCCATTGTTGCTGATTACTACCGAAAGCTTTGCATGACCAAGGAATTAAAACAGTGATGGAACTCTTAAATCCAAAGGGAGAAGGCAATATTAATAGAAACAAGCACAGAGAACACATATCGAGCTGATATATCAATCCGGGAAGAACACAAAATGAGAAGCTGATGCAAACACAAAAAAAAAGGGGGGGGAAGTACACAGTCTGTGTTAAGAATATAATTATTGTCACACCATTTGGTTTAAGTATAAAAACCGAATAATTAAAAAGAAATCAATCAGAATAATGAATAAGAAAACAAATTAATAACTAAAAGAATTTGAAGAGCCCTACTGATAAGAAATTGAAGAGTAAGTATTCTTCGAATCAGAATTACTTGGAACAATGTTTCCCTAATCGTAAGCGGTCATGGATCTTGAATTATGAATATGAAGCCTTTCAATAATAATGATCAAAGGTTCAACTCTCTCTTTTCTCTCTCTTTCTTTCTATCCTATACGCTTCGCTTTGTGGCTAGTACTCATATCAGCACGTATGGATTGAGCGTCGTTGGGGAATGCTCTCGATAATGATATATATATATATATATATATATATATATATATATATATATATATATATATATATATATATATATATATATATATATATATATATATATATATATATATATATTCTTGTAATAAGAAATACGAAGTTCTAATACGATCCAAGGCTTTTTCTATTTATCAATTATATCTCCACAAAGTTGGTAATGTTCGATGATTTTTCTCGAGATTTAGGATCTAAATCTAGTCGTTCGTCTTCGAATTTTGGATCTATGATTGACTTCTAGACTAATACTTTTTGACGCTGGTACAAGGGTTCCAACATCCTAACTTGTGTTTAACAAACTATATATAGAGCTAAAACTTATACTAATCATTGTTATCTGTAACTAAATATATAACCAAATTTAAGCTATTCTAATCCTAATCAGACTCTTACGGTAACCATTAGACTTACGGAAGAAGAGAGGAGAACAGGAGAGTCGAGGAGCTCGGTGGGGCTGAGCCCGGCGGGAATGGCGAAGTAGGAGGAAGGGGAGATTGGTGGAGGAGAAATGGGCAGCGAAGGCGGCGGAATGGACTTGAACTTGGGCAACCCAACGCCGTCGTCGCTGCCGAAGGTCTCCGAGAACCCCCGGAATGAGTAATCCTCGCCGGGATCGCCTGCAGCTAGGAGCTCGGAGAAGGAGGCGGTCGCGAAGGAGAAGGCGTCGGCGTGCTGCCGGGAGCTCGCCGACGTCTCCAAGCTCGCGGTGGAGGAGGCCATGGTGGATGAGGAGGAGCTCTTCGTGGCCTGTGTGTTGGGTTACGAGGTGGGGAGGGGAGGAGGTGGGCGATGGCTGTTGCAGTGCATGGGGGGCGGGGGGGGGTGGGTTAAGAAGAGAAAGGGAGAGGGAAGGCTGAGGTAATGTAGGCAGATGGCGAGGCGTCTTCTGAGAAGATGAGTGCTGGGGGTGGAAATTTTGACCGTTGACTGGTCAAATCTCGTGGGTTTGACTGGAGGCTCAGTCCGACGACAACGCTCTCTTTTCCCCTCAGCAAGAAATCCAAACCTATCTCACCCATTCCATAGAAGGAGGTAGGCCCCATGTTGTTCTAGCAATCACAAAAAGCCGTGGGTCGTTGGGGTGACTAATCGACGGGTAGAGGGAGTATTGCTCTCTTCCTCCTGTGGTTTTGTGGCATGCTTTCGACTCTTTAACGTGGACATTTCTCTTTGACTTCCTTCACGATGTGCGAAACGACCAAAACACCCTTCATTCACTGTCACAACTTTCTCCTCTCTTTTTTTTTTTTTTTTTCTTTTTCCCTTTCTTCTTTCTCTCCGAGTGTAACATCGATCAAAATTTTGTATGGCTTTTGAGTCTTTCATGTCATTGATTCTATACTACCATAAACTAAAATTAACATACACATTTAATGTTAACAAGATCCAACATTCCGTTTGAAAATGATAATTTTTTTAGTCGCATTGCTTCTAACTGAATTAAATGAGGTCAATATAGTCAATTTGCCTCAGCTCAAATGGTTGAATCGTTCAAGTACGGCATTGCTTACCTTAAGCGATAGAATATGAGAGAGAGAGAGAGAGAGAGAGAGAGAGTAAAGTTCACACAATGCAAGGTGGCGGTCGAGGAGTCTTCTTTGTGTTCCTATCAAAACCAAAAAGGGTCTTCTTTGTGATACCACACACACACACACACACACACGTATCGATACGGTTCGCGCACAATAAGACAACCGGCAAAAACCAGACAAGGTTGGATTCATGCTTCTGTCCTCCCAAATATGGACACCACTAACATTTGATTGAAGTACTTGACATTAGGACAAGTATTTAACAAGAAGCTAAGATGTGTGTGAATCACGTCCAATGGGGGCCTTATAACTTGTAAATAAGGTACAAGAAACAAAAAAAGGGTCTTAGTGTTTCCTCCTAAAGGATGTGATTCATTTGACTTGTGTACCTCACGTTTTTAGTTTTAACAACGAGTAGAATCTTCTTTCCTTTTCATTCTGCAGTAAAAATATTTTAAATATAAAAGATGAGTTTTAGTCACATTAACCAGGATTTACCTACTTCAATTCGGACATCCATTCAATCGAGAAACTTAAGTTTCGAGACTATTTCTTAATTCTCTCTGTTATACATAAATTTTTTTTTCTTGTAACATCTCCTCATACTGTTCCTCCTTTTTTTTTTCACAATCTTCATCTAGCATATGAACATTTTATAATAAATTATTATGTATTTAACCTACCAAATTCAAGTTAGAACATATTCAAGACGAACTCCTTAAAAAATCGACCGAGAAAACTTAAGTTTCCACTCCGGGGCCGTAACTTATTGGGTTTACTCTTGTGTCAATGATTCGACAAGACATTGATGGCCGCCATGTAATCTGATAGGACTTGTTTGTCACAAGTCAGTGGTGACAAAGCAGATATGCTTGAATTGAATTGGCAAACTTCATGCTACTGATTGCATGAGAGGATATTTCGTTTGAAGAACATGATCCTATTCCCAAAACATCAAATGCTATATATAGATTCCTACTTCACTTTCGTTAAACTTTATCCTATTATTTATTTCAAATATCTCAAGAGACAAGAAAAAATATATATAACTTTTTTACTAAGAGAAAAAACATATAATCGAATGTAATGAGGTGTGTGATTGGAGCAAATTATGTGAAGTTTGATGAAAGATCAATAATGCAATCACTGTCCAAAAAAAAAAAAACGAGGCTTCTTCTTCTTCTTTTTTTTTTTCTTTTTGCTTAACCTTCACTCTATTGTAATATCTGTTGTATAAATAAATTGTGTTCTGTTGTGTTGAACAATATAACTTATTCGTACCTTCATAACTTTCAGCTTCGCTTAAGTGCAAAGAATTTAATTCCAAGATAATACATGATTAACATAACGCTTGACTATGAATATGTTGCTATGAGTTAAACCAAATATATGTCTATTAATTCTTTTATTCCTTAGTGATATGGAACTATTCTTTATTTCTTTATCAATCCAAAGATGTGTATACATTTTTACATTTTATTCTTTTATCTACCATTACAAAATATCTTTGGGTTCTCTTCTTGTATTTACCATTTTAAAGATTCTTTTTGTATATAAAAAAATGTTTTCGAGAATAAATCTAACAAATTGTTACCTTTGATCTAATATCTATCTCCTATTTCTTTTTTTTTTCAATTATTGATTATTTATTATGCGATAAAAAACAATTAATATTTGTAGACACACAATTGAATTATAAAGGTCTACGTAATTGATCCCAAACATACTTAGGACTTTTATTGTTGTCACTATTATAGATACATAATCAAATATGAATCGAAATATGTTGAGTCTTGTAATTGATATGATAAATTTGTGATACAAACAAATATATATATATTTTCCAACAGTACGATGGATCATTTCTCTAAGTGGATTATAGTATTTCATATTATAAAATTATATTATAGTCAATTTAAAATATTAATCTGGTGCTAATGTGGATGACACCACTACCTACAATTTTTAATATCTAAGATGTTCCTATAGTGGTGATGCACCTAACTCATTTAACAGTTAGTTTAGTCGGCAAAAAATTTATTTATTCGTCATCAAATAGCACCTTCACGTTTACCATTTGATTGTTAAAAGTTAAAAGAAAAAAAGAAAAACTAGAAATACAATTACACTCATCCAATGTGATGCGGAACCAATTTAGTTTATTTTTATTTAAAAATTATAAATAGCACCTTCACGTTTACCATTTGATTGTTAAAAGTTAAAAAAAAAAAAGAAAAACTAGAAATACAATTACACTCATCCAATGTGATGCGGAACCAATTTAGTTTATTTTTATTTAAAAATTATAAATCTTGATTGAAAATTATAAGAATTCATCCTTATAAGAATGGAAGTCTATCGATTAAAAATATTAAAAGAAATATTATTCCAAAATCATGCTGAAAAAACTTTTCTTAAGAGAACCCAATAGTTTTCCTTCTTCCGTTCTCTCTCAGATCTCTTTTCAAGCACTCCCTGGCCGAGACTTCCTCTGGGTTGATACATAGCTAGCTGATGGAAGACAAATTTGTGGTATGGGTTTGCTGAGGATAAAGAATAATAATACAGTCACACAACTGTGTGCAGCATCAACTCCTAGTCATCTGGGAAGATTCTGCTTCGTCTTCTTCTTCTTCTTCAGCCGATGATGAAGGCAAAGTAGGTGGACAATGACCGGTATCACCATCATCATCTTCACCAACCACATCTTGCAACTGTATCAATGGTGGAATTGGTGGAGTCATTTCCTCACTGGGGACTGCTACACCATCACATGCCCCCTCTGAGTTCTGTTTCTCACCTTCGCAATGGTGTTTGCCGAAAAGACCGTCGTCTCCTACCTCGTAGAAGCTCCCGGTGCGCACCTCCTGCGCCAGCGAGCACGACCAGCACAACATCCACTTCACGTAGTCGGTAAGCGAAGCCGACCCCAAGCAGGTCCCATCTCCGGGGAGCTTATACCTTCTCCTCATCTGAATCCTCCAGTACCCCCCGTAGAGCAGCCCGAACGCACAGAGCACTACTCCGGCAATCCCCACGACGTCTCCGATCACGCAGTTGTGGATGTTGAGCGCCGCGATGTTGAAGATCCAGAACGGCGCAGCACACAGCAGCAGGAAGGTGACGGTGTGCACGTACATGTTGCCGAAGCCGAGCCTCTCCATGTTCCACCCGAAGACGCAGCAGGTGCAGAAGAAGGAGAGGTAGCAGGCAGCCATGTCGTCCCAGACGTCGAACAGTCCTCCGATCCACTTTGGCTTGTTCACCACACTTCTCTGGTCTTGCAGCTTCAGGCCATGCTTCCTGCACTGTGATTCTTCGTCGGACGTGGAGTTGGAGTTGGATTCGCTTCCGAGAGGACTGTAGACCGTGTACAGAGCGGCGAAGACCGGCGCCGCGAGCCCGAGACCGAAGAAGAAGTCCTCCAGCGACTCCGGCCGCTGCTTCCTGGCGTAGCCCCAGTAGAGACCACATAGGATGTACTGCGCGAAGCAGGTGGTATGGAGGAGGAGGAGGACGACCACCATGTGAGCCCATTCGTGAGGACGGTAACCTCCGTCCTTGCAATACACCTTCCTGAGCTCGGTGACGTCCTCGGAGCTCCATCGACACAGCATGACGAGCTGGTGAAGCAGAGTGGGGTGTTGGTATACGCTCATGAGGGTGAAAAGCGCGTTGAGGAATTGGTTGTTGATCTCGATCCAGTGGTTCCTCAGGGACTTGGTGGGGAAGGCGTCGTTGAGCAGTCCGAGGAGGAGGAGGCCGAGCATGGTTGCAGAGACCCCAACGCAGATTAGCCAGATAAGAAGCGCGATGTTCATGGGGTTCCTGATCCAATCTACGAAAGTGGCGAAGAGAGGAGACCAGTCGATCTTGAGGAAGAACCGGACACGGAAGCGCCGCCTGATTCCAGCCGGAGAAGGGACTGAGAGCGAGATCTCCTCTCTTTGGTCCAGTGTTCGACGGAGAATTCCAAGTGGGGAAGACAACTTGAGCTGCTTCAACCAGTGATCCATGGATGGACTGCTGCTCTTCCTTGGATCCAACAGTGTTTCTTGGAGTGGTGGGATTCCGATACGGTATTCCCCGAGCTGAGGAGCAGTTTGAGCCATGCCAGATTCATGTTCATCATCACCACTGGTGTTGGTGGAAGAAGCCATTGTTGCAGACTGAGATGTTGATCTTTGCACAGGGGTTTTCAGCTTCTGATGCCCAGTGATGGATACACAAAACGTTCTGCAGGAAGAGGAAGCTCGTGAGATTCAAGAAAAGAAAGAGAGTCATCCATTCCATTGATCAAAACTTCAATGAACAGTCTTAAAGTTTATGGCAGAAAAATAAGCCAAAGATCTCAATTTCCATATTTCTGATGGAAATGGAAAAGATTGAGGACTTTTTTACCTTTAGAACGAGAACAGATTAGAAGCTTAACACTGCCTCCTCCCTGTTGAGGACGGCAAAGAGCTAATGCTTATGCAGAGGGAAGGAAGGAGGAGGCAAGAAAAGTCAAAGAACCTTCCTCTTGTCATCAGAACACAGAGAAAAAAAAAAAAGAGTCTTTAAGTATACAGAGAAGAAGTCAAGTCAACTGCTGCAGAGTTACCAAATTGTCCTTCCTGATGAACAATGCATCAAGTGTAGAGTTTGAGAGGAGGAACAAGTGATAGAAAAGTCATTTTGTAATAGCTGTGTTGAGAAGGACTTGTAACCATCCCAAGAAACATCATAATCATGATAATAATAATAATTGCCATTCTTGACTTGGAAACAATCTTCTTTTTTTCCAGTCCTCTGTTGGCTTCATTTGTAGAGCATATGTTGGAGGTAGTGGAAATTGTTTAATACGACCGGCAGGCCCACCAAAGTGGAAAGAAATGTGCACTTCAAAGTCACCTTTGACTGGAAAGCAATGTGTCATAGTTGAGTTGACCATTGACTGGATTGCAAGGATTTGAATACATATCAATAGTAATGAGTTAGTTTACGACGGATATTCGTGCTGTTTCGAGTTATTGTGTTCGATGTAATATATATGTTTCTTTATTTTTTTTCGTAGTCTTATTTTGATTGAGCTTTTTTTTTTCTTTTTTTTCAGTCTGAGGTAAAACTAATGAAAAATGGAGCCTTCTCCCATAACTTACTGAGATTTTTATTAACCAAGACTAGCTGCAAAATGATAGCTATATGAAATGTATGAATCCTAGATGATTCTTAGGGATAACATCTTGGATTGATTTATTATATGATTATATAATCTGTTGCATGAGTATTTATTTATCGGGACTTTTATGCATGATAGATAATCTTCTACCTTTGTTGTAAGATTGTTTAGAACTTGTAAAATCTATCTCTATGTTTTGCATTGCCTATAAGGTTTTCTTTGAAATATCTTTATATAGAATCCTAAATTATACTTTGGTAGAGCGATAACTTGATAGACCCCAGAGGAACTTTATTGCAGAGTGATCTTTTGAAGGGAGATGAACCATTTGAAATATTGTAGGGGTTCCTCTCTCCTAAGTTGTCGATCACAAGTCTAAAATAAACTAATCTCTTGATTACATAAAAATTGGTGGAGGCTACATAATTATATAGGGCTTCAAACCCTAACCCTAGAGAGACTTCTCCCCTAAGCCAAATGCCTCTTATACCCCTCCACCCTAGTCGACTTACCCTATAAGGGGCGACGACTTAGGAGGCTGCAACATCCCAAGTGCCCCCTGCTCAAACCCTAGCCGACCTGCCCAGTAAAAGGGGCGGTGACTAGGAAGCCCTAAGGCCTCCAGATTAAAATCCTAACCAACCTGCTTTATAATATAGTAGGTCGCTAGGTGGGGGTTTATTACAATCTCTCAGGATTTTTATTAGTTGTTACTTGATTGGATAGGACCCAACCCTGTTAGGGTCATATCAAATCTGCCCTCTTTAGATCAGCCTTGTCCTCAAGGCTAAGGTTCCATAAACTCAGGGAACCTACTCTTTAGATCTTCATATGATTCCCATGCGACATCTTCAATAGGAAAATTACTCCAATGCACCAGTACTTCAGTAGAGGAGCGTTAGTGATACATTACAACCCTACGGTCAAGTATGGCTTGAGGTTGGGCTAGAATATCTCCATCAGCGGTAGTGTTGGGCAGTTGAATGTGGGCTGATTTGTTCTCTCCCAGCTTGGGCTTTAGGCAAGACATGTGGAAGACATGATGAATTTCTACATCAACAAGTAAGTTTAATCTGTACGCCATGGCTCCAATGCGCTCGGTGATTTGGTAGGGCCTATAAAAGCATTGGGATAACTTTATGAAGGCTCATGTGTTAATGGATATCTGCTTGTATGGTTAAAACCAAAGAAAAACCTAATCTCCTATGGAAAACTTTCTTTCACTTCGATGTGTGTTTGCCTGTTGCTTCATTCTGGCTTGAGCGGTTGAGAAATTATCCTTTAGTAGCTGTAGGAGTTTATCCCTATCAATTAATTCTTGGTCAACCTGATATACTTTGGTTGAGCCAATTACATATTTTGGTATTACAGGGGTCGACCATACACTACTTCATATAGGGTACATCTAGTAGAGGAGTGATATGTCGTATTATACCACTATTTGACCCAAGGGAGCCATTTTGTCCTTTTTTTTGGTCGGTCACTAATGAAACATCTGAGGTATGTCTCTAAGCACTTGTTCACTACTTCAGTTTGGTTATCGGTCTATGGGTGGTATGTCGTGCTCATCTTTAGCTTGGTGCCCTGCATCTGAAATAGCTCGGTCTAAAATTTACTAGTAAAGACCATATCACGATCACTTATAATGGACCTTGGCATCCTATATAGTTTTATAATATTTTTTATAAAAAATTAGGCAATACTGGAAGTAGTGTAGGGATTTCGCACAACACAAAAATGAGCATACTTTGTAAGTCGATCAACCACTACGAGAATGGTGATTTTACCTTAGGATGGTGGCAGTCCTTCGATGAAATCCATAGATATGTCAGTCCACATCGAGTCTAGTATGGGTAGTGGTTGTAGCTTCCAAGGACCTGCCACTATTTACCCTTGTTGTTGGCATATATCATACTGTGCTACAAATTCAGAAATAACTTTTTTCATCCCTCTCCAATAAAAAATTTACTTAATTCTTTTATAGGTTCTCAAGAATCCGAAGTGCCCTACTGATGGTGGAGTGTATCTCTTGCGGGATGGTTTTTATGTAAAAGGAGTCGGGTACAAGCACGATGCGACCTTTATAGTACAAATCTCTCGAATCCCAACTGTAGTGAGCTACAGAGTTTGGTTCCTCCTCTAATTTTTTTATAATATTACTGGTCTTTGGGTCGTTCCTCCATTTCTTACTAATGTCCTCGAGAAATCTACTGGTTAGAAGGGAGCTTGCCAAAAATTATGTTTGCTCGGGTAGCTATGAGAGTGCATCTGAACAATATTTTCCTTGCCCTTTTTGTAAGTAATTTTATAAACCTGAGAAGTTTCATTATCCATTTTTGCTATTCGGGGGAGGATATCTTCTGATAAAAAAATATTTAAGGCTTCTATGGTCGATTTTTATTTGGAAGCATCGACTGATCAAGGTCTCCATTTCATTATTGCATGCACAATTGCGAGCATCTCTTTCTAGTAGATTGATATTTTTTATGAGAGGGAGACAATGCCTTCCTAGTATATGCAAGTGGTTGGCCATCTTGCATGAAAACGACGCCAATCCCAACTCTCGATACATCAGCCTCAATGACGAAGGTTTGGTTGAAATTAGGTAGTGTTAGCACAAGCGTCGTCGTCATGGCTGCCTTAAGTTTGTCGAAGGCAGCAGAGGCTTTGTTCGACCATTGGAAAGCATTTTTTTTTTAGTAGAGAGGTGAGGGGTGCATCGATCTTCCCATAATCTTTAACAAATTTGTGGTAGTAGCCCGTTAATCCAAGAAAACCATGCAGCGATTTCATGTTCTTCGGTTTCGGCCAACCTTGCAACTCCTCAATTTTTGTAGGGTCTACTGCTTCTCCTTCTGATAAGAGGTGCCCAAGATATTTCACCTTTCATTAGAGAAAGCTGCACTTTGATTGTTTAATAAAAAGAATATTCTTACGAAGGATTGTTAAAACAAATCATAGGTGCTTAAAATGGCTCTCGAGGGAAGGGCAGTAAATGAGAATCTCATCAAAAAATGTCAGCAAAAACTTATGAAGAAAACTTTGAAAAATATCATCATGAGGCTTTGGAAGGTGGAAGGAGCATTGGTGAATCCAAAAGGTACTACCAAAAATTTGTAGTGGACGTTGTGTGTTCGGAAGATAGTTTTTGGAACATCGTCTTCACATATCCAAATTTGATGATACACGGAACGGAGATCCAACTTCGTGAAGACTCGAGCCCCCTTTTCATCTAGGAGTTCATCCACCACTAGATTGGGTATTTATCTTTGACAGTGATGCTGTTGAGAGCGATAATTAATATACATTTGTCATGTTTCATCCTTCTTTCGTACGAGAAGCACCGACGAAGAGTAGGGGCTATAACTTAGCCGAATGATCCCTGTTTCAAACATCTCCTTCACAATCTTTTCTATTTCATTATTCTGGAGGTGGGGATAGTGGTACAATCGAGTGTTTGTGCTGGTTATAGGTGCCTTGTAAGCCAATCACGTGAGTGATGACACGTGTGACACGCTGTGCGATTTTTTTTCTTATGATTATTATTGGTATATTTTTATATTATATTATTTATTGTATATATACTGTAATGTCCTTGGTTCTGTGTAATGGGAGTCGGATTGTGATGAGATCACGATAATGAGATCGATTCACATTTAAATACAAATCCTGAATAATCCTGGTCATAGGTTGCTCGAGAGGGACATAGAGATAACAAAACAGACCAGTGTATTATATACCTATCTATATGATGGTGGCGGTTGGTCTCATAACCACTTGTGTGGAGGCACCAAGGAACTAACTCAATTTATATCAATGTAGCAACATCTTAATGTGAAATAGGTCATTTTGCCCACCAAACAAATCAAAATAATTTTGAGAACAAATCCGAATTCATTGCCAACACAACATAAAAGTGGAACTACTAAAGTTCAAAAATATTCTCTAGCCATGGAATAGCACCAAACAATAAAGCTCACCAAAAGCCCAACTCTTACAACCCAAGGTATTTGCTTGTGGGGAGCCCATGCCACACAAGACAAGCACTCGCTTGATCCCTTATGAACTATGCACCATCACTGGTGATTTCTTGGGAAATAACCAATGAAATTTATCCAGTGGACGCGTAATCATCCAATCATCACAAGCTTTTAGTATAAAACAATGTGTACTCTTAAATATCTCTCTGTCAAATCTAGAAAGAGTAATTGAAAAGAGGAGAATTTTTTTTTGGGATTTATGTGAGAGGATGTATATGAGGATTTTTACTTGAGCTAATTTTAACTTAAAGATATCATCTCACATAAATTAAGAATTGTCAAACAATTTCTTGGATTTTATGTTTTGTTACTGAATATTTAGATTTCTCTCTCAGTGTCGAGGTAGGTAATATTCTTCCAAAAAATATAGTACCAAGAATCCTAAAGGCCCAGAGGTAATCAAAGATTGAACAAGAAAAATAGTAATTTTTTATAGATTTTATTTTGAAAAAAACTTGATGGAATAAATAGTTTCGCCACATGATAAGAAGGATGAAGAAAATTTTTATTCAGAAAAAAAATGATAAAAAGAAAAAAAAAATATAGTGGAGATAGAAAAGCAAACATAAGAAGATAAGGATAAAGATAAGAGAAAGCCTGAAATCGACGCAAAATAGACAAATATAGTGATATAGAAAGAGATTTATTGGGAATGGCAAAGATATACGGGGGAGGATGAGAAGGGCTTCCTTCACCTTTGATGGTTTGTACAATTTGTGGAAGAATTGAAAGAATGCATCAATCATATCAGTGTAGCAAGATAGAGGGAAGTGCAGGACCACAAGTGTACCCCTCTCCTCTGCCTTCGGCCAAATGGTGACCATCGTCAACATGGGTGTGTGGCCTCTTTGGAATCTCCTTTGAGCTCTCTTTTATCATGTCCAGTACTCGAGTGACTTTCTACCACCAGTTCGCCATTGATGGCTCCATTTTTCTTCTGAAAGGAACATCCATGGCTTGTGGACACCCCCGACCACTGTGACCACAAAGCTTTCCCTACGTTCATGTTCATTTAGTTCTCTTTCAGCTTCAGGACAGCACAGTCTTCACACTTGTTGACCTAAAAAACTATAGCTGACAACACCTCGACATGCACTCAGCTGTCAAACAGTAGGCATTGCTGATCCACAAGCATCTCTACAGTTCACCGATTAAGCATGCACCATCATCATCATGTCCTTTGTCACTACCAATCCTCATCTATTAAAACACACGCAAGAGTTACTGGATACAAACATCACCAGGACTGAATCATCACATATATATATATATATATATATATATATATATATATATATATATAAAGAATATACACCAAAATATTTTAGAAGATAATAAAAGAATAATTCTCTCAAGATTAAAAGGTCGGATAACGTATACTAAATTTGGTTTGAAATTTACTATCTTAAATTGTTTAGTTGTATTGATATTTGATCTTACATACGTTGAATAGTTTTTCTTAGACTCATCGAATGTGAAGTTTCAATAAGATATCAAAAAAAAAATCACGAACCAAGTTCAGTAAAAGAGCGAGTAAAGGAAAAGAAACTAGATGTTGGACGTACGCAAGCGAGATAGATAATTAATTAAACCGTAGTTTGATTTATTCGTAAATCAAAACCCATACGTGAATACTGAGATGTACGAGACAAAGATCGAGAGATCATGAAAAGATATTTTCAAACTATTAAGGATTGAAATAGTCGAGTGATATATATATAAAAAGGTAAAAAAATAATAATAATCTGCTACTGCCAAAAATTGAACTGGTTGGATGACATACATTTGTTTTAGTCTATCACTTCATAACAATCAATGTCATGATCAGTTTATTCATTCGACGAATTGAAATCTAAGTTAGAACAAACATTTTGAAAGTACCCTCACCTCAAAGGTTGCCAATGTTTATTATTCAGTCACAAGAAGTGGGTTAATAGAATACCGATCTTTTTTTATTTTCCTTTCTAAGGAAGAAGACAGCAACCAATTATTTTGACACACTAACTTTGCAAAAGTGTGCTGACTTGGATCCCCTAGTTCAAGTTTTGGGTATCAACTTTCACAAGGACAACACTAAAGAAAAAGATCAACCCAAAAAAGAGAAAGAGAGAGAGAGAGAGATAGAGAGAGAGAGAGAGAGAGAGACAGAAAACACAGTATAAATTGAGGGGATGTCATCCCCATCTCTTGCTCAACCAATGCTTGCATGTTCTTTGGAGCAGTGGAAGGTGGGCTGTGCGGGGTGGAGAAGCAGGGCACGTGCATTGCTATCTAACACCCGAGAGATAGTTCCTCATGTGCTCATCTTCTCCACCATGCCCAACCCTCCTGATACCTAGCTAGAGCAGGCAGCAGTCATGGCTTCCACATTGGTAAGCTTTCGTCAGGCTTCTCAGTTCTGCAACTCTATTCCTTCTTGACACACTAATGCAGCCTTACCATAACATAACAACAAGAAGAAGAAGCTTGAGACTCTATCCAGATTCTTTTTCTATTGATTATTCTATGATCGAGATGTACAGATCCTTATGTCTATACAGATCATGTTCATCAATTAATGAATAATATATACGAAACCTTAATTTGTATTGATATTCTTCTATAAAATCTTTTTCTTGTTGCATATAATATCATCGCTTTTTGGTAGCATCTACTAATTCGGTGAGAGTATATTATATTTTCCTAAAAAAAAAAGTAAATGATCATCTCTCTCTCTCTCTTTCCCCCCCTCCTTTTATTTTTTTTTTATGTTTTCTCAATTCTGACATAAATTGATATATCTTTTTTTTCTTTTCCTTCATCTCAAGATATCTCAGTGACAGCTTTCATACCATAAACTCTATACACATATATCTATATAGAGAGGTTATGTTCGAGACTCAATCTCCGAGGTTGCAAAGAAATAATCTTGCGTTTTATAGATTCTACAAATACGTTGAGTGAAACTTCTGTTTGCACCCTTGAGATTTTTCATATTCACATGACTGCTTATTAATAACATTATATTTATCTTTATGCACTGTAACTGATACATACTCATTCTTTTGGAGCTGCGCTTTGCATGCAAGATGCAAACTTCATACTTGGGAGGTATCAGATGCAGAAGGCAGATAATGAAGTCTCTTGGCTTTCAAGTAGTTTCTTGCTCTTTTTCTGCGTATAATATGCAATCATCAATGACTTGAGGCAATGGTTCATTCTTTTAGTAATAAAAAGAAAATAATATACTATACTTATGCCATGGCCGAGGTGTTGGTATGACTTGATCTGATCCGAGTACGTAAGATCGTCAACATTGATCCGGACCAACAAAAGGGGATTGATGGGAAATCCAATCACGGGATCTCTAAGTCGACTTTCTGAAATATGATGGAAGATTGTCTCTTCCTTCCAGCTGGTCACGTCCTGCACAAAGGCCAGAGTCGGGCGAAGATTCCCCCCATTCAGTCATTCTGATACTCAAGTTAATCGGAGCCGGAGCTCTAGGAAAGATCAAGAGTTGCGGTGTGTGTGTAGCTTTTTTTTCTTTTTCCCCTTAGTACCATTCCCGAGGGTATCTTTTATACCTCTAGCGTTGGGTTGACATATGTGGATGTTTAATGGCTACCGACATCAACATATATATGTGTTTAATGCACGCCGGTGCGTTATGCGGTCGACCCATACACTGGACATCGACCTTGCTTGGACTGTTTATAGCTTCTCCTTCTCGGGATATAAGGTTGCACTGCCCTGTACTTGTCATAGGGCCACCAGTTGGGGAATTAGAAATTGACCCAACCCAGGTTCATAGGACTAAGTTGGCTTGCGATGTCCTACTGGCCCTTTCCTAGCGATCTGGGGACCCCATGGATTGGGGGCCAGGATATGCTCTATCATTCTCTTCCCTCGCAAAAGGAGTCATGCCTAGGGAGAAGCGAGAGGTGCAGCTCAAGGCCCAAGTTGGTGTGTTCGTTGGTTCTCTGTGGCCTTGAGCTCCACTCTCGTTGCATTGCGTCGTAGTGTCAAACTGACTAGGAGTACTCAATAACAGATTGGCCAAGATTTAGTCAGTAATGGGCTGGCCAAGACTAGGTTAGCAATGGACTGACCGAGACTAGGTCAGCAATGGACTAACTAAGACTAGGTTGACGATGGGCTGGCCAAGACTATGTCAGCGATAGATTGGTCGAGACTTAGTTGATAATGGGTTGGCCGAGACTAGGTTGGTGACTTGAGGATAGATTGACCAAGACTAGGTCGGTGATGGACTAGTCAAGACTAGTGCTAGTTATAGGTGCCGTGCAAGCCAATCATATGAGTGATGACACATGTGATATGCTGCATAGTCTTTTTACATTATAATTATTATCGATATTTTTATATTATTATATTATCTATCATATATATATTATCTTTAAATCGGTGCAATGAGAATCATATTATGATGAGATCATAATAATGAGACTGATTCGATTTTAAACACAGACCCTAAATAATCTCGATCATAGATTACTCGAGAAATACATTGATATAACCAGATAGATCAGTATACTGTATTTTCATTCATGTGATAGATGTGGTTGGTCTAATAGCCTCACATATAGGGATACTAATGATACAATACAAATGCTTATTGGAGAATGAGTTCACTTATTGATCCGCCTACAGAATACTAGATGATTGATAATACCTAACTTCATATAGTGATTCTGTAGCTCCAGTTATATGTCTGTTCCTTAGACTTAAGATACCAAAGATGCCTTATATGAGTACTCATTTTTTTGATATCAAAATTATAAGTTTGGAGAGTCTCAAATCTGGTATAATCGATTATCGAGATTAATAGCTAACCTTATGAAGTCAATTGAGTGTTAATAGAGGATCATCCACTCTCGATATCATGAGAGGAATATCTTATGTGCTCTTGCTCAGGCAAATATCTGATCAGGGTCATTCGGATTGAGAGAGAAAGAGTTCTCCGAGAGAATTCAATTAGAGTGAGACTCAGATAGATTTCATATGTGGCCTAACAGTACTTTACCCAATAAATAGTCTATGAGATATTAGATGGATAAAGGACTATGGATACACGGTAACTGAGGATAGACATATCTAATGGATTAGATCCCATGTACCGTCTAGGGACTATAGTGTAGTAGCCTAGTATGTCCATAGTCGATTAGTTGAGTGAATCTTTATAGGATAATAACTTACTAAATCAGAAGAAGGTGGAACTTATGATCAACTCGGTATTGGGCCTAGAGGGTCACATACATTTAGTGGATGATTGTAGCGAGTAGATGATTGGATATGTGTTATCCAATAAGCCCCTACTCTCATTGGATGAGACCCAGCATTGATGGATACCTTGTACGAGGCCCAATTAAAGGCCAATTGAGATTATTGGATAGAGATTTAATAATCCAAAAAAGTGAGGGTAATTAGATTGAGATCCAATACCCACTAAAGTAAGATCTATTAGGGCTTTGGTGGCTCTCTATAAATAGGAGGCAGGGGCAACCAACACGAGTAATAGGCTGCATCTTTGGCTGCTCCCTCCTATTTTCCTTCCTCCCACATCTTCTTAGCTGACCATCCTCTTCTTGCTACGAGAGGGTAGTGAATAAGATAGTATATCTTCTTCCATGTTCGCTGCAAGAAGATGTGCAAGAGTTATGGGCTTTTGGTTGCTATTAGAGGAGCATTGTTGCAATGATCCACCATGTGGATACTGCTAGAGAGGAGGACATCTGACCTTCTTCATCCTCTTTGATTGGATCTGAAAGTTTCAGGGATATACGATCTCCCTATGTAATCAATCTTACACTAGTCGTAGTTTTCAAATTTTACAATTTTTCATGCACCAATCGTTATACGATAACATGATAAACATAGAAAATTATTTTTGATTTGTTTTTCCACTGCACATGTGATGCTCTTGTGATTTCCCAACTAGTTTGGTAATGGACTGGCCAAGATAGGTCGATAATGGACTGGCCATGATTAGGTTGGCAATGGACTGACTGAGACTACGTTGACAATGGACTAGCCTTTTCTAGTGTAAAATTTGAACTATGGTGGCTGCTGGTGCGCCTCGCTCCTTCTCGAGGAAGATACTTTTCTACGATGATAAGGTGGTAAGCTATCGTGTCATGAGTGGCCGATTCTATAGGTAGAACATTTTTTTCCAAGTAATTATTGAGGGGATATGGACCCATTTATTGCAATCTCCTTGGGATCCTGGGGTGTTACGTTGTCCCCTTATCAGGAAGGTGAAAGGTTACTCCGAGTGACGTGCTTATCACCTCGCAAGTGCCCCTTCGGCTGAAAGGTTGCCTCGGCCTGTGCACTTGTGTTGGTCTTTGTATCTTACACAAAGGAACTTTTGCACCTCATCCTTCTTCCTTCGGCTAGTGTTTCGCTTGCCACCAAATTATTTTGGCATTGGAGTGCCCAACCTGTCATCTTCAGGTCTTTTGCAGATGAGTCTCTATGTTTCCATTATTTCTCCCTTTCATTCAGTGGCTTTTCTTTGCTCCTTGGCTTTCTTATGTGATGTCTTCCTTATCTTCCATTCTGAATCAAGCGAGGTCGAAGAATGCGATCTCATCCTCTAGCAGTGATCGGAATGCTGGAGAGTGTTCCCTGTCTAAGCCCTCATCTTCTCTGCATGAGAAGACTTTCATTGCCTTAGAGGCCATGCTCAGGAGCATGATGAGGATTTAGTCATAACCGAGTACTTCTTGCCCATGATTAGGTCTAGGTACCATATTTCTGCTATGATGTACACATCCTGGATGTCAGCTATTGGCCATTCGATCTATTTTCGAACAAATTTGGACTATCAATCGATGCATTTGAGGTAGGGTTGAGGCTTTCTCTACTCCTATTGGTGGTGTTGTGCTTTCGACACCGGAGGATTTCTCCTTCTCAGATAGCGCCAAACTCCTAACGTTATCTGGTGGTTTTTATTGGGGAGTGTCGAGCAGTCATGATTGAGCCATCGCTCACCCTATTCTTGGCTTATTTTCGTCTCGGCAAGGGGCGAGGGAGATACTACCTTATTGTCAGGAGCGGTTTCAAGGTTAGTGGCACTCCTTCAAATAACAAGGGGTGAAAGTCGCACTTATTCTTTGTTAGCATCTTTAGAGGTTGGGGTTTTGGCCTGAAATGGGCGGGCCATGACATTGATAACTCTCCTCCCTTTCTGTTGAAGGAAGAGGCAGAGTAGGTGGTGCGTTTAAGGGGAATCTTCTCCTCCTCAAAAGCCATTAAATCAATGATTGGGGCTTGACTAGTGGAGGGTAGCCTCAGCCTAAACCCTAGGGGTATGGCTTATTTAGTTCTAGTAGTTTGTTGTCCTCATTTGTTTCTCTCCTTTCTTCTTGTAGATGGGTGCTGATTGGTGTTTGTTCATCGCAGGAATGAACCTCAAGGGGATGAAACAGATGTTCATGGGACAGGTTCCACATCCTACACCTTCTTTGGCGTACACTGCTCCAATCACAAGGGGTTGCCGCTGCCAGCCGCCACCCAGAGCGACGACGCCGAGGTGGCCGCCTAGCGCGGCCGTCACCGCAAGGGTAGCCGCTGCAAGGGCGACACAGTAGTGAGGGTGAAGGAGGGCTAGGGCATCTTTTTGCAAAAAAGATAATTATGCCCTTCATAATTTGAGAAATTATAGCTCTATCCCTATTATACATAATTCCTTAAATACCCTTAATAATTCTAAAAATTTTAAGGACTATCCTCTTATCCAGAATTATAAAAATACCCTTGATAATTCTAGAAATTTTGAGGATTGTCCTTTTATCCAAAATTACAAAAATACTCTTAATAATTTTGGAAATTCTGAGCATGTCTTGATTTAATTAATTATTATATATATCTAGTAATCCTATATATGATGTGATGTACATGTGATATATAATGTTCATGAATAATCATGAGCCATGTGTTGTGATGTGTGTAATCATGACTCCATAATTTGAGAATTGTTCTCATGGCTGAGAAAATCGCATACGTCCTTATACAATTGTGCCCATGCCGAAAGAAGGGGCAAGCGAGGATGAGATTGCTCGCTATGTGAAGTATATAGATGATTCTACATTGATAAAATGTTATATGTTGGCCTCCATGACTCCAGAGTTACAAAGGCAACATAAGAGCATGGATGCAAATTATATCCTTCTTAATCTCCGCCAGCTGTTTGAGAATCCGCCAACTGTTTGAGAAACAAGGAAGAACTCAAAGATATGAGATATCTAAGAGACTCTTCCAAGCCAGGATGATAGTAGGGACATCGGTTGAGAACCATGTCCTAAAAATGATAGAGTGGATCGAGAAACTCACAAGTCTAGGAATAGTCCTAGAGGATAACCTGTTATTGATCTTATACTTCAGTACCTACCAAATTCCTTTTCTCACTTCATCATGAATTTTAATATGAGCAAGTTTGAGGTAACTTTCTGAGAGCTCCTCAATATGTTGAGGGAAGCTGAGAGTGCCATCAAGAAGGAGAACCCAGTTCTCTATATTGGTGAGACCAAAAGAAAAAGAGAGACCAGCAAGACCCTTAAGAAGGGAAAGGGAAAAGAAAAACCAGGTAAGGCAAAGGTTGCCAAGAAAGACCCGACAAAAGATAAAGGATAGTGCTTCCACTACGGCCAAGACGGGCATTAGAAGAGGAACTATAATGACTACCTCGCAGATAAGGCGAAACATAAGCTTATAGAAGCTTCAGGTATATTCATGATTAGTCTTCACTTGTCATATTTTCATGATAACACATGAGTATTGGATACCGGGAGTGCTTATCATATTTGTAATTCATTGCAGGTTCTAGCAAGACCTAGGAGATTGGCCAGAGGCGAGATGAACTTCAAGATGGGCAATGGAGCAAGAGTTACTGCAGTTGCTGTTGGAGAGGTCACCCTACATCTGCCTGGTGGAGCTATTATTTCATTAGATGTATGCTATTTTGTTTCCTCTATTATCAAAAATATTATTTCTATATTTTGTTTAATAATTAGTGGATATAAATTAGTTTTTGAGAATAATAGTTGTTCAATAATTATGGATGATGAGATCATCACTAGAGGGACCCTTACAAATGGTTTATATTTGTTAGACACTTCTCCACACATCATGAATATAAACATGTCTAAGAGGAAAAGATATAAGATGAATAATGCATACCTATGACATTGTAGTCTAGGTCATATACATGATGGAAGGATTCAAAAGTTATTGAAAGATGGATATTTAGATCAATTTGACTATGAGTCATATGCAACTTGTGATCCTTGCCTTTGTGGGAAAATGACCAACTCTCCCTCCTTTTAGTGAAACTGGAGAGAAAGTCACTGAGTTATTAGAACTCATACATAGTGATGCATGTGGTCCCATGTTGACTCAAGCTATAGGTGGTCACTCATACTTCATTACATTCACTTATGATTTCTCTAGGTATAGACATGTGTACTTAGTGAAGTACAAATCTGATGCCTTTGAGAAATTTAGAAAATATAAGAATGAGGTAGAGAACCAAATTGTAAAGAGTATTAAAACTCTCTGATCAGATCAAGGAGAGTACTTGAGTACAGAGTTCACCAATTTCCTCAAAGACAATAGGATTCTATCTCAGTGGACACCTCCTTATACACCTCAGCTCAATGGTGTCTCAGAAAGGACGAATCACATGTTGTTAGACATGGTGCAGTCCATAATGAGTTTCGCTGATCTACCCGTTTCGTTCTGGGGGTACGCCCTAGAGACCGTAGCTTACATTCTGAGCAGAGTTCTATCAAATTTGGTAGTGTCTATACCATATGAGATATGGAAAGGAAAGAAGCTTGATCTTAAGGTGGTTAAGGTTTGAGGCTATCCTGCCCATGTTATAAGATACAACCCCGACAAGTTGGAATCAAGGACGGAATTGTGCATATTTGTGGGATACCCTAAGGAGACTTTGGGGTATTATTTCTATCATTCCGAGGATCGGAAGGTCTTTGTTGTCAAAAGAGCTGTGTTCCTTGAGAAGGAACACATTCTTGGTGGAAATAGTGGGAGCGAGATAGAATTGAGCGAGGTTGGAGAACCTAGCACCATTCCAGAGTCCGAGTTTGTTCAGGAACCTAACACATAAGTTCCAACTTTGCATAAGACTAGTAGAGTATCTTACCCTCCTGAAAGATATATAAGACATATTATTGGAGATAACTCTCAAGATGTTGATCCTCAGACCTACGAGGAGGCTATTATGAGTATAGACTCTGGGAAGTGGTAAGAAGCCATGAATTTTGAGATGGATTCTATGTACTCTAACAAGGTTTGAAATCTTATGGATGCACCTGAGGGTATTGTACCCATCGGCTGCAAATGGATCTTCAAGAAGAAGATCGGAGTGGATGAAAAGGTAGAGACCTATAAAGCAAGGCTGGTAGCTAAAGGATATCGTTAAAAATAAAGAGTTGACTATGACGAAACCTTTTCACTAGTAGCTATACTTAAGTCCATTAGAGTTATTTTGGCCATTGCAGCACACTATGACTATGAGATCTGGCAGATGGATGTCAAAATAGTATTCCTCAATGGCAATCTCGAGGAGGAGGTGTATATGATATAGCCAGAGGGATTCATATCCAATGAGAGTCCAGATAAAGTGTGCAGGTTACTTAGATCCATTTATGGATTGAAGCAAGCTTCCCGAAGTTGAAACATAAGATTTGATGAGGTGATTAGATCTTATGACTTTGTTAAGAACGAAGATGAGCCTTGTATGTATATGAAAGTAAGTGAGAGCGCTATCACCTTCTTAGTACTATATATGGATAACATCCTAATTATTGGGAATGATATATGAATGCTCTCTATAGTAAAGGCTTGGCTATCCAGAAACTTCTCCATGAAAGACTTAGGGAAGCATCCTATATTTTGGGGATCCAGATCTATAGAGATAAATCTAAAAGGATGCTTGGCTTGTCCCAGTCCAGGTATATAGACTCCATTATCCAAAGGTTTGGCATAGAAAATTCTAAGAGAGGTCTTATACCGATGAGACAAAATATCACTTTCTAGGAGTATGTCCCTAAAGACTCCTGAAGAAAGGACAGACATGAATAAGATACCTTATGCCTCAGTGATAGGGTATCATGTATGCGATATTATGTACCAGGCCTGATATAGCATATGCTCTGAGTGTCACGAGCACGTATTAAGCAGATCCAGGTTTAGAACACTGGAAGGCAGTAAAGTGTATCCTTAAGTACTTGAGAAGGACTAAGGATCTTTTGTTGGTATATGGAGGAGGTAGCCTCCAGGTTGAGGGCTTCACAGACTCGAGTTTTCAGTCTGACATTGATGATAACAAGTCAAATTCAAGGTTTATTTTCACCCTAAATGGAGGAGTAGTAAGCTAGAAGAGTTCCAAGCAAGATACTACTGCTGACTCAACTACAGAGGCGGAATATTTTGCTATAGCAAAAGCAACAAAGGAAGGGGTATGGATGAAGAAGTTCATCAAAGATTTGGGAGTCGTACCAAGTAGCATGGAACAAATTCCCATATACTATGACAACAATAGGGCGATCGCTCAAGCGAAGGAACTAAGGTCTCATAAAAAATCTAAGCATGTTTTGAGAAGGTTCTATATGATAAGAGAGATCATAGCCCGTAAAGATATAGCAATCGAAAGAGTTCCATTCGAAGATAACATTATAGATCCACTAACGAAGTCATTGGCTCCGATTGTATTTGAGCGTCACAGGGGTCTGATGGGGATCAGACACATAGGTGATTGGCTTTAGGTCAAGTGGGAGATTGCTAGTTACAGGTGCCATATAAGCCAATCACGTGAGTGATGGTATGTGTGACACACTACGTAATCTTTTTTTGCTTATGATTAATATTGGCATATTCTCATATTATATTATTTATTGTATATATAATGTGATGTCCTTGGTTTTGTGCAATGGGAATCGAATCATGATGAGATCAGGATAATGAGATCGATTCACCTTTAAACATAGATTCTAAATAATCCCGGTCATAGGTTACTCGAGAGGGACATCGAGATAACTGGACAGACTGGTGTCCTATATACCCGTCCATATGATGGAGGCGGCTGGTCTCATAGCCACTTGTGTAGAGACACTAAGGATATAGTACAGGTGCTCATTGGAGAATGAGTTCACTGATTGATCCACTTATGGAATGCTGTATGGTTAATAATACCTAATGTCAAATAATGATTCTATAGTCCCAGTTGTGTATCTGGTCCTTAGACTTGAGACACCAAGGATGCCTTGTATGAGTACTCCTTTCTTTGATGCCAGACTTACAGGTTTGGAAAGTTTCAGATCTGGTACAATTGGTTATCGGGATTGGTAGCCAACTTTACGAAGGCAATTGAGTATCAATAGAGGATTATCCACTCTCGGTATCATGAGAGGAATATCCTATATGAACTTGCTCAGATAAATTCCTGGCCAAGGTTATTCAGATTGAGAGAGAAGGAGTTCTCCGATAGAATCTGATTATAGCAAGACAAATTGATTCCGTATGTGACATGACAGTACCATATCCAATATACGATTTCTGGGATATTATTTGGATGAGGGATTATAGATACATGGTAATTATGGACAGATAGGTCCGATGGATTTGATCCCCCTTGTACTGTCTAAGGACTATGGCATAGTGGCCTAGTACGTCCATAGTCGATGAGTCAAGTGAATTATTATAGAGATAATAATTCATTATATCAGAAGGAGTTCAAATGGGAGTGACGCACAACTAGCTCGTTATTGGGCCTAGAGGGTCACACACATATGGTGGATGCTTCAGCGAATAGAGGATTGGATGAAGATCTAATTAGCCCCTATTCTCATTAGATGAGACCCTATATTGATGGGCTCCTTGATTAAAGTCTAATTATATGCCTAAGGAGATTATTATATAGAGATCCAATAATACAATGTTAGTGGGTTATTGTATGGAGATCCAATACCCACTAAGGAAGAGCTTTAGGGTTTTAGTAGCTCTCTATAAATAAGAGGGGAGACTCATGGTTGATAGGCTGCATCTTTAGCCACCACCTCCTATTCTCCTCTCTCCCTTTGAGCAAGAGTTGCAAGATCAGATTGGAGGAGTTTCACTATAGAGATCCATCGTGTGGATACCGCTAGAGAGGAGGACGCTTGACCTCCTTCATCTTCTCCATCCAGATCTAGAATACAGGGATATATGATCTCCCTAGGTAAAATCAATCTCTCACACATCGTGATTTTTTCAATTTTTGTGGTTTTTCTCGCGACCCCAATATTTTGCACGATGATTTGATCTGCGTGGGAAACCAGTTTTTGTTTTGATTTCTACTACGCATGTGATGCACACGCTGAGGTTTCCCAACAATAGTATCAGAGCCATGGTTTTCGTGCGAAAGATTTGTTTTAAACTGTGTGTGACGAGATTGAATCGCATAGAACTGTTCTATGAGCTTGTTGTAGTGATTAGCAACGAAAGTAAGCACTGGCGGGAGGGCGGCCACATGCATGCTGTTTGCAGAGGTGGTCAAACCCCAGAGGCGGCACCATGGCTGCTACTGCAGGTGGCGGATGCGCCGAGCCATGGCTATAGGTGGTTACTTATACTTCATTACATTCACTAATGATTTCTTTAAGTATGGACACGTGTACTTAATGAAGTACAAATCTGAGGCATTTGAGTAATTCAGGGAATATAAGAATGAGTTAGAGAATCAAATTAGAAAGAGTATTAAGACTCTTCAATCAGATCGAGGAGGAGAATACTTGAGTATGGAGTTCACCCATTTCCTCAGGGATAATGAGGTTCTATCACAATGGCCATCTCCTTATACATCTCAGCTCAATGTGTATCAGAAAGGAGGAATCACACGCTGTTAGACATGGTGCAGTCCATGATGAGTTTCGCGGACCTACCCGTCTTATTCTGGGGGTACGCCCTAGAGACTGCAACTTACTTTCTAAACAGAGTTCCATTAAAGTCGGTAGT
The DNA here is from genome assembly GCA_021527575.1 of Ensete glaucum. Classification (NCBI taxonomy): domain Eukaryota; kingdom Viridiplantae; phylum Streptophyta; class Magnoliopsida; order Zingiberales; family Musaceae; genus Ensete; species Ensete glaucum. The sequence continues at coordinate 21,800,471 of CM038558.1, forward strand.
ATCTACACCATATAAGATATGAAAAGGAAAGAAGCCCGATCTTAAGATTGTTAAGATTTAGGGCTATCCTGCCCACGTTAGAAGATACAACCCTGATAAGTTGGAATCAAGGATAGAATGGTGCATATTTGTGGGATACCCAAAGGAAACTTATGGGTATTATTTCTATCATCCCGAGGACCGAATGGTCTTTGTTGCCAAGTGAGCTGTGTTCCTTAAGAAGGAACACATTTTTGGTGGAAACAATGGGAGTGAGATAGAATTAAGCGAGGTTGGAGAACCTAGCTCAAGCACCATTCCAGAGTCTGAGTCTGTTCAAGTACCTAACACATAAGTTCCAACTTTATGTAGATCTAATAGAGTATCTCACTCTCCTGAAAGATATGTGAGATATATCAATGGAGATAACTCTCAAGATGTTGATCCTCAGACCTACGAGGAGGCTATTATGAGTATAGACTCCGGGAAGTGGCAAGAAGCCATGAATTCTGAGATGGATTTCATGTACTATAACAAGGTTTGGAACCTTGTAGATGCACCTGAGAGTATTATACCCATCATCTGCAAATAGATCTTCAAGAAGAAGATCAGAGTGGATCGAAAGGTAGAGACCTATAAAGCAACATTGGTAGCTAAAGGATATCATCAAAGACAAGGAGTTGACTATGATGAAACCTTTTCACTTGTAGTCATGCTTAAGTCTATTAGAATTATTTTGGCCATTGCAGCACACTATGACTATAAGATCTGACGAATGGATGTCAAAATGATATTCTTCAATGGCAACCTCGAGAAGGAGGTGTATATGATATAGCCAGAGGGATTCATATCCATAGATAGTCCAAATAAAATGTATAGGTTGCTTATATCCATTTATGGATTGAAGCAAGCTTCCTGATGTTGGAACATAAGATTTGATGAGATGATTAGATCTTATGACTTCGTTAAGAACGAAGATGAGCCTTGTGTATATAGGAAAGTAAGTGGGAGCGCTATCACCTTCTTGGTGCTATATGTGGATGACATCCTAATCATTAGGAATAATGTAGGAATGCTCTCCATAATAAAGGCTTGGCTATCTAGAAACTTCTCCATGAAAGACTTAAGGAAAGCATCCTATCTTTTGGGGATTCGAATCTATAGAGATAGATCCAAAAAGATGCTTGGCTTGTCCCAGTCTAGGTATATAGACTCCATTGTCATAAGGTTTGGTATGGAGAATTCTAAGAGAGGTCTTATACAAATGAGACATGGAATATCACTTTCTAGGAGTATGTCCCCAAAAACTCCTGAAGAAAGGGCATACACGAATAAGATACCTTATGCCTCAGCGATAGAGTTTATCATGTATGCGATGCTATATATCAGGCCTGATATAACACATACTCTGAGTGCCACGAGTAGGTATCAGGCAGATCCAGGTTTAGAACACTGGAAGGCAGTAAAGTGTATCCTTAAGTACTTGAGAAGGACTAAGGATCCTTTATTGGTATATGGAGGAGGTAGCCTCCAGGTTGAGGGTTACACGGACTCGAGTTTTTAGTCCGATATTGATGATAGCAAGTCAACTTCAGGATATATTTTCACCCTGAATGAAGGAGCGGTAAGCTGGAAGAGTTCCAAGTAAGATACTACTATTGACTCGACCACAAAGGCGGAATACATTGCTGCAACAGAAGCAGCAAAGGAATGGGTGTGGATGAAGAAGTTCATCAAGGATTTGGGAGTCATACCAAGCAGTATGGAGCTGACTCTCATATATTATGACAACGACATAGTGATAACTCTAGGAAGGGAACTTAGATCTCATTAAAATAGTTTTGAGGAGGTTCCATCTAATTAGAGTGATCATGACCCAAAAAGATATAGCAATGAAAATAGTTCCATCTGAAGATAACATTGCAGATCCACTAACAAAGCCACTAGCTCAGATTATATTTGAGCGTCACAAGAGTCTGATAGGGATCAGACACATAGGTGCCCTGTAAGCCAATCACATGAGTGATGATACGTGTGACAAGCTGTGTGATCTTTTTGTTTATAATTAATATTGATATATTCTCACATTATATTATTTATTATATATATATATATATATATATATATATATATTGTGATGTTCTTGGTTCTGTGCAATGGGAATCGAATCGTGATGAGATCACGATAATGAGATCGATTCACCTTTAAACACATATCTTAAATAATCCCGGTTATATGTTACTCGAGAAGGACATCGAGATAACTAGACAGACCGGTGTACTATATACATATCCATATGATGGAGGCGGCTGGTCTCATAACCACTCGTTTGGAGACACTAAGGATATAGTACAGGTGCTCATTGGAGAATGAGTTCACTGATTGATCCGCTTATGGAATTCTATATGGCTAATAATACCTAATGTCAGACAGTAATTCCATAGTCCTAGTTGTGTATCTGGTCCTTAGACTTGAAACACCAAGGATGCCTTGTACGAGTACTCCTTTCTTTGACGCCAGACTTAGAGGTTTGAAAAGTTTCCTATCTGGTACAACTAGTTATCGAGATTGGTAGCCAATCTTATGAAGGTAATTGAGTGTCAATAGAGGATCATCAACTCTCGGTATCACGAGATGAATATCCCATATGGGCTTGCTCAGATAAATCCCTAGTCAGGGTCATTTAGATTGAGAGAGGATTTCTCCGGTAGAATCCAATTAAAGCAAGACAAATTGATTCCGTATGTGACCTGACAGTACCATGTCCAATATACGGTCTCTGAGATATTATTTGGATAAGGGATTATAGATACATAGTAATTATGGATAGACAAGTCCGATGGATTTAATCCCCCTTGTACTGTTTGGGGACTATGGCGTAGTGGCCTGGTACATCCATAGTTGATGAGTCGAGTGAATTATTATGGAGATAATAATTCACTATATCAGAAGGAGTTCTAATGGGAGTGACTCACGACCAGCTCGGTATCGGGCCTAGAGGGTCACACACATATGGTGGATGCTTCAGCGAATAGAGGATTGGATGAAGATCCAATTAGCCCCTATTCTCATTAGATGAGGCTCTATGTTGATTGGCTCTTTAATTAAGGCTCAATGATAGGCCTAAGGAGATTATTGGATAGAGATCCAATAATGCAAGATTAGTGAGTTATTGGATTGAGATCCAATACCCACTAAGGAAGGAGCCCTAGGGTATTGGTGGCTCTCTATAAATAGGAGGGGAGACTCATGGTTGATAGGTTGTAACTTTAGCCACCACCTCCTATTCTCCTCTCTCCCTTTGAGCAAGAGTTGCAAGATCAGATTGGAGGAGTTTCGTTGTAGAGATCCATCGTGTGGATACCGCTAGAGAGGAGGACGCTTGATCTCCTTCATCTTCTCCATCCGAATTTGGAATACAGGGTAACTCTTGTAACTCTAGGTAACTCTTTAGGTAACTCTCCTCCCTTTCTGTTGAAGGAAGAGGTAGAGCAGGTGGTGCATCTAAGGGGGATCCTCTCCTCCTCAAAAGCCATTAAATCAATGATTAGGGCTTGACTAGTGGAGGCAGGCCTCAGCCTAGCCCCTTGGGGTATGGTTTATTCAGTTCTAGTAGTTTATTGTCCTCCTTTGTTTCTCTCCTTTCTTCTTGTAGATGGGTGCTGATTGGTGTTTGTTCATCGCAGGAATGAACCTTAAGGGGATGAAACATATGTTCATGGGACAGGTTCCACATCGCGCACCTTCTTTGGCGTACACTGCTCCAATCGCACAACTAGGCACTATTTGGGAGGACGATTGGCCTTCAAAGAAGACGAAGGTGCTAGTCAGTAAGCCACCCTCTAGCGTAGCACCCGTCATCCCTACTACGACTGGCCCTTATAAGGAGACTCCGACCCTAGCTGTCCCTGAGAAAGAGCTTGCTCCATATGGGGAGGGGAGCAACAGGTGTTGGGACAAGGCAGTGTCTCAGCCCCGGTCTATGAGGAATCTTTGCAAGGTTAGGGCTCAGTCTCGGGATGAGCCCTTCTTGCCCAAGAGATAGTGGATCTCCCAGAGCTATCAGGGGAAGGTCTGCTTGAAGCTCTCTGGGCCACATTGACTCCTAAGAGTCAGGTGTGGGTGGATGGTGCCGACACCTAGTTGTTCTACCGGGGGCTCCTCTGTCCCCCACCGGTGAAGGAGGTCTACACCACTCTTGAGGCATTGCTAGACAATGCTGCGAAAAAAATTAGTGACGATGAGTCTTCTTTCCTGAGCTTCTTTTTTACCTTCTTCTGACTTTGGGGCTGACGTGGTGCTTCTACAACACTATCATTTCTCCATAAGGCTAATCGATAGGGTGTGTGACTCTGGGAGAGTCATCGACAAGCTTTCCAAAATAATTGATGGACTTGGGGCCGAGGTCCAAAAACTTAAAGAGGAGACGGGTCCCGTGGTGATGGCGATCGTCAAGGCTTCAGGTTAGCAAGGTGACCCAGTAGTTTGAGGATCTTAAGTCCTAGCTTAGGAGGCTCAATGCCACGAGAAGGAGGTCCAAGGGTGAATATAAATCTTGGAGGCTCAACTCCAAGGCTTGGGACTTTAGAGGCCAAGCAATCCTTGGCGATGGTCTAGTCGACACTATAGAAGGCTGAGAGCTCCCTTACTGGGAAGCAGCATGCCATCCTTGAGAGAGCTCAGATGACCATCACCCTATATAAGGAGATGCTTGGCTTAGAGAGGATGGGCTGGGTCAGCAAAGAATATGAGTATCAGGTCGACCTGGCACCCTTCCGGGCGAGATACCCCTAGTTGGAGATCATGGAGGATCCCTATGCCACCCTCTCGGAGGACAACAATGTGTTGATGGAGGTGGAGGTCCCCTTTAACAGTAGCAACCCTCTAACCTCCTAAGGGGTCTCTAAGAAGCCATCTTCAATCTGCTTCCTTTTTTGCTCTCCTCTCTTTCTTGTGTAATCCATTGGGAATGTCGTACATCCCCAACCGAAATGTACTTTGTTTACTCATTAATGAAAATTCCTCTTCTTCAATTCTTGCGTCTTCTACTACTTATTGTTTTGTTGAGTGTGTCTTGTTAGTGGGTGGTAGGATCAAGGGATGGTCGATGTGCTTTAGGAAGAGGAGGCTGATTGGTGCCCCACTCGAGGAGGCTCACTTCTCAAACTTCTGTAGTGGACAAGTTGTGTCTCGAGATGCACTTTACCTCTGGTCAGGGCCCATCTTGGGTTGTAATTTTTCTTCCTATCTTCTTCTAACTGAAGGAGATAAGTTGCATCTCGGGATGTGCCTCGCACTTGGTCGAGGCTGGCCTTAGATCATATGGCCTTGGCTATGCAAACAATGTAATATTTTTTCATTAATATTTCTTCATTAGTCAGTCTGAAGACTGACTACTTGCCCAATTTGTAAAGCTCTTTCAAATTGTTGGTCGATCAACTACTTGCGCTTATCCTTCTTAAACCTCACGAAGATTCATCGGCAAGCCCGATGAAGTAGGGTTATGAAGGACTCGGTTTAGGCATAGAAATTCTTTAAGTTAGACACATGCCAGGTCCTGGGGAGCTAGACTCCTTCTTGAGTAGTTAGGTGATAGGTTCCGTCCCAAATTATGTCGGTAACTTGATAATGTCTTTTCCAATTCAGGGCCAGCTTTCAGAGGGATGAGGTCAGATCGCTAACATCGGCTTTTCATAGCACTAAGTCCCCGAGCTTGATTGATTGAGGTCTGACCTTTTGATTTTATAGTCTTGCCACGATGTTCTTGTATATCAAAGCCCACAAGTGTGTTTCAGCTCTTTGTTCCTCCATGAGGATGAGGTTTGCTTGGAGCCGTTCTTGTAAGTTGTTTTCTTCATAGTTCTTGATCCGAAGGGTTGGGAAGACAACTTCAGGTGGCAGCACTACCTCAGTTCTGAATGCTAGGCTATAGGGGGATTCGCCCATTGCAGTCCTTGACATCATAGTTCATGATGCTCATAAGATACTCAGGAGCTGATCAACCCATGTCCCTTATGCTTCGCTTACCCTTCTCTTGAGGCCTTATAGTATTATCTGATTAGTTACTTTGACTAGGCCATTGGTCTGAGGAAGTGCCACTAAGCTAAATGTTAGGTGGATTCTGTAGGTTATGTAGAATTCCTTGAATCTTGCGTTGTTGAACTGGGTCTCGTTATCGATGATGATAGTCTTCGGGATGCCGAACTGAGCGATGATTCTTTTCCATACAAACTTTTCAACTTGCTTCTTCATTATGGATGCTAAGGGTTTGGGCTTGACCCACTTAGTGAAGTAGTCCACGATGACTATGATGAACCTCTGTTGTCCCAAGGTTGGGGAAAAAAGAGTCGAGAAGGTCCACCCCCCATTGTGCAAAGGGCTATGCATAATCGATCGATGTTAAGGGACTACTAGTTGATACTGTACCCAAGCATGCTTATGGCATTGTGCTATTGCAAATAGGTCAGGGCATTTCGATGCATGGTCAGCCAATAATAGTCCTACTTGAGTGTTTTAAATGTCAGGGTTTGGTCGCCGAGGTGTTATCCACATACGTCTTCATGGATCTCGACCAGCACCGTTTCTGCTTCTATGGATATGAGGCACTAGAGGAGGGGCATACTGAATGACCTACGATAGAGTCAGCCATTGCCTTCATAATAGCGAGCTTGTGTGTGTCTCAGTCGTCGAGCGACAGTCAGGTCAGCTGGGAGTGTCTCATCCTTCTTATATCGGAGGATGTCCTCCATTTAGTCAGGCGTGACTTTGGTGGTAGCTATGTATTAGCTTGCAATGGATCGAGTGAGGAGGATTACTTGTACATTTGATAGGCAGCCCCCAACTCCTCATGTTAAGGCAATCTTGACCAGTGCATCAACTTACGTGTTCTCCACTTGGGGAACCCTGGTCAAGGAAAAAAGCTTGAAATTATTGATTAAACGTCGTACCTCAGTCAAGTATTTCACCATGATAGGGTTGTAGGCCTCATAGTCCCTGTTAATGTGGCTAACCACTAATTGGGAGTTGTCAAAGACCTTGAGCTCCTTTACATTTAATTTTGAGGCCAGGCATAGCTCGAACAACAAGGCCTTGTACTCGGCCTCATTGTTGGTAGCTTTGAACTCGAAGCAAAGTACTCATTTGTATAGCCGATCATCAGGTCCTTCCAGGATGAGGCCTGCTCCCCCTCTTTAAGTGTTGGTCAAATCGTCATCGAATAGGGTCCATTCTTACATCATAGTTCCAAGAGTGTTGTTTGAGGTGGGGGTTAGCTCGAAAATGAAATTTACGAGAGCTTGTGCTTTAATGGCCATCCTCGGGATGTACTGAGCATCGAGTTCCTCGAGCTTAATCGACCACTGGAGCATTTAACCTAATGCATCAAAGTTAGAGAGGAATTGACAAAGGGGCTGATCTATTACCACTATTGTGGCATGGGCTTGAAAGTAGGGGCATAGTTTCTTGACTACTTAGATTAAGGCCAGGGCCAACTTCTGGATTAGAGGATATCACCTCTCAGGCTTGTTCAAGATGTGGTTGGGGTAACATATGGGCTTCTGTATGCCTGATTCTTCTTGGACTAGAACCAATCTGACTATGTGCTCAGAAGCAACTAGGTAGAGGTGAGTGGTTCGCTCGGGCTTATTGAGGTGAGTTACAATGGTCGAGCAAGGTGTCCCTTCAATTTCAAAAAAGCTAAGTGGTTCAATAACTATGCTCTTCACAATCATGTCATCGACATATACCTCTATATTCCTTCTGACTTGATACTTGAACATCTGGTTCATCGTCCTTTGGTACATCACACTGAATTTCTTTAGGTCGAATGACATGACCTTAAAATAATATACCCCCCTGTCAGTGATACAATGTGTTTCCGATCCTTAAGAGCCATACAGATCTGGTTATAGCCCAAGAAGGCATCTATAAATGTGAGGAGCTCATGCCCTGAGGTTTGATCGACTAATTGATATATTCTTGAGAGGGTTAACAAACCTCCGGGCATGCTCTGTTGAGATCAATGTAGTCAATGCACATCCTCCAATTTCCATTAGATTTTTTGATAAAGTATACACTGGAGAGCCATTAAGGGTACTTGACCTTGGCTATAAACCCTGTCTCCACTAGACGATCTACTTAATTGCTAATAGCCTTCTGTCAGTCCAAATTCCCAAGGCCTTTGCTTCACCGATCGCACGTCGGAGAGGATGCTAAGGGGGTGGCCAAAAGTGTAGCCTATCACTATTTTGTCACCCCTACCTCATATTTATAGAGAGCCACCAAAAACCATAATGGATCCTGCTTTAATGGGTATTAGATCTTTATCTAATTACCCTCACTCCTAGGATTATTGGATCTCTATCTAATAATCTCAATTGGCCTCTAATTGGGCCTGATGCAAAGGATCCATTAATGTTGGGTCTCATCCAATGAGAATATGGGCCTCTACTCATCAAAACATTCATCGTATATATGTGACTCTTTAGTCTAATACCGAGCTGGCCATGAGTCCTACTTGTCAAAACTCTTTCTGACTTAGTAAATTATTATCTCATAATAATTCACTCGATTCATCGATTATGGACGTACCAGGCCACTATGCTATAATCCCCAGACGGTATAGGGGATCTAATCCATTGGACTTATCTGTTCTTAATTACTATGTACCAATAGTCTCTTATCCATCTAACACCCTGACAACGGATGTGCCCGAGCAATAATATATAAGATATTCCTCTAATGATACCGAAAGTAGATAATCTTTTATTGACACTCAATTGTCTTCATAAGGTTGGTTACCAATCCTGATAACTGATTATACCAGATTTAAAACTTTTCAGACTTGTAAGTTTGACATCAAATAAATGAGTACTCAAACAAAGCATCCTTAATGTCATAAGTCTAAGGACTAGATACACAATTGGGACTACAGAATCGCTATCTGATGTTAGGTATCATTAACCATCCAATATTCCTTAAGTGGATTAATCAGTGAACTCATTCTCCAATGATCACTTATACTATACCCTTAATGTCTGCACATAAGTGGCCATGAGACTAACCGCCTCCTTCATATGTACTGGTATACAATACACTAGTCTATCTGGTTATCTCGATGCCTCTCTTAAGTAACCTATGATCGAGATTATTTAGGGTCTATGTTTAAAGGTAAATTAGTTTTATTATCGTGGTCTTATCACGATCTAATTCCCATTATATGGAACTAAAGACATCATAATATATATGCAACAGACAATATAATGTAAAAATATACTAAGAATAATAATGTAAAAAAACTTTACGCCATATCACACGTGTCATCACTCACATGATTAACTTATAGGACATTGATAGAACCCCAAAAGGAGCTCTATAAATTTTGATCTCTGAGGGAGATCAACCCTTAGAATGCTATAGGGGTTCCTCCATCCTAGAACTTGGCACAAGGTTAAATAAAAGATTAATCTTGCTTGATAAAAGAAAGGGGGCAACTACATTATTATATAAGGTTCTAAACCCTAGCCCATACGGTGCTTACGTAAGTAAAATTATCCCTTTGCCCTCCTACAGCCGACCTAGCTGAGGGAAACCCTGGCCGACTAGCCCAGTAAAGGGGGCGGTGGCCACTAAGCCCTAAGGCCCAAATCTAAACCCTAGCTACACTTCTTTATAAGATAGAAGTGGCTAGGTGGGATTTTATTACAATCCCATAGGATTTTTATTGACTAATTCTAGGGTGATTAGGACTCAACCCTGCTTGAGTCCTATCAATCCCAAGCATGGCTTCATAGCCATCAATGGGTAGGAGCAATTTTACCCGCAGGCACCATTGGTCACAATTGAGTATTCGACCATCGGCGACCTTTACGTCGAACTTGTTGCAACCTTCGATTTGAAGCATCATATGTGCAACAACCTTGCTATTGAGGAAGTTATTGGTGCTGCCCATATCTATAAGAATAGTGATGGGTTGCTATTTAAGGCATCCTCTAACTTTCATCGTCTGCGGGTTGGAATAGTCGGCAGACGTGTGCACTATAAAGTCGGTCGGTTGGGGCTCTTCCTTCATAGATTCATCTTTGGGTTCGAGGATTTTTTCAAATGGTTCATTGTCCTCATCCTCTACTGGTTCAATCATGAGGAGCCAGCCCTTTTTGCAGTGATGTTCTCGGCTCCACAGTTCATCAAAGTGCCAACACAACCCCTTGGCCGATCGTTCACGAAGCTCGTCTCTTATTAATTTTTTTAATACGGGGGCTCGGATGACAGTAGAGAGAGCTGAAGGCTTCGACATGGCTGGTCGAGGAGCGATCCTTATCCTTTGTACTTCATGGTTCAATCGTTTTTCTTGGATTCTTATGAAGGAGATCGCAGCCATAAGAGTGTATGATTATCGTGCCTTTACTTCTCCTCGAATCTCTCACTTTAGGCTCTTAATAAAAGTCTCTAAAAGTTACCTTTTAGACCAATTCATAGTTTAGTTAGATAAATATTCAAACCTTATTTGGTATTCATGTATTATAGAGGTTTGTCGAATCTTCACCAATTATCCATCGATGTTGTCGAAATCGATTGGCCCGAAGCAATTTAGTAGTCCTTCCTTGAATCACTGCTAAGAGAGACCTCCATGGGTATACTCAAACCAATTGAACTACTGAATAGCATCTCCCTTGAGGTGGATGGCAGCAATCTCCACCCTTGTAGCGTCGGCAGTTCGGTAGAATCGAAAATAGCGCTTCGCACGCGCAATCCATCCGATCGGGTCTCCTTCTTCCCATCTAGGGAAGTCAACCTTTATGGGTGAATTATTTGGATCAGGGATGATGTGACCATACTCTTGAGGATCATCTCGCCAATCTAAAGTTTCTCCTTGTTGTGATTTCTTCGGGCTAGTGGTCGGCCCATACTGAATTCGGTGAAAAGGGATCATATTTTTTCCTCTATACGACTTCAAAGGCTTCAAATTTGGCATTAATGACCTCCTCCAATACCATAGTGTAGGCCTCTAGATCTATAATATTAAGGTCTTTTTTCTATTATTGTGTTAGGGGCATGAGAGGTTTTGAGGAAGAGATGGTCGATTAGGTAGGTGGATCAGTTTTGATGGATGTAGGCTGCGGTTTAGGGCTGATTTGGGTGGCTATTTGAGATCAGTTTAGGGTATGGTTTGGAGGGGTTCTTAGTGAGGATTTTAGAGTTTGCATATGAGAAAAAAAAAGTCTAAAAGCCTATAAAAGATAGCACTCAAATTCGATGAAATTCGACAAAGAAAGGTGCTATGATGTGCTATCCTGCCAAACAGATTTTATGTTAGAGAAATGATGAATTTTAGACATAAATCTCAGAAGAAAACTTAAGGAAAATATGCAAAAATCCTTGGTTCAGATGTGGTCAATATCAACAAAAAGTTTGATAAAATTTTGGCAGAGTAACGATAGGCTAATAGGGAAAAAGACAAAAGGTAAATTCTTTATCGTAAAATTCCAACACTGCATGATGAAGAATTAGAGCACAATAAAATCAGTTTCAGAAGGAGTTTTTTTTCAAAGATCAATCATAGATGAAAGCTAAGATAATATATAAAATTGTATAAAAGTTTTGGCCAAAAAGGAGAATCAATAAACTGGTTTCAAGAGGCAAATACATGGCTAAACATTTCTATAGTGTTTCACCTTCACAACAACGATAACGTTTGTGCCAGTCAAATTTTGCAGCAATGAAAGTATGGAAAAACTCTTCAACATATGATTTTGCAGTATTGAAGAAGCGTGAGTGATAAAAATATACCAAATCTCCAGTTCAAACATAGGAGGCAGCAGTAGATTGATTTGATATGTGGCTTGGGTAGAAGGTGGAGGTGCATGTCACAGCAATTTTGGAAATTGCTTTGGAAGGTGGGGGCAACAGAGATGGTAGCAAGAATGCTACTTTGAGACCATATGATAGAACCCCAAAAGGAGCTCTATAGATTTTGATCTCTGAGAGGGATTAACCCTTGGAACGCTATAGGGCTTCCTCCCTCCTAGAACTCGGCACAAGGCTGAATAAAAGATTGATCTTGCTTGATAAAAGAGAGGGGGTGGCTACATCATTATATAGGGTTCTAAACCCTAGCCCATGGGGTGCTTGCCTAAGTAAAATTACCCGTTTGCCCTCCTATAGCCGACCTAGCTGAGGGAAACCCTGGCCAACCAGCCCAGTAAAGGGGGCGATGACCACTAAGCCCTAAGACCTCAATCTAAACCTTAGCTACACTTCTTTATAGGATAGAAGTGGCTAGGTGAGATTTTATTACAATCCCACATGATTTTTATTGACTACTTCTAGGGTGATTAGGACTCAACCCTATTGGAGTCTTATCAGACACCAGTAACCAACACTCGGAATCAATGCTCGGTATGTCCTTGGGCGACCATGCAAAAACATCAACATTCTTTGTTAGAAAATTAATGAGCTAAACCTGGTCCTTTTTTGAAAGTATGGACCCAATCTTCATGACCCGGTCAGGTCGGCATTTGTCATGGGGAACTTTCAATACCTTCTCCACAGGCTCTGGTCGGCACAAGGTCTCGGACGCCTCCCACGGGTCGATTAAAGGCTGATCGAAAAGTGGTGGTGGCAGCTATGCCTTTCCCGGTGAATGACTGGGCTTCAACTTCTTCAACAATGTGATAGCAGTTAGGTAACATTGCCTAGATTCTTGAGGGTTGCTTCTCACTTCTTCGATCCCTACTTCAATCAGGAACTTCATCGCCCGATGATAGGTGGAGACGAATGCCCTTAACTTCTTGAGAAGTGACTAACCGAGGATGACATTATACACTAACAAAAAGTTGACCACCATGAAGGTGAAATTATAGTCCTAGACCTCGGCTCTTGTCCAATTGTGACGAGTAGAATGGTCATCCCGAGAGGCATGATAGAGTCACTTGTGAACTCTGTGAGTGTGGAACTCATTGATGACAAGTTGGCGGTAGTTAGCCCGAGCTTTTGGAAGGTGTCAAAATACAAGACATCGGTCGAGCTTCCAATGTCGATCATGAACCTCTTGACTTAGGCGATGGGGAATGAGACGACCAAGGCATCGTTATGGTTGGGATATTTGGTTTCCTCTACCTCAAAGGCAATCTTTAGTTTGTCTTTTCACTTGGGGTGCTTCTTCACGATGGCACGGGCATAGGCCTTCTGGCCTGACATGCTATCTCCATCGAACATTGGTCCGCCAATAATGACGTCAATCTACTTCTCTATTGGAACATGAGGAGGCAGCGAAGGCTCTCGAGACCTCTTCACATAATGCCTGAGGTATTCCTTGCATATTAGCTCCTCGATCTGGTTCTTGAGGTTATGGTATTCCTCCGTGTCATGGTCGTAGTCTTGGTAGAAACAATAATACTTCACCCGATACTTAAGCTCCCTTGGGGTTTTTTCATTAGGTTAGGCGTCATCAGGAGCCTCTTTTCTTTGATTTGGAGGAAAATTTTCATCTTGGTCGAGTTCAAAGGGGATGGAGGTAGCCTTGAGTTCAGAGGGGATGGAGGTAGCCTTGAGTAGTGAGCGAGACCTCTTGTGATCCTTGCACTGTTAGAACTCTTGCTGGGAAAAATTGCATCTTTACTGTTGGAATTTTTTCAATGAAAAATCTGTTCCTGCATCTTTGTCTTTCTTCTTCTCCTTAACCTACCAAAACCTAACCATCTTATTGCCACTAGCCAAGATGTCTTTAGGGCATCCCTCTAGGCTTAAGACGTAACCATTATAACTATTTTCATAACCCTAACAACCCCCAAAACTGCAACCCAAAATAGTAAACCATTGTAGTCGAACCCTTTTATCACCAACCTATTGTCTGAATCTTCCACCACCCATGCCATTGACCTATCAACAGAAAAAAGAGAAAGATATCACTGATCTACAGGCATATGCTATGGCTTCTTAAGATCCAATTGATGCCAAATTTGAGGTGTTGGAATCTCAGCTCGAATCATGGCTTGAATCGCTCCTAGAGGATAAACTACGAGCTTTGTTTGTGGAGTTCAAGATTGGATAGCCACCAAGTCCAACCAAATCTCAATGAGGAGAGAGTTCAGAGAGGCCTCCAAAAAAGGAGGAATAGCCCTTGGACATGCTTCAACCATGCATGAGGATGGACTTCCCTCGATGGGAAGAAGGAGACCTGATAGGATGGATTTCGCGTGCCAAATATTACTTCCGCTACTATCGAATGTCGGATGATGCTATGGTGGAAATCGCTATCATCCACCTTGAATGAGATACAATGCAATGGTACAATTGGCTGGAATATCATCATGGGGCTCTGACATGGAATCAATTTAAGAACACACTGCTGAATCACTTCGGACCAATGGAGTATGAAAATATCGATGACCAAGTCACAAAGATCCAACAAACCTCTACAATTCAAGAGTACCAAACCAGGTTTGAGAAGCTATCCTATCTTGCTCATGATTGGACCGACCAATAATTGTTAGGAACATTCATCGAAGGACTCAAGCCGAAGATAAATGGGGAGGTTAAGGCGCGACAGCCCCATACCATGTCGATTACAATTTCTTTCACCCGAATACAAAAAGAACAGGTCAACCAAGATACTTGGAGGATGAGAACCACTCCTAGGCCCACGGTATATAAACCTCTTTCTATTCCCAATCATCCTTCGCTGCCAAAAAAATTGACAAGAGAAGAACTATATGACTGATCAGTAAAGGGTCTTTATTGGCATTGCGATGAGTCGTGGAGCTGCGATCATCACTGCAAAAAGGGCCACCTCTTACTAATTAAACCTCTTGAAGACATGGAAGAGAAGGTCCCGGAGCATGAGGAAGAGATCACATATGAAGAATAGCAGCCGGTTGATATTACGATGCATGCTCTTGCCAACTACGCGAACTCGTAAACAATGAAAGTGGGAGGACTTCTGAAGCAACAATTGATCACCATTCTTATTGACACCGAGAGCACTAGTAATTTTATAAATAGCATGGTTGCTATTCGGATATCCATACCTATTAAGGATTATAGTAGGTTTGATATTAAGGTTTCCAACGGACGAATTTTGAAGTGTGACCGATGGTGGCCGCGGGTGAAACTATTATTGTAAGACTAAGAGACAATTGCATATTTCTTCCTCCTCCCTTTGACAATTATGAGGCTGTGCTTGGCATCGAATGGCTGATGACATGAGGTGATATTTTTTGGAATTTTTTGAAACTAATTATGAAATTTTACATTTTTTGGGAAACAGGTGATACTGCATGGGAAACGTGGGAGCGACGTAATGATGATTTACACAAAACGAATGGATAAAATTTTGCACAAAGAATGCAGCGGCTTTTTAGTACAACTTGAGTAGTAATCTAAGGGGGAGCCAGCCAAATTTAAAGACCCAAAACTACTTCCCTTGCTTGTTGAATTTTTAGATATATTTGATAATCCATGCAGCCTACCTCATACCCACCGGCATGATCATCTTATCCCGATTCTTCTAGGCAAACCTCCGACAAACACTTAGCCTATTGGTATGATCATCTTCAGAAGTAAGGGAGATGCTTAAACCAAGTGTTATTCAGCCAAGTTGCAGCCCCTACTCTTCACCAGTGCTCCTTGTACGAAAGAATGACAGAACATGGCGAATATGTATCGAGCTCTCAATGGTATAACCATCAAGGACAAGTATCCTATTCCAATAGTAGATGAATTATTTGATGAATTAAAGGGGGTATGAGTCTTCACAAAGCTGGACCTTCGATCTGGATATCATCAAATACGAGTGTGTGAAGAGGACATACCGAAAGCCGCCAACGACCACTATGAATTCCTGGTAATGTCCTTCGATCTCACCAATGCTCCCTCCACTTTTAAGAGCTTTATGAATGATATTTTTTAGAGTTATCTTCATAAGTTTGTGTTGGATTTCTTCGACGATATCCTTATTTATAGCCCTTCTCTTGAAAGTCATTTTCAGCACTTGCGACTTATTTTGATAATTGTTCGAGAGCATGTTCTTTTTGTCAAAAAATTGAAGTGCAGCTTTCTTCAACAAAAGGTGAAATATTTCGAGCATATCATATCAAAAGAAGGCGTGGCGGTGGACCCTTCCAAAATTGAAGCAATGCAGAACTGGCCAACCTCGAGGAACATAAAATCGCTGCATGGCTTTCTCGGTTTAATAGGCTACTACCTCAAGTTCGTGAAAGACTGTAGAAAGATCAGTACGCCCCTCACTTCTTTGCTGAAAAAATATGCTTTCCAATGGTTGGATAGAGTCTCCATTGCTTTCAACGAACTTAAAGCCCTAATGATGATAACGCTCGTACTACCGCTACCTAACTTTGATAAGATTTTTGTTATTAAAGCTGATGCCTCCGGAGTTGGAATAGGTGCTATGCTAATGCAAGATGACTA
This sequence comes from Ensete glaucum, assembly GCA_021527575.1. Classification (NCBI taxonomy): domain Eukaryota; kingdom Viridiplantae; phylum Streptophyta; class Magnoliopsida; order Zingiberales; family Musaceae; genus Ensete; species Ensete glaucum. The sequence goes on from CM038558.1 coordinate 21,816,875, forward strand.
CCCCCTAGCTTATACAAGTAAGTCATTATCTCCTTCCCATCTCAAGATAACTATTTATGACAAGGAGATGATAGGACTCCAGCAGGGTTGAGTCCTAATCATTTCAGTAGAAGTCAATAAAAACTCTGCTAGATTGTAATAAAGGCTTTCCTATCTTATAAAGGAGTATGGCTAGGGTTTGGATTAGCCCTTAGGGCTTAGTAGCTACCGCCCCCCTTACTGGGTAAGTCGGCCAGGGTTTCCCCCTACTTAGGTTGGCTATAGGGCCAACCTAGCCGTCCCTTGTTCCTATTAAGGTAGGATGGCTATAGGAGGGGTAAAAGGGTAATTATACTTAGGCAAGCGCCCTCTTAGGCTAGGGTTTTGATCTCTATTTAAGATGTAGCTAGGCCCCTCTTTTAGTCAAACAATTATCATCTTCAATTCAACCTTTGTGCCGAGTCTAGGAGGGAGGAACCCCTATAGCGTTCCAAGAGTTGATCCCCCTCAGTGATCAAAATCTATAGGGCTCCTTCTGGGATCTTATTATTTGGTATCAGCCGCCTCTACCTTCCCAAGCAATTCCCACAATTGCCACGACACACGCCTCCACCTTCCACCCTAGCAGCAAATCAAATCGCTGCCCCCTGTGTTTGATCTAGAATTCTAGTATATTTTTATAACCCACGCCTCTTCAATACTGCAAGATCATTCATATTATACATGGGAGAAGTTTTCCAAAGTTTCCTTGCTGCAAATTTTTACTGTCGCAAATGTTATCATCGTTGCAAAGGTGAAACGCTGTAGAAATTTTCAACTGATTGTTGCTACTTGAAATCGAACTTTTGTTCATCCTTTCTAGCCAAAATTTTTATACAATTCTCAAGATCAAGTTTTTCATCTGGATTTAATTTCACAAAGAAACTCATTCTTTTACTAGTTTTCTTGTATGATCTTTCACCATTACATAGTTCTAGAATTTTATGATGAAGGAATCTGCCTTGCATCATTTGCCCTATTTCCCTACTGTTATGCTACCAAAATATTATCAAAATTTCTACTGGTATTGACAAAATCTAAACTAAGGGTTTCTACATAATTTCCTTAAACTTTCCTTTGGAATTTACATTGAGAAGTCATCGTTTCTCTGACGAAAAAACTGGTTCAGTAGGATAGCACATCGCAACACTTCTTTTCACCGAATTCTATCAGATTTGAGTGCTATTTTTTGTGGGATTTTGGACTTTCTTTTCCTCATCTCAAAACCCTACCATCCTCACTAAAAACTCTTCCAAATATTATCCTAAACTGAATCCAAATAGCCCCTCAAATCAGCCTATTCCTATTCAAACCAATTCACCTTCCAACCAGCCACCCCCTTTCCCAAAACTCTTATGCTACTAACCTGACAACAAAAGAAAGATCTTAATATTATAGATCTAGAGGCATACACCATGGCATCAGAGGAGGCCATCAATGCCAAGTTTGAAGCCTTTAAATGTTGCATGGAGGAGAAGATGTGATCCTTATTCGTCGAATTCAGCATAGGCCAACCATCAAGCCCTCGGAAGTCACACCATGGAGAGACTTTAGATCGGCAAGATGATTCTGAATAGCATGGACACATCACCTCTGATCCCAACAATCCATGCATGAAGGTTGACTTTCTAAGATGGGAAGAAGGAGACTCGATCGGATGGATCTCGTGCGTGGAGCACTATTTTCGGTTCTATCAAACTACCGATGCCACATGGGTGGAGATCGCTGCCATACACCTCAAGAGAGATGCTATTCAGTGGTTCAATTAGTTTAAACATACCCATGGAGAACTCTCTTGGTAGCAGTTCAAGGAAGGGCTTCTAAATCGCTTCGGTCCGATCAATTTCAACAACATCAACGGACAATTGGCAAAGATTCATCAAACCTCTACGATGCAAGATTACCAAATAAGGTTTGAGCATTTATCTAACCAAACTAAATATTGGTCTGAAAAATAACTTTTAGGTACGTTCATTGAGGGCCTAAAGCTGGAAATCCGAGGAGAAGTAAAAGCACAGCAACCGTACACTCTTATGGCGACAATTTCCTTCGCGTGTATCCAGGAAGAACGATTGAACCATGAGGCATGAAGGACAAGGGTCACTCCCTAACCAACCATGCCAAGGCCTACTGTCCCCTCTGCTGCCATCCGAGTCCCCGCACCAAAAAAATTGACAAGAGACGAGCTTTGCGAATGATCGGCCAAAGGATTGTGTTGGCATTATGACAAACCATGGAGCCACGAATATCGCTGTAAAAAGAGTTGACTCCTCATGATTGAACTAGTGGAGGATGAGGACAATGAACCATCTAAAGAAGGCCTTAAACCCAAAGAGAAAGCCATGGAGGAAGAGCCCCAATCGGCCAGCTACGCAGTGCATGCGTTGGTCAGTTATTCTAACTCGCAGATGATGGAAGTTGGAGGACTTCTAAAGCAGCAACCCATCACCATTCTCATCGACACGGGTAGCACAAATAACTTCCTCAATAGTAAGGTTATTGCATGTTTAGCACTTCAAATCGAAGGTTACAACAAGTTCAACTTAAAGGTCATCGATGCCCGAATCCTCAATTGCGACCAACGATGCCCGCGGGTGAAGCTACTCCTCCAAGACCAAGAAGTGGTAGCCGATTTATTCCTCCTACCCATTGATGATTATAAAGTTATGCTTGGGATCAAATGGCTTACAACGCTAGGTGATATCCCCTAGAATTTTTCTAAATTAATTATGAAATTTTATTATAAAGGGAGATAGGTCACATTGCGAGGCAAGCGCGGGAGCCATATCTCCACCGTTTCGACGCAATGGATAGAGAAAGTTTTACACAAAGCGCATGGGAGATTTTTTATGCATATCTAGCAGCCATCTAAGGGGGAGAATACATAAATTTCAGATCCTAACCTTGCCTTCTTGCTGGACGAATTTACAGATATTTTCACGGAGCCACGCAGGCTGCCCCCTAACCGAGTGCATGACCACCGTATTCCTATTCTGTCAGGCAAACCTCCAGCAAATTTGCATTTGTATCACTATCCTCACTTGCAGAAGGATGAGATCAAGAACATCATTAAAGAGATGCTTGACACCGAGGTGATTCGACTGAGTTGCAACCCTTATTCTTCACCGATGTTGCTAGTGCGCAAGAAGGACGGTACATGGCGGATATGCATTGATTATCGGGCCTTGAACGCTATCATCGTCAAGGACAAATATCCTATACCCATCACATATAAGCTCTTGGATGAATTAAAAGGAGCCTAAGTCTTCACTAAACTAGATCTTCATTTCGGTTATCACCAGATTCGAGTATGCACTGAAGATATTCCGAAAACTTTATTCCGCACGCATAACATCCACTATGAGTTTCTAGTAATGCCTTTCGGATTTACAAATGCTCCTTCTACTTCCAAAGCCTAATGAATGATATCTTCTGGAGTTTTCTACGCAAGTTCGTATTGGTGTTCTTTGATGATATTCTCATTTATAGCCCTACGCTTAATATACATTTTCAACAATTATGAACTATTCTAACGATTCTTTGGGAGAATACTCTTTATGTTAAATAGTCAAAGTATAATTTTATACAGTATAAAGTGGAGTATCTTGGGTAGTGGTAGACCCGATGAAAATCAAGACAATGCAAGGATGGCCAAAACCTACAAACATAAAATTGCTGCACGGCTTCCTTGGACTCACAAGCTATTATCGAAAATTTATGAAAGATTACAGTAAGATCAATGCCCCGCTCACATCCCTACTGAAGAAAGACTCCTTCTTATGGTCAAAACAAGCTTCTACAGCCTTTGAACGACTCAAGGTCACCATGACGATTACGCCGGTCCTAGCATTGCTTGATTTTAGCCGCACCTTCGTGATCGAGGCCGACGTGTCTGGAGTTGGGATTAGAGCTATTCTAATGCAAGATGGCCAACCTCTTGCTTACACCAGCAAGGCTTTGTCTCCCTCACACTTGAAAATATCGGTATATAATAAAGAAATATTTGCCATTGTACATGCCATCACAAAGTGGAGACCCTACCTGATCGGCCAGCGCTTCCAGATTAAGACTAACCACCGAAGTCTTAAGTATTTCTTGGAGCAGAAAATATTTTCTCGGAATAGCAACATTGGGTAACTAAACTTCTTGGCTTTGATTGTGAAATTACTTATCGAAAAAGAAAAGAGAATGTTGTTGCAGATGCTCTATCATGGCTCCTGGGGCAAGTCGAAATTTCAGTCATCTCCCTTCCCACCACCGACTTCCTCGAACATATTAGGAAGGAGTGGAAGAATGATCTGAAAGTCTGAAGCTTAATAAAAAAATGGAGAAGGATCCAGATTCCGTAGACACATGGGACTCAAAGGATTTACGCTATAAAGACCGAATTGTTGTTGTTCCTTCTTCTCCTCATATCCAAGTTATTTTGCATGAAATGCACTCTTCACCTTTGGTAGGACACTCTAGATTTCTGAGAACTTATAAAAGGGTGAAGCAAAACTTCTTCTAGAAGGGTATAAAAAAATTAATTTATGACTGTGTATCCAAATGTGATGTATGCCAATAGCAAAAACGTGAAACAATGGCAAGTCCCGATAAACCATAGTCGTTACCTATATCAGATTCGACTCGGATGGATATCTCCATGGATTTCGTCGAAAGACTACCATTATCTCAAGATAAAAGCATGAACTTTGTGGTGGTAGATCGCTTAACTAAATATATTCATTTTTGTGATATGAGACATCCCTATAGTGCTGCCACTATTACTCAGATTTTTATGGAAAATATTATGAAATTATATAGGATGCCAAGGTCGATAGTGAGCGACCGTGACAGGGTATTTACAAGTAAATTTTGGACCGATCTCTTTCATCTATAGGGCACCCAATTGAAGATGAGCACAACCTATCATCCACAGACACACGGCCAGACAAAAGTGATGAACACATGCCTCAAGACTTACTTATGATGCTTCACCAGTGACCGGCCCAAAGAGTGGAAAAGATGGCTTCCCTGGGCCAAATGGTGGTACAACATAACTTTTTATTCTTCGACTAAATGTACCCCTTATGAGACACTATATGGCCGACCGCCCCCTTGTAATTCTTAGATATGTACTTGGTTTGGCCAAAGTGGATCAGGTCAACCAAGATTTAATTAACAGGGATAAACTGCTACAACTGCTGAAGGACAACCTAACTGCCACTCAAGCTCGCATGAAGTAACAAGCAGACAATCATCGAAGTGAGCGAGAATTTTCAGTAGGGGATTGGGTCTACCTTCGCCTACAACCATACAAACAGTTATCCATCAATACTAGAGCATCAATGAAACTATCTCCACGATTTTATGGACCATATCAGATTTTGGAATGCATTGGGGCTGTGGCATACCGACTTAAACTTCCAGAAGATGCCAAAATTCATCCAGTCTTTCACATGAACTGGCTCAGACTCAGCTGTTGCCCCCCTTACTAGGCAAGTCAGCCAGGGTTTCCCCCTACTTAGGTCGGCTATAAAGCCAACCTAGCCGCCCTTTGTTCCTATTAAGGTAGGATGGCTATAAGAGGGGCAAAAGGATAATTTCACTTAGGCAAGCGCCCCCTTAGGCTAGGGTTTTGATCCCTATTTAAGATGTAGTCGCCTCCCTCTTTTAATCAAGCAATTATCATCTTTAATTCAGCTTTTGTGCTAAGTCTAGGAGGGAGGAACCCCTATAGCATTCCAAGGGTTGATCCCCCTCAGTAATCAAAATCTATAGGGCTCCTTCTGGGGTCTTATCATGAGATGCTAGCGATTGTGCAAGCGATGGCAAAATGGATACCATACTTGATCAGGCGACACTTTCAAATTAAGACTAACCATAAGAGCCTAAAATATTTCTTAGAGTAGAAGATATCTTCCCCCGAGTAGCAAAAATAGGTAACAAAGCTTCTTGGATATGATTATGAAATAACTTATAAGAAGGGGAAAGAGAATATTATTGCAGATACGCTTTCATGGTTACCCGAGCAAGCTGAATTTTTGGTTGTTTCACTTCCGTCCAATGACTTCCTTGAGGATATTAGGAGGGAATGATAAGAAGATCCAGAAACCAGTAAGATCATAAAGAAATTAGAGGAAGAACCAAGTTCCGTGGCTCATTACAGTTGGGACTCAAAATACTTATGCTATAAAGGACATATTGTGCTTGTGCCAAATTCTACTTGCATAAAGACCATCCTTTAAGAGATTTTCCACACCTAGTGTTGGACACTCCGGGTTCCTTAGAATCTATAAGAGAGTTAAGAAAAAATTTTATTAGGTAGGGATGAAAAGTATTATTGCTAAATTTGTAGCACAATATGATGTATGTCAACGATATAAAGGCGAAACAATGGCAAGCCTCGGAAAGCTGTAACCCCTACCCGTTCCAAACTCAATATAGACTGATATATCAATGGACTTCATCGAAGGGCTATTCTTATCACAAGGAAAATATATGATTCTTGTTGTGGTTGATTGTCTTACAAAGTATGCTCATTTCTGCACTGTTCGTAATCCCTATACTGCTTCTATCATTTCTCGAATCTTTATGAATAATATTGTAAAATTACATGGGATGCCAAGATCTATTATAAGTGATCGTGATAGGGTCTTCATGAGCAAATTTTAGATAGAATTATTCCAGATACAAGGCACTAAATTGAAGATGAGTATAACATATCACCCATAAATTGACAGCCAAACTAAAGCGGTGACAGGTGCTTGGAGGCATACCTCATATGCTTCACCAGTGACTGGCCGAAAGAAAAGACAAAGTGGCTTCCTTGGGTTGAGTAGTGGTATAATACAACTTATTATTCACTCACAAAATGTACTCTCTTTGAGGTTATGTATGGTCGACCTCCCCTTGTAATTCCAAAATATGTATTAGGCACCTCTAAAGTAGAACAAGTATACAAGGAACTACAGGACAAAGATAAAATGCTAAAGTTGCTAAAAGATAATCTCACGGCAGCTCAAGTGAGGATGAAACAACAATATGATTAACACAAAGGCGAAAGAGAATTTTCAATGAGAGATTGGGTCTTTCTACGGCTCCAACCATATAAGCAAACATCGATCCAGACTAGAGCATTCATGAAGCTTTCACCTCAGTTCTATGGACCCTACCAGATTTTTGGAGCACATCGAAGTAGTAGTATACAGATTGGACGTACTCGCCAGCTCCCGAATCTACCCAATCTTCCATGTGTCATGTTTGAAGCTCAGTTGGGACAAAATGAGACAGCCCAAAGCCACCTACCAAATATGACTACCCAAGGAGAGTTCCAGACCCAACTGAGTGCCATTATTGATTGACGAATCATGACTCGATGACAATGACCCACTACTAAAGTGCTAATATAGTGGGTGAACCTACCAGCAGAAGATGCCACTTGGGAAAACTATGATAGCTTGAAGATCAAATTCCCAGAATTCATGGAGCGTCAGCCTCGAGGACAAGACTAATCTGAAGAGGTCGGGTCTGTTAGGACTCTAGTTAGGGGAGTCCTAATTTAGTTTCATTGAAGAGGACAAGCATATAAATCCTAGGGGCATTCATGTAAATCCTTTATAATTGACCCCTATTAAAGAGGTGAGGAGATCGGCTAGGTTAGGATTAGTTTGGAGGAAGATATTTTGAGGAAAGAATAAGATACATGTCACCCTAATTAACCACTCCTTATCCTAGTTAAAGAGGAGTTAGTTGAGAGGTTAAGTTAGAATATGATTAGGAAATAAATAAGCAACGGACCACCCCTAGATGGGTCGGTTGGAGATTGCTACTTAGAGTTGCATTAGGAGTTGTTAGGAGTAGGAGTCTTGGAGTGGGAGTCCTATTAGGAGTTAGGGTTTAGAAGGCTTATAAATAGCATTGTAATCATCCACTTTTAATCATGAATAGATGAATATTTTCTGCAGCCTTTGAGCAGCAACTTAGAGGGCGGAACTCCTATAGAGTTCCAAGGAGGTTGATCCCTTGTAGAGATCAACCAAAGCTCAGAATCTGTAAGGGTTCTAACACACACTTCCCGGCCACTAGCGTGTTTGTGGTGGTATACTAGTTGGTACACTGAAGAATCTAGGTGGTCATAGCCCCACTAAGAGTGCTTGCATAATTAAAGAATGATAAGCATCAAGGACTACCTTGATCTCCATAGTGAAGTGAGAGAGGGGCTTATTGTCCTTCTGATTCGGGCTAAGGAGCATAGCCACATATGTGGTCTGGCACTAGCTAGGAAGTTGAGTTCGAATTCCCTTACTAGTTGGTTAAATGATGAGATTGAAAAAGGCTTTAGTCGATCATATCACATCTGAGCAAGACCTCAGAGGGTGGTGGGGAAATCTTGGCATATCAAGGCGTCGGACGTGTCATATAGAGCCATTTGGGCTTAAAAGGCAACAACATGCTCCCTCGGGTCAGAGCTTCCGTCATAGGCCTCTAGCGTCAACAGATAAAAGCTAGGGTGGATCAGTTTGTCTTGGATTTCTTAGACAAAAGGGGATCCCCCGAGACAACCTTTCCCACATTCTTCCTTTGACTTATGGAACTCCCTCTGGACTTCATCCATACGACAATTAACCTAGCGTAGTTGGGTCCGAAATGAGGTCGAGGAGTTGGACGACAGAGTATCTGCTGGTTACAGGTGCCCTGCAAGCCAATCACGTGAGTAATGGCACGTGTGACGTGCTATGTGATCTTTTTGCTTATGATTAATATTGACATATTCTGACATTATCTGTTACATATATATTGTGATACAGCCAGAGAGATTCGTATCCAAAGGGAGTCCAGATAAAGTGTGCAAGTTACTTAGATCCATTTATGGATTGAAGCAAGCTTCCCGAAGTTGGAACATAAGATTTAATGAGGTGATTAGATCTTATGACTTCGTTAAGAACGAAGATGAGCCTTGTGTGTATAGGAAAGTAAGTGGGAGCACTATCACCTTCTTGGTGCTATATGTGGATGACATCCTAATTATTAGAAATGATATAGGAATGCTCTCCATAGTAAAGGCTTGGCTATCCAGAAACTTCTCCATGAAAGACTTAGAGGAAGCATCCTATAATTTGGGGATTCATATCTATAAAGATAGATCCAAAAGGATGTTTGGCTTGTCCCAGTTTACGTATATAGACTCCATTATCTAAAGGTTCGGCATGAAGAATTCTAAGAGAGGTCTTATACGGATAAGACATGGAATATCACTTTCTAGGAATATGTCCCCAAAGACTCCTAAAGAAAGGTCATACATGAATAAGATACCTTATACCTCAGCGATAGGGTCTATCATATATGCGATGCTATGTACTAGACCTGATATTTCTAGTTACAAGTGTCCTGCAAGCCAATCATGTGAGTGATGACACTTGTGACACGCTGTATGATCTTTCTGTTTATGATTAATATTGGCATATTCTCACATTATCTATTACATATATATTGTGATGTTCTTGATTTTGTGCAATGAGAGTCAGATCGTGATGAGATCATGATAATGAGATCGATTCACCTTTAAACATAGATCCTAAATAATTTCGGTTATAGGTTACTCAAGAGGGACATTGAGATAACCATACAGATCAGTGTACTATATACCCGTCCATATGATGGAGGCGACAGGTCTCATAGCCACTTGTGTGGAGACACTAAGGATATAGTACAGGTGCTCATTAGAGAATGAGTATACTGATTGATCCACTTATAGAATGTTGTATAGTTAATGATACCTAATGTCAAATAGCGATTCCATAGTCCCAATTGTGTATCTGGTCCTTAGACTTGAGATACTAAGGATGTCTTGTATGAGTACTCCTTTCTTTGACGCCAGACTTACAGGTTTGGAAAGTTTCAGATCGGTACAACTGGTTATTGGAATCAGTAGCCAACCTTACGAAGGCAATTGAGTGTCAATAGAGGATCATGCACTCTCGGTATTATAAGAGGAATATCTCATATATGCTTGCTTAGACAAATCTCTGGCCAGGGTCATTCAGATTGAGAGAGAAGAAATTCTCTAGTAGAATCCGATTAGAGCAAGACAAACTGATTCTGTATGTGACCTGACATTACCATGTCCAATATACGGTCTCTGAGATATTATTTGGATAAGGGGTTATAGATACATGGTAACTATGGACAGACAGGTCCGACGGATTCAATCCCCCTGTACAGTTTGGGGACTATGGTGTAGTGACATAGTACATCCATAGTCGATGAGTCAAGTGAATTATTATGAGGATAATAATTCACTATATCAGAAGGAATTTTGATGGGAGTGACTCACGGCCAGCTCGGTATTGGGCCTAGAGGGTCACACACATATGGTGGATGCTTCAACGAATAGAGGATTGGATGAAGATCTAATTAGCCCATATTTTTATTAGATGAGACCTTATGTTGATAGGCTCCTTGCTTAAGGCCTAATTAGAGGCCTAAGGAGATTATTGGATAGAGATCCAATAATGCAAGGTTAGTGGGTTATTAGATGGAGATCCAACACCTGTTAAGGTAGGAGCCCTAGGGTTTTTGGTGGCTCTCTATAAATAGGAGGGGAGACTCATGATTGATAGGCTGTAGCTTTAGCCACCACCTCCTATTTTCCTCCCTCCCTTAAGCAAGAGTTGTGAGATCAGATTGGAGGAGTTTAGAGAGGAGGACGTTTGACCTCCTTCATCTTCTCCATCCGGATATGGAATATAGGGATATACGATCTCCCTAGGTAAAATCAATCTCTCTCATATCGCGGTTTTATCAATTTTTACATTTTTCTCGCAACCTTAATCTTTTGTACAACGATTTGATCTGCGTGGGAAACCGATTTTTTGCTTTGATTTCCGCTGCGCATGTGATGCACCCACTCCCAACAGTGGTATCAGAGCCAAGGTTTTCATGCGAAAGATTAGTTTTAAACTACGTGTGATGAGATTGAATTATGTAGAATCGTTCTACGCGTTCTTGTTGTGCTTTCGTAACGAAGGCAACGAGGAGGAGGGACAGCAGGGCATGGCCCAACCACCTACAAGGGGGCGGTCGGTTGTAGCCAAGGCCCCTCTGCAAAGGGGCGGCCACCCGCAAGGGCAGCAGCCGCCCACGGGCATAGCCGGCTACAGCCAAGGCCCCCCGGCCCAGAGGGGGGCAAAGAGAGGGCTAGGGCATCCTTTTGAGAAAAGGATGATCCTACCCCACTGAATTTTAAAAATTTTGAGGATTGTCCTCATGTACAGAATTTGAAAAATACCCTTGATAATTCTTAAAATTTCGAGGATTGTCCTCTCATCCAGAATTACGAAAAAGCCGTTGATAATTCTAAAAATTCTGAGCATATCCTGATTTTTAGAAAAATAATTAATTAAATAGTTTAATTAATTATTATATATATCTAGTAATCCTACATATGATGTGATGTATATATGATATATGATATGGATAGATGATCATGAGCCATGTGTTGTAATGTGTGTAATTATAATTATTATTATTATTGGGGCCTACGTGCTTGCGTTTTTCTCGTTTATTTTTGGGTCTGCATGTCTGTGATTATTTGTAATTACATGGAGAGGCGCAGCGGGAGCGTGGAGGGGACAGCGAGACCTATGATGCCATGGTGGGAGATTATGATGTATGGTGATGTGATGATCTGATGGAACCAATGATGACGATATCAATAATCATAGGGCATGGAGATGCGCTAATGCATCCATAGATCCTATTGTGAGTGATTAGGCCCATTGGCTCAGGCTTAATCATATCAGGTGATGGCTTATGATCATCTGGTGTGGCTTGCATATGTGATGTGTTATACACCTACTAGATATATGTATATATATATATTTGCATATGATATAGATATATATTAAATATGTATGTGTGTGACACAGCATATTAGGAGACCGATATGAAACAAAAACCCCTCCTACGATAATATTAAGTCGGTAAGCATGAGGCAATAAGATTGACCCACGTGGCCTTCCATTGTTATAGGAAGAAATTGAATCACGACATAGGTTGAGTTGGTCGAGTCCCTCGAGGCTCACCTATCTACGTGATTGAGTTCTTACCTACGATATAGAGATGTCACCGGTGACCTGAGGATATGATATGCTTGATTGAGTCCTTCGAGGGCATATCATCAAATCAGACTTATCTTGTAACGATTGTGATGACTTAACTGAATATCATGGTTGGTCGAGTCCCTCGAGACCATGATGATTCGGAGATCGAACATGACAGGAATCATAAGGAGTTGTGATTGACAAGAGTTGCCTACCTTTTAGGCTTAGTGTAATTGGTCGAGTCCCTCGAGGTTGCACTAAGATGTCAATTGGATCTCGATCCCCACTAGGAGTCTGCCGGAGACTTCCATCTCACGTGTCGAGGGTGTCGCGTGGTTCACTAAGAAAATAGTGAGAGTACATTAAGATAGAAGTCCATATCTTAATTAGTATTTTTTATAAAATCTGCATGTTATTTAATTTACACTATATCTTGCTTGTCGCTTGCAAAAGCTTGATGCCAACCACATCATTAGTCCAAAAGCTCCGTAATTTGAGAATTATTCTCATGGAAGAGAAAATCGTATATGTCCTTAATATGATTGTGCCCACGCCGAAGGAAAGAGCAAGCAAGGATGAGATCACTCACTTTGTGAAGTATAAAGATAGTCCTAAAGGATAACCATTATGTTGATCTTATACTTCAGTCCCTACCATAATCCTTTTCATGGTTCATTATTAACTTTAATATGAACAAGTTTGAGGTGACTCTACCTAAGCTCCTCAATATATTGAGGGAAGCTAAGAGTACTATCAAGAAAGAGAAGTCAGTTCTTTATATTGGTGAGACCAATTGGAAAAGGAAGACCAGCAAGACCCTTAAGAAGGGCAAGGGCAAAGAAAGACCAAGTAAGGCAAAGGTTGCTAAGAAATACCCAGGAAAGGATAAAGGACAATGCTTTCATTGTGGCCAAGACGAACATTGGAAGAGGAACTGCAAGGACTACCTTGCAGAGAAGGCAAGACAGAAGCTTGGAGAAGCTTCAGGTATATTCATGATCAATCTCCACTTGTCAGATTTTCATGATAACACATGGGTATTGGATACCGGGAGTATTTATCATATCTGTAATTCGTTGCAGGTTTTGGCAAGACCTAGGAGATTGGCTAGAGGTGAGATGGATCTCAAGATGGGTAATGGAGAAAGAGTTGATGCGGTTGCTATTAAAGAGGTCACCCTATATCTTCATGGTGGAGCTATTATTGCATTAGATGCATGCTATTTTGTTCCCTCTATTGTCAAAAATATTATTTCTATCTCTTGTTTGACAATTGGATATAAATTAATTTTTGAGAACAATAGTTGTTCAATAATTATGGATGATGAGATCATCACTAGAGGGACCCTTATCAATTGCTTATATGTGTTAGACACTTCTCCATATATCATAAATATAAATATGTCTAAGAGGAAAAGATATGAGGTGAATAATGCAGACCTATGGCATTGTAGGCTAGGTCATATACATGAGGGAAGGATTCAAAAGTTGCTGAAAGATAGATACTTAGATCCATTTGACTATGAGATATATGTAACTTGCAAACCTTGCCTTCATGGGAAGATGACCAACTCTCTTTTTAGTGGAACTGGAGAGAGAGCCATCGAGTTATTGGAACCCATACATAGTGATGTATGTGGTCCCATGTCAACTCAGGCTATAGGTGGTTACTCATACTTTATTACATTCACTGATGATTTCTTTAGGTACGGACACATGTACTTAATGAAGTACAAATCTGATGCCTTCGAGAAATTCAGGGAATATAAGAATGAGGTAGAGAACCAAATTGGAAAGAGTATTAAGACTCTTCGATCAGATCGAGGAGGAGAGTACTTGAGTATGGAGTTCACCCATTTCCTCAGGGACAATGAGATTCTATCCCAGTGGACACCTTCTTATATACCTCAACTCAATAGTGTATCAAAAAAGAGGAATCACATGCTATTAGACTTGGTGCAGTCCATGATGAGTTTGGCTGACCCGTTTCATTTTGGGGGTATGCCCTAGAGACTGTAGCTTACCTTTTGAATAGAGTTCCATCAAAGTCGGTAGTGTCTACACTATATGAGATATAAAAAGGAAAGAAGCTCGATCTTAAGATTATTAAGATTTGGGGCTGTCCTGCCCACATTAGAAGACACAACCCCGATATGTTGGAATCAAGGATAGAATGGTGCACATTCGTGGGATACCCAAAGGAAACTTGTAGGTATTATTCCTATCATCCCAAGGACCGAAAGGTCTTTGTTGCCAAGAGAGTTGTGTTCCTTGAGAAGGAACACATTCTTGGTGGAAAAAGTGGGAGTAAGATAGAATTGAGCGAGGTTAGAGAACCTAGCTCAAACACCATTCCAGAGGCCGAGTCTGTTCAGGTACCTAACACACAAGTTCCAACTTTACATAGGTCTAGTAGAGTATCTCACCCTCCTAAAAGATATGTAGGACATATCAATGGAGATGACTCTCAGGATGTTGATCCTCAGACCTATGAGGAGGCTATTATGAGTATAGACTTCGGGAAGTGGTAAGAAGCCATGAATTTTGAGATAGATTCCATGTACTCTAATAAGGTTTGGAACCTTATGAATGCACCTGAGGGTATTGTACCCATCAGCTGCAAATGGATCTTGAAGAAGAAGATCGGAATAGATGAAAAGGTAGAGACCTATAAAGCAAGGTTGGTAGCTAAAGGATATCGTCAAAGACAAGGAGTTGACTATGGCGAAACCTTTTCACTTGTAGCCATGCTTAAGTCCATTAGAATTATTTTGGCTATTGCAGCACACTATGACTATGAGATATGGCAAATAGATGTCAAAACGATATTCCTTAATGGCAACCTCAAGGAGGAGGTGTATATGATATAGCTAGAGGGATTCATATCCAAAGAGAGTCCAAATAAAGTGTGCAGATTACTTAGATCCATTTATGAATTGAAGTAAACTTCCTGAAGTTGGAACATAAGATTTGATGAGGTGATCAGATCTTATGACTTCGTTAAGAACAAAGATGAGCCTTGTGTGTATAGGAAGGTAAGTAGGAACGCTATCACCTTCTTGGTGCTATATGTGAATGACATCATAATCATTGGGAATGATATAGGAATGCTCTCCCTAGTAAAGGCTTGGCTATCCAGAAACTTCTCCATGAAAGGCTTAGGAGAAGCATCCTATATTTTGCGGATCCGGATCTATAGAGATAGATCGAAAAAGATGCTTGGCTAGTCATAGTCTAGATACATAGACTCCATTGTCAAAAGGTTTGGCATGAAAAATTTCAAGAGAGGTCTCATACCGATGAGACATGGAATATCACTTTCTAGGAGTATTTCCCAAAGGACTCCTGAAGAAAGGGCATACAAAAATAAGATACCTTATGCCTCAGCGATAGGGTCTATCATGTATACGATGCGATGTACTAGGTATGATATAGCACATGCTCTAAGTGTCACGAGCAGGTATCAGGTAGATCCAGGATTGTATCCTTAAGTACTTGAGAATGACAAAAGATCTTTTATTGGTATATGGAGGAGGTAGCCTCCAGGTTGAGGGCTACATAGACTTGAGTTTTCAATTCAACATTGATGATAGCAAATCAAATTTAGGGTATGTTTTCACCCTGAATAGAGGAGTAGTAAGCTGGAAGAGTTCCAAGTAAAATACTACTGCTGACTCGACCACAAAGGCGGAATACATTATTGTAGTAGAAGCAACAAGACGAAGGGGTGTGGATAAAGAAGTTCATCAAGTATTTGAGAGTCATACCAAGCAGCGTGGTGCTAACTCCTATATATTATGACAGCGACAAGGCGATAACTCTAACAACGGAACTCAAGTCTCAACAGAATTATTCTGAGGAGGTTCCATCTGATTAGAGCGATCATGACCCAAAAAGATATAGTAATGAAAATAGTTCCATCCGAAGATAATATTGCAGATCCATTGACAAAGTCACTGGCTCAGATTGTATTTAAGCGTCACAGGGATCTGATGGGGATCAAACACATAGGTTATTGGCGTTTGGTCAAGTGGGAGATTGCTAGTTACAAGTGCCCTGCAAGCCAATCACGTGAGTAATGGCACGTGTGACACGCTGTATGATTTTTTTGCTTATGATTAATATTGACATATTCTTACATTATCTATTACATATATATTGTGATGTCCTTGGTTATGTACAATGGGAGTCAAATCATGATGAGATCACGATAATGAGATCGATTCACCTTTAAACACATATCCCAAATAATCCCGATCATAGGTTACTCAAGAGGGACATTGAGATAACCGGACAGATCGGTGTACTATATACCTGTCCATATGATGGAGGCAGCTGGTCTCATAGCCACTTGTGTGAAGACACTAAGGATATAGTACATGTGCTCATTGGAGAATGAGTTCACTAATTGATCCACTTATGGAATGTTATATGGTTAATGATATCTAATGTCAGATATTGATTTCATAGTCTCAGTTGTGTATCTGGTCCTTAGACTTGAGACACCAAGGATGCCTTATATGAGTACTTCTTTATTTGACGTCAGACTTATAGGTTTGGAAAGTTTCAGATCTGGTACAGTTGGTTATCGGGATCGGTAGCCAACTTTACGAAGACAATTGAGTGTCAATAGAGGATCATCCACTCTCGGTATCACGAGAGAAATATCCCCATATGTGCTTGCTCAGATAAATCCCTGGCCAGGGTCATTCGGATTGAGAGAGTAGTTCTCCAGTAGAATCCGATTAGAGCAAGACAAACTGATTCCGTATATGACCTGACAGTACCATGTCTAATATACAGTCTCTGGGATATTATTTGGATAAGGGATTATAGATACATGATAACTGTGGACAGACAGGTCCGACGGATTCGATCCCCCTGTACCGTCTAGGAACTATGGCGTAGTGGCCTAGTACGTCCATAGTCGATTAGTCGAGTGAATTATTATGAGGATAATAATTCACTATATCAGAAGGAGTTCTGATGGGAGTGACTCACTGATAGCTTGGTATCGGGCCTAGAGGGTCACACACATATGGTGAATGCTTCAGTAAATAGAGAATTGGATGAAGATCCAATTAGCCCTTATTCTTATTAGTTAAGACCCTATGTTGATGGGCTTCTTGCTTAAAGCCCAATTAGAGGCCTAAAGAGATTATTGGATAGAGATCCAATAATGCAAGGTTAGTGGGTTATTGGATGGAGATCCAACACCTACTAAGGCAGGAGCCCTAAGGTTTTTGGTGGCTCTCTATAAATAGGAGGGGAGACTCATGGTTGATAGGCTGTAGCTTTAGCCACCACCTCCTATTCTCCTCCCTCCCCTGAGTAAGAGTTGTGAGATCAGATTAGAGGAGTTTCGCTGCAGAGATCCATCATGTGGATACCACTAGAGAGGAGGACGCTTGACCTCCTTCATCTTCTCCATCCACATCTGGAATACAATGATATATGATCTCCCTAGGTAAAATTAATCTCTCTTACATCGTGGTTTTATCGATTTTTACATTTTTCTCGCGACCCCAATCTTTTGCATTATGATTTGATCTGCGTAGGAAACCGATTTTTTGTTTTAATTTTCACTGCACATGTGATGCACCCGCTGAGGTTTCCCAACAGATATAGCACATGCTCTGAGTGTCTCGAGCAAGTATTAGGTAGATCCAGGTTTAGAATACTGGAAGGCAGTAAAGTGTATCCTTAAGTACTTAGAAATGACTAAAGATCTTTTACTGGTATATAGAGGAGATAGTTCTAGGTTGAGGGCTACACGGACTCAAGTTTTTAGTCCAACATTAATGATAGCAAATTAAATTCAGGGTATGTTTTCACCAAGAATGGAGGAATAGTAAGCTGAAAGAGTTTCAAGCAAGATACTACTGCTAACTCGACCATAGAGGCGAAATACATTACTGTAGTAGAAGCAGCAAGACGAAGGGGTTTGGATGAAGAAGTTTATCAAGGATTTGGGAGTCATACCAAGTAGCGTGGAGTTGACTCCCATATATTGTGACAATAATAGGGCGATAACTTTAATAGAGGAACTCAGGTCTCAATAGAATTGCTCTGAGGAGGTTCCATTTGATTAGAGCGATCATGACCCAAAAAGATATAGCAATGAAAATAGTTCCATCTGAAGATAATATTACAGATCTACTGACGAAGCTACTAGCTCAGATTATATTTAAGCGTCACAAGGGTTTGATAGAGATCAGACACATAGGTGATTGGCTTTTGGTCAAGTGGGAGATTGTTGGTTACAGGTGCCCTGCAAGCCAATCACGTGAGTGATGGCACGTGTGACACAATATGTGATCTTTTTGCTTATGATTAATATTGACATATTCTCACATTATCTGTTATATATATATATATATATATATATATATATATATATAGTGATGTCCTTGGTTCTGTGCAATAGGAGTCGGATCATGATGAGATCACGATAATGAGATCGATTCACCTTTAAACATAGATCTTAAATAATCCCGATCATAGGTTACTCAAGAGGGACATTAAGATAACCGGATAGATCGGTGTACTATATACCCGTCCATATGATGGAGGTGTCTGGTCTCATAGCCACTTGTGTGGAGACACTATGGATATAGTATAGGTGCTTATTAGAGAATGAGTTCTCCGGTAGAATCCAAATAGAGCAAGACAAACTGATTCCATATGTGACCTGATAGTACCGTGTCCAATATATGGTATCTGGGATATTATTTGGATGAGGGATTATAGATACATGGTAACTGTGGACAGATAAGTCTAGTAGATTTGATCACCCATGTACCGTCTGGAGACTATGACGTAGTGGCCTAATACGTCCATAGTCGATGAGTCGAGTGACTTATTATGGGGATAATAATTCACTATATCAGAAGGAGTTCTGATGGGAGTAACTCATGACCAGCTCGGTATCGGGCCTAGAGGGTTACACACATATGTCGGATGCTTCAACGAATAGAAGATTGGATGAAGATCCATTTAACCCCTATTCTCATTAGATGAGATTCTATATTGATGCGCTTCTTGATTAAGGCCCAATTATAGGCCTAAGGAGATTATTAGATAGAGATCTAATAATGTAATGTTAGTGAGTTGTTGGATGATGTTCCAATACCTACTAAGGAGCCCTATGGTTTTGGTGACTCTCTATAAATAGGAGGGGAGACTCATGGTTGATAGGCTACATCTTTAGCCACCATCTCCTATTCTCCTCCCTTCCTCTAAGCAAGAGTTGCAAGATAAGATTGGACGAGTTTCGCTGTAGAGATCCATCGTGTTGATACCACTAGAGAGGAGGATGCTTGACCTCCTTTATCTTCTTCATCCGGATATGGAATACATGGATATACGATCTCCTTAGGTAAAATCAATCTCAATATCA
The DNA here is from genome assembly GCA_021527575.1 of Ensete glaucum. Taxonomy (NCBI): domain Eukaryota; kingdom Viridiplantae; phylum Streptophyta; class Magnoliopsida; order Zingiberales; family Musaceae; genus Ensete; species Ensete glaucum. Next base: position 21,836,377 of record CM038558.1, read on the forward strand.
TAGTTTATCGATTTTTGTGTTTTTCTTGTAACCCCAATATTTTGTACGACGATTTGATCTATGTAGGAAACCAGTTTTTGTTTTGATTTTCGCTGCGTATGTGATGCACCCGCTGAGGTTTCCCAACAGTATCCGACTCGGGATGGCCTAAGGGAGTCAACAGGGCCTCTGAAGAACATACTCCAGTGTGGGTCGTCTGCCTTTGGATAGCTCTTCATTTGGTGGGTAACCACCCTGGGCTTTGTTAGGATATAGATGGCACTAAGAAAAGAAAGAGACCGGGGCGGTTTGGGGGTGGGTGGGGTGGGGTGGGGGGTGAGGGGCACATGCTAAAATCTAAGTTTGTAAAATCGAAATTGAAAGCTTTTCTAGGAATTTGTTAAGAGCAAATAATTGAATTATTTAAAATAAAGCCAAAAGATGATGTTCGTGCTTTTTACCGAATTAGCTAATAGCAACTAAATTTAATAGCAAAATTAAAGAAGAGATATGAGAGAAATGTTGGTTACAGGTGCCCTGCAAGCCAACCACGTGAGTGATAACACGTGTAACACGCTGTGTGATCTTTTTGCTTATAGTGGATGCTTCAGCGAATAGAAGATTGGATGGAGATTCAATTAGCTCTATTCTCATTAGATGAAACTCTATGTTGATGGGCTCCTTGATTAAGGCCCAATTAGAGGCCTAAGGAGATTATTGGATAGAGATCCAATAATGTAAAGTTAGTAGGTAATTGGATGGAGATCCAATACCCACTAAGGCAGGAGCCCTAGGATTTTTGGTAGCTCTCTATAAATAGAAGGGGAGACTCATGGTTGAGGGGCTGTAGCTTTAGCCACCACCTCCTATTCTCCTCCCTCCCACTATACAAGAGTTGTAAGATCATATTGAAGGAGTTTCACTACATAGACCCATCGTGTAGATACCGCTAGGGAGGAGGATGCTTGACCTCCTTCATTTTCTTCATCCGGATCTAGAATACAGGGATATACGATCTCCCTAGGTAAAATCAATCTCTCACACATCACGATTTTATCAATTTTTATATTTTTCTCGTGATCCCAATATTTTACATGACGATTTGATCTACGTGGGAAACCAGTTTTTGTTTTGATTTCTACTGCACATGTGATACACTCGCTGAGGTTTCCCAACAATAAATACTCCTAAATCTTTTATAGTGGTTCGATCAAAACCTTAACCTATGTCCATTCCCTCTTCACTCGAGCCCAATCGGTGTCCACTATCAATCTTATTTTACGGGATAAAATCAACACCCTTTACACACCACTCTCCTTTTCTCAAGCTCAGGAAATCAACCTTTACACTCTCCCTTTCACAAGCTCAAGACATGAACCTTTACAACTCAATCACCCATTCCCTTAAACTCACTTTCCACTTGAAAGACAAAGGGAAGCTCTCAACCTAATTCTATTGAATCTTGAATTTTGATGATGAAATCAATTAATGAATTTTATTATCTAACCTGTATTAGAAAAATTAATGTAAGATTAACTACGATGGTGAAAAGGTAATACAATCTAATGTCGGTCCAGAGTCAAGTTCGGGCATCAGGCTAGGGTTCGAACGATGTAGTAAGATCTCGCCAGGAGATCGTCAAAAGTTCGAAGGTGACCGAGGGCTTACTAAGAGCTCGCCAAAGATGATCGTAGGCTTGCCGGAAGTTCGCCGAGGGCTCGCCAAAGGTAATCGGGAGCTTATCGAGAACTCGCCAGGAGCTTGTCGAAAGTGATTGGGAGCTTGTCAAGAGTACACTGGGAGTTCACCAGAAGATGATCAACAGACTCACCGAGAGTTCGGGAGGATGCTAGGAAGTTCGTTGGGAGTTCAGAAGATCAATTGATGTGCTAAATAACAAGGATGATTGTATTATGTGCGTTAGTGTATCATAGTTAGCATTGATTATTTAGATTTTTAATTGAGTTAGATTTAGATGAAATTCAAATTAACTTAATGTGAGACAATTGGGTCCACTTTGGGATAGATTTGAGCTTCGGTTGAGCTCATTTCATTGACCTATAAATGGGTCAACAAGAGGTATAAGTCGGGTATGTAAAAAGTACTGAAAGCCTTTTTTGTGGGATTTTTTATAGTAGTATCGTCGGTGGGCGACGGTAGTATCACCTAGGCAGTGGTAGTACCATCGCAGCTTTTGTTTCCAGGGTACTTTTGGTAGTAGTACCATCAATGTCGACAATAGTATCACCCGTACCCTAGTTTTGTAGAAATAGTTTGAATTTTAACTCTAATTTTTAAAGCTAATTAGGGTCTATAAATACCCCAAGTATTCTTGCATTGGAGAGCAAGAAAGTGTATGGAAAAAAGGTAAAAATTTATGTGAAAAAGTTATAAAATTTTAGAACTTCCCTTGAGTACTTCAAAGTGTAAAGTGAGTCTAAGAGAAGAGAGAAAAATTTGTAAAAGTTTCTCTACTGAACCTATAAAAAGGAGAAACTTAAGGGGTTTGGTCTTCACCCGTAAAAGAAGATCTTCAGTAGACACCAGTGGACCTCGACAAAGGAGGATTCAAAAAAGTGGATGTAGGTCAAGTTTTGACCGAACTACTATAAAATATATGAGCATCTACACTCTTGCCTTTTCTATTGCATTTAAATTTAATTGTTCTTATTTAGTTTGAAGAAAGGCATGACGATCTTCTTTTGATTTTCTCTTGTTCTTAAATTTGTCGCTCTCAACTACTTGAAAAGAACTTCAATCTAAGCTTTACTTTGAGCAAAGTTTTTAAATCGAGATTTAACAAATTCAATAGAATTTTACCCAATTTTTCCTTCACTTTTTTGCTTTCCCATGCAAGAATACTTTAGGTATTTGTAGACCCCAATTGGCTTCAAAATTTGGAGCCACTATTCAAACCTTTCAAAAAAATCAGGATACAAGTGGTACTATCGCTAAAAGTGCCTTATTTTCTGAGTGACGACGACACTATACCACCTTGGGCAGTACCACCACCCAGGTAACCCGGAGACTATAATTTTTGTACTGTTTCATGCCTAAAGTGTTCCTGTTGACCCCTTTCTAGGTTAGAAAAATGAGCTCAATCTTGAGCTTAAATTAAGCCCAAATTAGTCTCGATTGGCCCTTAATTGAGTTAGTAAACCTAACTCTAATCATGATGCTAACTACGATATATAAGAAAAATAATTATAATCACAAGAATTCTTCATCATCGGGTCGTTAATCGATCTTTCAGTGAACTCCTGGCGAGCTCCTAATAACTTGTCGATGAACTCCCGATAAACTTCCCAGCAAACCTCCGGCGAACTCTCGTCAAGCTCTCGACCACATCATCCGGACCTTGGCCTGATGATCGATCTTAACTTTGACTTAACGATAGATTTTCTCTTAATTGTTTTACCTGTTTCCAGTTGTAATTAATCCTATATCACTTATCTCTGACACACATGTTAGATTATAAACACACCAATTGGTTTCATGATCAAAATCTAAAATGCAACAATCTCTCCCTTTTTTATGATGATAAACAATTGATGATAGAATTAACCTTAACTCCTCCAATCCATATGCCATATTTTAAATAGAGCAATTTTGAATTCAAAAGAAATAATCACCTTTAAATTCAAATTTAAATCATCAAAATCACTTTTAGAGATTCCAAAAAATCATGAATAGACTCATCAATCTCTTATTAAAAACTTGATTGAGAAATTAAAAAAAAAAACTTTTGATATATTTCTTACAAGAATACATTTATCTTTTATGCCGAGTTCATGCATTATTGTTTAAAATCTAAAACCAAATTTTATTTTAGAATAAATCATCAAGGTCATTAATATAACACATTAAAATAATAAAACATCTTTAAATAAAAAATTGATTTATTTTAATTTCAACATTTAAGAGAGTTTAACTCTTTATACTTAGTTGAATGAGTTAAGATGCAATTGTCATTTTCATTTCAAATTTTTTTAATTTTATAAAAATACTAGAAAGAGAGGCATGACCTTTGTTTTATTTCAAGCCCTAATTCAAGAACAATCAATCATACAACATACAATATATTTCAAGTTAACATAGAATCATTTAACCATTCAAATCAATCATTCAATATTAACGTTTACATTTAAATCAACATATAAACTAATAGTTTTCAACCTAACAGTGCAACTATCAATCCTATCTAAAGTCAACATACAACCCATCTAGCATTCAATCATCATCAAAATCTCATTTCCAAAAATTTTCAACATAGGTAATTTCCCATTAAAAATAGTTAAGGCTCTTTAGTTCTAATTTATTTTTTTATTGGCATGCTCTAGTTATGGATCATCAACAAACAATCTAGATTAATTTTAAAACCATAAATCATCAAAAGATTTGTTGTCAATAATTTTAATTCCAATAATTTTTCTGATTTTTGTTATTTAAGTAAGTGAACTTGAATAAAGTATTAGATCTCAAGTCATATGTCTTGAGCATCCACTATCAAAATACTATTTTGTTTTGCTCCTAGCCTTTGTTTGAAGTCGAACCTATAATAAAGGAGATTTTCATTTAGTTACTCATTTAACTTTGAGTCCCTCATGAAAGGTTCTTACTAATTTTATCTAAGGTATTGAGTTGTTTATGGTTCCTATAGGAACCAAATAAACTTATGTGGACTATACTTTCTAAATAAATACTTAAGGGTAAAATGTTCTAGTCTACCACAAAAATTATATTTAAATTTGGGTGAATAGTATAGTATAGGTCTTTTAATGAAGATAGTTGGCTTTTGTTGATTGTTACCCATAAAGCCAATACCTTTCTTATGAACATGACCCATATTAACAAGGATCATATTTGGAGACTTGTTGTCTATCATAAGTTTTTCTAGAGTTTATTGTAGTATATATCAATTTTTTTTAATTACCTCTAGTGACTTACATTTAGAGTAAGAAATGCATGATGTTGATGCTTCATGCATGTTTTCAAGTTTACTAGCAAGTAAAGCATGATCCTTCTTTATTAATTTATAAGTTTTGCTTAGCTTTTTAAATTCATCAAAAATTTCATAAAATATATTTAATAATTTATCAAAAGTAAAGGAGACTTTAGGTGAGTTACTTACCTCATTGTTGATAGTCATAAACACGAGATTCTCCACTTATTTTTAGTTGCACTCTTTATCTTTGGAGTGCCTCGGCTTCTTGCATTTATAGCAAAAAGGTATATCGATTTTAAGTTCATTTTTATGTTTTTAAATTTATTTTTATTAATTTTTTGGGTTCTTTTGTCATTAGTTCACAGTTCTCATCGCTCGATGTTACACTCGAAGAGTCATATGTTGTTCTTAGTTCAAATTTCTTCTTATTCTTTAGAAGGTGATGTTCTTGTGTTCTCAAGGTAATTTTTATCCTGTTCATTGGAAGGTGTTCTTGAAGTTTATTTTTGTAAATCATTTCATTTATTGATTCATTTAATTTAAATAAGCTTTCATGTGTGATTTCTAATGTATGACATATATCAAAAGCCGAATAACATACAAAAACCTAATCAAACTTGTTTTTAATCTAAAGTATAAAATAAACCATTCATAACTTTTATATTTAAAGAAAATATTTATTTTTCATGATTATTCATTTATCGGATTGGATGACTTCTAAAAATCATTCTCGATAATAATCCATAGTTCAAAGTCCATTGAAATTAAAAAGATACACATTCTAGTTTTTCAATATATGTAATATGTCCCATTGAACAAGAGAGAATGTGTAAATGAGTCTCTCTCATTTATGCCAAAAGAAGCTATTAACTCGCTTAGGTGTTAATCCAATCGACTGTTATCGACTCTGATACCAACTGTTATGATCATGGTGGCACTAAGAGGGGGGGGGTGAATTATTGCAATTGCTAAAATTTTGGTTTGAAAAACTTTGCTCATAGTAAAACTGAAATTGAAAGATTTTCAATGAATTAGTTAAGAGCAAAAAACTGAACGATTTAAAATAAAGCCGAAAGATGATGTTTGTGCTTTTCTCTGAACTAGCTAATAGCAACTAAATTTAATAATAAATTAAAGAAAAGATAGAACAAAAATACTCATAAAACTTTTATAGTGGTTCGGTTAAATCCTTGACTTATGTCCACTCTCAATCCCTCTTCACTTGAGGCCAATGTCTGCTATTAATCTTCTTTCACAGGCGAAGATCAACACCCTTTACATAATACTCTCCTTTTTTCAGGCTCAAAAGATTAACCTTTACAATATCCTGTTTACAAGCTCAAGAGATGAATCTTTACAACTCAATCACCCCTTCCCTTAAACTCACTTTCCACTTGAAAGATAAAGAGAAGCTCTCAACCTAATTCACCATAATTTTCCCTTCACTTTCTTGTTTTCCCATGCAAGAATACTTGGGATATTTATAGACCCTAATTGGCTTCAAATTTTGAAGACAAAATTTAAACCTTTTCAAAAAATTAGGGTACAAGCGATACTACCACTAGCACCGACGATATTACCATTGAAAGTGTCCTATTTTTAGAGCGACGATGGTATTACCACCACTCTGGGTGGTACCACTATCACTTGGGCAGTACCACCACTACCCACTGGCGGTACCACTGCCCAGTTAACCCGAAGACTATACTTTTTATACAGTTTCGTACCTAAAATGTATGACATGTTGACCCCTTTCTAAGTCAGTGAAATGAGCTCAATCTTGAGCTCAAATCAAGCCCAAATTAAACCTAGTTAGCCTTCTAATTGAGTTAGTAAAACTAACTGTAATCATTATGCTAACTATGATACTTTAGATAAACAATTACAATCATACAAATCTTTGTTGTCCGGTCATCAATTGATCTTTCGGTAAACTCTCAGTGAACTCCTAGCATCCTTTCAACGAACCCCTGGCGAGCTCTTGATAACCTATTGGCGAACTTCTGGTGAACTTCCTGGCAAATCTCCGACGAACTCCCAATGAGCTCCCGACCACATCATCTGAACCCCAGCCTGATGTCTAATCTTGACTCTGGCCTAACGATAGATTATTCTTTAATTATTTTTTTCTAGTCATAGTTAATCTTGCATCACTTATCTCCAACATACAGGTTAGATTATAAACACACTAATTAATTTTATCATCAAAATCTAAGATTCAATAAGGGGGTGGGGGGTTCAGAGGTACTTAGAAAAGAGTCGATAGGGATGTCGGAGGTACCCGAAAAAGAGCTGGTTGGAGCACTAGTAATGGCACCCACGATGGTACAACTTGTTGAGCGAGCTGGAGGATGAGGGGAATGATGGATTGCATCATTCCGATCAATGCTTAGACTTGTTGTGTGAGACTAAGAAATACCTCTGGCAAGACGATAGGTTGCCTTTCACCTCCCATAGGGGGAGAGAGCCCTGGGTCGTTGAACAAAGTCTAATACTGGCTCGGGGTTTGGGATGAAAAATTCTTATCATGGGGAGGGTTGGGCGATGATTGCCCTCTGAAGCCAAGGATAGAGTGCGTCATGTGGGTTTCTTCCCATGCGGTTGCTCGATTGTTAGTGTTCTTGCATATCGGCCCTCCTTCTAACATCAAAAATGTTACAATACTTATGTCATAGCTAAGGTGTTGGCACGACTTAGTCTGATTCGAGTGCACAAAATTGCTAATGTTGCTTCGGGTCGGCAAACGGGGATTGGCAGGAAACCCAATCGTGAGATCTCGAGGTAGACTTTATGAGATATGGTGTATGTATAGTCTTTTTTCTTCCTCCCCTCATTATTGTTCCTGAGGATGGCTTTTATACCTCTGGCCTTAGATTGACGTATATGGATGTTTAATAAATGTTGGTGTAAACATATAATGTGTTTAATAAACGTTGATACCTCAGACAGTCGACCCATACACTGGTTGTCGACTTTGCTTGGACTTTTTCGATGCTACTCCTTCTTGGGATATGAGGCTACGCTACCTCGTACTTGTCAAAGGTCACTAGTGTGGGGAATCGACAGGTGACTCAACCCAAATATGTAGGGTTGAGTTAGCTCGGGATGTCCTGTTGGCCCTTCGTGATGATCTGGAGGCTCTATGGATTGGGGGCGGATATGCTCTATAATATGGCATGCTTTTAGAGTCCAAATTGTTAGGTGACAAATATATATATATATATATATATATATATATATATATATATATATATATATATATATATATATATATATATATATATATATATATATATGGCAGTAAATACCTTTTAAATAACAATAAATTAGGAGGAAAAGAAAGAAAAAAGCAATTAAAATCGTTTAACTGTTTCGATGCCAAACAAATGAACTATATGGATCAGTAATTAAAAAATTACAATGAATCAATAAATCAAAGAATTTCCAAAGTTTAAAATGTTATCTTATCTAAGATTAAAAAAATAAATTATAAAATTTGGTCTATCAAACACCTATACATTAAGTATAGTAAATTGGCTATCCAATACCCTCTAGCATCACTTTTCATGTGGTTAAATTACTTTGTATAACTTCAAAAAAGATAAACATACATATATGTTTCCGTAGTTATTTTCATATTACTTCTCTTAAATTTATACAAGCTTCCATATATGACATCATAATTAACCTCATGGCTACAATTATGATAATTTGATATAATACCCCTTCCAAAACATATTAATAGTTTCTTTAAAATCCAATGACATTTAAGATTAATTGTAGTTAACTTGTGAGTTTATTGGAGTATTGCTAATGGCAGATTTAAATATATGGGTGGATATATATATATATATATATATATAAACATTTGAAGAAGAAGAAGAAGAAGAAGAAGAAGAAGAAGAAGAATAAGATCACTGGTTCAACTTGACGTAAACTGTTCGACGAATGGACAGACAACAATGTTGTTCTCGACATGGATAGTGCGGAGCTATTTTTGGGTAGGTGGCTACCCTCCATGGAATCTCATAATGTGCAGGGGGGGGGGATGACTACAGGGGGGAACGGCAAAAAAGCCGTCGCAACTTTTGTGAAGTTTGGCACCGAAGCAGATGAATCCACGTAGAGAAACAGATGTGTTGGTCGGTCGTCAGGGAATCCAACATGAAGACAGGTGGATAGATCCATGGCCAGAAGCATCAACTTGGTGATTGGATTCCTGTTGCTCCATATGCAGTTCGATGATAAATGCTGGTGAACTTACAGGTCTGATGGATTCATCACATTACGGGCAGCAACCGGGCTGCTGAGGATTCATTGCTGGAGGCGGGGTAGTGGATGTTAAAATGTTTTATGCTGGTCCACCAAAATCGCGGTCGGTGGATTTTAGTCGATGGAGCACAACGCTTGTGGGAGCGTGCATCGAGTTGCTTTTTCTTTGTTTATGGTTCATCTTTTAAAAAGAAGGAGACGAGTTGCCGGAGGTGTGCGAGAGAGTTGGCTTATCGTCGTATTTGCCTGCAAACTATCGAGAGCGAGCCGCTGTTGATAGAAAGCTTTGGTTTTGTCTTTGCGAGTTGGATGATAGTGATCCTCACCATGAAGATGAAGCTAAACCTTTTTTGTTTCTTGCGGTAACAGTGCATACATTGAACCTCCCACACTCCATACATGCTCAATTGACCTGAAGAACAAACCAGTAAAACAAAAAACCCAATCAGATGTAGAGTCATGTCAGTTCAACACTATCTTTTCTTTCCTCTTTTTGGCTTGATTGAGGCCATAGATACGAAAAAATAGGTAGGTTCCGTTCTAATGATCATATGGAAGCCGAACCCCCAAATTAACAGTGTTCTCTGAGAAAATTGAAGATTTAACTTTTTTTTTTTTTCTTCTTCTTCTTCTTTTTTTTTCTTGCAGTAACAGTGTCATACTCTGAGAAATTGAACGAGAAACACATACTTTGAATGAGATGAATTCATAACAGTTGTGGTTCCTTTTTACATCAATCATTTCTTTACTTCTATCACCTGTTCGCCTAATAAATAGCATATCATGAAACAAAATACAAATTTCCTTTTTCTCTCAGTTTAGGAGTAACAGCTGCCATGTTTAGAAAAGATGGGACTCGGCAAAAGTTGAGACATATTGGAGTGGCGAAAGATAAATATGTTACCCTCCCTCATGGCATTCTTATCCTCAAAAAAATTAGTCATATTTCTCCAAGCTAAACTAGTCGCCATATTGGAGTGGCAAAAGATAAATATGTTACCCTCCCTCATGGCATTCTTATCCTCAAAAAAAATTAGTCATATTTCTCCAAGCTAAACTAGTCGCCAAATACACACCAACTCAATCATGCCTTTCTGTATGTATCCTCATTCTTGAGCCCTAACAGTAACAAAAACCGATGACTCTTCTGTCAAATCTGTGATCTAGAGATTAAAAATGTATGCTGATCATCAGTAAAGATCAAGAGAAATATAATATCATGTACAACTGCAGTAGACCCAATTATTTTGAATGGGTTGAAGAAGACAGTAGGTTTTCCTTTTTTATGTGGCTACAAGTGATTGCAGTGTTCTCAATGTCGATGATAATGCCAAGACACTGAAGCTAAATCACAATGATAGACATCATTTTGTCCATCATAATTGTACAATGCCCAAGGTCATGCAACATAACATGACCGGCTAATTACCATCTATTTAGATTATAGACATGTTATCGTGGCATCTGTTGGCAGGCTTGTGGCAGCAGGTGATGGAGACTATCAAAGAACCACTCATCAAGCCATGGTAATTTCCTCAAGACTCAAATAACATCTAGTTCAGCTTCAGAAATTGTTTAGCTTGAGATGCGTATGCCTCGCATGTCGTGATGAAACTAAAAGAATAATAACATGTTAGATTCTTCACACAAGCAACAGTGTCTGGACTGCAGTGATCATAAATCACTCCGAAACTTCTGAACTGCACAATCAAATTTTGAACGATGGCCAGCAAGACTAGGTGGTTTGAATTCACATATCCGCATCATGTTTCTCAAAAAATGTCCTTGAACGCAAACAAGGGTTCCTGAAAGCTCAGACTTAGCCCAACCAGTAAAGCTTGACATGAACTACCATCAGGAGTTATAGAGGCGGATCATCTCTTTGCATTTTAGTTGCTGCACAAAGGGAGCTCTTTCCGACAAAACCTTCATGTCAAAGCATTAGATAGAAGTCGAGGACACTGGAGTTAACCCCTTGCTTATCATCTCCATTAATAGCTGCCGTGCTTCTTCCTTCTCATCTTTTCTTATGAAACCGTCAATCAGGATTTCATAAGTATGTGAATTCCATTGGCAGCCCTTATCAAGAGCCTCATTCATAAGCTCCTTTGCTTTAGCCATGTCACCCACTTTTGCATATCCAGCCAACAATGTGTTGAAGGTCTCTATGCCAGGTTTGCAACCTGCTCTTTCCATACAGGTAATCATTCGACGAGATTGTTCAAGATTGTCTTGCTTACATAGGCCATTTATATAGGAGTTGTAAGTGGCAGAATTGGGAAAGAGACCTATTACAAGCATTTCATCAAACAATTCATCAGCCTTCTGGAAATCATTTGCCAAGATGAATCCATCTAGAATACTGTTATAGCTTGTGATGTCAGGTCTTTTCCCCTCCAATCTCATCAGAGTTATAAAAGAATAAGCATCATTTGCTTTTCCTTCTCTGATTAGGACGTCGATGACACTATTATACTCCAATGCATTCGGCGAAAAACCAGCATTTCTCATTTCCTCCAAGAATTGTACTACCTGATCAGAGCCTGCTTGTTTACAAAGTGAACAAAGAACTAGCGAGTACAATTTAGCATCAGGGGTGCATTCATGAAGTGACATCATGCTCAGAATCTCAATCGCAGAATTCAATTTCCCGTTCCTGCAAAGAGCTTTTATCAGAATCCGAAAGGTAGATGCTTCAAGTCGAATGTTCATCTCTGGACTCTTCAACAACACATCTCCGACCAGAACAAGGCCCTCCTTGCTATTACAAAGAACAGTGAGCAATGCATTTAAAGAGATCACGGAGGGGGTGCATCGAAAATTTGGGATTCTGCGGAAGATGTCAACAGCATCATGGAGACGGTTTGCGCTGCCAAACCTCCGGATGACACCGACAAAGATTCTCTCTGGAACATCAAATCTCTCGGCTTTCTCAAGACGATCAAGGACTGGAGGAAGATGGGAGAGCATATGCCTTTGGAAAAGATATCTAATGATGAATGAGTACGCGGATGGGCTCAGCTCAGCATCGTAGCTGCGAAAGCAATCGATCAAAATGGAGAGGTAATTGGCTCCATCGTTTGGTTCTTCAGCAACTTTCTTCTTGAAGGTCTGGATTGCTTGAAGCACACCAAATCTTTGCTGCCATTGGCCTTTGTGTGGGGATGCAGCCCACCCCCAAGGTCTCATGCCAATATATCTTACACTAGAACTATGCATTGCCATCTTCCAAAGGGCTGCACTGATGCTTCTTGGTTACACTAATCAGGAACTCTCTCTCTCTCTCTCTCTCTCTCCCTCTCCCTGAAATAACGTCTCCCTAAAAGATTTGAAGACAATATCGGTGATGATATCTGCCTCACAATCAATCCAAGATGGGATAAGATCTGATCAAAATCTCATCTTGATATCACAAGAATACATCCCTAGCAGAAAAAGAAATAGCTGCTCGGAATTGAAACCCTAAATCCACACATTCCAACAACTAGAGGAGCAGGGAAATAGAAGTCTGAAGCTTATCAGGCATCGTACCAAGAATAACTGGTGGCGGTGACGGCCCTTCGCTGGTGGCGCGAGGATCGATCTATGCGGAGGGCAGCAATACGACGATGAGGCGCTGCCATTTCAAAGGGGAAGAAAGGGCAAAATGGGAAGTACAAATACACGCGCTTCTAATATTATGGGGAGAAGAATTTGTTACGCGACATGTAAACATAACGCCTCTTTTGGCCTGTCTGAAACCCTCTTCTTCGCCGTCCGTCCCTAGAACCCCGCAGCTGGGAGCTCTCGCAGGTTCTGCGCCTACAATCCCGGAAGGTATACATCCGTTTCCCTCCCCATCTCTCTCTCTTCCCGCGCATTAGATCTCTACTTGCTGTGTTACTATCACTTGTTTGCAGCCTCATTGCTGAGAAAAAGGGGTCGGGTCGACTTCTCATGTTCTCAATAGGATTCATTCTCATGGCTGAATTGACTTGCTTGGAATTTTGCAGTTGAAAGAAATGAAGCGGGACCCAGATGGAATTCCAACTGCTCAACCTCGGAAGGTGTTCTTTGTTTTACGGATCATTTTTTAGTGAATTTTTCGGGAATATTTTGATCGATGTTGTTTGTGCTATAGCTGAAGTTTACGCCAAAAATACCTGCTCGGAAGGCACCAAAGCCTTCCATAGCTAAAGCGTAAGTGTATTCTGTATGTGTTGTAATGCTTCATGTAATGGATTCATCAGTCTGTTCTTTAGAACTCATATCAAGTATGTGTTTAGGGAGCCATCTGAGGCCACTGATGATGTTATCAGCAAGGAGCTGCTTTCGAAGATTCAGAAAACAACGGTACATTTTGCTTTGATCTGCCTTTAAATTTGAGTTTTTTTTTTTCTTTCTTTGGCTTGATTCACTTTTCCTTCTGTTAAGCAGAGTGGTGCCGCTTTAGGAAGGAGATTCCCACGGAGTGATAGGAATAGTATGAACTATTTGCTTGAACTTAGTTGATTTGTTAGATGCATTTTCCTGATTCCCGAAAAGAACATAAAAATTAATCTGTTTTACATCGTCTTCTGTTATCTGTTGCAATTTATCTAACCATGTTATGAGTGCTCGCGACTATTGAGTTTTATTACCTGCTTAAGTAGGCATAAAATTTTGAACTTATACAGTCTCAATCATACAAGTCGACGTCAATATTAGAAAAAAATGATATTATTTTATAGATTCCATATAAGTTTTGACGGAATAATCTGGTACAGTCTTTGATATGGATGAGGAACCATGTTCAATTAATAACATTTTAAAACCATCGTTGGTTGTAAATTTCAAGTAGTTAGTATTCTATTTGCAGTCCCCTTTTTATGCTGAATAAACTATAGTTTTCTTGATTAAACTCACATAGTTACCTTGTCCAAGTCATCAACTTTCTTATGAGATTTAGCCATAAATTGATTGTTGTTTAGATGTTTTTTTTCGAACCTTATGGTCTTAACCTATTCAACTATCGTCCTTCTGAGTCTAATCTACTTCCATGTTTGCTTTTTTACTGGTTATTTTAATTTGTCAAAGTCCAGACTGGCTGATCTTCACATTTTGTAGTAACATTCACCCCGACTTCATTCCAAATGCTTCCGACTTCTAACCTGATTGCTAGTGGTAGTTATCATTTTCCATTAACAATGTCAGCCACATCCCCAAGACTCAACTTCAGTATCTTCTATAATCTTTTTAAATGTCTAGGCATGCATGTTTTTCTTTTAGTCAGTTATTTAAACAGAACTTGATTTTTTTAAACCATTTCCCAGTTGTACCTGAAACTTTTCAAGCTGCACATCTCAACTGTAATAGTTTACACCAACTCCAAGTTCTTTCATATTGATGCATTGGACTCCATATAAGTTTTTTCTTTGATGCACCCACTGACCTTGATAGACTAAGCTTTAACAAACATATAATAGAAATGTTTTAAAGCTGTAGCTCTGATTTGATGATTGTTTTCTTTGGAATCTAATCATCAGAATTGAAATGGGTACATTTACAAAGAACAAAATCAAGGAAATGTATTATGTAATGTTGCTCGGAAAGTGACTAAATTTAGAATTAAGAGCAATAGTGAGGAGATTCTTTTAACAGTGGTGCTAACTCGGGATTTTTAAATGGAAGTGTATCCTATGTTTATAACCAAAAAAATGGGCATATAAGATTGTGATAATTTATTTGTTGAAGCTGACTGACAAGGTTTGCTCCTATTTTTTACTTGCACTGGTGTACGTAGTTCAATCTGTGCTGCAACTCTTGTTAATGGTCTAAACTTAATGTTTACAAGGGTTACTATATAAATTGATGTCGGTACTACTAGCTAGGGGGCCATACTTAATACTCCTCCAAACATATGTAAGATTACTGCATATGCTTCACTTCATTTTCGATATCCTAGTTTATGAGAAGTCTCAAGCATCAGCTTGAAATGTTTGTTTGGGATATCGGTTGAAACTTATGCTAGTAATAGATTTTATTATTGGACACAATTTGGACTTCACTGTAACATCGGCTAGGCAGGTTTCTGTGAAAGGCTGTCAAAGTTTTGCATGTAACATGACCTTTCTATATTTGCCTTTATGCTGAGAAGAAATTTTATAGCTTTCTGTTGGTGCTTTTGGCACTGTTGATGTGATTCCAATTTCCAAGGCTGTTGCTATAAAAAATTATGATACAATTTAGACACTGTAGGGACTGGGATAAGTATAGAGAAAAGTATGACCTTGCATGTATTCAATTAGAGAGATCTCTTTTCTTTCGGTTTTGGACCATCTATTAGAAGGAAACTTGATTAAAATTCTTTATCCTCTCGTTTTATTAGAAGAAAATCCATTGAGATTCTTTATATGAGTTTTCTCTGTTGCTGGCCCTTTCTGGAGTTCCCTCTGTTGCTAAAAGAAAAGAACTGCAGTTCCTTGTAGAAAGCTTATGTAGTTATTTGTCCCGAGTTCTTTAACTTAGTTGACATTTAAGTTCAGCTCATCATCTCTACTTTATGATTGCAGTTGCTCCGACAGAAGTTGCATTTGGACATGAAAATTCCACATTAGCAAGATCATTTCCGAGAGTTGGAGATAAAGGAAACCAGACTCAAGGTATCATTTTTAACCAGCATCTACTTTCTCCATGATCAGCTAGGAGCTGCAGTTCTAAGTTATTCCATCTTGTCCTCCAGATATTCTTGATGAACCGAGCCCGAAATTAGATAAGGAATACGTTGAACCCTGGGTGAGTAATGAAATATACAACTTTCATCTAGACTATTATTTCTACTCCATCTAAGAGTTCCTTTCACATTGGGTTCACAGGATTGTGCCCATTCATATTCTCCAGTGACCCTTCCTTTAAGAAGGCCCTACTCAGGAAACCCAGGTATACTTGAGATACTGTTTTCTTAAGGCAATGAATGCTTGTCATCACTTGTAAGCAGCATCGACTTTGTTGTAGAAATTCTCAATGAAAAGGAGTTTGGGGATGCCTCAGCAAGTGCTGCACTAGATGAGACTCAGATTAATCCAGCAGAGGAGCTTGGATTGGTGGTTTGTACTTTTTTTTTTTTTTGTTCAGTAGCATAAGATCACTTTTATCATTGACTTTAATATCTAATTTCTTTGTTAATGATAGCAGGAAAAGATGGAAGAAGCTCAGATGCTGTTTCTTCAGTTCCCCAAAAACCTTCCATTGGTTAATAGATCTGCTTCATCTGTGGGTTCCTTGAGTACCATCGGCAAGAAAGAGCATGGAGCTATGAAGGGATGCAAGTTGGAAGATCTTTCTGCAGGATATATGGGGAAAATAATGGTGTACAAGAGTGGGAAAGTGAAGATGCAGCTGGGAGATGTACTCTTTGATGTCAGTGCGCAAAGTCAATGTTCTTCCATGCCTTCGATCTGCTAATATTAGCTGTCTCTCTAATAAGACAAAAACTTTTTCGTCTGTGCAGATTTCTCCTGGATTGAAGTGCGAGTTTGCGCAAGATATTGCAGCAATTAATACCAAAGAGAAGCACTGCTGCATTCTTGGGAAGCTCAACAAGCGCGCTGTCATAACTCCAGATATGGATTCTCTTTTGGCTTCTATAGATAGTTCAGATTAGCTTTAAAACTACTGTTACTGTAGATAAGAATCGTGAAATAAGATGATGCTTAGATGAATCATGGCAAGTTGTTGTGTAGTTTGTATTAGCTCCAAGGCTACTCTTCCTGTAGATAAGTAAGAATCTTGGAACAAGATGATGCTCAGGTGAATCATGGCAAGTTGGGGTAGTTTGTATTAGCTTTAAATCTACTCTTACTGTTGATAAGATCCTTGAAACCAGACAATGCTCAGTTGGAATACGGCACGAAGGTGTGCCACTAGTAATTGAATGCCATTTGGAATCATTCTCTGGTGTTGCACAAACACATTTGGGCATCGTGGTGATAGATTTCATCATTCTGTTTTTGTACCAATTAACTCAACAACAAGTGTTTCACTGTTTTCAAGTCATTGTCAGTATCTGTAAATGGTTTTGGATGCCTATCTCTCCTCATGCATATGCAAATCCTCAAACATAGGAATGATACGATGCCGCAATCCTATGAAGTATCTAGAACATGAGATCTGAATAATTAATTTTACATAAGAAACTGTTTGTATATTTGAAAGAATAATAAATTAACTTACAAAACATTCATAATCAGTTTAATAAATTCAATAATCTTTCTACATAATTGTCATTTTTGCTTGAAGAATATGTTGTACGTGTCGTTATTATGCAATTACTTCTTGCAAGAATTTCTAATTGCATGCAAACAAACTCCATTTAAGTATGAACGTGGTATGCTATCTCCTTTAGGTATCACACTGGTATTTGAATTTGTTACACTGAAACCTGTAGCATTTGTGATTTAAATTGGCCGAAGTCTGATACACCCAAAAACATAGAATTAAGAATGTAATATATTCACCAATTTTTATATATTTAAGACATAAAGTTACAATGAAACAGTAAAAGATTCTCTAATCGCGTTCTTTCTTTGATCTCCTAGCTTGATTACTTGTCGTGTCATAGATACTTCAAACCAATATGTATTGGAATCCGTATGTCATTAAGCGTATTAAAGTAATTGTATGTAAAGATGTTGAAATAGTGATGTCCACCGTGTTGAAGGATTGGAGTCAGTCAACAAGAAATGATCCTTTGGATCCCTGAAGACTTTAACCTATATAGCAAATTTGACAAGAATTTAGGGATTTATAAAAGCTCTTACTACAATATTTTATTTTTTTCAAAGGTAGTCAATCATATTTATTACTAAAATGCAATTTGCTACATTGGCAGCCATGGAAGCCAATATCTCTTACTTTAAGAGGATTAAACCTAGTTATAGAAATATTCTTCCAAGGACATATCTTTCAAATTTCAATAATATATGTATAATGCAGAACTGATTAAAATTTTGAATAGAAAATAATCACACATGATCCAACGAGACTCATCCAATAATAGCCAATCGGGAGTCATAATGTGTCAACCAAGTCGATCCAACAATTAGGCCTAAGTTGACATACCTACTTTGATACTTGCTTGGGTAAATCTAAATTCAAATCCGAATCGATTGGTTGTTGGGTTTGAAGCAATGTCGACATCTGATACATAAATGCTATCAATTATTCTAAACCATCTTATAAAGATGGTTTAATTATCTACATATACTTCGTGGAACGTCAACACATTACAAATTGGTTTCAAACAAGGGACTCCCCAACTACATGTTTTTATTACAGAAATTAAGGATTTCAAATAAGTTTTCATGTGGCATCTTCTATTAAAATGTGACACTCAAAGTTTAGTCCTACTTAAGGAGTAAAGTGAGTGAGTTCGTAGGGATTTATGAAGGGGAGAAGTTCTCATGAACAATCAAGAGAATTAATAATAATAATAATAATAATATGACACTCTCTAGATCTACAATAGATCAATCCTTGAACATTTAAAATATTTCTTTCACATTCTATTCCCACTAGCCCTAAAAATACGTGGGATACTATAGAATAATCGAATCCTAATCTTAATCATTTCTTTTCATACTTGCAACTTATTAACCTCCAAAGATACTAATTTTATAAATTCAAAGGTGCTTTGTCAACCCCCCCAACATATCAGAATGGATATAAATATCTGTTGAGATCATGATTCATATGAGTAATCCCATCAAAGTTGATCTAGTAGTGTACATAATGAGAACCTAGATTCTAAATAAATAAATAAATATAAACAGAGATAGTGATAAAGATGTCAAGACTCTTTTCTTCTTCTTCTTCTTCTTCTTCTTCTTCTTCTTCTTCTTTCCTTAGAAGAAAACAGTAAATTACTTGAAAAGTATAACAACAAGCAGTTTCAGAAGTAACAGAGCCTAAAAACAGAATAAAATCTGATGGCAAAAATATATTATTTCGAACAAGTATTAATCTTATTGGATCGGACAAAGTTTGTAATGATGCCACATCATAAGGGAAGATCGTAACACCACCAAATTTTGATTTATAATATATTTGAGATTAAACATGTTGAGTTAGTAATTCAGATAAAATTAATCAATGGATAAGTTAGTGAATCATCACACATCCAAACAAAGCTTTAAATGGATAAGAGTTGGAACTTTTTATATCTCACGACCCCCAGACTCGTTGGTTCTCTGGCCCAACAGCAATTGACATGTAACTGAGAGCTGGAAATGGTGTCTTGTTGGCCAATTCTTCATCATGCCGCGCCATCTCCATCTCCATCTCCCCCAATTCACAGACGTGACGCGCTCGTTGCAGTGACGTATACAACTGGTGAACTCTTGAATCCTTCTGGCACATCAAGATTCGTGCTGTGTGGTAGTCCTCAGCATCATTTTACTGCAGCACTGTGAACACGATGGACACTGCAGCAGCTAAACCTTCATACTGGCTAACATGAAACCACATCTCATGCATTGCTGCCACTCCCAATCTCCTCCATCCATTCCCACCATCACCTTCTCTCTCCCATAAATACCCGTCACCTCCTCCCTCAAACAGCTCACTCCACCACCATGTCTTCTTCTTCTTCTTCTTCTTCTTCTTCTTCTTCTCCTCCTTCGCTGCAGTGGCTGACCTTGATTGCAACCATATGGCTCCAAACGTTCAACGGTGCAAACACCGACTTCCCGGTCTACTCCTCCGAGCTGAAGGAGCTCAAGAGGGTCTCCCAAGTGGGCATCAACTTTCTCGCTTTTGCCTCCGACGCCGGGAAGCTCTTCGGCTGGGTCTCCGGCGTCGCCGCGATCTATCTCCCCCTGTGGCTGATCGCCGTTGTCGGCGCAGCCCTGGGGCTGGTCGGCTATGGCCTGCAGTTCCTCTTCCTCGAGCACCCGCACTTCTCCTACTCCCACATCTTCCTACTCACCGCCCTGGCCGGGAATGGCATTTGCTGGATCAACACCGCCTGCTACCTCATCTGCATCAGAAACTTCTCCTCCCACAGCCGCATCGCCGTCGGCCTCTCCACCAGCTACGTCGGCTTGAGCGCCAAGGTCTACACCGTTCTCGCCAGCGCGGTGTTCAACGGCAAGTCTCGGCACACCGCTAAGCAGTACCTCCTCCTCAACGCGGTCGTCCCGGTTCTGGTCGCTGCCGTCGTCGCGCCATTCATCCGGGTGGTTCTGAACCAGAATGCCATCCGATCAAGCCTCGTCTTCGTGGTCATGTTCGTCATCACGTTCACGACCGGGATTTCCGCTGTGGTCGGCAGCATCAGCTCGACCTCCCAAGGTGTCCTCACGAGAGAGTACGCGTTGAGCCTGGGCGTGCTACTGGCGTCGCCATTGGTGGTGCCAGTAACCATAAAGCTGAGGGAAGTCATGGATGAGGTGTGGTGGAACAAGAAGGAGAACAGAGTTCACGTTCTTGCAGGCGACGACGTCGAAGCTGGCGAGGGAGGCAGAGAGGTAGTGGTCGAGGAGCTTCAGGTGGTGAAGGAACAGATGACGGAAGGTGGAGAAGAGGAGTCAGAGGAAGTGGGAGGTCTTTTAATCCTAAGGAAGGTGGACTTTTGGTTGTACTTCTTCAGCTACTTGTTCAGCGCGACGCTGGGACTCGTCTTCCTCAACAACCTGGGTCAGATTGCAGAGTCTCGTGGACTTCGACCAGAAGAGACTTCCACCTTGGTCTCCTTGTCGTCCTCCTTCGGCTTCTTCGGTCGCCTCCTGCCATTCCTCTTTGACTACTACTCCTCCAAGTAAGCCTTCCTTCCATCAGAACCACCATCAAATCTCGCCAAAAATTAGCACTGACTCTTCTTCTTCTTCGTTTCGATGTGTACAGGAGGAACTGCATGATATCAAGGCCAGCATCCATGGCGGCACTGATGGCCCCAGTGGCAGCAGCCTTCTTCATGCTGGTCAACCCAAGCAGACTTTGCCTGTACATGAGCACCGCAGTGATCGGAGCATTCAC
This sequence comes from Ensete glaucum, assembly GCA_021527575.1. Taxonomy (NCBI): domain Eukaryota; kingdom Viridiplantae; phylum Streptophyta; class Magnoliopsida; order Zingiberales; family Musaceae; genus Ensete; species Ensete glaucum. Next base: position 21,857,564 of record CM038558.1, read on the forward strand.
AGGGGCGATCACGTCCATCGCCGTCTCCGCCACCACCGAGCTGTTCGGCACCAAGCACTTCAGCGTCAACCACAACATCGTCGTCACCAACATTCCCGCGGGATCCTTCGTCTTCGGCTACCTCGCGGCCGTTCTTTATCAGAGAGGAGCGACGGGAGGCAGCCATAGCTGCAAAGGGACAGCATGCTACGAGACCACCTTCGTCCTATGGGGCGCCACTTGCTCCGTGGCTTCTATTCTCTGCACCGCCCTGTACATAAGAAGGCGCAGGTTTTGCTGAAGACACGGCATGGCAGCAGCAGCAACACAGCTAATTCTTCTTCAGGCCATTTTCTTGTGGTCACAGCTCGAGTCCATGCAGAGCTACAGAGTGACTGTGAAACTTGCTCTTGGTTTTAACGTGGAGCAGAACTCCAGAGTTAGTGTATACCATTCAGTTGCAGTGTTGCTCTGTGTTAGAACACTAAACATACTAAGTAAAACGCAGTTGGATTCGATCCAGTAACGTGTTCTTCATGGATCTCACCTTCTGCATATGAACTGCAAGTTTTCTCGATCGGAAATGGCTGTCCTTTGAATCTGGTAGATCCATAATGGCAATTCAATAGCCGATATTTCTAGGTTGATGCATTTACTTCTCCGCTTGCTTGCTGCTGCTGCTCTACCAGCTCTGGTGTAAAAGCTAGTATTCACTGTAGATGAGTCCCATCAGATTAATTTAGGTCATCCGTCCAAAATGCGAGGAGCAGACCCGACTAGATTCGTTTGTCATTAGGGTTTTCCAATGACTTCTCCCTGTGTTCTGAGAGATAAAAAAAAGTTGTACGAGGAGAAACTATAAAGTCGAGTTACGAAAGAGAATTTTTTATTCTTCTACTTTGTTTGTTGTTGTGTTCCTCGCTCTCTATACGGAGGTAAGTATCCTTCTCCTACCATGTCGAAGGATACAACACTCTTTATTTTGATACAGATGATATCATTTTGATTTGGAGCAATCGTGACACCACTTTATTTTTGATATAAAAGTTAGAACTGCAGTAAAGAAAAGGAATAATTTATCTATCATGACACCACTAACCTGAATGACAAGGCTAAGTTTTTTTGCCTTTTTTTTTTTTTTTTTTACAAAGGACAAATTACAAAAGCGAAGCATATAAAAAAAAATTTACAATAAACTGTCAAAATCTTTACCAATTAAGCTAGTATAATTGATGTAGAGTAAGATATTTTTCGACTATATTATTTATTTAAGGAGCATATCTTGACCAATTGACCTACTAGAATAATGTTAACTATAGGAGTCTCTTATCAATTGTAAATTAGATACGAAAAACATAATATACTTTTGACGTACAAGGACAAGAAGAAACATGAATTAATTATCTATGTAAATCTTTGGGACAAGAATTCTTGTCACCTCCTTCTTCTTCCGTCTCTATCCTGTTTCTGACAAGAAATCTCGAGATTTCTGATATGTGATCTTGGCAAGACGAGCTCCACTTGTTAGAGTGATTGGTTCTACTGCTCCTTAAGAGTGGTGAGGCACGAGATGCAGACCTGACAAGCCACCGTGCCAAAGATCATCGATTTGGGACCATACGAGCTCAGAAGCAATGGCCCCCCAGTCCTCTTCCATCACATCTTCTTGGAGTTCTCAGTTCAAGGAATGACCAGTGTTAGATGAAAGCTTTTGACGCATTTAATGTGTTCCTTTGTAATAGCTTGTACAAAGTAGTGGTCATTCTCTTAAGAGCGAGTTCCCTTTCAGATTTTTTAGGAACCAGTTGTTGCCTCTCACTCATAGTCATCGAGTGGAAGATGAAAGGGAAAGGATACATGGGAGTTGGATGGAATTGGTAAGGGATACCAATCTAATTTAAATATTTTAAGATATTAAATTATGACTAAAATACTTTTTAAAAAATCAATTTTTTTTTTTCCTTTTCCAAAAGCAAAGTTATCGAAGTATCAAACATGTCAAGGTGATAAGAATGTGTGGCTTTGAGATTTGACACTTGAATTATGTAATGTAATTTTATCTAACTTATCATGTGTCCTATGAATTCTTAGATGTGTACCTCAATGGGAGGAAATTGATAAAGATTTGGTATTCGAAATGTTATTTAATTTAAGCTGTCTGTTTGTAGGAAAAATATTTAATACTTAAAGGTTCTATATAGTGCATGCTTGTAAAGTTCGAAACTAACATATTTATCATTATAAATTTGAAATATTATACATCATGTTCTGAATATTAAGACTCTCCATATACGATATTGTCATTAAAAACCATCCAAAAAAATCCCCACTTTTAACCTGTACTTTTTTAAAAAATATATTCAAAAATATATAGAACATCTAAAAAACCTTAATATATTTAGCATTATAATAATTTTTAGGGATACTAACCTAATCATGATTTCAACCAATGATTAACTTAGTGTAATTAATTTATATCTACTGTACTAGCATATATATATATATATATATATATATATATATATATATATATATATAGATACACACACACGACGGAATTTGAACATCTGGTCAAATTGGAACTCATGAAATTAGAACTTGGCTTTAAGATTGAGAAAAGTAGCATGATTGAGGGCTTGGTGCCGTCCAATCGTAGAAGATACGTGGAATGGGAATTCCGAGACGAATCAAGATGTCAAGTCGAACCACATCAGATGAAGCCGGCATGATAATGCTGAGCCAGCCGACAGCAAGCAGTAACTTTTGGTCCTCAACTCTCTCAAACATCCCCATCCCCATCCCCATCCCCATCCCCAAACAAAAAACATTTTGCATGTTAGATAGTGAGGACGAGACATTTATGATTACATGAACTGGACGGTCCGATTCTTTTGCATACATTGAAGTCAGCGTGATATAGTGCTGATCATTGTTCCAATTGGCATCGATTAGACCGGACCGGTTCGCGGCCGAAGCGAACCCCCCCAAAAAAAAAAAGATGATGTCATAATGACGTGATGATGATAATGTACTATTCTCTGCGGTTCGCAATGACGTCGACGTGACATCACGATGAGAGCACACTCAAGTCATGGTCGTTAGTTGTCACCTAATTCCTCGTTTAATACCCGGTCCCACTTCCGCGGTCTCGATCCAAATGGGCCCGCGCGGCGACGAGCGGGTCCCGCTACATTAACGTCGAGTGTCCCACTCGAAAGAAGACGGTCACAAAACGTCTGCCGCACGAAACAAAGCAAGCAGGTCGGCGCAGACATTGTACTCAAGGAGGCGTGCCACAACGGGCTACGGCTTTGGGAGCTTGCAGGTCGCCGACGGGGCGTTGGATGCGAGCCACTCCTCTCTCTTCCAGAGCCATCGCCACTCGGTAAGCATGCGACGATTGTCAAAAAGATGTAAGTTGGATTTATCTTACGGGGAGAACGACGTGCACGGGAGGTGCTCGACGAAACGTCTCACTCGTCTTGTGCAATGGGGAACACCGCGCATGTGCTCGTGGCTGGGCTTCTTGGCTCGTAGGAGGACAAGGTTTCCACACTCCCCAAAGTAATTAATGGCTTTCCTACGCCTCAGTGGATGGGTGGCTCCTAATGAAAGCCTTGCTTTCATACTGTGAGACCTCCATCACCTTCTCAAGAGCACACACAACAAGGGGGCTGCCTCCCCATTGATGATGTTATGCTGACGATCGTCAACGAAATAGTGATTATGGTGAACATAAAGAAACATGCCTTGAGATTAGGCATAATTGATTGCAACATAAGGTAGTGTTAATGAATTGATAAGATATCTTTTATGTCTGTTCTGAACCTTACGTTCAATTAAAATATTCATAAGGAGTGTCATTGGCCAAATCAGTGTTTCAATTTTATTAAATGATTATTTATAAACCAAACACCTTATGATCTTGATTAAAACCTACAGAATTCTACTTTCACACTCTTAAGGTTCCATTTATATTTTTCAGTGACTTAAAAATTGAGAAAATACAGTGAACATGTTCTGAAGCCAAATAAATGATTGAAAATTTTAATTATTGATTATTAAACTTGTAACACTTGTAACTAAACAAGCCCTTTACTCTACGCCTCCTCGGTCCGTACTTATAGTTGTATGCTATGTTGCCAAAAGTTGAAGTTGTTAGGAGAGGATCTAATGTAGTTATAAGGCTCAGCATCCTCTCTCATGTGCAAGTCTTTGCTAGTCAAGTAGAAGGAAGATCATTACTAATATATCGGTTAAACACCGAGTGAAACAAAGAGCATGAATCATAAGCTGTTTTAATACCATGATAAAGAATTTAACTGGGTGACCAGCAATCCAATACCTTAGGAAAGATTGGTTCATTATTCACTCTGTTGATTTCCTCCGTATGCTTTCAATTAAGTTGCATGGATGACACACTGAAACTGATCACTGACAAGTGAAAAATATGTTGCATGTAATTGAGCTGTTGTCTTCCTTTCACATGGGGGAACATCAAACTGAGGACTCCACATGGAGATGTCCTACATGCAAACACTGCTTACCTTCAACAACACATTCAAGGTAACCCACAAGTAAGGAAAGCAATCTAGATCCACAATAATTCCGTCAAACAACTGGGCAACTGGGTGTATATTTTGTCCAACAAAAAGGCAACACATTTTGTTTGCCTCTTCTTTTTTTGATGGAAGAGACAACAGCTAGATCACAGAATGATCACCCACCATATCCTGGAACCAAATCAACAGCATCATCCAGTACAGGACAGACAATATCCTGTGGCAACTGGTGCAAAAAAGATGAAACCCCCTTCCATGGACAGCAACCAAGGAGAATAAATTTGATATATGACTCTGATTTCCATTAAATATGAATTCTAAAAGAAAATCAAGATGTTTTCATCTTGATAAACCCTGTTATGCTCCATTATTTCTTCACATATTAGTTACTTTTATGCATCCATAAGAAGTGGGGAGCCATTTGCATTTCTGTTATTTCAAATTCCATAATCCATTATAGAAATTGTAGAAATGGTAGATATCCTTAATTAACAAATGCATTCATATTTATTATAAGACCCGATTATATATTTTTTTGTAGAGATATAATGTCCCAAAATCAAACATAATGTGGTGATTGATGTTTCCTACATCCAGTCAATTGAAAACTTACTATGTTCAAACTGACAAATATGTTTTGGTGAGATTAGGCAAATTGTTCAAGTTTGATTCAAATCCAGGTCTGTGATAAGCTTGAATCTGAGACTATCATGTTGATTCAATTGAAGTCACTTCTGGGTTCAAGCCTTCAAATACTTGGAGGCCTATTTGATTTGGGAGATATGATTTCTTGGGATTTGAGATAATATCTGTAGGACAAATATCATGTCAAGGATGTTATCCTTGTTTTTTTCTTGTGCAATTTCACTGTCACAACGTCCACCATTAATTGCCTAAACGTTCTTCTTAGGAGTACTTTAGAAATCCTCTCATTAACCATATTTTTTTCTTCTTATACATGATTACTGATAATATTGATCTTTTATGTGATTGACTTGAACATCAAAGGAAGAACCACTGGAAATATTCCTGACATCCTCTATCTTGCATGACTTGACTTTTAATGCTTCAACCTTATTTTGTGAAATTATTGTAAACTTCGGTAAATACCACGTTGATGCTTATTCGACATGGTTGACTCTCACAAAATATTATAAATGCCTTGTCAACTAGATTAATTGAATTTTTATGGTGTGACTCATAGCAAAGCATATCAGAAGGTGACACGGAAATTCCGATCTCAAGACCTACATTGATAAGCAACAAAAATAGTAATAGTTCACCATTGATGGCTTGTTGGTCTTTATTGAAGGTCTTGAGGCTTGCTTTCTGCTTCAGCTTTATGAGTAGAGTTGGGGTTACGACTACTCCAATTTGATCATTGAAACATGCCTTTATCTTATAGGAAATATTTGAACTCCATTAGAAATGTTAATCTTAGCCTATGACAGATATTACTCCAACTCAATCCAAACCCGCTTCAGACCCATGGATACACAGGTTAGAATATGGATCCATTTGGTTATGCTGTGTTCATGGTTTAACATTATTCTCCTTCTTTATTCATTTCCTGCATTTGATTTCTATGGATGCATAGGTTAGAGTATGGATTTATTTGGTTATGCTAGGTTCATGGTTTAACATATTCTCCTTTATTCATTTCCTGCATTTGATTATTCTGTGCGCACACCTTATGAGAAACAAGAATAGAGAGGATGGATGTCTCCTTTTTGTTGTAGAAGTGTTTTCTACCTCCCTGACCCTTATTTCAAATGTTGGGAGTTATGACTTGTTGCCTTCTGTGACATGTAATACAAGTTCATATGTAGGATCATGTCAATGAGGATAAGATCTATTATAGACAAATTGGTCGGGGAGGTTCTATTTGCATTCATCTAGAATGATAACAGTTAGTGTTCATTTGGCATATGAACTCATAAAAGTTGCTGAGCTTCCCTTGGGAAGATCACTTGTTCTATCTCTTACAATGGAAGTTTCTTTGGACATTGTTATTGAACTTTCAGGAGTCGAGCCGAGGTGTCGGCCTGACCTGTTCTCGTCCGAGCATATAAGTTCGCCAACGTCAGTAGGAATCTAGACCTTTGATTTTGGTTGGGGTCTCCTCGGTGATCTTCGTTCTGGTGTCGGTCGGGTTGTCCCTCGGGCTTGGCGATCCTGCACGCAGGCCTCTTCGGGGATGGGAGGGGTAACCCGATGAGGCCCCTCCGATGCCCAAGTCAGGGAAGGATCAAGAATAGTCCTCTTGGGAGGGTGAAGTAAGAGTTCTAGAGAGATAGAGAGAGTTTTTCAGCCCCCTTTTACTTGTTGCCGAAACGGGTGTTTTATACCTGTGGAAGGGGAGCTTGTTCGTACGCCCGGCCTTACCCTTGTCGTCCCTCGGGGCATAGCCGAGTCATACAGTGGACGTGCGGGTGCAACAGTATGGGGCGAGGGCGTGGAGCGCCATACAACATTAATGGCGCATGGAGGAGCTGGGCAGGGTCGTACTCAGACGCCTCCACCTCAGATGCTCGGTCTGCTGCCAACTTAGTTGCTCGGGTTGACATGGCTTCCTCCCAGGCGTTGTCGCGGCTGCTGATTTGGCACAGGCTTGGATGAGTCGGGTCGGCCCATTGGGTACCTTATCATTCTTCCCCCCCACCCCCCCGAGAGGGGTCTCCCCGAGGCACTTCGTGAATTGAGGGGAGCACCTCGAATGCTAGTCGCCGCTGATCCTTGCCCCATTAGTTTGCCTTGATTCGATCGGCTTTTTGTCTGACGGATTAGTTGAGGGTCATAGTTAAGATTGAGTCGGGCGAGGTATACTGCTTGGGCGAAAGACTGGCCGAGGCGCAAGGCTCGGGCAAAGGGTGGGTGGACCGAGACACACGACTTGGGCAAAGGACTGATCGACTGGCCGAGACATACGACTCGGGAAAAGGACTGATGGACTGGCCGAGACACACGATTCGGGCAAAGGACTGATGGACTAGCCGAGACACGCGACTCGGGCAAAGGACTGATGGACTGGCCGAGACATACGACTCGGACAAAGGACTGATGGATTGGCCGAGACACGCGACTCGGGCAAAGGACTGGCCGAGACACATGACTCGGGCAAAGGACTGATGGACTGGCCGAGGCACGCGACTCGGGCAAAGGGCTGATGGACTGGCCGAGACACACGACTCGGGCAAAGGATTGATGAACTGGCCGAGACATATGACTCGGGCAAAGGACTGATGGACTGGCCGGGACACACGACTCGGGCAAAGGGCTGATGGACTGGCCGAGGCACGCGACTCAGGCAAAGGGCTGATGGACTGGCCGAGGCACACGACTCGGGCAAAGGATTGATGGATTGGCTAGACATATGACTCAGACAAAGGGCTGATGGACTGGCTGAGGCATGCGATTCGGGCAAAGGATTGATGGACTGGCCGAGACATACGACTCAGGCAAAGGACTGATGGATTGGCCGAGGCACGCGACTCGGGCAAAAGACTGATAGACTGGCCGAGGCACGCGACTCGGGCAAAGGGCTGATGGGCTGGCCGAGGCACGCGACTCGGGCAAAGGACTGATGGACTAGCCGAGGCACGCGACTCGAGCAAAGGGCTGATGGACTAGCCGAGACACACGACTCGGGCAAAGGATTGATAGACTGGCCGAGACATACGACTTGGGCAAAAGACTGATGGATTGGCCGAGGCATGCGACTCGGGCAAAGGACTGATCGACTATCCGAGACATACGACTCGGGCAAAGGACTGATAGACTGGTCGAGACACGTGACTCGGGTAAAGGACTGATGGACTGGCCGAGACACATGACTCAGGCAAAGGACTGATGGACTAGTTGAGACACACGGCTCGGGCAAAGGACTGATGGACTGGCCGAGACGTACAACTCGGGCAAAGGACTAATGGACTTGCCGACATAGGCGACTCAGGCCAAGGATTGATGGATCGACATTTAGGTGTCGTCCGTTCATGACGAACGTTGCCTATGCACGTGACATGAGATAACAAAGTGTGATGTGGGAAGAGGGGATGGGCTGACGTGACGGTGTTTACTCTTGTTTCTGTACGGTTGTGTGATTCGCATATTCCTTAGGCGGTCCTTTCGCCTCCTCGGGAAGTTGAAACGACACGGTCCATATAAGCCTCCCCGCGATGGTGGCGAAGGGTCACTTTTCATTCTCTACCTTCCTTTTCTGAGCCCTCGGACCTCTCGTCTCGGCCGTTCCGTTTCTTTCTGCTTCCCCCATTGATCAGGTCGGGATGGTGTCATCTCCTTCCTTCTCGGTCTCCAGCTTTTCTTCTCCCCTTTCTTCTCCCGTTCCTCCTCCCTGAGAGGAAAGACATAGGTCTAGTGATTCCTTGGGGAATCAGTTAGGTCCCGAGAACTCGTCCTCGGGCGTGATGATCGGGGCGGATGCCAAGGTTCTTCAAGCCTTGAAGGCTATGAAGTCACACCACGACTTTGATTCAACTGTCTATCTAGAGTCTTTGGGGTCGGTTCGGAAGGGTTTTAGTATACCGAGTGAGTATGTCCTTCATGCTCCGGGGTCGAGGCAACGACCATACCACCCTTGTCCCGGGAGGTTCGGTATCTCTATCGATGCCTTGGAGGTCGGGCTGAGGTTCCCCCTCCATCCCGTCATTGGGGAGTGTCTCAATTGGTAGCGGGTATTGCCCGATCAGATCACGCCAAACTCTTGGCGCTATATCATAACCTTCCTCGAGGAATGCAAGGGTTCGGGAATCGTCCCAAGCCGGGACTTGTTCCTGTCCTGCTTTTGCTTATGTAAGGGTCAGGGGGGCTACTACCTAACTGCTCGTGCAGGGTTCAGGGTCGGGGGTGCCCCTTCCAACAACAAAGGTTGGAAGGTGCGATTCTTGTTCGTAAGTAGGCATCGAGGTTGGGACTTTGGCGTCGAGTGGTCGACCCACCCTATTAGCAACGTACCCCCGAACCTTTCTGACGAAGAGACGAGCCTGGTCGAGCGATTGAAGGGCGTCCTGTCCGCGTCTCAGGCCATTAGGAGCTTGACCGAGGAGTGGCTGGTTGAGGCGGGCCTCAGTCCAGCTTCTCGCGGTATGCCTTATTTTTTTGCTTGAACTTCACTATCTGATTTCCCGACTCATGGTTGTTTCTGCAAAAATGGTGAGTATGAGCCTGATGCGCGGCAATCCCCGAACTGGGGGGGGGACATCCCGGAACTACGTCCTCGGTCCCGGTTCCAGCACCACTGCCTCCGTCGGCCCCGCACGTCGAGTTTGGGTCAGCCTCCGACGTGCAAGAGATCCCCATTGAGGAAGCCAAGGGAGCGCTTGAGGTTTCACGTAAACGACCGGGGGGGGGGGGATTATGTTGGTCAGAAAAAGAAAGATCGACGCAAATCCCCCCATAAAGCTGATAAAGCCGCAACAAGGGGAAAAGGGCCTGCCGACATCTCAAACGAACCTCCTGCCCCAAGACAGAAGCCCAAGTCGGTGAGGGAGCTATGCAGCGCCCATGCCGGGGTCGACGGTCGAGATTACTATGCCATTCGGATGTGCAACCTTCTAGAGCGGGCTTCCGGCGCTCCCCTCAAGCCCGACCTAAGACCGCTGACCCACAGAATGCCAGTTTGGCAGAGTGGGGAGCCTTCGGCCATGTATATCCGAGGCATGCTGATCCCGCGGTTGGCGACGGATCTATACACCCTACCGTCCAAGGTGTTAATGGATAGGGCAGCTAAAGCTATGGTGTTGGTAAGTGCCTTCTCGGTATCTTCTCATACACCAGTTTTTGTTTCTTTTACTGATCGATCGTCCGATCTACTTTTCTCCAGAACCAACATTATCGGACGACCCTGTTTAACCGCGTACATGACGCGAGTCGGGTGATCACCTCCTTGGATGGTAAGGTGACCCTTCTGCACAAGAACTCCAGGACTTGAAGGAAGGTGGGAACCAGACGCTGTGGCTGCGATCAAAGTCTGAGCGATCGAGGCTTAGTCTCTAGCCAAGCATCTTCGGGTTGAGCTCGACGAAGCGAATGGCCGCCGAGCGTCAGTAGAAGCGGATCTAGAGGTGGCTCGGGCGGGGTCGGCTAGCCTAGAAAGGCAACTTGCCAATCTCCGCGAGCGGCTGAGCGACTCCGAGGGCCAACTCAGAGGTGCGAGGGCCCAAGTGCGCCAAATGGAGATCGAGCTGCTGGACTTGGCTCGATCAAAGGAGGCTCTCCGGGAGGACCTACCGAAGAAGGCGATCGAAGAGTATAAGGAGTCGCCCAGGTTCGAGATGGGCCTTGTGCGGATGGGTGGGTATCGCTGGAGTACGGGTACCAGCTGGCTTTAGCCCGACTCCAGGCTAGGCATCCGGGGGTAGAGATCGAGCTAGACCCCTTCGTTACACTTCCCGAGGATGCCGACGTCCCGATGGCCGACGAGCAGCCTTTCGACGATTCCCTGCCGCCACCCGAAGAATGAAAATAGTTTGATTGTTGCTTGTTTTTGGTTTGTTGGGGATTCCCCTCTCTTCCCTTTTTTTTTTGTGTGTCAGCCCTCGACCGATGGTTGTCCTCTCCCTTGATTAATGCAAAGCACTCCTTTCATTGAAACTGCTCGGGTCTTACTAAACATAGAACTTCCATAAATTTGAAACATGCCAAGTTCTCTTTTCTGAACCGAACCAAAACCGAGCTGACCGCCGCTTCCGAGGTCGCCAAGTAGATCCCAAGGGGCTCTCCGGGGGACGGTTGAGGTGAGGCACGGGAGGTGGGCTATATACGTCTTTAATTGTTGGAAAGCCTCTTCACATTGGGAGTACCATTTGAAGTCCTTTGCTTGTCTCAAGGTTCTGAAGAAGGAGAAACTCTGATCCCTAGCTCGGGAAATGAACCGACTCAGTGCTGCCAATCTTCCGGTGAGCCGTTGGACGTCCTTGATTGTTTGGGGAGAACGCATCTGGAGGACGACATCTACCTTTTCCGGGTTCACATCGATCCCCCTTTGGTGAATGATGAACCCGAGGAACTTTCTGGATCCGACCCCGAACACGCACTTGGTTGGGTTTAGTCTCATCTTGCATTGCCTTAGCGTTCAGAACGTCTCGGCTAGGTCGTCCAGGTGTGTGATTGCTTCCCTGCTTTTGACTATCATGTCGTCGACGTACACTTCCATATTGCGCCCGATTTGTTCCTCGAATATCCGATTGACCATTCTTTGGTAGGTTGCCTTGGTGTTCTTTAACTCGAAAGGCATGGCTTTGTAACAGTAAGTGCCGTGGTGCGTGATGAAGGTCATGCTTTCCTAATCTTCTGGTGCCATCTGGATCTGATTGTGCCCCGAGAAGGTGTCCATGAATGAAAGCAGCTCGTAACCAAAGGTCGTATCGACCAAAAGGTCAATCCTCGGGAGGGGATAGCAATCTTTCGAGCAAGCCCGATTAAGACTGGTGTAGTCAATGCACATCCTCCAGATTCCATTACTTTTTTTTACCAATACAACATTGGACAGCCAAGTCGGGTACTTTACTTCGGCGATGAGCCCTGCATCTAGTAATCAGGCAACCTCCCTTTCGATGGCCTTTTGTCGGTCGGGGCGAACTTCCTCGACCGTTGCTTTACGGGTTGGGCGGTGGGCTCTATGTTGAGATGGTGCTGGGCCACTTCGGGATCGATCCCGGTCACGTCCTTCGGGGACCAAGCGAAGATGTCGATATTTTTCCCGAGGAATTCTATTAGTTGGATCCGCTGTTCCTCCGGAAGCATCGAGCCGACCTTGATGGTTTTGTCCGGGATCCTCGGGTTCAGGGGGACTTCGACTACTTTCTCCACTGGTTCGGCTTTGGGGATGTTTTGCTTGAATCTCGATCGTTGTGGGTAGGAGCCGAGGCTTTAAGCTTTTTGGGAAGCGTTGTTGCCGTTAGATAACATTGTCTGGATTCCTAGGGGTTGCTTCAGACTTCTCCAACTCCATCCCTGGTCGGGAATTTCATGATTCGGTGGTACGTTGAGACCACCGCCTTGAGTTTGTTGAGCATGGGCCTACCGATGATGGTGTTGTATGCCGAGGGGAGCGCTACCACAATGAACGACACCAACAGTGTTTTTGATTTCGGCTCTCCTCCGATGGTGACTGGAAGGATGGTTGTTCCAGCAGGAGAGATTGAGTCTCCTGTGAATCCTGTCAGCGTTGATACCACAGGAAGCAAATCTTTGTTAGTCAGACCGAGCTTTTGAAAGGCATCAAAATATAAGATATCGGTAGAACTTCCCATGTCCACCATGATTCTTTTGACTCGGGTGTTGGCGATCTGGGCCGAGATTACCAGCGCGTCGTCATGGTCTGGGTAAGCTTCATTCCCGCCTCCAAAGGCGATCTCGGCATCGCGGCTGCTCCTCGGCCTCTTTTCGACCACGGACCGGGCGTAGGCTTTCCTGGTCAAGGAGCTGTCTCCTCCAGATGTCGGTCCGTCGACGATGACATCCATTTGTTTTTCAATTAGTCGATCCGGTCGGGGGGAGGAATCTCTTTCCCGACGGGGGCGTTCCTCGAGAGCTCGTTGATCTCAGATGAACCGATGAAGATGTCCTTGGCGGATTAAATCCTCGATCTGATTCTTAAGGTCGTTGCATTCCTCGGTGTCGTCATCGTAGTCTCGATGAAAGCGACAGTACCTCCTTTTGTCACGGCCTCCGATCTTTGCCCTGATCAGGTTCAGAGTCCTGAGGAGTCCCTTGTCACGGATTTGGAGAAAAACCTCGGTTCGGGTTGAGTTGAGCGGGATCGGAAGGGGCCTAGGAGTGGGTAGTTCCGGCCTGTCTCTTCTTCTGGGTGTCCCGGAGGGTTGTCCCTAGGGCTTGTCACCTCAAGACTTCCTATGATCTTCCCGCTTCCCTGCCACCAAAGTTTCGGCAGCTATATACTGGTTCGCCTGTTGTAACATCTCTGGCACCGTGGACGGGGGCCTCTCGATCAACAACTAGAAGAATCGTGAGGGCCGAAGTCCCATCAGGAATGCTTGGATTGCCAAAGTAGGATGAGTGTCAGGTATCCTCCGGGCCTCTACTGCGAATCTGCCGACGAATTGGGCAAGTGGCTCGTCGCTTCCTTGTGTGTGACCGAGCAGCAAGGCGGCCGTCGGTCTCGGGCAGAAGCTTGCCATGAAGTTGAGCTCGAATTCCTTGGCAAAGTGGTTAAAGGATGAGATGGAAGGCGGCTTTAACCAGTTGTACCACATCCGAGCCGGTCCGCGAAGGGTTGTAGGAAAGGTACAACACATCAGCGCGTCGGAGGTGTCGTAGAGAGCCATTTGAGCCCTGAACGCTGCAACATGCTTCGACGGGTCAGTGCTTCTGTCGTAGGGCTCTAGGGTCGGTAGCCGAAAGCTGGAGGGGATAGGTTTGTCCAAAATCTCGGGAGCAAATGGGGATCCACCTTTTGTGGTCTCCCCGACCTCCTCCTTGGATCTAACAAAGTCTCTTTGGACCTCGTCGGGCCTTTGATTGAATTGGCGAAGCTGTTCCCTCACCGAGTTGGTTGAATCCGAGGAAACGACATCCGGTTCTAGTGGGGTACGTATGACGTCCCGAGAACGGTTCGCCAGTTGACTTACTAAGGCATTCGGGTTCTTGATCGTAGCTTCGATCAGGGGGTGTGGTGTGGTGCTCCACTGCCGGGGTGTTCTCCTTGGGTCAACCTTGACTGTGGTGCTTCCTGTTGCAGGGTCTGCCGAGGAACATCCGGACGCTGGTGCATTGGTGCTTGCGCCAGTTGAGGGATGTAGGGGACGATGACTTGGATCATCCCAGTCAGCATTCGGACTTATTGGGCGAGACCAAGAAACACCTCGGTTGTCACAACAGGAGGCTCGAGGCTCGGTAGGGGAGGAGTGAGTCCTGGAACTTGGGGAGTGAGTCTCGGGTCATTGAACAACCTCCAGTAACGATTTGGTGTAGGTAGCACCATGCTCGCTTCTTCCACAGGAAAGCGAGGAGCTTGACCGGCTAGCTGCAAGGTTGACGGAAGGACATGGGTGGACCCACCGGGGTGTTCCGAGTTTGGATTACTCGTTGGGCGTTCTTGCGACATTGGCCCTCCTCCTAGCACCAAAAATGTTGTTGAACTTTCAGGAGTCGAGCCAAGGTGTCGACCCGACCTGTTCTCGTCCGAGCATGCAAGTTCGCCAACGTCAGTAGGAATCTGGACCTTTGATTTTGGTTGGAGCCTTCTCGGTGATCTGCATTCTAGCGTCGGTCGGGTTGTCCCTCGGGCCTGGCAATCCTGCACGCAGGCCTCTTCGGGGATGGAAGGGGTAACCCGATGAGGCCCCTCCGATGCCCAAGTCAGGGAAGAATCAAGAATAGTCCTCTTGGGAGGGTGAAGTAAGAGTTCTAGAGAGATAGAGAAAGTTTTTTAGCCCCCTTTTACCTGTTGCCGAAACAGGTGTTTTATACCTATGGGAGGGGAGCTTGTTTGTATGCCCGACCTTACCCTTGTCGTCCCTCGGAGCATGGCCGAGTCGTATGGTGGACGTGTTGGTGCAGTAGTATGGGGCGAGGGCGTGGCACGCCATACAACATTAATGGAGCATGAAGGAGCTGGGCAGGGTAGTACTCAGACGCCTCCACCTTGGATGCTCGGTCTGCTGCCAACTTAGTCGCTCGGGCTGACATGGATTCCTCCCAAGCATTGTCGTGGCTACTGATTTGGTGCGGGCTTGGATGAGTCGAGCTGACCCATTGGGTACCCTATCAGACATTTTGCTAGAAATTAAACATGGTTTTCCACCATGATCTGTATTACCAAGTATAGTTTTTATTGTCACGGAGAACATGGAGAGGAAGAAATTGGCAACGTTTTCTTCCCATGAATCCTTGATGCCAAAAAAATGTCCTTGAAAGGATTTACGAGGAAGTGCAAATTCCACAAGTACCTGTTTATTTTCACTGGTTCCTCCCCATTGCTCTAAATCAAAATAGGGATCAAAGACTGGAGAAGGTCAGAAGCATTAGTACTACCATTGAGTATTTTATGTTGACAAGCAATTTTAGATTTCTTAACTAAACTTAGGTTACTTGGAGGATAAGTTACATGAGAAAAAGAATTCAAGTTTGAAAAGAAAAAAAAATCTTAAAAATTAAGTGTTTGTTGCTCTATAGATATAATCTTAAAATTTTGACTTGGTGGGGGTGTGAAAAATAAAATACCTCTTATGATTCTTCTCTTATAGATGTAGAGAGAGAAAATGAAAATTTCTTCATGGTTTATGTATACATGAAGGGATGTATGAGGAACCGTGGGCTTGGGTTGGGAATAAAAAAAAAAGAAAAAAGAAGAAGAAGAATTGTTATCACATATAGAAGAATTTAAATTTTTTTCTTCACTAATATAGATGAAAGGTGTCTAATCATGTAAATCTTATGTTCATTATCTTTTAACTTATATTTTGTTCACTGTTCTTTTGATAGATATCAGTCTTCTTCCCTACAATGATGTGGATAAATTTGCGTGGAAGCTAACTGCAACCAGAAACCCAAAGCTTGGGAATTCAATAAGCAGAAGAAGAAGAAAGTAGGGTTGTAGCAGAATCCTATGGCAACTTCTACTTCTAGTGTCTGGTGAACCAGAAGAGCTTTGTGCAGTCAAATCAGCAGCTCTACAATGGAAGATTCACCGACTTATTACCGCATGTTTTACAGACTCCGAGTTCACAGATGACCAACTTCTATTAGCATTAATGAGCTAAAGAACCTTTAAGTTTTACCTAACTTGACGAGTGGAAACCAATAGGATGAAATGATTAGATCTTGTGGAGTGCTTGTGTCCCACCCCTCTTTGATAAAAAAAATATTCAGCATATTAATGTGCTTTTAAACGTTGTGAGAATACTTGGATTTGGACCTTCGGGAGAAGTTACCACCGGATGTAGTTATTAATCCTCCTTTGGAAAATAATTAGACTTCAATTTTAGAATCTATAATTACTGGTACTTAACATGAATTTATTGAAGAAATGCTAATAGGGTGACATATACCAAGAATTTAAATAATCATATATATGCTTCTAATATTAGTTATTTATACGTACCCCTTAGTTTAGTATGTGTATATGGTTGATGGTTAGATAATAATATTGAAACTTCAGTCCACACTGTTGCTCTTTAAAAAAAAAATTCATAATTATTCCCACTAAATTAAGTTGAAAAAAAACGTAGAAAAAAAAAATCAAATTATAAGTAAAAGTATGAAATGTCTTTAAAATTTTAATTTTTTTTTTTGACTCATTCATAATTAGTAGCAGTGGTTCACTCGAATTTATTGGATAAATGCTAGAAAGAGTGACATCAATCCGGCACCGACATCTTCCAGCTTCTCCGCTTTGTCGCATTCCGCGCCATCATTCGCTGGCTTCTCTCCTCTGTCTCCCCCTATATCCCTCCCTCATCAAGGGCACGAATTGGATAAGAAAGATCAGTGCGGTGGAGTCTTGTTCGTCCGACCGGTACTCCCGCAGACTGTTCTCTTTCATTCTCTCCGGTGTGCCATGGAGGAAGGTTTTTTTTGTTTTCTTTGTTTCTCGAGTCTCGTTCTTTCTGGAGATTCCGTAAAACCTTTCTCGTGGAGTAAATGCTCGATTCTTCTCGTGTTCGTGCATTGGTATTAATTGGTATCTCAACACTTGGGATCAATAGGTTTGTGCTGCTTTCTGTTGGTGATGTTGGGGTTTAGTGATACTATGGTGGATGTGGGATCCTAAGATGAGCCGAGGCCCATCAAGCTCCTTAGTTGGTGTTTATGGAGTAGGAACTTAATGAGAGTTTCTGTATGCAACTTGCTTCTCAGCTAAGTGATTAAATAGAACATACAATGTGGCTTTCTTTCCTCATTTCTCATGCTTTCTTTTGGTACATCAAATGAAATAAACTTGTTCAAGTTCTTTCTCAAGTTGTAGCTTAAATTATAGAGAAGGTGCTTATTTGTGGTGTTAAGAAGATCACCTCTCCTTCTTGAAGGTTCCATGGCAAAGTCAGTGCACGAGGCTCCTGCCATTGCAAAAAAGAAAATAGTAACTACTGTTGCGTTTTAATTTCTGAAGACTGGATGATGTAGTTGATTTTGCTTGTTTTTAATGTTGCAAATACACCCTCACTTTTGATATTTCTAATGATCAGACCATTGTAAATAAAGCCTTTAAACTTGCATGCCTCTCTTGGTTCACTATGGTTGTCGATTATTTTGGCAACTCCCTCTAACGGCTGAAGACTGGATGATAAAGTTGATTTTGCTTGTTATTTATGATGTAAATAACACAATCAATTTTTATTTCTCTAGCATAGATACCAATGTAAAGCCTTAAACTTCCATTACTTTCTTGGTTGGCTATGGTTGTCTATTATTTTTGGCAGCTTCTTTCTATTCCCATATCTTTCTGTATTTTGTATTTGTGATTAAAAAATAAATAGTAACTACTGTTGTGTGCTAATTGCTGCAGACTGGATGATGTAGTTGATTTTGGTTGTTATTTATGTTGCAAATAACACCCTCACTTTTGATATTTCTAGCAACCAGACCAATGTAAAACCTTTAAACTTCCATGCCTCTCTTGGTTGGTGACGGTTGTCCATTATTTTGGCAACTTCCTCTTATCCCATATCTTTTGTATTCGTGCTTTCATGATTGGATCAAGACATGTTAACTTCCTAAAGTTGGTAGTTTTCGTTTCATCTATTTTTTAGAATCACTGCCATCAGTGGGGAGGGAGGACCACTAACCCAGGAGGAGGAGTTAGAATAGAAGTAGGGAATGAAGGAAGAGGTGAAAGAAGAGATTAAGGCAAATGATTAGTATACTATAGGAGGAATCAAAATGAGAGAGGCCCCATCAGGAGAAAACAAAAAGGATGAGTGAGGTAGAGTTAGAAAGAGGAATTAGGGAAAGACAAGGATCACAGAGCCGTATGGAGACGGATATTAGAGGTAGCAGGGGGTTTGCCTTCTTTGGGGATTTTGACCAGTCAAGACTGTAAATATTTTCAGTTAGTCAGCATGGGGATATATAGTCAAATAGCCACTTGGATTAAGCTAATCTATCATGTTAGAATGTGGAACTAGAACTAATGGTAGTCTTATTTGTATTTAAGTGCCACTTTTTTGGGTTGAGGGTGATTTAAATATTGTTTAGGGGTTCTCTATAGTCTATAAAATAAGTGTTATTAGCATGCATCTGTCCTTTATGAAGGGTCTGATGAGGGTTGATATACATAGGCTTATCCTTATATATAGAGATCGTTTGCAATCCTAGACACCTAAGTTGCAGAGGAGTAACCTCATTGTGTCACTGAGGCTCATTTTCATTAATGTTACCAAGAGAAAAGTCTCTTAGTGCTAAACTTGTTCTCTTAATTAAATATCATTTTGGCTTTTTATCAAGTTATGTAATAAGCACATTTGGCTCTGAAGAAAATTTTCTGCTATCCCAATTGCATTTGTCTTGATCTTTGGTAATTCATATTGGCAGGTTTTATGGCTTTGATAGAGGGGTTCTTCCTTCTTCTTCTACTTATTATTAGCCCGGCAGGTTCTAATGCCAGAAGCTTGGTGAACTTTGACATTATGGGTATATCATGACAATGATGTTTTTGCTTTTCCTAGCTTTTCCTGAGCATTTGGCTTCTTTTTGACAGTAAGATAAGGGTTATTTTCTTTTGGAGGTGCTTAAACTTTTTGTCAATGAAATCAATAAATAGCACAACTATTACATATCCTTGGTTGGTAATATTCTTTAAGTCACCAAGTCCAATCCTTATACTTGTGAGCGTGGTGGATTTTCTCGGCAGAATCCTATAATATGACTTTAAATTTCCTTAACTAAACGATTATGCTAACTTGACCTGAAGCTTTTCATCGAGTTATTGCCTCAGTTCTGACCTTATTGTTGTTTTCATATGCTTTATTTCTTTATATTATTGTAAAGGTTCCTCAACCACAACAATTTTCATTTCTGTCCATATGTCATATGTTGTATGAATTTCTTTTAATGAATTGTTGACTAATATTTGCACTTATAACTTCTTAGTTCACTTGCTGGTTTAATGAACTTAGTTGAAGACCTTCTAATCAACTGCCTGTTATGTCTACAGTCCTTTAACAAGTTCTTTCTTTTGAAATTCATGCACCATTAAGCAGAATAGAAACTGTCAATGCACAGTTCTGGGTGGACATGGAAATTTATAGACTATGACCATGATAATGCAATACAAAGAATGATATTCACATTCAAAGCTGAATTTTATACCAAGGTAACATATTGAAGCTGCCAGATATTTTTTTAGATGGTATCAGGACTTTGTTTTATTTGATTGGTAACTGCCAATTGATATGTCTAAATATTCTAAAACTTCAAGTAGACGAAAAAGTATAGGTCTTAAAAGGCATAAATTTTGAGTACTCACAAGATCAACATGTAGCTTAATCAATTTATTTTTTCATAGATTTCTCAGAACCAATAATAGTTGTGATGATGAAGAACCCTTTTCTTTTAGAAATTTAAAAGAGTAGAGGAGATTTTAGTATAATAAATAAATCTTGTAATACAGTAAATGACTGTTATACATCAAAAACTTATCTGCTTGCAGTGTTCTAGACACCAATCATCCCAATATAGAACCCATATTTCTATAGTAACCGTGCAATTGAAATGTTAGATAATACAAAAACAGATAAAGACAATTTTTTCTCAAAGCATAGAACTCGAATTTAATTATGAAACCAATGCTATTTTTCTTAATATGGAATATATATTTCCTTAATATGATAAGCATACTTTCTGTTTTTCCCTTCTCTCTCTCTCTCTCTCTCTCTCTCTCTCTCTATCTTCTCATCTATTTTTATAGGCAGTGAGAAATTGATGACAAGCATTACAATAATATGTGTAGACAACAATTATGATGGCCACAACAAATAGCAGACACAACATCGGTATTGTCTCCTCTGGTTTACAGTTGTATTTTTTGTATATTTTAGTATTTCTTCCACCTTGTCTTCCTCTTCTTGTTCATCTTCCCTTCTTCTCTTTCTATATTTTTCTTATTTTGAGGGGTCAAATTCTTCTCTTTTTATATTTTTTTTCTTTTGAGGGGTCGAATTGTCTAGAATTAGCCGAACTTGACCAACATGTGTTGAGTTTTATTGATTCTAGCTGATTCCATCAATTTCTGAGTGAGTATAAGGTCAAGTTAGATCAGTACTAGTCATTCCAATATGGATTAGGATATCTTACCACCTATACTACAAACTACGATTTATATGCAAGTCATCTAGAATTGTTCTGAATCTATTGTCACCTCTATTTCAAAATTTTGTAGTGGACTCTAAAGTCTAAACAGTGAATATTTGATTGAAAAACACATTATAGAATTGCATTTAGATAGGCAGGTGCTATAGTAATGGTAGTTTAATAAGTTTAGTGCACCAATGTTTAGAAAAATGCTGACGTAAACTAATATGATTTTGTGGGCAAAATAATTTGTTATTCACTTAATTATTTTTTATGTAAAATAATGGATTCATACATGAAGATCTTTTCAATAGAATAATGGCTTAAGAAAGGTACCACTGAATTTCTTGAAGGTTCTAGATGCCAATCTCACTGTAGAATTGTAAACCTATCTCCCTAAGATTAGGTTGTATAATTGTTTTATTATAGGTTATGCATAAAACTTTTGACTGATAAAACCATTAGGAAAGATTTATTGTTCTCAGTAACATGCCAGACTGGTAAGGTCTGGTGTATCAGATAATATGCCAGTTTGGATCACACGATATCATTGAATAAGATATTTAAAAAATAAAAATGAATAGTATTATGCTGTTATCAAACTCTATGCTTCAGTACCACTAGTTGCGTGGACCTGTTAAGACTCGGTCCAAACCAACTGACACGGTGAAGACTTGAAATCATGTTAAATTATTTTATTTTAAAAAGATATTTCATTCAGCATACTTCTGTGTTTCAGTGGATACCTATTGCCAAATTCTTATGACATATATAAGTTATAGTGAACCTAGCTTCTAAAAGGCAATTATGTGAAAATTATTATGTTGGTTCTAGTTACAGAAATAGGTCTTGAGACACCTCAAAATCAAAGTAAAATATCTAAAGCAGTTGACGGAAATGATAAATTGTGCACATTATGCGAGAACTTTGTAGCACAAGCTACCCAATATATTGGTGAAAACAAGACTCAAACCGAGATAATTGAGATGTTCCATCAAGCATGTTCTAAGGTGGACCCTTTTGAAGAGCAGGTAGTTCTTTATATCACAAGTATTAAGTTGTTTGTGAGAATTCCATCTTGACTCAGAAGTTGCTCCATGCATATATGGACGCAAGAATTTGTTCCATTTTTTGCTTTCATCTTACAATGTTCTCATAAGTTTTCTGGCAGTGTGTTATGTTGGTGGACTTTTATGCATCACTTTTCTTTGCCGAGATCTCTAAGATACATCCAGAGGTGTTGTGCACAAAGTTCAATCTTTGCGAGGAGATGGTTTCTGTTAATCTACCAAAAAGTGATGATTCCTGGCTTTCCTGCTCCCTCTGTCATGATGTTTTTGCTAACGTACTTGTTAAACTGAAAGATCCTGACATCCAGGTAAATGATGATTTTCTGTGCCAATTCTGCTGTTCCAACTTCATTTGTTTCTCCATTTCAGTCTATGATATCCATTAGAGAAGAGACTGTTGTCATTTTTAAGAATGCATACTCCATTAGTAAAATGCATAATCTTCCATCAAATACTAACGTTGTATGGTCACATCAATAAATGTAGAATTGGACTCATCACTTTGTTTTTTAATCAATGGCTGCTGAGTCCATTATAACAGTTATACATATAATATATCACTGTTGTCATTTTAAGAACATTTTAATTAGCATTAGCTCGAGAAGGATTTTCTATTAGTAAAATGCATAATCTTCCATCAAATACCAACATTGTATGGTCACATCAACAAAAGTTAGACTTGGACTCATCATTTTGTTTTTCAATCAATGGCTGAGTCCATTCCAACAGTTATACAGATAATATATCATTGTATTGTGATACATAACAATAGTTACTTTTCTTTCTACAAATTCATGCAAGTTTTATGTTGTTAATGAGGTCCTTTTGCTTTAATTTTCTCCATGTTATATGTTGGATGGACTAAGAGGATAGACACATATTGATAGGGATTGAAAGAGTTGGATTCTATTTATTGGGGTTGGCCCATAATATAGAAGTTTAAGCTTTTGGCTTGAATTAGTGTTTGACCTTCGACATCGCACCGCTGCAACAGGTAGGTGAGAAGCTCCAAGATGCAGATGATGTTTAAATCTTAAATAAGGGAAGACAATCAAAAACTGAAAAAGTCGGGTTATATATATTTGGTTTTGGGTTTGACCCATATTTTTTTTTAGTTGAACTCAAACTCATCAATATTAGATTTCTGACATTGTTACCAAAGTCATCACATACCGGGGCATAATCTTAGCATAGCCAATAAGCAGTATAGGCTGGCTTTTCTTGCTGAATTTTTTTTTTCCATTTTTTTCTTTTGCTGAATGTTGTTGCAATTTCAGTCCACAACTGTGCATGACTATCCACATTACAAGTTTTTTATCATCTCCAAATACTGACATGCTATTTATACTTCATGAAATTAACAGTTTGAGGTAATTGAGATGCTTCTTGACGGATGCAATGGGGTGCAGCATCATGTCAATGAGGTAAGATTTTTGTAAGAGAGGTAGAATTAGGGGCTTGAAGTATGAATCAACCTACATTCTTGAAATATTAGGTAGAACAGCATGTCTCTTCT
This sequence comes from Ensete glaucum, assembly GCA_021527575.1. Lineage (NCBI taxonomy): Eukaryota > Viridiplantae > Streptophyta > Magnoliopsida > Zingiberales > Musaceae > Ensete > Ensete glaucum. The sequence continues at coordinate 21,880,960 of CM038558.1, forward strand.
ATGTTTCTTCACCATATGCTCTGCCACTTAAATCTGGTTTTCCAATCATATGACTGGAGAACTTAGTTGCTCTATCTTTTTCACTTCCTTCTTTGGACAGTGCAAGAAGCTGGTCCTCCATTATGGTCCTCTGATCCTGGAAAATGGTGAAAATTTTCTGGAAATTACAGATGTTTGTGCTGCCATCCATTCGTGCAAGACCAACCAAATCGAACACATTGGCACTGCTTTCTCAGAACAAGCTTCCTTGATTGGAGAATAATTGTTCATATTAACACAATTAATATGGCTAAAATGAGTGAAATGTACTACAAGGAAGCCCTAAAACTGATATTGTATAATGATATGTTAGTAGAGTACATAGGTGTGTTTATGTGCTCTAGTTTATTGTCTGATCTATTGTCAATGTGAACCATGTTTATGTTCTAGTCTATGCTGAAACACTACTTTTATCCCCTTATTTTTTTTTTCTTTCTTTTCATCTAATGTTTTTTTTTTTTTATGAGACAAATGACTTAGAAAGATGATAGATTATTTGTTGTTCAAGTTATACTGTGATATATAAGGTCATTCTTATTCCATTCTATGTCAAATTATTGAGCAGCCAAAATTAATCATGACCTAGGTTTAATGATTATTGGGGTGTTGCAAACTCTCTCATTTACAGGAGATCAAATTCTAACATGATTCTAACATATGCATATGTTGTTATCCATGCATGCAAGACCAAACAAGTCGAACTCATCAACATTGCTTTTGCAGAACAAGTTCATATTAACACGATTAATGTGGTTAAAATGAGTGAAATGTGCTATAAGGAAGCTGTAGAATTGACATTGACTAATGTTACCTTGGCAGAGCACATAGGTGAATTTATGTGCTCTAGTTTATTGTGTGATCTTAATTGTCAATGTGAATAATGTTGTTTATGTTTTAGGCGATATAGATAACACTACTTTTATCCTTTTATTTTTTCATTTCTTTTCGTCTAATATATATTTTTTTTATGACAAATAACTTAGAAAGATGATAGATTATCTATTATTTAAGCTATACTATGTCATTATGATTTCATTCATTCACCAATAGTTCTTTTCTACTCGACCTCTTTATGCTCAAATACTCATTTGTCATCATTTCAGTCGAATGGGATAATTGACTTTATTTTGACCCAAACTATTAGTTAAAATATTTAAGCAAAAGTTAATAGTAATATACACATTAGACTCTTAGAAGTCTATCTTTATCTTGTTTACGTTAGATGCGCAACACTCCCAATTAAGGGTTTGATGTTATTGTTAAGGTCTAACATATCCCATATCAAATCCTTGCATGATATATGTGAGACATAGTCTGGTGGTGGCTCCACGCAAGTTTTATGATTTCATACACAGGTAGTCTTTTCCTAATCAAGTCGCTTTTGTGATGAGTTCTCTAACTCCATCCATGTGTAATTAGAATATTAAAAAATAAGTTATCAAATTTTCTTGCTCAATAAATTTATATAAACCACAACGAAAATAAAACAACCTCCAACACTAATTATGTTTATTAGCATTGATTGATCTCTTAAGGATGAATACTAGAATATATTTAATTAACACCACAAAAGGAATCAAAGCAGTATTGCATCGAGCTAGCAAAACTGCAGCTTCAAATCAGAGCAACCAGATTCAAGCCAGCAAAATGATGGCATCAAAGAAAAGTAGCAAAAATAATAATAATAATAATAATAATAAATAAATTAATTAATTACTAATAGTGAAAGTGAAACATCTGTCTTCTTATCTTATCTCTTAAAGGTACTGATTTATTTCACGACATGGAGAAAAAAAAGTATATATTTATAAGAAAAGGTTAGTGGGCTATATATACTCTTAATTCTTAGTAGTAGCCACCTTCAGGACGGGCTAAAGAAGGATCCTTTCTTTTCTTATAAGCACGAACCACACATCATTTTTAGTTTATTAGCAAGCTTGTGAACGAGGGTGAAAGGTATCAGTTTTCATCCCTCGGTTGAGAAAATTCTACTATTAGTATTTTTTTTAAATAATAAAAAAAAAAAGGGCAGAAGAAATCCTCTATGAGACAAACTCCGTCTCGTGAATTCGTTAGCGACTATGATTGTTATCCCTCCATACTTCAATTAAAGGTTGTGACTACGAAGTACTAAATGACTTGTTCCAGCCACAATAATAATTCAAAGTATTGTTGATTCACACCCACCTATCACAAGATCACGCTGGCTCCCTATTGCACCACCCACCCTATATAGCCGCCATATAGACAGACCTACTACAGTGAGAGCCTTGGAAAATGGTGTACACACATACATGTTCAGATTGAATCTAATTTTTTTTATTTGTTTTTTTTCTCCCAATGTTTGATACAGCTTTTTAAAAGACAAAAAAAATATTCCTCTCTAAAGTGTTTATATCTATCTATCTATCTATGTATCACTAGTTAGAAGGAACATGGGCTTGGATCTTCAACATTCCAAGTCCAAGAAGCATGTAGTAATAATAGTTGTTAGCCGCCGCCCCCCCCCCCCCCCCCATTTCCTTGGGGGCTAACAACATATGCTCTTGTATTAGATTTGACATCAAAGCCGATGTGGCACCGATGTCCATCAAATCTTTTATGCTTTGATAGAGTTTCAAGCAGTAGGACTACGAGATTACGAAAACCAATACTAGAAATACAAAATAACTCGATTATAGAATTGAGGGGTAACCTGTGGAAATCCATCGATTCAAGCAAACTATCATTTTGAGATCCTACCTAGCTTAAGAAGCCTGAAATAATAAATCCAATGTCTATCATAAGGTGCCTATGATATCGGCTTGACCTTTTACTAACCCGGGACTGCTAACTTTTATGCTAATAACAAACAATCTTCTTAGCGTCTAAACTATATATGGGGCTGCAGTAGTAGTTTTTCTTTGACGTTGACTCCTTCATTTAGTTTTGGTTTGATTCACTATCTTTTTTTTCTAGATTTTTATTTCTTTCTATTTCTCTTTATCGCTTTATGAATGTAGGGCTTCAAAGCAGAAACCAGCATTATCTATCAAAGAATGTCTTGACTTCCTTGGATTCTGCTTCATCCTTATATTTATTTATTTATTTTCTCTTAACATCTATCTTCTTAAACCATGGTGATTGGGATTGGATTCTAACTTTTGGATGAAACTAGTTGATCAGTCTCTTCCTATAGGGAAATATAGAGCATAGGCTAAGAATGTTATGATACCTCGGTCGGTTTGTAAATTTAGTTCGATGAAAATTGATGTTAAAAGTATGCTTTGACTTGGAAAGTGTTATAAACCCCTAGTTGTTGCACCTTTGCTCCGTCGATCGTCTCTCTTTGCCCCCATGCTTGGCAGTCCTAAACCCCTAGTCACCCCTTATTGGTTCTCAATAAGCATCGCTACCATATTGTAGGGCTAATGGATCGGATAATCAGGTGCCACCAGGGTTGGGCGGTAGTAGCGTCACAAATAATTTTTATTCTTTAATATTATAAAGGTCAAATGATTGCTTTGTGGACAACAAAATTTACTGAAAAATTTCAAATTCCCTGATGCTGTGTCACAAAACTAAAAAAAAAAAAAAGTTAGGAATTCGCCTATGATATTTTGATTTTATTACATTGGTTTAAAGAAAGTCCAATAAAGTAAATAATTTTATATAGAACAGTCAACGAGGAATCCGAGTCGAGAATCGTCAATCCGACGGCGATCCACGTCTCGTCTTCGTCTCCGTCTTCCTCGCTCCGTGTAAAAAACCCGTCGCCTCTCTCGATCTCCTCCTTTCCGAGAGAGGATGGGAATGCGATCGCGAGCGGAGGCGATCGTCTCCTCGATCGTATTCGTGCATCCCCACGAGATCCCCGCTCTGATCCACTCCGCTTCCTGCTTCTTCTTCGTAAAACTCCCCTTCCCTTACGAGTTCCGATCTCAAATCGAACCCCTACTTCCCCTTTTCCTTAGACGAATCGATGAGTTCTTGGTAAATTTGTGCAGATCTTGACCGCGTACTTTGTTATCCTTCCCCTGCGGGACGAGGGGGTGATATCTCTGGGCTTGGATAACCTCCCCGGCCTCTTCGTCGGATCTCTTTTTCTGACTCTTCTCGCCGCTCCCATCTCAACTCTAGTCTTTTCCCTGCCCAATCTCCCCAAAGCAAGGGTATGAGATCAAACATTTCTTTTAATTGTTTTTATTTTCTCTTACTAGTTATAAATAAAGGTGATGTTATATTGTTTGGTCGAGTTGTAAAGGAGTTTATAAAATCTAAAAGCTTGTTGGTTTTGCTCTGAATAAGCTGCACCGAATATATAATCATAATTTAAATGTGTGCATCCTGTTAATCAACTTCGAACATGTTGTGAGAGGGATTTAAAACACACGGAACGATCAATCAAGATTTCCTCTTGCCGGAGATAGATAGATAGCTTACCATTTAAAATTTTCATGTATCACCTTAAACCTATGTTTTGGAGTATTCTATGTTTTAATAAAGATGACCATTTTTGTATGACTTTTGTGTTGATAGGGTTTTCTTTACTTTATTTCTCTCCTTTTTCTGGATGCTTCTTTCTTTGCCTTGTTGCAACAACTTTTGGGGTTTTTTTTTTTTTTTTTTACTAAATAGCCTTTACCCTTTGAGAAGAGTGGAAAAGAATCTTGAAGCAGATTTAAATAGGGCATGTTTCTTTTTTAAATACTATATGGAACGAAGAGGATATGTGAGAAGTTAATTGGAAGTTCACCTTCTATATATGTTACATTCGAGAGGTTTGAGGTTATAGTTGCAATTTCTAGCTCAGAGTCGGTCTGAATTGTTCCCTTCCTTTACCATTACTTTTTTATGTTCTTCTGGATTTCTCTCATAAAAGTTTAAAATATTTAAATTGTACTTCATAGCAAATCTAGTATGAAATGTAATTAATCTCATGGCTTCTTTTGAATTTATTTTCATGTCGATGTCCAATTTTTTATCCAGCTTTTAAAAATTCAGCAGCCAAATTTGTGCTTATTTTTGTTTAGTGTCTAACTGTTGGATCCATGATCATACTTTATCTATTCCTTCTCTGTAAGCAACAGAAGTTCTGTGCACATATGTATCCGTTGATCAATTCTTCTTGGAAATTTTTATTTACTTGATTAGTTTTGAGAAATATTTTGTTCTGAATTAAGATCCAAGATGCCTACCATCCATTTTCGTATTTTATCCAAGTGCTATAGTTTATTCTCTTTTCCAACATGGTTATATTTCTGGCATCAGTAACTAAAATTGTAAGGTCATCATTTTACATATATGCTGAACTTTTGGTCCTCTTCTGCAAAGCATTTTATAAGTTCCTACTTCAGAGTATTACTTATACATCTGATATTTGCTTTATTGATACTTGACAACTATCTGTCATTTCATTGCCTAAATAGACAGCTAGATTTGACACTACATGTTGTATAAATTTTCCATTTATTTTCTCTTTATAAATTGTGCTCTTGTAGTTTTTTTTTTCTTTAAAGCTGATTCTCATCATGATTGGTAAATTTCTTATCCTCAAGTGATATCCTCAAACTTCAGGCTTTGGTATGGATACACAGGTTTTTTAGTGTATCCCTTCTTGTATTCTTCATTCTTTGGCATGCCTCTTCTACTGGAAATCTGTCTCCTGCTTCTAAGGTGAGGAGGTCCAAGCGAACAATTATTTTATATCAAGATGTATGCTTATTTTCTGATTAGATCTGCGTTGGACTTTGTTTCGATATACAGGCCGCAGCATCAAATTCAACCTTATTTGAGGATAAAAAACTCACTCCTAGCCAAGAGGGTCCTGTTCGTCCAAGTGGATGGAGTAATCATGGGTGGTTTTATGTTACAGTTCGAATAAGCTTGTTCTTATGGGTATGACCTTTACCTTGGCTAACATCATTACACAGTTTTCTAGTTGTAACATCTATTGACCAAGATGATTGCTACCGAAGGTTGCATTGCTTAATCTTGTGACGATATCATCAACATGGGCACGGGTGATAGATGTGATGGACACTGAGGTATATCTGCATATGGAGTGATTAGAAGAGTTTTCCAAGGTTCAAAAACTAATGTCTAATTCTCATAAGCATTCAGTCAGGTTCAAGACTGTTTGGTTTCATCGGTGCTGGTGCTACATTTGGACAGTTGTTTGGATCATTGTTTGCAGCAAGTATGGCTTGGTTAGGACCATGTATGTAATTTTTATAACCAAAATCATTGCACTGATATGGCAAGTAATCACATCCTTATTTATCTTTATTTCATGCAATAACTGATCCCCTCTTAGTTTTACTTTTATTTTCTGCCCTCATGATGGAGCTTGCTGCACAGTCATCTAAAGGAATCAATCGTGATGCACACAGTGTTTCTATAAATGTATCAACCATCAGGTATGAGCATCATTAATATTCATGGTTAGCTCCAAGTGGAAGAAGGTTGATGTTGTTATAGTTGATTGTTTTATATTAATATCACATGTTCTACCATTGATGATGGTGCGTGATAATGTAGATTTATTCTGTGAAATTAAAGGTCATGAATGTGAAATGTCCTCTATTATGCGAAATTAAAGGTTTAAGGTCGTGAACTTTTTTGTGAGAGTTTCTAATAACGTGTTTGTACCTCTATTTGTAGATTTATTCTGCCGTCACTAACTAAAAAAATGTGAAATGTTCCTGTTGCTGCACAAATTAGATGTCATGCCCTGTCCTTGGTTTTTTTTCTTGTTTTGTGTTACATGTCAAGTATAAAAGTATATCAAACAGTGTTACCCTAACTTCTTGTAATTTAGTGTACGGAAACTACAAATTTATGTTTCTTAATCAATTTGGCAAGCTATGCAAATTTAATTGTTATGTGAGAATCCTGTGGAGCGAAATTGTTATGAAATACAATGAAATCATGTACTATAAAATAGTGGAGATGAGAACCAAGAAGCATGTTGTGGTGAAGATTATGTGAATTATACCTAAAAGATTAGGGTGGTGACATGCTAAAAAGCATTTTGCTGTAATATTTATAACTATAGTTTCTATATTACCGTTAACCCTGTTGAATGGCAGAATATAATAATGAAGTTTCTTTTTTAATTTTTTTAAAGAATAAGAAAACTCAAAAATAGTGGCGAAAGATATTCAAATTCTGATGATTTTATCTTTTGAAGTTTCCAGATCATTCCCACTACATCCTACCAAAGATTGGTTATCTTAAGAATATTTGGTCCTTAATATTGGAAAAGATGATGAAGGGGAGTTCTATTTGATTATTGTACTAAGACATGTTACATAGAACAGTCCTAGACATGTAACGGTCCTTGACGTACATGTCTGTTCTAAATATTTACGGAATTATGAATTTAGGACATAAGCTTACATTTGGGCTTTTTAGTTAAAAGCTAAGATATCTTCCTAGACCACTTTGTCTTACTCAGATCTCTAGAGAAAGCTTATTTTTCATACTGCAAGATGGCTTCCGAAGCTTCATTTTCTTTGAGGTTGAACATACCTAGCAGAGAGTAGAGGCTTCAACCATATCTCTAGGTACTTGAAAGGGGGTGGTTAATATGAATGATTTTTGGTCCAAAAAAGCATCTTTTAACTTAAAACTAATCAACAAACTTACATAGTTGTGACATTACAGATAAACATAGGAATAACCATTCCAGGTATAAAACTAATGTGAAGCCTGTACTTGAAAGTGTGCATCTTGTTTAATGGTAGCCTGCATTTCATTGTCTAGATTAACAATGTTGTCCTTTATCTTTTATAACTTTCTACATGATGTTATATCTGCAATTCATCAACTATTTCACTATATGCCTTCTTTTCTTTCACATTTAGAGAAAATGTTCGAGATCAGCATACTATATCAGCTGAAGAGACTTCAGCTTTAGTGAAGACTTCTCCTAAATCAGTTACACACATGGTGAAAACTCAGCCTTGTATGATGCTAGAAGGACTTTGGCTTATAATGTCGTCAACTTACCTACTCTATGTCTCTCTGTTTCTTTGGCTGAGTGCTGTTGTATCTTCCTTCTTCTATTTTCAGGTCAGCTAGACTTTTTTTGTTATATTTAGACTTTCTTGGCTATACAAATTGATTACTTATAGAATTCCTTTTGATATCCTGTATGGAAGAAGTTAGGGTAACTTGAATACTATATTAATCCCTTCATTATCTCAAAAGGTTGCTAAAGAACATGAATTTTCCTTTGAAATTCCAAGTCGGTAATCGTGCTGCTATTTTGATGGTATAAAAAACCTAGATGGGCATAAAGAGACTTTCACCATCTTGATATTGTTGAATTAAACCTAGCTTGCTTGTCACAGATATGGTGTAATATGAGAAAGGCATTTTAATAATCAATTTTCTTTTTGGAAAATGGGAGAAAAGACTGATAAGATAGATAATATATAAAGTGCAGCAAAGAAGTACTCAGAAGCATAGTGATAAATAAAAAAAAAAAATCAATTGTTTTGATTTCTAGCTAGCCTGCTGAGCCATTTGAACTAAAATGAAGTTAATTATTAATGGAGAAGGTGGTGCATTCGGCAGGAGAAGGTAGTGTGTGCATTTAGCAGGAAAACCATAAACAGGCATGGATAGTTTCTCTAAACTAGATTGACAATATGAAGGCAATGAACCACATTAAGTAGGATTAATTAGAAAATAATCAGTTGGTATTGGGTGCCAAGTCTTATTGGAAGCCATGCCTGAATCTTATTGGACTATTGTGGTCCAAGTCCAATCAATATCGAAAGCCATACCTGAATCCTATTGGACTGTTGTGGTCTGGCCATGGACCTGTAAGAGTCCAATTCATATTGGCATACCAACACATGGTATGCAGGTATGTGCCATGGTACCATGAAGGAGGAATGAGGAGGATAAGAAAAAGAGGAGGCAAAGGAGGAGAAGAGGAACTGGGGGAGGTGCAGGAGAAGTACTACAAGAGGAGGTGGAGGGGCAGAAGAAGAGGAGGAGATGGAGGAGGGAGAGAAGAAGTACTAGTGGCAGTCGACGATAGGCAGGCTAGTTATTGTGGTCCAAGTCCAATCAATATCGGAAGCCATACCTGAATCCTATTGGACTGTTGTGGTCTGGCCATGGACCTGTAAGAGTCCAATTCATTATTGGCATACCAACACATGGTATGCGGGTATGCGCCATGGTACCATGAAGGAGGAATGAGGAGGATAAGAAAAAGAGGAGGCAAAGGAGGAGAAGAGGAGATGGGGGAGGTGCAGGACAAGTACTACAAGAGGAGGTGGAGGGGCAGAAAAAGAGGAGGAGATGGAGGGGGGAGAGAAAAAGTACTAGTGGCACTCGACGATAGGCAGGCTAGTTAGGGTGGGCAGCAGTGCCATGCCCCACGCCACCCTAAGAGGCTCATGGGTTGACAATGAGGGATTTTTATGGTACATTATGCTTAATACACTAGTCAAAAACGTATTGAGGGAGGGATCAGTTTCTTAACCCAGGTTTATGGTACATTATGCCTCAATACACTGGTATAGGTTTTAGATCAGGGTGAATTTCCATATAGGTCTTAGTCATATCTAACCAACTATTGCACATGTCTGTTAAAACTGAAGACATAATACCACAAGGAGCATAGTTGCTGTTAACAAGTTCATAGCACAGATGTGTTTCTTTAGATAACTTTATAAGTGCCTATTTCTCTTTATTTTCTTAAATTTGCCTATGATTCTCTTAAGCTGAAAATTTTAAGCAAATTAAGTAGCAATAGTATCAACTTATTATGTCTGATTGCTCAACATCTTATCACTTGGTGTAAATAGTTTTACTCTTTTCTTATGTTGTTGATGGCAGAAAGTGACAATTATTGCAATGACTGCTGTGAGCCCTATTGCTAGAAGAAGATTGTTTGCATTAATTAACAGTTTCATTGCTGTTTTTATTCTTGCCGGACAACTTACTTTGACGGTAACTATTGTCTTTACCATCTTCTTGTTGCAACTCTCTTGATTCTCTTAAACTAAAATTGTTGATATGTATAACTAAAATAATTTGAAATGCCAATTTCATAATGTATGCTAAAATGTCATTGCATTTGATTAAGTTGAAATGCAATGACAGCTGTGAGCCTTATTGCAATAAGAAGATTGTTTGCACTAATTAACAGCTTCATCGCTGTTTTTATTCTTGCAAGTCAGCTTACCTTGATAGTAACTATTGCCTTTACCATCTTCTTGTTGCAGCTCTTTCGATTCTCTTAAACTAAAGTCATTGATTTGTATAACTAACATAATTTGAAATGCCAATTTCTTAATGTATGATAAAATTCAAATATTTAATTACTCAATAATGGTGAACTTGCATTTTTTTTGGATGTACCTGGTTTAGAACTTTAGATAAACTCTAAATTCCCCATGCTGAATGCATGGGCAGATGTACTTTAGCTATTACTTTTTTCTTGAATATTTTATAAATACTATTATTGAGGGTGCTTTTATTTTTATTGATTTTGAATTTACACATCCTTCTCTACTAAACATATTACTGTCATCTCTATTAAGGCTATGCTGGTCTTTGTTTAAAATCTCTTAATTCCTATTAGCACAATCTCAAAGTGGTGAATAGAGTTAATGGTGTGACAATTTGAAGTATGAAGTGTTCATTTTGCACGTAACAACATGATTTAACAGGACCCTCTTTCTTTTATCCTTGTTTTTATTCTTGTAGTTGTGTGTACAACTTGAAAAGTCAGATTATTATTTGGTCTTCGTATTGACCTTTTCAAAGAGCTGTTCACAGAGCATTGCAACCAATTTTACAGTTCATCTGAAACTTTTAGAACCAAAAGCCTTACCAGTTGTCTGCAAGTGCAAATAGTTTATTGAATAAGGGATCAAATGTCATCTTTCTGATCAATTTTGCTTTCTGTGCCAAACCTTGCAGGGTCGCATTCTTACCATTGCTGGTATTACTATCGCTATTTGCTCGGCCCCATTTGTTGCAACTTCAAACATGGTTGTTCTTGCTGTGTGGCCTACATGGATTACAGTTGCTATCACTGAGACTATTCGAAAGGTATAACATTCACAAAAAGATTATTTCATTAGACTTGAGAAATTTGGTGATCTACTTTTTTGTACCCTCATCATTAAGTTCAACAGAAGACATTAGACATTAGACATTGCCTTTCGCATTCATTGGGAATCAATAGTCATTAGAAACTGACTTTCCATTTTCTAGTACCTTGGCATCACTTCACTGCAAAATATATTAAATCTTTGGATAAGTTATATTTTTTAATACATTCTTCTCCTAGGAAAATGTTTGCTCCAATAGCTTTTTTGATGAAGCTGTTGAGTGATTGCTGGTCTTAACTCATAAGCATGGTGGAGTCCAGAAGATAAACCAACAGAACAATAATGTGGCTTAACTCAGTTATGGTTTCACCTGTGTGAACTTTCTAAATTTGTCCTGTTCTGGTGAAATAAATGTCAGCTATTTGTTCTACACAGTTGAAAGTACTAACTTCAGATAAAATTATACTGTATCTTTCTACTGAATCTCTTCAACCTAAGCATAATTAAATTCATTTTTCTGATTATTATGTAATTTGCCAGCCATTGTTGAATGGGGTTAGCTGACTACAAGAGAACCATATTCAACATAGTGTGAACAGCTTTCAAACTCGCATTCCTGCCCTTATTTCTTGCATCCTATTTTTACTTCTTGGTACTTTGATGTTCACATGGTAACCAAATGTCCTTTGTCTTGCATGTGTTATGACTATCCTGAATAACAGTAAGCTGTCCCTATAACCAGGGAAAGTTGTTTTCCGTACCTGGATCCGATTACTTGTTGGTCGAACTGGTATATACTGAACAATACTGGTGTACCAACACATGGTATACCAGTATGAATCGGTGTTTCAAATAGGAAGAAGGAGAAGAAGGGGCAGTGGAGGAAGCGGGAAGGAAGAAGAGGTTGGAGGAGGAAGAGGAAGGAAGAGAAAGAAGAGGAGACGAGGATGAGGGAGTGTTTTCGTCAGCGGTGCACAGGAAGCAGCGGGCAGCATGCCGCAGTTGGTGATGGGTGGTTGCATGTGGCAGAACAGGAAGGACACGCATTCGGGGCAAAGAGGTCTTGCGAACATTAGTTCTGAAGTATGATTTTTTTAAGGTTCGTTTTTGACCACCCAAGGTCCATGTAACTGGTTCACACCCAGAGTGATGCCTACTATCTATTTTGTACTAATCTGGGGGGAAATGTCAAACCCTGCCTATAACTATTACTTTTCTCAATGACTAAGTGACTAATATTCGGGCAAAAGATAGTGAATGTTACACAACTTACCATCATTCATTACATGTGCTTTAAGATTGTAAGACGGTCTTATAAGTTTGCATATGGGTTACATCTAGTACTAGATGGGCCCAAGCCGCCCAGCGTTGATATAGGATAAGTTACTTCAGAATGTATTCTATGAACTTTTATTATTTTACATTGAAAGAATGGAATCAGATTAACTTCAAAATTATTAAGAATTTTCTTTTTTTTCTGCTAAGTATGTTATGCAATTTTTAATTTGTGTGAAGGTGATGCATATGGATTGCTGTTCATCATTAGTATCTTTTGGGTTGATGTTCAATTTCTGAGAGCTGTATTTGTTGCTATTTGTGTGGTTATTACTTATTACATTATTTGCTTTGATTCTGTATCTTGTACAGGTTACTACTTATGTGGTTACAAGACCTGGAAGGGAACTTCTATTCACTGTTGTATCACAGGATGAGAAGTATAAAGCCAAGGTGACTACTCTTTGTTGTCTGTCCTTTTCCTTTTAGATAAGGAGGGTTAGAATACTTCTTAATGATGCTATATAGTTTATGTAACATCATTATATTGCAATCATTATATAGTTCCTTTTATGGAACAGTTTAGTTTAAGTCTATATGCAAAAGAGTGTGGAAGAACTCGGTCACTGGAGCAGTCAGAGGATGCTAAGAGATGTGGTTCTAATAAGCAACCTCTGAATTATATATTATTGCATTTCTGAGGTGCCTGCTATTTGGGGAAAAAATGTAGTTATTCACAGAATCAACTTATCATCAGAATCCTTGGATGGCAAAGCACACAGCTTAACCTGCATGGCTATCTGTTGGTTAACGTGGTGAATGATGGAAATAAGCAAAAGTGAAGATTTGTTTGGCCTATGTAGTGATAGATTGATCAAGTAGATTATTGGAAGAACAAAGGAGAGAATGAAGAAAGAATTAGGCATGACTGTACTTGTATAATCTGCTCACTATAGGTCCAGTTGTTTACTGAATTTGAGCTCACAATCTATGTGTATTTAAGGTAGTAATGCGGCATTTTATATTATTGACCGGCGAAACTTACACTAGTGGACTCCTATGGAGTTATGACTTTGTTGTGTGTTCCAAATTTTCTTTGTGTTTTCTGAAGATGTTGACATCCTTGGTGATTCTGCAGATTTTCATAGATGTTATTGTTCAAAGACTTGGTGATGCAACTGCAGCTGGAGTTTATAAATTGCTCTTTGGCAGTCTTAACAACAGAACATCCATGGTTTCTCTCTATGCTTTACCAGTATGTGTTATAAACATATGATTAAATCTAACTTTCTCTGACATGTACCATAGCATTTGTATGTTACAATGATGATATTTGCTTCTCTGACATTTTTCTTCTAGTAAATTCTTTTTCTTGGTGGTAATAAGATACAATCTTCTGGTATCTTATTCACTTATTTGTATAATAATATTTCAGATATGGTTTTTGTCTGATTGAGTTAAATTATACATGGTGTTTATGATGTATGACTATGCCAGATAGATCTTTGCAGTGACTGCCTTAGAATTCTTAAAGATGATATTTCATTAATGGAAGACTTTGTACACTGTTAAAATAGTTTTAACTGATGATTATGTTGTTCTCAACTGTATCAAATTCCCATCTATCAGCTATCAAATGCATGATTAGAGGGCCATTTTGTCCTTCCTGAATAGCCAGGATTTGTAACATGATTGCGCTAGTGTATGGTTCAGTTTAAAGATTGCTGGAAATATGCTTTGCCTTGCAATATTTAAGAATAATAATTGAATTATACAGAGAAAAACGTGAAGACGACAGTGATCAACTTTGAATAGATCATGGACCATATTATGCTCATTGAATCTGATGAATGTAAGATTCTATCTGATGAGACTCCTTGTTTCATGTGATTTCAGCTATGTTTCTTCTGGTTGGCCACAGCATTTCACTTGGGAAGGCATCAAACTAACCTGGCTAAACTGCAAGCTGCTTCTATATCCTAATTGACTTCATGGAGATAAACAGGTACTTCAGTGCTTTGCTTGGTGATCTGTAGCATGTAATATAGACTACTTCACAAAAAGGTAAAAGATGCCATATACCAGTTAAATTTAGGCAGAAAAGCACAATGTAAGTGATATGTAATATAGCAAATCTCTTTTTTGGTATTCAATAATATGAAGCGCGATGATTGCTTGGTCCTTCGGCCGGCCTTCCAAAATATTCATCTAGATCATTCCGGTAAAGGTTTTACCATTAAAGGATTCACATTGCATGAGAAGATATAGAGGTTCTCCTCTCCAATGGATGGAATTCTTCACCCTATTACAGCTTTAAGACGTTTCACATGCCCACTTTAGTAAAAGACAAGCAGCAAGTCTGAGCTACAGAAAGAAATGGTGGGACTGGGAGCTATGGAAGCCCAGGTTAATGAAACAAAGAAGTCAGCTTTTTGTTGACCTTTGAACATGTGAACATTGAGATGTAACTTAATTCAAGGATAGCTAGATTTGCTTGACATACACATTTGATTGTTGGGTTGAGTACAGAGTGAAGTGGTGTCGCTTTCTGTAAGCTATATCATTTACTTCAGTCATCTTTTTTGTTGGAAGAATTTGAAGGTTTACAATAAGCTCTTTTGTCTTTATATGCTGGAGTTTTGTGGACTGGGTTCGTCCTACACAAGAAAATACCTTATTTTGTTTATAAACTCCTTTGTTTTAGCAGCGGATCAAGAACTCAAGCCCTGACAATTTAAAATTGAATATTGGGTTAGCCAATGTGCAGGAACTCGTGGAACACTTTATGAAGGGTCACCTCTTTCCTTTTTTCCTTTGTTTCTTAAAATTTGTAGTTTTGTGCTTTGGTTGCTTTCTCCCTATTTAATCTTCAAGGCATACCCTTGTGAACCATGAAGGGATGGATGGTGGCTGCTCACAGTTTGTACATCCCCCGTTGTTCCGATGCCCCAAGCTGTTATGAATTATATCATTGCCCTCCACACCCTCTCAGAGAGTTGATTGAGATGAGGAGACATGAAAACAGAATTAGGGATTGGAGATTGCAATGGGAGAAGTGAAAATGGAAATATCTTTCTTTAAGACAAAAAAGCAAAAAAAAAAGAAAAAAAAAGAGCATTACTAGAGAAAAATACATTTGTTGCACCTTTGGCATTACATTTGTTGCCCTCTTACCAAGTAAGCATTGATATCAATCCGTCCTTCTGAGTCGAATATAGCTCCATCCACAAAAAAATTAAAAAGAACGAGTGTTAAGTATAAAACATAGCAATGCATTGTATGAAGACATAAAAAATAATAACGGTGTCTATTATTAGCTAAATGCACTTATATAATAGAAGAGGGCTTTTGCATATATGTTTTTCGTTTTCGAAGTTATGAAAATAGGTCCCTCAACATTAATACTATATGCATATCCGTTCCATAATTTAGATTTTACATGCATATACCAATCTAATTAACATCATTTAATAAACACAAGTTAATTATTATTAATCCTCAAAATTGTCACCCCAAAGATGGTTGAGCTATATCATTGCTTATTTCAACATCGTTACATTATCTTGACGACCGAGATGCCACCCTAGAGGTGATTAGGCTATATCATTGACTACCTCGATGATCATTATTCCACCTTGATGGTCGGAACTCCTCCCTAATGATGGTTAGGTTACATCATCAACCACCTCAATGATCACTCTAGGATCTTGAACTATAAATGATCACTCAGTTGCTCTCTCTCATTATCTTTTTGAACACCTAAAACTACTCTATCTTAAATACTTGAATGACTTAAGCATCAAAGGAATTAAGTTAGGGCCATCCATTGTTGGTCTTATGTAGGTATCTCCATAGTACATCGGAAGTTTCTCAAATCCACATTGGGTGGGGTATGAGTTGGTATAATAGTATTTTTAAATGATTTTAAAACTCAATAAAAAATTAATGTATTTTGAAAACTTGATTGATTGGACTAAAGTTATGACTAAAGAGAATAAAATTTAAGTCACAGATAAAGAGCAAATAAAGAGATGTAAACCAATTTATAGTGGTTTAGTCTTCCCAACCTACATCCACTCCTGATTCTTCTTCCCTCAAGGTCATCAGTATTCACTATAGAGCTTCTTTCTAATGGACAAAGATCAATTACCCTTGTTGTAACTCTCTCTCTCTCTCTCTCTTTTCTAGTTTAGGAGATAACCTTCGTATTTCTCTTTTTATACTATATTTCTCACATCTTATAACTTAGAATTATAACCAAACTCAAGAAGAGGATGAAACTCAAACTATGCTCAAAATGAGAGTTTATAATACTTTACTAGTTTAGGAATGAATGTATGCTTCATCAACCAAGCCTGAGTAGGGTATTCATAGACTCTAAAAGACTTTAAAAATAAAAAAATTTAAATATCTAAAATTTAAGATTACTGATAGTACCATCATCGTAAATCTTTAATATAAGCCTTACTTCTAACTCTAGTGGTACCGTTACTATACTTTTTAAATTGAGCGGCAATACCATCGTCAAAGTTAAGACAGCTATTAGAAAGGCTAACAAAGCATAAAAATGCTTGTCAGTTGACTTAGGTAATACTACCACCTAAGCCTGATGATACCACTGCCTAGGCTAGGTTTACACTAGTCTAACCTTCTAGTAAGCCAATTTAACCCTACTTCAAGCTCATTTACTTTCTTGATGCTTATTTTCAAGGTATTAGCTTAATCAAAATGATATTATTTAGAAAGCAAAATACTATTTAGAATAAAATGAAGTAATTTTATGTTAAATGATAAAAGATGCTCATAGCTTTTAGAAAAAAAAGGATTGGTCGGGATTTTCAAAAATAGTGATAATGGCCTCGTGATAAATGATCTCAATAGACTCCTTGTCCCAAGGCAACCTTATCTCTTTTCAATAATACCTAAGATGTTAGAACTTATGCCATCTGCGATAGATATATAATGCCTTGTAATATAAGTAGATAACTTATCATTTTCATATATTGTAGGTTCACCAATTTGAAGAATAGGAAGAATATTTAAGTTAGTGAACTATTAGATGATTTCTAATCACCTAAATCTTCTTGATCCATTTAATGTTTTTTGTGAACAATCCTAGTTTCAAATTTTAAAACTTTTAGGATATGTTCATAGGAATCAGATAGGGTGGTGTCATAAGTTTTATCTATTCTTCTCATTCATTTATCACTTGAGGATTTTTTAGGTGTTATGAGAACTATAATATGTATTACACGAATAAGAAAAAGAACAAATTACAAAATTAAGAATAAGAGAAGGATCTATAGATTACCCTTGTATACTTAATCTTTTACCAAATTAAGAATTCTTTTTTGATTACTAAAAAGAGTGATTGAGTTCTTAACTTCATCTTTAGCTTTGTAGAGAGAGGCGAGAAAAGAGTCCTTGGCTTTGTATGAGTGAAGAGGAAGAAGAGAAATTGAGAAAAAATTGGGAGGAAAAAGGAGAAACAGGATTATAGTGGAGGTTCAGAGGGAGGACAAAGAGGGTTAGAGGAGAAAGAGATTGGCTAGGGTGAGATTAGGGAGAGGAGAGGCATTTGGAGGGGTTTAGGGTGATTCTACTATTAGCCCTAGAGTTATAAGGCTTAGGATCGGGTCGATGACAACAATCATCTCTAGACTAGTAGTACTTGCTACCATTATACATTGATTCTTATAATTAATGTTCTAGTTTCTCATTTATGATAATTAGGTCTTTTTTTTTATGTATGTAATCTTTGAAATAATATTTTTTTAAGTTCAAGATTAGATAATTTTAAATCTTCACATTTAGTAGGAGTACAAGATGTTGATGTATATTTGTCATTTTAGTATATCAGACTCATTAGTTAGTAATGTATGATATCTTTTTAGTGAACTATATGTCTTACTAATCTTTTTGAGCTCATTATATAAATTATGAATTACTTTTAAGTAATTCTTCATATGATAAGAAAGTTTTGAAAGAGTTAAATATTTGGGAACATTATTAGGAGCATCACATATGTGATGATTGATGCACGAAAACTTATAAAATAAAAAAAATTGCATCATATGTTGGATGTTTTATCTAGGAAGATCATATATCCCTTGAAACCCAAGTCCAAAGGAGAGGATGAAAGAGGTTAGATGTCATCCTCTCTGACAGTAGCCATATGATAGAAGAAGCGACGATGCTCATCCCTTGCAGTGCAAAAACTCATAGCTTTTGTGCACCTTAATCGTAACTTTTGCACACCATCTTGCAGCAAGCATGAAAAAACTCTTTTCTTCTTCAGTGTCCTTACGCACGAAGGAGAGGAGTGGTGGGCTGAGATGAAAAGGGAAGGAGGAGAATAGGAGGGGGCGACCACATGTGCAACCTATACCCTTTCTTTACCCCCCCTTCCTCCTATTTATAAGGAGTCTCTTTAAACCCTAATAAATCCTGCCTTAGTGAGGATTACATCTCTATCCAATTACCCTCACTTCTTAGATGATTGGATCTCTATCCAATAATCTCAATTTACCTTTCATTAGGCCTCATGCATGGAAACCATTAATACTGAGTTTTATCTAATGAAACAAGGGCTTATTGGATAACTTATATCTAATCCTCTATTCATCGCAACATCTATCATATGTGTGTGACCCTCTAGGCCCAATATCGAGCTCGTCATGAGTTGCACCTATAAGAACTCATTCTGACTCAGTGAATTGTTAACTTATAATAATTCACTCAACTCATCGACTATAAATGTACTAGGCTACTACGCTATAGTCCCTAGATGGTACAGGGGATCTAATCTATTAGATATATCCGTCTTTAGTTATAATTGTATCTGTAGTCCCTTATCCATCTAATTTTCTAAAGGCTGTATATTGAGCATGATATTATCAAGTCTCATACGAACTATTCGAGTCTCGCTCTAATCAAAATCTCCTAGAGAACTTATTCTCTCTCAATCAGACCAATTTTGGCTAGGGATTTGCCTGAGCAAGAGGATACGAGATATTCCTTTCGTGATACCGAGAGTGTACGATCCTCTATTGATACTTAATTATCTTTGTAAGGTTGGCTATCGACCTCGATAACCGGTTGTACCAGATTTAAAACTTTCAGATCTACAAGTCCGATGTCAAAGAAAGAAGTACTCAAATAAGATATCCTTAATATCTTAAGTCTAAAGACTAGACACATAACTGAGACTATGAAATCACATTTGATGTTAAGTATTATTAACAATTCAATATTTCATAAACGGATCAATCAGTAAACTTATTCTCTAATGAGCACTCGTATTGTACCCTTAGTGTCTCCACATGAGCAGCTATAAGACCAATTACCTCCATCATATAGATAGACATACAATACATCAGTTTATCCAGTTATCTTGTCCGATGTCAAAGAAAGGAGTACTCAAATAAGATATCCTTAGTGTCCTAAGTCTAAATACTAGACACATAACTAAGACTATCCTTAGTGTCTTAAGTTTAAAGACTAGACACATAACTAAGACTATAACATCATTGTCTGACGTTAAGTATTATTAACTATCCAATATTTCATAAACAGATCAATCAGTAAACTCATTCTCTAATGAGCACTCGTATTGTACCCTTAGTGTCCCCACATGAACAGTTATGAGACCAATTGCCTCCATCATATAGACGGACATACAACATATCAGTTTATCTAGTTATCTTCATGTCTCTCTTGAGTAACCTATGACCAGGATTATTTGAGATCTATGTTTAAAAATAAATCGGTCTCATTATCATGATCTCATCATGATTCGATTTTCATTGCATAGATTAAAGAACATCATAATATATATACAGCAGACAATATGTATAATCTAAAAAAAATATAAATAATAATTATATAAAAAGATTGTGTAGCGTGTCACATGTGCCATCATTCAGATTGTCTTGTAAGACACTTGTAGCTAGTAATCTCTCACTTGACATAAAGCCAATCACCTACTTGTCTGATCTCCATCAGACCCCTATGACACTCAAAGAATATTCTAAGCCAATGACTTCGTCGGTGGATTTGCAATATTATCTTTAAATGAAACCTCAATTGCTATATCTTTATAGGCTATAATCTCTCTGATTAGGTGGAACCTCCTTAGAATGTGCTTGGACTTATAATAAAACCTAGGTTTATTTGCTTGAACAATCACCCCATTGTTGTCACAATATATGAGAATTAGCTCCTTGCTGCTGAGTACGACTCCCGAATCTATGATGAACTTCTTCATCTAGACTCCCTCATTTGTTGCTTCTGTTACAATAATATAATCCACCTCTATGGTTGAGTCAGTAGTAGTATTTTGTTTGGAACTCTTTTAACTTATGCTCATCCATTCATGGTGAAGACATACTTTGAGTTTGACTTACTATCATTGACATAGACTAAAAACTCGAGTTCCTATAGCTCTCAACCTGAAGGCTATCTCCTCCATATACTAGTAAAAGATCCTTAGTCCTTCTCAAGTGCTTAAGGATGCATTTTATCATCTTTCTGTGTTTCAAACCTGGATCTGCCTGATACCTGTTTGTGATACTTAGAGCATACACTATATGAGGCCTAATATATAATATAACATATATGATAGACCCTATTCTTGAGGCATAGGATATCCTATCCATGTTTACCCTTTCTTCAAGAGTCTTTGAGGATATATTCCTAGAAAGTAATATTTCATGTCTCATCAGTATGAGACTTCTATTAGAATTTTTTATGCTAAACCTCTTAATAATGGAGTCTATGTACCTGGATTGGGACAAGCCAAGCATCCTCTTGGACCTATCTCTATAGATCCGAATTCTCAAAATGTAGAATGCTTCCCCTAAGTTCTTTATGGAGAAGTTTCTAAACAACCAAGTCTTACTTGTAGATAGCATTCATACATTATTTCTAATGATTAAGATGTCATCTATATATAACACCAAGAAGGTGATAGTGCTCTCATTTACCTTCTTATACACATAAGGCTTATCTTTGTTCTTAATGAAGTTATAAGATCTAATCGTCTTATTAAAGCTTATGTTCCAACTTTGGGAATCTTACTTCAGTTCGTAGATGGACCTGAGTAACTTGGACATACCTTATATGGGCTCTTATTAGACATTAATCCCTTAAGCTATATTATATACACATCCTTCTTGGGTTGCCATCGAGGAATGTGATTTTCATATCCATCTGCCAGATCTCATAATTATATTATGCTATAATGGCCGAAAGAATATTGATAGATTTCAGCATGGCTATGGGTAAGAATGTTTCATCATAGTCAATTCCTTACCTTTGATAGTATCTTTGGTCACCAGTCTTGCCTTATAGGTCTCTATATACCTATCTACTCCAATATTCTTCTTGAAGATCTATTTATAACTGATGAGTATAGTACCCTTAGGTGCATTAATAAGGTTTTCAACCTAATTGGAGTACATGAAATCTATCTTAGAATTCATAGCTTTTTACCACTTTTCGAAGTCTATACTTATAATAACCTTATCGTGAGTCTAAGAATCAATATCCTAAGTGTCCTCTCCACTGATATGTCCTATATATTTTTTAGGAGGGTGAGATACTTTGCCAGACTTAAGTAAAATTGGAACTTGTGTGCCACTCAGCCTTTGGAGTGGTTCGTGAGCTAGGTTTTTCAACCTCATTCAACTCTATCATACTCCCACTGTTTCCACCAAGAATATGCTCATTCTCAAGGAACACTACCCTCTTGGTAACAAAGATTTTATGGTCCTCAAGATGATAAAAAATAATACCCACAAGTTTTCATATCTCATATGATATAGACACTACCGACTTAAATGAAACTCTGTTTAAAAAGTAATATGCGGTCTCCAAGGCATATCACTAGAATGAGACAAGTAGGTTAGTGAAACTCATTATAGATAGCATCATGTCTAACAGTATTCAATTCCTCTTTTCTGATATACTATTAAGTTGAGGTGTATAAGGAGGTGTCCATTGGGATAGAATCTCATGGTCCCTGAGGAAATGGGTAAACTCTATGCTCAAGTACCCTCCTCCTCAATCCGATCGAAGAGTCTTAATACCCTTTCTAGTCTGGTTCTCTACTTCATTCTTGTATTTCCTGAATTTTTCAAAGATTTCAGACTTGTACTTCATCAAGTATACATGTCCATACTTAGAGAATCGTCAGTGAAAGTAATGAAGTAGGAGTAATCACCTATAGCTTGAGTCGATATATGACCACACACATCGGTATTTATGAGTTCCAATAACTCAATGGCTCTCTATCCAGTTCTACTAAATGGAGAGTTGGTCAACTTTTCATGTAAGCAATATTTGCAGGTTATATATGTTATAATCAAATGGATATAAGTATTCATCCTTTAGCAATCTTTGAATTCTTCCCTTATCTCATTTCCTTTTGGATATACTTACATGTTCTTTTAGATATACTTATATTCATAATCTGTGGAGCAATGTCTAGTACAAACAAACCATTATACAATGTTCCTCTAGTGATAATCTTATCATCCAGGATTAATGAATAATTATTTTTCTCAAAAACTAATTTATATTCCATAACTTTCAAATATGAAATGAACATAATATTTTTGATAATAGAAGGAACATAATAACATACATCTAATGCAATATGAGCTTCACCAAGCAGATGTAGGGTGATTTAGCCAATAGCAACTATAACAACTCTTGCTCCATTGCCATATTGAAGTCCATCTTGGCTCTCACCAATCTCCTAGGTTTTGTCAGAACCTGTAATGAATTACAGATGTGATAAACATTCCTGGTATTTAATACCCATGTGTTGTCATAAAAATTTGACAAATGGAGGCTGATCATGAATGTACCTAAAGCTTTTCTAAGCTTCTATTTTGCCTTCTCAATAAGATACTATTTGTAGTTCCTTTCCAATGCTTATCTTTGTTGAAGTGGAAGCACTGACCTTTATCCTTTACTGGATTTTTCTTGACAAACTTTGCCTTACCCGGTTTGCCCTTACCCTTGCCCTTCTTAAGGGACTTATTAATTTTCCTTTTTCTTTTGGTCTCACCAATGTAGAGAATTAATTTTTCTTTCTTGATGATACTCTCTTCCTCCCTCAATATATTGAGGAGCTCCAGGAGAGTCACTTCAAGTTTATTCATGTTAAAATTTATAATAAATTATGAAAATGATTCTAGGAAGGACTGAAGTATAAGGTTTATATAAAGGTTATCCTCTAGGACCATTTCTAGGCTTATGAGCTTTTCAATTCACTCAATTATCCTCAGGACATGGTTTTGAACTGATGTCTCATCTATTATCTTAGCACGAAAGTGACTTTTGGATATCTCATCTCTCTAAGTTCTTTCATGTTCCTCAAATAACTGGTGAAGATGAAAGAGGATGAAATTGGCATCCATACTTTCATGTTGCCTCTATAGCTTAGGAGTTATAAAGGCCAACATATAGCACTTAACCAAGGTGAAACATTTATGTACTTCACATAGCGATCAATCTCATCCTTGCTTACCTCTTCCTCTTGCGTGTGCAAAATCATACCAAGGACATATACGATTTTCTCTGCCATAAGAATGATTCTCAAGCTATAGAGCTAATCCATGTAGTTTGGACCAGTGAGGCAATTGGCATCAAGTATGCCACATAGGGGCTATGCAAGTGATATATTTCTGATAAGCAAAAATATAGCATAAACAAATTAC
This sequence comes from Ensete glaucum, assembly GCA_021527575.1. Taxonomy (NCBI): domain Eukaryota; kingdom Viridiplantae; phylum Streptophyta; class Magnoliopsida; order Zingiberales; family Musaceae; genus Ensete; species Ensete glaucum. The sequence goes on from CM038558.1 coordinate 21,905,063, forward strand.
ATATAGATTTTATAAAATAGTAAATAATTAAGACATGAACTTCTATCTTAATCTACACACAATATTTATTTGGCAAGTCATGTGATACCCTCAACATGTGAAATAGAAGTCTCCGACAGACTTCTAGTGGAGATTGGAATCCAATCGAAGTTTTAGTATAACCTTAAGAGATCAACAATCACACTAAGCCCAATGAGGTATGCAACTCTTGTTAATCACAACTTCTTGTGATTTTCATCCTTTTTGACCTCTAAACCATCATGGCTTCAAGGGACTCGACTAACCATGATGTTCAGTTAAGTCATCATGATCATTACAAGATGAGTCTGATTTGATGATATGCCCTTGAGGGACTCAACCAAGTATACCATGTTCTCAGGTCACCTGTAACATCTCTGTGTTATAGAATCGTGAGATAGGTGAGCCTCGAGGGACTCAACTAACTCAACCTACATCGGGATTCAATTCTCACTATAATGATGGAATGCTACGTGGATCAATCTAATTATTTTATTCTTATCAACTTAATATTATAATTATGATTTGGTCTCCTAATATGATGTGTCATACATATACATATTTAATATATATCTACATCATATACAAATATATATACATATTTAATAGGTGTATAAGCAATCATATATCACATATGCATAATCACACTAGATGATCATTGACCACAACCTAATATGATCAAGCTCAAGTAGTGGGCCCAATCTCTCACATGACAATCTATATATGCATCGACGCATTTTTATGCCCTATGATCATCCATCTCATCATCACCGATTCAATTGGTATCTCAACACATCTCCATACGTTGCGATCATCCATCTCAACCTTGTGGTCTTGCTAGCACCTCTACGCTACTGCATGCCTCATCGTGTAATTACAACATAAACACAAACATATAAGCTCGATAATAAAAAAAGAGAGAGGAGGCTTACAGGTCCTAATAATAATAATAATCATACATAAACATATAACATCGCATGGATCATGATCATCCGTTCATATCTTACATCACATGTACACATCATCATGTAGGACTACAAGATAATTATAATTAATCAAACTATTTAATTAATTTATTTTTATTAGATTTTGGGCTATCCCACCATAGGATGCCCCATATGGTAGAAAACAACCCTTATATAGCTAGAAAACTCTAGCTGCTAGGGACACCCCTGCAGCCAGGAGTCCCTAGCGATAGGGTAGCCTTGGGCGACTAAGAAATTCTAGCCTCCAAGGTGTTCCTTGCGGCCAGAAGTCCTAGCCGTAAGTTGCCATGGGTGGCCAGAGAATCTTGGCCATCAAGCTACCCTTTAATGCCAGGAGTCCCTGACTGTAGGGTTACCACTTACAACTAGAAAACCATAGCCGCTAGGGGTTCCCCATTTGACTAGAACCCTAAGATTTGTGTGCTCCATTCAATGATAGTACTACCAGTAACCCAAAAACTCAAAGATTTAAATTTTTGGCTTTAATTTTAAAGCCTTTAGGGGTCTATAAATACCTCACTCATTCTTCCTTGATGCTATTAAAAAATAAAGAGTAAAAAGAGAAAGAATCCTTAAGGTTAAAAGTGTTGTAAACTCTTGAAAGTGTTTAAGTCTCTTTCTCCTTGAGTTTAGTAGTTATTCTTGAGGTCTTGTATGAAAGAGTTTGTGTAAAAAGTAGAAGAGTTATAACAAGGGTAATTAATCTTCATCTGTTAAAAAGAAGATGGACAGTGAAAGACGGTGGCTTCGAGAGAAGAGGAATCAGGAGTGGATGTAAGTTGGGATGACTAAACCACTATAAATCGATTTGCATTTCCTTTCTTGCTTTGCCTTATTATTGCTTACTGATTTATTTCACTTACTATCCTCACTTACACTCTTGGTTAAATGTATTTTTGATTTATATTTTCATTCAAAATTTTAAAATTGGTACCTTTTTGCGATAACACTAATTCTCGCTCCCCATTATGAGATTATAACAGTTGGTATCAGAGCTTGGTTCTTTCAGTTGGATTAATAATCAAGAGAGATTTAATGACTTTTTTTGATAATCATGAGGGTCACTCTATCAATCATCTTCCTTTGTTCAATGGAACATACTACATTTATTGGAAAACACAAATGAGAATTTTTTTTTTATTTCTATGGATTTTGATTTATGAAACGTCGTTGACAATATAGTTTTCAAAAATCTTTTAATCCGATGAATGCTTTATTTTGTGCTTTAGATAAAAATAAGGTTAATCATCTTTCTACTTGTAATATTGTACATGACATTTAACATACACTTGTAGTTATTTATAAAGGTACAAGTAGAGTAAAAGAATAAAAATTTAATTTTTTGGTACATATCTATAAACTATTTAAAATGAAGCCAAGTGAAACAATTGGTGACATGTACACCTGTTTTACATATGTTATCAATGGTTTAAACGCTCTTAGTAAATGCTATACTAACATTGAATTGGTAAATAAAATTTTAAGATCTCTTTTAAAAAAGTTAGAATCCAAAAGTAACGACTATCCAATAAGTAAAAGACTTAAATAATTTTTCTCTTGAAAAACTTATATGATCTTTAATGGCCTATGAAATAACCTACAAAATACATAATGAACAAGAGGAATACCTCCATAGAATAGGAAGGATATTGAACTTAGAACCAAAGAAGACTACTCGAGTGAAAGCTCAAGTGATAATGACATTGCACTCCTTATAAGAAAACTTAAAAAATTCATTAAAGGAATAAAACTTACGAGAATAAAAGCGAACCTAAAAGGGATACTATAATATATTATGAATGTAAGAAACCAAGGCACTTAAAAAATGAGTATCTACAATTAAAGAAGAAGTTGCTGACCTAAAAGATGAAGAAATCATTCAAGACAACTTGGGATGTATGAAGTACATTAAAAGATGAAGAGCAAATCGATAAAGACGAATTACAACAAAGTTTAGAAAAGTTTAAATCATTAAACATGATTCTTACTAACTGAAGTTGTACATATAAAAAGAAAGAAATCAGCTTTGTAAATAGTAACATTCAGCAAAGGCCAACAAAATTAAAGGATCCACACTACATATTCCCCCTAAAGATAAATACAATTTTTGTGAAAGATTTGGTCATTATACTTATATTTACTATTTCAAAAATATAATTCTTATAAATTAGTTTGAGTTCCTAGAGAAACAATTAATATTTTGATGCAGAAAATCAAGAGAGGTAGATCTAATCATGAAGGACTCGGAGTTAAATGGGTACCTAAAGTCAACCCCTCTTTTCTTATAAATGGTATCTTGATAGTGGATGCTCAAGACAGATGATCGGAGATACAATACAATTTTTAAAGCTCACTTGTTGAGATGAAGGATATGTCATCTTCCGAGATAACAATAAAAGAAAGCTTATCGCTATTGGAAATATTAGTAACAAATCAAATATGTTGATTGAAGATATTTTGTTAGTAGATGGCTTAAAACATAACTAATTAAGCATTCATTAATTATGTGATAAGGGATATAGTATTAAATTTGAATATAATACTTGCATCATACATATACCATATAAGAATTATGATTGCTTTAAGGCTTATCGCTATTGGAAATATTAGTAACAAATCAAATATGTTGATTGAAGATATTTTGTTAGTAGATGGCTTAAAACATAACTAATTAAGCATTCGTAAATTATGTGATAAGGGATATAGCATTAAATTTGAATATAATACTTGCATCGTACACATACCATATAAGAATTATGATTGCTTTAAGGGCTAATAATGTTTATACTATTGACCTTGATGATTTTTATGATAAAATTTATTTTTTAGTTTTAAATGATGATGCATGGCCTTGACATAGGAGATTAGGTCATACAAGTATAAAATTGATCTCATAAATCGAAACTAAAGAACTTGTAAGAGGAATGCCTAGAATTAAATTTGTCAAATATAAGATTTGTAATGCACGTCAAATAGAAAAATAAACAAATAGTAGCTTTAGACCTAAAAATCAAATGTTCACCTCTAGACCATTATAATTAATTCATATTGATTTGTTTGAATCAATTAATAGCACAAGTATAAGAGGTAGTAAATATGCTTTTGTGATTGTTGATGATTATAGCAGATATACTTAGACATACTTCTTAGCACATAAAAGTGATTGCTTTAAATATTTTATGAAAATTTACTAATAAGTTCAAAATGAAAAGAGTTTTATGATTTCTTTTATTCGTAGTGATCATGGTAGTGAATTTAAAAATTATGATTTTAAACAAAATTATGATTCCAATGGGTATGACCATAATTTCTCTACTCTAAGAAAACTATAATAAAATAAAGTTATTAAGAGAAAGAATAGGAGTTTATGAGAGATGACTATTTAATGAACATACCCAAATACTTTTGGGCTTAGGCCATTAGCAAGGCATGCTATATCATGAACAAGGTTCTTAGAAGATCTCTACTCTCTAAAATACCTTATGAATTGTGGAACAACAAAAGACCTAACATTTCGTACTTTAAAGTTTTTAGTTATAAATATTTTATATTAAATGAAATGATGCGCAAAATCTGATGAAGGCATTTTTCTTGGATATTCCTCTATTTCTATAGCTTTTCGAGTTTTTAATAAAAGAACTTTAGTTATTGAAGAATATATCCATATTATTTTTAATGAGTTTTCCAAAGTTAAAAAAAATAATTTTGATGATAATTTTGAGTTTGATATTTTGAATTCGAATGAGAATTCTACTCTCCAAAGTAACTTGGGTACATCTACTTCCAAAGATGCATTACTCAAGGAATAAAAGTATATAGATGCTTATCCTAAAGAGCTAATCATTGTAAATATATCAAAATAAATTAGAACTAGCTCTTCACTTAAAAATGTTTATGCAAATGCTACCTTTTTATCTCAAATTGAACCTAAATGTATTACGATGCTCTTAAAGATGACTCATGGGTCTTGGCAATATATGAAGAATTAAATTAATTTAAAATAAATAAGATTTGAACGCTTATTCCTAGACCTAGTGATCATATTATGATTGACAATGAATATGTCTTTTGGAATAAGCAAGATGAATAAGGTATCGTGACTCAAAATAATGCTCGATTAGTAGCCAAAGATTTCAACCAAGAAGTAGGTATAGACTATGAAAAAACCTTTACTCCTATGGTAAGACTTGAAGCTATAAGGATACTCCTTGCTTATACTTATTTTAAAAATTTTAAATTATTTTAAATTGATGTCAAAAGTGTCTTTCTTAATAGTTTTATTTCCAAAGAAGTTTATATTGAGTAATCACCTGAATTTTAAAATTTTAAACCATGTTTAAAAATTATCTAAGTTTCTATATGGGTTGAAGTGCCAATAGCTTTTTTCTTATTCAAAATAATCTTTTAAAAGATAAGGTCGATACTACATTATTTATCAAATATTTTAAAATAATTTTCTTATTATTTAAATTTATGTTGAAGATATTTTTTTTTGGTTATGCTAATGAATCTTTATGTAAATCATTTGTCAAGAGTATGAGCTAGGAGTTTGATGGGTGAATTGATATTTTTATTAGGATTACAAATTGAGCAACTATATGGTGAAACTTTTATTAATTAAACTAAGCATATTTTGGACCTATTAAATGTATTTCATATGGATAGTATAAAGGCTATCAACACATCGATGAACATTTCTACCGAATTAGATATGGACAATGAAGGAGAATGCTTTGATCAAAAGACTTGTAGAGATATGATAGGGAGCTTATTATATCTTACTAAAACTAGACCTGATATAATATTTAGTATTAGACTTTGCATAAGATCTCAGTTAAATCCCAATCAATCTCATTATAAAGTAGTTAAAATTTTTATAAGTACCTAAAAAATTTAAATCTAAGATTATGGTATACAAAATCTAAAAATTTTGATTTGATTGCATATGCTGATATCGACTTTGCAGATGCAAAATAGTTGGAAAAGTACCTTTCAAACATGTCAATTCATAGGTCATGTACTTGTTTCTTGATCTTCTAAGAAGCAACGCTCTATCGTATTATACACAATCGAGGCTAAATATGTAGCATCAGGTGTATGCAGTGCACAAGTAATCTAGATGAAGAATACTTTGGATGACTATGAACTTTACCTAAAAAATATTCCTATAAAATTTGATAATACAAGTGTAATTTATTTAACAAAGAACTATATTCAACACTCTAGGACTAAACATATTGATATTAGATATCATTTTATTAGAGATCATGTAAGCAATCATGATATATTTTATATTTCATTGACACAAAACGTCAATTAGCAGATATCTTTACTAAACCACTGACTGAGAAATAACATAATTTTATTAGAAGATAATTAGGCATATTGAATCTTTCAAATACATAAATCATAATTCTTCTCATTCTTTTCTTTTACTAAAGAGGAGATTTATATCATTAGACCATTATCTTGATGTTTATGATGTGAAATTTATGTTGTATGACTTCTTTATATTAATATCCTTTATGTGATATCAAAAGTAGTTTTACTATTGATACATTGATGTAAACAAAGACTATGCTTCTCTTCTTTCTGATAATGACAAAGAGGGAGAGAAAAGTAATGGCTTATATGTTTCTGTTTTCTCTTTTTGTTGATGACAGAGGGGGAGAAGTAATGGTAATCTTTTGATAACGTAGCACTCATATGCATGTTGTATTTGGTGATATTAATTTATGATATTCGTTTGAGATGTGTAACTATTTCAAACTATGGATATGATTGTTGAATCTCAAATTTTGATAATAAAATTAATTGATGAATTTATAAACTAATATGATTTCAAGATAAGTAATGCAAGAATAGCATCGATCATGAACTTGAACCATCGAAGGGTAAATTATTAAAGCAAATGTTGAGCCAAAAGGCATCATGATAGATATTGGATGTTGGATCAAAGGATTGGTCGACATGTCGAAGGATAGACTTCGTACCTTGAGTTCGGCATCAGGTTGGAAGGAATGGGTATTACTCCAAAAGATAGAATATTATGGAAAGTCAACATGCTGATAGATCATGCAATACGTCGAAGGAAAGAATGATGCATCAGATATTCTGATGAAGTGCTGGATAATAAGATAATATGTCAAAATGTCAGACGTGTTGAAAGCTTCATGATTATAATTAAAGTGGTTAGGGTTTGATTATAACTGTTTAAAATCAAATTAAGTTGGTATTTGGCCGAAACCATGCTAACTTGATTTGGAGCTCACTATTATTGAATTGGGCCTGATGAAAGACTAATTTCAATGTCCTAGAATTGACCTAGTTGATTGTACTACCAGGTCCACGTGGTGGTACTACCGAGACAACTAGAAAGCAAAGTTTATGCATTTCTAAGCATTCCGACAATAGCACCTCCCAACGACTATGGTACCATCTAGACCGATTGTAGTATCATTAAAGCCTAGATTCTAAGCTATATTCGGTGATAATATCGTTCGGTGCTAGCGATGGTACCGCCAGTACCTCGAAAACTTGAGAATTTAAAATTTTGGCTCTAATTCTGAAGCCACTGGGGGTCTATAAATTGTCCACTCATTCTTACTTAATGAATTATGAATCAGTATGAAAAAAGGATGAAAAGATAAAGAATCCTTGAGGTTAAAGTGTTGTAAACTCTTGAAATGTTTGAGTCTCTTCTTTATTGAGTTAATCGATTATTCTAAGAAGGTGTGAGGTCTTGTGTGAAAGAGTTTATATATAAGTTCTCTCTTGAGCCTAGTAAAAAGAAAATGTTATAAAAAGGATAGTTGATCTTCGTCTATTGGAATGAAGATCGAGAGTGAAAGCCAATGGCCTCAAAAGAAGAGGAATCGAGAGTAGACATAGGTCGGGACAACCAAACCACTATAAATTGGTTTGTATTTTCTTTTATGCTTTTCCTTGTTATTGCTTACTGATTTACTCCTACTCACACTTTCAAGTTAAACATATTTCCAATTCATATTTTCTTTCTTGCCTTTTCTTGTGATAACACTAATTCACCCCCCTTCCCCCTTCCCCCTTCCCCACCCCACCCCCCTTTCTTTGTGCCATTATGATCCTAACGATTGGTATCAAAGCCTGGTTCTATCAGTTGGATTAACACACAAGAGAAATTTAATGGTTCTGTTACTCGTCCTCTTATATTCAATAGAACATACTATACTTATTCAAAAACACGAATGAGAATTTTCTTGATTTCTAAAGATTTTGATTTATGAAATATTATTTAATATTATTTTCAAAAATTTTCCTTAAATGCTAAAACTATGAACGCTTTATTTTATGCTTTATATAAAAATAAGTTTAATCATGTTTCTACTTGTAACACTACACATGACATTTGATACACACTTAAAATTAATCATAAAGGCACAAGTAGACTTAAGAATCAAAACTAATCCTTTTGGTACATAGTTATAAACTATTTAAGATAAGGCAAGCAAAACTACTAGTGACTTATTTTACGGATATTGTTAATGGTTTAAAAGCTCTAGTTAAATGTTATACTAATCTTGAATTAGTTAATAAACTTTTAAGATCTCTTCCAAAATGATGGAGTCCAAAAGTAATGGCTATCCAAGAATAAAGGGCTTGAACAATTTTCTTATTGAATAACTCATAGGATCTTTAATGACATATGAAATGACTTGTAAAACACATGATGAACAAGAGGAAAAGCTTCCAAAGAAAAGAAAGAATATTACATTAAGAACCAAATAAGATTCCTCAAGCTAAAGCTCAAGTGATAATAATGACAACATTGCAGTTCTTACAAGAAGATTTAAAAATTTTAAAAATAGAAATAAAACTTATAAAAATAAAAATATACCTAAAAAGGATACTATAATATGTTATGAATGCAAAAAGTTAAGACACTTTAAAAATAAGTGTCCAAAACTAAAGAAGAAGTTGTCAACCCAAAAGAAGAAGAAAACATTTAAGACAACTCGGGATGAATCAAGTACATCAAAAGATAAAGAGCAAATCAACAAAGAATAAGTGGCAAACAACGCATTGATAGTCATTAACGATGACATATTTGACTCTTCCAAAACATCCTTATCTTATTCTGAATTATTTGATGTATTTCATGATTTATATGATGAAATAAAAAATATTGATAAGAAATATAAGTTATTAAAAGGGGATCATGCATTACTTATAGTAAATTTAAAATATTAAAAATTATATATGAAACATCAACATCTTGTACTCCTTTCTATAAATGCGAAGAGGTAGATTCAATTAAAAAGAAAAATATATTATTACAACAAACTTTGGAAAATTTTAAAATTAGAAACAAATTATTAAACATGATTCCTGCTAACTAAGGTTGTCTTTGGAAAGGAATGAATAAGCTTCATAAGTAGTAACACTTGACAAAACTAACAAATTTTGTAAAAAGATCTATGCTACATATTCCCCCTAAAGATAAACTTAATTTTTGTAGAAGATTTGGTTATTATGCTTATACTTGCTCCTTCAAAAAATATAGCTCATAAATTAGTTTAAGTTTCTAAAGGAACAATCAATAATTTGATATCAAAAATCAAGAAAGATAGATCTAACCATAAAGGACTAAAAATTAAATGGGTACATAGAGCAAACCTCTCTTTCTTATAGGTATGTCTCCATTAAGAGCTAGGAGCAAAAGATAATGTCTTGAAGTGGATACTAAAGGTACATGACCGGATATCCAGTACAAATTTCAAAACTTCTTAGCCAAAACAAAGGATATGTCATATTCGGAGACAACAATAAAGGAAAGATTATTAGTATTTAAAAAATTAGTAACAAATCAAATCTTTTGATTAAAGATGCTCCTTTAGTAGATGATTTAAAACATAACTCATTGAGCATTAGTCAATCATATGATAAGTGATATAATATTAAATTTGAGTCTAATGCTTGCATCAAAGACATACTACATCAGAATAAATCTATGATTATCTTAAGGAGCAATAGTGTTTATGCTATTGATCTTGATGATTTTTATGACAAAAATTATTTTTTAATTTTAAACGATGATACATGACTTTGACATAGGAGAATAGGAAATACAAGTACAAAATTAATCTTATAAATTGGAACTAAAGAGGTTTAATAATTTTTAATTTTATAAGAATCTATTTATATTGATTTCAATGAATTTTCTGAAGGTAAGAAAAATGATTTTAATGATGATTTTGAATTTGATTAGATTTGAATGAGAATTCTCCTCTCTAAAGCAACTTGAATATATCTACTTCAAAATAAACCTTACCCAAGTAATGGAAATATATAAATACATATCCCAAAGATCTAATTATTTGAGATATATCAAATGATGTTCAAACTCACTCTTCATTGAAAAATATTTATTTAAATGTATAAATCAATACCTCTTTGTTCATGTATAATTCTTTTTCTATAAGAGGAGACTTTTTTTTTTTTGAAAAGAATCATGATATTTTACTTGAATTATTAATATTTATGACTTAAAATCTATCTCTATGAATCAATACCTTTTGCTAATTATTCTCCTATGATATTTTTGTTATTTATCAAGGAGGAGATTTATTCAAATAAATCATGATTTTAACCTTTTGATGTTTATAACTTGAGATTTATTTTATATGAATCAAGATCTTTTACTATTTATTCTCTTAAATTATTTTTTGTTATTTATTGAAGAGGAGATTTATCTAATGAATTATGATCTATCACTGAACTTCTCAATATTCATGATTCGAGATTTATTTTATATTTATTCTTTTATGATTATTTCCTTTTGCCAATTGTAATATCCCTTATTTTTAAAATTTGTAATGATCTATTTTAAATTTGTTTATAAGGACCTATTTGTAAATATGAGGATTGTTTAATATTCTCTTAATTAAATAATTTTATATTAAAACTTATCGCTAGGGACCTAAATGTGAATATTAAAATTTTGATATAGATTATGAAAGATTCATCTTAAGTTAAAAAAAAAAGAGGAAGACATGTGTCACTTATGTTTGTTGCATGAGTGACACCTAAGCATATCTCATGTATACTTGCCACCTTGCAACCCTTGTGTTAGCTAAAACTTAAGCAATTAGAAGTGAAAAGTTACCCAAAACTAAGAAAAATATTATTGTATAACCAATAACCAATGTTAAGAATGAGAAGGGAAGAAGAATTAAAGTAGAAGAAGGATTTGGGCTTAAAATTTCTTTGGATCGAAATCTTTGAAGGCAAGTCCTTGGTTACATCCTAGCTTGATATGATTTTGAAAGATTTGTGGCTTAAAATATGATATCTCTCCTATTCAGTTGTAAATCTATTAATTTAGAAATTTTGAGATTCTAATCTTTCTACTTTATTCTTGCCATACCTTTTTGTACTGAACTCGGATTTAGGCAAAACTTATTTTATCTAAAATTAAACTCATAAAACTTACTTTTAATACCAAAAATAAAATTTTTAGAGTTTATATGCCTATATAAACTCTTATTTTAATTGACCTTGAAGAATCTGTAAATAGACTTTATAATATCTGAATTCTTGATACTAAATTTATTATAACTCTTTGTTGAAAACTTCAATATGGCAAAACCTATTTTAATAGAAAATAAATTCATAGATCTTTTTGTTGATATGTAGATTGAAAGATTTAGAGTCAAAATGACAACCCAAAATTTTGTTTTGATTGACCCTATGGATTCTGCAAATGGGGATCATAAATTTATGACCTTTTACTTTATGTTGGGAACTCTGATTTAGGCAAAACATATTTTTTTGGAAATTAGATACTAGATCTTTCTTTAGGTATCTAGATTAAAAGATTTATAATACAAATACTCACTCAGTCTCTTGTTGAATTTGATCCTATAGATTCTGCAAAACAAAGATTCTGTTCTCTGACCTTTGGTTACCAAATCATTTATAACTCTTTGTTATTAACTTTATATGAAACTTATTTTATCTGAAAGTAAGTGATTTAGCTATCTAATGACACATTATTGAGTAATTTAGAGCATAATTGGTTATTTAAATAGTTCATGAAATGTGTATCTGCCAGAATTGAGCTTGTAATGATTTTACCTACTCTTGTTTCCTCCCTTTGGAAATTGATTTTAGCTAAAGTCCTTTTTTAAATTGAGCCTTATATTATTACTTTGAATTCTTGTATACTCTTGTCCTTAAATTATTTGCATACCTGAATCTGTTATGAAAAGTTTATGTTGTAACATATTATTTCGTATTAGCACATGTACATTTTGTTGTTTCACATATGCTTTCGATATATGTCATGTTATTGTTGTTGAATATTAGATTTGATGATGAAATTAATTGATGGGTTTATTGATCTAACATGTGTGTTAGAGATGAATGATGCATGATTAACTACGATAAGATAATACAATCAGGTGTTGGGTCGTAGTCAAGTTTAGACATTAGGCCAGGGTTCGGACGATGCAGTGGGAACTTGCCGGAAGCTCACCAAAGGTATCAAGGACTTGTCGGGAGTTCACCAAAAGTCCGTCAAAGGTATTGGGGGCTTGCTGGGAGTTCACCGGGAGCTCACCGAAGGTGATCAGGAGTTTGCCGGGAATGCACTGGGGGTTCACTAGAAGATGACCGAGACTTGCTAAGAGTTCATCGGAGGTTACTAGGAAGGTCACTTGAGACGTTGGTCAAATTAATTATATTTGTATGTTTTAGTATGTCATAGTTAGCATTGGTTTGATTTAGAGTCCTAATTGAGTTAAGTTTTGAAGGAATCCAAATTAACTCAAGTGAAGCAAACTGGGTCCACGTTTGGGTTTGGATTGAGCTCAGGTTGAGCTCATTTGGTTGACCTAGAAAGAGGTTAGTTGAAGGTACAAGTCAGAAATAGAGAAGTAAAAGAAATACTTTTCCGAGATTCCCAATGGTAGTACCACTGGTGGGTGACAGTTGTACCACCATTCACCTATTTTCAGGCTAGCTTTTGGTGATAGTACCATCGGGACCGACAATTATACCGTCCGTACCCAAAATTTTCAGATATGTTTAAAATTCTGGTTTTATTTTCTGAAGCTAATTAAGGTTTATAAATACCCAAAGTTTTCTTGCATTAAGTATAAGAAATTGGGCAAGAAAACTATGGTAAAAGTTTGCTAAAAGTGTGCACGAAAAAAGAAAGAGGATAAGGGAGTGAGCAAGAAAGATTATAATCTTTGTAAGGGCCTCCCTTGTATATTGTAAGTGAAATACTTATAAAGGTTTAGTTTTCACCAGAAGAAGATCAGTAGTGGATATCAATGGACCTTGACGAAGGGGACTCGGGAAGTGGACATAGCTCAAGTTGTGGCCAAACCACTATAAATTCTGAGTGTCTCTTAACTTTTATTTTTAATTATACATATTCTTATTCGAGTTTGCCTTTAGCAAGATCATATCTTAGCTTCATAAAAAAGTTTCATTGCTCACTTATTCAACTTGAACGAAATGCTTTCAATTTTCAATTTCACTTCAAACAAAAGTTTTCTTTAGATTGAGATTTTAGCACTTGCCCCATACTCCTCTTAGTACTAATTGATCCTAATAATTGGTATCAGAGTGAGGTACTACTCATTGGGCTAATACTTAAGTGAGTAAATGACTTCGTTTGGCATGATAATAAAACCCCAGAAGGAGCTTTATAGATTTTGATCCTTAAGGGGGATCAACCCTTGGAACGCTATAGGGGTTCCTCCCTCTTAGACTTGGCACAAGGCTGAATTAAAATTGTAGATTGCTTTACAAAAAGAGGTGGAGTCTATATACTTATATAGGGCTCCAAACCCTAGCCCTAGGAGGTGCTTGCCTAGCTAAAATTATCCTTTTACCCCTTTTATAGTCTACCTGCCTTAGAGAGAATAGGTGGCTGCTAGGTTGGCTTTATAGCTGACCTAAGCAGGGGGAAACCCTAGCCTACTAACCCAGTAAGGGGGGCGGTGGCCACTAAGCCCTAAGGGCTAATGTAAACCCTAGCTATACTCCTTTATAAGATAGGAGTGACTTTATTACAATCTAGTAGGGTTTTATTGACTACTTCTAGGGAGATTATGACTCAACCCTCCTGGAGTCCTATCAAACCCGTCCTCTTAAAATCAATCTTGTGCTCAAGGTTGAAGTTCCATGAACTTAGAGAACCAGGTCTTTAACTCCTTATCAGCTTGGGTGTCAGTTGGAAGAACTTGAGCTGAGTTGTCATCTTTAAATTTCCATTTGAGGTGGGATACTTGGAGGATCAACTGTAATTTTGATCTGGTGCATAGATCTGATCTCCAGGTTAGGGCCCCAATATAATCTCTAATTTTGTAAGGCCTAAATAAATAGGGAGACCACTTTCTTGAGGCTTGAATTTCGTGCTGGTGGAGCTAGAGATGAAGGGGGACTTGATCTTTCTCAAGAAACTTTCTTCTGCTCCAGCATTTGTTAGGGGGAAGTTTCTTCCTTACATGGGCTGTCACGTGGTTGCTTTGTAATAGTAGTGGTGCCTTCTTTTGGAGTGAGGGCTATCCTTTGATAAAATCTCTAGTGGTGTGAGCTCGATCTGAGATTGAGGTGGGTAGGAGTGGTGATTTTTCGGGGCCTATTTTCACTTCTTCGTGCTGTTGACTATCTTGCATGAGGATGGTGCTAACCCCCACTCTAGATGTGTCTGCTCTAATAATGAACATTTGGACATGATTTGGTGTGGATGACATCGTGGTTGTAAGGGCTATAGTTCCACTCGGCCAAGGTGGTGTATCTTTCTTTATAATGAGAGGGATGATGTTCATGCTTCATTGAGTCCTATGAATGATCCTTCCCCTTTTCTAATTTCGCCACTGGAGGGGCTTAATTTTCTCGTGGTCTTGGTCTATAGATCGGAGGTCATCATAAAGGAAGTCTTTAAGCATCATTGTTCGATCCTGGGAAAAGTTGTGGAAGTCATATGAGATCTGGAAGTGCTACATCAATAACCATGGTGAGTTTGACAGGATGTAACACTTTAGAAGTAGCTTATCTCCGGGGCAGAGGATGTAGGGACATGTCATAGCGGGAAATAAGCATGGCTAAACAATCTGTGTCCTGTCATCTCTTGGATGATCATTTTATTTTCGACCTTATGAGGTTGTATGAAACAATATGGTTGAGCAACAATTAGTAGAAGTTTCGGCATGTTCAGCATATGGGAGTCAGCTAGCTTCAGAGGAGGTAGTCGGCTCGGTTAGGTGGAGACACCCAAAAATTTAGCAAGCTGTGGGAGGGGTTTTTTTTTATCTTCAATCTCATGAAACTCTTGAATTTAAATTAGGAAACCACTGGATTCTTCTTATGGTACCCCCTCCAAGTGTTGTGTTGTGGTTGTAGTCACTGGGCTCCCTCGTAGAATCACCTGCTTTCCTTTTCTAAAACAAATTCATGCTTAGCTTTGAAAAATTTTAGAAAATATCTCAAATTGTGGACAACCGATCAATGCCAAGCACTATATCAAAACCATCAAGAGGGAGGAGGAAAAAATCAGTAACTATGTCTTGCTCTTGTAGGCTTAGTTTAATCCACGGGCACTTCTGGTTGCACTTCAAAATTTGGCCGTTAGCTACCTTGACTTTGAACCGATTGTAATCTTTTTTTTGGAGCATTAAGTGGGCAACAGCCTTACTGCTCATGAAGTTGTGTGTGCTCCCAGTGTTGATAAGGACGATGACAGACTGCTGCTCGAGAAAACCTTCAATCTTCAATTTTTGTAGGTTAGTGTAGCTGGCTAAGGTAGGGGCCATGCGGGTGGTTGGTTATGGTGTATCCTTCTCATTGGGCTTGAGAGCCATATCTTCAAGTTTGGGTTCTTCAGTAGGTGCAATCATCAGTGATGTCTCCTTTGTACATTTGTGTTCTAGGCTCCATAGTTTATCACAACACCCACATAGGCCCTTTGTCGATCCATCATGAAGGTCTTCTTTGTTAATTTTTTGTGGCTGAGGGGGTTGGTTGATAGTAGGAGGAGGTGAAAGCTTTGGTGCTATTGGTCAGGGAGCAACTCTAGTCTTCCGAGCTTTATAGTTCAATCGCTCCTCTTGATGTCGCGCAAAGGAGGTGACTGCCTTAAGTGTCTACGGTTGTCACACTTTAACTTCTTCCTGAATCTCCGGCTTCAAGTTCTTAATAAAAGTCCTAAATATCTATTTTTCAAACTAATCATAAGTTTGATTAGATAACCTTTCAAACCTGATTTAGTACTCTTAGATGGTGGAGGTTTAATGGATCATCGCTAGTTCTTCACTAAGGTTCTTTTTATAATCCAAATTTACATCGCGTTGTGATCTTATTAGGCTTGGTGATCGGCCCAATCTAAACTCTTCAAAGCGAGTATGTAATTTAATATCCATACACGTCTCAAGAGCCTCCAATTTAGCTTCGAATAAGCCTGCCGATGTCATGATGTAAGGATCTCCAACCTGTCAAATCAAACTAATTAAAGAGTGTAGCTACAATCTTTAGGTTGAAGGCAACAATGGCAGTGATGTCAGGGCTGTGGTGGTGAAGTCTCCAAGTGGAGGATGATAGCCAAGAGTAGCAACAATGATGGAGGAAGAAAATGATAGTAATAATGTTGGCTTCAGTTCTTCGGTGATGCTGCAATGTTGACGCTGCAATGTCATCGAGGCTGTGATTTTTTTGATGGCTGATATTTGTTGGAAGATGGCAGCCAAGAGATCTAAGTCGGAAGGCAGATTGTATATTGTAAAATTTTAGTACTATACAATAAAGAATTACAGCATTATAAGTCCAGATCCAGAAGGAGTTTTTTCACAAGATTAGTCTTAGATGAAAGCTAAGATGATCTATGAAATTGTATAAAAAGTTTCAGCTAAAAGGGATGATTAAAAGTTCAGTTTCAAGAAGCAACAATTGATTGAAAATTTCTACAATGTTTCACCTTTGCAATGATGATAATGTTTGCGACGAATGAAATTTGTAGCGGATAAAATTTGAGAAAAATCTTCAACATGTAAAATAAGGAATCTTGTAGTATTGAAGAGGCGTGGATGATAAAAATATAATAAATTTTTAGATCAAACACAGGGGAAGCGACAGATGGATTTGATCTACAACCGGGGTGGAAGGTGGATGGAGGGGACGTCAAAAGTAATTATGGAAATTGCTTGGGAAGGTGGAGGCAGTTGAGATGGCTACAGGGTAGCAGAAATACCACTATGATACCAGATGATAGAACCCCAGAAGGAGTTCTATAGATTTTGATCCTTGAGGGGGATCAACCCTTAGAACGCTATAGGGGTTTCTCCCTCCTAGACTCGACACAAGGTTGAATTAAAATTGTAGATTGCTTTATAAAAAAAGGTAGAGGCTACTATATAGGGCTCTAAACTCTAGTCGTAGGGGGTACTTGCCTAACTAAAATTATCCTTTTGCCCCTTCTATAACCTACATGCCTTAAAGGGAACAGGTGGCGGCTAGGTTGGCCCTATAGCCAACCTAAGCAGGGGGAAACCCTAACCTACTAACCCAGTAAGGGATGCGATGACTACTAAGCCCTAAGGGCTAATCTAAACTCTAGCCATATTCCTTTATAAGATAGGAGTGACTTTATTACAATCTAGTAGGATTTTATTGACTACTTCTAAGGAGATTAGGACTTAATCCTACTGGAGTCCTATCACATGAACGAGGGATATTCTATTGCACGTCGTCCCATGTTCAATGAGATGGATTACATATTGATAAACAAGAATACATATTTTTCTGATTTTTATGGATTTTGATTTATAACACATCATTGAGAATAGTTTTAAAAAGTCTTCCAAACCAATGAATGAATGGAATGATTTGGAAAAGAACGCTTTCTCTTTGAATGCAAAAGCAATGAATGCTTTGTTAGTGCTTTAAACAAAAATAAATTTGATTGATTTTCTTCTTGTGATTCGATTTTTTGATATATGACATATATTAAAAATCATATATGAAATCATAACTAAATTAAATGATTCATTAATGATTTGTAAAAATAAATTTGAAGAACACTTTCTAGAGAACAAGAAGGAAAGTACTTTGAGAATACAAGAACAAAATCTTCGAAAGAACTGAAAGGATTGTGAACTGAGAACAGAAGAACTATACCTTTAAAAAAATAGAAAGGAAATATAACTGAGAACAACAAATAACTCATCGAGTGATAATAACTTTGAACCTTCGATAAATGAATCGAATAAATTAATAAACAAAAATCATAAAAATGAACTTAAATTGGATAAAACCTCTTACTATGAATGTAAAAAGCCAAGGCGCTCTGAAGATAAAGAGCACAATTAAGAAGAAGTGGAGAATCTCATGCTTATGACCATCAACAATGAGGTAAGTGATTCCTCCAATATCTCATTTACTTCTAATGAATTATCAAATAGTTTTCATAAGCTTTATAATGAATTTAGAATGATTAGAAAATCCTATAAACTACTTAAGAAAGAGTATGCATCATTAGTTAGTAAACCTGAAGAAATGCATGATGCATCACCATCACATAATTCTTGTGCTAAATGAGAAACATTAGAAGAACTTAAAAAGGGAAACCTCATGTTAAAACAAACTTTAAAAAAATTTAAAATAAGGAATAAATCCCTAAACATGATCCTTACAAATAGGGGTCATGATCATAAGAAAGAAGGTATAGGTTTTGCAGGTAATCATTAACAAAAGCCAACTATCTTCGTTAAAGGACCCACTTTAAATTTTTCATCTAAAATTAGGTATAACTTTTGTGGTAGATTAGGACATATAGCTTATAAGTGTTTATTTAAAAAATATAGTCCACATAAATTAATTTAGAGTCCTAAAGGAATCATAAACAATCTCAAGCCATTAGAGAAAATGAAAAAAATCTTTCATGAAGGACCCTAACTCAAATAGGTAACTAAACTAAAACCCGTCATCTTGTAGAGTTGGCTCCTTTCAAGGCTAGGAGTAAAAAAGAATTGTATCTTTATAGTGGATGCTTAAGCCATATGACATGATATCTAAGTTACTTATTAAGCTCTCTAGCCAAAATGACAAAAACGAGAAAAAAAATATTTGAATCAAGATGATTGAAACTTAATGATCTTTGTTTCGATTATAATAAATCTTTTTATTAAAAAAAGTTCATGATTATACAACTAATCTTGATGCTGCATAGCTAAAGCATGCTTAGTTATTTTTAATGTAAAATTATCTAAATTAAAATTTATGAAAAAAGGGTTTTTGATAATAGATTAAAAATTATTGACGTGAATGATTGAAATATTGGATGGGTTATATGTTGACCTAAAGAAGGTTGTATAATTGAATGATAGATCACTTTAAAATTTGAACAAAGAATAAATAAAAATTTAAAAATGAGTTTGTGAACTCCTTGCATTATGTGTAAAAAGTAAGACTCATTTAAATGTTGAAATTGAAATAGGTTGAAGTTTTGTTTTGAAGCCATTTTATTATTTTGATGTAATGACCTTAATGATTTTTCTAGAATAAAATTTGATTTTTGGTCTTAAATGATAATTCATTGATTTGAAAAATATTCTTGAAATAAATCATATTAAATAATTAAAAAGGTGGATAATTCTTCTTGAAAATATTTTTATCCTATCAACCCTTCAACAAGAGATAAAATGATACCATTATTATTGAATCTCTTAAACTACAAAAATAATTTGATGATTTGAATTGAAAAAGGTTATTGTCTAAATCATGACCTTGAAATCTTGAAAATTATAATTTGAGATCTTTATATAGACCAAGATCCTCTACTAAACTAAGATTCCTTCATTTTATTAAAAGAAATTTATAAATAAACTATAAGTTCATTTTTTTTGGAACTATAACATGAATCTTTTTATAAATAATGATATTGATGATTTGAAATTACTTGTACAAAAATTGAGATCCTGTATTTCCATATCTCATTTTGCAAAATTATGATATTAATTTCTCTATATTTATAACTTAAAATTTTTTATGAATTAAGATTTTACTTACAACATTAATTTCTTATTTTTTTTATTATCTAAGAGGAGAGATGTCAAATTGAATCATGGCCTTTAGTATTGACGAATTTATATCTTTCATAACATGATTTATGACTCTCTTATATTCATGAATGATATATTTTATTACCTTGAGATTTCTCATAATATTCGGTATGATCTTAAAATTAATTTTGTACTATTCTATTTTAACTTTTGATTTGACAATGACCAAGGGAGAGACAAAAGTGATATTATATAATAACAAAATTAAATAATTTGATTATAAAAAACCTTGTAACATTGGATGAGGAGCGATTGGCATAAAAGAAAATTAAAAATTTTAAATACATGAGACTTGCATGATTTGATTTCTATTTTACTTGAAATTTTAAATATATAAGATTTCTTGATTATTTATGTTGAAATTCACAAACAAAGAAGGAGGGGTAAATTTATTAAATTATGTCTTTTGGTACTTAAATATTTGATTTTTCATATTTAATGACATGATCCCCTTGTACTTTTGGGGTGTAATTAGAACATAAATGTAAAAGAAAATTTATACTATCATATTCCTTTTTAACAAGCACAAAGAGATAAAAAATTGATATCTTAACAACAAAGCCACTAGATGAGGAACAATTTGATTATAAGAAAATTCGAAATGATTGAGTTGTCATCATATTCTTGTTTTTTTTTTACAAAATGAGCTTTCTCTTAAAACTTAAATAAGATGATTTTAAATTCTTCAAATATATACATTTATATCATATTCCTACTTTTGCAAATTAAGCTTCTTCTCAAAATTTACATGATTTCAAATTTTTTGAATGCATGAGATATTTTCACATCATGTGATTTATGAACTTTTGTCTAATAGAATCTTTGATGGAATAATTATTTACATAAGAAGAATTTAATTGTATGAGTAGCTCTTAATTCTTTTTGGATTTCTTGGTTTTTTTTTAGCTCTCTTCCAAAATGGTTCTCCTCGAAATTGATATTATAAGAATGAGATTCGAAGTTCTTTTTGTGATAATATTTTTTCTCAAAGATTCTTTCAATTTATGATGAATATTTATAAAAGAAAACTATGTAACAAACTTTTATGATGCTTGATATAAGCTCTCTTTTGTATCATCTCTTAGAAATTATTTTGGTTCATAGATCTTTTATATCCTTAATAAATACTTTCAAATATATCATAACATACTTAATATCAGTACATATTTATTTTGGTTCATAGATCTTCCCTCCAACCCCACCCCCACAACACTCCCCCCCCCCCGCCCCCCTGCACTTCCTTCTTATTCAACAAGGGGAGAAAGATTTTTAATGAGAAAATTATGTCTCTTATCCTATTTTATTAAGGGGAAGCAATGATACACCTTCTATTTTTAACAAATACGAAGATATTTGACACAAGATTTTGTGCCTTCAAATTATTTACTTAATATTTCACTTTTTTGTTGATGATAAAGGGGATGAAAAGACATATTGATGACACATGTAATGAAAATGGTAAACTGAGCATTTCTTTTCTAATAAATAAAGGGGCAGAAATGAATGATAATTTAATGTGGAGAGTTAATGATTGATGACTTAAAGGGAAAATTTGAAACCGATGCATGAATTTTTAAATGTATTATTATATACATAAAATCTTTGATGATTTGATGATTTAAGGAAAAAATGGTTGATATTGATGTTACATTATTTTTGAAGTTGATAAATGATGTAATGTTGTATTTTTTTTTTATGAAATGTGTTTGAAATATTATATTATGATACTTGAATTCAAGAGTGATTAGTTCTTTGAATTTAAACTTACTTTATTTAAAATATTTATAAATGGTATTTTGCTTGAATTCAAAAGTATTGGGTTCTTTTGAATTCAAGTTTGTTTTCTCCTATAAACTTTATATGGGGGGAGTTAAGGTTAACTCCAATTATAAATTGGTTGTCATCATAAAAAAGGGGGGAGATTATTGAATATCAAATTTTGATGATGAAATCAATTAATGTTTGTTGATCTAACATGTGTGTTAGAGATGAATGATGCATGATTAACTATGACAAGGTAATACAATCATGTGTTAGGCCGAAGTCAATTTTGGGTATCGGGTCGGGGTTTGGATAATGTGGTGGAAACTCACAAGGAGATCGTCGGAAGCTCACCGAAAGTATCAGGGTCTTGTCGAGAGTTCACCGGGAGCTCGTCGAAGGTGATCGGGAGGTTGTCGGGAATGTACCGGGGGTTCGCCAGAAGATGACCGAGACTTGCTGAGAGTTTATTGGAGGTTACCAGGAAGATAGTCGGGAGTTGAGAAGATCACTTGACATGTTGGTCAAATTAATTATATTTATATGCCTTAGTATGTCGTAGTTAATATCAGTTTGGTTTAGAGTCCTAATTGAGTTAAGTTAGAAAGAAATCCAAATAACTCGAGGTAAACTGAGTCCATATTTGGGTTTAGATTGAGCTCAGGTTGCGGTCATTTGGTTGACTTAGAAAGGGGTCAACTGAAGGTATAAGTCGAGAATAGAAAAGTAGAGAAAACACTTTTCTAGGATTCTAGATTGTAGTACCACCGATGGGCATCAATTTTACTACCCAGGTCGACGGTCATATCGCCTAGGTTGGTGGTTGTACCATCGTCACCTGGTTTTTAGGGTAGCTTTTGGTAGCAGTACCGTCGGCGTCAGTGGTTGCACTGCTTGTACCTAGATTTTTCGGATATATTTAAATTTTTGGCTCTATTTTCTAAATAAATTGAGGTCTATAAATACCCCAAGTCTTCTTGCATTGAGCATAATAAATTGGGCAAGAAAACTGGGGTAAAAGTATGCTAAAAGTGTGCAAGTAAAAGAAAGAGGGTAAGGGAGTGAGCAAGAAAGATTGTAATCTTTGTAAAGGTCTCTCTTATGTATTGTAAGTGAAATACTTGTAAAGGTTTGGTCTTCACCTAAAGAAGATAGTAGTGGACACCAGTGGGCCTCGATGAAGGGGACTTAGGAAGTGAACGTAGGCCAAGTTGTGACCGAACCACTATAAATTATGAGCATATCTTAACTTTGCTTTTTGATTATACATGTTCTTATTCGAGCTTTCCTTTAGTAAGATCATAACTTAGCTTCGTTAAAAAGTTTTATTGCTCATTTGCTCAACTTGAGCAAAATACTTATGATTTTTTATTTTGCTTCAAACGAAAGTTTTCTTTAAACTAAGATTTTAGCACTTGCACTAGCTCACCCCTCATCCCCTCTTAGTGCCAATTAATCATAACAATTGCTCATAATGTCTTTTTTGTACTCTAGTGTTTGTGGGATAATATGAATCTTTACCAGAAATGGTAAAGGGAGTTATGCTTAAAGCCCGTGATGCTCTATCGGCACCCTATGACTTCAATCAGATGTGAGAGACTTCTGTCTGATAGTTCATCTATATTTTTTGATATGATATCCAAAGAATTACTTATGAGTTTATTTGTGCACTTTAGATAATAATAAAATGAATATGATATTAAATATGACATTTGAGCTTCTGTTTCTTAGTTGTTTGTTCAATGGATAAGCTTTGAGATAATTCATATATCATTAATATGCTTTAAAATATATTTATGTCTTTAATATGCTTCAAAATATTTTATATACCGTTGATATATTTTGAAATGCATACATCTTTGATATGCTCTAAAATGTTTCATATGCCGTTGATGTGTTCCAAAATATTTTATATGCCTTTGATATGCTTTGAAATATTTCATATGTTACTGATATTTCCAAAACATTTCATATGACTTTGATATGCTCCAAAATATTTCATATGCTATTGATATGTTCTGAAACATTTCATACATCTTTGATATACTCTGAAATATTTTATATGCTATTGATATATTCTGAAACATTTCATACATCTTTGATATGCTCTGAAATATTTCATATGTCGTTGATATATTATGAAATATTTCATATATCTTGGATATGCTCTGAAATATTTCATATGTCATTGATATATTTTGAAGCATTTTATATATCTTTGATATGCTCTGAAATATTTATATGCTATTGATATATTTTGAAACATTTTATACGTCATTGATATGCTTCAAAATATTTTATGTGCCATTGATATTTTCTGAAATATTTCATATACTATTGATATGCTCTAAAATTTTTCATATACCTTTGTTATGCTCAGAAACATGTTCACGCCTTTGATACACTCTGAATTATCTCACATATCTTTGATGTGCTCTACAATATGTTTATGCCTTTGATATATTTTGAAATATTTCATATATTATTGACATACTCTGAAACATGTTGAGGCCTTTAATATGCTTCGAAATATTTTGTTGAATCTCTGATTTTGATGATAAAATTAATTGATGAGTTATTAATCTAACATGTGTGTTAGAGATGAATGATGCAAGATTAACTACGACAAGGTAATATAATCAGATGTTGGGCCGGAGTCAAGTTCGGGCATTGGGCTGGGGTTCAGATGATGTAGTGGGAACTCATCAGGAGATCGTTGGAAGCTTACCGAAGGTATTGGGGGCTTGTCTAGAGTTTGTCAGAAACTCGCTGAAGGTGTCAGTGGCTTGACGGGAGTTTGCTGGAAGCTCACCGAAGGTATTGGGGGCTTGTCGAGAGTGAGCTGAGAGTTTTATAGAAGATGACCAAGACTCATCGAAAGTTTACTGGAGGTTACCGGGAAGATCAATGAGAGTTGGAAAGGTGATAGGACTCCAGCAGGGTTGAGTCCTAATCTTCCTAGAAATAGTCAATAAAACCCTGTGAGATTGTAATAAAACCCTACCTAGCCACTTATATCTATAAATAAGTGTGGTTAGGGGTTATATTAGGGCCTTAGAACTTAGTGGCTATTGCACCCTTTACTAGGCTGGTCGACCAGGTTTTTCCCCTGCTTAGGTCGACTATAGAGCCAACCGAGCTGCCACCTATTCCTACTTAGGTAGGTTGGTTATAGAAGCGGCAAAAGAATAATTTTACTTAGGTAAGTACCCCATGGGGTAGGGTTTAGAACCATATATAATGATATTACTGCCCCCTCTCTTTTAACAAGTAATTATCATCTTTTATTCAGCCTTGTGCCGAGTCTAGGAGGGAGGAACCCCTACTGCTTTCCAAGGGTTGATCCCCTTCAAGGGTCAAAATCTATAGAGCTCCTTTTGGGATTCTATTATCTGGTATTAGAGCCATATTTTCCTGTTGCCCTGTAGCCATCTCAGCCACCTCCATCTTCTAAGCAATTCCCATAATTTCTTTTGATGTCGCCTTTATCCACCGTCGCCCACCAAGTTGCGGATCCATCAATTTGCTGTCATCCTTTGCGTCAACATCATAGAGCTGGTAAAAACTCCAAAACCCATGGCTCTTGCTACTGCTATTCCTTTATATTACACGTGGGAGAAGTTTTTCCAAAGTTTCTTTGCTGCAAAATTCTACCATCACAAACATTATCATCGTTACGAAAGGGAAAAACTACAGAAACATTTTAGCTGATTACTACCTCTTGAATCTAAACTTGTGATCGTCCTTTCTCACTAAAACTTTTATACAAATTCATAGATCATCTTAGCTTTCATCTAAGACCAATCTCTAGAAAAAAAATGGACTTATAGTGTTGCAATTCTTTATTACGTAGTCCTAAAATTTTATAATAAGAATTCTGTGATCTTGTTTACAATAATTTTTCTACCATTACGCTGCTAAAATTTTCTTGATCCAAATTACTACTACTATCACCATTTGAACCAAGATTTTGATATTAAAATTTTCCATAAATTTCTCAAATTTTTGCTGGAATTAATGTCGAGAAACTGCTGCTTCTTCGATGGGAATTCTGTTTAACAATACAACATATACCGCAACGATATTTCATCGAAATTTTATCGAATCTCACTACCATCTTTTCCATATTTGAGACTCTCCTTCTCATCTTAAATCTCTACTATTACCTCTCAAAAAACCCTAACAAAATCATAGCCAAACAACTATCCCAATCAGCCCTAAATTGTAGCCTACTCGCATCTCCACCGATCCATTGATCCAACCGGCCACCACCTCTCCAAAAATTCTCATGCCACTAATCCATCAATAGAAAAAAGATCTCAATATTATAGATCTAGAGGTATATACTATGACATTAGAGGAAGCCATCAACACCAAATTCAAAGCCTTTGAAAGTCGCATGGAGGATAAGATGTGCTCTCTATTCGCCGAATTCAGCATAGGCCGACCATCAAGTCTGAAGAAGCTACAGCATAGAGAGACTTCAGATTAGCGAGATGATCCTCAAGAGCATGGATACATCATCCCTAATCAGAATAATCCATGCATGAAGGTGGACTTTCTAAGATGGGAAGAGAGAGATCCGATCAGATGGATCTCGTGCGCGGAGCGTTATTTTTGGTTCTATCGGACTACTGACGCTACATAGGTGCAGATTGCTACCATCCATCTCGAGGGAGATGCTATTCAATGGTTTAATTGGTTTGAGCACACCCATGGAGGTCTCTCTTGGCAGCGATTCAAGGAAGGACTACTAAACTGCTTCAGACCAACTGATTTCGATAACATCGATAAACAATTAGCAAATATTCGTTAAACCTCTACAATACAAGAATACCAAATAAGGTTTGAATGTTAATATAACCAAACTATAGATTGGTTAGGGAAACAACTTTTAGGGACTTTTATTGAGGGCCTAAAGCTAGAGATTTGAGGAGAAGTAAAGGCACGGTAACTGTACACTTTTATGGCGATGATTTCTTTTGCGTATATCCATGAAGAACGATTGAACCATGAGGTATGAAGGACAAGGGTTGCTCCCTGACCAGCCATGCTAAAGCCTACAGCCCTCTATACTACCATCCGAGCCCCCGCACTAAAGAAATTAACAAGAGACGAGCTTCATGAATGTTCGGCCAAGGGGTTGTGTTGGCACTGTGATGAACCGTGGAGTCGAGAACATCGCTGCAAAAGGGTCGGCTCCTCATGATTGAACCAGTGAGAGATGACAACAGTGAACCATCTGAAGAAGGCCTCAAACTTGAAGAGAAAGCCATAGAGGAAGAGCCCCAACCGACCGACTACGCAGTGCACGTGTTGGCCGGCTACTTCAACCCATAGACGATGAAAGTTGGAGGACTTCTCTATCACTATTCTCATTGATATGAGCAGTATAAATAACTTCTTCAATAGTAAGGTTACTGCATGTATGACACTTCAAATCGAAGGTTGCAATAAGTTCGACGTAAACTACTCCAAGACTAAGAAGTGGTAGCCGATTTCTTCCTCCTACCCATCAATGATTATGAAGCCATACTCAGGATCGAATGGCTCACAATGCTAGGTGATATCTCTTGAAAATTTTCTAAACTAATTATGAAGTTTTATTGTAAAGGGATCTAGGTCACATTACGAGGTAAGTACGGGAGCCATATTTCCACTGTTTCTACGTAATGAATGGAGAAAGATTTACACACAGCACATGGAGGATTTTTGATGCATATCCAGTAGCCATCCAAGGAGGAGAATGTGCAAAATTCAGATCCTAGCTTGCCCTCTTTCTAGATGAATTCATGGATGTTTTCACAGAGTCGCGCGGGCTGCCCCCTAACCAGTCGCATGACCACTGCATACCTATTCGGCCTCAATGATGAAGGTGCAACTGAAATCGGGCAGCGCTAGTACTGGCATTGTCATCGTGGCTACCTTGAGTTATAACAGCCATTATGAGTTTTTGGTAATGCCTTTCGAATGCTTCTTCCACTTTTCAAAGCTTGATGAATGATATCTTTCAGAGTTTTTTATGCAAGTTTGTGTTAGTATTTTTCATTGATATTCTCATTTATAGGCATATACTTGATATACATTTTTAGCATTTACGAACTGTTCTAACGATTCTTCAGGAGAATACCCTTTATGTTAAACAGTCAAAGTGTAGCTTTTTACAACATAAAGTGGAGTATCTAGGGCACATTATATCAGAGGATGGAGTGGTAGTAGACCTGACAAAGATCAAGGCAATGCAAGGATGACCGAGACTTATGAACATAAAATCACTATGTAGCTTCCTTGGACTCACGGGCTACTACCGAAAATTTATGAAAGATTATGACAAGAATAGTGCCCCACTCACATCCCTATTGAAGAAAGACTCCTTATGGTTGAATAAAGCCTCCGTAGCCTTTGAATGACTCAAGGTAGCCATGATGATAATGTTGGTCCTAGTGCTGTCTGATTTTAGTTGCACCTTCGTCTATAACTGTACAAGCAGATGTCAATCAACACCAAAGTATCGATGAAGCTATCTCTATGATTCTATAGATCATATCAGATTTTGGAGCGTCTTGGAGTCGTGGCATAAAAATTAAAGCTTCTAGATGACACTAAGATCTATCACGTCTTCCATGTATCCTTACTAAAGCCGAAATTAGGAGAACGAGGGTTGGCGTAAACTTAGCTACTGAACACTACAACTGATGGTGAAATCCAAGCCTAACATGAAGCTATACTTGATCGAAGAATTGTGATGTACCGATGATGCCCTTCAACTAAAGCACTTACGAAGTGGAATAACTTACCATATGACGATGGAACATGAAAGTCGCATGAGGAGCTAAAGTTGCGGACTTGATAGGACTCCAGCAGGGTTGAGTCCTAATCTCCTTAGAAGTAGTCAATAAAACCCTGTGAGATTATAATAAAACCTCACCTAGACACTTCTATCCTATAAAAAAGTGTGGTTATGGTTTAGATTGGAGTCTTAGGGCTTAGTGGCCACCACCTTCTTTACTGGGCTGGTCAGCCAGGGTTTCCCCATGCTTAGGTTGGCTATAGAGCCAACCTAGCTGCCACCTGTTCCTACTTAGGTATGTCGACTATAGAAGGGGCAAATGGATAATTTTACTTAGACAAGCACCCCATGGGCTAAGGTTTAGAACCCTATATAATGATGTAGTAGCTCCCTCTCTTTTATCAAGCAATTATCATCTTTTATTCAGCCTTGTGTCGAGTCTAGGAGGGAGGAACCCTTACAGTGTTCCAAGGGTTGATCCTCCTTAAGAGTCAAAATCTGTAGAGCTCCTTCTGGAATACTATTAAAAGGTCACTTAACACGTTAGCCAAATTGATTGTATTTGTATGCCTAGGTATATCGTAGTTAGTATCAGTTTGGTTCATAGTCTAAATTGAGTTAGATTTGGAACGAATCCAAATTAACTCAATGTGAGACAACCGGGTCCACTTTGGGTTGGATTTGAGCTCAGGTTGAGCTCATTTTGTTAATTTGGGAAGGGATCAAAAAGAGCTAAAGTCAGGTACACAAAAGTGTTAGGATCAATTGGTACTAAGAGGGGGGTGGGGTTGGGTTTGAGTTAGTGCAAGAGTGAAAGTACTTGATTAGAAAACCTTTGCATACAGAAAGTGAAGAAAGACAATTAGAAGTTCTTATTTATATTTCATTAGAACCAATTAAAACCCAATTTAAGAGAGGTCAAGAGATAGTAGCTCGTATCTAACTATGAAGTAAATAAAAGCAATCAAAAGTCAAAAGTAAAGCAATTAAAGAACACTCATAATTATAGTGGTTCAGCCTTAACTTGGCCTACATCCACTCCCATGTCCTCTTCTCCAAGGTCCACCGACGTCCAGTATCAATTTTTTTTGGGTGAAGATCAAACCCTTACACCTTCTTTTCTTCTTTTCATAGGCTTAGGATATGAACCTTACACGCTTACAAGGGAGACTTACAAGAGTTACAATTCTTTCCCTTACTCCTTTGTCCCTTTTCTTTTTCTTATAATTTTAGCACACAATTTTTTTATAGAATTTCTAGCCTAAAAGTGTTGTGCTAAATGCAAGAAAACTTGGGGTATCTATAGACCCCATTTGGCCTCAGAATTGGAGCCAAAAATTTAAACGTATCTTGAAAAATTAGGTACAGGCGGTACAACCGCTGACACTAATGGTGCAGCCACCAAAAGTTGCCCAGAAAATAGGGTGATAATGGTACAACCACCGATTTGGGTGGTATAACTTTCGCTTGGGTTGTACGATCACCACTCACCAGCGGTACAACCATTGGAAAACCTGAAAAAGTAATTCCCTTCACTTTTTCAATTCCGACTTGTACCTTCAATTGACCACTTCTTAGGTCAACCAATTGAGCTCAACCTAAGCTCAATCCACTCTCCAATGTGGACCCGATTTTCCTCACTTAAGTTAATTTAGATTTTTTTTAAATCTAACTCAAGTATGTCTTAAACCTTAATTGATGTTAACTATGACTTAATTATAATCCTTATAGCCAACAAGTCCAATATGACCTTCCTAACTCCCGACAAGCTTTTTGGCTACCCTTGGTAATCTTCTAGTGAGTCTCTTAGCCTTCTTATGGTAAACTCCCTGACGCTATCCTGACAAGCTCCTAGCGAACTCTTAGCAAGTCTCCGATCCCTTCGGCGAGCTCTCGACGTACTCCCAATGAGTTCCCTACTGCATTATCCTAACCCCAGCTCGATGCCCGGACTTGACTTTAGCCCAACGTTTGATTGTAATTTTCTCTTTGTCGTATTTAATCCTGCGTCAATAATCTCTAACACACTTGTTATATCAATAACCTATCAATTGATTTCATCATCAAAATCTGAGATTTAACAAAAAGTATAAAAAAGTAGCTTTTACGGGATCCCCAATAGTAGTACCGCTAGTGGATGATGGTAGTACCACCTAGGTCAGCGGTAGTACTGCCCTATTTTTAGGGTGCTTTCGGTGGTAGTACCATTGGCGATGGTGGTAGTATCGTTTATATACAGAATTTATGAAAATATTTAAATTTTGGCTCCATTTTGTAATCCAATCGGGGTTTATAAGTACCCCAACTTTTTTTGCTTAGAGTAGCAAGAGTTACGAATGAAGAAGGAAGAAAATTCTTATGAAATATGTTGTAAAATTTGAGAGCTTCCATTGAGTGCTTCAAAGTGTAAAAGTAAATTTGAGGGAAGTGAGAAACTCTTGTAAGAAGGTTCCTTTCCTAAACTTGTGAAAAGAAGAGTGAGAAGTGTAAGTGTTTGATCTTTATCAATGAAGATCAGTAGTGGACACTGTTCGGCCTTGACGAAGAGGACTTGGAAAGTAGACATAGGCTAAGTTGTGGATGAACCACTATAAAATGTGAGTGTCTCTTAACTTTCCTTTTGAATTTATATGTTCTTACTTGAGCCTTCTTTAAGCAAGATAACTTAGCATCATTCAATAGTTTAAATTGCTCACTTACTTAACTTGAACGAAATCCTTTCGATCTCGATTTTGCTTTAAACAATTTTTTTTTAAAATAAAATTTTTAATACTTGCACTAATTCACACACCCCCCCCCATCTTAGTACCAATTGATCATAACAATTAGTATCAGAGCCATGTTGTACTCATTGGATTAACACCCAAGTGAGTAAATAGCTTATTATGACATTAACAAGGGTCAATGCATCACAAGTCATCCTATGTTCAATGGGACGGATTACATCTTTTGAAAAATTCGAATGCATATTTTCTTGATTTCGCTAGATTTTAATTTATAGTGTATTATCAAAAATAGTTTTTAAAAGTCATCTAATTATATAAATGATTGGAGTGATCATGAAAAAAATATTTTCTTTAAATACAAAAGCAATAAATGTTTTATTTTGTGCTCTTGATAAAAATGAGTTTAATCAAGTTTCTTCTTGTGATTCAACTTTTGATATATGTCATACATTAAAAATCACATATAAAAGTATAATTAATCTAAATGAATCATTAAATGAAAAGATTTTTAAAAATTAATTTGAAGAATACATTCAAAAGAATAGAAATGATAGTGAATTGCGAACAGAAGAAAACTTTCCAAAGAACAGGAAGGAATTTGAAGTGAGAATGACATATGACTCATCGAGTGAAACATAAAGTGATGAGAACTTTGAACTTGAACTCTTGATAAAACAATCAAAAATTTTAATAAATATAAATAAAAATATAAAAATAAACTTAAAATGGATAAAACCTCTTGCTATGAATGCAAGAAGCCGAGGCACACTGAAGATGAAGAGCACAATCAAGAAGTGAAAAATCTCATGCTTGTGGTCAACCACGAAAGTTCTTTTACTTTTAATGAGTTATTAAATTATTTTCATGAGCTTTATGATGATTTTAGAAAAATTAACAAAATCTATAAAATACTTAAAAAAGAGCATGCATCACTGGTTAGTAAACTTGAAGAAATACATGAAGTAGCACCATCACACAATTAATGCACTAAACATGGAACTTTGAATGATGCATCAACATAATATATTTCTTGTTCTAAGTGTGTCACTAGTGGTAATTAAATAAGAAAATGACACTACAACAAACTCTAAAAAGGCTTAATATAGATAATAAGTCTCTAAACATGATACACGTTAATAATGGTCATGTTCATAAGGAAGGTATTGACATTGTGAGCAATACTCAACAAAAGCAAACTACCCTAATTGGAAGACCCACATTACACTTTTTGCCCAAAAATAAATGTAATTTTTATGGTAGATATGGATATTTTGCCTATAGGTGTTTATTTAGAAAGTATAGTCCATATAAATTCATGTGGGTTCCTAAAGGAACCATAAATAATCAAATAATTATAGTGAAAATGGGTAGAGCTTTTCATGAGGGACCCATATTGAAATGAGTACCTTAATGAAAACCCCCCATATTATAAATCTGTCTCATAACAAAGCTAGGAGAATTAAATGATGTCTTAGAAATGGATGCTCAAGGCACATTGCTTGAGATCTAACACTCTTTTAAGCTTACTAGCCTAAGTAATAATAAGAAAAATTATTGGAAACAAATCTTTGGAAGATTTATTGTTATAATTAATCTTGATTGCTTTAACTTTAGTACGCTAGTATAAAAATGAATTAGAATAATAATATATATAAAAAAGGGAAGACTTTAGTTATTTTTAATGAGAAATTATATATATTCAAATTTATAAAAGAAAGATTTTGATGATGATTATGCTTGTATTTAATTGTAATGGTTAAATGAGTGTACATTGTCTTGATATAAAATTGAATGAAATGATTAAATGCTAAATTTGAACTTAAAAAAAAATATGAAATCATACTTGATTTTCTAATATGGTTGAAAAATTAATTTTTATTAAAATGAGATGGAAAATTTCTTGGTAACATATTAGACTAATTTAATAAAGAAAAATCATTGGATTAAAAATAAGCCAAAAGATTTCACTTAAAAATGTTTTACTCGTTTGGAAATTTTATATTGTAATGATCTTGATGGCATTATGTTACTATTAGTGTTTAATAAGTGACTTGAAATATGATTGAATGGTTGTTGTTGAATGTTATAATTTGAGCATAGAATAAAATAAAAAAGAGAAAAAAAATCATGCTTCATTTTTTAGTATTTTTAAAAAATTAATTTTTTTAAATGAGAATGAAATGAGCATGATAACTCATTTTACTAAGTCTAAAGAGTTAGACTCACTTAAGACATAAAAGTCATTGAATTTAAGATAAATCAAAGCTCTTGTTTGAAAATTTTTATTGCAATGATCTTGATGTTTTCTCTTGTAAATGAAACTCAATTTTTGAATTTAAATGATATTGCATAAAAGTATTCTTGGAATAAATTACATAAATTAGAACAACTAAAGAGAAAAAAGTATTTTTAAAAATTTCTCAATATTTATTTTATTGAGTTTTCTATATGAAATTAATGAATCTATTCTTGATATTTTTAAATCTTGATTTTGATGATTCGATGATTTAAACTTGAATAAGTTATTACGAAAATTATGATCTCGATATCTTGAATATTGTGACTTGAGATCTTTATATAAATTAAGATAGTTTATTATAATTCTTACGTTTTATTAAAATAAATTATTCAAATGATTCATTATTTATCTTTTTGATCTTTTGAAACTATAACATGATTTTTTTTGTGTTATTATGAACCATGATCTTGATAACTTGAAATTTCCTACATAAGATCTTTTATATTTTCTCCCTTGCAACTTGCAAAGAAAAAATTTCATTCTATTCATGATTTTGACTTCTCCATGTTTATAACTTGATTATTTTTATATGAATCAAGATCTTTCTTATTATTTGATCTCTTAAAATATTTGGTATTCACGATTTGATATACTTTCTATCATGATTTATCCTTAACTTATATTCATGAATGGTATACCTTATCACCATTGAATTTTTTATGAACTTTTCATTGACCTCTTGATTTATCTTAATTCTTTATGGGAATCAATTATTCTATTTTATTAAAAGGATTTATCTAAATGAATTGGGTGTCTTAAGATTTATTTTAGATGAATTAAGATTATTTAATCCCCTAAGACTTATTTTTATTATTTACAAATAAAATTTAGAGATAATTCTTAAAAGAAATCATATCTTTTAGTGCTTACATTTTGATCCTTAATGATATGATCCCTTTGTGCTTATGGTCGTAACTAGGATATGAATGTGAAAAGAAAAAATATACTATCATATTCCTTTTTTTTACAATGACCAAAGGGAGAGATAAAATTATCAATATGATTAGAAAAAAATTAGATATGATAAATCTTATAATATTGATAGAAACAATTTGCTTAGAAGAAAATTTTAAATTTTAAATTTTAAATTTTCTAAATGCATGCAAAATGTATGATTTATAATTTGAGCTTGATTTACTATCATATTTTCTTTTGTATTTCTTGACCTTTACATATTGAGCTTCTTATCAAAATTTACAAGAAATGATCTTCAAATACATGATTTACTATTTATCAATTTTTTTGAGTTGCTTAAAATTTACATAAGATAAATGCATAAGTGGATCTTTGTTTTCACACCCCCTATTATTTCTTCTTCTATTTTATTCATAAAGGGGTAGAAAAAATTTTAATGTGAAAATTCTACCTTTCTTCCTATTTTACTAATGGGGAGCAATGAAATAAATTTTCATGCACTGAATGTTTTGATATATAATCAATATTTATCCTTTTTGGTAACAAATGTGGAGAAACTTGAAATATGATCAACATTTGTGATGACATTATTTGTTTAACATTTCACCTTTTTGTTGATGACAAGGGGGAGAAATGATATATTGATGACAAATATAGAATATTAATAAAAAATGATAAAATAGGTATTTCTCCTTTTTATTGATAATAAAGGTGGAGAAATGATTGATGACTTAAGGGGGAGAATTAATGATTGATTACTTAAGGGGGAGAATTTGAAATTGAAATTGATGTATAAATGTAATGTTGCATCTTTAATGTATTGGTGAAAATTATTTGAAATGTTATATCATGATACTTGAATTCAAGAATATTTAGTTCTCTTGAACTTAAGTTTACTTTATTTGGATTATGGCATGGACATAAGGAGAGTTAAGGTTAACTCCTATTATCAATTTGTGTCATCATCAAAAAGGGGGAGATCGTTGAATCTCAGATTTTGATGATAAAATCAATTGATGGGTTGTTGATCTAACATGTGTATTAGAGATGTATAGTGGAACTCACTGGGAGATTGTCGGAAGCTCGTCGAAGATATTGGGAGCTTGTCGGGAGTTCATCGAAAGCTCGCTGAAGGTGTCAGTGGCTTGTTGGGAGTTCGCTAGAAACTCATTGAAGGTATCAGGGGCTTGCCGGGAGTTCGCTAAAGGTGATTGAGAGCTTGCCGAGAATGTGCTAGGGGTCGCCAGAACTCATCGGGAGTTCTTCAAAGGTTACTAGGAAGATCACTAGGAGTTGGGAAGATCACTTGACATGTTAGTCAAATTAATTATATTTGTATGCCATAGTATGTATGTCAAATTAATTAATCAATTTGGTTTAGAGTCCAAATTGAGTTAGATTTGGAAGGAATCCAAATTAACTCAATTTGAGATACCTGGGTCCACTTTAGGTTGGATTTGAGCTCAAGTTAAGCTCATTTCATTGGTCTCAGAAGGGGTCAATAAGAAGCATGAGTCTGGTATACAAAAGTATAGAAAAAGTAGCTTTTGTGGGATTTTTTATGGTAGTAGTAGTGGGCAACGGTAGTACCACCCAGGTCAGCAGTAGTACCGCCCATGCGGCAATTATACCACCACCGCCCTATTCTTAGGGTGCTTTCGGTGGTAGTACCATCAACGATGGTGGTAGTACCATCAATTACACTTATAAATCTACCAATTGATCCTAACATATTTTATATGCTATT
The DNA here is from genome assembly GCA_021527575.1 of Ensete glaucum. Lineage (NCBI taxonomy): Eukaryota > Viridiplantae > Streptophyta > Magnoliopsida > Zingiberales > Musaceae > Ensete > Ensete glaucum. The sequence continues at coordinate 21,941,411 of CM038558.1, forward strand.
GACATGTTCCGAAAATATTTCACATTCCGTTGATATGCTCTGAGTTATTTCATATGACATTGATATGTTCCAAGATATTTCACACCAATGATATACTCCAACTACTCTTCCTCTACTGTTATGATTAAAGTATATTTCGAATGAAATGATTTATGATTTTGTATCTAATGAGATGCTATCTATGGATTTTTATACCCTTGTCATGCTATTTGTTATCAAGTTTATTTTGAAAACTATCCTTCTTTATCTTGGATATGTTAGTCATTTGTTGAGCTTTATATGCTTACTCCATTGCTACACAAATTTTTAGGTTAGCTTGTCACACACGAAAAATGTTAGAATTGGGCTAAGGCAGAGAAAAGCTATTCATATTTTGGGTAAGTTTTGTTGGGTGATATATCATAGTTATTTTATAAGAATATTTAGCATGTAATGAAATATTATAGATAAATCTTAACTGATGTATCTTGTAAAAGGTTAGAAGAACTCTTAATGTAGAATCTTTGAATGTTAAGAAAGTTTTATAATCATATGAATGATGAAAAATGGTTGGTTTTACAATTGTATAGATTTATGACACTGGTAGATTTATAAGTGTGATTTATATTTTTGTTAAGTTGATCTTGAGTTTTGTGGATTATCTAGTGATGTGATATATGATCATAAACTGCTAAGGTTTTATAAGTTCTGAATAGTGTTTGAATGCTTTTTTAGTATTCTCATATGTTAGTTTAGATCCTGGTTTTGGAAATGGATAAATTATAATATTACTGATTTATATTGGGTTCATGCCTTTCGAATGTGATAATTCGAGGGGTCTGACAGAGATGGTACCAGAGCATAATTTGAGAAGTACTGAGATATTTGATATATTTGATGTGCAAGAATATTGATGTAAAGTAAATTATATATTGATCGATGTAAATTTGTTTTTGATGTCTTTTAGGAATCTTGAATGACGAGGACATTTGGTTCTCCTACTTTATCTTCTTCTGATTAACCAAGTGGTCTAAAAGGATTGATCGAGGATTTCAATCAGAATTGAGTATAAATAGAATAATTTTAAAAGCTTAGTCCTCGCTGTTTTAGTGGTGAACTGATCCAATGGTGGTAGAATAATGGATAATAAGAATAGAGAGAAGATTTGATGTTTTAAATTACCTTAATAATCTAAATATTTCTTTTGCCACTTTTATATTGGAAGGAAGGTTAAGTACTAACAGGAACAATAAAGAGAATTTCTAGAGATCAGAGGTTGAAATAGCATTAATAAGTTTACCAGCAAATATAAGAGAGAAAATAAATCAGAAAGTAATAACAAAAGAGTCAAGATATCTAAATTTGAGAAAGGAAAGCCACCACAGAAGACTCAATCATGTGTAAAAATATGGGTTAAATTATGAATCAAGTTAATATTTTTCGGGTGATTAGAGTTTGTTTTATCTATGGGAAGCTAGATCATAAAGTAAAAGATTGCTCTGTGAACAATAAAAAAGAGCTACTATCTCCTAGATCATCAACCCATGCTAGAGTGTAATCTATCACTAAATATAATATTAGAGTTTCTAAATCCGTCATTGAAGGTATCATTCACGTTTCTAAGAAATGCAAAAGTTTTGTTTGATTTGGGTTCAAATCTATCATTTGTTTTGTAATATTTTGCTTGTGGTATTCATCTATCTTATTTAATTTCTTTTGGAGGATATGAACTTTTTGCTAATTTGATTCTCCTAGAGATCTAGGGTATTGATATTATACTTGGCATGGATTAGCTATCTACCTATCATGTTAGTATTGATTGTATAAAAAAAATGATTACGTTCTGTATACTAGATCAACCTATCTTTTATTTGAGGGTATTAGACATGATTGACCCCCTTATCTGATATCGACACTTCAAGCTTATCGCCTTATGCAGAAGGGTTATTGATACTATATTGTAAGCAAAAAGGAGCAATCAGATCAAGAAACTCATATAAATAAATTTCGATGGTCAGGGAGTTCTCGAATATCTTTTCAAATGACTTACCTCTATATTGTAAGCAAAAAGGAGCAATCAGATCAGGGAGTTCTCGAATGTCTTTTCAAATGACTTACCTGGACTACCTCTAGATAGGGAGGGTGAATTTTGCTATTGATTTGGTCCTAGAAACAACTTTAATATCTAAGCCTCCCTATAGAATGGAACCACTCGAGCTAGTGGAATTAAAGAAACAACTGCTAGAACTATTAGATAAGGTTTCATTTGACCCAGTGTCTCATCATGGGGTACTTCGATACTGTTAGTTAAGAAGAATGATGGAATATTGAGGCTTTGTATTAATTATAGATAGTTAAATTAGATAAGTATCAAAAATTTTAAAAAAATCCTCTACTTAGAATTGATGATTTGTTTGATCAATTGCAAGGTGCACAAGTTTTCTCCCAGATTGATGTGAGGTCAGGTTGATATTAATTGAAGATCAAAGGAAGATATCTCAAAAATAGCTTTTAGAACTCCATATGGGCACTATGATTTCTTAGTAATGCATTTTAGCTTGACTAATGCCCCTACAGTTTTTATAGATCTAATTAATAGGATATTTCAACCACTTTTGGATGGTTATATAATTATATTATTAATGACATAATAGTATACTTAGGAATAATTAGGAGCATGAGGAACACTTGAGAAAAGTATTGTCCAAACTAAGAGAAAAGAAGTTATATGTAAAGTTCAGCAAATGTGAATTCTGGCTAAATGAAGTTACTTTCTTAAGCCATATGATTTCAGGTAACGACATCTTTATTGACCCAAAGAAAGTAGAAGCAGTAATTAAATGAGAAGTACTAATGAATGTAACAGAAGTTAGATGTTTCTTGGGCATGACTGATTATTACAAGAGATTTGTCGGGGGATTCTAATTCTCTAGGATTGCTAGTCAAGTTATAAAGCAATGGAGGTTATTGGAAGAAAATTATGATTTAAATATTATCAGAAAAGTGCAAGACTCAATGATATTGATGGCCTCTATCCAAGTTCAATCTGATCTCATAAAGGACAATTACAAGATCCATGTTTAATCTACTAGATGAATGAGTTGGAGAAAAAAGGATTGAAGCTTGATTTTTTAGTTTTAGAGGATGGCCTGTTGAAATTTGGGGACAGAGTGTATATTCCAAATGATCCAAATATCCAGAATCAAATATTGAAGGAAGGATGTAATTCTAAGTACACCTTCATCCTAATAGAAGTAGGATGTATAGAGATCTTAAAAGTCCGTATTAGTGGGAAGGTATGAAGGAGGAGATTGTAATATATGTTTTGAAGTGTTTTAACTTGTGAGCAAATCAAAGTTTATATCGAATCCCTCTCATATCACTAAGTATGAATTGATTGTAATCGGTAAGGACTTGCATTATGTGGAAAAGCCCATGCATATTATTGATAAGAAAGAAAAGATCCTAAGAAATAGGATAATTCTACTAGTTAAAATGATTTAGAAGCATCATTTAATCGATGAAATAATCTAGGAGCAAGAGGAGGAAATGAAGAAAGTTTATCCTTATCTTTCATCGATGGATGTATGATAAATTTAGAGGACTAAAATTTTCTTTTAAGGATGGGATAGTGCAATATCTCTCATTTTCAAAATATTTGTAATGATATATTTTAAATTTATTTATAAGAACCTATTTGTAAATATGAGGATTATTTAATTATTCTCTCAATTAAATAATTTTATATTAAAAACTTATTACTAGGGACCTAAATGTAAATCTTAGAAATTTGATATGAACTATGAACGATTATATTAAGTTAGAAAAAAGAAGAAAAAATAAGAGGAAGACGTGTCACTAGATAGCCTAATGATGGTGCCACTTATACTAGTTGCATGAGTGACACCTAAGCATCTCTCATATGCTTGTCACCTTGCAACCCTTGTGTTAGCCAAAACTTAAAGCAATTAAAGAGAAAACTTACCTAAAATCAAGAAAAAAATTGCTGCATAACTAATAACTAAAATTGAGAATGAGAAGGGAAGAAGAATTAGCATAGAAGAAGGATTTGTGCTTAAAATCATGGATCGAAAACTTTAAAAGGCACGTGTTCTAACATCATCTAACATAATATCTTCATCCTTGGTTACATCTCAGCTTGATATGATTTTGGAAGATTTATGGCTTAGAACATGATATCTCTCCCATTTGACTGTAAGTAAATAAATTTAGAAATTTTGGGATTCTATCCTTTCTGCTTTATTCTTACCATAACTATCTACACTGAACTCTGATTTAGGTAAAACCTTTTTCATCTGTAAAAGACTCATAGAACTTTATTTTTATACTAAAATAAAAAATTTTAGAATTCATATGCCTATCTAAACTCTTATTTCAATTGACCCTGAAGAATCTATAAAATAAACTTTATAATCTCTAATCTCTTGATACTAAATTCCTTATAACTCTCTATTGAAAAATCAAATTATGACAAAACCTATTTTATTATAAAATAAATTCATAAATCTTTCTATTGAGACTTAGATTAAAAGATTTGGAGTCAAAATGACTACCCAGATTTCTGTTTTGATTGGCCCTATGGATTCTACAAAATCGAGATGTAATTTTCTGACCTTTCGATACAAAACTACTTATAACTTCGTGTTGAGAACCCTAATTTAGGTAAAACATATTTTGTTAAAAATTAGACACCTAGATTTTTTTTGATAACTGAATTAAAAGATTTAGAATACAAATAATTAATCAGTCTCCTATTGAATTTGAGTCTATAGATTCTACAAAATAGAGATTTTATTTCCTGACATTTGGCTACCAAACCATTTGTAACTCTTTGTTAGAACCTCAAATTATATTAAACTTAATTTATCTAGAAGAATATTATTTAGCTTTCCAATGACATCTTTCTTAAGTAATTTAGAGTTTAATTGATTATCTAAAAAATTCATACAATGTGCATCTCATATTCTGTCAGAATTAAGCTTTTAATGATTTTCCCTACTCTTGTTTCCTCCTTTTGAAAATTGATTTCAGCTAAAGTTAATTCTTAAATTGAGTCTTATATTATGAATTCTTGTATACTCTTGTCCTTAGATTATTAGCATACATGAATCTATTATGAAAAGTTTATGTTACATCGTATTGTTTTGTATTTGCACATGTAAATTTTTTTGTTCCGCATATGCTTCCGATATATAACATATTATTGTTCACAATGTCTTTTTTATACTATGGTGTTTATGTGATAATATAAACCTTTACTAGAAATGATAAAGGGAGTTATGCTTAGAGCTTTTGATGCTCTGTCAGCCCCTTATGACTTTACCCAAACGTGGGTGAATGGAGCTCCCAACTATGGGAGACTTCTATCTAATGATTATCTAGAAATGGATGGATCATATTCTATCTGATCTTACTTCATCATTTATGTTTTTTGATATAATATATAAAGCATTGCTTATAAGTTTGTTTGTGCACTTTGGATGAGAATAAACTAAATGTGACATCAGATATGACATTTGAGCTTGTATTTCTTATTTATTTATATAGTTGATAAGCTCATAGCTAATGCATACACCATTAATATGCTTCAAAATATGTTTATGTCTTTGATATATCCAAAATGTTTCATATGCTATTGATATGTTCTGAAACATTTTATATGTCTTTAATATGCTCTGAAATGTTTCATATATCGTTGATATATTTTGAATCATTTCATACATCTTTGATATGCTCATAAAAGTTTCATATGTCATCGATATATTCCAAAATATTTTATACGTCTTTGATATACTTTAAAGCTTTTCATATGCTGTTGATATGTTCCGAAACATTTCATACATCTTTGATATGTTTTGAAATATTTCATATGTCGTTAACATATTCTGAAACATTTCATACATCTTTAATATGCTCCAAAATATTTCATATGTCATTAATATATTCTGAAACATTTCATATATATTTGATATACTCTAAAATATTTCATATGTCATTAATATATTCTGAAACATTTCATATATATTTGATATACTCTAAAATATTTCATATGTCATTGAAATGTTTCGAAACATTTCATACTCCATTGATATGCTCCTAAATGTTTCATATATTGTTGATATGTTTTGAAACATTTTATATACCATTGATATGCTATGAAATATTTCATATACCTTTGTTGTGCTTAAAAATATATTTACACCTTTAATACGCTTTGAATTATTTCATATACCTTTGATATGCTCCAAAACATCTTTGATATATTCCAAAATATTTCATATATTATTGATATACTTTGAAACATATTTAGACCTTTGATATGCTTCGAAATATTTCATATGCCATTAACATGCTTTGAAATATTTCACATTTTGTTGATATGCTTCAAGTTGTTTCATACAATATTGATATGTTTCAAGATATTTGACACCAATGATATGTTCCAACTACCAATGATACATGATTTATGATTATGTATCTAACCATATGCTATCTATGGATTCTCATACCCTTGCCTTGCTATTTGATATGAAGTTTAGTTTAAAACTATCATTCTTTGTCTTGGATATGTTAGTTGCTTCTAAGCTTTATATACTCACTCCATTGATATATAAATTTTTCAAGTTAGCTTGCTACTTATGAAAATATTTAGAATTGGGCTAAGGCGGAGGAAAGTTATTCAGATTTTGGGTAAGTCTTATTGGGTGATATATCGTAGATATCGTACAAGAATATTTTGCATGTAATAAAATATTATAGATAAATTTATATTTATGTATCTTATAAAAGGTTAGAAGACCTCTCATTGTGGAATCTTTAAATGTTAAGTGTGGAAAATAGCTAGTTTTATAACCGTATAGATTTTTAGATTATCGAGTGATGTGGTATATGATCATAAACCACATAAGTTTTATAAGTTATTAACAGTGTTTGAATACTTTTTTAGTATCCTCGTATATTAGTTTGGATCTTGGGTTTGGAAATAGATGAATGATAATATTACTAATTTATGTTGAGGTTATGTCTTTTAAATGTGATAATTTAGGGGGCATGACACTAATGACTAAGAAGGAAATTTATTCAAACAAATCATAACCTTGTTCTTGATATTTATAACTTAAGATTTATTTTATATAAATCAATATTTTTTACTATTTATTCTCCTATAATTTTCTATCCATTCACTAAAGAGGGGATTCATCTCATTGGATCATTGTTTTGATTTCAAATTTACGAATGATGTGAGACTTATGTCATATAACTCCTTCATTGGCACATTGATGTAAACGAAAAAAAATATTACTATGATAAAATAATATCCTTCTCTTCTTTTTTGATAATGATAAAGGAAAAGAGAAAAATAGTGGCTTACTTATTTCTTTTTCCTCTTTTCATTGATGACAAATGGGGCGAAGTAATGATAACTTTTTGATAAATTAACATTCATATGCATGTTATATTTGATGACATTAACTTATGATATTTATTTAAGATGTATAATTATTTTAAACTATGGATATGATGTGAAATTATACGTATGATTCTTGCAATAATCACTATTGAAAGTCACTATAATTTATGATTAAAATTATTTTGACTTAAATTCAAAGAGTTAAAATTTATCATTTTTCTTTAAAAATTCAAGTTCATTATGGCATATAGAAAGGGGGACTTTAATTAAAATTTCATCATCAATTGATTGACATCATCAAAAAGGGGAGATTATTGAATCCTAGATTTTGATGATAAAATCAATTGATGAATTTATGAACTAATATGCTTTCAAGATAAGTAATGCAGGAATAACTTCGATCATGGACTCGAACCATCAAAGAGTATATTATTAAAGCAAACATTGGACCAAAAAGTATCATGTCAAAAATTAGACGTTGGGTTAGTGGATTGGTTAATGTGTCGAAGGATGGACTTTAAGCCTTGAGTTTGGGCATCGGGCCGGAAGGATCGGTTATTGTACCAAAAGATCGGATATTGTAGGAAGTCAACATGCTACTAGATCGAGCGATATACTAAAGGAAAAGATGATCCGTCGGAGGTTAAGACGAAGTGCTAGCTGATCAGATGACATGTCAAAATATTAGACAAAATGCTAAAAGCTTTGTGATTATAATTAAAGTGGTTAGGTTTTGATCATAATCATTTAGAGTCAAATTAAGTTGATATTAGGTTGAAATCTTGCCAACATGATTTGAAGCTTATTGGGCCTAAATTAAGGCTAAATTAGCACTGATAAAAGGCTAATTTAGTGACCCAAAATTGGCTTAGGCAGTGGTATTGCCAAGTCTAGCGTTTGTACATCCCAAACAGCCAGAAAGCATATTTTGTGCTCTTTCGAGCATTCTAATGGTGATACCAGCCCCTAATGATGGTCGTATTGTCCAGCAGTAGTGGTACCACCTAAAGAAAATAATACATCAGGACCGATGGTAGTATCGCTAGAGCTAGATTCTCGGGCTCTATTCGATGGTAGTACCATTCGGTGTCGGCGACGATATCACTATACCCCGAAAACTTGAGAATTTAAAATTTTGGCTCAAATTCTAAAGTCATTAGGGGTTTATAGGTACCCCACTCATTCTTGCTTGATGAAGCATGAATAAATACAAAAAAAAGGATGAAAATAGAAAGAATCTTTAAGGTTAAAGTGTTGTTAACTCTTGTAAGTGTTTGGTCTCTTCCGCCTTGAGTTTAGCAGCTATTCTAAGGAGGTGTGAGGTATTGTGTGAAAGAGTTTGTATAAAGGTTCTCTCCTAAGCCTGGTAAAAAAAGAAGAGTTGTGAAAAGAGTAGTTGATCTTTGTCTATTAGAAAGAAGATCAGTAGTAAAAGTTGGTGGCCTCAAAAGAAAAGGAATCGGGAGTGTACCTAGGTCGGGACGATCGAACCACTATAAATCAATTTATATATATATATATATATATTTTCTTATTATTGCTTACTGATTGAATTTACTCACTTCTCTTACTCATACTTTCAATTTCCGATTCATATTTTCGTTTGAACTTTTTTAAATTAGATCTTTTTTCAATAGCACTAATTTACCCCCTCCCCCCCTCCCTCTCTTCTTAGTGTCATTACGATCCTAACAATGATATGAAATTATGTATATGATTCTTATAATACTTGCTATAATTTATGATTAAAATTATTTTGACTTAAATTCTAAGAGTTGAAAGGTTATCATTTCTCTTTAAAAATTTAAGTTCATTATGACATATAGACAGGGAAAATTTAGTTAAAACTCTATCATCAATTGGTTGTCATCATAAAAAAGGGAGAGATTGTTGAATCCCAAATTTTGATGATAAAATCAATTGATGGATGTTGGCATTGAGTTGACACTAATAAGCGAAGAGAGGGCGGAGGTGGAAGGGGGGTGGGGAGGTGGTGTGGATGGGGGTGGTGGTGTGTACAGGGGTGGGGGGGGGGTGAATTAGTTCAAGTGAGAAAAACTCAATTCGAAAAATTTCGCTTGAAGTAAAATCGAAATCGAAACCGCTTTTGTTGGAACTCATTAAGAGCAAATAAGTCAGGGAGCATTTGTAAAATCAAAACTGAAAGGAAAAGCTTGAGGTTTTCTTAGAACTAGTTAGTAGCAACTAAATTTAAGAATAAGACTAGATAGATATGCTCATAGTGTTTTTATAGTGGTTCAGTCAAACTGACCTACGTCACCCTCAAGTCCTTTGTCGAGGCCCATCGGTATTCACTAACGATTTTCTTTCAAGGGCGAAGATCAACTATCCCTTACACACCTTTCTCCTTTTCAAAGGCTCAGGAGAACAACCTTTATATTCTTATTTTTTCAGGCTCATAAGATCCACATTTATACTCTTCTTTTCTCAGGCTTAGGAGACCAACCTTTATAACTCAATTTCAACCCTTCTCTTAATCATAATTTACTCTTACACAATAAGAAGGGAACTCATAAATTCATCATAATTTTTCCTTTTTTTTCTTTCTCTTTTCTTTCCTTTTTCTTACACTTTCTTGCTTGAATACTTGGGGTATTTATAGACCCTAATTGGCTTAAAAAATGGGGCCAAAATTTAAACCTTCTACGAAAAATCTAGGTACAGGTGATACTATCGTCGACACCGTAGTACTACCATCAGCACCGATAAAGTGCCCCTGATTTGTAGGCCATGGCGGTACCATCACTACTTGGGTGGTACTATCATCGCCCACTAACGATACCACCACCTAGATCTTTAAAATAGTATTGAAAACCATTATTTCATACCTAAGCTGTACCTTTTATTAACCTCCTTCAAGGTCAATGAAATAAGCTTTGTCAAAAGCTCGAATCAAACCCAAAGTGGACCCGCTTAGCCTTAATTAAGTTAGTAAAATTAACTCTAATTAAAATACTAACTATGACACTTTAAAGATAAATATAATTATATTAATCTTCATTGTACGACACGTCAATCGATCTCTCAATGAACTCTTGGCATCTTTCTAGCGAACTCCCAACGAGCTCTCATTCTCCTTCCGGTGAACTCCTAGCAACCTCCGATGAACCCCCGGCGAGCTCCTGACATCTATCAGCGAACCTCCAGTGAGCTCTCGCCACATCGTTCGGAGTCTCAACGTACCCTCGATTCTTTTGGTCCAATGCTCAATCTTAAATCCAGCCTAATGATAGATTATTCCTTAATTATTTTACCTTTTCGCAGTTGTAGTTAATCCTATATTACTTATCTCTAACATAAATATTAGATCATAAATCTATCAATTTAATTCATTACAAACTCTTAGATTCAATAATCTCTCATTTTTTAATGATGATAACCAATTGGTGATGGAGTTAATCATAACTCCCCCTATCTATATACCATATTTGAAATAGGACAATATTGAATTCAAAAGAAACAATCACCTTTGAATTCAAGATAGCATTTTGCTCATTTGCAACATGTCAATTTATATATTGTGCATCCACATAGTTTTAAATCATAATATGCATAATTTTAATACATTTCAGCTTTACTTCATGTATGATATTAACAACAAGTCAACGTTGCTTTGAGCATAGCATGCATGAAACTAAAACATTGAAATTTTTAACCATTTAACCATTCATCACCATTATACCATATATGATAAAATTTTCAAAACAAAAATTTATTATTTTGATATCACATGATAAAAATTTCAAGCAAAATAATTTTCACATAATAAAAAATTCAAACCTAGCATCATCAATATACCATTTCTCCCTCTTTGTCATCAACAAAAAGGAGAAATGTTTAACATACCATTTCTACTCCATATCTGAATTTATTTTTGGGAGGCATAGCATACATGATAAAAATTTTCAAACATGCCATATGTCATGAACACGCTATTTCTCTCCCATTGTCATCAACAAAAAGAAAAATATTCAACAATACATATTTGAAATTTTATCACATACATTTAGCATGTGTCATCAACATGTCATATCTCCCCTTTATAAAATAAGAAAAAGAAAAAGAGAGGAATTTATTCATCACAAAAAATCAAATCATAAGTACTACATCAAATTTCTTTCTCCCCCTTTGTAAATAAAATAAAAGATTAAAGATCAAAGAGTCCAAGAAGAAGAAAAATAAGAAGAAGAAGAAGAGTCCAACAATCAAGGATCAAAGATCAAGTATTCCCAAAAGTCTAAGAATCAAATATCTATAAGATTATGTGACCCTTTATTAATTAAATAAAATATATTATAGATTAATTAGATTTTGATAAAAGATATTAGTCAATATTAAATAAAGTCCATATTATATTGGGATATTTTAGGGGATGTCCTTGATCGAAGGAACTCTCCTAATAGCTTACCCTAGACCCTCTGCTTTCGCCTATAAATAGACAGGATCTATCTACTATAAACCTGAGGCATGAAAATGCATAGAATGGTAATAGGAAATAGGGTTAGAGAAATTACGGTTATTCTCTCGGTCTTCCCAAAATCATCAATTACAATGATCCTGTAAAAGGATAGGAAGAGAGGGGAAGGGGTCTAGATCTATTCTAGTTCTCCTTGCAAATCAATATTCGGTGTTATTCAAATCCGACAAGCGGTGCTCTTGAAGATCTAATTGGATCTCAATCAAATATTATCTAAAGGTACGCATCGTAAACAGATCTCGTATTATTTGATTTCAAATCCTGGCATAATAGTTCTCCATATAATAGTTTGTATAATTATAGTTTTTATGCTAACAATTGGTATCAGAGCCTAGGTTTTGAGATAAAAAATATTAGATCTATTATTTTGTTTATGATGCATTGATCTGAATATCTTATTGATCTGTTTTCCTATCTGTTAATTTTAATTGTTTGCTTGCGAACGATTCTTAATGGTTATTATGCATCATGGAAAAGACGCAACAATCTTGCTACATTTTTGGTTGAATCTACTTGCGGCAACGCTGCACTCAGCAGCGTGTGCGCACAGGGCCGAATCTGCTCGTGAATGCCACTTGAGTAGGGGTCGTGGGCAACCGGGTGCAGCAAGGGCCATATTAAGTGGCCACCGTGTGTAGCAAAGGTCGTGCAAGCGGCGGCCTCGTCATGCGCGCATTGCGTTGCTGTGAGCACGGTACATGCCGATGGGCGTCCCAACGACACGCAGTGTGCACGCAACCGCTACACCGCATGCCGGTGCGTTCCCATGACCGGTGGTGAGCACAACATCGCGCAATCGCAGTCACAACCGCGTGTTGGCAACCGCATAAGTGGCGACGGTGGCAGAAGGGAAGAATTAGGGTTTTTTTCTAAAAAAGAAAATTATAGTTTTTCCATTAAGTGAAAAATTATAATTTTGCCATTATGCTCAAATTACAGTTTTACCATTCACGAAATTATAGTTTTATCATTCGTCTGAATAGGATTATTTATAGTTTTACCCTCTCTATGTTTTATTAATCCTATAATCTTTTATAAATTATGTAATTATTTTATATTCTTTTGGAATTACAGTTCTGTCATTGTAAAATTAAGAAATTATGGTTTATTTTCTCAATTATAAAATTGATCAATATATAATCTAATAAAAGTTAATCATGATTATATTTTGATTATTCATTGATTATATTTTATTTTGATTAATTTATTTAATTAGACTTATGGGCTTCTCCAATTAAATAAAATTAATTAATTAAATTTTAAAAAGATTATAAATTATTATTTCTTTATAGTTTTCTCATATGAATTATTAATTGCATGTGTTAAATCCAATTATTGGTTCTTGGATATTTATTTAGTTATTCATATTCAAATATTAGTAATTATGAAATGATATTTATTTTTCACATAAAGACATAATTTATGTATTATCATGAGTACAGTTATCATATGAGTGTTTTTCCTACTATTTAAATATTCAATAATTATTATGGTTGTTATTCTATTATTGAACTTTTTCGACATAAATTAGTTCAAATGAACTTGATAAATATTATTTGTAGTTCATCTCCTTAAGTTATACCTGACCGGTAGCTGCCAAAGTAGCCTGGGATGATAGACTTATAAGATATGAAATACAATTAAAGTCTTATCATTTATAGGATAATTTAATTTATATTTTATATTACTGCATTGTTCTTGTAGCCACCAAAGTGACCTAGATTAATGATTTATAAAATTACATTAAGGAACAAGTCCTCAATGACATTAAGAAAATAATATTCAAAATTACATGTATAATTAGGAGATTTAGATAATCCCAAAGGATAACCTAGTTCAAATAATTATGTGATAGAGTAGGATGATATATTTTGGATATCCTTACAGTTTAGAATTGTATACCTAAGGTACCAAAACTATTCCACAAGGATGGTATTAGTCCTTCATAAATGATCTTGAGTGAACACTAGATATGTCAATACTTTTACCTAAAGGTTAAATATTGATGATATCAATAGTTCATCATATTTTAGTAAAACTCAAAGCATTAATATTACTTTATATTCTGTAGTGGTAATCCCGTCCATACATTCTCATGCTTCTAGTGTCCCTGTACTCTCTAAATCAAATTATTCAAAATAGTTAGAGCATGTGTAATTTACATTGGGCGTATTAGATCTTGATTTGACATTGCTTGTTGAGAAGCTCGCAGAATTAATTGATAAAAGTACTGTGGAACAAGTCAATGAAATGAAGTCTTAGGAAAGATCTGATAGGCTTAGTTTAATGTTCATAAGGACGACAATTGTAAATAATATAAAGACTTCATTACCAGTTGCAACTAACACATGTGGATATTTAAAGATTATTGAAGACATATTTAAATCTACTGATAAGTCATTGGCTGGTATATTAATGAAAGAACTGACTATAGCTCAGTATGATGGTATTTGAGAAATTCAGGATCACATCCTCAATATGGCTGACAAAGCTGTGAAACTTAATGCGTTGGGAATGAATGTTGATGAATCTTTCCTTGTGCAGTTCATTCTTAATTCTCTTTCTTCTCAATTTGGCTCATTCAAGATTTACAGAATACAAATAAGGATAAGTGAGACTTAAATGAGTTAACTAGTATGTGTGTTTATGAAGAATTAAGATTAAGACAGGAAAGTTCATATAATATACTAACTACTACTCAAGGAGTTAGTAATAAGAAAAGAAAATCGAAGCATCTCCATCAAAGAAATTTACCGGGTCTAGAAGTGTTAGACAGACTATTAAAAAGAAAGTTATTACAGTAAAGTACTTCTTTTATGGCAAGAAAGGACATATAAAAAAGGACTGCATTAAACGTAGGAATTGGTTCGAAAAGAAAGGTATAAACTCAACCTTTGTATGTTTTGAATCAAACATTATAGAAGTTCCTTCTAATACATGGTGGATTAATTCTGGCAACTTTAACTCATGTTACTAATAATATGCAGAGATTCCTTTCAATCCAGAAACTAAAAGAACATGAAGGATTCATAATTATGAGAAATCATCTCAAACCAAAAGTAGTATCAGTAGGGACTTATTGTTTACGCCTAGAGATGGGTCATCTGATGGATCTAAAATACATATATTTTATTTCTATAATTTCTAAAAATTTAATTTCTCTATCTAGAATTGATGAGTTAGGATATTGTGTTTCTTTTGGTAATGGTAAACTCAGCATATTTTATGATTCAATAAGAGTTGGTTCTGGAATTCTATATGATGGTTTATACAGAATTAATTTGAAGTTTGAGTTTACAAATACATTATTAACCCTGTAATCAAGTATTGCAATGAAACATAATTCCAATAATGAAAGATCTTCTATATTATGGCATAGACGTTTGAGGCATATCTCCAAGGAAAGAATTGAAAGATTAGTTAAGGATAATATATTGGGAAATTTAGACTTCACTGATTTTGATGTTTGCATAGATTGCATTAAAAGAAAGCAAACTACGCATACAAAGAAAAATGCCACAAGAAGTAAAGAACTTCTTAAAATTATTCATGGTGATATCTACAAACCACTCCATATTTCCTATTTTAGTGGAGAAAGATATTTCATCACATTTATAGATGATCTGTCTAGATATGGCTATGTTTATCTAATACATGAAAAATCTTAGGCCATTGACATTCTTACAGTGTACATAAATGAGGTCGAGAGATAATTAGATAGAAAAATTAAAATTATCAGATTTAACAAGGGTGATGAATTTTATGGTAGATATGATGAATTCGGTCAGAATATTGGTCCTTTTGCTAGTTTCCTAAAATAGCAGGGTATTTATGCTCAGTATATATTTCCAAGTGTGCCATAGCAGAATGGTATTATTGAAAGGCAAAATTGTACTCTTATGGATATGGTTAGGAGCATGATGAGTTATTCCTCTGTACCTGAGTCAATGTGGGGTGATGCTTTTAGGACAACTATGTATATCCTGAACAGGATTCCTAGTAAGTCAGTTCCATCAACTTTATTTGAGTTATGGATTGGTAGGAAACCCAGTTTGAGACATTTATATATTTGGGGGTGTCCTGCAGAGATAAGAGTATTTAATCCATATGTAAAGAAATTGGATCCAAGAATAATTTTTAGATATTTTATTGGTTACCCAAAAAGATCCAAGGGATAAAGATTTTATTGCCCTAATCATAATATGAGGATAGTGGAATCTGGTAATGCAAAATTCCTATAAAATGACGAAATCAGTGGAAGTCAAAAGTCTCGAAGGATTAATTTTGATATTGAGGAGATTCAGGCTTCTACTCTTGTATTATCCTCTATTCGAGAAATTATTGTTCCTTAAATCAATGAGAGAATTGATGAGGGTGAACAACAAAATAACATTGATGAATTCTTACATAATGTTGATGTCACCATTGATAGTCTTGTAAAACAATCATAATTTACAGATTTGAGAAGATCTCAAAGAAAAAGGAAACATGCTATTTCTGATGATTATGCGATATATCTGCAAGAATCAGATTTTGATATAGGAATAAAAAGAGACCCCTTATCATTTTCATAATTTATAGAAAGTAATGATTCTGAAAAATGGTATGATACAATGAAAGATGAATTAAAATCAACAGACCAGAATGGTGTCTGGGAACTCATTGAATTGCCCAATAATTGTAAAGGAGTCGGTTGTAAATAGGTCTTTAAGACTAAATGTGACTCGGTAGATAATATCGAATGATATAAAGTCAGACTTGTGGCCAAATGCTTTTCTCAGAAAGAAGGCATTGACTATCATGAGACCTTTTCTCTAGTTTTTCGAAAGGACTCATAAGGATCATCATGGCATTAGTAGCTCATTATGATCTTGAGTTACATCAGATGGATGTGAAAATAATATTTCTAAATCGAAATCTAGAAAAGGAAATCTATATAGAACAACTTGAAGGATTCATAGAAAAGAGAAAGAAAAGTTGGGCTTGCAAACTTAAGAAATCTATTTATGGCCTTAAACAAGCTTCTAGACAATGATATATAAAGTTTCATGATACCATTACTTCCTTCGGATTTAAGAAAAATATTATTGATCAGTGTATATATCTGAAGGTTAGTGGGAGTAAGTTTATTATATTCGTCTTATATATAGATAATATATTGCTTGCCAGTAGTGATCTTGGTTTGTTGCACGAAACCAAGATATTTCTCGATAAGAACTTTAAGATGGTTGATATGAATGAGTAATTCTATGTTATTGACATTGAGATATTTAGGGACAGATCTCAAGGTTTGCTAGGATTATCTCAGAAAGGTTATATTAATCGTATCTTGAAAAGGTTTAATATGCAGCTTTGTAAAGCTAATGATACACCTATTACTAAAGGTGAAAAATTCAACCAAAACCAGTGTCCGAAAAATGACTTAGAAAGGGATCAAATGAAAAATATTCCTTATGGGTGTGTAATTAGAAGTCTATTATATGCTCAAACCTGTACAAAGCTAGATATCAATTTTGCAGTGGCAATGTTGGGTAGATACCAGAGTAACCCAGAAATGAAACATTGGAAAGCTATAAAGAAAGTAATGAGATATCTGCAAGGGACAAAAGATTATATGCTCATATATAGGAAATCAGATCAGGATTTATGTTCATGTTGATTTGTAAATTGCCTCGATAGTAGGAAATCTACTTCAGGATTTATGTTCATGTTGGCTGATGGGATAATTTCTTGGAAAAGTGTAAAACAATCACTGATTGCATCATCTATAATGGAAGCTGAATTTATGGCATGTTTTGAGGTCACAAATCAAGCTTTATGGCTACGAAATTTTATCCCAGGACTTGGTGTAGTTGACTCAATTACCAAGCCGTTGAAGATATTTTGTGATAATACTATGATAATTTTCTTCTCTAAGAATGACAAGTACTCTAGTGGTTCCAAGCACATTGAGATAAAGTACTTGGTGGTTAGAGAAAGAGTCCAGAAATAACAAGTGTCAATTAAAAATTTGAGCACCACTTTGATGGTTGTTGATCCATTTACTAAAGCTTTACAATACAAAATATTTAAAGAATATGTTCTTAGAATAGGGCTATGGTGATGTATATTTAAGTGGATGCTATTATTGACATTTCTTTTACATAATTAAGGTTATTTATTTCTACTATCCTGTTTATATTTATGATTATGCATATTATAGTTGAATGCAAGAAACAAGATTTTCTTGACAAGACAAATTAAATGGGTCATTATAGACTATATAAGGAAAGACTAATAGTATTGTAGCACATAGAATGAAGTGTGACATTGATGATATACAACCGCTATGACTCACATTGATAGTTGGACTGAATATAGTATTATTGTGCTTATTGGATTTATTGGCTTATTTTTAAATCATAACCATGTATAAAATGCTTTTCAAAATTCTTAGAATCCAATTATATAAAATTGATTTCGAATAAATTTTATTTTATTTATTTTGATTTTGGATATCTTTTATATCTTATCAATTAATGGGCTAAGTGGGAGAATGTAAGATTATGTGACCCTTTATTAATTGAATAAGATATATTATGGATTAATTAGATTCTGATAAAAGATATTAGCTAATATTAAATAAAGTCCATATTATATTGGGGATATTTTAGGGGATGCTCTTGATGGAAGGAACTCTCATAATAACTTACCCTAGATCCTCTACTCTCGCTTATAAATAAACATGACCTACTATAAACCTAAAGTATGGAAAGGCATAAAACGACAATAGGGAATAGGGTCAGAGAGATTACGGTTATTCTCTCGATCTCTCCAAAACCATCAATTACAATGGTCCTGTGAAAGGATATAAAGAGAGAAGAGGTCTAGATATATTCTAGTTCTCCTTGTAGATTTATTCAGATCCAACAGGTGGTGCTCTTGAAGATCTAATTGGATCTCAATCAGATGACATCTAAAGGTATGCATCGTAAATAGATATTGTATTATTTGATTTCAAATCCTGGCATAATAGTTTGCATAATTATAGTTTTTATGCCAATAATATCAAGAGGAGGGATTGATTTATAAGCAGTGTATCAAGAATCAAGTAGGCAAATTTCTTGAATCCAAGAATCAAAATCTTTTTTCTTAAGAGGGAGGATTCGAAAGAGAGCTCATGAATCCAAGAATCCAAGAATCCAATATTAAGAGAGAGGATTCGAAAGAGAATCAAGCATCATAAAATGTTCATGAATCACATTTTTTCTTTTGTAAATTTTAAGAGGAAAGAATAATGTGAAATCATTTCAAAAGAGAGCTCAATTTTCAAAAGTTGAGAGATCTGAGAAAAATATGATAGTAACTCTTGCATTTGGAAGTTTTAAAATCATATTATGTAAAATTCAAGAAAAAAACTCATTTTATAAAAAATGAGAAATCTGAAAAATATGAGAGCAAATTATGAATTTGGAAGATTTTTCATGTCTAATTTTCTTCAAATTGTTTCATATCCAATGTCTTTGTTGTAAGATAACAATTTTATCTCCCCATTTGTCATAGTCAAAAAGAATATGATGGTATAATTTTATTTTACATCAAAGTTCTAATCATAATAAAAAATACAAAGGGATTATATAATGAAAATCATATCATTTAGAATATAGTATGAAAGATCAAGTTGTAAGTACCAAAAGACATGATTTATTTTAATAAATCTTTTTTATTTGAATGACAAAAATAAATCTTGGGAGGTCAAATAATAAGCGATCTTTTAAAAAAATCTTAAATCATAAGTTTTGAGAGATCAAGAAAAAAATCATGATTCATATCTCCTCTTAAGTAAATGATGAAAATAAATCTTAGGAGATCAATTTTGTAAGCAAAATCTTAATTCATATAAGAGAGATCCAAAGAAAAATTTGATTCTTTTCAATAATTCTTTTTAATAAAACACAAGAATCATAGTGAATGATATTAATTTATAAAAATGTTATATCAAGATCATTGTTCATAAAAAAATCTTAAGTTATAAGCCTAAAAACTCGAAAGATAAATCATAATTCATTTGGATAATTTTCTTTAATAAAATAAAAGAATCATAGTGAATGATCTTGATTTATATAAAAATCTCAAGTTATAATTATTAAGATCATAAATCTCCTTTTTAGTAAATTAAAAAAGGATGAAATCATAGAAGTTCAAAATTTTGATTCCCATAAATGATACCTCAAGTCAAGAAATCAAAGTAAATTTCATGATTCGGTTAGAAAAACAATCTTATTCAAATTTAAATCATCAAAATCACTTTTGTAGTTCAAGAGATTCAAAAATAATGGTATACATAGATTTATCACTTTATGTCTTATTAAAAACTTGATAGGATAGAGACGTTTTCAAGAAAAATATATTTTACTTTTGTGTTTTAATGTATGTAATTTATTTCATACAAGAATGCCTTTATCTTTTATATCAAATCTATGCATTGTCATGTAAAACTTAAAATCAAGTATCATTTTAAAAGAAATCATCAAGATCATTAATATAACACATTAAAAAAATAAAATATTTTTAAACAAAAGCTTCAATTTATTTTAATTCTAGTGATTTTTCCTTCTTAAGTGAGTCTAACACTTTAGACTTAGTAAAAAGAGTTACAATGTAATTTTTATGCTCATTTCATTTTTTTAATTTATTTTATCTTATTTCAAGCCTCAATTGAAGAACAATCTAGCATTCAAACATACAACATAAAACCGATTTAAGTCAACATACAACCATCTAACATTAAACCATTCAAATCAATCATTCAACATACAAAACCAATAATTTTTAACCTAGCATTCAAGTTATCAATCTTATCTAAAGTCAACATACAAACCATCTATCATTTTAATCAATGTAACATTAAAATTAATCATTCAATATACAAGTCAATAATATTCAAAAGTCTAGTGACATACAATGGTGCATATGGATAAATATTTTCTTTAGTTAATAGCAAGAAAAATCATAGGGGAGTGATTAATGAAAAACTTACTTATATAAAATGAGATTTGCTTAGTTAAATATTTTTGAGAGTCAAGAATGTTGTTTAATACATCTCAAATCATAAACACCAATATATCATCTCTTTAAAATATATTATATGAAAACACATCCAAGAACAAAATCACTTTTCGAGAAATTTCAATAAAGATAATGTAGATAGTTTCTCATTAAAAATAGCTAAGGTTCTTTAGTTCTAACTCATTTTTGTACTAGCATGTTCTAATTATGCATTATCAAAAAATAATAAAGATTAATTATATAACCATGAACTATATTAAAAAGATTTATTATAATTAAAGTAACGATCATTAAGTTCTAATTATCTTGATTCAAATAATATTCCATTATTTTTGTTATTTTTGGCTAGTAAGCATAAAAAATGTATTAGATCTTAAGTCATGTGTTTTAAGCATCCACTATCATGATACCACTTTAGGCTCTTAGCTTCCATTCAAAGACAAAACTACAATGAAAGAGGTTTTAGTTTAGGTATCCATTTGACTTTCGGTCTCTCATGATAGACTCTTCCTAATTTTACTAATTGCATTTGGTTGTTTATGGTTCCTTCCAGAATATGAACTAACTTGTATTGACAATACCTTCTAAATGAAATATATTTATAGGCAAAATATTCAATATTTACTATAAAAAATGTTTAATGTTTATAGGCAAAATGTTCAATGTTTACT
Organism: Ensete glaucum; assembly: GCA_021527575.1. Taxonomy (NCBI): domain Eukaryota; kingdom Viridiplantae; phylum Streptophyta; class Magnoliopsida; order Zingiberales; family Musaceae; genus Ensete; species Ensete glaucum. The sequence continues at coordinate 21,963,039 of CM038558.1, forward strand.
ATAGAAAAATATATTTGTTTTAATATGGGTCGTTTAACAAATATATTTGGCATTTATTGAGTATTACCCAAAAGCCAATAACTTCCTTTCTATTAACATGACCTGTTGGAAAGGATTATGTTCAGAGATTTGTTGTCTATTTTAAACTTTTCTAAGGTTTATTGTAATGTGACATTTTCCTTTTTAATTGCATCTATTGTCTCACATTTAGAGAAAAAAATGTATAGTGTTGATGCTTCATGCAAGGTAATGCATGATCCTTTTGAGTAATTAATAATTTCTACTAATCTTTCTAAATTTATCAAATAATTAATAAAAATCATTTAGCAACTCATCAAATGTAAAAGATGCTTTATGTGAGTTACTTACCTCATCATGGATACCTATGAGTGTGTGGTTCCTAGTTCTATTGGTTGTCCTCATGATCTTCGGAGTGCCCCGGCTTCTTGCATTCATTTAATTTCATTTTTTTCTTAATATCTTATTTTGTTTTGTTTGTTTGTCACTTTTCATGAATTTTTTAGATTCTTTTGATAAAAGTTCAATATTATAGTCCTCATCACTCGAAGTTTTACTTGAGGAGTCTTCTTTTGTTCTCAGTTCAATATCCTTTTTGTTCTCTGGAAGGTGTTATTCTTTTATTCTCAGTTCAATATCCTTCCTGTTCTTTAGAAAGTGTTCTTTTTTTGTTCTCAATTCAATGTATTTCCTGTTCTTTGGAAGGTGTTCTTCTTTTGCTCTTAGTGTCAAGTCCTTCGTATTCTCTAGAAGGGTGTTCTCATTCTCGTCTTTGCATGTCTTTTTATAATTATGTACTAAGAGATTCATTTACTTTACTTGTAGTTTCGTATGTGACTTCTATTATGTGTAATATATCAAAAGTATAATGACAAGCAGAAACCTAATTAAATTTATATTTATCCAAAATATAAAATACATGATTCATACCTTTGACATTTAAAGAAAACATTTTTCTTTCTTAATCATTCCAATCATTTATAGATTTGGAAGACTTCTCAAAAGTCATTTTCAACTCAATTTCATAACTCAAAATCCATAGAAATAAAAAAATTTCTTATATTAGTTTTCCAACATGTGTAGTCCATCCCATTGAATATAGAAGGATGTGTGATAGAATAACCCTTATTAATGCTAGAAAAAATCATTTAACTCACTTTGGTGTTAATGTAATTAGTAAATGTGGCTCTGATACCAACTATTGGGATTAAGTCGGCACTAGGGGGGGCTATGAATTAGTGCAAGTGATAAAAACTCAATTCGAAAAATTTCACTTGAAGTAAAACCAAATTCGAAAGCACTTTTGTTGGAGATCATGAAAAGCAAATAAGTTAAGAGAGCAATTTTAAAGACGAAAATGAAAGGAGAAGCTTGAGCTTTTCTTAGAATTAGTCAATAGCAATTAAGTTTAAAAGCAAAATTAAAGTAAGATAAGATAAAGATGTTCATGGTGTTTTTATAGTGGTTTAGTTAAACTAACCTACGTTCACTCCCAAGTCCTCCTTCATCAAGGGCCATTGGTATCCACTAACGATATTCTTTCATAGGTGAAGATCAACTATCCCTTACATACCTTTTTCCTTTTCACATGCTCAAGAGAACAACCTTTACACTCTCCTTTTCTCAGGCTCAAGAGATCAATCTTTACAGTTTCCTTTTCTCAAACTCAGGAGATCAACCTTTACAACTCAATTTTATCCTTTCCTATAACCACAATTCACACTTAGACAATAAGAAGAGAACTCTCATAAATTCATCAAAAATTTCCCTTTCTTTCTTTCTCTTTTGTTTCCTTTTTCTTGCACTTTCTTGCTTTCCCATGTAAGAATACTTAGGATATTTATAAACCCCAATTGGCTTAAAAAATTAGAGACAAAATTTAAATCTTCTCTAGAAAATCTAAGTACGGATAGTACTAACATCGGCACCGATAATACTACCATCGAAAGTGCCTCAAATTTGTAGGCGACAATGGTATTACCATTGCCCGAGCAGTAAAACCATCGAATGGGTGGTACTACCATCACCCACTGATGTTATCACCACCCAGATCCCAAAAATAGTAATGAAAAGTACTATTTAATACCTACTTAATTGTCATGAGTTCAAGTATCGGGTCGGAAGATACACCGAAGGATCGGACGAAATGCCGAATGATCCAATGATATACTAGAATGCTGGACAATGTGCTAAAAGTTACTGATTGTAATTAAAGTGGTTAAGCCTTGAGCATGATAGTTTATAGTTAAATTAAATTGGTCTTGGGTCGAAACCATACCAACATGATTTGGAGCCCATTATGCTTGAACCAGGATTGAATTGGACCTGATGGCTTGATCTAGGTGGTGGTATCACCAAGCCCAAGCGGTGATATATCCTAGACAGCTAGAAAGTATTATTTATGCTTTTCCGAGTATTCTGATGGTGGTACCACCCTTATCGATGGTGGTATTTCCTAACGATAGTGGTACCACCTATGCTAGCAGTAGTACTACTAGAGCCCAGATTCGTGGGCTTTGTTCGACAATAGTACCACCCGGCACTAGTGATAATACAGCCAAACACTAGTGGTGGTACTGCTAGTACTTCGAAAACTCAGAGATTTAAATTTTTAGCTTCAATTATGAAGTCTTTGAGGGTCTATAAATACTCTATTAATTCTTACTTGAAGCAAGTGAAAAACAAAGAGTGAAAAGAAAAATAATTTTGAGGTTAAATATGTTATAAACTCTTGAAAGTGTTTGAGTCTCTTCCTTGCAGCAAGCATAGAAGAAGAACTCCTTTCTTCTTCACTATCATCATACACCAAGGAGAGGGGTGGTCAATTGAGAAGAAGAAAGAGGGAGGAGAATAAGATGGGGTGGCAAAAGGTGCAACATCTCCCTTTTCTTTGTCATCCATTCCTCCTATTTATAGAAAGCCTATTTAAACCCTAATGGATCATATCTTAGTAGGGATTGGATCTCTATCCAATTACCCTCACATCTTGGATTATTGGATCTCTATCTAATAATCTCATATTGTCTCTAATTGGGCCTTACACAAAGATTTCATTAATGCTAAGTCTCATCCATTAAATATACGCTTATTCGATAACTCATATCCAATCCTCTACTCATCACAACATCTACCATATGTGTGTGATCCTCTAGGCTAATACCGAGCTGGCCATAAGTTGCATCTATCAGAATTCTTTCTAACTCGGAACTCCTTTTAACTTAGGGAATTGTTATTACATAACAATTCACTCTACTCATTGATTATGGATGTACTAGGCCACTATAATATAGTCCCTAGACAGTATAAGGGAATCTAATCCATTGGATATATCTATCCTTAATTACCATATATCTATAGTCTCACGTCCATCTAATATCCTAGAGATCGAATATTGGGCATGGTATTGTCAAGCCTCATACAAAATCCATTCGAGTCTCACTGTAATCGGATTCTCCCAGAGAACTCCTTCTCTTAATACGAATGACCTTGGCCAATGATTTGCTTGAGTAAGAGCATATGAGATATTCCTATCATGATACTAAGAGTGGACGATCCTCTATTAACATTCAATTGCCTTTGTAAGATTGAATACCAATCTTGATAACCAATTGTACCATATCTGAAACTCCTAGATCTTTAAGTCTAATGTCAAAGAAAGTAGTACTTAAATAAAATATCCTTGGTGTCTTAAGTCTAAGGACCAGACACACAACTGAGATAACGGAATTGTTGTCTGATGTCAGGTATCATTAACTATCTAGCATTCCATAAGCAGATCAATTAGTGAACTCATTCTCCAATAAGCACATGTACTATACCCTTAGTGTCCCTACATGAGCAGTTATGAGACCAGCTACCTTCATCATATAGATGGGCATACAAAACATGGGTTTGTTCGGTTATCTCGATGTCCCTCTCAAGTAACCTATGATAAGGATTATGTGGGATATCAGTTAATCAATCTCATTATCATGATCTCATCACGATTTGATTTTTATTTCACAAATCCAAGGATATCACAATATATATACAGCAGACAATATATATAATATAAAAATATCAATAATAATAATTATATAAAAAAATTATGCAGTGTGTCACACGTGTCATCACTCACATAATTAGCTTCAATACACCTTACAACCAGTATCATATACCTTATTGTTGAAATCCATTAAAGCATAATTTACTAATTCTTATTCATTTATTTGCTTTTCTACTCTTATTTAATTCATCTCATGTTGTTTTGAATACTTTCTTTTCTTAAATTGATGGCTTCTTCTTCAATTATGAATATTCATTTTTGAAGTGTCTTGGATTTTTACATTCATAGCATATGATTATATTTTCTTGGGTTATTTTTATTATTTTCTTCCCTTATTAGATTTATCTTATTTTTCTCATATAGTTTTTAATTTTTTTTTGCAAGAAGTGTCATGTCTTCATCATCATTTGAGTTTCATTCCATTAGTTTTCTTTGAATTAAGAGTAATATCCTTACTTTTCTTTAGAAGACTTTTCTCTTATTCATCATATGTTTTACGTATCATTTCATATATCATTAAAGATCTATAAGTTTTCAAGAGGAAGGATATTCACGTTTTTAGTTATTTGGATTGTCGTTATTTTTGGATTCTAGCTTTTGAAAAGAGATATAAAACCTTACTTACCAATTCAAAACTAATATAGTTTTTACCAAGAGCTTTTAATCCATAGCAGTACCCATAAAACGTGTATACATGTCACTAATGGATTCACTTAGTTTTATTTTAAATAATTCATAAATATAAATCAAAAAATTAATTTTAAATATTTTTACTCTACTTATGCCTTCATGAGTAACTTTAATTATTTCTCATTTTTATCTAAAATACAACATAGGACATTTTTAACTTTAGCATTTAAAGAATATATGTTCATTTCAAAATTGGTTCATTCATTAACCGGTTTAGAAATTTTTTAAAATAAAACTTGATAATATTTCATAAATCAAAATCCATAAAAGGCAAAAAAAATCTTATTCTAGTTTTCTAATAAGTGTAGGTTGTTCCATTGAACAAAGGAGGATGATCCTCTTGATTACTTAAAAAAGTTATTACATATCTCTTGAGCGTTAATCTAATTGAGGTAACCTTGCTCTAATACTAATTATTATGATCTTAATGATACTAAGAGAGAGAATGAATTAGTGCAATAGAAATTTTAATCAATTTTAAAACTCAATCAAAAAATTAACATATTTTGAAAACTCAATTTATCAATTTAAAGTTGTGAGTAAAGAGAATAAAATTAAGTCATAGGTAAAGAGTAAGTAAAGAGATGTAAAGAGGTGCAAACCAATTTATAATGGTTTGATCATTCCTATCTATACTAACTCCCGATTCCTCTTCCCTCTAAACCATTGACTTTCATTACTAATATTTTTTTTTCCAACGGTTGAAGCTCAACTACCCTTATTACAAATCTAAGCTTTTTTTTTCTGATTTAGGAGATAACCTTCACACTCTTTTTACACAAAATCTCTCACCTACTATAACTTAAAATTATAACCAAATTTAGGAGGAGGAGAGACTCAAACTCTGCTCAAAATAAGAGTTTATAACACTTTACTAGCTCAAGAATGGATGCTCCATCAATCAAGTCATATTGGGATATTTATAAGCTCTAAATACTTCAAAATTGAAGTCAAAAATTTAAATTCTTGAAATCTTAGGGTATGGGTGATACTAGCGCCGAAACTAAGTAGTGTTACTATCATAACTTTTGACACGAGTCCTAGTTCTGGACTCTGATAATACTGTTATCATATTTTAAAATTTTGTGTGGTATACCATTGTCCTAAACAGTATCATAGTTGGAAAGATTGACAAAGCATAAACAATTCTTGTCAACTAACTCAGATAGTACTTTTGTTTGGGCCTAATAGTACAATCACTCAAGCCGAAACTAGGCCATTGGTTTAGCCTTCTAACCGATCTAATTTGGCCCTGCTTCAAGCTTGATAGTTTTCTTTATAAGTTATCTTTATTTTGGCTTAATACTAACTAAATTAGCTCAAAATAACCTCGATTAAGATCTTGATAGATCAACCACTCATCTGGTACATCTTTGAAGCTTTTGATATGTTATCCACTCTTACGATATGTCGTCTGATCTTTTGGTACTTCATATGAACCTTCGACACATCACTCTTTCCTTTAACATATCGGCTATTTTACTAGAATATTAACTTATTCATAATATTTGATCATCTAGCGCAATATCCAATCCTTCTAGTATGACATCTGAACCTCTAGTATAAAACTTGTTCTTTGGCAGACCTCTAGCTCAATGTCTAATTTTTATTTTTATAATAATTTTTTAACACAACATTCGAAACTCTCCTACTCGAACTGTTGACCCTTTAGTGATCCAATCTATGATTGAAGTATTTTCTTACGTCACTTATCTCAAAAATATGTTAGTCTAACAAACCTATAAAATTGGTTCCACTATCAAAATTTGGGATTTAATAGGAACTAACTTATATAATAATCTCCCTTTGTCCAAGGATCTAGGAAGAGTATATCCCTTGAGGATTCCATCTACTAAAGCTAGAGACATTTAATAGCAATGCTTTTATAAGGAATATATGGTAGTGTTTCAAGCATAAATGAACCCTCTAATTGGATGCCTTAGTTTATAGGTCATTCCCGACTTTTAGGAAGTAGCCCAAGAATGATTTTCTCACCTTTCCCTCACATCCATATCCATGTTCGATCAATTAGTGAAATAGATCAAGGCCCATGGTGATAGTAGCCAACAACCAAAGCGGACTATGATCACACTCCTAGTGGTAAATTAAAAGGAAGAGGAATCCTTAGTTGATCACATCTCTAGATTTGTTGGTGAGGTGGATCAAGTGATCAATGCACATTCATAGGTCATTGTTTAGACTTTTATGCAGGGTCTTGAACAATCTTATTCCTATGTTCAATCACCAATAAGACCCTAACAACATTTTCTATCTTGAGTGAAGTTTCTTATCATGATCCCTATTATGGATGGTCATCACACACCTACAATACCTTAATTAAAGGACTATTCATCGCTTTTGTTTGCTTATACATATGTTTGGTAGTGTGTTTTGTCTTGTTTTTGTATATTTTTACTTGAAAACTATAAGTAGGAATAGTTTCCATGGGTACAAAGTGATCACTCACTAGAATGAATAAAACTATCCCAAAATGAAGTAGTTTTTATATGTCATGTGAAGAAAAACGTCAGCTATCTCAGCACCCTAGAATCCTAGTGATGACACCTAGTTGGATGGGTGGTATTGATTGGATTCACAAGTTTGCATGTTAAGCCTATCAGAACTTGCCAACATATCCTACACCTGATGAGTAGTTATTTACAAACTTATAACTGCTCGTATGCCTTCTAAAGTTTTTATTTTCTTCTTCTTCTCTTTTCTCTCTTGTATGATAAGTGTATGCTGTATTGCTTATAAAGCTATCATCTTCGCGAGACATCAAAACTTATTTGTCACTCACTTTTAAACTAATCAATTTATCCTTTTATAAGTCATTCGGGGCCTAAGTGAGGTTGCAACTAGGCTAACTCTGTGCGAATGGATAACACAAGCGTGCCTAATACCAGGGAAGGGAGAAAAAGGAATAGAATTTGAAAAAAAAGATAAACTAATAGTCGAGTTGTATTTGCTGGAATATCTTTCGGATTGAAAAGAAACAAACTCAAGATAGAACTTACATAAAATAAATAAATAGTTCACCACCAAATTTAAAATCACAAAGGTATACAGAAAATTCACCACCCCAAGGATATTAAGCAAAGATACAGAACTATAATAAAGAACTTACCACTTAAGGAAGTATCCCATAGATACAGAGTTTAAGAGAGAATTAAAAGAGCTTCTACCAATACTATCATATTCTATACTTCTTTCTAGCCCTAAAACACCAAGATAATTACTAGTGCATGAAAACTTTCATGTGTAGGAAACTACGAAATTAAGTGCTTTACAATTGGTAACTAACCCATTTAATGCATTCCTTAGTCATGAAGAAAAGCACCTTGAAACAACAATAACTTTCTACCTTCCAAACCACCTAGCGGATGTTTCTTATGTGAAGGACCACACATGGTGAGGGAATGCCTACAAAAGTAAGCACTCAATACATTGACATCATCAATCTATCCCCTAGATTAGACAAGATTAAGGCCATCGTCCTTCGTTCGAGTAGTTTAAAATCTAGCAACGATAACAAAGAGTCATAAGGATCCTAGATGAGAGCAATACATTGTAGGGTTAAGTGGGGGCCAACATGAAGATGGAGCAATAAAAATGTTAAAAGTGGCAAGCTAATATATGTGGACATTAAGCTAAATGGCCAAACAACCCACACATTGGTAGACATGGGCGCTACCCATAATTTCATTATCAATTGAGAAGTATGGTAACTTGGGTTAAACTTAGGGAAGAGCCCAAGTCGATTGAAGGCAGTGAACTCAGATGCTAAGCAGGTATCACTAATGTTGTGGCCCATACAACGTGATGTTAAGGCCACTTATGTACCCACTATGGTGGTGGACATTTTGTCATGGACAACAATGTAAACAAGGTGTTCGATGAAATGCTTGTGTTAGTCTGTGTCCTTCGGTTTAGGTACATATCTTGTACAACAAGAAGCGGGCTTGCAGTAGGCTTGGAAGTCCTAGTTTGATTTGCTTTATGGCCAAGTTTGGCTTGTAAATACAAGTGTGTCTTATAAGCACTTGTGGGGACATCGGTCTGTAGTGGACCATTATCCTTTGTGTGCAACCTCTCTGAGTTTGTAATGTCCATGGGTATAATTTGTATTTTGGCTTTATAAAGTGTTTTTCTTGAGCAATTGCTTGTGGATCCCGTGGAAATTGCTTCTTCTGGCCCGTTTTCTCTTTTTGTAAGTCTGTGGGATTTTAGGAGATCTCGGGGAGGGCTGACCTTTGCGGACGGACATGCATGGGTGCCGCACGGCAAAATCAGCTAAGCCCGTGACAATGTGGTATCGAGCGGGACAAGCACATGCGTAAACACTTGCCATACAAATGTGGGGACCTAGCTAGGCCGTGTGGAGGACACAAGACGTGCAACCGCTTGGGGAAAGCGGACATTAAGATGTAGGGAAAGGAGTCGCAGAGGAGCGGGCATCCCGGTTTGGCATTCAAGGAATAGCCAACCCTTTGCAAGAGGCACCACGAGGACAAGCAAGCGAAGAAGAATCGTAGCACACAAAGATTGGGATGGTTGAGTTTGAGCTATAGCTCGGCGTTGGCAACCAAACTTGACGGTGCTTAAGGCAAAGCAGGCTTGGTGAAAGATGAGACCGTGCAAGGTGGGAGGTGTTGTGTAACGACCGAAAGAGTTGTGCAAAGCTCACAGAGGTGAGGGGAATTGCTAACTCGAAGGATTCGGAACTCATGCATGGGCTTGTACACGGATGACAGAGTGTTCGTGGCCATCCTAAGGCGCGATTATAACTCGGCGCCATGGAGCATCAGAACTTTCTCTTCGACATGGAAAGGATATGTCCGTAGGCGGCTAAAATGTGCAACATGTTCCGCATGTTGCCAGACCTTGAAGGGTGCAGTGGAGATTGTATTGGAGAAGGGTCGCAATCTAGCAAGTACTTTTGTGGGGGCAGAACAAAGCACAAGTTCAGTAAGACGGAGTAGTCCAAAGGGGATGATGGTCTCCGAAACTTCCAGTGGGAAGTATATAAAGAGAAAAGTTGCTCCAGCAGGATAGATATCCAGGAGGGATAAGTCCTAGTTCTCTAGTGGGAGAATCATGTGCAACGGACTGCACATATTGAGGAAGAGTTTCTCAGGGTTATATCTTCATAAAGCTCAACGGACCGAGTGAGCGACGAAGAGTTGTCGCATGATCTCGAAGGAGGTAATGCATTGGGGGATGCATTTCGAGATCAAGTGGGGGAGCAATCCAAGGCAACATCATATGAAGGCACACTTAGAGTCGAGGCAGAAATCGAACTCAACAGAGGGCTGACCGTGGAATGGTGGACGTGAGGGCCACTATCAACTCAGTGCAAATCGAGGAGCAGAGCGACTTGGGTGGAACTCGGTGAAGTATCCAAGCCGCATGAAGGGAATCGACATAGAAGATGGAACATGGAGCGGAGGCACGGAGCTTTCCTTAGACAGAGGTCAAGGGCATGAACTCTTATAGAGGCAAGAGTGGGATCATGTCGTTCTATGAGTTCTTCATTCTGATGGGACAGAGTTATTTTGCATGGTGCCAAAGATGAAGGGAGCTTCAAGGCACATGCAAGCTACCTAAGAGATGCATTTGATGGAGTAACTAAGGTGATTCAACTTGCGGAGGCAAAGTTAGGATCATGAGACCTTAGTACGGGGCAAGAGGACGCAGAGGCGGGTACTCTTGAAGAATATGCCACAGTGTTGCCATTCGAGTTATCAAGAACAGGAGGTGCATAGCAAGATTGTGTTGGTAGGGGATAGAGGCCCAAGATCCAAATAATGGTGCACCAACTCTAGCAAAGTTAGGGGACTTCAGGAGCTACTAGGCGACAGACTGTCCTAGAGCTATGCTTCGTCCAGGAGTAACCCAGGAGTGGGGGGGGACGAAGGGGAATTGCCAAGGGAGCGAACTAAAAGTCGGAGATGGCAGAGGCCCTACGATGTGTTGGCAGAGGCCACATGTGGAGAAGTCGTAGTCCGAGTTCATCACACGAGAATCTGTATGCAATGGAGATGTCACCAGGAGGCGACATGGTGCAACGGATCGTGGTGGAATAGTTCGTGGCAATGCAATACAGACAATCTTGTCCCGTGAGGGACAAAATCATGCGGAGATATGATTAGGAGTTACTGGGAGCTCCACTTTGGTGTACGACACAACAAGAAGAAGGGCTATGGATTCGAGTGAATGTCGTAGTACCGCAGAGGCGGATCTTCGTGTGTGCATCAAAGCTTGCATTGGATGAAAGCCTTAGTCATCAGTATATGGGAGCTGTATACCACCGAGGAAGAAGTCCAAGTGCACGTACCAGTGAGTCCCATGGAGGGGGACATGATCATGTGAATGATCAGGAGCTGATGGGAGCTCCACTTCGGTGAACAATGCAACGGCAAGAAGAGTTGTGGATTCAAGGAGTGAATGCCATAGTACCGCAGAGGCGGGTCTTCCGTGTGTATGCATCGAAGCTTGCATCAGATGAAAGCCTTGGTCGTCAGCATATGGGGGCTGTGTACCACCGAGGGAGTAGTCAGATTGCAAGTTCCAGCGAGTCCCATGGAGGGGACTTGATTAACTGGAGCAGTTGGAGAGTTGGACTGCTTCAGTGCTCACATTCGCTTAAGGGAGCCCGGCAAGTCAGAGGACAAGGCCGAGTAAGCGAACATTGCTACCAAGGAAGCTAAGGAGAACAGAATCGGCGCAAGCCCTGCAACAAGATGGCGGAGGCCATGCATGAGAGTTGCAGTCTGTCTCTCCATCGACCAAGGAGAACTGCTAGTTTAGGAGGACATAGTGGTGTCGAAGCAGGTGGTCGAAAGGGGTAAGGAAGCGACGACGAGTCCAACGGGGCTCAGCTACCCAAAAGAAAAGCGTCGGTTAGAGAGGAGGTGGACTCGGAGGAGCTCCACACGGCCATAGAGGCAGCTACCGATCGCGAAGGAAGGGATGAAGATGCAAGGTAACGGATAGTAGTGCTATGGGCTTGGCAGCGCCATGGTACCGCAGATGCGGGACTTCCGTGAAGTTATCGATCCCTTGCCCTCATGAAGGGACAACATTGGTCGTAAAAGGGGCCAAGGAGGTGGAGAATACAGAGGTAAACTCCAAGTACCAAGACGAGGCAGAAGGGCAGAGGCCAAGAAACTTCATAAGACCGATGTCGATGGGCTTCTCATCCAGATAGCCAAAATTAAGGGACTTCGGGTTGATGCAGGAGTGCTCGACCAAGGAACGAAGTAGGCAATACATGGTACTATACCTTTCTACTCAAGAGGAGTAGGCGGCAAAGGTGATGGAGAAGACGGTACAATCCCAAAGGCGACCAGACCTATCAAAGACTTACTCGAAGTTGGGGGACTCCAAGTTGGGGTAAACTTTTGCTCTTTTCGGGCAAAACTTCTTGCATTACTGTTCAATGGCGGTGGGAAGGTGAATCACAGTAGCTAACCCAACGCAAGGAGTGCAACCACTTCAAGTGCTTCAGAAGTGTGAGCAAAGAGCAGGTGAATGTTAGTACCCAGCTCAATGCATGAAGTACAAACTCGAGGAGGCAGGAGAAATCAAGTAACCTTTGCCAGGCGAAATTGAGTAACCTTTGCCTTCTCAACTCAAGAGAATGGGCGAAACCGAGTACCCCAGTTCTCTTAACTCGAGGAGGTGAGCGAAGCCAAGTAAACTTTTTGCACTTTTCGAGCAAAACTTCTTGCATTCCAGAAGTTCAATGGCAGTGGGAAGGTGAATCGCAGTAGCTAACCCAACGCAAGGAGTGCAACCACTTCAAGTGCTTCAGAAGTGTGAGCAAAGAGCAGGCGAATGTTAGTAACCAGCTCAATGCATGAAGTACAAACTCGAGGAGGCAGGCGAAATCAAGTAACCTTTACCAGGCGAAATTGAGTAACCTTTGTCTTCTCAACTTGAGAGAATGGGCGAAACCGAGGACCCCAGTTCTCTTAACTCGAGGAGGTGAGAGAAGCCACCTTACCTTCTCAACTATGAAGAGAATGGATGAAGTCAAGTATCCCAGTTCTCTTACTTATCCAAGCAGGGGAGCGCTGCACAAGTTCAGTGACCCTTCAAAGAAAGCTTAAGGAAGACAATGGTTGTCAAATCCTCACTGTTGGTGATCAGTACTATTGAGAGTAGTTTTTCCACTTCATTTCCCAATTGACTAAGAGGGAGTGATGCGAACATACTTGGAAGTGACAACTAATAGTGGAAGAAGGTTCAATGGGCAAATATTATGGAGAAAGGACCTTAAAAACTTCAAAGTCTATGAGGCGATGCTCATTAAAGCTCCAACAAGCATCTACCCAGTTCAAGCAATACGAGGATACTGCGATACTGGCACATAATAAGGCAGGTCTTTTCCTTCATCAGAGGGATCCGCGAGAACCAACAAGGATCAGCACAACTCAGCCAACCCCACACCAGATTCAATCATTGGTGAGTTGAAGCAGCATGGCGGATTAGAGTTCGACTACTCAACAACAGCGGCGGAGAGTGGCTAGGAGCCAAAGGGGCATGTTGCAGCCAAAGCAGAAGATTAAAGATTCAGCAGAATGCGAGGAGATGCAGCGTCTACAGTGGCTTCGACGAGGACGTCGAAGGAATAAATGGGGGAGAATGTCACGGACAACAATGTAAACAAGGTGTTCGATGAAATGCTTGTGTTAGTCTGTGTCCTTCGGTTTAGGTACATATCTTGTACAACAAGAAGCGGGCTTGCAGTAGGCTTGGAAGCCCTAGTTTGATTTGCTTTATGGCCAAGTTTGGCTTGTAAATACAAGTGTGTCTTATAAGCACTTGTGGGGACATCGGTCTGTAGTGGACCATTATCCTTTGTGTGCAACCTCTCTGAGTTTGTAATGTCCATGGGTGTAATTTGTATTTTGGCTTTATAAAGTATTTTTCTTGAGCAATTGCTTGTGGATCCCATGGAAATTGTTCTTCTGGCCCGTTTTCTCTTTTTGTAAGTCTGTGGGATTTTAGGAGATCTCGGGGAGGGCTGACCTTTGCGGACGGACATGCATGGGTGCCGCACGGCTTAGGCAAAATCAACTAAGCCCGTGACAATTTGGAAGGAGTTCACTGATGTTGTGTCATCTAAGTTACTAAAAACTCTGTCATCACACAAATGCATGGATCACCATATCAAGGTAGAGCTGAGAGTGAAGCTTCTAACAAGACCACCATACCGCATGGCCCCTCTAGAGTTAGTAAAGCTCAGGAAGCAATTAAATGAACTACTAAGTGGTGGTCTCATCCTTAGTTTGAAAGCACCATTCAGAGCTCTAGTTCTCTTCTAAAAAATCAAGATAGGAGCTTTCTATTATGCCTTAACTATTAGGCCCTAAACAAAGTGAGATAAAGAACAAGTATCCCATTCTGCTCATCATGAACTTATTCAACCAACTAGGCAAGGTAAAGTATATTTTTGAACTCGACCTTAAATTGGGTTACTAGGTGCACATTGCTGAAGGTGATGAACTAAAGACTACCTATAAGACTAGGTGATAGGGATATTTTTGGTCCATGTCAACTTATCCGCCATGAAGATTGACACCTAAGCAACATTCCACATCATTAGCCCCCAAATGATGTCGTAACACACCCCAAAGTGCCTTGCACAAATGACAATTATCATGCCTCCCCTCCCGAATTTCATCACATTCGAGAGGTGTGACTCTAATTTAAAAAGATTGATAGTATTATCAACAACATAATCCATCCAGGATCCAAACAATCATTTGAGGATACTAAGAATAACATGCAGTCATTCAATCACTTGCATACCTGTGCAGATTATAGTCTCTTTAAATTCTTTTAATGAATCACAAAACTGATCCAAAACCAATGCAGCTAAATATAATCCACATTCATAAGGTCCACTAATATGATAAAATCCATATGACTTTAAAAAACAATCATACACTACCACTTCATTTATTATACAACAAGTTTAACATTCAAGATCCCAAACAAGAGGGTAATTTTAAAATCATTATAAAGTTATCCCTCTTCAAAATATGTCTACAATTTTACTTTAGACCCAAGGTGTGTACATACAATGATAACATATTGTCAAATAAACATTTAGCCAAAGAACTTCTTGCTTTCCCATTGCTTTAGCCCCGTATCAAGTATTTTAATAAATGTCAAGCTAACCTGAAGAAGATTAGATAACAACAAAGTGAGCTAAGAAGCCCAGCAAGTATCATACATGTTCAAAGCAAGGAAAAATGTTTTTAATTTAAACCTGATATAAGAGTGTAAGGTAGGGAATACAGAAGTCTTCACATATAGCATCAAATCAGATTCACAACCACAAGGTTCATCTCGTTCAAAGTATACTTAAATCCATAACAATTTAGGAAGGTAATTGGAGCATATATGGTAACTAAAAGCATTTTGGTATATATCAATGATATTTAAAGTTTTAGGAGCATATCAATAATACATGAAATACTTTGGAACATGACAAAGGAACAAATATCAAACTTAAGCTCGTATGTCACATTCGAAGTTGGATGAATATAGGCATAAGTGTGTCAAGCAACATATCAATGACAAATGAAATATTTTGGAGCCTACCAATGAGAATACAAAATATTTCGGAGCATATCAAAGAGGTATAGGACATTTTTTGAGAGTATATCAATGGTGTATGAATATTCTCAAAAGAATATCAAATGAACAAGTAACGAACAGAAGCTCAAATATCATTCAGACATAACATTCATTTTATTCTTATCCAAAGTGTACAAATAACTTAAAAACAATGCTTTAGATATTATATCAAAAACATAGAGAGTGAAGTAGGACCATAAACATAATGTGGAACATCCATCGTTAAATGACCACCAAACATAAGTCTCCTACGTCTAAGAGCTCCATCCACCTACGTCTGAGTGAAGTTATAGGGGGCCGGTAGAGCACATGGGCTCTAAGCATAACTCCCTTTACCATTTCTGGTAAAGGTTTACACTGTCCCACAAATACTAGAGTCAAATGGACATGAGCAATAAATTTGGCATATATCGGAAGCACGTGCGAAATAATAAATCATACATACACCTAAATAGAATAATATAATATAGTATCAATTAATATATAACATATTATGATATATAAGGAAGTCAAGGACAAGAGCATTAGAGATTTTAGTTTTGAAATGGAAGAAGCAAGTATAGGCAGAATTAATCCCTATTCTGGCTGAATTCTAGAGGCAAAATATAAAGTTATTTATATAATCAAACATGCTCCAAATTACTCAAGAAAGATGTTGTTTAAAATATAAATTAATCTAGTTTTATAGGAAATAAGTTTCATACAAATTGAAGGTCTCTACAAAGAGTTATTGATGATTTTGTAACCAAAGGTCCGGAATCATAGTCTCTATTTTGCAAAATTCATATGGTCCATCAACATAGGGTTTTGACAGTCATTTAGACTCCAAATAATTTAATTTTAGTTTAATAGAAAGTTCTAAACAAGTTTTACATAAATCGGGAACTACAACAGGAAGATATAAGCAATATAGTGATGAAAGGTCATAAGCTACAGATTCTATTTTATAGATTTTGTATGCTCAATTGAAATAAACTTTTGGGATAGAAAATAAACTTTAAATTCTTCAAACTCAGGTTCAAAGAAAGACAAGTGAATCTATTTTTGAAAAAACTAATTTTTGTTCAAATCAGAGATCTATACTAAGAGTTGCAGTAAGAGTAAGGCAGATAGGTCATAATCTTGAAAATATTATAATTTCATAGTTTGGTAGCCAACAAAAGATTTCAGAATTATTCAGAATTTTTCTTGATAAATCAAGGAAAAAAAAAGATAAATTTCAGTAAGAGAAAGATAGAACACTTGCCTTTGAATAGTTTAGTCCCAAAGGTGTGGATTATATCATAATTTCAAAATCTCCAAATTTCTTCTTCTTTCCTTCTCTTATTCTTCTTCTGCTTCTTCTTCTTCTTCTCCCAAGTTCACATTGCAGCCAAAACACCCCTTTTTTTCTTTAATTATTAATTCTTTAAACTAATATATGTGTTGATATGTGGCAAACATGTATGCAATGTACTTATGTGTCACCCATGCATATGCACAAGTGACACTACTTTAAACAAGGTAATGACACATGTCCTCACCATGTTTCTTTTTCTTTTTTTTAACTTAATGTGAATCTTTTACAATTCATTTCATACATTTTTTTAATATTCACATTAGGTCCCTAGCAATCAATTTTTAATATAAAATTATTTAATCAAGAGAATTAATAAATAAATCTTTAAATTTTATAAATGAGTCCTCATAAATAATTTAAAATATTTCATTATAAATATTTCAGAAATAAGGGATATTACACTCTCCCCCCCCTTAAAATAAAAATTTAGTCCTCTAAATTTATCATACCTTCATCTACGAAAAGATGAGGATAGATTTTCTTCATTTCTTCCTCTAGTTCCCAAGTTGTTTCATCCATAGAATGATGCCTCCATATTACTTTTACTAGAGAAATGACCCGATTCCTTAGTATCTTTTCTTTCTTATCAATAATCTGTATAGGTTATTTCATATAAGATAAGTTGTGATCGATTACGATCGGCTCATACTGAATAATGTGAGAAGGGTCATGTATATACTTTCTGAGCATTGAAATATGAAATATGTCATGGATATGACCCAAGGATGGTGGCAAGGCAATCCTGTAAGCAACAGAACTAATCCTCTTAAGGACCTCAAAGGGTCCAATAAATGTAGGGCTTAACTTCCTTTCTTCCCAGATCTTACCATGCTCTTGGAAGGAGAGACCTTCAAGAATACAAAATCCCCCACTTGAAACTTAATTTATCATCTTCTATTGTCAGCATAGCTCTTTTGACGACTCTAAGCAGTCTTTAGTTTTTCTTTTATAACTTGAATCTTTTCGGTAGCCTCTTGCACTTTATCGGGTGATAACAATTTTCTATCGCCAACTTCCTCCCAACAAATAGGCGTTCTGCACTTTCACCCATACAAAGCTTCATAAGGGGCCATCTGAATACTAGACTAGTAACTATTATTATAGGTGAACTCAACAAGAGAAATATCTTTATCCTACTCACCTTTCCAATCTATGATATATGCTCTAAGCAAATTCTCAAGTATTTGAATTGTTCTTTTTGATTGCCCATCGGTTTAAGGGTGATAAGTAGTGCTAAACATGACTTTAGTACCCATAGATTCCTGTAATCTTCTCTATAATCTAGAAAGGAATCTGGAGCCCCTATCAAAGATGATCTCCTTTGGAACACCATGAAGCCTTATCGTTTTATCAATATATAATTCAACAAGTCTATCCATAGAATATGTTATATTGATCGGTAGGAAATGTGCTGATTTGGTAAATCTATTAATAATTACCCATATAGCATCATGCTTTCTAGAGGTTTCGGGTAGACCTGGAATAAAATCCATGGTGACACTTTCCCATTTCCATTCAGGAATATCTAAAGGTTGTAACAAACCTCCAGGTCTTTGGTGTTCAACTTTGATTTGCTGGTAAGTTAAATATTTTGATACATATATTACAATCTGCTTTTTTATGCCTTCCCACCAGTTTAATGACTTTTAAGATCTTTATACATTTTTATGCTACCTGGTTGCAATGTGAAATTGGAACTATGACCTTCTTTCAGGATTTGATCCTTGATATCTGGGTCATCTGGAACACATACTCTATTCCTCATTCTCAACAGGTTATCCTCAGAAACACGAAAACCAGGCTTTGATCATTTTTCTACTTCTTTCCTTAATTGGATTAAATGTGGATCTCATAGCTGTCTCTCTTTAATTTGTTGAATGAAATCAGATAGAACTTGGATAGAGGCCATCAATATCATTAAGTTTTGCTCATTCCTAATAGATTTCTCATTACCATTTTCTTCCAATAATTCCCATTGTTTCACAACCAAACTAGCCATAAAATTTATAGATTTTATACTAAATGCATCAGTTACAATATTGGCTTTACCCGGATGATATCGAATGGTGTAATCATAATCCTTTAAAAGTTCTATCCATCTTCGTTGCCTCATATTTAACTCCTTTTGAGTAAAGATATACTTTAGACTCTTGTGATTGGTAAATATTTGAAACGTCCGCCCATATAAATAATGTCTCCAAATCTTCAGTGCAAAAATAATTGATGCTAACTCCAAATCATGGGTTGGATAATTTAGTTCATAACTCTTCAGTTGTCTAGAAGCATAAGC
Organism: Ensete glaucum; assembly: GCA_021527575.1. NCBI lineage: Eukaryota > Viridiplantae > Streptophyta > Magnoliopsida > Zingiberales > Musaceae > Ensete > Ensete glaucum. The sequence continues at coordinate 21,982,074 of CM038558.1, forward strand.
AATTACTTTCTCTACTTCCATCAAAACACATCCAAGGCCCTTCCTTGAAGCATTAGCGTAAATTACAAATCCTTCATTACTACTAGGAATTGTGAGAATAGGAGCACTAGTCAATCTTCTTTCTAACTCCTGAAACTTTATTCACATTCATCAACCCATTTAAATCTCACATTCTTTCGAGTTAACTTGGTGAGGGGGTTAGCAATTTGAGAAAATCCCTCCACGAATCTCCTATAATAACCTGTCATGGCCAAGAAACTTCTAACTTCAGTTACATTTATTGGTACTTCCCACTTAACTACTGCTTCGACTTTTTTCGGATCAACAGAGATGCCCTTACCTGAAATCACATGGCCTAAGAAGGTAACTTCATTTAATCGAAGCTCATATTTACTAAACTTTGCATATAACTTCTTTTCTCTTAGTATTAACAATATATTACTCAAGTGCTCCTCATGCTCCAGGTCATTCCTTGAATACACTAATATATCATCAATGAATATGATAATATGGTTATCCAAGAGTAGATAAAATATCCTATTTATTAATTCTATGAAAGCTACAGGGGTATTAGTCAAACCAAAAGGCATCACTATGAATTTATAGTGACCATACCGAGTTCTGAAAGTAGTTTTAGAGATATCTTCTTTCTTGATATTTAATTGATAAGAACCTGATCTCAAGTCAATCTTGGAGAATACTTGTGCATCCTACAATTGATCAAACAAATCATCAATTCTAGGTAGAGGATACTTATTTTTTATTATCACTTGGTTTAATTATCTATAATCAATACAAAGCCCCCATGTCCCGTCCTTCTTCTTAACTAATAGTACTAGAGCACCCCATAGTGAAACACTGGGTCGAATAAAATCTTTATCTAATAGTTCTTTTAGTTGCTTGCTCAATTCTTCTAGCTTGAGTGGTGCCATTCTATAGGGAGGCTTGGATATCGGTGTTATTCCAGGGATAATATCAATAGCAAATTCACTCTCTCTATCTGGAGGTAATCCAGGCAAGTCATCTGGAAAAACATCAGGGAACTCTCTGACTACCAAAATTTCATTTAGATGAGCTGCTTGATTTAAATTCTCCTTTACACATATAATATAGCAAGAACAACCCTTATGCATAAATCGATGAGCTTAAAACACCGATATTAGGCAAGGAAGTGAGTCATGCCTAATACCCTTAAATAAAAGATGGACTGATGGTATGCAAAAATTGATTATTTTTGTATAGCAATCAATACTAGCATGATAGGAAGATAGCTAATCCATGCCAAGTATAATATCAAAACTCTGAATCTCTAGGAGAATTAAATCAGCAAGGAGTTCATATTCTTCGATAAAAATCAAACAAGACGGATAAAGCAAGTTTGATGTCAAAGTATCACCAACTGTAGTAGTTATATCCAACTCATATCCAAAGGTTTAGGTTGAATGCCCAAGTGACAAGCAAAAGTATGTGAAACAAAAGATAGATTAGACTCTGGATCAAATAAAACCTTCGACTACTAATTTAGAAGCCCGGGAATCATATGCAGTGATGGCATAAACTCTAGCATGGGCTACCATTTTGAGTGGCAATGACTCTTTCTTCTTATTCAATGGATAATCCTTTACTTTACGATCTAGTTTCCCACAAGCAAAACAGGCTCCAGTCACCCGAAAACACTTACTCGTTTCATGATTATATCCACATTTTGCACATTACTGAGTTCTCTGAGGTGACTTTCCCTTCTCTAATCCTGACATCTTGATCCTTTTATTACTATTTTCATATTCATTCACTCTCTTACTTTTGCTTATAAACTTGTCCTGATAGTTCTTACCCATAATTTCCTGTATCTCCTCTAGGTCTCCTTCAATTATTAAGGCCCTTTCTACTATATCAGCATATAAAGGAAGTTTTAAGGCTAATATCTGACTCCTTATCGCTGGTCTTAGACCTCTCTCAAATCTTTTTGCCTTCCTAATTTCATCATCGGTCATGTGAGTCGCGAATCTAGAGAGCTCAGTGAATTTAGTTTCATATTTTAATACAGTCAAGTTTCCTTATATAAGATTTAAGAACTCCAATTCATTCGGCTCCCTGATACAATCTGGAAAATATTTATCATTAAACTTTTCTGTAAATACTTTTCAAGTAATGAGCTATGCCTGATTTTACTAATTCTCTTCGTTGTTCTCCACCAATGTTCAGCTTCCCCTTCAAACATGAAAGCGACAAAAGGAACCTTTTGATCTTCAGGACAATTTAAGATGTTAAATATCTTTTCTATTCATATCATCCATTGTTTAGCCACCATTGGATCCGATTCACCGCTAAAACTTGGAGGACTATGCTTTTGAACTGTTTTATTCCCAATCCAGCCTGAGTTGATGTTCCAGCTTTATCATTTCCTCCTTGTTGGACTTGATGTTGCATCACACATGTCATAGCCTCAAGGGTTTTCATAATTCCGCTTAATTGATCAGCCATAGGAGGACCTGATGACCTCGTCATTCTTGTTTCCTAAAATCATCAAAAGAAAATTTTTTGTTTATCAATCACTCTATAAAATCACTAAACCTCAACGTATAGTTCAAATATGATATATCTATCAATATGTCTTAGTGACTTAGTAATCCTCACATCTTTGATACCATCGCTGTCATGCCCCCCCCTCTCAAATTTCATCACACTCGAGAGGTGTGACTCTAATCTTAAAAGATTGATAATATTATCAATAACATAATTCATCCAAGATCCAAACAATCATTTGAGGATACTAAGAATAATATGCAGTCATTCAATCACTTGCATAGAAACCTGTGCAGATTATAATCTCTTCACATTCTATTAATGAATCACAAAACCGATCCAAAATCAATGCAGCTAAATATAATCCACATTCATAAGGTCCACTAATGTGATAAAATCCATATGACTTTGAAAAATAACCATACACCACCACTTCATATATTATATAATAAGTTTAACATTGAAGATCCCAAACAAGAGGGTAGTTTTAAAACCATTACATAGTTATCCCTTTTCAAAATATGTTTACAACTTTAATTTAGACCTAAGGTATACATATATAATGATAACATATTGTTAAATGAACATTTAGCCCAAGAACTTCTTGCTTTCCCATTACTTTAGCCCTGTATCAGGTATTTTAATAAATGCCAAGCTAACCTTAAGAAGATTAGATAGCAACAGAGTGAGTTAAGAAGCCCAGCAAGTACCAAATAGGTTTAAAGCAAGGAAATGTGTTTTCAATTTGAACCTGATATAAGAGTGCAAGGTAGGGAATACAAAAGTCTTCACATATAGCATCAAATCATATTCACAACCACAAGGTTCATCTCGTTGGAAGCATACTTAAATCCGTAACAATTTGGAAAGGTAGTTGGAGCATATATGGCAATCAAAAGCATTTTAGTATATATCAACGATATTTAAAGTTTTAGAAGCACATCAATAATACATGAAATACTTCGGAACATGGCAAAGGAACAAATATCAAACTTAAGCTCTTATGTCACATTTGAAGTTGGATGAATATCATAGGCATAAGTATGTCAAGCAGCATATCAATGGCAAACGAAATATTTTGGAGCCTATCAATATGAATATAAAATATTTCGGAGCATATCAAGGAGATATAGGACATTTTTTGAAAGTATATTAATGGTGTATAAATATTCTCAAAAGCATATCAAATGAACAAGTAATGAACAGAAGCTCAAATATTATTCAGATATAATATTCATTTCATTCTTATCTAAAGTGAAAAAATAACTCAAAAGCAATACTTTGGATATCATATCAAAAACATAGAGAGCGAAGTGAGACCATAAACATAATATAAAACATCTATCGCTGAACGACCACTAAACATAAGTCTTCTACATCTAGAAGCTCCATCCACCCATATCTTTACCATTTCTAGCAAAGATTCATATTGTCCCATAAACATCGGAGTACAAAAGGACATGAGCAATAAATTTGACATATATCGGAATCACATGTGGAACAATAAATCATACATGCACCTAAATAGAATAATAGAATATAACATCAATTAATACATAATATATTTTGATATGTAAGGAAGTTAAGGACAAGAGCATTAGAGATTTCAGTTTTGAAATGGAAGAAGTAAGTATAGGCAGAATTGATATAATCCCTATTCTGGCTAAATTCTAAAGGAAAAATATAAATTTATTTAGATAATCAAATATGCTCCAAATTACTCAAGAAAGATGTTGTAAAAAGATAAATTGATCTAGTTTGATACGAAATAAGTTTCATATAAATTGAAGGTCTCTACAATGAGTTATTGATGATTTTGTAACCAAAGGTCCGGAATCACAATCTCTATTTTACAGAATTCATATGGTCCATCAACATGGGGTTTTGACAGTCATTTAGAATCCAAATCATTCAATCTTAGGTTCAACGGAAAGGTCTAAGAGTTTATTCTAACAAATTAAGTTTTATATAAATTAGAAACTCCAATAGGAAGATATAAGCAATATAGTGATGAAAGGTCATGAGCTATAGATTCTATTTTATAGATTTCGTATACTCAATTGAAATAAACTTTTGAGATATCAAATGAACTCTAAATTCTTCAAACTCAAGTTAAAAAGAAAGATAAGTGAATCTATTTTTGAAAAAAATTAATTTTGTTCAAATCAGAGATCTGTACTAAGAATTACAGTAAGAAAAATGCAGATAGGTCATAATCTTGATAATATTATAATTTTATAGTTTGGCAGCCAACAAAAGATTTCATATTTGTTCGGAAGTTTTCTTCATAGATCAAAATAAAAATAAAGATAAATTTCAATAGAGAAAGATAGAATACTTGCCTTTAAATATTTTAGTCCCAAAGGTGTGGATTAGATCATAATCTCAAAATCCTCAAATTTCTTCTTCTTTCCTTCTCTTCTTTTTCTTCTTCTTCTTCTTCTTCTTCTTCTCCTCAAGTTCACATTGCAGCCAAAACACCCCCTTTTTTTTCTCTAATTGTTAATTGTTTAAGCTAACATGTGTGTTGATAGGTGGTAAACATGTATATAATGTACTTATGTGTCACCCATGCACATGCATAAGTGACACTACTTAAACAAGGTAGTGACACATGTCCTCACCATGTTTCTTTTTCTTTTTTCTAACTTAATGTGAATCTTTTATAATTTATTTCATATTTTTTAAAAATTCACATTTAGGTCCCTAGCAATCAACTTTTAATATAAAATTATTTAATCAAGATAATTAACAAACAAATCCTTAAATTTTACAAATGAGTCCTCATAAATAATTTAAAATATTTCAAAAATAAGGAATATTACAACAATAACTTCCCTATCTTATTAGGATCGGAGGCCAAAATGACAAGATTGTTAGACTAATCTTATTTCATGCCAACTAGTAAGTGTGCCGATGAATCAAGTTTGAAAGGAACCCTCTAGCACACACTGAGGGGGGAACGATGGACACTCACTATCTTTCTATATACTTCTCTCATACTTACAACTTACACTCTTGTCTTCTCTTCTCCACTGACTTTAGCATCGGAGAGGCCACGCCAAGCAACCCTCTATATCGACTTATCATGTAGGATCATTGCTCACTTAAGGACACCCAGATGGCATAGCCTTTAGAGGAGGGATCTTGTTGCACTAATACCCCAGCATGCCTAGCCACATTAATCTGGATCCTTAGCAATAGAATAGCCCTCGACCAAATTGCTTGCTCAATCTCCCCCTCACCAACTCTCCTACGCTAACTAGGGAGAGGCACTTGGATGAGTCTACGCCTTCAATAGTGAATTAGTCAATCATACTCATGACCCCATCATGTTAGGGTTTGAAAGAGGGCCAAACGTCATAGTCAAAACCTTTCACTCTTCCTAGTAGACCTTCAAGGCAAAGAAAAGCTCCTTCTCCCTTTCTTAAAGGGTGGAGGCAAAGCCTCACATTTACTCTGCATGAGCGCTCTTCTGGCCTTCACATTAGGAACCAGATATCGGCGACTCCGCACCCTGCCACATTATTGGTAATATCGCTCCTGACCTCCCTCAGGTCAGAATTCAATTCGCCTTGTGTAGAAAGGAGGGAATCAAAGCTAGGAGACCCACCCACCAAAACACCCCCCCCCCCTCATAACCACCACCCCACACCCACACCCCCTCCCACCCTACACACACCCCAACACCATGCCGCCCAACTCCCCTCTCTCTCCTCCTCCTCCCCAGGGGACACTCTAGAGATAGCTAAGGCTTAGGAGCCCCAACCCCACAAGATAACAAGACTTTGAAATTTCCTCATGCACAATTCATGCAAAAGCGAATCATGCATCTGAAATGAAAATGAATAAAAGTAATAACAAAAGCAAAGGCCATCTTGAGGAGAAGCCATAAAAGAGAAGTAAGGGTCAGGGCAATCCTTTAGTTGAGATTTGGTTTAATAGTTTATTGCTAGCATCTCCTAGTCTTCTATGTCAAACCTAAGCATCATCATTGAAAGTTAAAATGCACATCTCATCATAAAAATTTTCAATGTTAATATTATACATATTTTTATTTCTTAAGGCAATCATAGATTTATGTTTGTATGGTATTTCAATTATACACACATTAGATTCAAATTTAATAATATATCCTTTATCATACAATTAGCTAATGATTAGTAGATTATGTTTCAAACCATCAACTAATAGCACATCTTAAATCAAAAGATTTGATTTGTTACCTATGGTTCCTTTCCCAATGATTTTTTCCTTGTTGTCTCCGAAGGTAACAACTTCTTCATTTATGTTAGTGAGCTTAGAAAAATAATTTGGATCTCCGGTCATGTGTCTTGAGCATCCACTATCAAGGTGTTATTTTGTGCTCCTAACATCTGTTTGGATACAAACCTATAAGAAGATGGTTTTGATTTAGGTACTTATTTGACTTTAGGTCTATCATAAAAAACTCTACCAAATTTAACCAAGGGCATTGTGTTGTTTATGGTTCCTTTAGGAACCCAAATCAACTTATGTGGGTTATACTTTCTAAATTAATACTTATAGACAAAATTCCTAATCTACCACTAAAATTATATTCAAATTTATGTGAAGAGTGTAATGTAGGTCCTCTAATGAAGATAGTTGGCTTTTGTTGAGTGTTACCTACAAAATCAATACCTTCTTTCCTATAGACATGACCCTTATTAGCAAGGATCATGTTTAGAGATTTATTCCCCATTTTAAATTTTTCTAGAGTTTGTTTAAGTATGACATTTTATTTCTAATTTCATCTAGTGTTTTACATTTAGTGCAAGAATTGTATGGTGTTCATGTTTCATGCATATTTTCATATTTACTAGTGAGTAATGTATGTTCATTCTTAAGTAATTTACAAATTTTGGTAAACTTCTTAAATTCATTAAGTAGTTCATGAAATACATTTAACAGTTCATCAAAAGTAAATAATGTTAGGATCAATTGGCACTAAGAGGACGAGGACGGGGATGGGGGGGGGAGAAGGTGGTGTTGGGAAACCTACAACGGGTGCATCACATGCACAGCGGAAATCAAAACAAAAATCGATTTCCCACATAGATCAAATCATCGTACAAAAGATTTGGATCACGAGAAAAATGCAAAAACTGATAAAACTGCGATATGTAAGAGATTGATTTTACCTTGGGAGATTGCATATCCCTGTATTCCAGATCCAGATGGAGAAGATGAAGGAGGTCAAGCGTCCTCCTCTCTAGCGATATCCACATGATGGATCTCTGCAGCAAAACTCCTCTAATCTGATCTTGTAACTCTTGCTCAGAGGGAGGGAGGAGAATAGGAGGTGGTGGCTAAAGCTGCAGTCTATCAACTAAGAGTCTCCCCTCCTATTTATAGAGAGCCACCAAAAAACCCTAGGGCTCCTGTCTTAGTGGGTATTGGATCTCCATCTAATTACCCACTAACCTTGTATTATTAGATTTTTATCCAATAATCTTCTTAAGCCTCTAATTGGTCCTTAATTAAGGAGCCCATTAGCATAAGATCTCATCTAATGAGAATAGGGACTAATTAGATCTCCATCCAATCCTCTATTTGCTGAGGCATCCATCATATGTATGTGACCCTCTAGGCCTAATACCGAGCTGGCTGTGAGTTACTCTCATTAGAACTCCTTCTGATATAGTGAATTATTCTCTCCATAATAATTCACTCGACTTATCGACTATGGACGTACTATGCCACTACGCCATAGTCCCCAGACAGTATAGGGGGATCGAATCCATCAGAACTATCTGTCCACAGTTACCATATATCTATAATCCCTCATCCAACTAATATCCTAAAGACTGTATATTAGATATGGTACTATCAGGTCACATATGGAATTAGTTTATCTTACTCCAGTCGGATTCTACTGGAGAACTTCTTCTCTCTCAATCTAAATGACCCTGGCCAGGGATTTGTCTAAGCAATCACATATAAGATATTCCTCTCATGATACCAAGAGTGGATGATCCTCTATTGACACTCAATTGTCTTCGTAAGGTTGGCTACCAATCTCGATAACCAGTTGTACCAGATCTGGAGCTTTTCAAACCTGTAAGTCTGGCGTCAAAGAAATGAGTACTCATACAAGGTATCCTTGGTGTCTCAAGTCCAAGGACCAGATACATAACTGGGACTATGGAATCCCTGTCTGACATTAGGTATCATTAACCATACAGCATTCCATAAGCGGATCAATCAGTAAACTCATTCTCCAATGAGCATCTGTACTATATCTTTAGTGTCTCCACACAAGTGGCTATGAGACCAACCGCCTCCATCATATGAATAGGTATATAGTACACTGGTCTGTCCGGTTATCTCGTTGTCCCTCTCGAGTAATCTATGATCACGATTATTTAGGATCTGTGTTTAAAGATGAATCGATCTCATTATCATGATATCATCACGATCTGATTCCCATTGCACAAAACCAAGGACATCACAATATATATGCTACATATATTATAATGTAAGAATATACTAATATTAATCATAAGAAAAAAGATTACGCAGTGTGTCACACGTGCCATCACTTGCGTGATTGGCTTCAGGGCACCTGTAACTAGCAATCTCCCACTTGACCTAAGCCAATCACCTATGTGTCTGATCCCCATCAGACCCTTGTGATGCTCAAATACAATCTGAGCCAATGGCTTTGTTAGAGGATCTGCAATGTTATCTTCAGATGAAACACTTTCCTTTGCTATATCTGTATGGGTTATGATCGCTCTAATCATATAGAACATCTTTAGAACAATTCTGATGAGATATGGGTTCCCTTACTAGAGTTATCACCCAGTCGCTGTCATAATATCTGGGAGTCAGCTCTACGCTGCTTGGTATGACTCTCAAATCCTTAATGAACTTTTTTCATCCACACCCCTTTCTCTGTTGCTTCTGCTGTAGCAGTGTATTCCGCCTCTATGGTCGAGTCAGCAGTAGTATCTTTCTTGGAACTCTTCCAGCTTACTGCTCCTCCATTCAGGATGAGAACATACCCTGAATTTGACTTGCTATCATCAATGTCAGACTAAAACCTTGAGTTTGTGTAGCCCATAACTTGGAGGCTACCTCCTCCATATACTAGTAAAAGATATTTAGTCCTTCTCAAGTACTTAAGGATGCACTTTACTACCTTCTATTGTTCTAAACTAGATCTGCCTGATACCTGCTCGTGACAATCAGAGCATGTGCTATATCAGCCTAGTACATAGCATCGCATACATGATAGATCCTATCGCTGAGGCATAAGATATCTTATCTATATTTGTCTTTTCTTCAGGAGTCTTTTGGGACATACTTCTAGAATCTCATCGGTATGAGACCTCTCTTGGAATTTTCCATGCCAAACCTTTTGACAATAGAGTCTATGTACCTAGACTGGGACAAACCAAACATCATGTTGGATCTATCTCTATAGATCCGGATCCCTAAAATATAGGATGCTTCCCCTAAGTCTTTCATGGAGAAGTTTCTAGATAGCCAAGCCTTTACTATGGAGAGCATTCCTATATCATTCCCAATGATTAAGATGTCATCCACATATAGCACCAAGAAGGTGATAACGCTTCCACTTACCTTCCTGTACACACAAGGCTCATCTTCTTTCTTAATGAAGTTACAAGATCTGATCACCTCATTAAATCTTGGGTTCCAACTTCAGGAAGCTGGAAGCTTGCTTCAATCCATAAATAGATCTAAGCAACCTGTATACTTTATCTGGACTCTCTTTAGATACGAATCCCTCTAGTTGTATCATATACACCTCTTCCTTGAGGTTATCATTGAGGAATGCTATTTTGACATCTATCTGTCAGATCTTATAGTCATAGTGTGCTGCAATGGCCAAAATAATTCTAATAGACTTAAGCATGGCTATAGGTGAAAAGGTTTCATCATAGTCAACTCCTTGTCTTTGACGATATCCTTTAGCTACCAACCTTGCTTTATAGGTCTCTACCGTTCCATCCACTCCCATCTTCTTCTTGAAGATCCATTTGCAGCCGATGGGTACAACACCCTTAGGTGCATCTACAAGGTTCTAAACCTTGTTAGAGTACATGGAATCTATCTTAGAATTCATGGCTTCTTGCCACTTCTCAGAGTCTATACTCATAATAGCCTCCTCGTAGGTTTGAGGATCAACATCCTGAGAGTCATCTCCACTGATATGTCACATATATCTTTCAAGAGGGTGAGATACTCTACTTGACCTACGTAAATTTGGAATTTGTGTGTTAGATACCTGAACATACTCGGGCTTTGGAATGGTGCTTGAGCTAGGTTTTCTAATCTCATTTAATTCTATCTCACTCCCACTGTTTCCACCAAGAATATGCTCCTTCGCAAGGAACACAACTCTCTTGGTAACAAAAACCTTTCGGTCCTCGGGATGATAAAAATAATACTAATAAGTTTCCTTTGGGTATCCCATGAATGTGCACCATTCTGTTCTTAATTCCAACTTATCAGGATTATGTCTTCTAACATGGGCAGGATAGCCCTAAATCTTAATACTAGAATGAGATGGGTAGGTCAGTGAAACTCATCATGGATCGTACCATATCTAATAGCATGTGATTCCTCCTTTCGGATACACCATTGAGCTAACGTGTATAAGGAGGTGTCCATTAGGATAGAATCTTATTGTCCTTGAGGAAATGGGTGAACTCTGTACTCAAGTACTCTCCTCCTCAATCTGATCGAAGTCTTAATACTCTTTCCAATTTGGTTCTCTACCTCATTCTTAGATTTCCTAAATTTCTCGAAGGCCTCAGATTTGTACTTCTTTAAGTACACTTGTCCATATCTAGAGAAATCATCAGTGAATGTAATGAAGTATAAGTAACCACCTATAGCTTGAGTCAACATAGGACCACATATATCACTATGTATGAGTTCCAATAACTTGGTGGCTCTCTCTCCAGTTCCACTAAAAGGAGAATTGGTCATCTTCCCACGAAGGCAAGGTTCGCAAGTTACATATGTCTCATAGTCAAATGGATCTTAGTATCCATCTTTCAGCAATTTTTGAATCCTTCCCTCATATATATGACCTAGCCTACAATGCCATAGGTATGCATTATTCACCTCATCTCTTTTTCTCTTAGACATATTTATATTCATGATATTGTGGAGAAGTGTCTAACACATATAACCATTTATTAGGATCCCTCTAGTGATGATCTTATCATCTATAATTATTGAATAACTATTGTTCTAAAAAACTAATTTATATCCACTAATTATCAAACAAGAGATATAAATAATATTTTTGATAATAGAAGGAACAAAATAGCATGGATCTAATGCAATAATAGCTCCACCAAACAGATGTAGGGTGACATCTCCAATAGCAACTACAGCAACTCTTGCTCTATTGCCCATCTTAAGATCCATCTCGCCTCTAGCCAATCTCCTAGGTCTTGTCGAACCTGTAACGAATTGCAGATATGATAAACACTCCTGGTATCTAATACCTATGTGTTATCATGAAAATCTGACAAGTGGAGACTAATCATGAATATACCTGAGGCTTCTCCAAGATTCTATTTCACCTTATCTGCAAGGTAGTCCTTATAGTTCCTCTTCTAGTGCTCGTCTTGGCCATAGTGGAAGCATTGTCCTTTGTCTTTTGTCGGGTATTTCTTAGTAACATTTTCCTTACCTGGTCTTTCTTTGCCCTTGCCCTTCTTAAGGATCTTGTTGGCCTTTGTTTTCTTTTTGGTCTCACCAATATAGAGAACTGGCTTCTCCTTCTTGATGGCACTCTTAGCTTCCCTCAACATATTGAGGAGCTCAGAGAGAGTCACCTCAAATTTGCTCATATTAAAATTCATGATGAAGTGGGAAAAGGAATCTGGTAGGGACTGAAGTATAAGATCAATGCACAGATTATCATCTAGGACTATTCCTAGACCTGTGAATTTCTCGATCCACTCTATCATCTTTAGGATATGGTTCTCAATCGATATCTCATATCTTTGAGTTCTTCCCTATTTCTCAAACAGATGGCAGAGATGAAGAAGGATAGAATCTGCACCCATGCTCTCATGTTGCCTTTGTAACTCAGGGGTCATGGAGGCCAACATGTAACATTTTGCTAACATGGAATCATCTATATACTTCATATAGTGAGTGATCTCATCCTCGCTTGCCCCTTCTTCCAGTGTGGGCATGATTGTATCAAGGACGTATGCGATTTTTTTCGCCGTGAGAACAATCCTCAAATTACGGAGCCAATCTGTATAGTTTGGACCAATGAGGTGGTTGGCATCAAGTATGCCATGTAGAGGGTTTGTGAGCAATATGTTTATGACAAAACAAGATATAGCAAAAATAAATAATATACAGATTTTACAAAAAATACTAATTAAGATATGGACTTCTATCTTAATGTGCTCCCACTATTTTCTTAACGAATTATGCAACACCCTCGATACATAAGACGGAAGTCTCCGAGACTCCTAGCGGGGATTGGGATCCAATTGGCATCTTAGTGCAACCTCGAGGGACTCGACCAATTATGCTAAGCCCAAAAGGTAGGCAACTCTTGCCAATCACAACTCCTTATAATTCCCGTCATGTTCAGCCTCCGAATCATCATGGTCTTGAGGGCCTCGACTAATCATAACATTCAGTTAAATCATTATCATCGTTACAAGATGAGTATGATTCAATGATATACCCTCGAGGGACTCGACCAAGCATACCATGTCCTCAGGTCACTGGTGACATCTCTATGTTGTAGGCAAGAACTTAATCACATAGATAGGTGAGCCTTGAGGGACTCGACCAACTCAACCTATGTTGTGATTTAATTTCTTCCTATAATGATGGAAGGCCACATGGGTCAATCTTATTACCTCACGTTTACCGACTTAATATTATCTTAGGAGGGGTTTTTGTTTTCTATCGATCTCCTGATATGTTGTGTCACACACATACATATTTAATATATATCTACATCATATACAAATATATATACATATATTTAGTAGGTGTATAATACATCACACATGCAAGCCACACTTGATGATCATGAGCTGTCACCTAATATAATTAAACCCGAGCCAATAGGTCTAATCACTCATAATAGGATCTATGTGTGCATCGGCACATCTCTATGCCCTGTGATTGTTGATCTCGTCATCATCGGTTCCATCGGATTATCACATCATCATGCGTCGTAATCTCCCGCCACGGCATCGTGGGTCCCGCTGTCACCTCCAGGCTCCCGCGACGCCTTTTTCATATAATTACAAATAATCACAGGCACGCAAGCCCAACAATAAATGAGAAAAACATAGGCTCGCAGGCCCCAATAATAATAATAATCATAATTATACACATCACGACACATGACTCATGATTATCCATCCACATCATACATCACATATACATCACATCATATGTAGGATTACTAGATACATATAATAATTAATTAAACTATTTAATTAATTATTTTTTAGAAATCAGGATATGCTTGAAATATCTAGATTTGTCAAGGGCATTTTCATAATTCTGGATGAGAGGACAGTCCTCGAAATTTTTAAAATTATTGAGGGCATTTTCAAAATTCTGCATATGAGGATAGTCCTCGAAATTTTTGAAAATCAGAGTGGCAAGATCATCCTTTTACTTAAAAGGATGCCCTAGCCCCCACCTTGCCCCCATCTGCGCCGCCCCGCACGGTGGCGGCCCCGTCGGCATGGGCGCTCATACGACAGCGCCTTTTGGGCGGCACCTCGCGGTGGCGGGCACCGCCCGCCGACGGTCGCTCCGCCGCCCGCGAGGCGGCCAGCCGTAGGGGCGCCTTGTGGCCTAGGCGTGGTGGCCGCCACTGCGCGGCCGCGGCGGCTCCGCCTGCGGTCGCGTGGCGGCGACCCCGGGTGGCCGATCGTGCCGTGGGGCTACTACCTGAGGTGGCCACCTCTTATAGGGGCTTGGCCCGCCGCCTGTAGGGGCCCTTGGCCGCCCCTTGAGGGGCTTGGCGACCGCCCCTTGGGGGCCTTGGCTGGCCACCCCTTGCGGTGGCTAGCCACCGCAAGGGGCTAGGCATGCCCCGCCTTGTAAGGGCTTCCTTCGCGGTAAAAACGTAGCAAGAACGCGTAGAACGTTTCTACGCGATTCAATCTCATTACACGCAGTTTAAAACCAATCTTTTGCATGAAAACCTTGGCTTTGATACCACTGTTGGGAAACCTACAATGGGTGCATCACATATCTAGCGAAAATCAAAACAAAAATCGGTTTCCCATACAAATCAAATCGTCGTGCAAAAGATTGGGGTCGCGAGAAAAACACAAAAATCGATAAAATCGTGATGTGTGAGAGATTGATTTTACCTAAGGAGATCGTATATCCTTGTATTCCAAATCTGGATTGAGAAGATGAAAGAGGTCAAGCATCCTCCTCTCTAGCGGTATCCACATGATGGATCTCTATAGCGAAACTCCTCCAATCTGATCTTGCAACTCTTGCTCAGAGAGAGGGAGGAGAATAGGAGGTGGTGGCTAAAGTTACAACCCATTAACCAAGAGTCTCCCCTTCTATTTATAGAGAGCCACCAAAAAATGCTAGGGCTCTTGTCTTAGTGGGTATTGGATCTCCATCTAATTACCCACTAACCTTGCATTATTGGATCTTTATCCAATAATCTCCTTAGGCCTCTAATTGGGCATTAATTAAGGAGCCCATCAGCATAGGGTCTCACCTAATGAGAATAGGGGCTAATTGGATATCCATTCAATCTTTTATTCACTGAAGCATCCACCATATATATGTGACCCTCTAGGCCCGATACCGAGCTACCCATGAGTTACTCCCATTAGAACTCCTTCTGATATAGTGAATTATTCTCTCCACAATAATTCACTCGACTCATCGACTATGGACATACTAGGCCACTATGCCATAGTCCCTGAACGGTACAGGGGGATCAAATCCATCAAACCTGTCTGTCCATAGTTGTCATGTATCTATAATCCCTCATCCAACTAATATCCCAGAGACCATATATTGGATATGGTACTATCAAGTCATATATGAAATCAGTTTATCTTGCTCTAATCTGATTCTATCGGAGAACTCCTTCTTTCTAAATCCAAATGACCATAGCCAGAGATTTTTCAAAGCAAGCACATATGAGATATTCCTCTCATAATACCGAGAGTGGATGATCCTCTATTGACACTCAATTGCATTCATAAGGTTGGCTACCAATCCCGATAACTAATTGTACCAGATTTGGAGCTTTCCAAACTTGTAAGTTTGGCATCAAAGAAAGGAGTACTTATACAAGGCATCTTTCGTATCTCAAGTCCAAGGATCATATACACAACTGGGACTATGGAATCGTTGTCTGACATTATGTATCATTAACCATACATCATTTCATAAGCGGATCAATCAGTAAACTCATTCTCCAATGAGCACATGTACTATATCCTTAGTGTCTCCATATAAGTGGCTATGAGACCAGCCGCCTCTATCATATGGACGGGTATATAGTACACCGGTCTATCTGGTTATCTTGATGTCCCTCTCGAGTAACCTATGACCGAAATTATTTAGGATCTATGTTTAAAGATGAATCGATCTCATTATCGTGATCTCATCACGATCTGATTCCCATTGCATAGAACCAAGGACATCACAATATATATGCTACATATAATATAATATAAAAATATACCAATATTAATCATAAGAAAAAGATTACATAATGTGTCACATGTGCCATCACTCATGTGATTGGCTTGCAGGCACCTGTAACTAGTAGGTAGAAGAGAGAGGGAGGTGAATTAGTGCAAGTATAAAATCACATTTTAAAGAAAATTTTTTATTTAAATCAAATCAAAATATAAAGCATTTCTTGGACTTAAAGGCGAATAAGTAAATGATTTAAAACACAATCGAAGAATGATGCTCTTGCCTTTCTAATTAAGAATAATTAAAAATAAGAAATAAGATAAGTAAAGAGTACTCATAATTTTATAATAGTTTGACCCCAAACTTGGCCTACGTCTACTTTCAATTTCTCTTTGTTGAGGCCCATCAATATCCACTATCGATCTTCTTTGGGTGAAGACCAAACCCTTACAAACTTTCAAATTACAAGGGAGACTTTTTACAAGAATATAACACTTAGCTCACTCCCTTCTCTTTTTTCTTTTTCTTATACACTTTTTTCATAGATTTTTGCACAATGACTTATGTGAATACTTGTACTAAATGTAAAAAAATTTGAGGTATTTATAGACCCTATTTGGCTTCAGAAGAATGGAGCCAAAATTTAAACACACCTAAAAAAACTAGGTACGGGTGGTACAACCGCTAGTGCCAGCGACGCCACTACCGAAAGCCACCCTAAAAATAGGTACAACAAGTAACTTGCACGGTCCAACTGCTGCCTATTGCTCGGATTCTTGGGCGGTGGTGGTACAACCGCCACTCACCGACGGTACAACCATTATGATTTTCGAAAAAGTGATTCCCTTCACTTTTTCAATTCCGACTTGTACCTCCTATTAACCAATTTTCAAGTCAACCAATGGAGCTCAACTTGAGCTTAATCTATCCCCTTAGTGGACCCGGTTGTCTTACATTGAGTTGATTTGGATTCCTTCTAAATCAAACTCAGCTAGGACTCAATCCCTAACTACGACTCACTGATTATAACCATAAGGACCATCAAGCTAAATAACGACCTAACTCTCGCCAATTTGATAGCCTCTGACATTCTTGCAGCGAGTCTTACGGTTTTCCTCTGATAATCTCATAGCGTGTTCTCAACGAGTTTCCCGATTCCTTCAGCGAACTCCTAGCAAGCTCCCATAGCATCATTCGAACCTTGGCCCGATGCCCAAACTTGATTCTGGCCCATCATATGATTGGATTTCATCATCAAAATCTGAGATTTAACAATCTCTCCCTTTTTGATTATGACAATTAATTGATGACGGGAGTTAAACCTTACACCCCTAAATCCATTACATAATAAGGAAAATTTTAATTTTAAGAGAACCACATACTCTTGAATTCAAGTATTATGAAACAATCAATATTTCAAGCAAATAATATTTTAAAGATGCAAAGATACACTCATATATCAATTTGAACAAAAAATTACTTTGAGTTTTCAAGTCATCAACTCATCAAAGATTTTCATAAATATCCATTGTGCATCAATTTTACATAAATCATTAATATCCATTTCTCCCCCTTTGTTATCAATAGAAAGGTGAAATATAGGGCTAAAGATTTCAAGGCACATGATTCTTTTCTCCCCCTTTGTAAAATAGGATATGAGCCATAAAGAATTTTCTTTCTCTTGTGAAAAAGAAGGAAAGAAAACAAAGGAAGAATTGTAAAACATCATTAAGAAGAGCTCTCAATCTTATAGAAGTAAATTTTAAAAAGAATATTTCTAAGATGAGCTCAAAAATCCAAGAAATCTAAGAAGATTCAAAAACTAAAGAGCCACTCATATATTTAAAATCATCTCATGTAAATTACAAGCAAACATAGCAAATAAATCTAAAAAATAGTAAATTATCATTTCATATAAATTATATCACAAAAATACTCAATTTTATAGATATAAATTCTGAAATCCAAGAAAAGTCAAGAGCTACCCATGCAATTTAATTTATGCAAATTTTAAGTAATTTAGCAAATCATGCATTTTGAGAAGAATTAATTTAGCAAGTAATTAAGATATAGACTTCTATCTTAATGTACTCCCACTATTTTCCTAGTGAATTACGTGATACCCTCGACACGTGAGACGAAAGTCTCCGACAGACTCATAGTGGGGAATCGGGATCCAATCAGCATCTTAGTGCAACCTCGAGGGACTCGACCAATTACACTAAGACCAAAAGGTAGGCAACTCTTGCCAATCATAACTCTTTATGATTCTCATCATATTCGGCCTCCGAATCATCATGGTCTCAATTACTTGATCAACTATGAAGTTCAGTTAAGTCATCACCATCATTACAAGATAAGTCTGATTCGATGGATATGCTCTCAACTGCTCGACCAAGTCATACCATGTCCTCAGGTCACAGGTGGTATATATATGTCATAGGTTAGAACTCGATCACGTAGATAGGTGAGTCTCGAGGGACTCAACCTATGTCATGATTCAATTTCTCCATATAATAATGGAAGGTCATTAATAATTTATTGATTCAAGAGGGGAGGCGGCTACATCTTTAAATAGGGATCAAAACCCTAGCCTAAGGGGGTGCCTGCCTAAGTAAAATTATCTCTTTGCCCCTCCTATAGCTGATTTGCCTTAATAGGAATAAGGGGCAAGTAGGTTGGCTCTATAGCCGACCTAAGTAGGGGGAAACCCTAGCCGACTAACGTAGTAAGGGAGGTGGCAGCCATTAAGCCCTAAGGGCTAATCTAAACCCTAGTCATACTCCTTGATAAGATAGGAGTGACTTTATTACAATCTAGTAAGACTTTATTGACTACTCTTTAAGGAGATTAGGACTCAACTCTATTAGAATCCTATCAAACCTACCCTCTCAAAATCAACCTTGTCCTTAAGGCTAAGGTTCCATGAACTCAGGGAACAGGGTCTTCAGTTCCTCATATGATTTTCATATTATTATCAACTGAACTTTGGCCTCCTCATCAGCTGGGGTGTTAGTTAAAAGGATTTAGGCTGAGTCATCTTCTTTAAATTTCTATTTAAGGTGGGATACCCAGTGGATCAACTGTAATCTTGATCTAGTACGTGGATCTGATCTCCAGGTTAGGGCTCCAATGTGGTCTTTAATTTTGCAAGGCCCAAAGAAATAGGGAGATCACTTCCTTAAGGATCGAGATTCCTACTGATCAAGCTGGAGGTGTAAGAAAACTCGATCTTCAATTTTTCATCAATTCTGAAGTTTGTCGGGAGGTCATTTCTTCTTTGCATGTGCAAGCGTGAGCATGGATTGTAATTCTTTTGGGCTTACTCCTCTTTCATGCCATGGACTTGTATCCAGCCAAATTTTAAATTTGGTAGTAATGAGTATCCCCTTTAAAAATCTTGTGTAGGGGAAGCCTCAATGTGAATTAAGAGTTGACCATCTTGCATAAGGGTGATGTCGATCCCAACTCTGGATGTGTTTGCTCCAAGTATGAATACATTGCCATATTTAGATAATGTTAGCACCGTTATAGATGGCATCATGACTATGGGGGTCATGTGGATGCCTTTCTCATGTTTCTTCTTGCGATCGTGGGTCGTGGATCCAAGGTTATCATCAGGGAAGACTTTTAGCATCATGACTCGCTCCTCGGTGAAGTCGTGGAAGTATCCCGTGATAAGGGAGCACTACATCAGAATCCATAGCTAGTTCAATTGGATATGACACTTCAGTAACAGCTTATCCCTGTAGACAAAGAGGTAAAGTTTTTGGAGATAAAGTGTCATTGTAAGGGAAGGTTGTGGTCGAATGATCCGTATCTCTCATGTCTCCTAGATGATCTTTTTAGCTTCAGTCCTCTAAAATTATGTACAGCAATATGGCCAAATATGTGCTGGTGGTTCCCCTTATAAGACCAATATATGGGGGTTATGCAGTCTGGTAGGAAGGAGTCGGCTCGATTCAGTGGACATGCCTGAGATTTCAGCGAGCTTCTCCAAGCACTGTGTCGAGATTATCTTTTCTTCATTCTCTCTTTTCCCACATAAGGTCATATATTTTCTTCTATCATTTATAAGGTTGTTGGAGCTCCTAGTGTCGGCAAGGATGGTGATGGGCTGATGCTTGACGAAGCCATCAATGTCCAACATCTATGATGGAGCATAAAAGGTGCGGGCAGCTGATTATGGTTTTTCCTTCATATACTTCTCCTCGGACTCGAGAACCATATCTTTGAGTTTGGGTTCTTTAGTGGACTCAACCAATAGAGGTCTCTCTTTTTTACAATGGTGATCTCAGCTCCATAGTTTATTATAATGCCAACATAGACCTTTTACCGATCTGTCATAAAACTCTTCTCTTATTAACTTTTTTGACTGAGGTGATTGGCTGGTGGTAGATGGGGCTCAGAGTCTTTGTGTTGCTGGTCGTGCGACAGCTTTGGTTCTCTAAGCATCTTGGTTCAGCCTGTCTTTATGTAGTCGTGTAAAGGAGATATCTGCCTTAAGTGTCTACGGTTGTCATGCTTTAATTTCTTCTTGAATCTCCGGCTTCAAGCCCTCAATGAAAATCCTCAATATCTATTTTTTAGACCAATCATGAGTTTAATTAGTTAACTTTTCAAACCTGATTTGGTACTCTTGGATGGTAGAGGTTTGACGGATCTTTGTTAGTTCTTCATCAAGGTTCTTATAATTGATTGGTGCTGAAGGTTTATATGCTTTTGGTTTGGATGTGGTTCTTATGCTCTGAGTATCTTGATTGAGGTGCCCTTCTTGAAGTTGTACAAAGGAGATCGACGTCATCGAGGTGTAGGGCTACCATGTCTTATCCTCGCTTCTTATCTCTGATGGGTTTTTTTACAATCAAAATTTGCTCAATGTTGTGATCTTCTTAGGCTTGGTGATTAACCCAATCTAAACTCCTTGAAGAGAGTTCTTAATTTAGCATCCATACGTGTCTCGAAAGCCTCCAATTTAGCTTCGAATAAGCCCAGTGATGTCATGACATAAGGATCTCCAACCTGTCAAACAAACTGACTAAAAAGTATAGTTACAATTTTCAGGTTGAAGGCAGTGAATGACAGCAATGTCGAGACTGCAAGGGTGAAGTCTCCAAGTGGAGGATGGTAGCTAAGGGTAGCAGTGATAGTGGAGAAAGAAGAGGGCAGCAGCAACGTCAGTTGCGACTGCGCTGCAACTTCGTGGCTGCAAGTGGTATCGATTGCAGCAAGGGTGCAGTTGCAATAGGATGAAGATGCGGCAGCGATGTATACGGTTGTTGCAACGGAGGACAGTAGCGATATGGAGTGAGAGACAACTACTGTTGTATTCAATTTGTTACTGGCTAGGTCAAGATAGTTGGCAGCAAACAATTGTTACGGGCTACAATGTAAACAAATTACAGTGAAAGATCGCTGCTAGTAGCTTTTTACCACAAGGATCACTGCTGGCTGTGATCAAGGAGGATGGCAGCAAGAGGTCACTGCTGGCAGCATTGGGCAGTGAAAGATGTGTGCTGCAGTTAAAGGGATAAGGGAGATTGGGCGACTGAAAGATTCGTGGACCGAAGGCTTTGGTTTTTGGGTGTGGTTTGTGGCTGTCTTGGGTGCGATTTGGAGCTATGATTTTGTGGAGTTTAGGCTGTGAATTAGTGTGGTTTTAGGGCTATGATAGCAATAGATGAAGGTTAGGAAAATAGATTTTAGATCTGGGATAGATGGCAGCAAATGTAGGTGTATCGATAAAGAAAGTTGGCTTAAAAGGTAAGTGGATCGATAATGAAGTAGGCTGCGATTAGAGCTGATTTTGGTGGCTATTTGGTTTTGATTTAGGGTAGAGTTTTAAAGGGTTTTTGGTAGGGATGGTAGGGTTTGGTAATGAGGAAAAGAGAGTTCAAAATCTCACAAAAAAATAGCACTAAAATCCGATAGAATTCGATAAAAAAAAAGTACGGTGATGTGCACTCCTACCGAACAGATTTTATGTCAAAGAAACGATGACTTCTCGACATAATTTCCATAGGAAAGTCCAAAGAAATTATACAAAAACCCTAGGTTTAGATGTTGGCAATACCATTAAAAAGTTTGGCAAAATTTTGGCAATGTGATAGTAGGAAAATAGGGCAAAAGATGAAAGGTAGATCCTTCGTCATAAAAATTCTAGAACTACATGTTAGTAAAATATTACATAAGAAAACCGGTTCCAGAAGAAATTTTTATAAAAATTTCAGCCAAAAAGGATGAACAAAAGTTCAGTTTCAAGAGGCCAATAAACGAAAGGTAGATTCTCCATTATAAAATTTCAGCACTGCGCAATGAAGAATCGCAGAGCTATAAGTCTGGATCCAGAAGGAGGTTTTTTATGAGATTAAGTCTTAAATAAAAGTAAGATGATCTATAAAATTATATAAAAGTTTCAGCCAAAAACAATGACTAAAAGTTCAATTCCAAGAAGTAACAATCAGTTGAAAATTTATGTAGTGTTTCACCTTCGTAACGATGATAACGTTTGTGATGGTAAAATTTTACAACAAGAAAATTTTAGAAAAACTTCTCCCATGTATAAGATAGAGTAATAGTAGTAGCAAGAGGCATAGGCTTTGGAGTTTTTACTAGATCTTTAATGTTGATGCAAAGGAAGGCAGCATATTGATGGATCTGCGGCTTGGTGGGCGACAATAGAGGCGACATCAAAAGCAACTATGGGAATTACTTGGGAAGGTAGAGACATGGATGATGGCTACAAGGGCAGTAAGATCGCTACTCTGATACCAAATGATATAACCTTGGAAGGAGCTTTATAGATTTTGATCCTTGAGGGGGATCAACCCTTGGAACGCTATAAGGGTTCCTCCCTCCTAGACTCGACACATAGCTGAAATAAAATTGATAATTACCTTATTCAAGAGGGGAGGTGGCTACATCTTTAAATAGAGATAAAAACTCTAGCCTAAGGAGGGTGCTTACCTAAGTAAAATTACCCCTTTGCCCCTCCTATAGCCGACCTACCTTAATAGGAATAGGGGGCAGCTAGGTTGGCTTTATAGCTGACCTAAGCAGGGGGAAACCCTGGCCGACCAACCTAGTAAGGGAGGTGGCAGCTACTAAGCCCTAAGGACTAATCTAAACCCTAGCAATACTCCTTTATAAGATAGGAGTGGCTTTATTACAATCTAACAGGGCTTTATTGACTACTTCTTAGGGAGATTAGGACTCAACCCTGTTGAAGTCCTATCATATTATCATAGGAGGAGTTTTTATTTTGCATCGATCTCCTAATATATCGTATCACCCACATACATATTTAATATATATCTACATCGCATGCAAATATATATATATACATTTATCTAGTAGGTGTATAACACATCACATATGTAAGTCGCACCGGATGATCATGAGACGTCACCTAATATGATTAAGTCCGAGCTAATGGGCCTAATCACTCATAATAGGATCTATGTGTGCATCGGCATATCTATATGCCTTGTGATCGTTGATCTCATCATCATCGGTTCCGTTGGATCCTCATCGCATCATCATACGTCGTGATCTCTCGCCACGACATCATGGGTCCAGCTGTCACCTCTATGCAGGCCTAATAATAAACGAGAAAAACGGGGGCTCACAGGCCCCAATGATGGGACTCCAGCAGTGTTGAGTCCTAATCACTTAGAAGTAATCAATAAGAATCCTGTGAGATTGTAATAAAACCCTACCTAGTCACTTCTATCCTATAAAGAAGTGTGGCTAGGATTTATTTTGGGGCCTTAGGGCTTAGTGGCCATCAGCCCCTTTACTGGGCTAGTTGGCTAGGGTTTCCCCCTGCTTAGGTCGGCTACAGAGCCAACCTAGCTACCACATGTTCCCTCTAAGGCAAGTAGGCTATAGAAGGGGCAAAAGGATAATTTTAGTTAGGCAAGCACCCCATGGGCTAGGGTTTGCAACCCTATATAATGATGTAGCTACCCCCTCTCTTTTATCAAGCAATTATCAATTTTATTTCAGCCTTGTGCCGAATCTAGGAGGGAGGAACCCCTACAGCATTCCAAGGGTTGATCCCCATCAAGGGTCAAAATCTATAGAGCTCATTATGGGGTTTTATCTTCTGGTATCAGAGCAGCGATCTTGCTACCCCTATAGCCATCATCCATGCCTCCATCTTCCAAGAAATTCCCACAATTGCTTTTGACGTCGCCTCCATCCACCGTCATCCACCTTAGCCACAGATCAAATCAATCTACTACCTTCCTCTACGTCAACATCAAAAGATCTAATAAAAACTCTAAGAAATGCCTCTTGTTACTATTATTCCTCTATCTTATATATGGGAGAAGTTTTTCCAAAATTTTCTTGCTGCAAAATTTTACCGTCGCAAACTTTATCATTGTTGCGAAGGTGAAATGCTATAGAAATTTTCAACTGATTGTTGCTTCTTGGAACTGAACTTTTAATCATCCTTTTTGGCTGAAACTTTTATACAATTTTATAAATTATCTTATCTTTCATCTAAGACTGATCTCATAAAAAAACTCCTTCTAGATCTGGACTTATAGCACTGCAATTATTCATCACACAGTGCTGAAATTTTATGATGGAGAATCTACCTTCCGTCTATTGGCCTCTTGAAACCAAACTTTTGTTCATCCTTTTTGGCCAAAATTTTTATACAATTCTAAAGATCAACTTGCCTTTCATCTGGGATTAATTTCTCAAAAACATTCCTTCTGAAACCGATTTTCTTATGCAATCTTTCACCAGTATGCAGTTCTGAAATTTTTATAATGAAAGATTTACCTTTCGTCTTTTGCCCTATTTCCCTACTATTACACTATCAAACTTTTTACTAGTATTCCCAACATCTAATCAAGGGTTTCTGCATAATTTTCTTGAACTTTAGTCTAGAACTTATGTTGAGAAGTCATTGTTTCTCTGATATAAAACCTGTTCGGCAGGATTGTACATCGTAGCACCATTTTTCATTGAATTCTATCATATTTAAGTGCTGGTTTTTGTGAGATTTTAGATTCTCTTTTCCTCATCACCAAACCCTACCATACTCACCAAAAACCCTTCAAAACCCTACCATAAACTGAAACCAAATAGCCACCCAAGTCAGCCCTAAATCGTAGCCTACTCCCATCTAAACCGATTCACCTTCCAACCGGCCATCTGTTCTCCAAAATTCTCATTCCACTATCCTGACAATAAAAGAAAGATCACAATATTACAGATCTAGAGGCATACACCATGGCAATAGAGGAGGCCATCAACACCAAGTTTGAAGCCTTTGAAATCCACATGGAAGAGAAGATGCGATCCTTATTTGCCAAATTCAGCATTGGCCAACCATCAAGCCCGAGGAAGTCACACCATGGAGAGACTTCAGATTGGTGAGATGATCCTCAAGAGCATTGATACATCACCTGTGATCCCAACAATCCATGCATGAAGGTTGATTTCCCAAGATGGGAAGAAGGAGACCCGATCGGATGGATCTTGCGCACAGAGCATTATTTTCGATTCTACCAAACCACCGATGCTATACGAGTGGAGATCGCTGCCATATATCTCGAGGGTGATGCTATTCAGAGGTTTAATTGGTTTGAACACAACCATGGAGGACTCTCTTGGTAGTGGTTCAAGGAATAACTTCTAAACCGCTTGGTCCGACCGATTTCGACAACATCGACGGACAATTGGCAAAGATTCATCAAACCTCTACCAAACAATATTACCAAATAAGGTCTGAGCGCATATCTAATCAAACTAAGAATTAGTCTAAGAAATAACTTTTAGGTACTTTTATTGAGGGTCTAAAGCCGAAGATCTAAGGAGAAGTAAAGGCGCGACACCTGTACAACCTCTACCATACAAGATTACCAAACAAGGTCTGAGCACTTATCTAATCAAATTGAGAATTGGTCTGAGAAACAACTTTTAGGTACTTTTATTAAGGGTCTAAAGCCGAAGATCCGAGGAGAAGTAAAGGTGCGGCACCTGTACACACTTATGGCGCCGATTTCCTTCGCACGTATCTAGGAAGAATGATTAAACCACGAGGTACGAAGGACAAAGGTCACTCCCCAACTAGCTATACAGAGGCCTACTGCCCCCTCTACTGCCATCCAAGCCCTCACACTAAAAAAGTTGACAAGAGATGAGCTTCGCGAATAATCGGCCAAGGGGCTGTGTTGGCATTATGACGAACCATGGAGCCGCGAACATCACTGCAAAAAGGGCTAGCTCCTCATGATTGAATCAGCGAAGTACAAGGACAATAAAACATCTAAAGAAGTCCTTGAACCTGAAGAAGAAGCCATGGAGGAAGAGTCCCAACCGACCGACAATGTAGTGCATGCATTGGCCAGCTACTCCAACCCGTAAACGATGAAAGTTGAAGGACTTCTAAAAAAGCAACCCATCACTATTCTTATCAACACGGGCAACACAAATAACTTCCTCAATAGTAAGATTGCTGCATGTTTGGTGCTTTAAATTAAAAGTTGCAACAAGTTCGATTTAAAGGTCGCCGACGGTTGAATCTTCAATTGCGACCAACGGTGCCTATGGGTGAAACTACTCCTCTAAGACCAAAAGGTGGTAGCTAATTTCTTCCTCCTACCCATTGATGATTATGAAGTCGTATTCAAGATCGAATTACTCACAACACTAGGTGATATCTCTTGAAATTTTTCTAAATTAATCATGAAATTTTTTATTACAAAGGGAGACAAGTCACGTTACGAGGCAAGTGTGGGAGCCAAATTTCTACCGTTTCATCGCAACGAATGGAGAAAGTTATGCACAAAGTACATGGTGGATTTTTAATGCATATCTAACAGCCATATAAGGGGAAGAATATACAAAATTTAGATCTTAAGCTTTCCCTCTTCCTAGATGAATTCGTGGACATTTTCACAAAGTCGTGCGAGCTGCCCCCTAACTGACTGCATGACCAATGTATTCCTATTCTGCCGAGCAAATCTCTAGCAAGTTTGCATCTGTACGAGATTGAGAACATCATTAAAGAGATGCTTGACACCAGGGTGATTTGATAAGGTTGCAGCCCTTATTTTTTACCGGTGTTATTAGTGCGCAAGAAGGACGGTACATGGAGAATGTGCATTTATTATAGGGTCTTAAACGCTATCAGCGTCAAGAAAAAATATCTTATACTAGTCGTAGATGAGCTCTTGGATGAATTAAAAGGAGTTCGGGTCTTCACTAAATTGGATCTTCGTTTTGGTTATCATCAGATTCGGGTATGCACTAAAGATGTTCCGAAAACTGTATTTCACACACATAATGACCACTACGAGTTTTTGGTAATGCCTTTCAGGGTTGAGTCCTAATCACTTAGAAGTAATCAATAAGAACCCTATGAGATTGTAATAAAACCCCACCTAGTCACTTCTATCCTATAAAGAAGTGTGGCTAGGATTTATTTTGGCGCCTTAGGGCTTAATGGTCGCCACCCCCTTTACTGGGCTAGTCGGCTAGGGTTTCCCCCTGCTTAGGTCAGCTACAGAGCCAACCCTCTAAGGCAAGTACGTTATAAAAGGGGTAAAAGGATAATTTTAGTTAGACAAACACCCCATGGGCTAGGGTTTGCAACCCTATATAATGATGTAGCTGCCCCCTCTCTTTTATCAAGTAATTATCAATTTTATTTCAGCCTTATGTCGAATCTAGGAGGGAGGAACCCATATCGCATTCCAATGGTTGATCCCCCTCAAGAGTCCAAATCTATAGAGCTCATTCTGGGGTTCTATCACCCAATAATAATAATAATCACAATTACACACATCACGACACATGGCTCATGATCATCCATCTATATCATACATCACATGTACATCATATCACATCACATGTAGGATTACTAGATATATAATAATTACTGAAACTATTTAATTAATTATTTTTTAGAAATTTGGACATGCCTAGAATTTGAAGAATTATCAAGGATATTTTCATAATTCTGGATAAGAGGACAGTCCATGAAATTTCTAGAATTATTAAGGGTATTTTCAGTATTCTGAGCATAGGACAACCTTTGAAATTTCTCAAATTTTAAGAAGCAATATCATCCTTTTTTTAAAAGGATGCCCTAGCCCTCTTCTCTTACCCTTACTTTGGCGACGCCACCGTCGTCGCCCCTACATAGGCGACGACTGCCCTTGCCCGTTGGCAGCCGCCCAGCCAAGGGGCGGTAGCCCCTACTGTCGGCGACACCTCCACGGACACTGCCCCTACTTGCGGTTGCTCCTGTAAGTGGTCGCCCTTGTTGGTGGTAGCCCTTGCATGTGGTGCCTCTGCCCGTAGGCTGCCTTCCTATGGGCGGCCATCTACAGGCCGCTGGCAATAGCCCCTATAGCCTGGCCGTGGGCGGTTACCACCCCTTGTGGGCGTCGAGCTGTAGCCGGCCACCCTCGAGCAGTTGCCCCTGCGGTTTGGCCACGAGTGGGCGCCACCCCTTGTGGCTAGCCCTAGCCACAGCTAACCGTCCCTTTGTAGAGGGCCTTGGTCACAGCAGGCCACCCCCTTGCAGGTGGCCAGGCCGTGGCCGACTGCCCCTGCAAGTGGCCTAGTCGTGGCTGACCATCCCTACAAAGGACCTGGCCATAACCAGCCATCTCTACATGTAGACAGCATACAGGTGGCCACCCGTCGCCCACAAGCAGCACCTACTTTCACTGCTAATTATTGCAACAAATGTATAGAACAGTTCTACGTATTACAATCTCATCACACGTAATTTAAAATCAATCTTTAGTATAAAAACCTTGACTCTGATACCACTATTGGAAAACCTTAGCAAGAGCATCACATGCGCAGCATAAATCAAAATAAAAAATTAGTTTCCCACAGATCAAATCGTCGTACAAAAGATTTGGGTCACAAGAAAGCTATAAAAATCGAAAAAAAATCATATCCTTGTATTCCAGATCTGGATGGAGAAGATGAAGAAAATCAAGCGTCTTCTTCTCTAGCAATATCCACACGATAGATCTCTATAGCGAAACTCCTCCAATATGATCTAGCAACTCTTGCGCAGAGGGAGGAAGGAGAATAGGAGAGGGAGGCCAAAGTTGCAGCCTATCAACCATGAGTCTCCCCTCTTATTTATAGAGAGCCACCAAAAAAACCCTAGGGCTCC
This sequence comes from Ensete glaucum, assembly GCA_021527575.1. Taxonomy (NCBI): domain Eukaryota; kingdom Viridiplantae; phylum Streptophyta; class Magnoliopsida; order Zingiberales; family Musaceae; genus Ensete; species Ensete glaucum. Next base: position 22,011,445 of record CM038558.1, read on the forward strand.
TGCCTTAGTAGGTATTGGATCTTCATCTAATTACCCACTTAACCTTACATTATTGGATCTCTATCTAATAATCTCTTTAGGCTTCTAATTGGGTCTCAAGCAAGGAGCTTATCAGCATAGGGTCTCATCTAATAAGAATAGGGGCTAATTGGATCTTTATCCAATACTCTATTCGCTGAAGCATCTACCATATGTGTATGACCTTGTAGGTCTGATACTGAGCTGACCGTGAGTCGCTCCCATCAGAACTCCTTCTAATATAGTAAATTATTATCTCCATAATAATTCACTCGACTCATCGACTATGGACGTACTAAGCCATTACGCTATAGTTCCCAAACGGTACAGGGGGATCAAATCCATCGGACCTATCTATCCACAGTTACCATGTATCTACAAACCCACATCCAACTAATATCCTAAAGATTATATATTGGACATGATACTATCAGGTCACATACAAAATCAGTTTGTCTTGCTCTAATTAGATTCTACCGGAGAACTCTTTCTCTCTCAATCTAAATGACCCTAGCCAGGGATTTGTCTCAAAAATCACATATGGGATATTCCTCTCATGATACCGAGAGTGGATGATCCTCTATTGACACTCAATTGCCTTCGTAATATTGGCTACCAATCTTGATAATCAGCTATACCAGATCTGAAACTTTCTAAACCTGTAAGTCTGGCGTCAAAGAAAGGAGTACTCATACAAGACATCATTGGTGTCTTAAGTCAAAGGACCAGATATACAACTAGGACTATGGCATTGCTGTATGACATTAGGTATCATCAGCTATCTAGCATTTCATAAGTGAATCAATTAGTGAACTCATTCTCCAATGAGCACCTGTATTATATCCTTAGTGTCTCCATACAGGTAGCTATGAGACCAGCCACCTCCATCATATAGACGAGTATATAGTACACCTATCTGTCCGGTTATCTCGATGTCCCTCTCAAGTAACCTTTGATTGGGATTATTTAAGATATGTATTTAAAAGTGAATCGATCTCATTATCGTGATCTCATCATGATCTGATTACCATTGCACAAAACCAAGAACATATATATATATATATATATATATATATATATGTATAACAAATAATATAATATAAGAATATGCTAGTAATAATCTTAAGCAAAAAGACCGTGCAGCATGTCACACGTGTCATCACTCACGTGATTGGCTTACAGCACACTTGTAACTAGCACTATTTGAACAATTTGAAGAAATATGTCCAAAACTATTTGATCCTTTAATCTTTTCTTGCACATTCGATACTACTTTGCTTTGGAGAGTAGACTTAAAATTTTCTTCTCTCATATAACCATCTTTCACCCCGTATCGAGAATCCCTTTCAAACTTTTGCAGCTTCTTCACACTAAGATCTTTTTGCTTAAAATCATGGATTTAAGAAAGATTTCTTGCCTATAGTTGTTAGGTAAGTATTTTATTTTCAACTCCTTTTTCATTTTCTCCCATGTCATGATCTTACTCTTCCCCCTCACATTCATTTTTGCTTCTTCAAATTTTTCCACCAAAAAGATATATTCTGGGTGCTACAAGCTTTACATTCTTTTGTTCTGGTGGTTCATAAAAATTAAATATTCTTTCCATTGTATTAAGCCAATCAATAAATTTTGAATCTCAGATTTTGATGATTAAACCAATTAGTGTGTTTATTATCTAACATATGTATTGGAGATGAGTGATGCAGGATTAACTACTGATTGAGAAATAATAAAATAATTAAAGAAGAATCTGTCATTAGGCTGGAGTCAAGATTAGGCATCAGGCCGGGGTTCAGACGATGTGGTGGGAGCTCATTAGGAATTCGCCGGAGGTTATCGGGAGTTCGTCGGGAGTTCGTTGGGAGCTCGTTGGGAGTTCGCCAGAGGTTTCCTAGGAGTTCTTCGACAAGAGGAGCTCACTGAGAGTTCGCTAGAAGGATGTCGGGAGTTTGCGAAGAGTTCGTCAAAAGATTGATTAGCATGCCAAACAATAAAGATTGTGTGTGTAATTATTTTTCTTAAGTATCATAGTTAGTATATTGATTTTGGGTTAGTTTTCAAGAAATCCTACTAATTCAATTAAGGGCCACTGGGTCCACTTTAGGTTTGATTTAAGTTCATGACAGAGCTCATTTTGTTAACCAAGAAAGGGGTCAACAAAAGGTATATATCATGCATGAAACTGTACTTTTTAATATTGTTTTCAGGATCTGGGTGGTAGTACCATCGCTGAGTGATGGTGGTATTGCTCAGGCAGCGATAGTACCATCATCGCCCAAATTTTTGGGCAGCTTTCGGCAATAGTATCGCCTGTACTCGGATTTTCTGAAGAAAGATTGAATTTTGGCTCCAATTTTTAAAGCCAATTGGGGTCTATAAATCCCTAAGCATTTTTATATGGCAAAGAAAGAAAAGTACTAAGAAAGTGGGAAAAACGCTTGGGTAAATTTTGTGAAAATTGATTAAGAGCTTTCCTTTGTCTTTTAAGTGGAAAGTGAGTTTTAGGGAACAGTTGATTGAGTTGTAAAGGTTAATCTCCTGAGCTTGAGAAAAGGAGAGTGTAAAGGTTGTTCTGCTGAGCCTGTGAAAAGGAGAAAGGTGTGTAAATGGGTGTTTTGATCTTGGCCAGTGAAAGAAGATTGATAGTGGACATTGGTTGACCTTAAATGAAGAAGGATCGGGAGTGGACGTAGGTCAAAGTTTTGACCGAACAACTATAAAATATTATGAGCATCTCTTCCTTGTCTTTTTTTCTATTTGCTCTTGATTTTAGTAACTTATAACTAGTTCTAATAAAAGTTCAAGCTTCTCCATTCGGTTTTAAATTGTTCTCCAATTTGCTCTTAACAAATTCCAACCAAAAGCACATTCAATTTTTGGATTTCCTTGAGCGAAAATTTTTTGACCGAGTTTTTCTTTTAACACTTGTACTAATTTACTCCCCCCCTCTTAGTGCCAACTCGATCCTAATAGTTTATATCAAAGCTACATTCGACTCAATTGGATTAACACCCAAGTGAATTTAATAGTTATTTTTGGCATTAAGAAGAGTCATTCTATCACACGTCTTCTTATGTTCAATAGCACAGTCTACACCTATTAGAAAACTAGGATGAGAATTTTTTTGATTTCTATAGATCTTGAGTTATGAAATTTAGTTGAAAATGACTTTTAGAAATCTTCCAATCCTATAAATGATTGGAATGATTATGAAAGAAAGATGTTTTCTTTAAATGCCAAAGCTATGAATACTTTGTTTTGTGCTTTAGACAAAAACGAATTTAACCGGATTTCTACTTGTGATTCTGATTTTGATATATGGTACACATTAGAAGTCACATACGAAAGCACAAGTAAATGAATCAACAATAAATCTCTTAGTATACAATTATGAAAAGACCTGCAAATACGAACATGAGAACAACCTTAAACAGAAAGATTTGACACTAAGAACATAAGAAGAACACTTTTCAAAGAGCAAGAAGGATTTGACATTGAGAATACAAAATGAACACCTTTGAAAGAACAGGAAGCACATTGAACTGAAAACAAAAGAAGACTCCTCGAGCGAAACCTCGAGTGGACTATAATGATATTTAACTTATAACAAAATAACCTAAAAAATTCATGAAAAGCAATAAAACAAAACAAGATATTAAAAACAAAAATGAACTAAAAAAAAGACACAACCTCTTGCTATGAACGCAAGAAGCTATGGTACTCCAAAGATTAAGAAGACAACCAAGAAGAAGTGGTGAATTACATGCTCATAGCTATCAATGATGAGGTAAGTGACTCTCTCAAAGCCTCTTTTATATTTAATGAGTTGTTTAATGCCTTTCATGAATTATTTGATGAGTGTAAAAAGATTAGTAAAACTTATAAATCACTCGAAATGGATCATACATTACATATTAGTAAACTTAAAACCATGCATGAAACATTAACACCATATATTTCTTGTTTAAATGTGAGACGCTAGATGCAACTAAAAAGGAAAATATCATATTACAACAAACCATAGAAAAGTTTAAAATAGGCAATACATCTCTAAACATGATCCTTACTAATAAGGGTCATATTCATAGGAAGGAAGGTATTAGCTTTGTGAGTAACACTTAATAAATATCAACTATCTTCATTAAAGGACCCACATTACACTCTTCACTCGAAAACTAATGTAATTTTTGTGGTAGACTTAGACATTTTGCATATAGATGCTCATTTAGAATATATAGTCCACATAAGTTGGTTTAGGTTCCTAAAGAAACCATAAACAACTCAAAGCCATTAGTAAAAATGGGTAAAATTTTTCATAAGGGACCCAAAGTCAAATGGATACCTAAACCAAAACCCCCTTCATTGTAATTTTGTCTCCGAACAAAAGCTAGGAGCACAAAATGGTATCTTGATAGTGGATGTTCAAGGTACATGACCTGAGATCTAGCACACTTTCAAGCTCACTAGCCAAATCAACAAAAATAAGAAAAAGTTAGTTGAATCAAGATGATTGAAACTTAATGATCTTTGTTTCAATTATAACAAATCTTTCTATTAAACAATGGTTTATGGTTATACAACTAATCTTGATTATTTTTCGATGATGTATAATTAGAACATGTAAGTACAAAAATGAATTAGAGAACCTTAATTATTTTTAATGTAAAACTATCTACATTGCCTTAATTAAAATTTCCCAAAAAATGATTTTGATGATGATTTTGGATATATTTTCAAATAATTTTTTTAATAGATGATTGACTCATTAATGTACAAGGACAAAAAAAAAAATTGTTGACTTGTTCATCTCAAAAGAGAAGTGAAGTTTGCACTTTCATCAAAAGTGTTGACTTTAGATAGGATTGATAGTTTGAATGTTATGTTGAAAATTATTATCTTGTATATTGAATGATTAATTTGAATATTATGTTGAGAGTTTACTTGAAATAGGTTGTACATTATATAAATTATTATTGAATGAGTGATTTGAAAATTAGATGGGTGGTATGATTGAATGTTTGATTGTTCTTAAATTGAGGATTGAAATAAAATAAAAAAGAATCATGCTTCTCTTCCTTGTGTTTTGAATAATTAAAAAAAATTAAAATAAGAATGACAATTGCATGTTAACTCCTTGCACTAAGTGTAGAGAGTTAGACTCACATAAGAAGTAAAATATATTATCGTTAAATCGAATCTTTTGTTTGAAGATATTTTATTTTAAATATGTTATATTAATGATCTTAATGATTTCTTTTGAAATAAAACTTGGTTTTTGTTTTAAACGATAATGCGTAGATTTGGTATAAAAGATAAAGTAATTATTTAAAAATTAAATCGCATGAATTATAACAACTAAAAAGAGGAAAGTTTTTTTTTTGAAAATTTCTCAAACAAGTTTTCAATAAGAGATAAAGTGATGAATCTATGTATACCATTATTGTTGAATCTCTTAAACTACAAAAGTGATTTTGATGATTTGAAATTTGAATAATATTTTCTTCTAATAGAATCATGAACTTTCCTTTGACTTTTTGACTTGAGGTATCTCTTATGAGAATAAATTCTTTAACCTCTATGATTTCTTCCTTTTGCCATTTACTAAAAAGAATATTTATGATCTTGAAAAGTATAACTTGAGATTTTTATATAAATAAAGATTGTTCACTATGATTTTTATGTTTTATTAAAAAAATTATCTAAACGAATCATTTTTTTTTAGATCTCTCTTATATGAATCAAGATTATTTACTATTTGATCTCCTCATACTCATTTCTATTATTTACTAAAAAAGAGATATTTATTAAAATAAATCATATCTTTTTGTACTTGCAAATTGATCTTTCATATTATATCTTTAATAACATGATTTTCATCATATAATCCCTTGCACTTATGGTTGCAATTAGAACATTGATTTAAAAGAAAAAATTTTATACCTTATTTTTTGACAATAACAATGGGAGAGAAAATTGCTATCTTGCAATAAAATCATTAAATAAGGAACAATTTGATTTAAAAGAATTAGGAATGTTAAATCTTCTGAATACATGAGTTGCTCACATATTTTTTAGATTTCTCATTTTTACAAACTAAGCTTCTTCTTAAAATTTACATTAGATGATTTTAAATCTTCCAAATGCATGAGTTGCTATCATTTTTTTGGATTTTTCGCTATTGTAAAATAAGTTTCTTCTTGAAATTTACATGAATTTTACGAATGTACAAGATGATTCTTTCCTCTTAAAACTTACAAGTAAAAAATGTGATCTTTGATCTTTCAAGATGATTTTACATCATTCTTCTCTTTTAAAATTTCTAAAAAAAATATATTTAAGAACTATTTGTGATGCTTGATATGTGATTCTTGAACTCTCTTTCAAGTCCTCCTTAATATTTGATTTTTGGATTCTTAGATTTACGAGCTCTCTTTTGAATCCTCACTCTTAATATTTGATTCTTGGATTCATGAATCTTTGATATAATATTTCAAATGAATCCCCACTCTTGATTTTTGAAACTTAATTCTTTGATATACTTGGCTCCTCCCTTGTGATTTGATTCTTCGACTCTTCTACTTCCATATTTTAACAAAGGAAGATAAAGAAATTTGATGTGATACTTGTGAATTGATTCTTTTGTGATGAATAAATTCTCTCTTTTTCTTCATCTTATTTTATAAAGGGGGAAAGATGGTATAATGACATATGATGATTATTTGTAATAAATATTTAAATACGTGGTGAATATTTCTCCTTTTTGTTGATAACAAATGGGAAGAAATGACATAATTGATGACATATGCTAAAATGTTTTGTTTGAAATTTTTATCATGTGATGAACATTTGTTGTGACCATTTGTTTAGAAATGGTATGTTGAACATTTCTACTTTTTGTTGATGAGAAAGAGGGAGAAATGGTATATTGATGACAAATGATGAATATTTATGATAAATGTTTAAATATGAGTTAAAAATTTCTCCTTTTTATTGATGACAAAAAGAGATAAATCGTATATTGATGATGGTTCAAATATTTATCATGTGAAACATATTTTGTTTGAAATTTTTATCATGTGATATCAAAAAGATGTTTGTTATTGAAAATTTTCTTATATATGGTATCATAGTGATGAATGGTTAAATTGTTAAAATTTTAATATTTAGTCAGTATGGTCATTAGTTCAAAGGTGATTGGTTCTTTTGAATTCAAGTTTGCTCTATTTCAAATATGGCATATAGATAGAGAGAGTTAAGGTTAACTCCGTCATCAATTGGTTGTCATTATCAAAAAGGAGGAGATTGTTGAATGTCAGATTTTGATGATAAAACTAATTTGGGTGTTTATTATCTAATATATATATTGGAGATAAGTGATGTAGGATTAACTATGACTGAGAAAAGATAAAACAATTAAGAAAGAATCCGTCATTGGGCCAGAGTTAAGATCGAGCATCGGGTCGGGGTTCGGATGATGTGGTGGGAGCTTATCATGAATCCGTCGGAGGTTGCTGGGAGTTTGCCAATAGGTGATTAGGAACTCGTTGGGAGTTCATTAGAGGTTTGTCGGGAGTTCGCCGATAAGAGCTTGGGAGCTCGTCGAGGGTTCGATGGAAGGATGTCGAGAGTTTGCCAAGAGTTCACCGAAATATCGATTAAGATGTCGGACAATGAAAATTATATGTTATAATTGTTTATAATAAGTGTCTAGTTAGTATCTTGATTTGAATCCTAATTTGAGTTAGTTTTGGAGAAATCCTATTAGCTCAATTAGGAGCCAACCGGGTCTACTTTGGGTTTGATTTGAGTTTATAATAGAGCTTATTTCGTTAACCTAAAAAGGGGTTAATAAAAGGTATAGTTCAGGCATAAAATAATGCTTTTCAATACTATTTTCGGGATCTAGGCAGTGGTACCATTGGTGGGTAGCGGTGGTATCACCTAGGTGGTGGTAGTAGTATCGTCGTCCAGGTTTTCAAGTAACTTTCGATGATAATACCATCGATTCTAGTGGTAGTACCATCCGTATCTAGAGATCATAATATATATGTAGCAAATAATATATATAATATGAGAAAATATCAATGATAATAATAATTATATAAAAAATTATGCAGTGTATCACACGTGTCATCACTCACGTGATTGGATTCAAGATACCTTACAACCAGTATCAAATACCTTATTGTTGAAATACATCAAAGCATAATTTACTAATTCATCTTGTTATGAATGCTTTCTTTTTTAAAATTAATGGCTTCTTCAATTATGGACATTCATTTTTGAAGTGTCTTGGATTTTTACATTCATAGCATATGGTTAAATTTTCTTGGGTTTTTATTCTTTTCTTCCTTCTTATTAGATTTATCTTATTTTTCTCATATAGTTTTTAATTTTTTTAGCAAGAAGTGTCATGTCTTCATCATCATCATTTGAGTTTCACTCCAGTAGTTTTCTTTGAATTGGGAGTAATATCCTTACTTTTCTTTAGAAGACTTTTCTCTTATTCATCATATATTTTAGGTATCATTTCATATGTCATTAAAGATCTATAAGTTTTAATAGAGGAAGGATGTGCAAGTTTTAGTTTTTAGGATTATCATTATTTTTGGATCCCAACTTTTAAAAAGAGATATAAAACCTCACTTATCAATTCAAAACTAATATAGTTTTTACTAAGAGCTTTTAATCTATTAGCAATATCCATAAAATTGGTGTATATGTCACTAATGGATTCACTTAGTTTTATTTTAAATAATTCATAAAATATGAATCAAAAAATTAATTTTAGTTTTTTGTACTTTAACTTTAAGCATTTGTCATTTTTATCTAAAGTACAACATAAGACATTTTTAACTTTAGCATTTAAAGAATATATATTTTTTAAAATTATTGCATTCATTAATTAGTTTAGAAATTTTTAAAAATCAAACTCGATAATATTTCATAAACAAAAATCCATAAAAAGCAAAAAAAAATTCTTATTCTAGTTTTCTAATAAGTGTAGGTTGTTCCATTGAACATAGAGGATGAGTAATGAGATGATCCTCTTGATTCTTTAAAAAAGCTATTACATATCTCTTGAGTATTAATCTAATTCAAGTAACCTTGCTCTAATACTAATTATTATGATCTTAATTATACTAAGAGAGGGAGTGAATTAGTGCAATAGTAATTTTAATCAATTTTAAAACTCAATCAAAAATTAACACATTTTGAAAACTCAATTTATCAAGTTAAAATTATGAGTAAAGAGAATAAAATTAAGTCGTAGGTAAAGAGTAAGTAAAGAGATGTAACGAGGTGTAAACCAATTTATAATGGTTTAATCATTACTATCTATATCAACTCTCGATTCTTATTCCCTCTAAACTATTTTCACTACTAATATTTTTTTTCCAATGGTTGAAGATCAACTATCCTTGTTACAACTCTAACCTTTTTTCTAACTCAGGAGATAACCTTCACACTCTCTTTTTACAAAAGATCTTTCACCTACTATAACTTAAAATTATAACTAAATTTAACAGGATGAGGAAACTCAAAATAAGAGTTTATAATTGAATGGATGCTCCATCAACTAAGCCTTATTGGGATATTTATAGGTCCCAAATACTTTAAAAATGAAGTCAAAATTTTAAATTCTTGAAATTTCAAGGTATGGGTGATACTTTCATCGAAACTAGGTAGTGTTCCCATCATAACTTTTGACACGAGTCCTAATTCTGGACTCTAACAGTACCATCATCATATTTTTAAAATTTTGTTTGGAATACCATTGTCCTAAGTAGTATCGTAGTTGGAAAGATTGACAAAGCATAAATAATACTTATCAATTGATTCAGATAATACTATCATTTGGGCCTAACAATACAATCACTCAAGCCTAAATTAGGTCATCGGTTTGGCCTTCTAACCAGTCTAATTTGGCCCCGCTTCAAGCTTGACAGTTTTCTTTATATGTTGGCTTTATTTTGGCTTAATACTAACTCAAATTGGCTCAAAATAACCTTGATTAAGATCTTGATAGATTAATCACTCATCTAGTGCATCTTTGAAGCTTTCGACATGTTATCCACTCTTACGACATGTCGTCCTATGTTCTAGTATTTTATATGAACCTTGGACACATCGTCCTTTCCTTTAGCATATCAATCATTTTACTAGCATATTGACTTGTTCACGACATTTGATCATCTAGTGTAATATCTAATCCTTTTAGTATGATATCTAAACCTCTAGCATAAAGCCTGTTCTTTGGCAGACCTCTAGCTCGATGTCTAATTTTTTTTATAATAATTTTCTAACACAACATTTGACTCTCCTACTCAACCATTGACCCTTCAATGATCCATTCTATGATCGAAGTATTTTCTTACATCACTTATCTCAAAATCATATTAATCTAATAAACCTATCAATTTATTTCATTATCAAAATTTGGGATTCAATAGGAACTAACTTGTATAATAATCTCCATTTGTTAAAGGATCTAGGAAGAGTATATCCCTTGAGGATTCCATCTACTAAAGCTAGAGACGTTTGATGGCAATGCTCTCATGAGGAATCTATGGTAGTTTTTCGAGCACAAATGACCCTCTATATCTGATTCGATTCCCTAGTATATAGGTCATTCCTAACTACACTTTGGGAAGTAGCCCAAAAATGGTTTTCTCACCTTTCCCTCACATCCATATCCATGTTCGATCAATTAGAGAAATAGATCAAGGCACATATTGATAGTAGCCAACGACCAAAGCAGACTATGATCGCACTCCAAGTGGTTCACCAAGGGGAAGAGGAATCCTTAGTCGATTTCATCTCTAGATTTGTTGGTGAGGTGGATCAAGTGACCAATACACATTCATCAGTCATAGTTCAGACTTTTATGCAAGGTCTTGAACAATCTTGGTTCCTATGGTCAATCACCAATAAGACCCTAACAACATTTTCCTTTCTCGAGCGAAGCTTCTTATCTTGGTCCCTATTATGGATGGTCATCACACACCTACAATATCTTAATCAAGGGATCATTCAATGCTTTTGTTTGCTTGTACATATATTTGGTACTGTGTTGTATCTTATTTTTGTATGTTTTTACTCACTATAATAAGTAAAATTATCCCAAATTAAATGTCATAGCCTACTTTCTATAGGCTACAGTGTGAAGAAAAATGTTAGTTATCTCAACACCCTAGAACCCCACTGATAGCACCTGGCTGGATAGGGGTTTTGGGGTTGTGTTGGGTATTGACTGAATTCACAAGTTCGCATATTAAGCCTATCAGAACTTGCCAACATACCATACACCTGATGAGTAGTCGTTTACAAACTTATAAATGCTCATATGTCTTCTAAAGTTTTTATTTTCTTCTTCTTCTCTTTTCTCTCTTATACACTAAGTGTTCACTGAATTACATACAAAGCTATCATCTTCACAAGACATCGAGACTTGTTTGCTACTCACTTTCGAACTAATCAATTTGTTCTTTTATAAGTTATTCGGGACCTAAGTGAGGTCATGATTAGGCTAACCCTTTGCAGATGGATAACGCAAGGGTGCCTGATACCGGGGAAGAAAGAAAAAGGATTAGAATTCGAAAAAAAAAAGGGGAAATCGATAGTCGAGTTATATTTGATGGAATATCTTTCAAATTGAAAAGAAATAAACTCAAGATAAAACTTGCATAAAATCAATAAATAGTTCACCACCAAGTTTAAAATCATAAAGGGATATAGAAATTCCACCACCAAAAAGATATTAAACAAGGATATAGAAATGTAATAAAGAACTCATCACTCAAGGAAGTATCCAAGAGATACAGAGTTTAAGAGAGAACTCAAAGAGCCTCTGCTAATACCATCAGATTCTAAACTTCTTTTTAGCCCTAAAATACCAAAATAAGTATTAGTGCATGAAACCCTTCATGCATAGGGAACTATAAAATTAAGTGTTTTACAATTGGCAACTAACCCCTTTAGTGCATTCCTTAGTCATGAATTAAAGCACCTTGAAACAACCATAACTTTCTACCTTCCAAACCAACTATTAATAAAGCAGCTTTAACTTTCTCTGGTGAAAATGCTCATGAATTGTTATATTTGAGAGGTTTAGATTAAAGGCTATGAGACAAGCATTATGAATTGTAGAGAATACTAAAGGATAAACAAGATTTACTTGAGTTGATTGTAACAAATTAGGCACTCCCGTGTCAGTGCATCATGACATAGGCAATTCTAATAGGTCCATGACATTGTGGAATCAAAGAAGGTAAGTAATTTAAGCAAATAATGAAAGTTCACATTCTCGTCATGGCAATGCACCATGGCAAATTAAGCAAGATGGGCAAGCTTGACTATTGCCCTAAGTAATTGTAGGTGGGCAACAAGTGCAAACTCACTCTCAAGTTGTTAGAATCGCTTATGAGAAACGTGATAATAAAAAAGATGTGCAAGAAGTTAGTTATTCTTCACGATGGAGGAAGTGTAATCTAGAGCACCAACCGAGAAAAGAAGCTATAAGAAGAGGCTTATAATTGCATAAATTCACCGTGACATTCTTGAAGTTAGTCGAGAGGAACTCTACCATGGTGAATAATGGTTTTTTGGATAGATAACTTGTAAGAGGCGGAATCTCAAATCGACAAGATCAAGTCTCAAGTAGATCAATTGATGGAAGGGAGCAGCATTAATGTTACTACATCATAAAACTTAAGGGCACTTGAGTCATATTGTTACGGGGGTGCTAGGGATGTGAAGAAGTCGAGAATTTTTATTCAACATGGAACAATACTTCCCAAGCTACAAGGCCTCATTCTGAAGAAACCAAAGTTTTGATTGCAACTATGTATCTAAACTGGGATGCATAACTTTGGTAGTGAATATATTAGGAAGAGATTCAACGAGGTCGGTGTCAGGTGAGAGACACCTGTGAGGACTTAAAGGAGTTGAGAACTTAGTTCCTAATTAAGAATACAGAGTTTATCACAAGAAGAAAGTTGATATAACTCTAGTAAAGTACTTACATTTGAGACTATCTAATGTAATTTTCAACACTAATGCTAGATATACAAGACATATCCAAGAATGACAAATTCAGCTTCCTCATGTTAGGATCAATTGGCACTAAGAGAGGGGGGGGTTCGGGCGGGGGTGAATTAGTGCAAGCGAAATAGTGATTGATTTAAAAAACTTACTTTCATAAAGTAAAGAGTGAATAATGAAAGTTTTTCTTTATATTTTAATAAAACCAATTAGAAACCGATTTAAAGAAGTTGAGAGATTAAAACTTCATATCTAACTATCAAGTGTTTAAGAGCAATCAAAAGTAAAATGAAAGCAATTGAAGCACACTCACAGTTATAGTGGTTCGGCCTCAACCGGACCGACGTCCACTCCAGAGTCCTTTTCCCCGAGGCCCACCAGTGTCCACTATCAACCTTCTTTAGGTGAAGATCAAACCCTTACAGCTTCCTCTCTCCTTTTACAAGGCTTAGGAGATGAACCTTACAACCTTACAAGGGAGAACTATAGGTTTAACAAAACTTTCCTCTCTTCCTTACTCCTTTTCCTTTTCTTATAATTTTTTAAATAATTTATCATAGAATTTCTAGCTCAAAATTGTTGTATAAAATGTAAGAAAACTTAGGGTATTTATAGGCCCTATTTGGCTTCAGAATTTGGAGCTAAAATTTCAAATGCACCCGAAAAAGCCAGGTATAAGTGGTACCACCGTTGGCGCCAACGGTGCCGCTGCCGAAAGTAACCTAGAAAATAGGGTGACGACAGTACAATCGCTAGCCTGGGTAGTACAATCGCTAGCTTGGGCAGTACAATCACCGACAGCTACCGAAAAACCTATATGGCAACAGTACAACCATCGTCCATCAGTGGTACAATCGCTGGAAAACCCAAAAAAGTGATTTCCTTTACTTTTCTAATTCTAACTTGTACTTTTCATTGACTACTTCCTATGTCAACTAATTGAGCTCAACTTGAGCTCAATCCACTCTCCATAGTAGACCAAATTAGCCCTACTTGAGTTAATTTGGATCTTTCTAAATCTAACTCAAGTAAGACTCAATCTTATTGATGCTAACTATGTTTAAATTAATTATAATCAACATGGCCAACAAATCCAATCAAGCCTTTCCCATCTCCCGGCAAGCATTTCGGGTACCCGCGATAATCTTCCGGTGAGTCTCGGTCTTCTTTTGGTGAACTCCCTTGCACTATCCTGGCAAACTCCCAATACCCTCGGCGAGCTCCTGATGCACTCCAGGTGAGTTCCCAACCGCATCGTCCTCACTTCGGCTCGATGCTTGGACTTGATTTTGGCCAAACCTCTAATTGTAATTTTTTCTCTATCGTAATTAATCCTGCATCAATCAACTCTAACAACATTGTTAGATCAATATCTTATCAATTGATTTCATCATCAAAATCTGAGATTCAATAGTCTCCCCCTTTTTAATGATGATAATTAATTGATAACATGAGTTAAACCTTACTCCCCATAAATCCATGCTATAATTCAAATAAGAAAAAACTTAAATTCAAGAGAACCAAACACTCTTGAATTAAAGTATCATATCATCTATCCAATCTTGAAATGATATACCATGAATTTTAAAATTATCAAATCATACATAAAACATGATATTTATTTCAATCAATCATGAATCATCAAATTTTCAAAAATATTCCAAGAATTTCATGTAAAATTTTCTTATTTCAAAAGTCATCATTATATAACATTAATTACAACAAATTATGAATCATTAAATTTTTAAGAATCATTCTAAGAATTTAATACACATTCTAAAATTTTCAAGCAAATTTTTTCTTTAAGAGAATGATATTTCTTCCCCTTTATTTTTATATATGCTATTTCTCCTTTTTTTTGTCATAGGTGCTATTTCTTCCCCTTTGACAAGTATATATCATTTTTGTATCATCAATTCGCTATTTCTCCCCCTTTGTCATCATCAAAAAGAGATAAAATAACAAGCAAGTATTTAGATGTCTTATTTCTCTCCTTTAATAAAACGGGGTAGAAGCCTATTTTTCTTATGAAAACTTTCTTCCTTCTTTTGTAAATAAAAAAGTAGAACAATGGAGGAGACTTAAAAACATCATCACAAAAATAGAACTTATATTAAGCATCATAAAAGTTCATGTCATATATTCTTCTTTTGTAGATATTCATCAAGATTCATGAAACAATAATAATCTTTAAAAAAGTATTTCATTACAAAAATTTGAATCCCCTTTTTATGTTAATTTTAACGTTCAACAACTATTTAATCATATTTCAAGTCACCTTTTTAACACTAACATTAACATAACATTATCGAGGTCATTACAATATGAAATTTCCAAATGAGTAAAATATTTTCAAACAAAATCTTTTAGTTTATTTTCAATCCAACCAATTTTTCTTTGTTAAATAGTCTAATATGTTACCAAGAAATTTTTCTTCTCATTTAAAATTTTTAATTTTTCAACCACATTAGAAAATAAAGCATGATTCATATATATATAATTACTTTAAGTTCAAATTTAGCATTTAATCATTTCATTCAATTTTATCTCAAGACAATGTACATTCATTTAGCCATTACAAATCAATACAAGTATAATCAAAATCTTTTTTTCATATATTTCAACTTAGATAATTTTGCACTAAACTCTCCTTATTCTAATTTTAGCATGCTCTAGCTACACAAAAAGTCATGCATCATTGAGAGCAATCAAGATTAATGAATCATCTAAAGATTCATTATCATTAATTTTATTTTTAATAATTTTTCTTTTTATTACTTAAGCTAGTAAACTTGAAAGAGTATCAGACCTCAAGTTATATGTTTTGAGCATCTATCTTCATAACATTATTTAGTACTTCTAGCCTTCTTAAGAGACAAATTTATAGTATTGGGGGTCTAGGTTTAGGTACTCATTTTACATTAGGTCCTTCATGAAAAAATTTATCTTTCTTATCTAATGGTTTTTGATTGTTTATAGTTACTTTGGGAACTCAAACTAATTTGTGAGGACTATAATTTCTAATAAACATTTGTTGGTTTTATGTCCTAATTTTTCACATAAATTACATTTAACTTTTGATGGTAAATTTAAGGTAGGTCCTTTAACAAAAATGATTAGTTTTGTTGAGTGTTACCAACAAAGCCTATACCCTTTCTTCTATTAGTGTGACTCTTATTAGCAATGATCATATTAAGGGATTTATTTTCTATTTTAAATTTTTCTAATATTTGTTCAAGCATGATATTTTCCTCTTTAACATCAGCTAGCATTTTACATTCAAATGATAGATTATGTGATGATAATGTATCATGTATTTGATCAAATCTACTCACTAAAGAATTATGTTCCTTTTTAAGTGACTTATAAGATTTATTAATTTTTCTAGATTATTCAAACAATTCATAAAATATATTCAATAATTCAGAAAAAGTAATACTTGAAAATTCACTAACCTCGTCTTGGATGGCCATTAAAGCATGGTTGGCTACTTCTTCCTTGTTGATCTTCTTTTTTGGAGCGCCTCAGCTTCTTGCATTCATAGCAAGCGGTTTTCTCTATCTTAAGATCACTTTTATTATTCATGTTTATTAATTTATTCAGTTCATTTATTAAAGGTTCAAAGTTCTCATCACTCGAGATTTCACTCGAGGAGTCATATGTTCTCTTTAGTTCAAATTCCTTCCTATTCTTTGGAAGGTATTCTTGGGTTCTCAATATCAAATTCTTCCTGTTCTTAGGAAGATATTATTCTTATTCATTTTGTCAAATATTTTATTTAATGATTCACTTAATGTAGTTGTGCTTTCATATTTAATTTTTAATTTATGTCATATCTCAAAAGATGAATCACAAGAGGAAATCCGATCAAATTCATTCTTTGTCGAGAGCACAATATAAGGCATTCATAGCCTTTACATTCAATGAAAAAACCTTCTTTTCAAATTCGTTCCATTCATTCATAGGCTTAGAAGATTTTTCAAAACCATTTTCTTCTATATGCCATAAATCTAAATCCATGCAAATCAAGAAAATACACATTATAGTTTTTTAATAAGTATAATTCGTCCCATTGAACATGGGTGGACGTGCAATAGAATATCCCTCATTCATGTCGAAAGAAGTCATTTACTTAGGTTTTTAGTCCAATGGGTAGCACTTAGTTCTGATACCAATTGTTAGGATCAATTGGCACTAAGAAAGGGGGTGGGGTGTGAATTACTACAAGCAAAAGAGTGATCGATTTAGAAACATGCTTTCATAGTGAACAATGGAAGCTTCTCTTTATATTTCAAAAAAACTAATTTGGAATTGATTTAAAGAAGTTGAGAGATTGAAACTTCGTATCTAACTATCAAGTATTTAAAAGCAATCAAAAGTAAAATAAAAGCAATTAAAGCACACTCATATTTATAATGGTTCGACCTCAACCTGGCCTATGTCCACTCCCGAGTCCTCTTCCCCGAGGCCCACCAATGTCCACAATCAATCTTCTTTGGGTGAAGATCAAACTTTTACAGCTTCCTCTCTCCTTTTACCAGGCTAACGAGATGAATCTTACAACCTTACAAGGGAGAACTATAGGTTTTACAAGACTTTTCTCTCTCCCTTACCCCTTTTCTTTTTCTTACAATTTTTGCACATAATTAGCACAAAATTTCTAGCCCAAAATTATTGTATAAAATGTAAGAAAACTTAAGATATTTATAGGCCCCAATTGGCTTCAGAATTTGGAGTCAAAATTTGAAATACACCCTAAAAAGCTGGGTGCAAGCGGTACCACTGTCACTGCCAACGGCGTCGTCGCCAAAAGCACAACAGAAAATAGGGTGGTAGTGGTACAACTATTGACAGTTGCCCAGAAACCTAGGTGGCGATAGTACAATCGTCGCTCACCGATAATACAACCACCGCTCACTAATAGTATAATTGTCGAAAAATCCAAAAAAGTGATTCCCTTCACTTTTTCAATTCTGACTTGTACCTTTCGTTGACTACTTCACATATCAACCAATTGAGCTCGAGCTGATCTCAATTCACTCGCCATAATAGACCTGGTTAGCCTTACTTAAGTTAATTTAGATCCTTCCAAATCTAACTTAAGTAGGACTCAACCTTAACGATACTAACTATGACTTAATTAATTACAATCAACATGGCCAACAAATCCAATCAAGACCTTCCAAACTCCTGATAAGCATTTCGACTACCCCGATAATCTTCCAGTGAGTCTTGGTCTTCTTCTAGTGAACTATCTTGTGCCATCCTAGCAAACTCTTGAAACCCTAGGTGAGCTCCCGACGCACTCTAGGAGAGTTCCCAACTGCATCATCCTCACTCTGGCCCGATTCTTGGACTTGACTTTGGCCAAACCTCTAATTATAATTTTATTTCTATTGTAGTTAATCATGTATCAATCAACTCTAACGACCTTGTTAGATCAATAACCCATCAATTGATGTGATTATCAAAATCTAAGATTCAACACCTGAATGGCTTGAAATCGTAGGCTCAATAAAAACTACATCAAAAGAATGTCACCAATGTAGTCGAGGCAATCACAGATGCTGAAAGGCTCACCGACTTTGTTTCCTCAAGGGACTCGGGGAAGAAGAAACAATCTTCAGAATATCACCTATCTAAGTATTCTTGAGGGGAGTTTAGAAGCGAGCAAAAGAAAAAAAAATTCATAAAGGGTCAAGTTCAAAAGGCAAGGCTCTAAAACCTAGCGGATGTTTCTTGTGTAAAGAACCACACATGGTGAGGGAGTCCCTACAAATTTAAGCACTCAATATATTGACATCATCAATCCATCCCCCTAGATCAGACAAGGTTAAGGCCATTGTCCTTTAGTTAAGTAGTTCAAAATCTAGAAATGATAACAAGGAATCACAAGGATCCAAGATGAGAGCAATACATTATAGGGTCAAGTGGGGAGGGAACATAAAGATGGAGCAACAAAACTGTTGGAAGTGACAAGCTAATATACGTGGACATTAAGCTAAATTGCCAAACAACCATGCAATTGTGGACATATGTGCTACCCCTAATTTCATTATCAATTGAGAAGTATGGCAACTTGGGTTGAACTTTGAGAAGAGCCCAAGTCAATTGAAGGTAGTGAACTTAGATGCTAAGTAGGTATCTCGACTGGCACAGGAGTTCCCATCAAGATTAGGACGTGGAGCAAAAACACAAATATGATAGTGTTGTTATAGGATGACTTCCAAATGATCCTTGGAATAGAGTTCAGAACATAATAAAATTGGTGCCAATACCATCCCTAAACTCTTTATGCCTAATAGGAGGTGATGAACCCTATATGGTTCTTGTTTCTTGAGGAACTAAGGACCCACAACAAATATTTGCTCTATAACTGAAGAAAGGGTGCGAAAAAATAAATTAACTTTTATGGCCATAATGAAGCTAGAGCCACGTGATATTAAGTCCACTCATGTATCCACTATGGTGGTGGACATTTTGAAGGAGTTCACTGGCATTGTGCCACCTGAGTTACTAAAATCTCTATCGCCATATAAAGGCATGGATCACCATATCGAGCTAGAGCTGAGAGTGAAGCCTCCAATGAGACCATCATACTACATGGCCCTTCTAGAGTTTACAAAGCTTAGGAAGCAATTAAATGAACTAGTAAGTGGTGGTCTCATCCATAGTTTCAAAGCACCATTTAGAGCTCTACTCCTCTTCTAAAGAACCAAGATAGGAGCTTTTGATTATGCCTCTAGGCCCTAAACAAAGTAACGATAAAGAACAAATATCCCATTATGCTCATCATGAACTTATTCAACTAACTGGGCAAGGTGAAGTATTTCTCCAAACTCGACCTTCAGCTAGGTTACTAGGTGTGCATTATTGAAGCCGATGAAGTAAAGATTACTTGTGTAACTAGGTGATAGGGACAATTTTGGTCCATGTCAGCTCATCCACCACGAAGACTGACACCTAAGCAGCATTCCACATCATTAGCTCCCAAACGATGGTGTAACATACCCCAAAGTGCCTCGCACCAATGACAATAACGGTCCTATCTTATTAGGATCAGAGACCAAAATGATCAGGTTATTAAACTGATTTTATCTCAGGCCAACTAGTAAGTGGGCCCATGAATTAGGTATAAAAGGAACCCTCTAGCTCACACTGAGGAAGGATCGATGGACGCTCACTATCTCTCTACATACTCCTCCCATACTTACAGCTTACACTATTATCTTCTACTCTCCACTGACTTAAGCATCGGAAAGGCTACACCAAGCAACCCCTACATCAACTTATCATGCAGGATCATTGTTCACTTGAGGACACCTAGATGGCATGGCCTTTAGAGGAGGGATCTTGTCACACTAATAACCCAACATGCCTAGCCACCTTGAACTGAATCCATAGCAATAGAACGGCTCTCGACTAAATAGCCTGTGCAATCTCCCCCTCACCAACTCTCCTATGCCAACCAGGGAGAGGCACATGGATGAGCCTACACCTTCGATAGTGAATCAGTCGATGGAACTCATGACCCCATCATGTTGGTGTTTGAAAGAGGGCCAAACATCGTAGGTAAAACCTTCCACTCTTCCTAGTAGATCTTCAAGGCAAAGAAAAACTCCTTCTCCCTTTCTCGGAGGGTGGAGGCAAGCCTTGTTTTTACCTCGGCATGAGCACTCTTCCGACCTTCGCATCAGGATCTAGATATCTACAGCTCTACACCCTGCCACATGATTAGTAATACCGCCCCTGACCCCCTCAAGTCAATATTCAATTCCCCTTGCTAGGAAGGAGGGAATCAGAGCTAGGGGATCCACCCCCCTAGGGGACACTCCGATAGCAGCTAAGGGTTAAGAGCCCCAGCCCCATAAGATAACAAGATAATAAGACTTTGGACGTTCCTCATGCACAATTCATGCAAAAGTGAATCAAGCATCTAAAACGAGCTCTTCATTAAAATGAATAAAACTAATAACAATAGGAAAGGCCATCCCAAGGAGAAGCCATAAAAGAGAAAACATAAAGACAAAAGAAAGGGTCATTGGGACCCAATGGCATCAGGATAAAGGAGGCAAAGTCAGAGGAGTGGTTGGGCGATCATCGAAGGGAACCTCCATGGGAGCAAGCACTTATGCCTTCGAGGGAAGCTCCACAAATGGGTCTTCATTGACCTTGAGTTTAGGATACCTCATCTTGAAGTGTCCAATGGCGATCCGGTACCCGAACTCATATGTGATGTGGTTGGCGAGTTAGCTATTAGGATAGCTCTACGACTCGACCTCTGCTGCCTTCTTCTCCTCCTCAAGCCACCTCTCCTAAGCCCGTAGGGTAGTGTTAGCTCTGGAGAGCTGGCTGATCAATGCCTTGCATCCTATAAACAATTGATAAGCATTGTCATATAGTGATGGTACTACATAAAGATAGAAGCAGGACGTTCAGAAAAAAGGACATAAGAGAACAACATATGATATTTTGAGGAGCCGAGTGCCTAGAGGTAGTAGCGATGGACGAACCAGAGGTGAAGGGGCCCCAATCTGTTGAAGCATTGTTAGATGGAGGAGGAGGAGGAGTAATGACTAGCAGATCTTCAAGGGCACCCTTGCACCCCGTGCCCCATTGGAGACAATGGCAGGTCAAGGCCCTCTTCAATAGACGGCTCCATGTGCGAAGCTGCAACCCCAAGCAATGTAGTAGGGGTCGAAAGTGATGAAGTTGGGTAGCCTCTTCAAATGGCTTCGAGGGACCAAGCAAAGGCCCCGGAGAAACAACAATAGTAGGATCAGGACCCTCCCATTGGGAACCCTACGGGATAGATAGGAGGCGATCCTTGAGGGATCTCTGCCCCTATGGGTGACTCTGCTATAGGGACCAAAGCCGATTTTGCAACCGCAGGTGGTGACTCCTCCATGAATAGAGAATCCAAGGGCTTAGCAGGAACCACCCGATGCCTCTTGCAAGGGCGTAGGCTCAGAGGACCCCAAATATGAGGAAATTTTGGCCAGGGGCTCTGGGTCCCTCTCAGAGTAAGCCAATGCCCCTAGAGGCCCCGACGATGGGTCGCGAGAGGAAACCCTAGCCCACAATGGTTGCTTGCCCACCGGGAGCCCCTCGCTAGGTTTGGAAGGAGCGGAGAGGCATCTTATCTTCACCTCCCGGAGATCTACACCTATCAAGAAACCATATAGCAAAGATTAGAAACAAGCAAGGAAGGACCAACGAAAGAAAAACAAAGAAAAAGATCCTACCAAAAGGGGCCGAAGCGAGAGTGGCCTCCATCGAGTTGGCCTCCTCATCAAGTTTTTCAATCTCAAAAGAGAAGAACCTTTATATCTTCTCTAGGGCTTCAGTTTCATCTGTGGATAGGAGCGACAGTGCATTGTCAATAGTGTGCATCGCCCACACCACCGAGAAGCCCCAGTCTTCACTTTCGTCCATAATAAAGAAGTGGCTCCTCCATTCCTTACCATAGGAGTTGGCCCTATTGATCTTAAACCCTGCATGTGGGGATAGATAGTATCTACTCAGCCCTCGACTTAGCCAGAAGCATGAGTAGAATAGCTCATGAGATGGTGCCACCCCCACGCAGTCACATGCCCTAAGGAAGACACTCAGGAAGTACCAGGAGTTTGGTGCCATCTAGGATAATGAAATTCACCAATGTCTGATGCAAAAAGTCACCACCGGAAGAAAAGGGAGGCCTTGTAACCCAACCTCTATGGCATCTATCGAGAGGCAGAACCCCTTACAGAATCAATGATAAGGGTAATTCTCGCCTCAGGAACAGATAAGATGATTTTTAGCGGAACTCAAAAGCGAATACACAGCCCTTCCAGTTGTCGTGTGGCCACCACAGAGTTACAATTATGGGCCTCCTCCATCAGGACTAGATCCTACGAGGCCGCATGAGTCTCAAAGGGCTTACTCTACACAAATAAGGAGCTTACTTAAACTACCTTTTGCGAGGAAGTAGTCGACTTTTTCGTACCCCATCAACACTAGGAAGTCAAGCGAAAAGCGATCGAAAGGTCATCATTAAAGAAGATGACCCCGCAAGAGAAGGTGAAGTTTTTGGGGAAGAAGACATTTTGATTTGTACTAGGGTATCAAATGGCTAGAACAGTGATGGAATAGCAATGGAAGAAGAAAAGCAAGGGAGTATCAAATAAAAGCAACTTACTGTCTAATAGGCATCAGTTTGATGCAATGGCATGCCTAAGGACCACACAATTAATGATGGTGAAGATCACATCACGTACCTGCACGAGCACCTAAAATCACAAAGGAAGCTCTAATCCCCAAATGGATCAAGCCTATAAAAGAGGACACTGTAGCAAAAGGCACAAGCTATTAAGATAAGACAACACATTATTTCTCAAGCAAAACTCCCTACAACAGCCAAAACTTACTCCTTATGTGACTTCGATCCCGAGCAGATCTGGTCTCCCACTTTAGTGTGATTGAGCCAAAACCTCTGAATGAATCTAGACCCCCACTTTAATGTGGCTAAGTTTGACCCCTGATGGGCCAAGGATAGCCTAGGGACCCATGCCTCAGTAGCCTGGCACCTTCGCCCCGTCCATGGTAATGCCCTTAGCACCTCCTCGAGCCTTTACTCGGTGTCCTTTACTCATAAATCGGACCTAGGCCTCAGTAGCCTTGCGCCTCTGTCTTATCTTTGGCAACATCTTCTATGCCTTCTCAGACCTCTCCTTAGCCTTCACTACTCACGGTTGACCCACGATGATCAAATTTGGACCCACCATGGATACAGCACCTCTAATCACCAGTAAAACTTAAAAGGGAGTGCAACACCCTTAGTACATCAAGCCTTGGGACAACAGAAAGCTCCCCCCATAAAGGAGCACAGTAGGTCTCATGGGAGGTCTAGTTCCTCACTTCAATGTGATCGAGCCCAACCACCACCTAGATCAAGCATTTGCGCTCCTCCCTAGCCATGTAATTAGTGTAGAAGGCTGAGGATTATACCTAGGCCGAGCCTCTGTGCTCCTCCCTAGCCATACACTCAGTATGAAAACCTGAGGGTGGCACCTCGGATGAGTGGAGTTAAAAAGGACTTACTCCTTATCTAAGCATCTTGGCATGAAACTCTAAGGGTTGCACCTAGGCCAAGCCTCTATGCTCTTCCCTAGCCATGCACTTGGTGTAGAAGGCCGAGGGTTACACCTAGGTCGAGCCTCCATACATCTCTCTAGTTGTGTACTTGGTGTAGAAGGCCAAGGGTTAAACCTAGGTCGAGCCTCTATGCTCCTCCCTAACCGTACATTCGATATGAAGATCCGAGGGTGGCACCTCGGATGAGTGGAGTTAAAAAGGAATCACTCCCAAGCTAAGCACCTCGGTGTAGAAAGCCGGGGATTGCACCTAGGCTGAGTTACACCTCGATTAATCCTACACCAATGTTGGTAGGATTAAGATTAGCTTATAAGAGTTTGATGAGTATACTACTATCAATTTTAGCTTAAGTATTTTGGTTAGCGGTTTGAGGCAAACGAAGCCAATAGGCTAGTTAGCCCAGCAGACTTGGGTCGTGACATTTAGTATTAGAGTCAACCTATTATTTGGGTATAGTGAGGGGACTCGAGTAGGAAAGGGCTACCCATAGATGGAGTAAGAATTCGTCATGGCATGGAGTCTTCACTAGGCTGCGCCTCACATGCACCATGCTAAAGTTTGATCTAGGCTATATTGAACCTTGCGGAGGATGTCAAGAGTCCCGTATCGGAAGTGGGCAGGATTAAGATTGGCTTCTAAGAGTTTGATGAGTGTATATCAACTTCAGCGCAAATATTTTGGTCAATGGTTTGGGCCAAAACAAAGTTGATAGGCTAGTTAGGCCATCAAACTCGAGTCATGATAGGCTGAGCCTCAAGGCTCCTCCCTAGTCATGTACTCAGTATGAAGACTTGAGGATGGCATCTCAACATGAAACTTGAGGGTTGTGTGTGGAGCCTTCGTGCTCCTCCATAAACAGACACTCGATATGAAAATCTTGAGATCAGCACACTCCTAGCACCCCAGCTAATGAATCCCTTAGCAACTCTCCTCCTAGCCAACCTAATATCAGGCCTAGGCTAGCCAGCATGGCCTAATCTAAAGACTCGACTCAACCGATGGACCCAACCCTGTTAGGGTCCTATCAGACCCGCCCTCTTCAAATCAGCCTTGTCCTTTGAGGATCACCTGCTTTCTATTAATAAAAAACTTTATAATTAGTTTAAAAAGAATCCAAGTGACATCACCTAGAGTTGACAGTCATTTAATTCCAAGCACTATTTTTAAGTCCTCCAAGGGTATCAGAAAGAAATCCACTAGCAGTTCTTAGCCCTATACCATCAGTTTATTTTTGGAGCACTTACTATTACAAGTTAGAATTCGTCCATCAGCAACCTTGACTTCAAATTTGTCACAGTCTTCAATGTGATAGGCCAATCAATTAGCAAGCTGTCTATCTATGAAATTATTAGTGCTACCAGTATCGATTAAAATAGTAACAGGCTGTTGTTTCAAAATTTCTTCAATTTTCATGATTTACAGGTTAGAGTAGCTGGCTAATGTATGCACTGTATGTATGATAGATCTAATACCTTTATCAGAATCCATACCTTCTTAATCATAGTCCACATCATCATTTTTCGGTTCCTTCTTAATTGGTTCAATCAGTAGAAGATACCCTATTTGCATCAATGTCCTTTACTCCACTTTTCATCAAAATGCCAGCACAACCCTTTTGTTGATCCTTCTTGGATCTCTTCTCTTATAAGTCTTCGAGGGTTTTGAGTGGAGATAGGTGGGGTTGTCGGCTTGTTTGCTACTGGTTAGTTTATGCTTTTATTTCAACGATTGTTCCTATTGAGATTTTCTTCATGTATGCAAGCAAGTGATATGGCAACCATCATGGTGCAGGGTTAGCGAACCTTAACTTTGCACTGAATCTCAGGGTATGCGAGCAAACGATATGGCAGCCTTACTATTACAAGTTAGAATTCATCCAACAACAATCTTGACTTCAAATTTGTCATAGTCTTCAATGTGATAGGTCAATCGTTCAACAAGCTTCTGTCCATAAAATTATTAGTGCTACTAGTATCGATTAAAATAGTAACAGGTTGTTGTTTCAAAATTTCTTTAATTTTCATGATTTATGGGTTAAAGTAGCCAGCTAATGCATGCACTGTATGTATGATAGATCCAATACCTTTATCAGAATCTATATCTTCTTAATCATAGTCCATATCATCATTTTATGGTTCCTTTTTAATTGTTTCAATCATTAGAAAATGCCCTATTTGCATCGATGTCCTTTACTCCACTTTTTATCATAATGTCAACATAATTCTTTTATTGATCTTTCTTGGAGCTCTTCTCTTATAAGTATTGATGGTTTTGAGTGGAGGTAGGTGGGGTTGTCAGCTTGATTGCTGCTACTTAGTTTATACTTTTGTTTCTACAATTATCCTTATTGAGCTTTTCTTCATATATGCAAGCAAACGATATGGCAGCCATTATGGTACGGGGTTGGTGAGCCTTAACTTCACACCAAATCTCCGGGTTAAGCCCTTCAATAAATGTTTCTAACAGTTGTTTTTCATACCAATCTGGGGTTTGATTTAAGAGGTGCTCAAATATGCTCTGGTACTCCTGTATGGTGGAAGTCTAACAGATTTTAGCGAGTTGTCTATTCATGTGCTCGTACTCCGATGGTTTGAAGTAAATCAAAAGCTTGCTTTTGAATTGCCCCCATGAAGGTTCTCCATGAGTGTGTTCATACCAACCGTACTACTAGATTGCGTCTCCTTCAATTTGAATAGAGGCTATCTCAACCTTGGATTCCTCTAGAATCCTATGAAAATGAAAAAAAAAATCACCATGTAAGACCTAACCAATTGGGTCTCTATTTTCCCATTTGGGAAACTCTACCCTCATGCATGAATATCCTATGTCCTACCTATGATCACACTTTTCAAATTGATTCCCCTTGAGATTGGAACTTTCACCATGTTCAATTTCATTGGGGCTCTCTAATCAACTTCTTCTGAATTCATAGAGAAGTTATTTCAATCTGTCTTCTATGCAGGCCTCGAAGGATTTAAACCTTGCATATAATGCATCATCCATAGCCATCACATAGGATTATAGATCAGTGATGTTCATTTCTTTTTTCTGTTATCGAGTCAGGGGCATAGATACAGTATGACTTTGCCACAATAAGATTGTCATCATATGGATCACTAATATGCTGAATAGGCTAATTAGAGATTATGGAGGTTGATGGCAGTAGAGGCAGCAAGAGGATGAGTGGGAGCGACTGCGATCTTAAGATTGATGGCAGTAACGATAGCAAGGTGATGAGAGAGGGTGGCTGCGGTGATGCTGCAAGATCATCGAGGGATGTGCGTCGACGTCAGTGATAGCGAAGGAAAGCAGCAGTGGTGTCTCCGACAGTCAGCAACCAAAGATGCAAAGGAGAAGTAGTGGCCAAGGAGGAAGCAACTAGCGACGATATGTGGGCTTAAGCAAATGTTGAGGAGGTGGCGGCATGGCTGGGCAGCAGTAGTAGGGGAGGACTACAATAGAGGAGAGAAGGAGGGCGGCGATTGTGGTTGGCGCTAATTATGGCAAAAAAATTACCACGGAGAGAAAGGGATGGAAGAGGGTAGTGGTGACAAGTGGATAGAGCAACGAACAAGGAGGGACAGCAACGACTGACAGGGAAAGGCAGCATGCATGGCTAGATGAGGTGTTGTCAATGGCAACATAGGAGGATGTAGAGGAGATGAAGTGTCGAGGAAGAAGCAACAGTAAGGGAGGGGCAGTGATGGTAGAGGCGGCAGGAGCAATGGGAACAAGGTGAGGAGCAACTACGGTAGAGGAGGGCACGACTACAGCAAAGGTGGCTACAATAGAGGCATAGCTGCAAGAAAGGGAAGAAGAGGGCATGGCTACTACAGAGGAAGGTGCAGGTATGACTAGACTAAATGCTAGCAATCGCGCGGTTGTCAGCAACCACCCAGAGCAGCAAGATCGTGCGTCGACGGAAGTTGCCAAGGTAGGATTTGGAGCAGGCGACTACTATGATATGGGATGGGAAAAGGAAGTGGTGGATAGAACAGGGAAGAGAAATCGATGACAATGGGAAAGAGTGGCAAGCGACGGCTAGCGATGGGTGGCAGTTGTCAAGGATAATAATGTAAACAAGGTGTTTTATGAAATGCTCATGTTTGTCTGTGTCCTTCGATTTGTGTACATACCTTGTACATCAAGTAGCGGGCTCGCAGTAGGCTTAGCAGTCCTAGTTTGGTTTGCTTTGTGACCAATCTTGGCTTGTACATATGAGTGTATCTTGTAAGCACTTATTGGAACTTTGGTCTATGATGGACCATTATCTTGGCTTGTACATATGAGTGTATCTTGTAAGCACTTATTGGAACTTTGGTCTATGATGGACCATTATCCTTTATGTGCAACCTTTCTGATTTTGTATTGTCCATGGGTGTAATTTGTATCTGGCTTTATAAATTATTTGCTTAAGCAGTTGCTTATGGACCCCATTGGAATTGCTTCTTCTGGCCCGTTTTCTCTTTGGTAAGTCTAAGAGACCCTAAGAGATCTCGGGGAAGGCTGACCTTTGCGGACGGACATGTAGAGGTGTCGCACGGCTTAGGCAAAATCAGCTAAGCCCGTGACATTGTGGTATCAGAGTGGGACAAGCATACGCAGAAACACTTGTCATACAAACGTGGGGGACCTAGCTGGGCTGTGTGGAGGACAGCTAGCACGTGCAATCGTTTGGGGGAAACGAACATTGAGATGTAGGGAAAGGAGTCGCTCAGAGAAGTGAGCATCTAGATTTGGCATTCAGAGGAATGGCCAACCCCTTTGCGCGAGAGGCACCACGAAGACATACAAGCGAAGAAGAGTGCGTAGCGCACAAAGATTGGGATGATTGAGTTTGAGCTATAGCTCGACGTTGGCAACTAAACTTGACGGTACTCAAGGCAAAGCGGAGCGCTTGGTGAAAGATGAGACCGTGCAAAATGGGAGGTATTGCGTAACGACCAAAAGAGTTATGCAAAGCTCACAGAGGTAAGGAGAATTGCTAACTCAAAGGATTCGATACTCATGCAAGGGCTTATACACGGAGTGTTCATGGCTATCCTAAGGTGCGATCAGAACTCAGTGCCATGGAGCATCAAAACTTTCTCTTCACATGGAAAGGATACATCTGTAAGTAACTGAAATGTATAATAAGTTCAGCATGTTTATAGACCCTGAAGGGTGCAGTGAGGACTGTATTGGCGAAGGGTCGCAATCTAGCAACTGCATTTGTGGGGGCAGAATAAGGCACAAGTTGTTCAGCAAGACGGAGTAGTCTAAAGGGGATGGTGGTCTTTGAAACTTCTAGTATGAAGTATGTAAAGAGGAAAGTTGCTCCAACAAGATAGATATGCAAGAAGGATAAGTCCTAGTTCTCTAGAGGGAGAATCATGTGCAACGGACCGCACATATTGAGGAAGAGTTTTTCAAGGTAATATCTCCATAAAGCTCAACGGACCAAGCGAGTGACGTGGAATCATCGCATGATCTCGAATGAGGTAATGCATTGGTGGATGCATTTTGAGATCAAGTGGGGGAGCAATCCAAGGCAACATCATATGAAGGCACACTTAGAGTCGATGCAGAAATCGAACTCAACGGAGGGTTGACCCGTGGAATGGTGGACGCGAGGGCCACTATCAACTCAATGCAAATCGAGGAGTGGAGTGACTTGGGTAGAATTTGGTGAAGTATCCAAGCTGCATGAAGAGAGTCGACATAGAAGATGGAACATGGAGTGGAGGCATGGAGCTTTCCTTGGACAAAGGTCAAGGGCATGAACTCTTGTAGAGGCAAGAGTGGGATCATGTCATTCTATAGGTTTTTCATTCTGATGGGGCAGACTTATCTTGCATGGTGCCAAAGATAAAGGGAGCGAACAAAAAATTGAAGATGGCGGAGGCCCTACGAGATGTTGGCAGAGGTCATACATAGAGAAGTCGTAGTCCAAGTTCATCACACGAGAATATATATGCAATGGAGATGTCACCAGGAGGCGACATGGTGCAGTGGATCATGATGGAATAGTTCGTGGCAATGCAATACAGGCAATCGTGTCCTATGAGGGACAAGATCATGCGGAGGTATGATCAGGAGTTACTGGGAGCTCCACCTTGGTGTACGACACAACAAGAAGAAGGGCTATGGATTCAAGGAGTGAATGTCGTAGTACCACAAAGGTGGATCTTCGTATGTGCATCGGAGCTTGCATTGGATGAAAGCCTTAGTCATCAGCATATGGGGGCTATATACCACCAAGAAAAAAGTCTAAGTGCAAGTACCAGTGAGTCCCATGGAGGGGGACATGATCATGTGAATGATTAGGAGCTACTGGGAGCTCCACTTCGATGAACAATGCAACGGCAGGAAGGGCTATGGATTCAAGAGGTGAATGTCATGGTACTGTAGAGGCGGGTCTTCCGTGTGTATGCATCGAAGCTTGCATCAGATGAAAGCCTTGGTCATCAGCATATAGGGGTTGTATACCACCGAGGGAGAAGTCAGATTGCAAGTACCAGTGAGTCTTATAGAAGGGACTTGATTATACAAAGGTATGATCGGAGCAGTTGGAGAGTTGGACTGCTTCAGTACTCATATTCGCATAAGAGAGTCTGGCAAGTCAGAGGACAAAGCCAAGTAAGCAAACGTTGCTACCAAGGAAGCTAAGGAGAACAGAATCGGCGCGAGCCCTGCAAAAAGCAAAGCGTCAGTTAGAGTTGCTAGGAGGACACATTGGTATTGTAGTAGGTGGTCGAAAGGGGTGAGAAAGCGATGACGAGTCCGGAGGGGCTCAGCTACCTAAAAGCAAAGCGTCGGTTAGAAAGGAGGTGGACTCGGAGGAGCACCATAGTGCCGTAGAGGCGGATCTACCGATTGCAAAGGAAGGGACGTAGATACAAGGCTACGGATAGTAGGGTCATGGACTTGGTAGCACCATAGTACCACAGAGGCAGGACTTCCATGGAGTCATCGATCTGTTGCTCTCATGGAGGGAGAGCATTGGTCGTAAAAGGGGCCAAGGAGGTGGAGAATACATAGGCAAACTCCAAGTACCAAGATAGGGCAGAAGGGCAAAGGCCAAGGAACTTCATAAGACCAGTGTCGATGGGCTTCTCATCAAGATAGCCAAAAGTGAGGGACTTTGAGTTGATACAGGGGTGCTCGACCAAGGAACAAAGTAGGCAGTACGCGATACTATACCTTTTCTACTCAGAGGAGTAGGCAGCAAAGGTGATAGAGAAGACGATACAATCCCAGAGGCGACCAGACCTATCAAAGACTTACTCCAAGTTGGGGGACTCCGAGTTAGGGTAAACTTTTTGCTCTTTTCGAACAAAACTTCTTACATTCCAAAAGTTCAATGACAGTGAGAAGGCGAATCACAGTAGCTAACTCAACGCAAGGAATGCAAACACTTCAAGTGCTTTAGAAGTGTGAGCAAAGAGCGGACGAATGTTAGTAACTAGCTCAATGCATGAAGTACAAACTCGAGGAGGCAAACGAAATTGAGTAACTTTTGCCTTCTCAACTCAGAAGAATGGGCGAAACTGAGTACCCCAATTCTCTTTACTCGAAGAGATGAGCGAAGCTAAGTAACCTTGCCTTTTCAACTATTAAGAGAATGGGTGAAGTCAAGTATCTCAGTTCTCTTACTTATCCAGTAGAGGAGCTCTGTATAAGTTCAGTGACCCTTCAAAGAAAGCTTATGGAAGACAATAGTTGTCAAATCCTCACCATTGGTGATCAGTACTATTGAGAGTAGATTGTCCGCTTCATTTCCCAACTGAATACCAATCGAAAGCGGGAGTGATGCGAACTTACTTGGAAGTGACAACTAAACGTGGAAGAAGGATCAATGGGCAAACATTGTAGAAGAAAAATCTCAAAAACCTTAAAGTCTGTAAGGTGATGCTCATCAAAGTTCTAACAAGCATCCACCTAGTTCAAGCAATATGAGTATACTGTGATACTGGCGTATAATAAGGCAGGTCTTTTCCTTCATCAGAAGGATTTACGAGAACTAACAAGGATCAGCACAACTCAGCCAACCCCACACCAGATTCAGTCATTGGTGAGTTGAAGTAGCATGGCAGATCAGATTTCGACTACTCAACAACATCGACAGAGAGCGGTTGGGAGCCAAAGGGGCGTGTTGCAGCCAAAGTAGAAGGTTGAAGATTAAGCAAAATGCGAGGAGATGTAGCATCTACATAGCTTCGACGATGACGTCAAAGGAATAAGTGGGGGAGAATGTCACAGACAACAATGTAAATAAGGTGTTCGTTGAAATGCTCATGTTTGTCCGTGTCCCTTGGTTTGTGTACATACCTTGTACATCAAGTAGTGGGCTTGCAGTAGGCTTAGCAGCCCTAGTTTGGTTTGCTTTGTGGTCGATCTTGGCTTATAAATACGAGTGTGTCTTGTAAGCACTTATGGGAATTTCGGTCTGTAATGGACCATTATCCTTTGTGTGCAACCTTTCTGATTTTGTATTGTCCATGAGTGTAATTTGTATATGGCTTTATATTTATAAAGTGTTTGCTTGAGCAGTTGCTTGTGGACCCTATTGGAATTGCTTCTTCTAGCCCGTTTTTTCTTTGATAAGTCTAAGGGACCCTAGGAGATCTCGAGGAAGGTTGACCTTTGTGGACGGACATGCAGGGGTGCCGCACGGCTTAGGCAAAATCAGCTAAGCCCGTGACACAGCGGTGATTGGCGATAGGAGCTGGCAGGCATGGTCATTGGGCGATGAAGAGGAGGTGAGGAAGATGGTGGCTAGGTAGCGACAATGGCAGGGAAGGAAGAAGGGGCAGTAGAGATGGTAATGGCAGGGAAGCAAAAGGTAACAGCGGTAAGGGAGCAGCGACATGGCTTAGTGCGAGCGAGGTTGTGACAATGGCACTGAAGAGCTTGAGGGCAATGGCCACAACAACAGGTGGCAGCGATGATAGGGTGACAGCCAAGGGCTAGGCGCGGCATGCGCGTGACGCTCTGCGGTGTGGTGAGGAAGACAACGATGGGGCCGGTTGGTCATGGCGCAGTGGGTCAGGCGATGAAGGAGAGGGGATGAACAGTGGTTATCGACCGTAGTGGGCAGGATGATGCTGTCGACTTCAATCTTATCTTCCGTTCCTTTTTTTTTTTTTTTTTGCTAATGATAGCTATAGCAAAGATGACTGCAACAAGGTGGCAAGTGCAACGGTGATGACACTGATGATGGCGATGGCGATGGCGATATAGATTAACAGTAGCAACGAAAGTACATAGGAACGCTGCTCTGATACCAATTGATAGAACCCCGTAGGATTTTCTCGTTGATGGAGATAGAAAATGGTGATAAACAAGCACTTCGAGGGGATTGAGCCTCCTTGATTACTTCGAATGGATCTAATTCCTAAGGTTTTGCCTATTGGCTAAAAGAAGACTTTTTCATTAATTACTTCATGAAAGAGTTTACACCATTATTTATAGTATGCTACCAAAAGTTCCTCTAAGCTTGGACTTAGAGACCCACTAAACTTAGACTCTTAACTAATTGATAGACTCTTAACTAAGAATAATAATTGAATCCATCCTAACTCAAGATAATAACCAACTCAACTGACTCAATTAGGCTCACCCAACCCATAACTGACTTCGACTGAATTGATAGAACCCTAATAGGATCGGGTCTATCCATTGATAATTAATTTAAGTTGAGTCATGTTGGTTTGTTCAGTCGGAGTCAGTTATGGGTCGGGTGAGCCTCATCGAGTCAATTATGAGTTAGTTGGAGTTGGTTATTATCTTCAGTTAGGATAGAGTCGGTTATTATTTTTAATTAGGAGTCTATCAGTTAGTTAAGAGTCTAAGTTTAGTGGACTCTGAGTCTAAGCCTATAGGGACTTTTGGTAGCTCACCATATAAATAATGATGTAAACTCTTTTATGAATTAATCAATGAAGAAATCTTATTTTAGGCAATAGGTAAAACTCAAGGAGGTAGATCCCCTCGAAATAATCAAGGAGGCTCGATCCCCTCAAAGTGATCGTTTACCACCACCCCACCCCACCCCCTTTTATCTTCATCTATGGTAGAATCCTATGGGGTTCTATCAATTATATCAGAGCAGCGTTCCTATACACTTTTGCTGCTACCGTTCATCTACACTATCGTCACTGTCATCGTCGTCATCACTATTGCACTTGCCATATTGTTGCAGTCATCTTTGCTGTAGCTATCATCAGCTAAAAAAAAATGGTAACAGAGGATAAGATTGAAGCCAGTAGCATCATCCTGCCCAAAGGACTGCTGCGAGCCATAGTTGTTCCTCCCCTCCTCTTCAGCACCCGCAGCCCACCCGTGTACAGCCAACCGCTAGCCCCATGTTGTTGCCTTCCTCTCCACTCGTGCACACCAACATCATCACTGCCTGCCACTACCGTAGCCCTCAGATATCGCCCTATCACCGCTACCACCCGCTGTTGTGGTCGCTGCCCTCACCTCTTTAGTGTCATCATCGCAGCCTCACCCGCACCAAGCCACATCGATGCTCCCTTACTGCTATTGCCTTATGCTCCCCTACCGCTGCCATATCTGCTACCCCTTCTTCCTCCCCTACCACTATGCTGCCTAGCCACCATCTTCCTCTCCTCTTCATCGCTCACCGATCATACCTGCCAGCTCCCGTCGCTAGCCACTGCTGGCCGCCGCCTACCACTCTTCCCCATCATCGTTGATTTCCCTTCCCTGCTATATCCATTATTGCCTTTTCCCATCCCCTGTCGCAGTAGCTACCCACTCCAAATCCCACCTTTGCAACTTCTGTCACGGCGTGATCTTATTGCTTTGGCCGCTTGCCGCCAGCCGCATGATCGCTAGCGTTCAATCCAACCGCAGTCGCACCTTCCTCTACAGCAATCGTGCCCTCTTTTTCCCTATTCTGTAGTTGCGCCTCTGCCGCAACCACTTCTGTCGCAGTCACCTCTACCGCAACAGCGCCCTCCTCTACTGTAGTCGCACTCTCAGCAGTGGTCACGCCCTCCTCACCTTCTTCCCGTTGGCCCTGCCGCCTCTGCCATCGCTGCTCCTCCCTTGCTGTCACTTCTTCCTCGGTGACTTTATCTCCCCTGCATCCTCCTCTGTTGCCATCGACAGTGCCTCATCCAACCATGCCTGCTACCATTCCGTGCTGATTGTCACATTCCCTCCTCGGCCGCTACTTCACTCGCTTGCCATCAGTGCCCTCTTCCTTCCCTTGCTCTTTGTGGTAATTTTTCAGCCGCCATCAGCATCAGCCATAGTCGTTCCCTCCTCTCCACTACTGCAGTCCTCCCCTACCGCTGCTGCCCAACCATGCTGCCACCTCCTCAATAGTTGTTGCAGACCCTAAACTGTCGCCAGTTGCTTCGTCCTCGGTAGCTGCTTCTCCTCTGCTTCCTCACCCTGCTTCCTTAGCTATTGACCGTCAGTGACACCGCTATTGCTCTCCTTCACTATCATTGTCGTCGACGCACATCCCTCGACGATCTTACAACATCACCGCAGCCACCCTCTCTCATCACCTTACTGTCGCTGCTGCTATAAATCTCAAGATCGCAGCTAAAACTCCACAAAAGGATTAGGCTACACTGACTTAAAGCCAAAGAATACATGTCTAAGGCTAAAAGCCGTAACTTGAAGATGTGTTTGCTAGTTCCCTCGCTTTAACAATATCATGTCATTGGGTGCACTACTTTCTGTTCTGAATGTGAATTAAAGAGAATAAAAGTAAGAATTGAGGATTACCTAAATTAACGAGCTTAGCTATAAGCCTGCCCCCCCTTCGACAGAACAGAGCCCCAAAACAAAAGAGCTACGCGGCAAAAGAGTGTAGCTAAATCCCACTCATCCTCTTACTACCACTGCTAGCATCAACCTCCACCATCTCTAATCAACCTATTCAGCATATTGGTGATCCCTATGCCAGCAATCTTATTATGGTCAAGTCCTACTACATCTACGACGCAAACTCATGGCCCTGACTCAATAACAGAAAAAAGAACTGAACATCACTGATCTATAATCCTACGTGATAGCTAAGGATGATACACTAGACACAAGGTTTAAAGCCTTCGAGACCCGCATAGAAGACAGATTGTAAGAACTCCTCCGTGAATTCAGAAGAAGCCAATCAGATAGCCCTAACGAAACTCAACATGGTGAAAGTTCCAATCTCAAAGGGAGTCAATCTGAAAAATGTGATCATGAGCAGGACACAGAATACCCACACATTAAGGTGGAGTTTCCCAGATGGAAAGATGGAGACCCAATTGGTTAGATCTCATGTGCTGAAAAAATTTTTTATTTTCATGGAAATCCAAAGGACTCCAAGGTGGAGATAGCTTTTATTCAACTTGAAGGAGACACGATCCAATGGTATGATTAGTACAGACAAACTCACGGAGAACCCTCATGGAATCAATTCAAAAGCGGGCTTCTGATTTGCTTCGAACCATCGGAGTACGAAAACATGGATGGACAACTCGCCAAAATCCGCTAGACTTCCACCATATAGGAGTACTAGAGCAGATTTGACCGCCTCTCAAATCATACCCGAGATCGATCCGAAAAATAATTGATATGAACATTTATCGAAGGGCTCAATTTAAAGATTTGATGTGAAGTTAAGACTCGCCAACCCCGTACCGAGATGCTGCCATATCGTTTGCTTACATACATGAAAAAAGTTTAATATAGACAATTGCATAAATAAAAGCATAAACCAACTAGCAGCAAGCAAGCCGACAGCCCCACCTACCTCCAATCAAAATCCTCGAAGACTTACCAAAAAAGAGCGCTATGAAAGATCAACAGAAGGGTTGTACTAGCATTATGATGAAAAGTGGAGTAAAGGATATCAATGTAAATAGGGTCATCTTATAATAATTAAACCAATTAAGGAGGAATTAGAAAATGATGATGTGGACTCTGATCAAGAAGGTATGGATTCTACTAAAGGTATTGGACCTATCATAAATATAGTGCATGTATTAGCCGACTATTCTAACCCATAAACCATGAAAATTGAAGACATTTTTAAATAACAGTCAATTGATATTTTAATCAATACTGGTAGCACTAATAATTTCGTGGACATAAAACTTGCTCACCGATTGGCCTATCACATTGAAGACTGTAATAAATTTAAAGTCAATGTTGCTAATGGACGAATTCTAACTTGTAAAAGTAAGTGTTCAAAAATCAAACTGATGGTATAGAGCCAAGAACTGTGGGTGGATTTTTTCGATCTTGAAAAGGCAGTATGATTGAAGCAAGAAAATTAGACATTGGGCCGAAGTCAAAGAATGGGCATCGGACCAAAAAATCAAACATTGCGTCAAGATCGAATGTTGCGAGAGTCAACATTCCGATGCATCGAGCAATACGCCAAAGGAGAGCATGATGGGCCGAGGGTTCGAATGAACAAGTAGCATGTCAGACAACATGATTTACGCTTTATAATAGTTTAATGCCATGATTGTCATAGTTTATGTCTTAATTAAGTTAGTTCTAAGTGTAACATGGTTAACTTAATTAAAGGACCACTAGGCCTTAATTAGGACTGATTTAAAAAGCCTATTTTAGTGATTTAAGATCAAGTCTTCAAAGACACAGTCTTCAAGAAGAAACAATCTTCGAGAAGACATAGTCTTCGAGACTATAGCAGGTGGTGGTACCACCCAAACTGGCGGTACTATCACCAATGACTAGTGTTCAAAGCTATCAAGGGGCAATAGTACTACCCATTAATGGTGGTGGTACCGTCAGCACCTCGAGAACTCCGATAATTTAAATTTTGACTCCATTTTGGACATCATTTGGGGTCTATAAATACCCCACCATTCTTGTTTAGCAAGCAAGATTTGAGCAAAAAACTTATGAAAAAACTATTGTAATTCCTTGAGAGCTCCCCTTCTTCTTTCTAAGTGTAGTTTCTATTTAAAGGAGAGTTGAGAGAACTGTAAAGGTTGTCTCCTAAACATTGAAAAAGATAATAGAGCTACAAGAGGGTAGTTGATCTTCATGCATTGAAAGAATATCAATAGTGGAAACTGATGACCTCAATGAAGGAGGAATTGGGAGCAGAGTAGACCATGACGACTGATCCACTAAGAATGTTTTTAATTTTAAACGCTTTTCTGATATAATCTTTATCGAACGAATTCTCAACTCGACAAAAATGTTTCAAAAGTGCTAATTCAACCCCTCCTCCCCTCCTCTCACCCCACCCCCTCTTAGTGCCGATTCGATCTTAATAAGTTATTGCACATTTGATACCTATATCTAAAAGTTATCAAGCTTTTAATACTTGTCTATACACATATTTTGTCACTCCGATTACTAACAGATTGGGAAAATAATTTTAGATAGGGATTAGCTTTTTTTTTTCTTCACCCTTGTTATCTAAATATTCCTCCCATTCAGACTGCTTTTTCCATTTTACTAGATGCAAAGGCCACAAATAAAAGAACAAAAACAAGAAAAAGGCTTGCGCTAATTATAAGATACTGACTGCACCAATTAACTCAGTCAACAATGCACATTGGAAAACTGTGAGGAATGGCATACGGACAAAAGAGTAATGATGTCAATAAGAAAAACCTTTTTATAGCATCCATTATTCATCTTTCGAAAAATGATCTAGGAGGAACAGAAACTACATGAAATGATTATACCGAGACAATGGATTGAGCACACATTATTGCAGTTTCAATGTAAGATATTCGAAGAATTTTGACAGTTTTTGGGAAGAAAAGTTTGGTCTGGACCTGGAAAATGAGTGTATCATGAGCGTGATGGTTGCACAGGTCTGCAGCAAAGCACCGTCTCAGTGCAACAATCTATACGCAAAGTTGGCATCATGTCCATTGCTGTCTACTTTCCATCGAAAGAAGCACCAAGACAGCTATAGTTTCTTCCGAGTATGGTGAACTGCATTGTTAACTGCAAATATTGTTTAGTGAAGAAATCTTGAAGAGTCAGCAAGAAAGGTCATCTTTTCAACATGTTGGCATTTCCCAACTGCTATCCTAAACTGTACCTGCAAGTATTTCATGTTGTGTGGAAATCCAGAAACTCCAAATTGGTGATTCCCTCTTTGTCTGCACCAAAATCAAATTAGAACATACAATGATATTGGTCACTGATGATAGGGCAATATGTTTCACTTAATCATCTATGGACTTCTTTAATCATTTTATAGTTGAAGGCCTTACTCCTATAAGTCAAACAACTTAGCCACATGGAGAATTTAGCAGACTGTAAAATTAGATATAATAAACTTGTCGATGACTTCACAGTTCCACAGCAAGATGAACTGAGGGACTGCAATTTGCAAACAAGGGAAATGCAAGTCTACTTGATGTAACTTATGAATGATGTGTGCCAAACTAAATACCACAATGTAAATATTCCAAATTTGAAGAGTATCTTTTGTACTCTTTGAACAACTGGGTGAAGTTGTCTATTAATCAATTCAACAAAAGGTGAAATTATTACCACAAGCGTTGCAGCTTTAAAGAGTACAAAAAGGCAATGATCACCGAGATGAAAATAATTGTCAATGCAAGAGAGCAGCATTGTGTAAAATGACGAAGCCTTATTTAGTTTTAAGAAAATCACAAAATGCACATGTTAAAACCAAAAGAGGAATTAGTTCAATAATAAAATCATAGTTGCATTATGGCAAGCTTCACTAGTCACAACATTTTATAGTGCAGATTTAGTACACAAGCATGAACTATTTGGCCAAATTATCATTCAAACCTATGATTCCTGTAACCCCTCTGCTGAGTTTGCTCATTGGATGCATTATTAAAGCTTCTAATGACTCTATCATGCTTGATGGCTGCAAAATGATTAAAGCTTCTTCTCCCCATCCAGGCCGACTGCTTAGCAATTTGGAAAAGGCTTATCCATAGTCACTCTTGAACAGCAATTGCAAAAGGCGCTCGTGCGCTCGCCTAAGCGCTCGGGCGAGGCCAGGCCCGAGCGCCTCGCTCGATCTCCAGGCGGTGCACTTCAAAGAGGCGCTGGCGTTCGCCCAAGCCAGCTGGCGCTTGAGCGCCCGGGTTAAACCAAGCGAGGCGAACCAGTCTTTTAGCCTAGTTCGGTCGAATTCGCATTAGTTGATTCAATTGAACCAACTAACGCATCGATAATTGCTTCTTCAACCCTAATCTCACTCGTGAATCGTGATTATGCCGTCGACTCTGTTGCTGCCGCTCGCCGCTATCACTACCGCCGCTCTCTGCTGTCGCCGCCGCCGCTACTCGCCGTTGTCGCTGCTGTTGTTGCTGTCATTGCTCGCCGCTACCATTGTTGTTGTCGCTTTCGCTGCTCTCAATGAGCAGCTTTCTCGAAGTCAGCCACCTCGCCTATATATTAATAGTATATTGTTAATGTACTGTTAATAGTATACTGATAATAATATTTTTTATTTATTAGATTAATATTATTATTTAAATTTAAATTTTAATAATACTAATATTTATTTCTTTAATATCATATTTTTAGATTTTCTTAATTTAATATCATATTTATATTTAAATAATTATATTTATTAATTGTATTATATATTTTTATATTTTAGCGTCTCGCTTCGCTCGGGCGAGCGCCTGGGCAAGCGCTTAGCGCCTCAGCGCTTTGGGACCTTGGCGCCTTTTGGCGCTTAGCGCTTTTTAAACCACTGCTCTTGAATGATTCGACAATCTACATGTCAAAACTGACTCTCAAAAATTGCTATCCTGTATTCAAAAGCCAGACCCCACCTCTGGGCATTCAAGAATGTGACCTCTAACATACTGTCCCTAGCTGACTCCTTAAATATATCTTCTTGAACCTTGTTTACTTGTTCTGAGAATTGGGATGTGCATCTTTAAGCTAATGCTGCTCGATGTTGGATCATTTCCCAATCCTGAAGAAATGAACATACTAATTTTTGTACTGATCTTACACAGTTTTTGGTATCTCCAATGACAAATGAATGAATTATAGTTTTCTTTTAAAAAAACAAGAATATAACGATATAACCAAGATTGCCTCAAATGACATTCTAAAGAAAATCGCGAAACATTTCTACAAACCCAAGCTTACATCACTGGAACAAATCTGTCACACATTAGTGCAACATTGCAAGTTCAGATAGTTACGAATATAGTGAATCATATGTCCTATCTATTCCAGTGAGATAGAGATAGCATAAGATTACAATTTCATCCTGAGGCATAGAGACCCGAAAAGATGATCATGTTTGGTATATGTCAGGATAGCAGAAGCATCCAAGTCGTCAGCTATACTTATTGTCTTTCAACCTATGCTGATTTCTGGTGGGGTACTTACAAAGAAAAAAATAGCAAAGAAGAATGTCTTCAATTAGCATCACTTGGATGGCTAAATATAGCACCAGTCAGAAA
This sequence comes from Ensete glaucum, assembly GCA_021527575.1. Taxonomy (NCBI): domain Eukaryota; kingdom Viridiplantae; phylum Streptophyta; class Magnoliopsida; order Zingiberales; family Musaceae; genus Ensete; species Ensete glaucum. The sequence goes on from CM038558.1 coordinate 22,053,057, forward strand.
GTTTTTAGGAAAAAATACACTGCATTGAAATATAATTGGATATTCCTAGCCAAATATGCCCCCGTCTGGTTGACTGTACCAAATACTGGAAGCAGAGAGGATTTTCAGCAAAGTAGGGAATGTAAAAGGAATTATAGAGACAACACAGAGAAGCAACAACACTAAAAGATCACATAAAGGTGGAAGTGCTTAAAGAATAATTTTATGTGTCAATTTCACAGTGCATTAATCTGAAAACTCACTTGGTATCTCATCCCAACAAAAATGATTTTCTCGATCATGCAGCAACAAATAGATATTGCCTGATCCAGAAACAATATAGACATGTCATGAAAGTAACGACAAAATCTTCAAAAGCTTTGCCACATCTATGGAAAAGAAAGGGAATATATAATTTTAAAATAAGAATTCAGCAATCTAGGTAAAAAGTTTCATCAACTGAAGTCGATGCGATAGTTGAGGCTCTAGTTCTGTCACCACGGAGTTTTGCTTGTGTTTGTCAAATTAATTTATGTTACAAAAAATGATTTTTATAGTTCACAATGGAAGAAAAGCTTTTGGATATAGGAATCTCATTAATTGCAGTGATGGTTTTAGTTTTCTTTCCAGGTTAAATCACCATAAGCAATATGTAATATCAAAAACAAAAAGAGGTTAATATCATATTACTTGGAGATGCACCAACAACATGAAAGAATAACTAGTGATGTTGTGTGAACTTCATCGTTACAGAAAAGCTTAAATCCAAAACATTTGAAACAGAATGAACATCATTGCAGAAAAGATTACTATAAAAATTTCAGAGGGATGACAATATTACAAAAAAATGAAATTGGAAGGAGCAAGATGTATCTGAAGATAATGACACACAGGCATGGTATACAGTTAGTTCAAGGTGAGTGCTTAGAAGCATCATTTAGCAGTAAAAATAATATTACAATATTACTTCAGAAATTGATCAGTAGTAACTACTAGATCTAGAATTCATCATATGATGCAAAATACAGAACACAATTCAAAGCATGAGAAATTCCAAATTCTACAACAGTTATAGTGGATTGCAAGTTAACTGATCCATTAGATGGAAAGGCATGAAAGAACTTAGTTATTTGGTTGCTTTTATCAAAAGATGATGTCCATTCATTTAATCAACCACAAATGACATCATCAAAGACAAGATACACAAAAAACTTTCTCAAGGATAAAATATCATAATATTTTAGTATAATAAAATGAATAACAAGTACCCTAAACAGAAATCAGGTTCCATGTAAGGATTAAAAACCTTTTTTTGCACCAAGATTCAAGCAGATGATGATTCATCTAGCATCTGGCAAGTTCATTATGGAAACTTGCCTCTTCAGCTCCTCTGCATCTTCCTGCAACGGTATATACTCTGGAAGAGGTTGGACCAACGTAACCAATGCAATACAAGAGAAAATAAGAAAAGAGTTATGGACCACAAGACAGATAATATATTGCTAATTATGAACTACTACAGACAATGATGCATCAAAGACAAATCATAGATACAATGGCCGGCATAAAAATTTGCAAGAGAGCAAGCAAGTATACAACAACAATAAAAATTTGCAAGAGAGCAAGCAAGTATACAACAACAACAACACGGTAAGTCTCAACAGAGCAAGCAAGTGTATTTGGAAAAAAAAGTCAAATTTATAATGATTTATAATCATTTTACACTACAACAGAAGGAAACAACCAAATGCTGACTCTTCCTCTCTGAATTCAGCATTTAATATATGTTAATGATTAAACTGTTAGAACAAACCAACTACTAAGGATAGATATATAGTTTATTTTCCAGGCTTCATACCAAAATCATCATGAGAGAAATATAGGCATAAAACTTCACAAGATGTGTGCTTTTCCCTGGAGTGGCTTTTGCTTTCCAATTCTCCCAAAGGAATTTATAAATTTTGATCTAGAGGAACTAAAATACAAACATGATTTGCACATGCAACCAAGTAGTGAATAGAAATCTGATAGAAACAGAAACCAATCATGCAAAAACTAATGTCAAAATTGATTCAGATTTACAGATTAAAAATACCAATAATTTGCAATCATATGAAACAAGATATGCAGAGAGATATTATCCAGTATACAAGACAACCATGTAGGTGGTTGACGATAAAGTGATGATAGCTTGTCCTACGTATCTATGTTGTCACATATGCTGACAGAATTGTGGTCATGAATTCAGGTTTGTTTTCACATTTTTGCTACAAATTGTTTCTGTTATTGATTCATTTTAATACTATACATCATGGTCTATAATATTTTAATTTTAATTTCACATGTCTTTACATATTTCTTCCAGCTTAACACCTATGATCACAAATATAATTTGCCAAGTGTTTAATTGATTTACTAGTTTTGAATTTTTTTTTCCTGGAAAGGCCTTTTATCTTTAGCCAAAATTCTTATTGACCCCCCGTACTATGTCTTAAAATCAAAGTCATCCCCCGTACTCTAAAATTCGTCTAAGTGATTCCCCGTACTACAATTTCACATTAAAATCACCCCCAGTACTTTAAAACTCGTCTAAGTGACCCCCGTCAAACTATGATTTCTCATTAAAGTGACCCCCTCTGTTAGAAATAAGATTACGCCGTTAGGTAAAATAATTTAGGAGATTATTTTTATTTGAGGATTATAATTAAATAGTTCCAAAGCCCTAATCTATTTTTCCCTCTCTTTTTTTCTTCTCCAACCTCTATCGGCGTTCTTTTCTGCAACTCCGATTTTGCCTTTCTTCATTAACCTCTATCGGCATTAATTTGTTTGCCTTTCTGCTATCTTTCTACCTTTCTTGTTTTTTCTTCAATGTTAGTTTGTTCGTCTTTCCGCTATCTTTCTGCCTTTCTGTTTTTTTATTTGCTTGAGATGTGCGATTTCTATAATTTTGTTAACAAATAAATTAAAGGTAAAAATGTGTGTGCTTGTTCGAGTTTTAAATTATTTTTTTGATAAATAATCTCCTAAATTATTTTGTCTAATGGCGTAATCTTATTTTTAACATAGGGGGTTAGTTTTATACGAAATTATAATACGGGAGGTCAATTAGACGAGTTTTAAAGTACGGGGGGTAACTTTGATTTTGAGACATAGTACGGGGGGATCACTTAAACGAGCTTTAAAGTATGGAGGGTGACTTTGATTTTGAGACATAGTACGGGAGGTCACTTAGACGAGTTTTAAAGTACCGAGGGTGACTTTGATTTGAAATATAATACGGGGGATCACTTAGACGAGTTTTAAAGTACAGGGGGTGACTTTGATTTTGAGGCATAGTACGAGAAGTCAATAATAATTTTAGCCTTTATCTTCCTACTAAGAAGATTTACAAATATAAGTTAAATGGATACTTAAAACAAATTAAATAGATAACTTCATAAGCAAAGCTTGCAGCTGAAATTTTCGTCATTAGTTGACAATACCTAAAAGAAGATCATGCACCAGTGTTGATGACCACAAATACCAATCAGTGCCCTAGGTTGTCCTATCCACAGGAATATGCAGTATATTGACATCTTAACAGCTAAAACAAATGACATGGCGCTGATCACACAGGAAGGTAGGTGGATCCTATACCTTCTCATGTAATAACATCAACTCTAGATCCTTCATCAAAGGCCATTGTCCAGAGACGATGCACCATAGGTGGCAAAAGAATCCAAAATCACATGAAACAGCATTTTGCAAGATTTTATGATGATAGGAATTCTTATTTGAATGCTGAGGTAACTTTGCTCTTGGAATTCATCACAGGAAGTCTACTCCCACAAAGAAGACCAGATAAAATACTCTTATCACCATCATCACTCTTTTTCTCCAAGCTGCTCAAATTGCTTATAAGAGACCAATGAGTTTCAAAATTGGGAGAGTGTCCAGCCAGTTGCATTTCCTGCAAAAGCTCTGATGCCTTGTCCAGATTGTTATTGAGATGGTAACAATCAAGAACGTGACTATACATGCTGTAAGTTGGAGGAGGGCCATATTGGAGCATAGTTCTCAAAATTCTTTGGGCATCATCAGTCCTCCAGTTTGCACAAAGACCATTAACAAGAGCATTACAAACTTCTACACTTGGCTGAAGGTTCTGGTGCAGCATTTCAGCATGGAAATCAAGTGCTTGATCAAATGCCTTGCAAACACATAGCCCATGAATGACTGAGCTATAACTCACCTCGCTTGGAAGGTTACCCTTTTTCAACATTACATTCAGCAGATCAACTGCATTCTGTATTCCAGAATGCATACACAAATGTTGAATCAAATAATTGTAGTCAATATTTGCAGGAATTAGCCCCTTTTTGGCTACTGTATCCAGAAAGAGTTCAGCCTCAGAAAGACCACCACATCTGAGAAGGGCCATGGCGAGTTCATTTTGGATAACTGAACCATGCTTCCATTTATTATGTTCCATTACCTTACTCAGTTCTAATGCCTTCTCAAGCTTTCCATCATTGCAAAATTGACATATTACTATTCTCAAGCTCCGATTGCTTGGTCTCCAACCCTTGAAAATAATTGTATCAAGTGCTTCAACTGATTTAATCACTTCTCCACACTTGTGAAAACCGTGCACAAGAAAATCATAAGTGTTTTTATCAGGAAGAATGTGTGTGTGTTGCATATCTTCTAATAAAGTTTCAACAATGGAACTGTCACCTGTTTGAAAGAGAGAAAATATTAATATGTTATACAAACTCCGTTCCACCAATTTATCTTTTTGCTGGATCAGATCTTTAAGTCTCAAAGCATGAGATATCAATCCCTTCAAGAGCATTTGACGCACAAGGCTCCGGTAGCTTGAAATAGAAAGGTTCCCATGTACTCTTATTAAGATACCTAGTAATTCAAAAGCTTTCTGAATATTATTTTTTTGACAGCACATTTGCAACAATGCATTTAAAGCATTATCATCTGGGAGAATCCTACTCAGCAACATTTCTTGCAATTGAGATAAACCATCATTAAACTTTCTTGTCCTGCTTAACTCACTCAGAAAAATGTTATAAATAAGAATACCATGGTCAGGTTTCCTGGTCAGTACAGATTCCTTAAGAGCAATGGCTTCTTCAAACCTGTTGAACCGAAGAAATACAGGGATGATGTGCTGGCATACATTTATAGGCAAGGTCACGTTCTTGTTGTGTAATATATCCAATATTCCAAGTGATTCGACCAAATGTTGCTCCTTCAAGAAGCCCATACTGATATATACAAAGGGTGCATGATCCATGACTAAACTTCTCTCAAGAAGCTCCTCCACCAAAATACACCCAACACTTGTATAGCCTGTCATGCATAACACCTTCAGAACACTAGTACTTAAGGAAGAAACCAGTGCAGGGCAGTTCTCCAATATCCTATCAAACAGCTCCAGAACTTCTTTGATTAATCCCCACCTGCATAGAGATCTAAAAAGAGGTCTAAGGTCCTTAGAGCTTGGTAACCACATGCTACTGTATGCCTGATTGCAGCATTCTCGCAGTCCATTAATGTCCCCTTCTTTGTTTAAGCCAATAATGAGTTCCATAAATGAGTGACTCTCCACCAGAAGCTTTCTCTTGAACAACCTCTCCAAAACCATCATTGCAGGAGCTACCATTCCATTCTTGCTTAAAGTTTTTAAAAGTAAATTAAGAGTTTCACCATCAAGCAGTTCAAGTGACTCTGGGATATCATCTAAAAGACTGATAGCTTCTTTTAAATGGTGTGGGGTGGCACAAAGTTGGCTGAACAATTTAGTGTATGTAGATAATGAAAGGTTCTGGCCCCACTGGGTTAATTCAGCCTTTGTTTTTAATGCAGTCTGTATGTTAACCTTATCATTTCCTCTCATTAACTGAGAATCAAAACATGGAACTATAACACTATCAAGAATTCCTGCCAGGGATGTTTCATACTCCTCTACGTCAGTATCTAAGTATAGCCCATTGCCAAGACAGTCAAAGAACTCAGATCTAGCAATTCCAACATTGTTATCACGCTTTATTTTCACCTTCAAGTGATCAAGTCCTAAAAAAATTAAGGCCTTAGAGAGTGAATCCTCCAGGGAAGTCAAAGAAGTCAAGCACCGATTCCTCATGTCAATAAGAACCTGTTTAACTTCATCAAATTTTCTATATTTACAATACCCAGCCAATAAAATTTTGAATGTTGTTTGATCAGGCATTATACCCTTCTCTAGCATGTCCTCGAATACATCATTTGCATGTCTATACAAACCCTCCATAAAACCCGCACTAATAAGAGCATTATAGATGTACACAGTAGGTACTATTCCCCTGGATAAACATTCTGAAAGATAAATATATCCATCCCTCAACTTTCTGGCCCTACAACTATGACAAATGAGAATGCTAAAGGTTATAGCATCTGGCTTGAAGCCCAAAACTTCCATTCTTTGCATGAAAGACCATGATTCCTGGGTACCCAAATCTATGCACAATGAAGAAATTATTTTGTTACAAATATGAACTTCAGGAGCATGTCCCCATTCTTCTAAAAAGTTGAACATATCTTCGAAATCCTTCTTTTTGCATAATCCTTCAGCAATTGCAGAAAGAGCAAAATGGCTGGCTTCGATACCAGAACACCTTAGTTGCCTAAGTAAGGTTATAGCCTCGAGGATCCTCTTATTCTTTGTCAGCCCTACAATAACTATTTTCAGGATGCAATCTTGTGAATATGAGGCTAGTCCAACCTTGATCATATCCATATAGACTTTTGTAGCCAATTCAACTTTCTTTGTTTTGGCCAAAAGGCTCAAAAGAGACTGATAACAGGATGCAGATGGGACTATACCCCTTTCTCTGGCTTTATCAAATAGAACCATTGCCTTCTCTAATTTGCAACCTTTAGCATAACCTTGGATTATGTCACTAAACAATGGAGCAGAATTAGAAAAATTTTCTCTTGACTCTACTCCCAGAAGTAAGGATTCAGCATCTTTATACATCTGAGCCCCTATAAGAACTGAAATCATGACCTCATAAGACCTCGGGAGATGATCAAAATCTGCACTTTGTTCCTTGGCCCACCTAAACAATTTTAACAAGAATTCCACCTTTCTTAAACTACAATCACCATTTCCGATGCCCAGCAAAATTTCGAGGAAATCTTCAGGTCTCAACACTGAGACACGCCAGAAACGACGGGTGGTCTCCGGTGACATATATGCATACACTCTGAGGATGTCTTGCAAAGACGACTCCTCCACAAAGGTGTCGGCTTTCTTCTCGCGGAGATAAAAACATCTGGAGAGAACCGCTTTCCCGATTCCAAGGAGAGATTTTGATCCTGAATCTGAAAGCTCCTTGTCCCTTTGATACCTATTTCCCATATCCGAAGTTGAAACCAAACTCCATGTCGAATCGGAACAAGTAGAGAAGGGGACGGAGAGCCTAACCCGATGATAGAGAAGAGGAGGAGATGGGCGTTCCAGCAAGCCGCAGAAGAGAGCGCATCGGAGCTTCCTCCACATTCAGGAAGGTCCGTTCCCAATAATTCCGAAACTATGGGAGGAATGCCTCTTTCTGATCTCAGAGGAACCTCCTGCGTAGAAGACTACAAATTCTGGTGGAGTCGTCCCCGTTTCCAGTCAAAGAGGTACAAGGGCACGATCTTGTCAGCGAGGTGGGTGACTTCAGGGACACCTTCGCCGGTATCTGCAAGCACCGAAACGGTAGCTTCCTCGAGCAAGGAGACATCGCTGTGATAGGGTTCTTTTATATATATATATATATATATATATATATATATATATATATATATATACACACACACACCAAACATATTAGCTTACTAATTTTATTAATTTTACCAAATAATTGAACGGTCCTAGAAATTTAAAGTTTGAACTTGGGTATCTTAACACTATAATATGCTAGTGTTGGTAATCGATGATGTTGTTGATCACACTTAATTTATTTTTCAAATTGGTTGTTTGTAGTGCCCAAGCTAAATTATAGATGTAAATTTTTCGAGTTGGTTGTTTGTAGTGCCCAAGCTAAATTATAGATGTAAATCCCTTGTTTTCTATGGAAGTATTTTGTTCAAGCTAAATTTATCCCTTTAGGTATAAGATTAGATACTGATCCTTCTATATGTTTTAAATAGATTCCTTAATATTTCACCTGCATTAAAATTGAATGAATATCAACTTTATGCATTAACATTAAGATGTATAATTTTTTATAATCTTAATGTAGTTTCAGGATATAGGATAGATGATGATAGTTGAATGGAGAGAGTAGTTTAGTCTTTAAATAATTTATTTTATGCTAAAATTTGATGTATATTTAGTTTTATATATTTTTAATTTTTAAAAAATTTATAATAATTTTAAATCATTTAGTTAGCTGGAATAATGAAGTAAAATTATTTCGCATAATTGTAAATTATTTTGATATAAAATAAATTATTAAAAATTTATGATAAAATTTAGATAAATTTTTAGATTGAGTATAGTTTACTTTAGGAATTTTATTTTTTATAAATTATTACTAATAAATTATTATAAATTAGTAGTTTGAGAGGTAAAAATCTTAATTAAAGTATCTCGTAATCCTACGCTCCCAATTTAATAGGTTTATTATTATCTAGTATACTTGATTATTAAGAAATATGATATTTCATTAGTATCTTGATTTTTAAGTTAAATCAGGAAGTATAAATTTAATTTACTATAAAATAGTGATAGTATAAATTATTATATTTATAATGTATTTTATAAAGTATGTTCCAATAATATGATTGTCATGAGTTAGGTATATATATATATATATATATATATATATATATAATGTAGGAGTGCACATATATGTTATAATATATAGCTAAATATGCATGAAGTATTATGATTCCTACATGTATATATAAATATTTTGAGTTATTTTGATATAGAATTTTATCTTTTTATTGTGTATATAATATATTATAGGGTTATGCTTGCTAATAAATTAATAAGATGATGTGTTTATCATTAAATAATATGATTGTGAAATGTTATATATATAACTTGATACATGTTTACCTAAATAAAACTATAAAGACTTATAGTTACTAAGTGATTAGTCACTATAGATCATATCTTATAAGTAAGGATATTAATATTATACGTAAGTGATTGAATAAGGAAGTTAGCACATATAAGCCCATGCCAACGAGGATATAGATAATGACCTAAGGTATTTTTATGTGTATAAATTTTAGAAATGTTATATTTGTATGTGTTTTTCTTTTGTTGAAAATATAAATTATGTATAGATATCAGAATGATTCTACGTATAGGAAACCCAATCATTTTATTTGGTAAGTTAGCATATTTTACTTTTAAAGATTATCTATTTTTCCATCACAATTCTATTACAATCTACTTAGTTATGTATATAAAGTATATATAGAATTAGGAATAGAGTATTATAAGTTATGATATCAGAGCTTACGTTATGCTCTTATAGGCTATATATATCTATAAATGCATGAAACTCATTAGTTGGTTTGAACAACTTGGAATTAATTAGAAAAATATCATCAGAACTAGAGGATAAGCTAGTAACTCTAGTAACATTTGGGAGGATATTCTTGTTGACATAGGGGCATCTAGAAAATAAAATTAAAAATATAAATAATTAATAAATTAATGAAATTGGTAGAGAGACAACCTAGACAACTAATTAGTTATTGGCCCAATTATAAGAGTGCTGGTAGCAACTCGAGAACATAATATTTAAGAATTAGCAAGCGAGAGATTTAGAAAGAATTAATCACCAATTCTCGAAAGTGATACAGAATTATTAATATTCAATGAGTTGTTAAAAAATATTGATAAAATATTGAAGTATGCAAAGATTGTAGATGAAGATAAAGTTATTTATACAGGTTATATATTGTGAAAAGATATGCATCACTCGTGAAATGCAAGAAAGAAAATTATATATGCTAAACAAATGACTTGAGAAATATTCAAAGAGATATTTTATCAAAAATATTTTAGTATAATCCACCGATAAGCAAAAAAGATAAAATTTATTAACCTTAAATAAGGAGGCTAATCAGTGATGATTACTTCAAAAAGATTGAGTTATCCCGATTTGCACCCGATGGTTAATATTGTTGTCTTAAGGATAGATTAATTTCTATAAGGACTTAAGCATAGATTTATTAAGATATGATAGTGACAATAAATGTCTCATATATTTTCTATCCATGATAGTGACAAAGGTTTTGGAGATAGAGAAGGTAGAGCAAAGAATTTTTTTCAAACCCTATAAATACATTGAGACCATGATATACTAAGGAATGATATTTTTTTGACAATAGACCCCAACAACATATTATATGGAGTAGAAGAAAATAACACCAAAATCAAGGATAACAATAAGGGTAACATAAATACTCTACACAAGAAAAAATAAATCAAACATCTAATCTTCAAAGTCAGCTCAAGCGTAAAAATCTACTTGTACTGAATGTGAGAAGTATCATCATATGGGGGAAAGAAAAGGACTATATTTATGATATAAAATATTAAAATATATATATATATATATATAAATAGAGTCTTTGTGATGACTAAGATGGAAGCAAACGTTCATTGGTTATTCAAGGTAGATATTTATTTATGATAAATGTAGATTTTAGTACAAGGCATTCTTTTATATCACAAGCTTATGTCAAAAAAAAAAACTAGATAAATCATCTAAAGTAGTAGATGTAATATATTATATAGTTATGACAGTAGGGGATATAATATATTCAAATCAAGGATTGAGATCTTGTTCAAATTGTAGACAACGAATTAGTTGTAAATATGATAATATTGAACATACAAGAGTTTGATGTTATATTGAGCTTAGATTGATTTTCTAAATATCATATTTTCATTGATTGCAATAAGAAAAAAAAAATAGTATTTCAACCTCTAGAGTTAGTAGGGTTTTGTATGTAATGGTTTTGAAGAAAAGATATTAAATTTTTTTTTAATAATAAAATCAAAGAAACTCTTAGGGATGAATGTATATGATAGATATATGGTAAATATGATTAATACTAGGGTGTAACCGAAAATAGATATACCGGTTGGGTGCTAAAATACTTTAGGTGTTTCTAAAGAATTTTCTACGAATTATCATTGATTGAGTATGCTTGTCGAGTATAATGGCATCACCAGCTCTCGCTCAAGTCGATTGTGCTACACATGTTAGACCTCGGTGGGTCAATCATAACCTAATCAGATTTTATGCACCGACTGTGAAGCCATATCAAGATAGGAATGACAATACATCTGAATTTTTAAATTGAGTTATCATCTAATCAGGTATTGGATAAATATGGATAGGGAAGCAGGTTCTCAATTTGGATTCTAATTTGAGTCAAATGCATGTATAACTCGGATTTGCTAATACCCGACCCGCTGACGTGTGTTGACCAGCTGAGTAAAACTTATGCCAACCCCATTCCTTTCTGCCCAAGTAATAAAGCGAGACAAAACCCCCCCCCCGTCTCTTGTGCACCAGCTCAAAAGCTGAGAGGTCGAGTCACCAAATTAGCATCAGATTGTGTCGTTGCAGGGATCCAATGATGCAAGCCACTTTGTGATTCAGCTCATCTTATTAGCAGACCAATTTGATTTAAACATCTGTTTGTTGACACTGCACAACAAATATAATTTACTGAACCCCGGTCCATGTTTATAGTCCACTCAGGTGATGATGCCATTTGGATGAACAGTGTTTTCTCTTTCTTTTCTCTTTTTTTTTTTTTTTAGTTTTGAATACTCTTTGAACAATCAAGAAGAGCTTCCCACATACAATGAGACTTAGTTGAGGATGAAATGTTTCTTTCAAATCTATTTCACTTTCTCCACTGATATTTGCAATGCAATTAGTTAGATGGTTTGGGGTATATCGTGTAACATGCTGGGGACACTTATTCACAAAGTTTTTGCCTTAAGAATTTATATAAAAAAATAAACGAGTGATAATTAAATATTAAAAAATATTATCATCATATGATAGGACTTCAGCAGAGTTGAGTCCTAATCACTCTAGAAGTAATTAATAAGGACTCTGTGAAATTATAATAAAATCATTCCTAATCAAAAAAATATAGTTAGGATTTATTTTGGTACCTTAAGGCTTCCTGGCTGTCACCCCCTTCACTGGGTTGGTCGACTAGGGTTTCTAATAGAGGGGCATGGCTTATGCAGCCACTTAGGCTGCCGCCCTCTTTATTTATGCATAGTAGCTATAGGAGGACAAAATAAAGAATTCACTTAGGAAGCACCCCCTCGGGCTAGGGTTTTGAGCCTTATATAAGCATATAATCTCCACCTCTTTTAATCAAGGAAGATCAATCTATAATTCAGTCATATGGCCGACTACTAGGAGGGAGGAACCCTTATAGCGTTCCAAAGGCTGATCTCCCTCAAAGATCAAAATCTATAGAGTTCTATCTGGAGTTCTATTATCTGGTATCAGAGTCACGTTCCTACTACCTTGTAACCATCTTTGTTGCCTTCATCTTCTAAGGAATTCCCATAATTGCTTTTGACGTCGCCTTCATCTACCATCGCCCACCAAGCTGCAGATCCATCAATCTGCTGTCGTCCTCTGCGTCAACATTATAGATTTGGTAAAAACTCCAAAACCTACGCCTCTTCCTACTAATATTTCTTTATCTTATACGTGAGAGAAGTTTTTCTAAAGTTTCTTTACTACAAAATTCTATTTATCGTAAAAGTTATCATCATTATGAAGGGGAAAAGCTAGAGAAAAATTTCAGTCGATTATTGCCTCTTGAACCTAAACTTTTGATCATCCTTTTTAGTTGAAACTTTTACACAATTTCATATATCATCTTACTTTCATTTAAGATTGATCTCTGAAAAAAATTCTTTCTGAAACCAGAATTATAGTGCTGCAATTCTTCATCACACAGTGCTGGAATTTTATGACAAAAAATCTGCTTTCTGCCTTTTGGCCTCTTGAAACTAAACTTTTGTTCATCCTCTTTGGCTGAAATTTTTACACAATTTCATAGATCAATTTAGCTTTTATCTAAGATTAATCTATATATGGAACTAGTTTTATTGTGCCCTCTTTCGCCATCATGCAATGCTAAAATTTTACTATAAAGGATCTACCTTCCATCTTTTGCCTTATTTTCCTACTGTTACTTTGTCAAAATTTTATCAAACATTTTTTTGATATTGATCACATCTGAACCTAGGGTTTCTGTATATTTTTTTTGAATTTTCCTCTAGAATTTGCATTAAGAATTCATCATTTCTCTGACATAAAATCTGTTCTACAGGACAGCACATCGCAGCACCTTTCTTCATCGAATTCCATCGATTTTGAGTGATGTCTTTTGTGGGATTTTGGACTCTCTTTCTCTCATTTATAAACCCTAACATTATCACTAGAAACTCTTCCAAACTGTACCCTAAACTAATCCCAAATAGCCACTCAAATCAACCCTAAATCGTAGCCTACTTTCCTTACCAATCCGCCTATCTTTTCATCCAAACTTTCTTATCAATTCACCTATTGATGTCATCTATCCCAGATCTAAAACCCTTTTTCCTAACCTTCATCTACTGCTATTACAACCCTAAAACCACACCAATTCACAACTCAAACTCCACAAAATCACAGCCACAAACTGCACCCAAAAATCATAGCCTTTGATCCACTAACCTTTCAGCCACCTAATCTCTCTTATCCCTTTAACCGTAGCATGCATCTTTCACTGCATAATGTTTCCAATAGTGACCTCTCACTGCCATCCTCTTTAATCACAATAGCAGCAATCCTTGTGGTAAAAAGCTACTAGCTGCGATCTTTCGTTGTAATCTATTTACATCACAGCCCGCAATAATCGTTCGCTACCAACTATCTTGATCACAACCAGCAATAAATTGAACACGATAGTAGCCATCTCTCACTCCATACCACTATTGCCCTTCTCCGAAATAGTTGTGCACACCGCTACCCATCTTCCTTCTACTGCAGCCACACTCTTGCTGCAACCAACGCCACTTGTAGCCATGAAGTCGTAGTGCAATCACAACCGACATTGCTGCTACCCTCTTTTTCCTCCATCGTCGCTATTGCTTTCCGACTCAGATCTCTTGGCTGTCATCTTCTGATAGATATCAACCACTTAAAAAATTACAGCCTTGATGACATTGCAGCATCAATATTGCAGAATCACTGAAGGACAACATCTGACATTGCTGCTACCATCTTCTTCCTCCACCGTCGCTGCTACCCTTGTATGTCATCCTTCACTTGGAGACTTCACCACCATAGCCTCGACATTACTGCCATTTGCTGCCTTCAACCTAAAAATTACAGCTACACTCTTCAATCAGTTTATTTAACAGGTTGGAGATCCTTACGTCATGACGTCTGTGGGCTTATTCGAAGCCAAATTGGAGGCTTTCGAGACACGTATGAATACTGAATTATGGGCTATCTTCGAGGAGTTTAGGTGGGCCGATCGTCGAGCCCAAGAAGATCAGAACGTGATATAAATTCATATTATAAAAAGAACCCACCGGAGATCAGAAATGAAGTTAAGACACGATAGCCCTATACCTCGATGACATCAACCTCCTTTGTACAACTTCAAGAAGGACACTTTAATCAAGATGCTCAAAGCATGAGACCCGCATCCTAACAAACAACATATAAACCTTCAGCACCAATTGATTACAAGAATTGTGATGAAGAACTAACGAAGATCCGTCAAACCTCTACCATCCAAGAGTACCAAACTAGGTTTGAAAGGTTATCTAATCAAAATTATAATTGATCTGAAAAGCAAATACTGAGGACTTTTATTGAGGGCTTGAAGCTGGAGATTCGTGAAGAAGTTAAAGCACGATATTCATACATACTTAAGACAGCCATCTCCTTCACATGATATCAAGAGGAGTAGTATGAAGCCCAGAGGACTAGGGTCAGTCCTCGACCAATGGTACCAAAGCTTTTACCTCCCCCTACTATCAGTCGATCCACTTAACCGAAGAAACTAATAAGAAAAGACTTTCATGATAGATTGGTAAAGGAACTCAAACTTAAAGATACAATTCTTAAGCCTAAGGAGAAGGATACACTACAACCGACCACCCGCATGGTCCCTACCTTAGCCGGCTACACCAGTCTATAAGAATTAAAGATCGAAGGGTTTCTCGAGCAACAGTCCATCATCATCCTCGTCGACGCCAGGAGCACACATAATTCATGAGCAGTAATGTTGCTACCCACTTAATGCTCCAAAAAGAATATTACAATAGATTCGAAGTTAAGGTAGCTAACAGCCAAATTCTTAAGTGCAACCGGAAGTGCCCGCAGGTTAAACTGAGCCTATAGGAGCAAGACATAGTTGCTGATTTTTTCCTCCTCCCTCTTGATGGTTTTGATATAGTACTTGGCATTGATTAGTTGTCCATAATTAGAGATATTTTTTGAAATTTTTTGAAGCTAACTATGAAATTTTTCATAAAAGAAAAGTAGGTGATTCTACGAGAGAGCCCAGCAACTACAACCACAACACAACACTTGGAGGGGGTGCCAAAAGAAAATTACATTGGTTTTCCAATTCAAATTCAAGGGTTTCATGAGATTAAAGATAAGAACCCTCTCCCATAGCTTGCTGAAATTTTGGGCGTCTCCACCAAACCGAACCGATTAACTCCTTTAAAGTTATTCGATCCCCTATGCTGAACAGGCCGAAACTTCTACCAATTGTTACTCGGCTAGATTGTTTCCTACAACCTCAGAAGGTCGAAGATAAAAGGGTCATCCAAGAGATGATAGAGATAAGAATTATTCAGCCATTCTTATTTCCTGCTACGATACATCCATATATCCTTTTTCCCGGAGATAAGCTACTTCTAAAGTGTTACATCCCGCCGAACTTACTATGATTTCTTATCTCATGTGACTTCCACGACTTTCCCCAGTATCAAACAATGATGCTTAAAGATTTTTTTGATGATGACCTTCAATTTATGGCCTAAGACCGCGAGAAAATTGAGCCCCTCTAGTGACAAAATCAGAAAAGAGGAAAGATCATTCGCATGACTCAACGAAGTATGAATATTATCTCTCTCATTATAAAGAAAGATACATCATCTTGGCCGAGTGGAACTATAGCCCTCACGACCATGATGTCATCCATATCAAATCGTGGCCAGATGTTTATTATTGGAGCAAACACATCCAGAGTGGGGGTCAACACTATCCTCATGCAAGATGGTCAACAACATGAAGAAGTGAAAATGGGCCCTAAAAAATCACTACTCCTACCCACCTCAGACTCATATTAGGCTCAAACCACTAGAGATTTTAGCAAAGGACAATCCTCACTCCAAAAGAAGGCACGACTACTTTTACAGAGCAATCATATCACAACCCATGCAAGGAAGAAATTTCTCCCTGATAAATGCTGGAGCAGAAGAAAATTTCCTGAGAAAGATCAAGTCCCCTTTCATCTCCAACTCCACCAACATGAAATTCAAGCCTTAAGAAAGTAGTCTCCTTATTTCTTTAAACCTTACAAAATTGGGGATTATATTAGAGCCCTAACATGGAGATCAGATTCATGCACCAGATCAAGATTATAGTTGATCCTCCAAGTGTCCCACCTCAGATGAAAATTTAAAGATGACGACTCAGCCCAAAATTTTTCAATTGACACCCAAGCTGATGAAGAGCTGAAGATCTGGTTTCCTAAGTTCATGGAACCTCAGCCTTAAAGATAAGACTAATTTTAAGAGGGCGGATTTAATAGGACTCTTGAGTCCTAATCATCCTAGAAGTAATTAATAAGAACCATATGAGATTATAATAAAACATCACCTAGTCACTTCTATCATATAAAGAAGTATGACTAGGATTTATTTTGGGGCCTTAGGGCTTCATGGCCGTCGCTCCCTTCACTGGGTTGGTCGGCTAGGGTTTCCAGTAGAGGGGCATGGCTTGTGCAGTCACTTAGATTATCGTCCCCTTTATTTATGCATGATTGCTATAGGAGGGGCAAAAGGGAGAATTCACTTAGGAAACACCCCTCTAAGGCTACGGTTTGGAGCCTTATATAAGCGTGTAACATTCACCTTTTTTAATCAAGTAAGATCAATATATAATTTAACTATATGACCGACTACTATGAGGGACCTATGATGTTTCAAGGATTGATCCCCTCAAAAATCAAAATCTATAGAGTTTCATTTGAGATTCTATCACCATCTCAATAATGTAGAGACTTCTAGAGTTATGAAATGACTAATATTTTTTTATTATCTCTATACAAAAAAATTCTTCCATGATATAGATTAAAAGTTTTATTTTTTATAAATAATTTTACTTCTGTGTGAGGCTAGCACACTCGAAATGGTCATATCAGCAAGGGTCTAAGGATAATCTATTATACATAAAATCGTTACA
Source organism: Ensete glaucum (assembly GCA_021527575.1). Taxonomy (NCBI): domain Eukaryota; kingdom Viridiplantae; phylum Streptophyta; class Magnoliopsida; order Zingiberales; family Musaceae; genus Ensete; species Ensete glaucum. The sequence continues at coordinate 22,070,552 of CM038558.1, forward strand.
GATAAGTGCCCCATGCAGCACTAACTATGGAAGTCATAAGATGATCTAACCCTGATACTAACTCAAAACCTCATATAAATGCTATGCCAATCAGGCGATTTCAAGGTATCAACACACACTATCAATGTTTCTTTGACAGGTTCTTCATAGGAAAATCCCTATGTAATATGATTTGGAGACTTTGAATTCGGATAGTTTTAGCTTTCGACAACGATCAAATACTTATATTAGGATTCCCACGTAAGAGTCAAAACGCCTACACCACTCCAGCTGCCTCTGACAGCTTTTTTTAATTATACTATTCCCGCAACGTGTTTCCCTTTCATTTTTTTTACTATAATAATAATAATAATAATAATAATAATAATAATAATAATAATAATAATAATAATAATAATAATAATAATAATAATAATAATAATAATAATATTATTATTATTATTATTATTATTATTACCACGACGCCTTTCCCGATTTCCTGTGGCATTACAACTCATATTGAGCTCTCTCGAACCTGTTTCCCCAAAGCTTCCTTTCCTTCGGCTTCCATTACGTGTTGGACACGCTCTTTCGAAGCGTAAGCCCCAAGTAGGCAGTGGAGAGAGAGGATGCTATAAGAGTCAAAAGACTGCTGCGATCCGCACCCTACTCTCCTTTCTATGCGCTCTCTTCCTTCTCGCTTCCTTTCCCTCCGAGCAACGACACTTGGTGCATAGATTTCAACTCCAAACATATTTCATCTCATCAATGGCAGCAGTCTCATTCCAAACCCACACCCCCTTTCTCTTCTTCTTCTTCCTCCTCCTCCTCCTCTTCACCATCACACCGCAGGTGTCCTCCTCTCGGCCTATAAGAACAGCAGATCCCACCACAACCGGAGCTGCTCCTCGTTTCATCAGCTCCGCCACATCGAAGCAGGAGCAGCTCGCTGAGAAGTACACGCCGCTTCTCCTCAACCTTCTACCCCGGGCCATGGTGCCGCCCTCCGGTCCAAGCCCAGGAATCAACTGCAACAACAAAAGCTAAGAAGAAGAAGAAAAAGAAGAAGAAGATACATGCAAATAGATTAGTCTCATATCTTTATTTCATTTGATCAGTTGTTGGTAGCACACTGATACTGTTTAAACAACGTGTAAACTCCTAATACAATGTGTAAACTCCTCAAAGGCATTTTGTTCTTTTTCTTTTTATTTTGTGTCGTGGAATTGAAGGTGGCTGCATTTTACGGTCAAATTATCATGAAAAATACATAAAAGATAGATTTGGTCCCAAGTTTGACAGTTGACTTTCCTGCCCAGGGGACAAGGAGCCCCCACGCGCAATGGGGCAGTTCTAGGACGTCATATTAAAAATGAGAGACTCGTCAAATGGATGGGTGGGCTAATTAGATCAAGGTTTCCGTGGGCTGTAACTTTCATCAACTTCATATTATAATATTACGATAAGTATCATAAGATTAATAGATTGCCTAAAACCACGTAACGAGGGTTCATCATGATCAGAGTGGATTAGGTTAGTTCGAAAAGACGAGCACACGGATGATAACTATGGTGGTTCACACAAGTTTTCTTCTCCATTCATGACCGATTCCATCGAAAAAATATGATACAAAATCGATTTGTATTAATTTTTTTAACAATTACCCCATAATAATGAAGAGGCTGATTAGCTTAGTAAAGATTTTGACAGTTCATTATGAGATTCTGAAATTACATCTCATCTTAGTCACTCATTCTTTGTATAAAATAAAATAAAACTATATATTTATTAATTTAAGAAGGTTAATTTTTCATTAGGGGTTTGATCTAGATTTATTAATTTCATTTTTTTTTTCAAAACTAACTAAATATATTCTGATCAAACTAATGTGATGCTGCTCAGGTCCTTGATTCTAATACGAGATTTTCTTGAAATAAAAATGATTGTTTATTATATATATTTATATATTTATATATACACTTTCGTTTTAACAGCATGAGATTACATGGAATTATATGTTTGTTAGCCATTTTGGTTAGAAGTCCGAAAAGAATTTTATGGAATTAAACCAATGAAGTGAAAGATTTTGATTGGGTGCTTCACATATATGTAGGAAGAGATGATTAAGTGCTCACCCACATACATTGTATGTTTTTATACTTGTCATAGACATATGTGGCCACAAATACATTGGCCACATACCACAAGTACACATAAATGTGACATTCTCTTTTCCTATCTCTTCTTCACATAAATCTAAATTAAGAGAAGGCCTCAGCGGGTGCTAACCATTCCACCTCACCTCAGCTTATATATATATATATATATATATATCCTTTAGTGGGATTGAGGAGCTGAAGCTAGAATTGGCTGCCCTCAAAGGTCTGGCCAAACTGCCAGCCGGCTGGGGCGACGTCGTAGCTGGCGACGGTGCGGCCGTCGCTGGTGGTCACCTGGAAGGAGAGAGACTGACCGTTGAGGTAGGCATTGCTCTGCCAGTTCTGCCCCCAATTGCGCGACATCGGTTGCCACCCGGTGGCGGAACCCTTGATGGACACCGCGCGCACGTCGCCGGCGCCCGCCACGTTGGTCACCAGCACCAGGTTGAAGTAGGAGTGGCCGTTGATCGTGAACCTGATCCCGCCCTTCTTCACGCACGCCACTCTGTGACACCTCCCACCATCAGAGACGTTGTGGCGGGAAGTTGGTGGATGGAGAGAGAGGGAGAGAGAGCTTGCCTTCTGAAGGCCACTGGCACGATGCCGGCGCGGTACTGGGCGATCTGGAGGAAGGCGGGCTCAGCCATGTCGAAGTGCTGCAGCGGGGGGTTGCACCACCCGCCGTTGTCGTTGGGGAGCGCGTAGTTGGGCGGGCAGAAGTTGGTGGCGGTGACAACGATCGAGCCCGGAAGGCACCACTGCGGGTCGTCGGAGCACCGCAGCTCGTAGCAGGCACCGCAGCTGGTCCCGTCGCCGAACAGCGCCGTGCTGAGGGCGGCGGTGTTCGTCCCGTACCCTTGGCTGTAGAGGTCGCCGTACCCACACGCTCCCCCTACCATTTGAATCCATCAACCAAGTGCTCGACAAAAAGCCAGCCGCAAGCAACCATCATCGATTATAATGCAGAGACTCACCCATGGTACCGGATGCGTCGCCGCCGCCGTAGAAGGTGGCGTGCCCGCTCTGCCAACCGGAGTCGTCGCCGGAGGTTCCTCGGATGAAGAGGGCGAGGGAGGAGAAGAGGAGGAAAAGGGGCAACTGCGGGAATGATGTCATTTGAGAAGTGACGACAAGATGATGCGCTGCAGGTGCTCGGTGAAATGTGATGAGATGGGGGGGTAGGGGTGGATTTATATGACGGGAGGTCAGGAGTCCCGGAGGTGTTCGATGAAATCTCCATGCACGAAGGGACAAGTAATTGGCTGTTGCTACGTCCGAGCAGGCCACAGGCTTTGATGTGGATTGGTAGTAAATGTACAAATCCGGCGCACATGCAGATGTTTCGGTGGGAGTACCAACTGCTGATGCTACCCCACGGTCAGTCATGTTTCATCTTGCGCATGTTGTTATATTGAAAATTACTGCTTCTTTTTTCTATTCTTTAGTTATTATTATTATTATTATTATATTAAATTTTATATGGTTATAAAATGTTAAATCATTTTTGGTCATTATGATAACAAAAATAATAAACATAATCATTGGATATTGACTAAAACAGAAGAAATTTTTAGGTCAATTCTGCCTTGATTTTTGCAAATAGTGAAACGCTTACACAAATACATTGGAAAAGGGATGATGAAGATGTTGATGATAGATTTTCTTGTAATTTCATGCAACTTAACTGATTAGATTTAAGTCCAAAAATGTTATCTCCAATCTCTAAATTTTATCCGTTAAAATTTAATTCCTACAAGAGATAAGATAAATAATTTTTTTTGAACTTTTGCCTATTTATAATCGAAGGAATAAGTGATGTGGATAAATGATAAATTAAGAGAGCGAGGTAGTAATTATAGTTAATGGTAATGGTAAAGGCTTAATTGTGAGATGAATGAAAACATTGTGGTATATAGGTGGAGTTACCTGGAAAAAGATGAAAAAAACCTTTTATTGGTGAATAATTATGTTTACTTTTAATAAAAATAAAATAATAAAAAATCGTTTGAGATTATTTGATGTGAAACAATCAATAACTCTTAATATATTAATTTTTTTTCAAAGTTTAATGATGATTAGATAATTATACAGTCACCATATTGTATTATTGGTAAAGATAAATGCATTTGCTCCTTTGTCTACATTGCATGTCCCAAAAACTCAATAATCATAAGTACTCGATTGAGCAACTCTTGTGCAAAAGTACTAGTTAGTTTTTGTAAGTACACTTTTTGTTTTTGAGCTCATCCATAGGGGTCCTAGAGTCAATGAACCCGCTACTAGAATCAATGGTGATGTACTTTTCCCTCAAAGGTGAAAAAAAATCATTATATATATATATATATATATATATATATATATATATATATATATTTCAAGACAATCTATCATATAGTTTATATATATTTTATAAAACAGGGATGAAAAGGTAGTTATTTAGAAAAATATGTGTAGCACAAAATGTCCAGTTAGGTAATGTGCAATCGTCACATAGCAGGAGATGGGAACCTAGAAATATTTGGTACAAATATGTTTTCAAGAAACTATTTGTTCTCCTGTTTGGTGTCTATTGCACATGGCTAGTGAGTGAGAATTGGAATTGACATGTTGCAATTGCCATGGTTGAAACTCCTAATCTTCTTTAATGTAGATTGCTGACTAGAATTGGTGTAACATGATGCTTGTCGTCATCCACACAAATTACTCCCCAAGATAAGAAGCTCCAAATCTTAGTCATTGCAACTTTTTAGTCCAAGGTAAGTTAACTCATGGCATTGACCATCTTGAATTGGAAAGAAAGAAAGTAAATCAAGGAAAAAGCTTGACATAATATTTCACACCAATCATTAAAATATTCCACATCTGGACCCTATAGGAGCATTAATTATATAAAATATGGATATTATCTACCAAACCAATCTTAACATTATATATATATATATATATATATATGTGTGTGTGTGTGTGTGTATATATATATATTTATATGTATATAGGTATATGTATATATACACATATATATGGATATGTATACATATACATATATATATATACACACATGTATATGTATATATAAATATATATGTATACATATACATATATATATATATATATATATCGATATATATATATACATATATATACATATACATATATATACATATATATGTATATATATATATATATCTATAAATACACATATAAAGATGAGATTGGATTCTACATCATTGGCCTACGTAATAGACTTGAAAAAATCATTTTGTACATAATTTGCTAGTAACTAATAGAAATATGCAATCATTTTGATGAATAAGATACTACGAATTCCCAAATGCTTAAACCGGAAGACAAATTGAAGTCTCATAAAAGGTGAACAAGTTGGGTCGAGTGACAAAAGAATCCCAATCCAAATTGAAGTGACCTTAAAATTGAAGTGACCTTAAAATTGGTCAAATCATTCAAATGTTGAAGCTCCTACAAAAGTTGATACCTTTTGTATTAAAACCCAACTTTATGTTGTATGCATAAAGTCTTAAGTTTCTCCATCCATTTCATTTTGATGTAAAGTGTCTCATTTTAGTGAATAACTTGATAGGGTTTAGTGTCCCCAACTTGTGTACTATGATTAGTTAGCTAATCGTTATATTATTCTTGTAACCATAAGACAATTATGACAGTTGAATAGGAACTAGAACTTTAAGAAAAAAGAATTACAAAAGTAGATGAACCAAGAGAAGGAAGAAGGGAAAAGATAATAAAAAGGAAGATAAGATGAGGAAAGGAGGAGAAACAAGAAATAAAAATATAATATAATATTACTTATCGATCTATCGGTCTGTTCAATAATTTAGTAAATCAAAACTTGGTCAAATAAACGATCGGTTTGATTCTTGATAACTATTCAAGCATTAAAAAAAAAAACATTCGACTTGCTATTATTCCTAGTAAGGATTGCTAGATTTATCAGCGGTTGTTTTTTATACATTAATCCGAAAAAGTATATTATTTGAGATCAAATGGAAGTTGCTGTAGTTGATGTTCTTGAGGTCCATGCCCAAGCATGACCCACCATGTGAGGAGCACATGGCATCCCGGGCATTGCGGCCAATCGCATGACATGGACCCATCCATCATCCTTTGGAGCCACTCCATTCACCATCCATGTCAAATGATGAGCGAATCTTGGAGCTGTGCCATGGCCATTAGATATGACATTGAACAAGGCATATGACAATGGCAGATGCCTTGTCTACTTCTCAGCTACAATAGGAAGAAACCTTCAAGTGATGGAACATGCTTCCTACTCCTCCGAGGAGAACATAATATTATGGATGTGTTTTCCTTAGCTATAGCCTTAATTTTCTTCAGTACTAGTTTATGGTAATAGCTGAAGAAAAGCTTTATATATTTGAAAAATGAAGTATACTCGGTGCATAAAGTTTTTGCCGATATGAGTTCTGAAAAGGACTAAAGAACGCAACATTACCTCTAAATATATGCAACATTATTATTTTCATGACTTAAACGCTAGAGAGGCTATATATATTTATAATACTATAAATTGTATATATTATTTTTCATTTGATTGAACTATTTTTTAGGTTGTTTTCTGAGTACTAAATTTTAAATGCGTCACATAAGAATGACCTTGATTTATAATTTGGGGTTCAATCTTCATATTGTACAAATTGTGACGAATGGATTTTGTATCTTGTGATTTTCTTATGTTTTTCTATAGTTTAATTGAAACCAATATCTTTAGTGAGTTTCTAGAAAAGTTATCTTATCTCACCATTTGTAACTATAATATCTATAAATTTTGTTAGTATATATTAATATAATCTTAAATTATTCTTCTCGTTTTATACGATTTTATATCTTAATAACCCTTCCAAAAGAAGAACAACTTAACAAAATATTATTTTCTTTGTTTTATTTGATCAGAAACAACAAAAGTTTTTAGCATAGGAGACAAAAAAATGTATAGTTAAGATGTCAACATGATGAAATGATCAAGAATCTAGGTTTGAAGTTGAAGTTGACTAGACATGTACCCTAGTCAATCTAAGGTTGGCCCACAAGATGCATACGTGGTTTAATTTCTATCACTAATATTATTGGAATACTAATTAAATTAATAGGATCCATGACAAAATTAGTATTTTTCTTGCCTTACTAAGGTTTCTAATTAATAAACGAAATTAAGCCCTCATCCTCGCTATTATTTTTGAGTCTAATTACTATTAAAGAGTTTTAATTAAATTCATTCCCACTTGAATATCTTTGATTAATTTCTTTTAAATATTAAACATCGAGCTTAACTAAATATATGATAAACCTTAATAAAATATTATAGCACTTGAAATTTCTCTCTCTCAATCGTTAAAATTAAAATATTAAAAAAATTTATATATGAAACGGTAAATAAAAATATACTAGAAATTGGCTAGAGGTTAGTCTTATATCACTTAAAATTTGAAAACTTGAAGTTATGCTTGTATAGTTTGAACCATAATTTAATAAAATTAGTATTTTTATATTATAATTATATTTCGTCCCTATGTATAATATCAAGAATTTATTGTGAAAGAGATGACATCGTTCATCGAGGTAATGTGTATTTATACATATTTTGAAAGAGAGATTTTTTTAACTATATATGTAAATCATTTACTCAAATCTATGATTGATTCTCAAAGATAGATTGACTTATGATTAGAGCATGTAAGAAATGTAAGATTGTCATTCTATATTAGTTTATATAAGATCTTCTATCATGCCCCACAAGATTGAGCTTCCATTAAAGATGTTAATTTTGGACTAATGCACTGAAATACTAAGGATGAGGGAGTCTGCTAGTTGGTCAAAAATATGAATATAAGAAACAAATAACTAACTTTTTGTAACTTGATCTCTAATAAAGTGAAAGTCGATTATAATGTGTTTCATGTACGAGTAGAACATTGGGTTAGAGTATAGGTAGGTAGTATCAATATTATCACAATATATTATAGAAGTGGATTGTGAAGTAATGTCATATTCATATAGTAGATTAGTGACTTAGTTAAGTTTAATATTGGTGATGACTTGATATTCAACCTTGGTGATGGGTCTTACGATCGTGTTCTATTTCTTGGAACTCCAACTACTTAGATTTTCTCTAAGGAAGAGAATGTAGGCTGACATAGATGTCCTATCATCAGTGTTGTCTATCTAATCAACATCGTCAAAGACATGAGGATGAAGTGATAAATGTTTACAAGGAAGAAGTCTAAGATTGAGTCTCTTTAAGATATCAGATGACACATGTTAGTGCAGATCAATTCGTAGTGGAGGGTCGATGGATGAGTTATTGATTCCAAATAAAATGTCTAGATGTGAGAGATAAATACTATAATAAATCGTATTTATTAATACTGTATGAGATCCATAATATGGCTACCATCATATTATTCGAGTGACTTAGTTGTGAAAATTGGTTAGCGACATCTTTGGCATTTTAAATGTTTATCTTTAATAATAGATTTTAAATTTACTTATTTTGAGATAGGAAAAACCTAAGAAAATATGAATATTATTTCCACTCATAAAAAAAATAACTTTTTGTAGTATAAAAAATGGTTTAGATATTAAGAGTGGATAAAGCTAAGGAGTTATTACATAAAGACATTTTCAATTAAGGTTTCGTATAATAAAGTATTATTAACATTTAGTTGAAATACATAACAATCTTGAATAATAGGTAAACTCACGATAAATTGAATTATTATTGATTTAGGAACTAGACTGAAAGTCTCTATGAAATCAACACTCATTTGTTGGTGAAATGCTTTGGCCACTAAATGTACTTTATATCTAACAATGGATCATGGGTTACACTTAATTCAAAAGAAGTTCTCAAATTATTTTAATAGTCAACTAATTGAGATATATGTGGCGATGACTTAAGATATTATAGATCACATGATAAGAGGTAAGTTGTTAGAGATTAGTAATCATCTCTTATATCAAGGTTAATTATCTTAATGGTAGACCAGAAAAAGTTTTCGACCATCTTTCTAAAATTAGGAAAGACTATGATAACTTTAAATTTATACTTAAGAGGATATATAACCATATATATTTAGTGAAGTAATCTATAAAAATGACATAAAATCTAAAATTACCAAAGGAATTGATTGGGGTAGGGCCCTTGATATCAATGTAAATAATTTCAAATGGTTCAGAGCAAGATATGAAAAATACTTCAAAAGGTTATTTATAACTTTTATTATTAAGGTAAGCATCATAATTAGTTGTAATTCTACTTGATTTGAAAGTTGGAATGTAGAAATAATAAATTAGTTGATGACAAAAGTGATGATGCTATAAATTAATTAGAGTAGCAATTGAAACAAAAATGATCTATTAGGTGATTTGTGAAACTAATAGTCACTCATAGATATTATCTTTATTCTAGCCTCTAACTAAGGATATATGTATGCTCATATCCTTTATAAGAAATTAAATTGAGAGACAAAGATAAGGTTTCTTTTGATGTTAGATATATACGAAATATCATCAAGTGTATAAGTGTTTGTGTGTGAATTGAGTGTTGTAAAACTAGTGTGAGTGATAAGGATTCTATTACTATCACCAATGATTATGTCTTCATTGTGTCTATGGTCGATGTGAATAGATACATTCTATAGATTAGAAGTGATATGATGAGAAACACTAGGGTCAACGATCTAATTATTTAGATGACTAGTCAGAGTAATCTTGATTTTTTGCTTGATGTTAGTTGAGTATAGCAGTAGGCTTGGGTCGAGATTGACAAGCATTTGCTCTATTTCTAATTTTGTCATAGAGCTAGTATATGACTTTTTACTAATTGATATTATTGGAATGCTAGAACTATTAATAGTTTTAGTGATTATTGTTAAAGTTATTCTTAAGTTGTTTCAGCATAAGTTATAATCATGGTTGGAGAGTTGATAATATAATAAAGGGTGATGGCTTTGTGTATTACCCATATGTCTAAGAGATATCTTATTCAGTCATTTATTGAAATTCTTGTTGCTTTGATTATCCTTTTCTTTGGATTTTTAATTGAATTGAGTTATGATAATTAGTTCTGTGTTCCTCACTTCTCGTTTTAGATATATTTTATGATCAATCAACTTATCATATAGTTCTTCAAATGATATTAGTGAGTTATGTGCTCGAATTATTATCATTAGTTTATTATATCTGTCTCCTAGGCTATTGAGAGTATGAACAATGATTTCTTCATTGCTCAAGGATGACCTATTAAAACTAAATCATCTATAGTAACTTTTAGACTTTATATACAATCAACAATAGTACTTTCTTCTTGTATTATTTTCATCAAAGTGGATAAAAGACTTAGTATACGAGTGTGCGAATGATTGGTCAGGGTGGTTTATAATTTAGACCATGCTTCTCTATAATATTTCATGAAGAGATTAATGGTGCTATAGGGCTAGCGATTATGGTTTGAATGGTTTATAGAATATGACAATCTTATTATAACCATAACTTATGATTAGAATTCACCATTAGGATGAGTTCTCTTGGTATTTGGATCTTTTTTGATAGATAACTAAGAGAGTCCTCAATGTAGCCTAATCGATCATATCTAAGAAGTGTATAGAGGATGATTTGATTTGATAGAGTAGATTAGATCTAAGAAGTGTACAAGGGAGGATTTGACCTGACAAAGATCATATCAGTGACATTACAAATCTTAGATGTGTAGAAGAGGGCAATCTTTTCATTCCCCTCATGAGTCCTCTTGGTTGCAAGTGTAACGACCTAATTGAGAGGCTGGTGGAAGGTAGTGGACTATTGGTGAAAGATCGACTATGGATCCTAGGTGTTAATAAGTGCAATAATTGACGAGAAGGGAACAAGGATGTCATTTAATATGTAGGGTAGTAGGTGTCGATGTAGGAGTATAGGTTACACTTACCAATAGTGAGGAGATTGATTAGATTAGCAGGAAGATTAGTAGGGAGGAGTCACACATCTTTGTCTTCATTGCACTGCCAGAATCCAAAAGTGGGAAGCATAAATTCAAGCTGTAAAGTAGCAATAAGGAGAGCAAGGAAGAAAGAGCATTGCTTAAAGCAAGAGGACTCTGACACCATAAAAAATTAAATAAAATGTTATAAAAATACTAATATTATTCATCGAGATAATGTGTATTTATACAAATTTTGGGAGAGAAATTTTACTCAAGTATGCACATAAATCATACATTTAAATATGTGATTATTCTCAAATTATAAATTGATTGAAAATTAAAATATATAAAAAATAAACTTGGCATTTTATATTTATCTTTATCATAATTTTTTTCATAATAGTCCTAACTACTTTAACTCAAATTTTATTTAAAATTCATATCGAATAGTCCTAGCATATTAAATTCAAATATAAATGTTTTAATGTGATTTAAAAGTTGAAATGACAACATAAGAGAAATATAAGATATAATTAAAAGTAAGTTTGTCTGTGACTTTCTATCTTTTTATCTCTCTCTCATCCATGATAAAAGTGTATCCTATTTGATAGGGGTAAATTTGGTATCCGTTAGTTTATCTATCATGAAGATTGACACCTAAGTAGGATTCCATGTCATTAGTACTAAGAACAATTCCGCAACCATCCTATCTTATCAGAATCGAAGGCTGAGATGATCAGGTTATTAGCCCACCAATAAGATTAGGTATAAAAGAATTCCAAGTTCTTGCCAAGGAAAAAAAGGGGAAAATAAACATATGCTATGCCATTGCATACTCTCTCTTTTCATCTATAATTTATGCCACTACGTCCTCCACTCTACTGACTTAAGCATTAGAGGGGTTTTGTCGGGTAACTTGGGTGCTAGTATGATATGCAAATTCACTTGACCATCGTTAAAGGATACTGAGATGGTCTCGCCTCCGAAGGAGAATCTCGATAGCTTGGAGGAACCCTGTTCAACTACTTAAGCTACTCGGAGTTAGAAATCCCCTATGTCAAGAGCCTCTACCCTATGGAGTAGCAAGACAACAAGCCTCTCAATATTATTCATACTAAAACCAACCAGACATTTGAAAGGAGGTCTTCATTGATTTAAATGAAATTTTTTACAGTAATAAAAGTCACCTCGAAGGGAAGCTACAAAAAGAAGTAACCAAAAGTAAGGGTCAACAAGGCCCCATGACCTTAAGAGGGTGAAGGTAGAGTTGGAGGGGTAGCTAGACGCTCGTCAAAATGAACCTTTGTAGGAGATAGCACTTCAATGTCTGAAAGGAGCTTCACGAATGGGTCCTCATGAACCTTGAGTTTGGGGTACCTCACCTTGAAGTGCCTAAGGGTAATCTGGTACCCAAACTTGTAGGCGACCTAGCTAGCACACTCAAGAGCATAACGAATGTTGGAAACCTCGAGAGCATCACATGCACAGTGAAAAAATAAAACAAAGAATTTTTTATATTTATCACATCGTCATGCAATAATTGGCGCACAAAAAAATTACAAAATAAAAAACTATGAATAGTGTGAGATTTGTTACCTAAGGAGATCGTATATCCCTGAAAATTTTAGATCCAGTAGGAGAGGATGAAGGAGGTTAGATATCCTCCTCTCTAGTAGTATCTATATGGTGGATCGATATAGTGATACTCCTCAAATCACAGCCAAAAGCTCGCAACTCTCATGCACCTTCTTACAATGAACGTAGAAGAAGGTCTCTAACTTCTTCATAGTCTTCTCACAGCAGGGAGAGGGTGGTTGGCTAAGAAGAGGTGGGAGGGAGGAGAATAGGAGGGGGTAGTAATAGATGCAGCCTATCACCTGTGTTGGCCGCCCTTGCCTCCTATTTATAGAGACCACTAAAACCCTAAAGGATCCTATCTTTAGTGATTATTGGATCTATATACAGTTACCCTCACTTCTTAGATTATTGGATCTCTCTCCAATAATCTCAGTTGGTCTCTAATTGGGCTTCATGTAAGGAGTCCATTAATATTGGGTCTCATCCAATGAAAATAAGGGTTTATTAGATAACTTATATTTAATCATCTACTCGTTGTAATCATCCACCATATGTGTGTGACCCTCTGGGCCCAATACTGAGTTGGCCATGAGTTCCACCTATCAGAACTCCTTATGACTCAAGGAATTATTATCTTATAATAATTTACTTAACTCATCAACTATGGACGTATTAGGTAACTATGTCATAGTCCCTAGATAGTATATAAGATCTAATATACTGGACCTGTCTGTCCTTAGTTACTATGTATTTATAGTTTATCATCAATATAATATTTCAGAGACCATATACTTGGCATGGTACTATTAGGGCATATATGGAATCCATCCGAGTTTTGCTCTAATCAGATTCTCCTGGAGAACTCCTCTCTCAATCCGAATGACTATGGCTAGAGATTTGCCTGAGTGATAACATATGAGATATTCCTCTCATAATACCGAGAGTGGGTAATCCTTTATTGACACTCAATTGCCTTCATAAGGTTGGCTACCAATCTAGATAATCAGTTAAACCAGATTTGAAACTTTCTAGACCTATAAGTCCAACATCAAAGAAAGGAGTACACAAACAAGACATCCTTGGTATTTCAAATCTAAGGACCAGACACACAACTAAGACTATAGAATTATTGTTTGACATTAGGTATCATTAACCATCCAGCATTTTATAAGTAGATCAATCAGTAAACTCATTATCTAATGAGCGCATGTACTATATGCTAGTTACAGGTGCCCTGCAAGCAAATCGTGTGAGTGATGGTACATGTGACACATTGCGTAATCTTTTTGCTTATGATTAATATTAGCATATTCTCATATTATATTATTTATTACATATATATTGTGATGTCCTTGGTTTTGTGCAATGGGAATCAGATAGTGATGAGATCATGATAATGAGATCGATTCACCTTTAAATATAGATCCTAAATAATTCCGATCATAGGTTACTCGAGAGGGATATTGAGATAACAGGATAGGATAGATCGGTGTACTATATACCCGTCCATATGATGGAGGTAACTGGTCTTATAGCCACTTGTGTGGAGATACTAAGGATATAGTACAAGTGCTCATTAGAGATGAGTTCACTAATTGATCCGCTTATGGAATGCTGTATGGTCAATAATACCTAATTGTCAGATAACGATTCCATAGTCTCAATTGTGTATCTGGTCCTTAGACTTGAGACACCAAGAATGTCTTGTATGAGTACTCTTGTTTTTGACGCCAGACTTATAGGTTTGGAAAGTTTAAGATCTGGTATAGTTGGTTATCGGGATTGGTAGCCAACCTTACAAAGGTAATTGAGTGCCAATAAAAGATTATCTACTCTTGGTATCACGAGAGAAATATCTCATATATGCTTGCTCAAACAAATCCCTGGCCAAGGTCATTTGGATTGAGAGAGAAAGAGTTCTCTAGTAGAATTCGATTTGAGTAAGACAAACTGATTCCGTTTGTGACATGACAATACCATATCCAATATACGGGTGTGGGGGGATCAGTGGCCAGGGTCATTCGGATTAAGAGAGAAGGAGTTCTCTGCTAGAATCCGAATAGAGCAAGACAAACTGATTATGTATGTGACCTGATAGTACCATGTCCAATATACGGTCTTTGGGATATTATTTCGATAAGGAATTATAGATACATGGTAATTGTGGACAGACATGTCCGACGGATTCGATCACCCTATACCATCTGGGGACTATGACATAGTGGCCTAGTACGTCCATAGTCGATGAGTCGAGTGAATTATTATGAGGATAATAATTCACTATATCAGAAAGAGTTCTAATGGGAGTGATTCACGGCCAGCTCAATATTGGGCCTATAGGGTCACACACATATGGTGGATACTTCAACGAATAGAGGATTGGATGAAGATCTAATTAGCCTATATTCTTATTAGATGAGACCCTATGTTGATGGGCTCCTTGATTAAGGCTCAATTATAGGCCTAAGGAGATTATTGGATAGAGATCCAATAATGCAAGATTAGTGGGTTATTAGATGGAGACCCAATACCTACTAAGGCAAGAGCCTTAGGGTTTTTGGTGGCTCTCTATAAATAGGAGGAGAGACTCATGGTTGATAGGATGCATCTTTAGCTACCACCTCCTATTAAGATAAATTGATTCCGTTTGTGACCTGACAATACCATATCCAATATACGGGTGTGGGGGGATCAGTGGACCTCATCCTCATGCTCCACGACCCTAGCAGAGAAGAGCACCCATATTTTCTTAGGGCTTCAACTTCGCTAACAGAGAGAAGGGGCATTGTATTATCCATAGTGTGTGCTGCCTATACCAATGGGAAGCCCCAATCTTTGCTTACATCCACAAAAAAAGTGGCTTCGCCCCCTTACTACAAAAGCTCGCTCCATTGATCTTGAACCCATTTCTATCATAAACTTAGCTGGTTTTGCCTAAGTTATGCGACACCCTTACGTGTCTAGTTGCAAGGGTCAATCTCCCTGAAATCTCTTATGGTCTCTTAGGACCTACAAAAGAGAAAATAGGTTAGAGAAAGAGCTTCACATGGAATCTATAAGCAACTATTTTAGCAAACACTTTATAGCCAATATAAATTACAAACATGGAGTTCATAAACTCTAAATATGTGCACATAATGAATCATGGTCCATTATATACCAAAATCCCCACAAGTGTCTATATGACACAACTCTCATTTATAAGCTAAAAATGATCACAAAAGCAAACCAAACTAGGGCTGCCAAGCCTACTGCTAGCCCATTACTTGCTGTACATAACATAAATAAAGACCGAAAGACACTGACATATATGAGTATTACATTAAGTACCCTATTTATATTTTTGTCTATGATATTCCCCCCACTTATTCCTTTGACGTCCTCATCGAACTATTATAGATGCTGTATCTCCTTACTTTTTGTTGAATCTTTAATCTTTTGCTCTATGTATAACGTGCCTCTTGATTTTCGACTACCCTCCGTCGCTATTATCAAGTAGTTAAACTTTAATCCACCATGTTGTTTTAACTCATCGATGATTGACTCTGGTATGGGGTCGACTAAGTTGTGTTGATCTATATTGATTCATACGGATCCTTCTAATGAAGGAAAAGACCTTTCTTATTATGCGCTAATATCTTAATGGTCTCATATCACTTAAATTGGGTGGATGCTTATTAAAGCTTTAATGAGCATCATCTCATAGGCTTTTGAAGTCATTTGAGATCCTTCCTTCACAAATTTACCCATTGATTCTTTTTTAAGTTAGTTATCACATCTAAATAGGTTTGCATCACTTCCACTTTTGATTGACATTCTGTTAGGAAATGAAGCAGATAATCTACTCTTAGTAGAATTGATCACCATTGGTGATGATTTGATAACTTTTGTCTTCAATTAAATTTTTTCGAAGGTCTTTGAACCTACGTAAAGCTCCTTTGCTAGACAAATAAGAGAATTGGGGTACTCGATTTCACCCATTCTTTTAAGAGTTGAGAAGGTAAATGTTATTTGACTTTGCTTACCTCATCGAGATTGTACTTCATGCATCGAGATGGTTACTAGTTTTGGCTTGCTCTTTGCTCACACTTCTAAAGCACTCGAAGTGTTTATACTCCTTACACTAGTTAGCTATTACAGTTCACCTTCTCACTGCCATCGAACTTTAAGAATACAAGAATTTTACCCAAAAGGAGTAAAATTTTATCCCAACTTGGAGTAAGTCTCCAATAGTTTTGGTCACCTTTAGGATTGTACCATTTTCTCTATTATATTTGTCACCTACTCCTATGAGTAGAAAATACTGGTTACAGGTGCCCTGCAAGCCAATCACGTGAGTGATGGCACATATGAAACGATGCGTGATCTTTTTGCTTAAGATTATTATTAGCGTATTCTCACATTATATTATCTGTTGCATATATATATTGTGATGTCCTTGGTTCTGTGTAATGAGAATAAGATCATGATGAGATCATGATAATGAGATTGATTCATCTTTAAACATAAATCCTAAATAATCCCGGTCATAGGTTACCTGAGAGGGACATCAAGATAACTAGATAGACTAGTGTACTATATACTTATCCATATGATGGAGATGACTAGTCTCATAGCTACTTGTGTGGAGATACTAAGGATATAGTATAAGTGCTTATTGGAGAATGAGTTCACTGATTGATCCACTTATGAAATGCTATTTGGTTAATGATACTTAATGTTAGACAATGATTCCATAGTCCCAGTTGTGTATCTGGTCCTTAGACTTGAGATATCAAAGATGTCTTATATGAGTACTTCTTTCTGTAACGCCAGACTTACATGTTTGAAAAGTTTTAGATCTAGTATAGCTGATTATCGGGATTGGTAGCCAACCTTACGAAGAAAATTGAATGTCAATAGAGGATCATCCACTCTCGGTACCATGAGAGAAATATCTCATATATGCTTTCTCAGACAAATCCCTGGCCAGGGTCATTCGAATTGAGAGAAAAGTTCTCCGGGAGAATCTGATTAGAGCAAGACTATGATGGATTCTGTATGTGACTTGACAGTACCATATCCAATATATGATCTTTTGGATATTAGTTTGATGAGGGATTCTAGATACATGGTAACTATGGACAGACAAGTCCGATGAATTCGATCTC
Organism: Ensete glaucum; assembly: GCA_021527575.1. Lineage (NCBI taxonomy): Eukaryota > Viridiplantae > Streptophyta > Magnoliopsida > Zingiberales > Musaceae > Ensete > Ensete glaucum. The sequence goes on from CM038558.1 coordinate 22,088,386, forward strand.
CCTGCACCGTTTGGGGACTATGACGCAGTGGCCTAGTACGTCCATAATCAATGAATTGAGTGAATTATTATGAGGATAATAATTTACTATATCAGAAAGAGTTTTGATGGGAGTGATTCATGGCTAGCTCGGTATCGGGCCTAGAGGATCACATACATATGGTGGATGCTTCAGTGAATAGAGGATTGGATGAAGATCCAATTAGCCCCTATTCTTATTAGATGAGACCCTATGTTGATGGGCTCCTTGCTTGATGCCCAATTAGAGGCTTAAGGAGATTATTAGATAAAGATCCAATAATACAAGGTTAGTGGGCTATTGGATGGAGATCTGATACCTACTAAGGCAAGACTCCTAGGGTTTTTGGTGGCTCTCTATAAATAGGAGGAGAGACTCATGGTTGAAGGGCTGCAGTTTTGGCCTCCCCCTCCTATTCTCCTTCCTTCCTTTGCGCAAAAGTTGTAAGATCAGATCAGAGGAGTTCTGCTGCAGATATCTATTGGGTGGATATTGCTAGAGAGGAGGACGCTTGACCTCCTTCATACTCTCTATCCGGATATGGAAATACATGAATATATGATCTCTATAGGTAATCAATCTATCATATGACATGGTATTATCAGTTTTTATGGCTTTCTCGTGACCTAATCTTTTGCTCGACGATTTAATCTACATGGGAAATCGATTTTGTTTTGATTTTTGCTACGCATATGATGTTCTCATTGAGGTTTCCTAATAGAAAAGGTACAACACCACGTGCTACATACTTTGTTCCTTGGTAAAGCACTCTTGTATTAACCTGAAGTCCTCTACTTTCGGCTATCTATTGATATCGGTCTTATGAAGTTCTTTGGCCTCTATCCTTTAGTATTATCGTTGTACTTGGAGTTTGCCTCTATATTTTCCACTTTTCCAACACCTTTCATGACCAACACTCTCCCTCTATGAGAGCAAGGGATCAATGACTCGATGGAAGTCCTGCCTCTATAGTACCATAGCACTGCCAAGCCCATGACACTACTATCAGTATCCCTTTCTTTGTAATCGGTAGATCTACCTTCATGGCACTATAACACTCCTCCGAGTCTATCTCCATTCTGATCGACACTTAGCATTTGGGTAGTTAAGCTCTTATAGACTCATCGTCTTTTTCTCGCCTCTTTCGACCCTTTACTTCAAATCTTTATGTTCTTTGAGTAATTCCACTTGGTCGATTGAATAATAGATGCCACTCTTATACATGGCCTCTGCCATTCTATTGCAGGGCTCGCACCGATTCTATTCTCCTTGGCTTCCTTGTCCTTTGACTTATTGGGCTCCCTTAAGTGAATATAAGCATTGAAGCAGTTCAACTCTCCAACCACTCTGATCATATCTCTATATGATCAAGTCCTCCAATGGAACTCATTGGTACTTACACTCAGAATTCTCTTTTGATGGTACATAGCTCCTATGTGCTGATGACCAAAGCTTTCATCTGATATAAAATTCAATGCACACACGGAAGACTCGCCTTTGTGGTACCATGACGTTCACTCTTTGAATCTATAACCTTTCTTGCCATCATGTTGTTAACCAAAATGGAGCTCCCAGTAGCTCATGATCATACCTCCACATGATCAAGTCCCTCATAGGACTTCTCCTGCTTGTGTTATATTACCTTGATCTGTTGCACCATGTTATCCCCTGGTGATGTCTCTATTATATTCATATTCTTATGGATGAGCTCAGACTACAATCTCTTTAAGTGTGGCCTCTATTGGTACATCATAAGGCCTCCGCCACCTTTAATTATATTTGTTCCTTTGACAATTAACCTTCATCTACCCATTCTCAAGTCACACCTGGACGAAGTATCACTCTAAGATTGTTCATCGCCTAGTAGCTCTCGAAATCCACAAACTCCGCTGAAATTAGTGCACTAGTGTGTAGATCCTGAGCCTCTATCCCCCACTAGCACAATCTCCACTATGTATTGCATTCTTCATGACAACTTGAATGATAACACTATAGCATATTCTTCAAGAGTACCCGTCTTTGTATTCTCTTACACTGTGCTAAGACCTTCTGATCCCAATTTCACCTCCACAATTTGAGTCACCTTAGTTCCTCTATCAAATGCTTCTCTAAGATAAGGAGTAAGTGCTTCAAAGCTCCTTTCGTCTTTGGCACTATGCATGATGAGTCTGCTCCATCAGAATAAAGAACCCATGAAACAACATGATCTCGCTCTTGCCTCTGCAAGAGTTCATGTCCTTGACCTTTGTATAAGAAAAGCTTCGTGCCTCTGCTCCATGTTCCATCTTCTTTGTCAACTCCCTTCATGTGGTTTGGATACGTCACCAAGTTCCACCTAAGTTACTTTGCCTCTTGATTTGCATTAAGTTGATGGTGGCTCTTGCACCCACTATTCCATGGGTCAATGCTTCATTGATTCTGATTTTCACATCGGCTATAATTGTGCCCTTGTTTGATGTTGCCATGAGTCGCTCCCCCACTTGATCTCACAATGTATTTACTAATACATTACCTCATGTGAGATCATGTGATGACCCCTCGTCACTCACTTGGTCCGTTGAGTTTTGTGGAGTTGTTGTCTTGAGGTACTCCTCCTTAACATGTATGGTTCACTATATATATTTCTTCCTCTAGAGAATCAGGACTTATCCCTTTTAGATATCTGTCATATTGGAGCAACTATCCTCTTCGTATCCTTCCCTCTGAAAGTTGTGGAGATCACTATTCCCTCGGACTACTCCGTCTTGCTGAACAAACTATGCATTGTCCTGCCCGCGTAAACGTACTTGTTAGATTGTGACTCTTTATCAATACAACTCTTATGGCACCCTTCAAGGCCTAGTAACATGCTGAACTTATTGCACACTTAAGCCTCCTATGGATTTATCCTTCTTATGCAGAAGAGAAAGTTTTAATGCTCTATGGCGCCAAGTTTCAGTTGCATTAGGATGGCCATAGACACTCCATCGTCTGCATATAAGCCCTTAAATAAGTACTGAATTCTTTGAGTTAGCAATTCCTCTCACTTCTATAAGCTTTACCTAACTTTTTTGATTGTTGTGCAACCCATCCCACTTTACACGGTCTCATCCTTTACTAAGCGCCCTGCTTGCCCTGAGCACCATCAAGTTTTGGTTGCTAACGTCAAGCTATAGCTCGAATTCAGCTATCCCAACCTTTGTGCACTACATAATCTTCCTAGCTTACCTGTTCTCGTGATGCCTTTCGCATAAAGGGTTGGTCATTCCTCTGAATGTCAATCATGGATATCCACTCCTATGAGTGATTCATTTTCCTACATCTCAATATCTATTTCCCCCAAACGACCATCCATGTTGGCTGCCCTCTATGCAGCCCAACCAGGTCTCCTATATTGGCATGCCAAGTATTTCTACGTGTACTTATCCCACTCTAATACTAAATATCACGAACTTAGCTAGTTTTGCCTAAGTCGTGCGGCACCCTTGTATATCCATCCGCAAAGGTCAACCTCCCCGAAACCTCTTATAGTCCCTTAGGACCTACGAAAGAGAAAATGGGTTAAAGAAAGTACTTCACATGGGATCGATCCATAATAACCATTTCAGTAAATAATTTATAGTCAATGTAAATTATAAACATAGACTTCATAAATCCTGAACAATCACACATAAAGGATCATAATCTATTACAGATCGAAATCCCCATAAGTGTCTACATGACACAACTCTCATTTACAAACTAAAAGCGACCATAAAAGCAACCCAAACTACGGTTGTCAAGCCTACTACTAGCCTGTTACTTGTTGTACAAAGCATGAACAAAGACTGAAAGACACAGACATACATGAGTATTACATCGAGCACTCTATTTATATTTTTGTCTATGACAACACATGAGGATAACTAGTAATTGCTCAGGCCCTAACTCAAATGGTACCATAAGTGAAATAACTCATTGGATGGTGCCACCCTCACGCCATCACATGCCTTGTGGAAGAACTTAGGAAGTGTCAGGAGTTCATCGCCAGTTAGGATAGAGAAATCCGCTAAAACGCTAGGAAGGTAGCCGCTACTAGAGGCAAAGGGAGGCATAATCCAGCCTCTAGAGCGTCGATGGAGAGGTAGAACCCCCAGTAGAATTGGTGATAAGAATAATCCTCGCCCCTAGGAATGGAAAGAATAACTTATGATGAAACCCCAGAAGCGAGTGCGTAGTTCCTCCAATTGTCATGGAGTGACCATAGAATTGCAATCATGGACTACCTGCATTTGGACTAGGTCTTGTGAAGCCACAAGAGGTCTAGAAGGCTGGCTCCCCTCCAGCGAGGTGCTCACCCGAACCACCTTTTGTGAGAAAACAATCAATTTCTCCATACCTTGTTAATGTCGAGAGGACTGACAAAATATGATTTGTAGAAGATGCTCCCATAGGATAAGTCGCAGACTTGTTAGAGGAGGAAGACATCCTTATGCTAAAGTGTTAGATGACCATAAGGAATGGCTATAAAAGAGGAAGAGCCAGGGAGGACCAAATAAAGGTAACTTCACGCCCAATAGACGCCCGTTTGATACAACAACATGCTTAAGGACCATGCGAACAATAATGGTGGAGATCACATCCTGCACCCCAGCACAACTACACAAGCACTTAAAATGGCTAGGAATGACTCTGATCTCAAGGCAGATCAAACCCACAATAGAAGACTCCGTATGAGCAACAAAGGCTATTAAGATAAGACGTCATATCATATCTTAGGTGGAATGATCTACAATCGCCAAAAGGTTGTCTCTCAAATGATTTTGAGTGGGTCTGATTCCTCGCTTTAGGTATGGTTGAGCTTGAATCTTTAGATGAATCGAGGCCCTACTTTATAGTAACTACCAAATCTGACTTCATATGAGCCAAAAGTAGCTAGGGACCATAGCCTTGACGACCTTATGCTCCTGCCTAGTGCCTCCCCAAGCCTCTGCTCAGTTTCTTTGTTAGAAAGTAAGTTAGACATAAGCCTCGAGAACCTCGCACCTTTGAGCCTCCTCAGGCCTCAGCTCGGCACTTACGACTCATGGTTGCTCTACCACGGTGAAATCAAACCCGCCATAGAAGTAGCATCTCTAGTCACTTATAGGACTTAAGGGAGATTGCATCGCCCTTAGGACAATAGAAGACATCGCCGATAGAGGCACCTCACATGTATCATGATAGGGCTAACTCCCTGCTTCAGAGTGGTCAGAAAGCCAAGGACTACACCTAGGCCGAGCCTCCATACTCCCCCTAGCCGTGCACTCGATGTAGAAGGTTGAGAGTTGCACCTAGGCTAAGCATCCACACTCCCCCTAACCGTACACTCAGTGTATAAGGCTGAGGGTTGCACCTAGACCGAGTCTTTTCACTCCCCCTAACCATGCACTCAGTGTTAAAGGTCGAGGGTTGCACCTAAGCTCTCCGTATTCCCCCTAGTTGTGCACTTAGTGTTAAAAGCCAAGGGTAATATGAGCCTTCGCACTCCCCCTAGTCTTACACTTGGTATTGAAGGCCGAGCCTCCATACTCACTCTAGCCATGCACTCGATGTAGAGGGCCTGAGGATCACTTCTCGAATGAGTAAGAGTTAAAAAGGAATCTCTCCTAAGCTAAGCACCTAGGTGTGAAACTTAGAAGGCCGAGGGCTATACCTAGGCTGAGCCTCCGTGCTCCCCTAGTTATGCACTTGGTGTCAAAGGTTGAGGGTTGTACCTAAGCCAAGCCTCTACACTCCCCCTAACCATGCACTCAGTGTAGGAGGCATAACGCTCACTCATCGGATGAGTAAGAGTTAAAAAAGACTCTCCATAGCTAAGCACCTTGGTGTGAAGCTCAAAAAGCCGAGGGCTGCACTTAGGTTGAGCCTCTGCGTTCCTCGTAGTTGTGCATTCTGTGTCGAAGGCCGAGGGTTGCACCTAGATCGAGCCTTCACGCTCCCCCTAGTTGTGCCCTCTGTGTTAAAGGCTGAGGGTAGCACCTAGGCCAAATCTCTGATCTTCCCCTAACCGTGCACTCGGTAAAGAATGCCCAAGGGTCACTCCTCGGATGAGCAAGAGTTAAAAAATGACTCTCTTCTAAGCAAAGCACCTTAGTATAAAACTCAAAGGGCCATATCTAGGTTAAGCCTCAGCGCTCCCCTAAGCCATACATTCAATATGAAGACCCTAAGGTCAATACACTCTCAGTACCCCTGCTAGTTAATTCAATTAGAACTGAAATACAATAGTGTGCTCTCCGTAAAAAGACCTATAAGGACACCATTCCGAGAGAGGCAAATGATAAGAGGTAAATTTGATACTCGCCATCTAAATCTGTCATGAAGATTGATACCTAGGCATAACTCTACTTCATTAGTACCAAAACAACTCTACAACCACCATATATTATCAGAATCTAAGGTCGAGATGATTAGGTTGTTAGCCAACCAATAGGATCAAGTATAAAAGAACTCCAGGCTCTCACCAATGGAAAAAAAAGAGAAAATGAATACATGTTACATCATTACATACTCTCTCCCTCAATTTATAGTTTATGCTACTATATCCTCTCCTCAATTGACTTAGGCATCAGAGGGGTTGCATTGGATAACCTCGACGCTATCCTGGCATGTAGGGTAACATGGCCGTCATCAAATGATGCCAAGATGGTCCTACTTCTAAAGGAGAACCCTAATAACTCTTAGGACCATCATCCAACTGCTCAAGCTACTCAAAGTCGAAAACCCCCCGTGGGACAACATCCGCAGCGCCATCGCACCCCTACCAAACCACCATGTCAGTCAGGAAAATATATTAAGGTGAGCCTACACCTTTAACAAAGAACCAATTAGATTGACAATCGATAATTCTCATAACACCATCCCTACCTAATTTATTAAAATACTCTATATTGCAACTCGATGTCGCCAAATAGTGATCATCCAAGCCACACATAATGCCTATTGTATTGAAAACTATGTTGAGGTGTACAACCACACAAACCAGAATGCTGCCACATGACATGTTAAGTTACTTATCCATCCAAAAATGTCGGTTAACCCCAAGCACATGGTGGCTTAGAAGACAGCAATTGCTTGTGTTAATCTCCACGTTAAGTTCCTTTCTATTGATTGATCTCATCCTGCTAACCCTCGTCTCTCCACTGATATTGTGACATTCCGGTTCAAAGTGGATAAGGATATGAATAGATTATACAAGTTTTATAGATCGATTACCATCGCTTGAGTTTAAATATTTTGAGTTAGTGATTCAGACTTAAGAAATTAATTGATCAATTATCCTATGAAAGCATACTTAATGGTATTAGAGCTTATTTAATAGGAATATCGATGATCATCAAAACTAAATGACAAATCATAATATGGAGCTATGAGTTTCAGACTTGTATGTTGATTTCGGACTATCTTCTCTTAACAATGATGCTAAGTCCTTGAGCATAGCAACTCAATTTATTGAATTAGCTTATAAAAATTTAATAAGGTTATGATTAAATCTCACACCTACGGTGTTAGGAGTTGATTCCGGACAATGTTTTCTTAAAAAGGATGTTAAGTCCTTAAGCATATCATCCTAATTTATTAAATTAACTTATAAAAGTTTAATAAAATTATGAGATAGTATCACACCTGCCATGTTAAGGATTGAATATTTCAAACTATATTTTCTTAATAAGAATGGTAAACATCCTCAAGTGTAGCATTCCAATTTATGGAATTCGCTTATAAAAGTGTAATAAGTTTATTATCATTAACTAAAACTTGAATATTTTAGGCTTATTGAGGTTCAATAAATTAATAGGTCTGCATGCTAACAATGTGCTCGCGAGTACGGGTTCTGTAAGCATAAAATATTTATTTTATGTAATGTCTGAAAGACAGGAGTAAAAAAATTAAAAGAAAAAGAAAAGAAAAAGAAACAGAATCAGCTCTCCTTGGTACCTTTTGCATTTAATGGCATTCGAGCGCTTAAGATCAGAATCTACCCCAGTGAGTGGCTGGGTTGTTCGTTCTTGTGACATGACCCAGCAGCAGTATCTCCCCATGGGCTGTGTCCTGCCACTTGAATCACCCTCAGGACAGTGTGGTGTGACTCGTGATGCAGGTGGCTGTTCTCCAATTTCCATATCGGTCTGCTTGTTCACGTGCTTTCCATGTAGAGTGAGAAGGACCTTGTTCCCAGTATGGTGGAAACCTTAGGCGACGAGGCAAGCTCAAACTACTGTTCAATAGAACAAGGATGCATGATTGAACATGGGAAAGCAGTTGGTCATCATGATGATAGTTGACACTGTGCTCGTCATTAAGTGGAAGGTTGATTAGATCATTTTCTAGGTTCATCTTAACTTTTTTTTTTTTTTCTTATCGGTGTCATGTCATATGTGAAAGGATGTTAAGTACTTATAAAGTTTAACATATGTTTTCATTTCACATGACAGTCGAAACCGAACCCAAATGAATGATGCTTATCAATCAAGAGAAGAATGTATTGATTAAATATCGAGCCAGGGAAAGAAAGATACGATCTTAAGTTATGATTTGTTTATGAAGGTTTTGATCAATGTTATTAAGTTGTTTGGAATGAAAATACGATAGAGTAGATAATGGGTTGGAATGTCGACCTTCGGTTGACTCAATATTAGGACAATCGACCCAGCAGAAGTACAGTCGACCTGACATCACCAATCTGACATAAGTATGGCTAGCTCGACACCAGTATAGTCGACCTTACGCGTGCATAGCCGACCCATCACAGCTACAGCAAAATATCCACACACCACACCATCAAGTACGAAAGCAGGACCTGAGGACAATATGAAGGTGTACAATATTATGGTCGGACATCAGCTGCATTAAGGTCTCAGTACAGACGACCTTTGATGGGCATGTATAAAAGCTACATTGCACCTCTACTAAAGGGGGATCTCTTATGGGGGGGAAGCTCTGAAAGCACACGGCGAATGCACACCATTTCAAATCTACCACGATCGGGAGTTAACTTGATCGTCGGAGGGGCCATGTCTGATACCCTACCCAACAAGGCCTTTTTTGCAGGGATCTGTGGTCGACTCGAGGTGAACCATGGCATGACCACCCCCAATCCGAGCTAAACCCGAAGCGTTCCACCTAATCTTGGGTCAAGTTCCACCTTTCCTTTATCAGAGACCAATGCGGGCAAGTTAGCACACTCAGGTAGGACCAAACCATGCCTACTCAGCAGACATGGTACAAAATCACATAATATTTTTGGCACTAGAAGAAGGGCCCGATGTCATAAGAGCACCCGCTGAATAATACCAACCCAGAACACCTTGATGGATTGACCCATATTCTGATAGCAGTCATGCAAGTCAGAGGGGCGAACTCTTTCCCTCTGATAGAGGAAGCAAATGTGTTGACACCCACACCAAACCGATACTGGAGACTATTGAATTACTCAAGATTTTCCTCATCGATGGTGAACCCCAGACCACTTGTTGTCACTGTTGAGACCTTCCTCGATCTCACATATCAAGTCCAAGCTCTGACTGGAATGATGCAAAATATCATCTCATATCTTCCTCAATTCATACAATCAATGGCCTCCTAACAACCGGCTCCTCAACCAGCACCCTAGTGAGTGGAGTCTCTGTCACCACCGACTCAGGAAGACCAGCCCAACATAGAGGGATAGTAATGCACGACGATCGAGGCCTGATCGAGTACTCTGGCCACCACTGCCATACGACCGACAAGCTATTCCTAGGACTCTTCCTATGTAATTCCCGAGCCAGATACCCTCTTCTCCAACTCTATGAGTTTATTGAGAAAGCAACTACGCCAAGTTAATTAGAGGCTGGATGAAGTTTAGAAGGAATTCCTCAAATCTAAGGAGGAACTTAGGGAAAGCTCCAAAGGCAGTTCTCCGTTTGCACCCAAGATACTAGACAAGCCTATTGCAGCTAATTTTTTATTACTATCTTTCGAACCCTACGATGATAGCTCTGACCCAACCGAGCATGTCGCAACATTTCGGGCCCAAATGGCCCTCTATGACACCTTGGATGTACTAATGTGCCGGGCCTTCCCGACCACCTTGAGGGGGCCAGCCCGGATGTGGTATAGTTGACTTAAACCCGCTTCAATCTCATCATTTGACTTGCTCACGAAGGAGTTTGAATTAAATTTCTTAGCAAGTGCACACCCGAGGCCTACCACTGCCTCGCTCTTAGGGTTGGCCCAATGAAGTGATCAGGGAGTGCCCGACGTACACCCCTCCCTGGCGATCCACCAAGCATTCTTGATGGGGCTCCGACCTTCATGATTCTTCTGACCCAACCGAGCACGTCGCAACATTCCGGGCCCAAATGGCCCGCTATGACACCTCGGACGCACTGATATGCCAAGCCTTCCTGACCACCTTGAGGGGGCCAATCTCATCATTTGACTTGATGATATAGTCAACTTAAACCTGCTTTAATCTCATCATTTGACTTGCTCGCGAAGGAGTTCAAATTAAATTTCTTAGCAAGCACACACCCGAGGCCTATCGCTGCCTTGCTCTTGGGGCTGACCCAATGAAGTGAAGAATCTCTCGCCTAATTCGTTGGGTGATTTACTTTGGAAGTTCGGGGAGTGCTCAACGTACACCCCTCCATGGCGATCTAAGTATTCCTGATGGAGCTCTGACCTTCAAGATTCTTTTGGTCATTGATTGAATGACCGCCTGCATCGATACCCAAAATGCTAAGGCATGCACACTAATACATAGCGATCGAGAACCTGGTGGCCAATAAGCGTGATGATCAGAAATGACCCCAAACTAAGCAACCCCGGGGATAGCCCTTAGGACCCTTGAAAAGAAAGATCGATAAGCCTAACTTGCTGCCACTAAGGCCGTCGCCAATTCCCCTCAATTCAATCGAAACAAAGATTTTCCTCCAGATTCGCAAGAAAGGGCTTCTCAAAACCCCTAACCCAATGAAGACACGACTAGAAAGGCGTGATAAAAGAAGGTACTACCATTTTCATCGAGAGTATAGGCACAATATAGAAGAGTGCCATGACTTACATAACCAAATCTTAGACCTCATTCGATAGGGACATCTACGTCACTATGTCTGAGATCAAAAAGCATTTTTCGAAAGCCGACCTGCTAGGGATTCCTTGCCTCATTCGAAGGGACCCATCGAAAAGTAAATCGATGTCATTACAGAGGACTTGCCTCCAGAGGTGATAGCTCCTTGGCGCACAAAGCTTATGCATGATCTGCAGTAAAAAAAGGCCAAAGCATGACTGCGACCCTGAGATCACCTTCGGGTTAGAGAACAAAGAGTACCCGAATCACGACGACGCCCTGGTGGTCTCGGCGTGAATTGCAAATGCCCATGTTAAAAGAATCATGATCGACATAGGAAGTTTAGCTGATATTTTATATTTTGATGCCTTCCAAAAACTGGGGTTGACTGACAAAGATCTTATTTTCTTAACATTTGCGTTGACAGGGTTTACGAGAGACTCCATCTCCCCTCTAGGAATGACTACTCTTCCAATTACATTTGGAGAGGAGCCGAGGTCAAAGACATTGATGATATCATTTATGGTGGTGGGACTCCCATCGACATACAACACAATCGTCGGTCGACTGACACTTAATAGATTGAGAGCTATCGTCTCAACATATCACAGAATCATGAAATTCTCGACTAGAGCAGGAGTAGGTGAAGTAAGAAGCGATCCTCGAGAATCTAGGCACTACTACTTGATGACAAAAATGTTGCCTAAAAGACCTAAAACCCTGATGACTATCATCGACCCTCGGGGCTCGAACAGGGGTGCCTTGAACCCCGAACTAGTGGAAGAAGTGCTAGAGACACCTCTTGACCTGACCCAACCAGACAAAACGGTGAAGGTATATTCGACACTACTAGAAGAGCAATGAATCCTTTTGGTAGAGTTTCTCGAAAGGAATGTCGACATCTTCGCTTGGTCCCCAAAGAACATGCCTGGTGTCAATTCAAAAGTTGCCCAACACCACCTCAATGTACCACCTGGTGCCCATCCTATAAAGCAACACCCACGAAAATCCGCTCATGATAGATAGAAGGCCATAGAGGATGAGGTCTCTCAGCTGTTGGATGCAAGATTTATCGAAGAAGTCAAGTAACCGACCTGGTTGTCCAACATTATACTTGTAAAAAAATCTAATGGGAATTAGCATGTGTATTGATTATACTGATCTCAATCAGGCTTGCCCGAAAGATTGCTATCCCCTCCCGAGAATCGACCAACTAGTGGATGCTACGTCGAGATACAAGTTGCTCTCATTCATGGGTGTATTCTCTAGATACAACCAGATACAAATGGCGCCAAGAGATTGGAAAAACATCCTTCATCACTCACCATGGTACATATTGCTACAAAGTCATGTGGTTCAGACTAAAGAATGGTGGAGCAACCTACCAACTGATGGTGAACCACTTGTTCAAGAACAAGGTCGGGAAAACCATGGAGGTCTATGTTGATGATATGATAGTCAAAAGCCAAAGAGTTGACACTCACCTCTCAGACTTGGTCGAGACATTCCATACACTAAGGAAGTACAAGATGCAGCTCAACCAAGCCAAATGCGCCTTCGGCCTCATGTTGGGCAAGTTTTTGGGGTTCGTCATACACCAACGAGGAATCGATGCAAACTGACAAGGTAAAAGCCATACTGTAGTGTAAGAGTAAATTCTTGTTTTAACTTAAAACTTTTCGCTTAAAGCAAGAAAGGAAAATCCGAAGCTTTTAGTTCAAGTAAAGTAATTTAATCTTATAGAGAAATGCTAAGCTTCTTGCTTGAAGATGACTCAAAAAGAACAAGCAAATCTGAATAAGGAGATAAGTAATGTCGTAAGTGAAGTGCTTGATTTCGAAGCCTTGCTTTCAAAACATAAATAAAATTGGAAGCATCAATACTAAAGTAGTAAGCAAGGTAAGCAAAAAGGAACTCACAGTTTTATAGTGGTTTGGCACTAACCAGCCAACATCTACTCCTGAGTTCTCCTCCTTGAGGCATACCGACATCCACTACCGATCTTCTGTGGGTGAAGACCAAACCCTTACAATTGAGGTTACAAGGGAGACTTTAAGAATTTTCCTAACTCTAAGCTCTCTCCCTTCCCCTTTTATTTTTCTTACAATTCACACATAATTTTTTTTAGAATATAATCCGTAAAATTATTATTCAATATGCAAGAAAACTTAGGGTATTTATAGCCCCAAATGGCTTTAGAATTTTGGAGCTAAAATTCATATATACCTTAAAAAATTGGGTACGAACTGTTGGCACCGTCTGTTAAACCACTGAAAGCACCTTGATTCCAGGGCATGGGTAGTTCAGCCACCGACTTGGACAGTTTACCTACTGTTACCCGCTTGAAAACCTGGGCAGCAACGATCACTCACTGGCGGTTTACTCGTCGAAATCTCTGGAAAAGTGGTTCTCTCCACTTTTTGAATTTTGACTTGAACATGATGTTGACTAATTCTTTGATCAACTAATTGAGCTCAACCTGAGCTCAATCAAACCCTATAGTGGACTCGGTTGCCTCATTAAGTTAATTTAGATTTCTTCTAGATCACACTCATGTAGGACTTAATCTAAACCTAAGACTTAAAAATTATAATGAAATGTGACCATCAAGTTTATGACCTCACTCCCACAATCCAGGAATCTTGGCATTCCCTGTGGCGAGTCTTACGGTCTTCCTCCAGTGATCTCCCGGCATGTTCCTAAACCTTGGCTCGATGCCTAAGCTTGATCGAGGTCCATGTCTGATCTATAATTCCTTTTCATCATCGTGGTTAACCTACATGATGCTAACTATGACTTAATTAATAATAATAATAATAATGGCCAACACATCCACTTCAAGACCTTCTTAACTTTCGGTAAGCTTTTCGGCTACCCCTGATAATCTTCCAATGAGTCTTGGTCTTCTTCCAGCGAACTCCCTTATGCTATCCTGGCCAGCTCTCGATACCCAGGTGAATTCCTAACTGCATTATCAAAACCCTGACCCGACGCTTGGACTTGACTCTAGCTAAACCTCTGATTATAATATTCTCTCTGGCATAGTTAATCCTACATAAATTAACTTTAACAACCTTGTTAGATCAAACACTCATCAATTGATTTCATAATCAAAATCTGAGATTCAACACGGAAGACTACCGACATTAAGTGTTGAATCTCAGATTTTGATAATGAATCAATTGATAAGTTTTATGATCTAACTCATGTGTAAAAGAAAGTGATACAGGATTAACTAAGATGGTGAAAGGGCATTACAATCAGATGTTGGGTTGGAGTCAGGTTCGAGCATCGGTCCAAGGTTTGGATGACGTAGTGGGAGCTTGCCGAGAGTTCACTGAAGGTCGATCGATGTTTGGACAATGTTATCGGGAACTCGTCGATAGCTCACTAGAGGTTTGCTAGGAAGTTTGTCGGGAGTTCACCGATAGGTTGTCAGGAGCTCACCAGAAGAATGCGGGGATGTTCGTCGGGAGTTTGATGACAAGTTGTCAGGAGCTCGCTGAGAGTTCATTGGACGAATGCTGAAAGTTCATTGGAAGTTCACCGAAGGGAATTGTGAGCTTGCCGGGGGTTCATTAGAAAGATGTCGGGAGTTTACCGAAGAGATAATCAGACAACGAAGATTGTACGTTGAGTGTCGTAGTTAGCATCATAATGAGAGCTAATTTTAATAACTCAATTAAGAGGCCATTAGGCCTTAATTGGGGTTGATTTGGACTCATTATAAAAGTCATTTTAGTAATCCAAGGTCAGATAAGGCACGATCTTTGAAGACATAGTCTTTAAGATGACACAGTCTTCAAAGGTGTGTTAGGCAGTTGAATCACCTAGACTGGGTGGTTGAACTACATAGACAGTCTCCAAGACTGTCAGGCTATTGAACCACCCAGAACACAGTCTCCCAGACTGTGTCAGGCGATGGAACTGCCTAGAACATAGTCTTTGAGACTAGCACCTCGAGATCACTTAAAAATTGATTTTTGGCTCTACTTTTGAAGTCATTTGCGGCCTATAAATACCCCACCCTTTCTTACCTAAGGTATACAAGCAATTAAGAGCAAAAATCTTGTGAAAATGCTGTTATAATTGAGAGCTTCCTCTCATTTTGTCTTATGTAGTTTTTTGTTTAAGGGAGAGCTTTGAGTCTTATAAAGGTTATCTCCTTAACCTGTAAAAGGAGAATAGAGTTGTAAGAGGGTAGTTGATCTTCACCCATTGAAGGAAGATCAATAATAAAAGTCGGTGGCCTAAGAGGAGGAATCGGGAAGTGGACGTAGGTCACAAGACTGAACCACTATAAAATTAGTTTGCTTCATCTTTTTTGCTCTTTAACTTCATTGCTCTGTTATTTAACTATCTATTATCTTTGATTGTACTATTACAAACATGTTTGCACTTAAATGCATTTTCGATATGATTTTCATTGAGCAAAATTTTTAAATCGATGAAGATTTCTCATCAGTACTAATTTACAGACATCTCGGCGCTTAAACACATTTGCGATGAATGCAAGAAGCTATGGTGCTTCGAAGATGAAAAGCACAGTCAAGAAGTGGAAGATCTCACGCTCATGGCCAGCCACGATGAGGTAAGTAACCCACCCGAAAGCTCTATTACTTTTAATGAGTTATTACTTTCTTCCTATAAGCTTTATGATAAATTTAGAAAGATTAGCAAATCTTATAAATTACTTAAGGAAGAGCATGCATCATTAGTTAGTAAACTTGATGAAATGCATGAAGTAGCACCATCACACAATACATGCACTAAACATGAAACCTTGCATGATGCTTTACCATTACACAATTTTTGCTCTAAACGTGAAATGCTAGATGATGTTAAAAAAGAAAATATCATGCTTAAACAATGTTAAAATAATTTGAAATAGGGAATAAATCCCTTAATATGATCCTTACGAATAAGGGTCATATTAATAGAAGAAAGTATAGACTTTGTTGGTAACACTCAACAAAAGTCAACCATCTTCATTAAAGGACCTACATTATATGTTTCATTTAGAAATAAATATAACTTTTATGGAAGAATTGGACACTATGCTAATAAATATTTATTTAAAATATATAGTCTACATAAATTAATTTGGGTTTATAAAGAACTATAAACAACTCGATGCCATTAGTAAAACTGGGTAGAGTGTTTCATGAGAGACCCAATGTAAAATGGGTACCTAAATTAAAACTTCTCGTATTATAAATTTATCTCATAACAAGCTAGGAGTACTAAGTAATGTTTTGAAAGTAGACAAATTTATAATATGATAGACTCCTCCTCGAATAGGTATGGGGGAATGTTGCTAATCGGGTGCACCGACCAGTCAAGTCCAAATCCCCATTGCGAACCACTGATGAAAAGGTAACGGGCCTTCCAACCCTTGTTGTTAAAAGGGGCCCTGCTGACTTTGAAATCAACATGGGCGGTCAAATAGTAATAGCCATGACTCTTGTAAAGGTGAAAGCATATCATGAACAAGTTTCGAGTCGTGTTAATCCCCGCCCCTCAACACTCTCCAAGGAATGCTACTAGGTAACACCACGAGTTGGGCGCTACCTGACTCAGAGAGATTCTTCACCACCCAAGACAATCCTCGATAGTGGGGTGAAGTGGGAAGTGGAGTCCCGCTTATAGAGCATCAACAGAAATGCACAACCTAGGGGAGTCTGAGCTATAAGGATGTTGCCCGGGCAATGAAGCATACAACTCGTACTCGTTTGAGATTCTATACCGCTCTCATATCACAGTCAGTGATCCCTTAGTCACTATTGAGCCAAGGTCATAACATGCTTTCATAACCTCCAAATCCCGTAGGGCCCTTGCATCCATCAGAGATGGAGCTCCCGAGGATGTTCCCGAAGAACTAGCCTCGGGGTGGTCTAGACTCGTCCCTTTCGACCTAGCAGAGGGGATGGTGCTAACACTTAGAGAAGAATCCGGGGAGATTATTTCCACCTATTCGCAAAGGAAGACTGACTGAAGGGGCTGGGATAAATGATCCGAGAAAGGCCAAAGGGAGACAAAGGATGGGGGCATGATAGAATGAAGGCTCAATGGTGAAGAAGGGAAAGTTATATAATCAAAGGAACGATGGTTTAGCTTCCCGAGGTAGGGAGGTGAACCATCACAAGATAATTGGTACCACATTTATTGCCAATCACATCTAACACATTAATGATGCACGATCTGTGAATAATTATATCGCATCAAATCTTTTTGAACGACTAGACTAAATAATAGTAATAAAAGACACGTGCATGTCACCTGACATACACGACATTACCCACCACGTGCCCCACACGTGGATCGGCCAAGATTTTAGAACTTATGCCCGAGTTGGCCCTCTCGGCCAGGATTATAAAACCTATGCCTGAGTTGACCCTCTCGGCTAGGACTATAAAGCTTGTGCCCAAGTTGACCCTCTCAACCAAGACTATAAAGCCTGTACCTAAGTTGGCCCTCTTGGCCAAGACTATTAAACCTATGCCCGAGTTGACCCTCTCGGCCAGGACTATGAAGCCTATGTCCGAGTTGACCCTTGCGACTATGACTATAAAGCTTGTGCCCGAGTTGGCCCTCTCGGCCAAGACTATAAAACCTATGCCCAAGTTGACTCTCTCGGCCAAGAAACTACTTTACACCTGAGGTACATGCTCCAATCGAACAGTAACCATTAACAATGGCTAACGAAGTTATATGTCAGCCAGTCCAAAATCTGAGCTATGTTGCTTTGCCAGTCTAGTTCCTGAGCTGTGTTGCTCGACCAGTTCAGTTCTCGAGCTATGTTGCTCGGCCAATCCCTGAGCTATGTTGCTCGGCCAGTCTGAAATCCGATCCATATTGCTTGGCCAATCCAATTCTCGATTGTGTTGCTCGGCCAGTTCAGTTCTCAAGCTATGTTGTTCAGCCAGTCCAGACTTTAAGCTATGTTGCTTGGCCAATTTAGTTCCCGAGCTATGTCTCTTAGCTAGTTCAGTTCCCGAGCTATGTTGCTCAGCGAGTTCAGTTCTTGAGCTATGTTGCTCGACCAGTCCCCGAGTTGTGTTGCTCAGTCAGTTCAATTCTTGAGCTATGTTGCTCAACCAGTCCCGGAGCTGTATTGCTCAGCCAATTTAGTTCCCAAGCTATGTTGCTTGGCTAGTCCAAAATCTGAGCTATATTGCTTAGCTAGTTCAATTCCCGATCTGTGTTGCTTGGCCAGTCTGAAATTTGAGCTATGTGGCTTCGTCAATTCAGTTTCTGAGCTGTGTTGCTCAGCCAGTCCAAGCCCTAAGTTGCAAGGCTCGGCCCAGTTCAGCTTACAAAATGGGATGCTCGACCAGATCGATTCCCGAGCAACAATGATTTGATAGGTTCGATCAAACGTAACCTCCAACAAAAGGCTCAGCCGAAGGAATTTTGACAATCCGAAGAAAAGGTGCCAAACATATAATAGAGAATGCAAGACCTTCTCCCTGGCCGCTCTGGGAGGGTCCTTAGAAAGGTCTTCTGGGGGGGGGAAACGAAAGAGCAGATAATAGGTTGGAATGTGATGCTCCACACTTTTGGTTGACTCAGCACTAGGGCAGCCGACCTAGCAGAACTACAACCGACCTAGCAGAGGTACAGTCGACCTGGCATCACCAACCTGACATAAGTATGGCCGGCCCGATGCTAGTATAATCGACATTACACAGGCATAGACGACTCACTGCGACTATAGCAAAAGATCTACATACCATGTCGCCAAGTATGAAAGCAAGACCTAAGGACAGTATGGAGGCATACAACATTATGGTTGGACGTCATCAACATTAAAGGTCTCGGTACGGATGACCTATGATGGGTAGGTTTAAAAGCTACACCGTGCCTCCACCAAAGGGGGATCTCTTTTGGGGGGGGGAGCTCTTGAAGCACACGGGGAATACACACCATTTCAAATTGACCATGGTCGGGAGTTGACTTGATCATCAAAGGGGCCACGTCGGGCACCCCACCTAACAAGGCCTTTTTTGTAGGGATCTACGGCCAACCTGAGGTGAACCATGGTGTGACCAACCCCAACCCAAGCTGAACCTAGAGTGCTCCAC
Organism: Ensete glaucum; assembly: GCA_021527575.1. Taxonomy (NCBI): domain Eukaryota; kingdom Viridiplantae; phylum Streptophyta; class Magnoliopsida; order Zingiberales; family Musaceae; genus Ensete; species Ensete glaucum. Next base: position 22,107,541 of record CM038558.1, read on the forward strand.
CTAATCTTAGGTCAAGTTCCACCTTTCCTTTATCGGAGACTAACGTGGGCGATGTTGGGAAAGCTCAGCAGGAGCATCATATACGTAGTAGAAATCAAAATAAAAATTGATTTCTCACATAGATCAAATCGTTGTGCAAAATATTAGGGTCACAAGAAATATATAAAAATCAATAAAAATCTGATGTGTGAGAGATTGATTTTACCTAGGGAGATCGTACATCCCTGTATTTCCAGATCCAGATGGCGAGGACGAAGGAGGTCAAGCATCCTCCTCTCTAGTGGTATCCACACGATGGATCTCTCCTGCAAAACTCCTCAAATCTGATCTCGCAACTCTTATGCAAAGAGAGGGAGGAGAATAGGAGGTGGTGGCTAAAGCTACAGCCTATCAACCATAAGCCTCCCCTCCTATTTATAGAGAGCCACCAAAAACCCTAGGGCTCCTGCCTTAGTAGGTTTTGGATATCCATCCAATTACCCACTAACTTTACATTATTGGATCTCTATCCAATAATCTCCTTAGGTATCTAATTGGACCTTAATCAAGGAGTCCATCAGCATAGAGTCTCATATAATGAGAATATGGGCTAATTGGATCTCCATCCTGTTGGGAAATCTCAGCGGGTGCATCACATGTAAAAGATTAGGATCATGAGAAAAATATAAAAACCAATAAAACCGCGATGTGAGAGAGATTAATTTTACCTAGGAAAATCATATATCCCTATATTCCAGATCCGGATGGAGAAGATGAAGGAGGTCAAGCGTTCTCCTCTTTAGCGATATCCACACAATGGATCTCTGTAGCGAAACTCCTCCAATATGATCTCGCAACTCTTGCTCAGAGGGAGGGAGGAGAATAGGTGGTGGTGGCTAAGGCTGCATCCTATCAACAATGAGTATTCCCTCTTATTTATAGAGAGCCACCAAAAAACCCTAGAGCTCCTTCCTTAGTGGGTATTGGATCTCTATTCAATTATCCACTAACCTTGCATTATTGGATCTCTATCCAATAATCTCCTTAGGCCTATAATTGGGCCTTAATCAAGGAGCCTATCAGCATAGAGTTTTATCTAATGAGAATAGGGGCTAATTGGATCTCCATTCAATCCTCTACTCGCTAAAGCATCCACAATATGTGTGACTCTCTAGGCCCGATATCGAGTTGGTCGTGAGTCACTCCCATTAGAACTCCTTCTAATATAGTGAATTATTATCCCTATAATAATTCACTCGACTCATTAACTATGGATGTACTAGGCCACTACGTGATAGTCCTCAAACGATATAGGGGGGATCAAATCTATCGAACCTGTTTGTCGATAGTTACTATGTATCTATAATCTATCATCCAACTAATATCCCAGAGATCGTATATTCGATATGGTACTTATTGGGAAACCTCAGTGGGTGCATCATATGCATATTGGAAATCAAAACAAAAACTGGTTTCCTATGCAGATCAAATCATCGTGCAAAATATTGGGGTTGTGAATAAAACATAAAAAATAATAAAACTATGATGTGTAAGAGAGATTGATTTTATCTAGGGAGATCATATATCCTTGTATTCTAGATCCGGATAGAGAAGATGAAGGAGGTCAAGCATCCTCCTCTCTAGTGGTATCCACACGATGGATCTATGCAGCGAAACTCCTCAAATCTGATTTCGCAACTCTTGTACAGAGGGAGGGAGGAGAATAAGAGGTGGTGGCTAAAGCTGCAGCCTATCAACCATGAGTCTCTCCTCCTATTTATAGAGAGCCACCAAAACCCTAGGGCTCCTTCCTTAGTGGGTATGGGATCTCCATCCAATAACCCACTAATCTTACATTATTAGATCTCTATCCAATAATCTCCTTAGGCCTCTAATTAGGCCTTAAGCAAGGAGCTCATCAGCATAGGATCTCATCTAATGATAATAGGGGCTAATTGAATCTTCATCCAATCCTCTATTCGCTAAAGCATCCCCCATGTGTGCTCAGTGACAAGCTACCAGAAACTCCTTCTCTCTCAATTTGAATGAACTGATCCTCTATTAACACTTAATTATCTTTGTAAGGTTGACTACTAATCCCAATAACCAACTGTACCAGATTTGGAGCTTTTAAACCATTAAATCGGTATCAAAGAAAAGAGTACTAATACAAGGCATCCTTGGTGTCTCAAGTCTAAGAACCAGATACACAACTGGGACTATAGAATCACAGTCTGACATTAGGTATCATTAACCATACAACATTCCACAAGCGGATCAATCAATAAACTCATTCTCCAATGAGCACCTGTACTATATCCTTAGTATCTCAATACAAGTGGCTTTGAGACTAGCCGCCTCCATCATATAGATGGGTATATAGTACACTGATCTATCCGGTTATCTCAATGTCCCTCTTGAGTAACCTATGACCGGGATTATTTAGGATCTGTGTTTAAAGTGAATTGATCTCATCACGATTCGATTCCCATTGCACAGAACAAAGGACATCACAATATATATGCAACAAATAATATAACGTGAGAATATGCTAATATTAATCATAAGCAAAAGGATTACACAGTGTGTAACACATGCCACACTCACGTGATTGGCTTGTAGGGCACCTGTAACTAGCAATCTCTCACTTGACCTAAAGCCAATCACCTATGTGTCTAATCCCCATCAGGCCCCTGTAATGCTCAAATACAATATGAGCCAACGGCTTCGTCAGTGGATCTATAATGTTATCTTCGGATAGAACTCTTTTCATTGTTATATCTTTATGGGTCATGATCGCTCTAATTAGATAGAACCACTTCAAAACAAATCTGATAATATATGGGTTCCCTTGTTAGAGTTATCACTTTGTTGCTATCACAATATATGGGGAGTCAGCTCCACGCTGCTTGGTATGACTCTCAAATCTTTGATGAACTTCTTCATCCACACTCCTTCCTATGTTGCTTCTACTGCAGCAATGTATTCCACCTGTGTGGTCGAGTCAGCAGTAGTATCTTGCATGAAACTCTTTAAACTTACTGCTCCTTCATTCAGGTGAAAACAAACTCTCAATTCGACTTGCTATCATCAATGTCGGACTAAAAACTCGAGTTTGTGTAGCCCTCAACCTGGAGGCTACCTTCTTTATATATCAGTAAAAGATCCTTAGTGCTTTTCAAGTACTTAAGGATACACTTTACTACCTTCCAATGTTCTAAACCTGGATTTGCTTGATACCTACCCACGACACTCAGAGCATGTGTTATATCAAGCCTGGTACATAACATCGCATGCATGATAGACACTATCGCTGAGGTATAAGGTATCTTATCTATATCTATCCTTTCTTCAGGAGTCTTTGGGACACACTCCTATAAAGTGATATTCCATGTCTCATCGGTATGAGACCTCTCATAGAATTCTCCATGCCAAATCATTTGACAATGGAGTCTATGTGCCTAGACTGGGACAAGCAAAGCATCCTTTTGGATCTATCTCTATAGATCCATATCCCCAAAATATAGGATGCTTCCCCTAGGTCTTTCATGGATAAGTTTCTGTATAGCCAAGCCTTTAATGTGGAGAGTATTCCTATATCATTTCCAATGATTAGGATGTCATCCACATATAGCACCGAGAAGGTGATAGCGCTCCCACTTACCTTCCTGTACATATAAAGCTCATCTTCATTCTTAACAAAGTCATAAGATCTGATCACCTCATCAAATCTTATGTTTCAACTTCGGGAAGCTTGCTTCAATCCATAAATGGATCTAAGTAACCTGCACACTTTATCTGGACTCTCTTTGGATACGAATCCCTCTGGCTGTATCATATACACCTCTTCCTCTTGGTTGCCATTGAGGAATGTCGTTTTGACATCCATTTGCAAATCTCATAGTCATAGTGTGTTGTAATGGCTAAAATAATTCTAATGAACTTAAGCATAACTATAAGTGAAAAGGTTTTGTCATAGTCAACTTTTTATCTTTGACGATATCCTTTAGCTACCAGCCTTGCTTTGTAGGTCTCTACCTTTCCATCCACTCCAATCTTCTTCTTACATATCCATTTGTAGCTGATGGGTACAATATCCTCAAGTGCATCCACAAGGTTCCAAACATTGGTAGAGTACATAGAATCCATCTCAAAATTTATGACTTCTTACCACTTCCCGAAGTCTATACTCATAATTGTCTCTTCGTAGGTGTGAGGATCAACATCCTGAGAGTCATCTCCACTGACATGTCCCACATATCTTTCATGAGGGTGAGATACTCTACTAGACCTACATAAAGTTGAAACTTGTGTGTTAGGTACCTGAACAGACTCAGGCTTTGGAATGGTGCTTGAGCTAGGTTCTCCAACCTCGCTCAATTCTATCTCACCCCCACTGTTTCCACCAAGAATGTGTTCCTTCTCAAGGAACACAGCTCTCTTGGAAACAAAGACCTTTTGGTCCTCGAGATAATAGAAATAACACCCACAAGTTTCCTTTGGGTATCCCACGAATGTGAATCATTCTATCCTTGATTCCAACTTATCAGGGTTGTGTCTTCAAACGTAGGCAGGACAACCCCAAATCTTAACAATCTTAAGATCGAGCTTCTTTCCTTTCCATATCTCATATGGTATAGACACTACCGACTTTGATAGAACTCTATTCAGAAGATAAGCTGCAGTCTCTAGGGCGTACCCCCAGAATGAAATGGGTAGGTCACAGTAACTCATCATGGACTGCACCATGTCCAACAGCGTGCGATTCCTCCTTTCTGAAACACCATTGAGCTGAGATGTATAAGGAGGTGCCTACTGGGATAGAATCTCATTGTCCCTGAGGAAATGCGTGAACTCCATACTCAAGTACTCTCCTCCTCAATCTGATCGAAGAGTGTTAATACTCTTTCCAATTTGGTTCTCTACCTCATTTTTATATTCCTTGAATTTCTCGAAGGCCTCATATTTGTACTTCATTAAGTACGCGTGTCCATACCTAGAGAAATCATTAGTGAATGTAATGAAGTATGAGTAACCACCTATAGCTTGAGTCGACATGGGACCACATATATCATAATGTATGAGTTCCAATAACTCAGTGGCTCTCTCTCTAGTTCCACTAAAAGGAGAGTTGGTCATCTTCCCACAAAGGTAAGGTTCACAAGTTACATATGTCTCATAGTCAAATGAATCGAAATATTTATCTTTCAGTAACTTTTGAACCTTCCCTCATGTATATGACCTAGCCTACAATGTCATAGGTTTGCATTATTCACCTCATCTCTTTTCCTCTCAGACATATTTATATTCATGATATGTGGAGAAGTGTCTAATACATATAAGCCATTTATAAGGGTCCCTCTAGTGATGATCTTATTATTCATAATTATTGAACAACTATTATTCTCAAAAACTAATTTATATCCACTAATTGTCAAACAAGAGATAGAAATAATATTTTTGATAATAGAGGGAACAAAATAGCATGCATCTAATTCAGTAATAGCTCCACCAGGCAGATGTAGAGTGACCTCTCTAACAACAACTGCAACTCTTACTCCATTGCCCATCTTGAGGTCCATCTTACCTCTAGCCAATCTCCTAGGTCTTACCAGAACCTGTAATGAATTATAAATATGATAAACACTCTCGGTATCCAATACCCATGTGTTATCATGAAAATCTGACAAATAGAGACTGATCATGAATATACCTGAAGCTTCTCCAAGCTTCTGTCTTATCTTTTCTGCAAGGTAGTCCTTGCATTTTCTCTTCCAATGTTCGTCTTGGCCATAGTGGAAGCATTGTCATTTATCCTTTCCCAGATATTTCTTGGTAACCTTTGCCTTACTTGGTCTTTCTTTGCCCTTGCCCTTCTTAAGGGTCTTGGTAACCTTTCTTTTCTTTTTGGTCTCACTAATATAGAGAACTGGTTTCTCCTTCTTGATGACACTCTTAGCTTCCCTCAATATATTGAGGAGCTTAGGGAGAGTCACCTCAAACTTATTCACGTTAAAATTTATGATGAAGTGAGAAAAGGAATCTAGTAGGGACTGAAATATAAGAGCAACACACATGTTACCCTCTAGGACTATTCTTAGACCTGTGAGTTTCTCGATCCACTCTATAATCTATAGAACATGATTCTCAACCGATGTCCCTTCTATCATCCTGGCCTGGAAGAGTTTCTTAGATATCTCATATCTTTGAGTTCTTCCCTGTTTCTCAAATAGCTGGCAGAGATGAAGAAGGATAGAATCTGCATCTATACTCTCATGTTTCCTTTGTAACTCAGGAGTCGTGGAGGCTAACATGTAACATTTTGCCAATGTGGAGTCATCTATATACTTCATATAGCGAGCGATCTTATCCTCGCTTGCCTCTTCTTCCGACATGGGCAGAATTGTATCAAGGACATATGCGATTTCCTCTGCCATGAGAATAATTCTCAAATGACGGAGCCAATCTATATAGTTTGGACCAGTGAGGCGGTTGACATCAAGTATGCCAGGTAGGGGGTTTGTGAGTGACATGTTTCCGATAAAATAAGATATAGAAAAAATAAATAACATGCAGATTTTATAGAAAATACTAATTAAGATATGGACTTCTATCTTAATGTACCCCCGCTATTTTCTTAGCCAATCACGCGACACCCTCGACACGTGAGATGAAAGTCTCCGGCAGACTCCTAGTGGGGATTGAGATCCAATTACACTAAGCCCAAAACGTAGGCAACTCTTGCTAATCACAACTCCTTATGATTCTCGTCACGTTCGACCTCAAAATTATTATGGTCTCGAGGGACTCAACCAACCATGATATTCAATTAAGTCATTACCATCGTTACAAGATGAGTCTGATTTAATGATATGCCCTCGAGGGACTCGACCAAGCTTACCATGTCCTTAGGTCACCGGTGACATCTCTATGTCATGGGTAAGAACTCGATCATGTAGATAGGTGAGCCTCGAGGGACTCGACCAACTCAACCTATGTCATGATTCAATTTCTTCCTATAACAATGGAAGGCTACATGGGTCAATCTTATTACCTCATGCTTACCAACTTAATATTATCATAGGAGGGGTTTTTGTTTCGTATCGGTCTCCTAATATGCCGTGTCACACATATACATATTTAATATATATCTACATCGTATGTAAATATATATATACATATATCTAATAGGTGTATAACACATCACATATACAAGCCACACCAGATAATCATAAGCCATCACCTAATATGATTAAGCTTGAGCCAATGGGCATAATCACTCACAATAGGATCTATGTGTGCATTGGTGCATCTCCATGCCCTATGATTGTTAATCTCGTCGTTATCGGTTCCGTCGGATTGTCGCATCACCATGCGTCATGATCTCCCACCACGGCATCGTGGGTCCCGCTGTAACCTCCATGCTCCCGCTGTGCCTCTCCATGTAATTACAAATAATGACAAGTATATAGGCCCAACAATAAAGGAGAAAAACATAGACTCGTAGGCTACAATAATAATAATAATAATTACACACATCACAACACATGGCTTATGATCATCCATCCATATCATACATCATATGTACATCACATCATATGTAGAATTACTAGATATATAATAATTAATTACATTATTTAATTAATTATTATTTTAGAAATCAAGATATGCTCAAAATTTTTAAAATTATCAAGGGCATTTTCATAGTTCTGGACGAGAGAATAGTCCTCGAAATTTTTATAATTGTCAAGGGTATTTCATAATTCTGGATAAGAGGACAGTTCTCGAAATTTCTAGAATTATTGAGGGTGTTTTCGATATTCTGGATGAGGGGACAGTCCTCGAAATTTCTAGAATTATTGAGGGTGTTTTCGATATTCTGGATGAGGGGACAGTCCTCAAAATTTTTAGAAATATTAAGGACATTTAAGGAATTATATCTAAAGGGGACATAGCTAGAATTTCTCAAATTCTGAGGGGTCTAAGCATCTTTTTCTCAAAAAGATGCCCTAGCCTTCCTTCACCCTCACTGTGCCGCCACCACCGCTACCCCTATGCAAGCGGCACGCTTGCGGTTGGCAACCTGCCAGGCGACCACCCTGCGGTCGGCCGTGATGTTGGCGGCGCTACGGCGGCCTAGCGATAAAACCAATTTCCTACGCATACGTAGCAAAAATTAAAACAAAAACTAATTTCCTACACAGATCAAATCATTATGCAAAATATTGGGGTTGCAAGAAAAATGTAAAAATCGATAAAATCGCAATGTGTGAAAGATTGATTTTACCTAGAGAGATTGTATATCCCTGTATTAAAGTTCCGGATGGAGAAGATGAAGGAGGTCAAGCATCCTCCTCTCTAGCAGTATCCACACGATGGATCTCTGCAGCGAAACTCCTCAAATCTGATTCGTAACTCTTACGCAGAGGGAAGGAGGAGAATAGGAGGTGGTGGCTAAAGCTGTAACCTATCAACTATGAGTCTCTCCTCCTATTTATAGAGAGCCACCAAAACCCTAGGCCTTCTTCCTTAGTGGGTATTAGATCTCCATCCAATAACCCACTAACCTTGTAATATTAGATCTCTATCCAATAATCTCCTTAGGCCTCTAATTGGGCCTTAAGCAAGGAGCCCATTAGCATAGGGTCTCATCTAATGAGAATACGGGCTAATTGAATCTTTATCCAATCCTCTATTCGCTGAAGCATCCACCATATGTGTGTGACCCTCTAGGCCCGATATCAAGCTGGCCGTGAGTCATTCACATCAGAGCTCTTTCTGATATAGTGAATAATTATCCCTATAATAATTCACTTAACTCATCGACTATGGACGTACTAGGTCACTATGCCATAGTCCCCAGATAGTACAAAGGGGATCATATCCATCAGACCTATCTATCCACAGTTATTGTATATCTATAATCCCTCATCCAATTAATATCCTAGAGACCGTATATTGGACATGGTACTGTCAGGTCACATACGGAATCAGTTTGTCTTGCTCTAATTGGATTCTACTAGAGAACTCCTTCTCTCTCAATCCGAATGACCCTGACCAGGGATTTATCTAAGCAAGAATATATGAGATATTCCTCTTGTAATACTGAGAGTGGATGATCCTCTTTTAACACTCAATTGTCTTCGTAAGATTGGCTACTAATCCTGATAACCAACTGTACCAGATCGGGAGCTTTCCAAACCTGTAAGTCTAGCGTCAAAGAAAAGAGTACTCATACAAGGCATCCTTGGTGTCTCAAGTCTAAGGACCAGATACACAACTGGGACTATGGAATCACTGTCTTACATTATGTATCATTAACCATAAAATATTTCATAAGCGTATCAATTAGTGAACTCATTTTTCAATGAGCACCTGTACTATATCCTTAGTATCTCCACACAAGTGGCTATGAGACCAGCTGCCTCCATCATATGGACGGGTATATAGTACACCGATCTGTCCCGTTATCTCAATGTCTCTCCTGAGTAACCTATGACCGGGATTATTTAGGATCTATGTTTAAAGGTGAATCGATCTCATTATCGTGATCTTATCACGATTCGATTCCTATTGCACAGAACCGACATCATAATATATGTACAACAAATAATATAATGTGAGAATATATCAATATTAATCATAAATAAAAAGATTACGTAGTGTATCACACGTGCAATTACTCACGTGATTAGCTTGTAGGGCACCTGTAACTAGTAGTACTGTCGGGTCACAAACGGAATCCGCCATAGTCTCGCTCCAATCGAATTCTTCCGGAGAACTCTTTCTCTCTCGATTCGAATGACCCTGGCCAGGGATTTATCTGAGCAAACACATATGAGATATTCCTCTCGTGATACTGAAGTGAATGATCCTCTATTGACACTCAATTACCTTCATAAGGTTGACTACCAATCCCGATAACCAATTGTACCAGATCTGGAACTTTCTAAACCTGTAAGTCTGGCGTCAAAAAAAGGAATACTCATACAAGACATCCTCGGTGTCTCAAGTTTAAGGACAAGATACACAACTGGGACTATGGAATCACTGTCTAACATTAGATATCATTAACCATACAACATTCCATAAGCGGATCAATCAGTGAACTCATTCTCTAATGAGCACCTGTACTATATCCTTAATGTCTTAACACAAGTGGCTATGCGACTAGCCACCTCAATCATATGGATGGGTATATAGTACACCGATCTGTTCGGTTATCTCAATATCCCTCTCGAGTAACTTATGACCGAGATTATTTAGGATATGTGTTTAAAGGTGAATCGATCTCATTATCATGATTTCATCACGATTCGATTCCCATTGCACAAAACCAAAGACATCATAATATATATGCAACAAATAATATAATGTGAGAATATGTCAATATTAATCACAAGTAAAAAGATTACGTAGTGTGTCACACGTGTCATCACTCACGTGATTGGATTGCAGGGCACTTGTAACTAGTAATCTCCCGCTTGACCTAAAGTCAATCACCTATATATCTGATCCCCATCAGACCCCTATGACGCTCAAATACAATCTAAACCAGCAGCTTCGGTAGTGGATTTGTAATGTTATCTTCGGATGAAACTCTTTTCATTACTATATCTTTACGGGCTATGATCTCTCTTATCAGATGGAACCTCCTCAGAACATGCTTAGACTTCTGATGAAACTTGAGTTCCTTTGTTAGAGTTAATGCCCTATCGCTGTCACAATATATGAGAGTCAGCTCCACTCTGCTTGGTATGACTCCCAAATCCTTGATGAACTTCTTCATCCAAACCCCTTCTTTTGCTACTTCTACTATAGCAATGTATTCCGCCTCTATGGTTGAGTCAGCAATAGTATCTTGCTTGGAACTCTTTCAACTTACTGCTCCTTCATTTATGGTGAAAACATAACTTGAATTTGACTTGCTATCATCAATGTAAGAATGAAAATTTGAGTCCGAGTAGCCCTCAACCTGGAGGCTACCTCCTCTATATACTAGTAAAAGATCCTGAATCCTTCTCAAGTACTTAAGGATACACTTTACTGCCTTCCAGTGTTCTAAACCTGGATCTGCCTGATACCTGCTCATAACACTCAGAGCATGTGCTATATCAAGCCATGTACATAGCATCACATATATGATAGACCCTATTGCTGAGGCATAAGGTATCTTATCCATGTCTGCCCTTTCTTCAGGAGTTTTTGGGGACATATGTCTAGAAAGTGATCTTCCATGTCTCATTGGTATGAAACCTCTCTTAGAATTCTTCATGCCAAACCTTTTGACAATGGAGTCTATATACCTAGACTGAGACAAGCCAAGCATCCTTTTGGATCTATCTCTATAGATCCTAATCCCCAAAATATAGGATGCTTCCCCTAAGTCTTTCATAGAGAAGTTTCTAGATAGCCAAGCCTTTATGGTGGAAAGCATTCCTACATCATTCTCAATGATTAGGATGTCATCCACGTATAGCACCAATAAGGTGATAGAGCTCTCACTTACCTTCTTATACACACACACAAGGCTCATCTTCGTTCTTAACGAAGTCATAAGATCTAATCATCTCATCAAATCTTATGTTCCTACTTCTGGAAGCTTACTTCAATCCATAAATGGATCTAAATAACCTGCATACTTTATTTGGACTCTCTTTAGATACGCATCCCTTTGGCTGTATCATATACACCTCCTGCTGGTTACAGGTGCCCTGCAAGCCAATCACGTGAGTGATGGCACATGTGACACGCTGTGTCTTTTTGCTTATGATTAATATTGATATATTCTCACATTATATTATTCGTTATATATATATATTATGATGTCCTTAGTTCTATGTAATAGGAGTCGGATAGTGATGAGATCATGATAATGAGATCGATTCACCTTTAAACATAAATCCTAAATAATCCCAGTCATAGGTTACTCAAGATGGACATTGAGATAACCGGATAGATCGGTGTATTATATACTCATCCATATGATGGAGGTAGCTGGTCTCATAGCCACTTGTGTGGAGACACTAAGGATATAATACAGGTGCTCATTAGATAATGAGTTCACTGATTGAGCCGCTTATGGAATATTGTATGGTTAATGATACCTAATGTCATACAGCAATTCCAAAGTCTCAGTTGTGTATCTGGTCCTTAGACTTGAGACACCAAGGATGCCTTGTATGATTACTCCTTTCTTTGACGCCAAACTTACAGGTTTAAAAAGTTTCAGATCTGGTACGATTGGTTATCGGGATTGGTAGCCAATCTTACGAAGGCAATTGAGTGTTAATAGAGGATTATCCACTCTTGGTATCATGAGAGTAATATCTCATATGTGCTTGCTTAGACAAATCCCTGGCCAGGGTCATTCAGATTGAGAGATAAAGAGTCCTCTGGTAGAATCCGAATAGAGCAAGACAAACTGATTCCAAATGTGACCTGATGGAACCATATCCATTATACGGTCTCTCGGATATTATTTGGATGAGAGATTATAGATACATGATAACTGTGGATAGACAGGTATGATAGATTCGATCCCCCTATACCGTTGGGGACTATGACATAGTGGCATAGTACGTCCATAGTCGATGAGTCGAGTAAATTATTATGTGGATAATAATTCACTATATCAGAAGGAGTTCTGATTGGAGTGACTCACGGCCAGCTCGGTATCAGGCCTAGTGGTCACACACATATGGTGGATGCTTCAGCGAATAGAGGATTGGATGAAGATTCAATTAGCCCCTATTCTCATTAGATGAGATCCTATACTGATGGGCTCCTTGCTTAAGGCTCAATTAGAGGCTTAAGGAGATTATTGGATAGAGATCTAATAATGTAAGGTTAGTGGGTTATTGGATGGAGATCCAATACCCACTAAGGCAAGAGCCCTAGGGTTTTCTGGTGGTTCTCTATAAATAAGAGGGGAGACTTATGGTTGATAAGCTGCAGCTTTAGCCACCACCTCCTATTCTCCTCCCTCCCTCTGAGCAAGAGTTGCAAGATCAGATTGGAGGAATTTCGCTACAGAGATCCATTGTGTGGATACCACTAGAGAGGAGGACGCTTGACCTCCTTTATCTTCTCCATCCGGATCTGAAATACAGGGATATACGATCTCCCTAGGTAAAATCAATCTCTAACACATCGTGATTTTTTCGATTTTTGCAGTTTTTCTCACGACCTCAATCTTTTGTACGATGATTTGATCTGCGTGAAAAACTGATTTTTGTTTTGATTTTCACTAGACATGTGATCCACCCGCTGAGGTTTCCCAACAGTGGTATCATAGCTACGGTTTTTATGTGAAAAATTAGTTTTAAACTACGTGTGATAAAATTGAATTGCATAGAACTGTTCTACGTGCTTGTTGCAGTGATTGGCAGCGAAAGTGGGCACTACCTACTGGGGAGTGGTGGCACCAACCGTAGGGGTGGCCATCCCTTTGCTGGCCGGTCCTGGTAGCCGCCACCTCGCAGGGCGATGATTGGCATGAGGGGAAAGGAGAGGGCTAGGGCATCCTTTTAAGAAAAGAATGATCCTACCCCTTTTAATTTTAAAAATTTTGAGGACCGTCCTCATGCACAGAATTCTAAAAATGCCCTTAACAATTTTAGAAATTCTGAGGATTGTCCTTGTGTACAGAATTTCCAAAATACCCTTGATAATTCTAGAAATTTTGATGACTGTCCTCTCATCCAGAATTATGAAAATGCCCTTGACAATTCTAGAAATGTCGAGCATATCTTGATTTCCAAAAATAATTAATTAAATAGTTAATTAATTATTATATATATATATAGTAATCTTACATATGATGTGATGTACATGTGATGTATGATGTGGATGGATGATCATGAGCCATGTGTTGTGATGTGTCTAATTGTGATTATTATAATATATTAGGGCCTGCGAGCCTGCATTTTTCTCTTTTATTATTGGGCTTGTATACCTGTGATTATTTGTAATTACATAAAGAGGCACAGCGGGAGCATGGAGGTTACAGCGGGACCCATGATGACGTGGCAGGAGATCACGACGTATGGTGATGCGACGATCCGATGGAACCGATGATGACGAGATCAACAATTATAGGGCATGGAGATGCGCCAATGCACATATAGATCTTATTGTAAGTGATTAGGTCCATTGGCTCGAGCTTAATCATATTAGGTGACCGCTCATGATTATCCGGTGTGGCTTGCATATGTGATATATTTGTTATACACCTACCAGATATATATATATATATTTTTTCATGCGATGGAGCTATATATTAAATATGTATGTGTGTGACATGATATATTAGGAGACCGATACAAAAAAAAAAAACCCTCCTAAGATAATATTAAGTCGATAAGCATGAGGCAATGAGATTGATCCACATGGCCTTCCATCATTATAGGAAGAAATTGAACCACGACATAAATTGAGTTGGTCGAGTCCCTCGAGGCTCACCTATCTACGTGATCGAGATCTTGCCTATGACATAGAGATGTCACTGGTGACCTAAGAACATGGTATGCTTGGTCGAGTCCCTCGAGGGCATATCATCGAATCAGACTCATCTTGTAACAAAGTTGATGACTTAATTGAACGTCATAGTTGGTTGAGTCCCTCGAGACTATGATGATTCAGAGGCCGAACATGATGGGAATCACAAGGAGTTGTGATTGGCAAGAGTTGCCTACCTTTTGGGCTTAGTGCAATTGGTCAAGTCCCTCGAGGTTGTATTAAGACGTCAATTGGATCCCGATCCCCACTAGGAGTCTGTCGGAGACTTCCGTCTCACGTGTCGAGGGTGTTGCGTGATTTGCTAAGACAATAGTGGAAGTACATTAAGATAGAAGTCTATATCTTAATTAGTATTTTTTATAAAATCTACATGTTATTTAATTTACGCTATATCTTGTTTGTCACTTGCAAAACCCTTACGTGGCATACTTAATGTCAACCGCCTCATTGGTCCAAAGGCTTTGTAATTTGAGAATTATTTTCATAAAAGAGAAAATCGTATATGTTCTTAATACGATTGTGCTCATGCTGGAGGAAAGGACAATCGAGGATGAGATCGCTCGCTTTATGAAATATAAAGATAGTCCTAAAGGATAACATGTATGTTGATCTTATACTTCAGTCCCTACCAGATTCTTTTTCACAGTTCATTATTAACTTTAATATAAACAAGTTTGAGGTGACTCTACTTGAGCTCCTCAATATGTTGAGGGAAGCTGAGAGTACCATCAAGGAAGAGAAGTCAGTTCTCTATATTGGTGAGACCAACAGGAAAAGGAATGCTGGTAAGACCCTTAAGAAGGGCAAGGGCAAAGAAAGACCGGGTAAGGCAAAGTTTGCCAAGAAAGACCTGACAAAGGACAAAGGACAGTGCTTCCACTACGTCAAGATGAGAAGAGGAACTGTAAGGACTACCTTGCAGATAAGACGAAATAAAATCTTGGAGAAGCTTCAGGTATATTTATGATCAGTCTTCACATGTCGATTTTAATGATAACACATGGGTATTTGATACTGAGAGTGCTTATCATATCTATAATTCGTTGCAAGTCCTGAAAAGACGTAAGAAACTGGCCGGAGGTAAGATAGACCTTAAGATGGGCAATGGAGCAAGAGTTGCTGCAGTTGACATTGGGGAGGTCACCCTATATCTGCTTGGTGGAGCCATCATTACATTGGATGCATGCTATTTTGTTCTCTCTATTATCAAAAATATTATATCCATCTCTTGTTTGACAATAAGTGGATATAAATTAGATTTTGAGAACAATAGTTGTTCAATAATTATGGATGATGAGATAGGGACCTTTATAAATGGCTTATATGTGTTAGACACTTCTCCACATATCATGGATATAAATATGTCTAAGAGGAAAAGAGATGAAAAAAAAAATACATACATATGGCATTGTAGGCTAGGCCATATACATAAGAGAAATAAAAAAAAGTAAAGAAAAGATACTTAGATCTATTTACTATTGAGTCATATGCAAACTTGTGAACCTGCCCTCGTGGGGAAAATAACCAACTCTCTTTTTAGTAACCGGAGAGAGAGCCACTAAGTTATTAGAACTCACACATAGTGATGTATGTGGTCTCATGTCAACTCAAGCTATAGGTGGTTACTCATACTTCATTACATTTACTAATGATTTCTCTAGATATGGACATGTGTACTTAATGAAGCACAAATTTGAGACCTTTAAGAAATTCAGGGAATATAAGAATGAGGCAGAGAACCAAATTGGAAAGAGTATTAAAACTCTTCAATCAGATCGAGGAGGAGAGTACTTGAGTACATAGTTCACCCATTTCCTCAAGAACAATGAGATTCTATCCTAGTGGACACCTCCTTATACACCTCAGCTCAATGGTGTATTAGAAAGGAGGAATCACATATATTAGATATGGTACGGTCCATGACGAGTTTCGCTGATCTACCCATCTCGTTCTGAGGGTATGCCCTAGAGATCGCAACTTACATTCTGAATAGAGTTTTATCAAAGTCGGTAGTGTCTACACCATATGAGATATGGAAAGGAAAGAAGCCCAATCTTAAGGTGGTTAAGATTTGGAGTTGTCCTGCCCACGTTAGAAGATACAACCTCGACAAGTTGGAATCAAGGATGGAACGGTGCACATTCACGGGATACCCTAAGGAGATTTTGGGGTATTATTTCTATCATCCCAAGGACTGAAAGGTCTTTATTGCCAAGAGAGTTATATGCCTTGAGAAGGAACACATTTTTTGTGGAAATAGTGGGAGCAACATAGAATTGAGTGAGATTGGAGAACCTAGCACCCGAGTCTATTTAGGTACCTAACACACAAGTTTCAACTTTGCATAGGACTAGTAGAGTATCTTACCCTCCTAAAAGATATGTAGGACATATCAGTGGAGATGACTCTCAGGATGTTGATACTCAGACCTATGAAGAGGCGATTATGAGTATAGACTCGGGGAAGCGGCAAGAAGCCATAACTTCTTAGATGGATTCCATGTACTCTAACAAGATTTGGAACCTTATGGATGCACTTGAGTATATTATACCTATCTGCTGCAAATGGATCTTTAAGAAAAAGATCGGAGTGGATGGAAAGATAGAGACCTATAAAGCAAGGCTGGTAGTTAAATGATATCGTCAAAGATAAGGAGTTGACTATGATGAAACCTTTTCACTTGTAGCTATGCTTAAGTCCATTAAAATTATTTTAGCCATTGCAGCACACTATGACTATGAGATCTGGAAGATGGATGACAAAATGGCATTCGTCAATGTCAACCTCAAGGAAGAGGTATATATGATACAACTAGAGGGATTCGTATCCAAAGAGAGTCCAGATAAAGTGTGCAGGTTACTTAGATTCATTTATAGATTGAAGTAAGCTTCCCGAAGTTGGAACATAAGATTTGATGAGGTGATCATCTCTTATGACTTCGTTAAGAACAAAGATGAGCCTTGTGTGTACAGGAAGGTAAGTGGAAGTGCTATCACCTTTTTGGTGCTATATATAGATGACATCCTAATCATTGGGAATGATATAAGAATGCTCTCCATAGTAAAGGCTTGGCTATCTAGAAACTTCTCCATGAAAAACTTAGGGGAAGCACCCTATATTTTGGAGATCCGAATTTATAGAGATAGATTCAAAAGTATGCTTGGCTTGTCCGAGTCTAGGTACATAGTCTCCATTGTCAAAAGGTTTGGCATAGAGAATTCTAAAATAGGTCTCATATCGATGAGACATGGAATATCACTTTCTAGGAGTATGTCCCCAAAGACTCATGTAGAAAGGGCAGACATGGATAAGATACCTTATGCCTTAGTGATAGGGTCTATTATATATGTGATGCTATGTACCAGCCTGATATAACATATGCTTTGAGTGTCACGAGCAAGTATCAGGCAGATTCAGGTTTAGAATACTAGAAGGCAGTAAAGTGCATCTTTAAGTACTTGAGAAGCACTAAAGGATCTTTTACTGATATATAGAGAATGTAGCCTTCAGGTTGAGGGCTACACGGACTCGAGTTTTTAGTCTGACATTGATAATAGCAAGTCGAATTCAAGGTTTGTTTTCACCTTGAATGGAGTAGCAATAAGCTAGAAGAGTTCTATGCAAGATACTACTACTGACTCGACCATAGAGGCAGAATACATTGCTACAGCAAAAGCAGCAAAGGAAGGGGTTTGGATGAAGAAGTCCATCAAGGATTTGGGAGTCATATCAAGCAACGTGGAGCTGACTCCCATATATTATGACAGTGATAGGGTAATAAATCTAACAAAGGAACTTCGGTCTCAACAGAATTGTTCTAAGGAGGTTCCATCTGATTAGAGCGATTATGACCCAAAAAGATATAATAACGGAAAGAGTTCCATCCGAAGATAACATTGTAGATCCACTGACGAAGCTGCTGGCTTAGATTATATTTGAGCGTCACAGGGGTCTGATAGGGATCAGACACATAGGTGATTGGCTTTAGGTCAAGTGAGAGATTGCTGGTTACAAGTGCCCTGCAAGCCAATCACGTGAGTGATGGCACGTGTGACGCGATGTGTGATCTTTTTTCTTATAATTAATATTGACATATTCTCACATTATATTATTTGTTACATATATATTGTGATGTCCTTAGTTATATGTAATGGGAGTCAGATCGTGATGAGACCACGATAATAAGATTAATTTACCCTTAAACACAGATCCTAAATAATCTCGGTCATAAGTTACTGTGATAATGAGATCGTATGTGTTTAAAGGTGAATCGATTTCATTATTGTGATATCATCACGATTCAATTCCCATTGTATAAAACCAAGGACATCACAATATATATGCAACAAATAATATAATGTGAGAATATATCGATATTAATCATAAATAAAAAGATTACGTAATGTGTCATGTGTGCCATCACTCACGTGCTTGCAGAGCACCTATAACCAATAGGCAAGTTAACACACTTAGGCAGGATCCAACCGTGACCACTCAGTAGACATGGTACAAAGCCACATAACATAACCTAATATGGTTATAAGCTTTAACTTAGTTGGGTTAAAACCAACTTTACTAATCTAATACAAAATAAACTCAAATGTTTGACATGATTGATCGAAGAAATTGAGGGACTCTTATCATAAAATTATTCATGCTATTATTGTGATATACCTCCTCGTAACTTCTTTACTGCCTGCATGCAAGTCATGTAATACGTAGTTATGTTCTTTAGAGACTGAACTCTTAACAGCGGTTAATCTCCCACTCTCTCTCTTCGCAGGCACTTGTATACATCCGTGGCTAACCTTTGACGTTGCTTCCCATCCACGTTTTTACTTGTCCATATTAATCATGTTCATATGGTACTTCGACGTTTATAATGTGGAGTTTACATAGTTAAATCCATGCAAGAACCTCTCTCTCTCTCTCTCTCTCTCTCTCTCTCTCTCTCCAACCTTTGACGTACGTGGTTGCATCTTATCCACGTTATTACATGTCCACATTAATCATGTTCATGTGGAATTTTGACGTTGTTGTTTCCTATTTCCTCGTCGTTACATGTCGATATATATTGATCATGTTAATGTGGCACTTGGAGGTTTGTAATGTATAGAATATATGACTGAATCTATGAGAGAGACTATAATATATCTATATAGTTGAAGACATAACACGTTGATGTATTATTACAATAATGCTTTGAAACAAGACACGGCACGTTTAGTGTGGTGGAGTTGAGAGCCACATAAATGGCAAATGTCGTAAGGATTTAATTCCTTTCCACCACTCCATTTTGAAAGCATGGGAGTAGGTTTGTGCATGTGAGTTTGCTCCCGTGATGTCTACTGATTGATATAAATTCTTAAAGTTCTATTGTATAAAAAAAGAGATAAATGATCATTTCGAGAAGATTGATCTCCTTAATCACTTTGAGGGAATCAACACCCTTGATCATTTCGTGAGGATCAACATTCTAGGGTTTGTCAAATAACTAAGATAAAATTTAATTGATTGATAAAAGAAGTAGTTACACCCGTATTTATAGAGTTCTATCAAGAGTCCTCATAGACTTGGACTCTTCCACCTAGAGTCATTCTAGACTTGGACTCTTCTACCTAGACTCTCGTAGGACTTAGACTCCTAATTATTTAATTAAATAAACTTCTAACTAACTACAACTAGACTAACTGACTCATAGAAAATATGACTCAAAAATTTAAAAATTTTATGAGATCCTAACAATTTCTTCTTTCAAAGTAGCCTTATTCTCAAGGATGAGCAATGTCAAATTTTGGGAGCACTTTAGTCACGAGATATTTGCAACACATCACAACTCGTTGATTAATTAAATAAGATTTCCACTTCATGATAGTGTAAGCAATAGGCTGACTTTCTGGTGCAGTAGTCATTACGGTCTTCTGAAGCACTTTCTCCATTTGATGGCCAGTAGCAGTTGTGACCTTTCTTCCATGTCTTCTTTTGAGAATCACCTATTTTCTATTGATGAAAAAACTTCATAATCAGTTTAGAAAAATTTCAAGAGACATTACCTAGGGTTGATAGTCATTTAATTCCAAGCACCACTTCGAAGTCTTTTAGGAGTATCAAAAAGAAATCCATGAGTAGTTTTTCTCCCTGTATAATCAGCTCTATCTTTGAAACTTGTTATTATAAGTTAGAATTCGTCTATCAGCAATCTTTACTTTGAATTTGTCACAGCTTTCAATGTGGTAGGTTAATTAGTTAGCAACCTTACTGTCCATAAAATTATTAGTGCTATCAATATCAATTAAAATAGTAACATGCTAATATTTTAAATTCTTCCAAATTTCATGGTTTGTGGGTTAGATTAACTAGCTAATGCATGCACTCTACATGTGATAGGTCTAATATCTTTATCAAAATCCATACCTTTATGATCAGACTCCACATTGTTAGTTTTGATTCCTCCTTAATTGGTTCGATCATCAGAAGCTACCCTTGTTTTAATCAATATTCCTTACTCCACTTTTCAATATAATACCAACACAAATCCGTTGTTGGTCTTTCCTTCAGTTCTTCTCGGGTTAGTTTTCGAGTGTCCGAGTTTTAGTTAGGAATAGATGAGGTGAGTGGCCTCCTAATCATCAATTTGTTGTCACTTTTGTTTCATCGATACTCCTTGCTAACTTTTTCATCATGCACACTTGCAAAAGAGATTGCAACTATCACAGTACGAGGTTGGTGAGCTTTGGCTTTATAATGAATGTCTAGATTAAGTACTTCGATAAATATTCCCACCAATTATCGTTCAGAGCAATCTTTGGCTTGATATGACAATCGTTCAAATCTGCTATGATATTCTTGCGCTGTGGAAGTCTAGTGGATTTTGGCGAGGGTTGCGGTTGGAGGGGGAGATGTTGGTAGTGTGATACTCACTGCTTGTTGATGAGATAGAAGATGACATTGAGATGAGATATGCTGGTTGCTGATCTCAGCTAAGATTGGCTACTGTCAATGTTGATGGCATAGCGGTAAAGCAGGAACGATCGTGAGGCAACAAGGTGGTTGTTGTCAATAGCAGAATTACCGAGGTTTGGGAGGTAGTGTTGGAACAGAGGAGGAAGAAGGTGCACGACTATTGTTAATGACGACTAGTGGTGTTGGTGCAAAGGTGAAAGATGGCAACAAAAGAAGATAGTAAGAGGGGGCGCTATTAGCGTCATCGATCTCTGATGGGCTGGCGTCCACACAGCTAGGGAGTGGGTTAACGGTGCGGTTGGGAGGCGGACGCTAGTGACATAGGAGGGAGCAGTGTCTGATGGTGGGAACGGTTGGTGGCACGATTGCATGGTTTGCAAGCGGCAGATGAGGGTGATCAACATCATGACTAGAAGCAATGGAGGTAGATGGCAGTGTCGCCAATATGATGGGGTTGGCGTCCACGTGGCTAGGGAGGCTATGTGGCAACGACAAAGGTGGTGAGGCTATGGTGGGTAGAGGAGGGTTGTGCAATATAGTGGGAGGGAGGAAGATGCAGTTATAGTAAGAGGCAATGACATCGATGGAGTTTTGTGGCAGCGGTAGAGGAGCAGGGCTGGCGACATGGTTGGGCAGCGAGCATTAGAAGGAGATGCTAGCAGCATCGTCTCCGATGGTACATGGTGGCATATGAGGGCGATCTTCCTTATGGTTGAGGAAGAGGGAGCAGGGTGCGACTGGAGTGGACGGTAGCAGAGGCGGTAGCAGGAGAGAGAGATGTGGAACAGAGATGGTAGCGAGAAGGAAGCGGGATGAGGGAGGTAGTAATGGTGATGCTATTGTGCACGACCGAAGGTTGGGGCTACGATAGAGGAGGGTGCGACTATGACGGCGATATTGATTTTGCATGAGGTGGTTGTAAGATTTAGGAGGAGTTGCAGCGGAGATCGATAATAGAATCATAGTGAGAATACCGAGGATCGCTGCTCTAGTACTAGATGATAGAAACCCTTAGAGTTCTATCATAGAAAAGAGAGAATAAACGATTATTTCAAAGGGATCGACTTTCTTGATCACTTCAAGGAGATCAACCTCCTAGGATTTACCAAATAATTGAGGTAAAATTTCATTAATTGATGAAAGAAGTAGTAACACTCAGTATTTATAAACTTCTAACAAGAGTCCTCCTAGACTTAGACTCTTCTACCTAGAGTACTTCTAAACCTTAAATTTTCTACCTACAATTCTTTAGGATTTGGACTCATAATTAAATAAATAAATAAATAAATATGATTAAAAAGTTAAAAAATTTTGCGGATCCACGAAGGAAGGAATGAGAAGCACACAACCTCTGCGTGCAAAATCGTTCATGTTCTGGCGGAGGATAGCTTTCACCATGGACTACGAACAGATCATTCATCGTCACCAAGTGATGATCCTGTTCTCACTTGGTATGGGCAAAATCGTTCTTTCCCGAGTTGACACGTGGACACCGACGTACCACAAAATGATAAATTCGTTGTTATGCCATATCAGTCAGTAGCCATTAAAAATATTTTTCGAAAATCACTATTTAGAGAATAAATTCCTAGTTGATTATGGAGCTCGAGTAAAAATTGATAGGTTCTTGTTCTTCTCTCTCCTCTCCTTTTGAACATTAATTAGCCCACTCCATTTCTTGAACTGGCAATACTTACATGCGACTTTTGAAGACCCTGTATCTCTAGAATATTTATTGTTGTACAAATTTATGGATAGAGATTTTTTTTTCACAAATTTAACTTTAGTTCATTATTTAAAAAGCTGAAGGATTCAGGCCCTCCTGAATGTTAATCCACAAAATATATTTTTTATATTCTGGATACTGAATTCATATTCTGATATATAATCCATAAGAGACTAATTAATATATCATCGTATCGGTACATGATATATGTTAGGAAGAAAAGAATACAAAGAAAGAAAAAAAATAGAGGAGAAATAAAATATAGAATGGACGAGGAGATAAAAGTACCAAACCCATGGAAGAGTTGAGCCCCCAAAACATTTTAGAAAAGTATTAAAGTTTATTTTGATCTATATGGTTTTGACCATAGACCATCTAGGTTCTTATGATTTAATTGTGTCTAAAATAATCATTATATTTTTTAAAAAAATATAGTATCTAAGTTCGTTCTATCAAATCTAAGTTAAAAAATATTAGAGTTTACTTATAATGATATGTTTTAAGTTAAAAAAAAGGATCCATTTTAGCCCTCTATGATTTTGGTCATGAACCATTTAAGCCTTTATAGTTTTATTATATCTAAAATACCTCTTATATCATTAAAATCGTAGCATATAAGCCTCTCATATCAAATATAAATTGATAAACATTAGAGTCTACTTACGTGACGTGCTGACTCATAATAAATCATCAATATAATGATATATATAATTTAAGTTTAAAGAAAATATATATTTTGTCGAGGAAGAGGACGCGACAAAGGTTGTAGCAGCAGATGAAGGTTAGGAGGCAGAGGTAGGAGAGATCGGAGGCAAAGGTGAGGGAGAGCTAAACTACCACATCATAGGCACAATGGATGGGGGTGTATGAGAGGACGAAGTAAGAGATAGTGGGGACGACAACGCCCAAGAGGAAGAGGGACCAGGAGACCATTGCATGCATAGTGTCGAACTAGTCGACACACATGCATTTGAGGCAGGACCAGAAGTTCCTAAGCTTATCGCCAACATGAGAGAGGCTGTATGTGTACGATGCTCTGCTAGGCAACAACAACTCGAAGTTGTTGCTGTTGATCGCTTCCATGACGATGCATTCTCCCATCATCGATGGTGGTTTTAATTTTTTAATTTAAAATATATATTATTATATTAATTATTTAGTATGAGTCAGTATGTCACATAAACAGATTCTAACGTTTATAAATTTAGAGTTGACAGGAGCGGCTTATATGCTATATTTTTGTAAAATATAATGATTATCTTAGACACAAGCAAAACCATAAGGGTTTAGGTGGTCCATGATCAAAATTACATAGGTTAAAATTAATTTTTTTAACTTAAATTATATGTATTATTATATTAATAGTTTATTATGAATCAATTTGATTATGCAGATTCTAATATCTATTAACTCAAACTTGATAATAAAAGTTTATATAGTATATTTTTTTAAGTATAAAGGTTACATTGGATATGAGTAAACTAAAAATGAAATTTTAATCGTTTGGAAAACATATCAAAAAGTCTGAAATGAGATGGTTCACGTTCAGACTCATAAATACTTAATCAAATTCTCTCATAACTTTAGCATGGAATACATTGCATTCGATAGGCCCACTACTTTGTGCAAGATCTCGTTGTCCAGTCCACAATCTTCATTAACATGGCTAATTCAGACAATTTTGGACACAATCCTTTAACTCAAAGCCAGCTAGGAAAATGAATGGAGCTCAATCCCAAAAAACACAATAAATATATTTATACTAACTTGGATCAAAAATCAATCTTGAGACTCACATTATACATCACTTTAATTCCGTAGCGTATGTGCATGTTGTATTTATTATCTATGAGTTTACATCACTGGTGCATTAGTAATCTTCAGATTTACAACAAAAATAGTTGCTGCATTTTGCAGGTGAGTTTACATGAAAATAGAACTACAGGCAGTAATTTCAACTCAGCTTTGGTCATTACGGATATAGCTCTGTGCTTCCAGGTTCTCCAGCGGCATGTACTGAGCCATGATAGCACGAATCTCCGAGTCCATGTAACTCTGCACAAAAGAAATGTAAGGTTGATCAGATGCTGAAACCGAGCTATTCAGAGCATAACTAATGAGCTACTGAGCTGCTGCTGTAGCACGATATATCCAAAGCCACAAGTGGCTGAGGCGAGAAGCAGAAGGTAGAAGTCAGGATAAGCGAACAGTTTAGCTGTGAATGCAAGTGTTAAAGGATTCAAGACACCTCTATATAATTATTCTAGAATCACGTTTGAACATAGTTTCTTGATTCATTCTCCTCCTTTTTGTTTTCTTCACAACCAACCCAAAAAGTTGATATCATGCCAAAACAACAAACACCATTTAAAGGTTCCCTGGCAATATTTATTGTTAGAAAACAAATGATGATGATGATTGAGTTGCTTCTAGGTTGCAAGGTTTCCTGGTAATATTTATATCAAGTAGACATCAATTCAGCATAAAAAATTAAGATTCTAGGTTATTTGTCAAACTTAGTATATGTAATACGATTCTCTCAATCCTTAGCGATTTGAGTCTATCCTCTCGATTCATTTTTTTAATCTGACATACGAATATTTCTAATATCTTTCCATATTGAGTATTGGTCGATTATCTTCTATCCGTTATGGTGCAGCTCATCTTTCTTCAGTTAAACTACACAAACTGCAACTTGACTCAATCCTTCTCTTTTAATTTTTTTTTCTATTTTTCACTCATTCAAATTAAATTTTGTCCATGACACCATATCAAAAATTTAATAACGATGGATCTAAGTCTAACTGGTCAGGGTCAATTCAATTCATAAGCCTAAGCTACCAGGTTATGGATCAAATTTAATAACTCTTTCAATCCTTAACATGATGAGACTATCTCTTAATTTATCTTTCTTCATATTTCTGACATATATGCCTAAACAAAGTGTAACTATATTCAAAGAATTTGAAGATATAGAAACATAAAAGATATTTCTAAATGAGGTGTAGTAGCACTGGAATAGAATATTCTAATTGACACAAGTAGATTCAGAATTTCACAATGGCAAGGCTTGCATAGTGTCAAAACATCTTTGGCAAAACAAAGATATCTTGGAAAAAGCTAAGAGATCCAACTTTACCTGGAATCTGTACTTGTACAGACAATAAGCGCTGACTCCAGCTATGGTTAGAATGAAGAATACCCACAAAAAGCTCCATCCACCCTCCGTAGAAGGCTTATTAGCTGGATAGATTTGGAAATGAATTAACAAACAACCTCATAGGCTAGTAAAGAAAAGATTCTTGCAATTTATAAAGGTTATTATTACTAAGTAATAAGCAGATGTATGTCTCCTATTTTATTGTGACTGATCCCTAAAAAGATTATAGTCACCTGTCAATCAAAACCCCAAAGACACTCAGCTATTTTCTATTACAGGAACCTAACACTTGAGTATTACAAGACACATGACACACATGCCACATTTTGTTTATCTAGATTGTTCTAAGTCTTTTTGGTTCTCTATAAATACAAAGATTGTTCAGTGTTCAAAAAAAGAGATATCATGGAACTTTAAAAGTTAGGAAGGCACATTCTCAAATCTAGAGTTTGACAGTGCTCCAAACATATATATATGAGATGTCCTACCTATATTTTATCCAAACACTTTGGTGCAGTAAGCATTCAGAAATGATTGCACAAAGTGAACAGTAACTACATCTACCACTAAAATATTGTTGATAGTGTACCTTTACAATGAGTGTATCCATCACCAACAAATTTCACACCTTCCACAACAGGGCACTCACATAGTCTTCCATGAAAAGTATCCTGCATAAGTAATAGAACATCATAAGAAAAATATAGAACTGATAATCCACTTGCTAGTCTCTATCAAGACATTCTGGTTGGGTTGTGCATTATTGCACAAAGTGATAGGTTTTAGGTTTGAGTCTATGTGTGAACATCATGTATGTCATTTAATGTAATGAAAATCCACTTGCTACGGGTGTTGAGGTGCCAAAAGGAAGACCTTGCATGCAGTGATGTTAGAAGCCTTATCCTGCCAACATCCACCATTGTTCTCTAGGCATTCATTTGTTTGTATGTCTGTACAGTCAAATGAATAAGAAAAAGAGTACCATCTCATTTTAATTCAGTTATCTTTTTGCAGAATGATAACACTAACAACTTGTAACAAGCAGCATAAGAAACTCAAAAAGCCATAATACCATCACTTAAACAAACAGCTGGCTCAGTCTTCTCTTGGAAACCAGCACAGATTGCTTTAAGCACTGCAGTTCTGTCCAGATTTCCTGACCACAAAAAGCAGATACAGAAAGCTCAATGAGATTCCAGGAAACAACATGATGTCACATGATTGCTCAAAACACTTACCTCTATACTGCCTATTGTTAATAACAAGAGTTGGTAAAATAGTAACATCTCCACGGGAATCCTTTCCAATCTAAGTATAGAGACCAGATTCAGATCAACAAAATGTCATGCAACACAAAAATAAATTGTATGAGAGAACATAATGATCCAACAAAAGCTGGTACTAACCTGTGCGTCTTGCTCTGCTTTAAGCACAGGATTGTCTTCATCTGCATCAGGATCTCCCATACATTTGTTTATTTTCTTCAGATCAATGCCTGTTAAAAAATGCCACATATGAAGCAAAGAAACTAATCAACCATGCTTCCCGACTTTTCTCAACCCGTTATGAGCCTCGTCAAATGGAATAGACAATAAACAAACAGGTTAAGCTCACCAAGTGCTTTGATTACTTCTTCAGCACATCCTTTTGTGTATTTCTTTTCATTCATGGGACAACGGATTGCAAAGTCAGTCACATAATCCCACCACAACCAAGGCTTCCCACTTTCGTTGGCAACCTTAAACAAGCAGGTCTGACGCAAGTTTTGGATCACAACATCTTTCCCATCATAACCTTTGCTGAAGTCATGTTCAGGATCAGGTGCACAATATCTTCCATGGTTGATGCACTGGGATTTGCACCACTTGCTAGAAAGAAAGCCTTCAGGGCAATACCATGTCATGTAATGTGGGGTAAACTGGGTATAACATTTTTTCTCAAGTATCTGTGCTACTCCTTTGAAGTTCTTAACAAACTGCATTTGACTGTCACATTTAGGGCCACATTCATCATTACTGTTTGTCCAAAATTCATATTCCACACGGTTGTCAGGATGGGGTAAAGACTCTTTCCAATCCAAATTGACACTAACCATATCACCATTCTCAATTGCCTTCTTCAAACGGTCTCCAAAGTTCTTGCTGATGAGTGCTGAAGGAATTGTGATGTTCTGTAGATAGTCTGCTTTGCTGTTCACCTCCTGAGGTGTGTTCATTGTTGTTAAAGGTTCTGCCACATTATCAGCAACAAGGACAGCAGCAGCTCCAGAATTCTGTGCATTCCATGCTTTTGTGGTAAAGTAACAATCTGCTCGCCACAATAACATAATTCAGTAGTAATTAGATGTGGGCATGGTTTCATTAGACCTATATTGCAGGTTTTCATAAGGTGTAGTAATTGTAGTGACAACAAAGCAGAAATAGTTTCCTAAAAACAACAGAAATATACAAAGTAGAATTGCTTGTAGAAGAATAAAACTTAGAGGGCCAATTCATCAAACTGGAAATCATCATAAACCATCCTCAAAAGATGTTAATTTCTCTTTTATAAGAATATAAGAAAGATTGAAAATTACACATAATGACAACCATCGAATTGACAACCATATAATTTGGATTGTTGTTCAATAAGATCAGATAAAAATCATAAAATTAATAACAAAACTGAGGTTGCTTTTGTTGCATAGGTCTCAATGCAGAAACTTCAACATCACATACACGACATGTGTTGTCGATATATCTGATTAAAGTTAAGAACCTACATTAATCGAACACAACAATTTCCTAGTGTCGATTAGACTTAGAACCTCACCTCCTCTATCAACCAGAAGGAAGGTGGGGAAGCCTCCAGGTTTAGACTTATAAGAAATGTCGAAGTCTTTGAACCAGTGGCAGGCCTTCCGGTTGGCCTTCGGATACGCCACGATCCCCACCATCGTCCCGCCGTACTGAGGAACGCCGAAGTTCCCAATAGCGGACTCGTAGATGCCTTTCAGCGAATTCGGCGACGTCACCTTCAAGCTGTTCTTCTCTACCACGAACTTCCCCCAACAAGTACCGCAAAGAAAAAGAACCGGCACCAATAACCACAGCATCCTTCCCCCCATTCTTTCGCAAATATAAGCAACCTGCCATCGATATTACACTCAATTAACCGATCATAACAGAGAAAACCCTAAATTGTCAACAGAGTAGCAATAGAAACTGAAACTTACCACAAAGACAAAAAAGATGTGATTTTCAGCACCAAAACTCGGTCACTGAAGTAATTCAAGATCAGGGGAAAGATTATCTTCCGAGCTGATGCCCCCAAAACAGAAAGACGAATAGCTGTGCAACACCCACCCGAAAGGGAAAAGCGATCGAAGCAAGCCTGAATCCTAATCCAACAAAGCGAATGCTGGGAGTGGGCGGAAGGGGATACAGGGAGGGGGCATTGGGAAAGCCGAATAGGTGGAGAGAAGAGGCGAAGCAATGTGGTGGCCTTCGCAGCTTCGTCTACTGTGGAAGGAGTCGGGCGCACACCCTTCCTTCTTCCCTATCGTATAACCAACCGACGTCAACCAACACGCACACTCTCTCTCTCTCTCTCTCTCTCTCTCTCTCTATATATATATATATATATATATATATATATGTGGAATTGTGTATTGGGAATAAGATAGTAAATTACTAAAATAAAAAATAGCAATTATTATTTTAACATGCATATTCATTGACTTAACAGTCAAGATTAACTATATTAACTAATTGTTAGTTTGGATAAAAAATATGGCGGATTCTCAAATATATATATATATTTTTTTTCCAAAGAGTGACTCATTTTTATATTTATTTTTTGAATGTCTCTAATTTTCAAAATCACAACATTATCATTCTTTTAGTTTTCCTCTCCTCTCTCCTTGCCGTGGTTTTTTCTAATAGTGAAAAACAAGGATTTCATCCAAATAAATGATAATATAATATAATATTTAAAATAATAAAAAAATGTAAGACTCTTTTAAAATTATAAATTTAAAAATATATAATGAAGTTTATTTAAATACTATTTATCTAAATTTGAATATATAAAATAAATTAGAAATTATGCTAAAATTATAATAACTAAAAATATTCTGTAATATTGTTTTAAAATATAGTGCTTACAATTTATGTATAGTAATTTTGAAATATTTAATTAAAAATTTTGGAGCCGTTTTGCCGGAAACAAACCCATGCACCAAATCTATGGGTTAAAATAAAAAATAAAAAATAGGAAAAATAGGAAGGATAAATTTAAAAGGTTGAAGAAAAGAATCATAGATAAAACTAAAATAGGGATGCTCTGAGTGAGAAAAAAGAAATAAAATTAAGATATTTTTTTGGAAATTCACATTTAATAATAATAATAAATAAAATATAATTATTTTTCTGATTTTATATAACTTAATTTTAGTTAACATTTTTAAATTATATTAATTAAGTTATAGTATATATATAGCTATTTATTTGTTTATTAAGTATTCCATACGAGTCAGTGATGATCGAAATATGATCGATACTGGCACCAATTAGGAAAGCACAATCTTTGAGATCAAATCAATCATGGGCTTCTTTTTTTTTTTTAACTTTAAATCCCCCTCCCTCCCTCCTCCCACTCTCACTCACACAGCCTCCCATTCACTCTCTCATCCTCATGCTACTAACCTAAAAGTCCTATTCATTTATATCTCACATACATTCTATTCTTATTTAAATATACTAAATTAGGATAAAATTAAATACTATTTTCAATCTTTTTAAAAAATCAGTGTGAATCTTATTCGATCTTAAAAATTATTTAAGATAATATAAATATATATTTAGTAAACTTTTGCTAGTCAGAAAAAATAAAATAATTAATATTAATAATGCAATAAGAGATAAAGGATAACCAGAAAAATTTTAGTAGAAACTATATATAAAGATCTAAGTATTCTGAACTAACAAAATATATGAATTTTATATATTTCAATAGCAACAGATTTATAACTAAGATTTATAATTTTATTATTATTATTATTAAAAATTAATATGTACCATTGTACTAACATACTTCGTGCGATCAATTCTTACTAGTCCATCCATGATGGATAGATACAATTGATATATATATATACACACCAATTTAATGTCCAAAAGAGGAAGTGTTAAGAAGATAAATATATATAGATTATATCTTATCTATTAGTCTAAACTTTTAGATTCTAAGTATCATTTAACCTTGCTACTCTTCTGACATTACATGACATGGCCACCATTACAAGCCATCCTCATTGATTAGATATCACTAAGAATACATAGATTCATACTGTACATAAGCTTTAACATGAGTTCATCCTAACTACTCATCATGGTTACAGTGGCTCAAACTCCATCTCCAAGCTACAGTACTGCTCTGAAACAGCTTGCATAAGCTTCCTCATTGGAGGAGGCGAATCTTCGAACGCTGACAGCTCCCATCCTCATTGATTGGAAATCATTAAGAATACAAAGATTCACTATACATAAGCATGGTCTAAATCTGATAAGATCGAAGAATTATGATACTCTTCCCCCTAACAGTTGTACGCATCATGGCTCAGTTCAAACATGTCTTCCAGCTTGAATTCTGCAGGATCGTACTCCATCTCCAAGCTACAGTACTGCTCCGAAACAGCTTCCATGAGCTCCGCCATTGGAGGTGACGAGCCTTCGAACGCTGACATTTCCGGGAGCTTGAGAAGCTGCGAGGAGGAAGGAGGGCTCAGTGAGTGGTTGCTTATCACATCCTCCTTGCACTCCTGCTTCGGATTCCCAAGGTAGGACGAGGGAGGAGTCGCTCGGAGATCGTTGGCGGCGGCGGCGGTGTTCGATCCGGAACTGATGTCGTCAGGTGCGGGTTGATCGTGCGGCTTGGTGGCGTCGGTGCATGTGTGCTCTCCCATGTAGGTGATGGCGAAGGTGGAGTCGTCCTGCTCGGTCCGCTGCACTTGCTTCGTTGCCTGGCAGCCTTGGCCATGCTTGTGGATGCATCTGTAGTAGCTTCTGCATGAAACCATTGGATGCGAGTGTTCGTCAAGTACATAGCAGTCGCCTCCTCACTCAGCTTCACCACTTGATAATCGATATTGATGTTAAAGCTTAAAAACAATTATCATGGCATTAAATTTGAATATTGCGTTCGTCATATATTTGATTTTAAAAAGAAAAAAATATGTATGTAGTATTCATTCTTCATTTGGATTTGTACTGGGTTTCGCATGTCAAGCCTAAAGCGATTTGCATGGGTCGGAGGATGTTAAATCTAATAAGCAATTGGGATTAGTAGTAATCTAATCGAATGAATTTACCAATTGGTGGTGCATAAGTTGTTCTTTTAAATTCTCCAATGTCTAAAATTGAAATGCCATATTATATTTCTAATTCTTAAAATCTGTGTTCCTCAGCAGAAAATATTAATAAAAATATTATAAATATAACTACGATTAAAATATTAAATAATAATAATTATATAAATATTAAATAGAAGTTTTTTAAAATGAACTTAGAGATTCCTTTAGGAAGTCATCAAGCTATAATCGATTTTCGACTCCACTACGTGCAGGTGATGAAGACTGGGAAAAATATTCTGACACCAACGATATAAAAGAATCAGAGAAAAAAAATCATTAGAAAGACGAAGAATCATCGTAAGATCAAAACAATCTTCAACGTCTAAAATTGAAAACCAAGATTGTATTCCTATCTCTCTATCTATTTTCTTTAGCAGGACATGCTAGAAGACGAGAGAAAGTGACAGAGTAAAGACCTCGAATGCTTGGCACCATATATATTCTTCTGTCCATACTTTCTCCATGTAAAGCCATCCTCTGTGGTCTTCAAGAATGTTGTTCTACATGTATATGGATGTTGTCTGCAAACCAAACATAAGCATCTTATTAACCCTAACAAAGTTATGATCGAAATGTCAATGAAAAAGGAAAACAAGTGAGAAGAAAGAATTCCAAATGCCAATAACTAGTCTAGGACTCATCATCATCATATATATAACCTCCTATTTAGTTCAAGACAATCTTATAATCTCTCCTAGTTATTATAAGCCACATATTTTAGCTGTTAGATCCAAAGGCTTTTCTTTCTTCTTTTTGTCAGCTTTGAAGATATTGAGTTAGGTAGGAGAATCATTTTGCTATGCATGACATGGACATCAAAATTGTCACAAGAACAACACTTGAAAACCACAATCATTGTATTCCCTTCAAGCCAATGACAAGCATGTGAAGCCTTATTTACTACAGTTGATGAGGATACATACCTTCTTCTGCAGCTAACTCTCCGAGGAGACTGCATCTTCCTCCTCACGCCAGCATTAGAACGAGGGGAGTTTGCCTCAGCTGATCTCCCCAGCTCCAGGAGAGACAGTGCCTTGGAGAAGGAACTCAAGACCTCGATAAGCAAGTCGGCGGCCAGGCCGGATGGGTTCTCCGGTGGCAGCATGTCTTTCACCATGGATTGCAGGCGAGTTGCCTGCTCCTGCCCCCTTATAAGCTCTTCCATGGCCGCCTTTATGTTTCCTTGCTTATGCCAGTTCATTCTCTCTTCTCCTCTATACGTTAAACTGCTTTTCTTCTTCCTCTTAGGGTGATTTCAGCATGGAGAGAGAGAGATGTGTTTGAGGGCAAGGGGAATGTCATGGAAGAAATAGAGAGGTAAAGGGATAAGGGAAGCAACGTGGAAAGAGGGACATGCAACGAGACAAAAGTGGATACGTGGTCAACGTGACGTATGTTGCTGATTTCATATATACGTATGAATTTATTAGCTCATGCAACGTGAGACTATCGTCCGGATCTCTTCACTCTCATGTAGCACAATATTTGACTGTGTTTAAAATTTTTATTTAATTTCTTTATAGAAAATATCATAAACGATAAATGAAGAACATGAGATTTAATTATATAAATTTATTATCAATAGCCAAAATTGTATAAATCGAGCTAAATAATATAATTTATCATATAATAGTCTAAGATTGATATTAAAATATAGAGTTAAAGGTCCGTATATATAGTTTTGATCCTATATAGGTTTTATCGTGTTTAAAATAATCTTTATATTTTTAAAAACATAACATATGTGTCCCTTTTGTCGAGTCTAAATTAACTGATATTAGAGAATGCTTACGTAATATGTTAACTCATAATAAAATATTCTTTAATGTGTGTTATAAAAAAATTTATTTTAATCTCTATGATTTTGGTTATAGAGTACTTAAGCGTTTATAGTTTTGCTCATATCTAAAATAACCCATATAATTTTAAAAACATAATATGTAAGCCCCTCTTATCAAAACTGAATTAACAGATATTAAGGTCTATTTACGTGACATACTAACTCATAATAAATTAATTAATATAATGATACATATAATTTAAGTTAAAAAATATTTATCTTGTCGAGGAAGAGAAGCGACAAAGGCTGTAACAATGAGCAAAAGCATAGAGACACAAGTACGAGAGGTTAAAGGCGGGGGTAAGAGAGAGTTAAATCACCACGTTATATGATGTTAGTTATAGACCATTTAAGCCTTATAGTTTTAGTTATGTCTAAAATAACCCTTATAATTTAAAAAATATAGCATATAAGCCTCTCTCATCAAGTTTAAATTAACAAATGTTAGAGTTTATTTATGTGACATATTGACTCATAGTAAATTATTAATATAATGATAAATATAATTTAAGTTGAAAAAAATCCATCTTTTCGAGGAAGTTGAATGATAAAGGTTGTAACGATGAAAGAAGGCATATAGACAAAGGTAGGAGAGGCTGAAGGCAGAGTTAAGGGAGAGTCTGACGATAACGTCATAGGCATAGTGGGTAGGGGTGCAGGAGAGGATGAAGTGAGGAGGCGATGGAGACGAAGATGCATAGGAGAAAGAAAAAGAACTAAGAAACCATTGCATACCTAGTGTTAGATTGGTTGTCGCACATCCACCTAAAGCAAGACTAGAAACTCTTGAACTCATCGTCAGCACAAGAAAGGCTGCATGCATACAATGTCTTACTAGACAACAGTAGATCAATGCTATTGCTAATGGTCACTTCCGCGATGACACCTCTTCAAGGCATTGATAGTGGTCTCAATTTTTTAATTTAAATAATATATGTTATTATATTAATAATTTATTATGAGTCAGCATACCAGGTAAGTAAACTATAATGTCTCTTAACTCAGACTTGACTTATATACTATGTTTTTTAATATATGAGATTATTGTAGATATGAACAAAATTATAAGGATTTAAGTGATCCATGACCAAAATCATAAGAACTAAAATGAATATACTTTTAAACTTAAATTACTTATATCATTATATTAATAGTTTATTATGAGTTAGTAAATCACGTAACGTTTGTTAACTCAGACTTGATGGGAGGTCCATGACTAAGGTTAAAATGAACATTAATCCTAAAATATATAATAAAAAAATGAGAGAGAATCACTTAATTAGAAAAATATTCTTCAACTGAAAAATGATTCGAAAAATATTTTATATTTTGATTGATGATGAAGTGGGGAATTTAATCAACCTATTTTGTCATTTTGATCACCAATATCTCCTTATAAAGTCTTTATAGGGTGGCCAATATTTCTGCTATCAATATACGCTAGGTCTGAATATTTTAAAGGATATATATATATATATATATATATATATATATATATATATATATATATATATATATATATATATATATATATCCCCAGTTGTATTATTTCTAAAGTTGATAAAAGGTGTCTCTTTTTTCCCCCTTTTTCTTTGGTTCATTGTCGTGACATAAATTGTCAAAGAAGATGACATAAAAGTCCATTGTGCATTGGCAGGTCCAGTGTTACAAGCTTTACATCAATTCCTGCTTAGATTACTGTGAACTCCATTTGTTTTTTTGGTGGAAGCTTCTATTGTCTGTCGACAATCCGTCCTATTACCAATATTTAAATGTTGAAGTTGTCATCTGCTGGTCCTGTCGAAGGAAATGGACAGAGGCTGCGAGAAAGCATAATAAAGGAAGAACGAAAGAAAAGAAGGAGAAGGGTGACAAGAAAAAAGAAAAGAAAGAGACAGTCTCTCCACCCCCATAAGATTCCATCAAATTATATGAACAGATGAACAAGACAAACTTAATTTTCAATCACGTTCATAAATTTATAATTAGACTGGTGTTTTACGTGGATGATATATATCGATCCGATCAAGTAGCAAAGAGTGAAGAAAAGAAAGAAAGAGGAGTGTGTCCACCCCCATTGAGATTCCTATCAATTTTTATGGACAGGTGAAAATGAAAAGGACAAACTTATTTGTTTAATAAAGTTCATAAATATAAACTTAGAATGATATATGTCGAATGATATTTATCCATCTTATCAAGTAGCACCAACTAGGGAAGAAAAGAAAGAAATAGATGAGTGTCTACCCCCTATCAAGAATTCCGTCAAACTCTATGGACATATGAAAAAGGATATATATGATTTTTAAAAATATTTTTTATAAATTTATAATTATACTAATTCATGCTGATTGATGATTACCCATCTGATCAAGTACTCAACAGTGAAAAAAATAGGAAGAGACAGAATTTGTCGACAGATGAAATTTTTTTTATAATGTTCGCTAAATTTGTTTTTAATCATGGTAAGTACTAAATCTATACTATCATATTTATGAAAGAGTGAAAAAAGAAAGAATGTCGATCATATCTTTTCATAAAGATTCATATGTTGATCGATATTTATTGATCTGATCAAGTATCACTATTTCATCAAATTTTGTGAAGCGATGACAGCAACAGACTTAATTTTTTTTAAAGCAATCTTCACAAATTTATAGTCGAATTCGTTATCATGTCCTTAGATGGGATTACGTAAGCTAATGCATTAGCCTCGTTCACTCCACAAAGAAGGATCAACCGTTTGAAAAAGAAAAAACTGGAAAGATGAACGCATGAGTAATATATTATTGTCGTCCATAAAAAGATAAGATAATCATAATCGCAAGCAGTATAAAGCAACTAACTTTCATTATCCAAGCAGTCTCATTCTCAAATGGATTAAGTAGTCATATACAATGAGAGTTATGAAGATTTCCTATATCCACCTTGCATTTTCTATAGTAGAATGCAAACACATGAGAACGAGACTCTCTTGCATATTTTTTCTTTTGAATGGTGCCGCACGATTAGAAAAGTTTCAGTTTAACCAGAAAAAAAAAAAAAACACTTCTAATATAAACCCGAAGGTGTTTATTAAAGATAAACGATCACTATAGAGGATCGATCCTACTTGATCTCTATAGGGGATCGATCCTCATAGGGTTTCGGCCAAAGACTGAAATCAAATAACTTTTCATTGATCAAAACAAAAATGTTGCACTATTATTTATAGGGACTCCAATCCAACTCATAATCGAACTCCTACTTAGACGGTTGTTACTTGGATTCTTACTTCTAACTCTTAATTGACTTGACATTTGGTCCAGGTCGATCAATATGACCTAACAACGAACATGACTCAATAGACTAGGACCAAATTCTATTGGAGTCTTATTAACTTCTAATAAAATAAAATATGACTGATTGTAGTACTTAATGCCTAATATAAAATTATTTATAAGAAAACACTTCGGATAGCTTCATTACAACAAGTGAATTGATATTTATTGGGTTGGCTAACTACCAAACAAAAAAAAAGAGACAGGTATGGATTACAGCATGATTTCGTTGGTAGATGCTAATTGATATTATTAGACGGGTATAGATGCACATATAATCAATTATCTTTTAAAAATAAAATATATTTTTATTACATTTATGTGACGCTCACTCGTGAACTTGAACATGAGACAACATTTATTCAACAATACATTAATCAATCTAAATGTCTCAATAAAAATAATTAGTTATTTTACTTAAATGGTATCGAACAATACAAATGAAAATGCCATTTCAGTACATCGGTACGGTAGTAATTAGATCGTTTTCATTCAATGCTGTTCACAGGTAGTCCTTATGTCTTGTTTATTGTAGAGAATGAACCTTACCGTCACCATTGGTTAAAGCAATGCTTTGTCTTCTTCCAAAAAAGATCAACTGGCCCTCAACATGAAGTGCTCCATGAAAGCAGTCCCAAAGCTCTAATGCGTTTGTGTGTGTCTCTTTCAGGACCAGGGTTTAGCTTTTTTTCTTTATGCAACGACTGGGCACCAGATGACGTTGCCGCAGCATTCGAGTTTGGGCAGTGTCAAGCTCTGGCTTTCCCCCCCTAACAGAGAACGAAACATGAGCTTTCTCGCAAACAGTTGGCGTGCAAAATGCCACGCTGCGTCCATGAAAAGTAACTCAATAAGAGAGAGAGAGAGAGAGAGAGAGAGAGAGCGAGAGAGAGAGAGAGAGAGAGACATAAAGGAGTAATTAGGGTGGCGCCACTTTTCTCTTTCTTTTCTCATACTTCAATCCTTTCTTTATGAGTCTTGGGGTCCACATCTATCATGGAGAGATCCTAACCCCTTTAATTTTTTTTGTTAAATAGAAGTAGATATATTAAAATGCTATTGAACGTTTGATTAAAAAAAAAATAGTATTGAATAATAAACCTTGAAAAAAAAATTAATCATTGATGATGGAAGAATGTTCAACACAAGCTAAGTCCAAATCATAATAGCCCTTTTAGCACTAGAAAAAATCAATCATCATTTTTCTACATCGAGTCTGGTAACCTCGTTCATACTGAGGAAACATCTCCTGATGGTGTATTACCTGTAGGGATTCTTCTCGACTCCACACCATGTTTCCTCTATCACATCCATTATACTCACCTTCATCCCTAAGGTGGGTTATTTTCATTTTTCCTTCTCGCTAGATATGCAATCGACACCTTCTCTTCCATCCTCCATAAACATATTATCCTCCAAAGTAGAATGACCCAAAGCCATAAAAGAGGGCCTAAGGTCCCCTTGTATTCCTTCAAAGGGGGAACCTCTCCCAAAGAAGAGGACAAATTTGAGGGGGAAGCGAATAGGGAGAACCTTTCTCTCTACATACTACAAATTTTCTCTTCTTTAGCCTAATCTCATTGATTTCATGCCACAACGTGATACCCTCTGAGTTGAGATAGGTTGTGATCAAACCTCAACACTACTTGCTTGTCAATCTTGCAAGCTTTAATCTGAGGACCCAAGCTTGTGAGCAAGATGACATCGTCTTCTCTCACTCATATTGAGAAAGACCAGAACGAAACTCCTTGATTTGTAGGCAACATATCACTTCAAGTTCTTCTCCACAGGCAACATATAACTGCAGGTTCTTTTGAGGATTGTTTGCATGCTCCCTAAGCATCTATCTTCATTCCATGGATGACCTCAAAGAACCACTTGCAGTTAAAGAGTGTCATTTTACCTAGAAATCACCTACTTGAACTGAACAAGAGTAGGGTTTAAATACTACCCACATTCGCATCAACACACCAAGGAGGGCAAAATCATCACATCCACAAGAAGCTTATGGCATTTTGAACACCACGGTTGTTTAGACCAACCACTTGATCCCAAGAACTCATCAGACTAATGATCAAAATGTGTTCTCTCTTTCTCAACTTTGGATACCAAGTCTATCAACTGCTGTACCATACATTTTGTTTTACTGAAAGCTGAAAGAACCATGCTTATTGTGCATAGTATTTCCTATAATAAGGGTCAGCACATAGAGAGAGATCATTTTTAAAGGGAGATCATTTTTTAAACTCCAACTTTGATCTCTCAGTTAGTACGAAAACAACCTTATCGTTATCGTAAGACTCATCCTTATGTTATTTCATACAACGAGGAATAGCTATTTATGGATCAGTCCCTCAACCATCCCGCAAAGAGGGTATCTCTTAGTAAAAAAATGATTATTTACGAAATCAAATAAGGTCAAACCAATACTGTCACTAAACATGCATTCCATAAAACTTTGTCAAGGATAATAGAAATTAATTATATTCAAGAATACATAAAGGAGATTTGATAAAAAAAATACTCAATAATTTAATTTTGAGAATATTTTTTTAGTCGTACATCATAGAACTCTACTTAATGAGTTGGAAAGGTGTATATTGGAACCAAAACAAATTGGATGTAGGAGCTATATCTAATGTCTCATGATTTTTGTACTACCTCTATAATCATATAGACTTTTCCTTAGGTATCACTATAAAAATTTGGATCTTTGTTATTTATTTTAATATAACTAATTTAGGTGAAGACTCGTTAGAGAGGGCAATTATAATCGGTTAAATTTGATTTTTCTTCGTTTAGCTTCCAATATTAGAATGTGTGTATGTAAAACACATACCTACAACTCAATAATTTAATTTTGAGAATATT
The DNA here is from genome assembly GCA_021527575.1 of Ensete glaucum. NCBI lineage: Eukaryota > Viridiplantae > Streptophyta > Magnoliopsida > Zingiberales > Musaceae > Ensete > Ensete glaucum. Next base: position 22,148,311 of record CM038558.1, read on the forward strand.
TTTTTAGTCGTGCATCATATAACTCTACTTAATGAGTTGGAAAGGTGTATATTGGAACCAAAACAAATTGGATGTAGGAGCTATATCTAATGTCTCATGATTTTTGTACTACCTCTATAATCATATAGACTTTTCCTTAGGTATCACTATAACGTTTTAGATCTTTGTTATTTATTTTAATATAACTAATTTAGGTGAAGACTCGTTAGAGAGGGCCATTATAATCGGTTAAATTTGATTTTTCTTCGTTTAGCTTCCAATATTAGAATGTGTGTATGTAAAACACATACCTACATATTTACAATATACATAAAATGACACAATTGCTTTATTATACACAATATAGAAAATTTATAAGAAAAATGTTAAAAGTTTACTGTAAACTCAGAAAATTGATAATTAAATTATTTTTTCTAGTCATCATTCTTCGTTATCTTGGTTTGAGAATTTGAATTTACATTTACACTAACATAACTATTATCTTTCAAAAGTTCATTAACCTATCGCATATGTGAAATTAATTATTGATAGGATATTTTATGGATTTGCCCTTGTGGCTATGCACCCAAAGTCAAGTCGACTTTTCAAGCCATACGAGCCACCCGGGATCATGCGAGACAATGAGAACTTCCCAAGCTGTATAAGCCACCTGAGATCGTGAAAGACGACATCGCACCAGCGATAGCACACAGTACTATGTTGAGCAGGATGGCCCATGCCTCATGAAGCACAGAGCAAGCTGACTGAGGCAATGAGACCATTAAGAGGTTACGCACATTTGATCCTGCAAAATGGTATAAAAGTTAACTTCTGGGTTAGGGTCAAAGGTCGGACTTTAAACACTTAGCACTCCCCCAACTCCACTAGACACTAACTTAATCAATGGAGGGGTCAAGTAGGAAAACATCCCCTAACTTTGGCCTTTGTGCAGGAGGAAGCCCGAGGGAGCAGAAAAAGATCGCAACCGTTCACCTCGAAGTGGCTCGCCAGGTGACGATTCAACTCGACCAGTTGCCATCAACCCACGTGGATGACCTTGTGTACTCGAACAGAATCGAACTGTATTGACACCTCGGCCATGACATAAATTCATAATGACATTTTAGCTCTAGAAGGAGGTTCTGATGTTATAAGAGCGCCCATAGCCAAGCAACCCCATCGAGCATCTCAGAGAGGAGATCCCAACTAGCTACCATGCCCTAAGGCTTTGGGGGTAATTCCCCTTCCCCCCTCATAGAGAAGGGAATACCTTGGCCCTGATCCCGAGCCGTTATTGGACTCTCGGACCTGGCACCAGACATTCCATCATCTCCATCGATGCTTTCCTCGGTCTCACCCAACAAGTCCAACTCTTGGCAGGGATGATGCAAACCATCATCCCTCTCATCCCACAGCTAGCTCAATAGATGATGCTTCCTCGACAAACGTCCATGATGGCCCAGCCAAACCTCTTTGCTGAACCACTGAAAATGCCCTCGGTCATGCAACAGCTCGGGATTGGGGACCACCAACCACAGACTGTGGAATGCTAGGGTGTGCTAGAGCTGAAGGTGGAGCATCACGCCATTGGTTCCCAAGCCACTACTCAAAACTGTCCCGAACTAGACACCTTGTCCTCGGACTCAACCGACTCCCTTGGGGCGTAGTTACGCCTGGTTACCTGACGTCTAGACGAGGTTCAGAGGGAGTTCATCAAATCAAAAGAGGAGCTCGTGGAAGGTGCCTCGGTAGGATCCACCATTTGTTCAAGAGATCCATAATAAACCTATTCCCCTTAACTTTCACCTCTCGATGTTGGAGGCCTATGACGGTAGCACAGATCTAGTGGAGCACATCAAAGTAGTCCAAGCCTAGATGACCCTCTATGGTACCTCTGACGCCTTAATGTGTTGATCATTCCCTACCACTCTCCGAGGCTCAGCTCCAATGCAGCACAACCGACTGAAGCTATCCTCAGTCTCATCTTTCGATCAGCTCATGAGGGAGTTTGAGTTGAACTTTTTGTCTAGCACACAACCCAAGCTGTCTATAGCTTTGCTTCTCGGGTTGTGTCAAAAGGATGATGAACCCCTATCCTAGTTTGTCGCTCATTTTGCTACTAAAATTCTGGGAGTGCCTAATGCTCACCCCTCGTTAATCATGCAAGCATTCATGATTGGTTTATGACCATCCAGATTCTTCTGATCATTGGTTGAAAGGCTAGCAACAAAAATTCCCTAGATGCTTTAGCGGGTGAACCAATATGTCACCACGAAGCACTAGTGGTAGGCAAATGGGAAGACCACAAATGGCCTTGCATGGAGAAATCTCGAGGACAATCCTCGAGACCACCAATGAGGAAAACCCGAGCTGTCCCTATTGAGGCCCCTGCAGACAACTCTGAATTCATCTTGAATGAAGATCTTCCTTCAGATCAAGGAGAAGAGCCTCCTCATACTTAACTCGATGAAGACTCCATATGAGTGCCAAGATCGATCAAAGTATTTTCGATTCCACCGAGATTATGGCCATGACACCGAAGAATGATTTGAGAAATCAAATAGAAGAGCTCATCTATAGAGGGCACCTCGAGCGCTACATCAAAAGGCCTCGGGAACCTTCCCCTCACCCACAGGGCCTAGTGGAAAAGCAAATTGATGTTATTATCAGTGGCCCAACTTATGGGGGAGATAGCTCTTCAGGACAGAAAGCTTATGCCCATGCTGTAGTAGAAAAATATCTGAGACAAATAGACGAACCCAAGATCATCTTATGATAAGGAGAAATGGAGTATCCGACCATGATAATGCCTTGGGGATCTCAGCCAGAAATACTAATGCTTAGGTGAAGAGGATAATGGTGGATACCAGAAGCTCAGGCAACATCTTATGCTTCGATGCCTTCCAGAAGCTCGGCCTGGTAGAGAAGGACCTCACTCCTATGGTTTCTACTCTCACTGGGTTCACTAGGGACTCGATCTCCCCTCTCGGCACCACCACCCTGCCATACACTAATGGAGAGGAGCCGAGGTCTAAGACCATAATGGTCACATTCATGGTGGTCAGGTTGCCCTTAGCATACAACGCCATCCTTGGTTACCCGACCCTTAATAAACTAAGAGTTGTCATCTCCACTTACCACAATACAATAAAGTTTCCAACCTAGATAGGGGTTGGGGAAGTAAGAAGTGATCCATCAGAATCTAAATAGTGCTACATGATGGCAATCACCTTGCCCAAGAAGTTAAAACTTGAATCACCCATAATCAATTCTCGGGAAACAACTAAAGCTTAAGCCAGGCCTTAACCCATCGAGTAGTACTTGAAGGCCTTAAAAAGAGAGTTGTTGGAGCCCTTAGCACATGGGTTGAGGAGCTCTCAAGCATCCTATGGGTATCCCTAACTACGCCAAAGACCATCACAAGTGAATCACCCTTTAGCCTGACATTTAAGACCAACACTGTATTGCCACCCGAGGTTGTTTTTCCAACACTCTAGGTCAAGAATTTCGAGGAATAAACATCTAAAGAAGGGTTCTGGGCTAACCTTGACCTTCTCGAGGAGCGGAGAGCCGAGGCACATCTCCGAACCTTGGTGTACAAAAAAGCCATGGTAAGACTTTATAATCAAGGAGTGCATCCTTGGCAAGTCAGGTTTGGTGACCTAGTCTTGTTAGGATAGTGCAAGTGTTAAGTAAAACTTAGTTTTAAAATATACTCGAAGAAAGAACTGAAATCGAAAGTGTTTTGTTTGAATTTATTGAAATCAAGTAAGTGACCGATCTAAACTTAAAACTAGAAAAATCTCAATTTAATTAATGAATGCGAAAATAAAACAAAGAGAGAGAGCTCATAATTTATAGTGGTTCGGCCAAAACTTGACCTATGCCCACTTTCTGAGTCCTCCTTCGTTGAGGCCTGTCGGTGTCCACTAAAGATCTTCTTCTATGGGTGAAGATCAAACCCCTTACACTTATCTCCTTTTCACAAGTTCAAGAGAGGAATCTTTTATAAATTTTTTTCTCTTTCCTTAGACTCACAAGGGAAGCTCTCAAGTTTTCCATAATTTTATCCACTTTTCTTTCCACTGTCTTGCACTTTTTCTTCCTCTTTCTTATTTTTTTCTTGATTATCCAAGTAAGAAAACTTAGTATATTTATAGACCCCAATTGGCTTAAAAAATGGAGCCAAAATCCATCCTTTCCTAAAAAAATCGGATACTAGCGGTACTACCATCAGAAATATCAGAAAAGTACTTTCAATACTTTTTCATACCCGACTCATATCTTATATTGACCCATTTCTAGTTTAACGAAATGAGCTCAACTCGAGCTCAAATCCAACCGAAAGTGGACCTAGTTGCCTCACATTGAGTGAACTTATATTTCTTTCAAATCTAACTAAATTAGGAATCAAAACAACTTATGTTAACTATGACACACTAAGGCATACAAATACAGTCATCCTTGTTGTTCAGTATGTCAATTGATCTTCCAAATTCCCGGTGAACTTCCCAGCATCCTCAAGCGAACTCTCGAAAAGTCCCTCGATCATCTTCCGATGAACTCCCGACGCACTCCCAATCACCTTCGGCGAGCTTCTATTGAACTCCCGAAAAGCTCCTGATTACCTTCGATGAGCTCTCAGTGAACTCCTGGTGAACCTCTGATCACCTTCGGTGAGCTTCCGATGACCTCCCGATAAGCTCTCGATCACCTTCAGCAAGCTTCCGACGATCTCCTATCGAATTCCCACTACATCGTTTGAATCCTGGCCCGATGCCCAAACTTGACTCTGGCCCAGCATTAGATTATATTGTTTTTTACCGTCATAGTTAATCCTACGTCACTTTCTCTAACATACAGGCTAGATTATAAAATTTATTAATTTATTTCATTATCAAGATTCAATAATCTCTCCCTTGTTTATGATGACAACCAATTAGTGGCGGGAGTTAACCTTAACCCCCCATCTGAATATGCCATAGGATAAATAAAATAAACTTGAATTCAAAAGAAATATTAAAATCAAGATTCAATAATCTCTCCCTTGTTTATGATGACAACCAATTAGTGGCGGGAGTTAACCTTAACCCCCCATATGAATATATCATAATTTTAAGAAATATTGATTTGGTGATAAGATATACCATTCATAAATTATAAGAAAGTCATAATAAATCATGTCATGAGTGATATTAAAATCAATTCATGAATATCAAAATATATGATTTAATTTGATTCCTTTTAGATCAAAAAAAAATCTTATGAGATCAAATAAGAAAAGATCTTGATTCATACAAAAATATCTAAATATTGAGAAGTCAAGATCATGATTAGGATGAAAATTTTTCTTTAGGAAGTTATAAAAAGATACATAGAAGAAGACAAATTATGATTTATCTAGATAATTTTCTTTAATAAAAGGAAGGGGTCACACGGAATGGTCTTGATTTATACGAAGATATCAAATATATTCTTTAAAATGTCAAGATCATGATTTGGATAATAACTTTTTTAAGTTTAAATCATCAAATCATTTTTATAGTCTAAGATATTCAACAATAATAGTATCACTTTATCTCATATTGAAGTCTTTACAGGATAAATATATTTTCAAGAAAAATTATCCTCATTTTTACTTGTTTCATGTGATTTGTTTCAATAATACCTTTCAAATCAATGCATGGTCATTTAAGACCAAAAATTTAATTTTATTTAAAAAAATCATCGAGATCATTACAATAAAAAAATTCTAAACAATAAACCATTTTCAAACATTTTAAAATTGAAAACCAAGTACCATTTTCAAAAGAAATCATTAAGATTATTATAACAAAATATTTTCAAACAAAATCTTCAATTTATTTTAAATCCAATAATTTTTTTTCTTAAGTGAGTCTAACTCTTTAGACTTAGTGAAATAAGTTATCTTGCAAATTTAATTCTCATTTCAAAAATATTTTTATTTTTTAAAAACATTAGAAAATGAAGCATGATTTTTTACTTTTTTTATTTTGTTTTAAGTTCAAATTTAAGAATAATCTATCATTCAACAACAAACAACCTAGATTAACATACAAACCATATGATAGTACTCCAACAGGGTTGAGTCCTAATCATCTTAGTACTAGTCGATAAAAACCCTGTTAGATTATAATAAAGCCACTTCTATATTATAAAAGAGTATGACTAGGGTTTAGATTAGCCCTTAGGGCTTAGTAGCCATCGCCACTAGGGTTTAGATTAGCCCTTAGGGCTTAGTAGCCATCGCCCCTATTACTAGGTTAGTCGGTTAGGATTTCCCCCTGCTTAGGTCGGCTATTGAGCCAACTTAGCTACCCCCTATTCCTATTAAGGTAGGTCGGCTATAGGAGGGGCAAAGGGATAATTTCACTTAGGCAAGCACCCCATTAGGCTAGAGTTTTGATTCCTATTTAAAGATGTAGTCACCTCCCTCTTGAATCAAATAATTATCAATTTTATTTCAGCCTTGTGTTGAATCTAGGAGGGAGGAACCCCTATAGCATTCCAAGGGTTGATCCCCCTCAAGGGTTAAAATCTATAGAGCTTCTTTTAGGGTTCTATCATCTGATATTAGAGCAGCGTTCCTACTGCCTTATAGCCATCTCAGCCGCCTCCATCTTCCAAGCAATTTCTATAATTGCTTTTGACGTTGCCTCCATCCACCGTCGCCCACCAAGCCGCAGATTCATCTATCTATTACCGCCCCCTGCGTGATTTGAAAATCTAAAAAAAGACCTTAATATTACAGATCTAGAGACATATGCTATGGCATCAGAGGAGGCTATCGATGCAAAGCTTGAAGCCTTTGAAAATCGTATGGAAGAGAAGATGTGATCCCTTTTCACCGAATTCAGCATTGGCCGACCGTCGAGCCCGAGGAAATCACAGCACAGAGAGACTTTAGATCGGTGAGATGATCCTCAAGAACATGATGACATCACCTCTGATCTCAATAATCCACACATGAAGGTTGACTTCCCTAGATGGGAAAAGGAGACCCGATTGGGTGGATCTCGCGTGCCGAGTGCTAGTTTCGGTTCTACCAAACTGTCGATGCCACACGAGTGGAGATTGCTACCATCCATCTCGAGGGAGATGCTATTCAGTGGTTTAATTGGTTTGAGTACACCCATAGAGGACTCTCTTGGCAGTGATTTAAGGAAGGACTACTGAACCGCTTCCGACCAACCGATTTTGACAACATCGATGGAAAATTGGCAAAGATTCGTCAAACCTTCATAATACAAGAATATCAAACAAGGTTTGAATGTTTATCTAATCAAACTATAGATTAGTCTGAAAAATAACTTTTAGGAACTTTCATTGAAGGCCTAAAGCTAGAGATTCAGGGAGAAGTAAAGGCACGATAACTATATAACGATTTCCTTTGCGCGTATTCAAGAAGAATGATTTAACCAAGAGGCATGAAAGATAAGAGTCACTCCCCAACCAGCCATGCTGAGGCCTACAGCCCCCTTTATTGCCATCCGAGCCCTCGCACTAAAAAAATTGACTAGGGATGAGCTTCATGAATGATCGGCCAAAGGATTATGTTGGCACTATGATGAACCATGGAGCCGAGAACATCGTTGCAAAAAGGGCTGGCTCCTTGTGATTGAATCAATAGAGGATAATTAACCATATGAAGAAGCTCTTGAATCTGGAGAAGAAGCCATGGAGGAAGAGCTCTAACCGGCCGACTACATAGTGCATGCATTGGCCGACTACTCCAACTTGCAAATGATGAAAGTTGGAGGACTTCTAAAATATTAACCCATCACCATTCTCATCAACACGGGCAACACAAATAACTTCCTTAATAATAAGGTTACTGAACATTTGGCGCTTCAAATAAAAGGTTACAACAAATTTGACATAAAGGTCACCGACGATCGAATCCTCATTTGCGACCAACAGTGCCTGTGGGTGAAACTACTTCTCCAAGACCAAGAAGTGGTAGCTGATTTCTTCCTCCTACCCATCGGTGAAACTACTCCTCCAAGACCAAGAAGTGGTAGCTGATTTCTTCCTCCTACCCATCGATGATTATAAAGCTGTACTCAGGATTAAATGGCTCACAACACTAGGTGATATCTCCTGAATTTTTTCTAAATTAATCATGAAATTTTATTACAAAGGGAGATAGGTCACATCACGAGGCAAGCACGAGAGCCATATTTCTACCGTTTTGTCACAACAAATGGAGAAAGTTTTGCATAAATCATATGGTGGATTCTTAATGCATATCCAGTAGCCATCTAAGGGGGAGAACATATAAAACTCAAGTCCTAAGCTTGCCCTGAATTCACGGATGTTTTCTCGGAGCCACGTGGGCTGCCCCATAACCGACCGCATGACCACTGCATTCCTATTTTGCCAGGCAAACCTCTAGTAAATTTGTGACCATACTATTATCCTCACTTGTAGAAGGACAAGATAGAGATATTGTTAAAGAGATGCTTGACACCAAGGTAATTTGACTGAGTTGTAGCCCTTACTCCTCACTGGTGTTGCTAGTGCAAAAGAAAGATGGTACGTGGCATATGTGCGTTGACCACCGGGCTCTAAACGCCATCACTGTCAAGGACAAATATCCTATCCCAATCATAGATAAACTTTTGGATGAATTAAAAGGGGCCCGAGTCTTCATTAAATTGGATCTCCGATCCGGATACCATTAGATTCGGGTATGCATTGAAGATATTTCGAAAACTGCATTCCGCATGCATAACAACAACTACGAGTTTTTGGTAATGCCTTTCAGACTTACAAATACTCCTTCTACCTTTTAAAGCTTGATGAATGACATCTTCTGAAGGTTTTTATGCAAGTATATATTGGTATTCTTTGATGATATTTTTATTTATAGCCCTACGCTTGATATACATTTTGAGTGTTTATAAACTGTTCTAACTGTTCCTCGAGAAAATACTCTGTATGTTAAACAGTCAAAGTGCAACTTCTTATAGCTTGAAGTGGAGTATTTAGAGCACATTATATTAGAGGAGGGAGTGGTGGTAGACCCAACAAAGATCGAGGCAATGTAACAATGGCCGAGACCTATAAAAGTAAAATCAATAAGCGACTTCCTTGGACTCACGGGCTACTACCGGAAGTTCGTGAAAGATTATAGCAAGATCGGTGCCCCACTCACATCCCTACTCAAGAAGAACTCCTTTTTATTATCGGATCAAGCCTCCACAACCTTTGAAAGACTCAAGGCGGCCATAACGATGACGCTGGTCCTAGCATTAGTCGAACTTTTATGATTAAAGCCGACGCATCCGGAGTTGGAATTGGGGCTATTCTAATGCAAGATGGTGGACCCCTTGACTACACTAGTAAAGCTTTATCTCCCTTATATCTTAAAATTTTTGTGTATGATAAAGCAATGCTTGCCATCATACACGTAGTTACAAAATGGAGACCCTACCTGATAGGCCAACGCTTTCAGATTAAGACCGACCATTGAAGCCTTAAGTATTTCTTGGAGTAGAAAATATCCTCCCTGGAGCAGCAATGATGGGTAACTAAACTCCTTGGATTTGATTATGAAATTACTTACCGAAAAGGAAAAGAGAGTGTTGTTGCAGATGCCTTATCTCGGCTACTGGGATAAGCTGCAATTTCAGCTATCTCCCTTCCCTCCACTGACTTCCTCGACAATATTAGGGAGGAATGGAAGAATGATCCAGAAGCCCGAGCCATCATAGAAAAGTTAGAGAAGGACCCGGGGTCCATTGGTTACTACTCGTGGGATTTGATGACTTGCGCTACAAAGACCGAATTGTTATTGTTCCTTCTTCCTCTTGCAGTCAAATTATTTTTGCACGAGATGCATTCTTCACCCTTAGCAGGGCACTCCAGATTTATGAGGACTTACAAAAGGGTGAAGCAAAACTTCTTTTGGAAAGACATGAAAAAAATCAATTTATGATTATGTATCTAAATGTGATATATGTCAGCAGCAGAAAGGTGAAATAGTGGCAAGTTTGGGAAAACTACAACCACTACCCATACTGGACTCAACATGGACCAACATTTCTATGAACTTCATCGAGGGGCTGCTACTATCCCAAGGTAAATGCATGATCTTTGTGGTGGTAGATCGCCTAACCAAGTATGCTCACTTCTGTGCTGTGAAACATCCCTATACTGCTGCTAATATTGCTTAACTTTTTGTAGAACATATAGTAAAACTGCATGGGATGCTAAGTGAGTGACCGTGACAGGATATTCATGAGTAAATTTTCGATAGAACTCTTTCATCTATAGGGCACCCAGTTAAAGATGAGCACAACCAATCATCCCTAGACAGACGGCCAAACAGAAGTGGTGAACAGATGCCTCGAGACATACCTACGGTGCTTCACCTATGATCGACCTAAAGAGTGGATAAGGTGGCTTCCTTGGGCTGAATGATAGTATAACATGACATTTTATTCATCAACTAAATGTACCCTTTATAAGGCATTGTATGGCCGACCGACCCTTATGATACCCAGATATGTGCTTGGTTAAGCCAAAGTTGATCAGGTCAATCAAAATTTGATTAATAGGGACAAACTGCTGTAGCCATTAAAAGATAACTTAAATACCGCTCAAGCCCGCATGAAGCAACAAGTAGACAACCACCAGAGTGAGCGGGAAATCACAGTGGGAGATTGGGTCTACCTTCGGCTCCAACCATACAAGTAGCTGTCAATAAATGCAAGAGCATCAATGAAGCTGTCTCTATGATTTTATAGACCATACGAGATCTTAGAGCGAGTTGGGGATGTGGCATACAAATTGAAGCTTCTAGACGACGCTAAGATATATCCCGTCTTCCACATATCCGTATTAAAGCTAAAGTTGGGAGAACATGAGAAAGCCTAGACTCAGTTGCCGAGCACCACCAATCAAAGCCCAGCCTAAAGCTATACTTGATCGGAGGATTATGATACATCTACGATGCCTTTCAACTAAAGTACATGTAAAGTGGGCTAACTTATGATAGGACTCCAGTAGGGTTGAGTCCTAATCATCTTAGTCTTAGTCAATGAAAACTCTGTTAGATTATAGTAAAGCCACTCCTATCTTATAAAAGAGTATGGCTAGGGTTTAGATTAGCCTTAGAGCTTAGTAGCCATCGCCCCCCTTACTGGGTTGGTCGGCTAGGGTTTCCCCCTGCTTAGGTCGGCTATAGAGCCAACTTAGCGACCCCTTGTTCCTATTAAGGCAGATCGGCTATAGGAGGGGCAAAGAGATAATTTTACTTAGGTAAGCACCCCCTTAGGTTAGGATTTTGATCCCTATTTAAAGATATCACCGCCCCCCTCTTGAATCAAGCAATAATCAATTTTATTCTAGCCTTGTATCGAGTCTAGGAGGGAGGAACCCCTACAGCATTCTAAGGGTTGATCCCTCTCAAGAGTTAAAATCTATAGAGCCCCTTCTGGGGTTTTATCATTTGGTATCAGAGTGGCGTTCCTGCTACCCTATAGCCATATTAGCTACCTCCACCTTCGTAAGCAATTCTCACATTTGATTTTGACGTCGCCTCCATCCACCATCGCCCACCAAGCCGTAGATCCATCTATCTACTGCCGCCCCCTGCATGATATAGAAATCTGGTATATTTTTATCATCTATGCCTCTTTAATATTGCAAGATTCCTTACTTTACATGTTGAAGATTTTTTTCAAATTTTATCCGTTGCAAATTTTGTTCTTTGTAAATGTTATTATTGTTGCGAAGGCGAAACACTACATAAATTTTTAGCCGCATTTTTGACTCTTGAAACCAGTTTATTTCTTCTCCTTTCTAGCAAAAAATTTTACATAATCCTAAGGATCAACTTGGCTTTCATCTGGGATTGATTTTTGGAAAAAAAATCCTTTTGGAACTAGTTCTCTTGTGCAATCTTTCACCATCATGCAGTGCTAGAATTTTACGATGAAGGATCTGCCTTTCATCTTTTGCCCTATTTCCCTACTATTACATTGCCAAAATTTTGTCAAACCTTTTAATGGTATTAACAATATGAACCAAGAGTTTCTGTACAATTTTCTTAAACTTTCCTTTGGAATTTACATCAAAAAGTTATCGTTTCTTCAACATAAAATCTATTCGGTAGGACAGCACATCGCAATACCTTTTTTCGTCGAATTTTATCAGATTTGAGTGTTGTTTTTTTGGGATTTAAGACTCTCTTTGCCTCAACTCCAAACCCTACCATACTTACCAAAAACCCTTCCAAACCTTACTCTAAACTGAACCCAAACAGCCACCCAAATCAGCCCTAAACCGTAGCCTACTCCCATCTAAACCGATTTACCTTCTAACCGGCCACCCTATTCTCCAAAATTCTCAGGCCACTAACCCGACAAAAAAAAAAAAAACCTCAATATTATAGATCTAGAGATGTATACTATGGCATCAGAGGAGGCTATAAATACAAAGCTTGAAGCATTTGAAAACTGTATGGAAGAGAAGATGCGATCCCTTTTCGCTGAATTCAGCATTAGCCGACCGTCGAGCCCGAGGAAATCACAGCAATGAGAAACTTCAGATCAGCGACATGATCCTTAAGAATATGGTTATATCATCTCTGATCCCAACAATCCACACATGAAGGTTGACTTCCCTAGGTGGGAAGAAGGAGACCCGATCAGGTGGATCTCGCGCACGGAGCACTATTTTCGGTCTACCAAATCGTCGACACCACACGAGTAGAGATTACTACCATCCACCTCAAGGGAGATGATATTCAGTATTTTAATTGGTTTAAGCACACCCATGGAGGACTCTCTTGACAGTGATTCAAGGAAGAACTACTGAACCGCTTCGTACTAACTAATTTTGACAACATCGACAAACAATTGGCAAAGATTCGTCAAACCTCTACAATACAAGAATACCATACAAGGTTTGAATATTTATCTAACCAAACTATGGATTAGTTTGAGAAACAACTTTTAAAGACTTTTATTAAGGGGCTAAAGTTGGAGATTCGAGGAGAAGTAAAGGCACGACAATCATACACTCTTATGGCAGTGATTTCTTTTACGCATATCTAAGAAGGACAATTAAATCACGAGGTACGAAGGACAAGGGTTGCTCCCCGACCATCCATGCCAAGGCCTATAGCCCTCTATACTACCATCCAAGCCCCTGTACCAAAAATATTGATGAGGGATGAGCTTCGTGAACGATCACCCAAAGGATTGTGTTGGCAGTGTGATAAACCATGGAGCCGAGAACATCGCTGCAAGAAGGGCCAGCTCCTTATGATTGAACCAGTGGAGGTTGAGGAAAATGAACCATCTGAAGAAGCCCTTGAACCTAAAGAAGAAGCCATGGAGGAAGAGCCCTAACTGGCCGACTATGCAGTGCATGCATTGGCTAGCTACTCCAACCCGCAGATGATGGAAGTTGGAGGACTTCTAAAACAACAACCCATCACTATTCTCATCGACACGGGCATCACAAATAACTTCCTCAATAGTAAGGTTGCTATATATTTGACACTTCAAATCAAAGGTTACAACAAATTTAACATAAAGGTTATCGACGGCCGAATCCTCAATTGTGACCAATGGTGCCCGTGAGTGAAACTACTCCTTCAAGACCAAGAAGTGATAGCTGATTTCTTCCTCCTACCCATTGATGATTATAAAACTGTAGTTGGGATCAAATGACTCACAATGCTAGGTGATATCTCCTGAATTTTTTTAAATTAATCATAAAATTTTATTGTAAAGGGAGATATGTCACGTTACGAGACAAGCGCAGGAGCCATATTTCCACCGTTTCATCACAACGAATGGAGAAAGTTTTGCATAAAGCACATGGGGGATTTTTAATGCAATCCAATAGCCATCTAAAGGGGAGAACATACAAAACTCATATCCCAGGCTTGCCTTATTGCTGGACGAATTCATGGATATTTTCTCAGAGCCACGCGGGCTGCCCTCTAATCGGCCGCATGACCACCGCATTCCTATTTTACCAAGCAAACCTTTAGTAAATTTATGATTGTACCACTATCCTCACTTGCAGAATGATAAGATAGAGAACATTGTTAAAGAGATGCTTGACATTGGGGTGATTTGACCGAGCTGCAGCCCTTATTCCTTATCGATATTGCTAGTGCGCAAGAATGATAGTACGTGACGGATGTGCATTGACTACCGGGCTCTAAATGCCATCACCATCAAGGACAAATATCTTATTCCAATCATAGATAAACTCTTTGATGAATTAAAAGGAGCCCAAGTATCACTAAATTGGATCTCTGATTCGGATACTATCAGATTTGGGTATGCACTGAAAATATCCCAAAAACTGCATTCCCTATGCATAACGGCCACTATGAGTTTTTGTTAATGCCTTTCAGACTTACAAACTCTCCTTCTACCTTTCAAAGCTTGATGAATAACATCTTCTGAAGGTTTATATGCAAGTTTATATTGGTATTCTTTGATAATATTCTCATTTATAGCCCTACACTTGATATACATTTTGAGTACTTATGAACTATTCTAACCATTCTTTGAGAGAATACTCTTTATATAAAATAGTTAAAATGTAGCTTTTTATGGCATAAAGTAGAGTATCTAGGGCATATTATATCAGAGGATGGAGTGGCAGTAGACCCGACAAAGATCAAGACAATGCAAGGGTAGCCGAGACCTACAAACGAAAATCACTACGCGGCTTTGTTGGACTCATGGGCTACTACCATAAGTTCGTGAGAGATTATGACAATATAAGTGCCCCACTCATATCGCTACTCAAGAAGGACTCTTTTTTATGGTCAAATCAAGCCTCTGTAGCCTTTGAAAGACTCAAGGCCATTATGACGATAACGCCGATCCTAGTGCTACCCGATTTCAGCTAAACTTTTGTAATTGAGGCCGACATGTCTGGAGTTAGAATTGGGGCTGTTCTAATACAAGATGGTGGACCCTTTGCCTACACCAACAACGCTTTATCTCCTTCACATCTTAAAATGTCCGTGTAAGATAAAAAAATGCTTGCTATCGTACACGCAGTCACAAAGTGGAGACCCTACCTAATCGACCGACGCTTCCAGATTAAGACCGACCACCGAAGCCTTAAATATTTCTTAGAATAGAAAATATCCTCCGTGGAGCAGCAACGATGTATAACTAAACTCCTTGGCTTTAATTATGAAATTACTTACTGAAAAAGAAATGAGAATGTTGTTGTAGATGCCCTATCTCGGTTATCGGGACAATCCAAAATTTCAGCCATCTCCCTTCCCTTCACTGACTTCCTCGAAAATATTAGGGAGGAATTGAGAAATGATCCAGAAGCCCGAGCCATCATAAAAAAGTTGGAGAAGAACCCAGGGTCCATGGGTCACTACTTGTGGGATTCGAAGGACTTGAGCTACAAGGACCGAATTATTATTGTTCCTTCCTTCCCTTGCATTTAAATTATTTTGCATAAGGTGCATTCTTCACCCTCAGTAGGGCACTTCGGATTTTGGAGGACTTATAAAAGGGTGAAACTAAACTTCTTTTGGAAAGGTATATAAAAATCAATTTATGGTTATGTATCCAAATGTGATGTATGTCAGCAGCAGAAAGACAAAATAGTGGCAAGTCCAGGGAAACTATAGCCGCTACCTATACCAAACTCAGCATAGACTGACATTTCTATGAACTTCATCGAAGGGCTACCACTATCCCAAAGTACAAGCATGATCTTTCTGGTGGTAGATCACCTAACCAAGTATGCTCATTTCTGTGTTGTGAAACATCCCTATACTACTGCTAGTATTGCTCAATTTTTTGTGGAATATATAGTAAAATTACATGAGATGCCAAGGTCGATTGTGAGCGACTGTGACAGGGTATTCACAAGTAAATTTTGGACAGAGCTCTTTCATCTACAGGGCACCCAGTTGAAGATGAGCACAACCTATCATCCCCAAACAAACGGCTAAACATAAGTGGTGAACAGATGCCTTGAGACATACCTACGGTGCTTCACCAGTTATTAGTCCAAAGAGTGGACAACGTGGCTTCCTAGGCCAGATGGTGGTACAACATGATATTTTTCATCAATTAAATATTGGTTACAGGTGCCCTACAAGCCAATCACGTGAGTGATGGCACGTGTGACACGCTATGTGATCTTTCTGCTTATGATTAATATTGGCATATTCTCATATTATATTATTTGTTGCATATATATTATGATGTCCTTGGTTCTATGCAATGGGAATCGAATCATGATGAGATCACTATAATGAGATCGATTCACCTTTAAACACAGATCCTAAATAATCTCGGTTATAGGTTACTCAAGAGGGACATTGAGATAATCGGATAGATCAGTGTACTATATACCATCCATATGATGGAGGCGGCTAGTCTCATAGCCACTTGTGTGGAGACACTAAGGATATAGTATAGGTGCTTATTGGAGAATGAGTTCACTGATTGATCCGCTTATGTAATGCTGTATGGTTAATGATACCTAATGTCAAACAATGATTTCATAGTCCCAGTTGTGTATCTGGTCCTTATACTTGAGACATTAAGGATGCCTTGTATGAGTACTCTTTTCTTTGATGCCAGACTTACAAGTTTGAAAAGCTCTAAATATGGTACAATTGGTTATCGGGATTAGTAGCTAACCTTACGAAGGTAATTAAGTATTAATGGAGGATCATTCACTCTCGGTATCATGAGAGGAATATCTCATATATGCTTGCTTAGACAAATCCCTGGCCATGGTCATTCAGATTTAGAGAGGAGGAGTTCTCCTGTAGAATCCTATTAGAGCAAGACAAACTGATTCCGTATGTGACCTGACAGTATCATGTCTAATATACAGTCTCTGGGATATTAGTTGGATGAGGAATTATAGATACATAGTAACTATAGACAGACAGGTCCGATGGATTTGATCCCCCCTATACCATTTGGGGACTATGACGTAGTGGCCTAGTATGTCCATAGTCGATAAGTCGAGTGAATTATTATGAGGATAATAATTCACTATATCAGAAGGAGTTCTGATGGGAGCGACTCACGGCTAGCTCGGTATTGGGCATAGAGGGTCACACACATATAGTGAATGCTTTACCGAATAGAGGATTGGATAAAGATCCAATTAGCCCCTATTCTCATTAGATGAGACCATCTGCTGATGGGCTCCTTGCTTAAGGCCCAATTAGAGGCCTAAGGAGATTATTGGATAGAAATCCCATAATGCAAGGTTAGTGAGTTATTGGATGGAGATCCAATACCCACTAAGGTAGAAGCCCTAAGGTTTTTGGTGGCTCTTTATAAATATGAGGGGAGACTCATGGTTGAGAGGCTACAACTTTAGCCACCACCTCCTATTCTGCTCTCTCCCGATGTGCAAGAGTTACGATATCAGATTAGAGGAGTTTTATTGCAGAGATCCATCGTGTGGATACCGCTAGAGAGGAGGACGCTTGACCTCCTTCATCTTCTCTATCCAGATCTGGAATACAGGGATATACGATCTCCCTAGGTAAAATCAATCTCTCACATATCACGATTTTATTAGTTTTTATATTTTTCTCGTGACTCCAATCTTTTGCACGACGATTTGATTTGCATGGAAAATCAATTTTTTTATTTTGATTTCTACTGCACATGTGATGCATCCGTTGAGGTTTCCTAATAGTGGTATCAAAGCCAAGGTTTTCATGCAAAAGATTGGTTTTAAACTGCGTTTGATGGGATTGAATCGAGTAGAATCGTTCTACGCATTCTTGCTGTGTTTCATAGCGAAGGCAACGAAGAGGAGGGGCGGCCAGCCAGGGCCAGCCCCCATGTAGGGTTGGCCACCCATGGCTAGGCCACGGCCAAGGCCAATCGGCAAGGGGCGACCGTCCATAGGCGCAGCAGCCCATAGTGGTGGCGCTTGTGGGCACGACGAGCTACGGCTAGCCCGCAAGGGCGGCAGCCGCCTGCAAGTGGCAACCGCCTCGAAGGGGCGGCTGCCCACGACATGCCTACAAGGGAGCGGCTGCTCGTGACATGCCTACAAAGGGGTAGCCCGTCACCAAGAGGCGAGGCAGCAGCCAGTAAGGGGTGCCTGCAAGGGGCTACCGCCAATAGGGGTGGTGGCGCCAGCTGTAGGGGTGGTCCCCCCTTGGCATGGCGGCTACCAACGGGTAAGGGCAGCCGTCGCCTACGTAGCGATGACGGCGACGACGTAGAAGGGGAAAGAGGGGTTAGGGCATCCTTTGGAGAAAAGAATGATCCTGCCCCTATGAATTCGAGAAATTTTAAGGATTGTTCTCATGTACCTATTTCCCATAATACCCTTAATAATTTTAAAAATTTTGAGGACTGTTCTCTCATCCAGAATTATGAAAATGCCCTTGACAATTCTGGAGATTTCGAGCATATCCTAATTTTTTAAAAAAATAGTTAATTAAATAGTTTAATTAATTATTATATATCTAGTAATCCTATATATGATGTGATGTACATGTGATGTATAATGTGGATGGATGATTATGAGCTATGTGTTGTGATGTGTGTAATTATGATTATGATTATGATTATTATTATTGGGGCCTGCGTGCCTATGTTTTTCTCGTTTATTGTCGGGCCTGCATGCCTATGATTATTTGTAATTACATGGAGAGACGTGTCGAAAGCGTAGAGATGACAGCGGGACCCATAATACCGTGATAGCAGATTATGATGTATGGTGATGCGACGATCCGACGGAACCAATGATGACAAGATCAACAATTACAATACATGGAGATGCGTCGATGCACACATAAATCCTATTGTGAGTGATTAGGCCTATTGGCTTGGGCTTAATCATATTAGGTGACGGCTCATGATCATCTGGTGTAGCTTGCATGTGTGATGTATTGTACACCTACTAGATATATGTATATATATATTTGTATGTGATGTAGATATATATTAAATATGTATATGTGTGACATGACATATTAGGAGATTGATAGAAAAATAAAAAACCCCTCCTACGATAATATTAAGTCGGTAAGTGTGAGGCAATAAGATTGACCCACGTGGTCTTCCATCGTTATAGGAAGAAATTGAACCCCGACATAGGTTGAGTTGGTCGAGTCACTCAAGGCTCACCTATCTATGTGATCGAGTTCTTGCCTATGACATATATATGTCACCGGTGACCTGAGGACATGGTATGACTTAGTCGAGCAGTCGAGAGTATATCCATCAAATCAGACTCATCTTGTAACAATGGTGATGACTTAATTGAACTTCATGGTTGGTCGAGCAGTTGAGACCAGGATGATTCAGAGGCCGAACATGACGGGAATCATAAGGAGTTGTGATTGACAAAAGTTGTTTGGGCTTAGTTTAGTTGGTCGAGTCCCTTGAGATTGCACTAAGACACCAATTAGATTCCAATCCCCACTAAGACCCTGTCGGAGACTTTTGTCTCACGCATCGAGGGTGTCACGTGATTCGTTAAGAAAATAGTGGGAGTATATTAAGATAGAAGTCCATATCTTAATGAACATTTTTTATAAAATCTACATGTTATTTATTTTCGCTATATCTTGTTTGTCACTTGCAAAACCCCTATGTGGCATATTTGATGCCAACTGCCTCATTAGTTCAAAGGCTCCGTAATTTGAGAATTGTTCTCAAGAAAGAAAAAATCATATATGTCCTTAATACGATTGTGCCCACGCTAGAGGAAAGGACAAGCGAGGATGAGATCGCTCGCTTTGTGAAGTATAAAGATAGTCCTAAAGGATAACTTGTATGTTGATCTTATACTTCAGTCCTTACCATATTCCTTTTCATAGTTCATTATTAACTTTAATATGAACAAGTTTGAGGTGACTCTATTTGAGCTCCTCAATATGTTGAGAAAAGCTGAGAGTACCATCAAGAAAGAGAAGTCAGTTCTCTATATTGGTGAGACTAATAGGAAAAGGAATGCTAGTAAGACCCTTAAGAAAGGCAAGGGCAAAGAAAGACCGGGTAAGGCAAAGATTGCCAAGAAAGACCTAGCAAAGGACAAAGGGCAATGCTTCCACTACGATAAGATGGGAATTGAAAAATGAACTGTAAGGACTTCCTTAAAGATAAGGCGAAATAAAAGCTTAGAGAAGCTTTAGGTCTATTCATGATCAGTCTTCACTTATCAGATTTTCATAATAATACATGGGTATTAGATACCGGGAGTCCTTATCATATATGTAATTCATTGCTAGTTATGATAAGACCTAGAAGATTGGCTAGAGGTGAGATGTACCTCAAAATGGCCAATGGAGCAAGAGTTGCTACATTAATGTTGGGGGGGGGGCATCCTACATCTGCCTAGTGGAGCTATTATTGCATTAGATGCATGCTATTTTGTCCCTTCTATTATTAAAAATATTATTTTTATTTTTTATTTGATAATTAATGGATATAAATTAATTTTTGAGAATAATAGTTGATCAATAATTATAGATGATGAGATCATCACTAGAGTGATCCTTATAAATGGCTTATACGTGTTAGACACTTCTCCACATATCATGCATATAAAAATGTCTAAGAGAAAAAGAGATGAGGTGAAAAATGCATACCTATGACATTGTAGGCTAGGTCATATATGTGAGGGAATGATTCAAAAATTGCTAAAAAACAGATACTTAGATCCATTTAACTATGAGTCATATGCAACTTGCGAACCTTGCCTTCATGGGAAAATGACCGACTCTCTTTTTAGTGGAACTGGAGAGAGAGCCACCGAGTTATTGGAACTCATACATAATGATGTATGTGGTCCCATGTCGACTCAGGCTATAAGTAGTTACTCATACTTCATTACATTCACGGATGATTTCTCTAGGTATGGACACGTGTACTTAATGAAGTATAAATCTGAGGCCTTCAAGAAATTCAGGTAATATAAGAATGAGGTAGAGAACCAAATTGGAAAGAGTATTAAGATTTTTCGATTAGATCAAGGAGGAGAGTACTTGAGTATAGAGTTCACCCATTTCCTTAGGGACAATGAGATTCTATCCCAGTGGACACCTCCTTATACCCCTCAGCTCAATAGTATATCAGAAAGGAAGAATCACACGTTGTTAGACATGGTGTGGTCCATGATGAGTTTCGCTGACCTACTCATTTCATTCTCGGGGTACGCCCTAGAGACTACAGCTTACGTTTTGAACAGAGTTTTATCAAAGTCGGTAGTGTCTACACTATATGAGATATAGAAAGGAAAGAAGCCCGATCTTAAGGTTGTTAAGATTTGGGGCTGTCCTGCTCATGTTAGAAGACACAACCTTGATAAGTTGGAATCAAGGACAGAATGGTGCACATTAGTGGGATACCCAAAGGAAACTTGTGGGTATTATTTCTATCATCCCCAGGATTGAAAAGTCTTTATTGCCAAGAGAGCTATGTTCCTTGAGAAGGAACATATTTTTGGCGGAAACAGTGGGAGCAAGATAGAATTGAGCGAGGTTAGAGAACCTAGCACTATTCCAGAGCCCAAGTCTATTCAGGTACCTAACACACAAGTTTCAACTTTGCATAGGACTAGTAGAGTATCTCATCCTCCTGAAAGATATGTGAGACATATCAGTAGAGATGACTCTCAAGATGTTGATACTCAGACCTATGGAGAGGCGATTATGAGTATAGACTCCGGTAACTGGCAAGAAGCCATAAATTCTGAGATGGATTCCATGTACTCTAATAAGGTTTGGAACCTTGTGGATGCACCTGAGGATATTGTACCCATCAGCTGCAAATAGATCTTCAAGAAGAAGATCGGAGTGGATGGAGAGGTAGAGACCTATAAAGCAAGGCTGGTAGCTAAAGGATATTGTTAAAGATAAGAAGTTAACTATGACGAAACCTTTTCACCTGTAGCCATGCTTAAGTCCATTAGAATTATTTTGGCTATTGCAGCACACTATGACTATGAGATCTGGCAGATGGGTGTCAAAATGATATTTCTCAGTGGCAACCTCGAGGAAGAGGTGTATATGATACAACTAGAGGGATTAGTATCCAAAGAGAGTCCAAATAAAGTGTATAGGTTGCTTAGATCCATTTATGGATTGAAACAAGCTTCTCAAAGTTGGAACATAAGATTTGGTGAGGTGATCAGATCTTATGACTTCGTTAAGAATAAAGATGAGCCTTGTGTGTATAGGAAGGTAAGTGGAAGCGCTATTACCTTCTTGGTGCTATATGTGAATGACATCCTAATCATTGAGAACGATGTAGGAATGCTCTCCATAATAAAGGCTTGGCTATCTAGAAACTTCTCTATGAAAGACTTAGGGGAAGCATTCTATATTTTGGGGATCCAGATCTATAGAGATAGATCCAAAAAGATGCTTGGCTTGTTCCAGTCTAGGTACATAGACTCTATTATCAAAAGGTTTGGCATGAAAAATTCCAAGAGAGGTCTCATATAAATGAGATATGAAATATCATTTTCTAGGAGTATGTCCCCAAGGAATCCTGAAGAAAGGGCATACATGAATAAGATACCTTATGCCTCTGTGATAGGGTCTATCATGTATGCGATTCTACGTACTAGGCCTGATATAGCACATGTTCTGAGTATCACGAGCATGTATTAGGTAGATCTAGGTTTAGAATACTAGAAGGTAGTAAAGTAGATCCGTAAGTACCTGAGAATGACTAAAGATCTTTTACTGGTATATGGAGGAGGTAGCCTCCAAGTTGAGGGCTACATGGACTCGAGTTTTCAGTCCAACATTGATAATAGTAAGTCAAATTCAAGGTATATTTTCACCATGAATAGAGGAGTATTAAGCTATAAGAGTTCCAAGTAAGATACTACTGCTGACTCGATCACAGAGGTGGAATACATTGCTACAGTAGAAGCAATAAGATGAAGCGGTATGGATGAAGAATTTCATCAAAGATTTGGGAGTCATACCAAGCAGCATGGAGTTGACTCCCATATATTATGACAGCAACAAGGCGATAACTCTAACAAAGGAAGTCAGGTCTCAACAGAATTATTCTGAGGAGGTTCCATCTAATTAGAGCGATCATGACCCAAAAAGATATAGCAATGAAAATAGTTCCATCTAAAAATAACATTGCAGATCCACTGACGAAGCCATTAGCTTAGATTATATTTGAGTGTCACAAGGGTCTGATGGGTCAGACACATAGGTGATTGGCTTTTGGTCAAGTGGGAGATTACTAGTTACAAGTGCCCTACAAGCCAATCATGTGAGTGATGGAACGTGTGACACACTGTGTGATCCTTTTGCTTATGATTAATATTGACATATTCTCACATTATATTATTTATTACATATATATTATGTTGTCCTTAGTTCTATGCAATAAGAATCGAATCATGATGAGATTATGATAATGAGATCGATTCATCTTTAAACATAGATCCTAAATAATCCCGATCATAGGTTACTCAAGAAGGACATTGAGATAACCGGACAGATCGGTGTACTATATACCTGTCCATATGATGGAGGCGGCTGGTCTCATAGCCACTTGTGTGGAGACACTAAGGATATAGTACAGGTGCTCATTGGAGAATGAGTTTACCGATTAATCCGCTTATAGAATGCTGC
Source organism: Ensete glaucum (assembly GCA_021527575.1). NCBI lineage: Eukaryota > Viridiplantae > Streptophyta > Magnoliopsida > Zingiberales > Musaceae > Ensete > Ensete glaucum. The sequence continues at coordinate 22,171,919 of CM038558.1, forward strand.
TGTATAGTTAATGATACCTAATGTCATACAGTGATTTCATAGTCCCAGTTGTGTATCTGGTCCTTAGACTTGAGACGCCAATGATGCCTTGTATGAGTACTATTTTCTTTGACGCCATACTTACAGGTTTGGAAAGCTCCAGATCTGGTACAACTGGTTATCGGGATTAGTAGCCAACCTTACGAAGGTAATTGAGTGTTAATAGAGGATCATCCACTCTTAGTATCATGAGAGAAATATCTCATATGTACTTGCTCAAACAAATCCCTTGCCAGGGTTATTCGGATTGAGAGAGAGGAGTTCTCCGATAGAATCTAATTAGAGCAAGATAAACTGATTCCGTATGTGACCTGATAATACCATGTCCAATATACGGTCTCTGGGATATTAGTTGGATGAGGGATTATAGATACACGGTAACTATGGATAGACAAGTCCGATGGATTTGATCTGCCCTGTACCGTTTAGGGACTATGGCGTAGTGGCCTAGTACGTCCATAGTCGATGAGTCAAGTGAATTATTATGAGGATAATAATTCACTATATCAGAAGGAGTTTTGATAGGAGCGACTCACGGCTAACTCGGTATCAGGCCTAGAGGATTACACACATATGGTGGATGCTTCACCGAATAGAAGATTAGATGGAGATCCAATTAGCCCCTATTCTTATTAGATGAGACCTTATGCTAATGCGCTCCTTGCTTAAGGCACAATTAGAGGCCTAAGGAGATTATTGGATATAAATCCAATAATGCAAGGTTAATGGGTTATTGGATGGAGATTCAATACCCACTAAGGCAGGAGCCCTAGGGTTTTTCGGTGGCTCTCTATAAATAGGAGGGGAGACTCATGGTTGAGAGATTACAACTTTAGTCACCACCTCCTATTCTCCTCCCTCCCTATGTGCAAGAGTTACGATATCAAATTGGAGGAGTTTTGTTGCAGAGATCCATCGTGTGGATACCGCTAGAGAGGAGGACGCTTGACCTCCTTCATCTTCTCCATCCAGATCTGGAATACAGGGATATACGATCTCCCTGAGTAAAATCAATCTCTCACATATCACAGTTTTATTGGTTTTTACATTTTTCTCGCAACCCTAATCTTTTGCACCACGATTTGATCTGTGTGGGAAACTAGTTTTTTTGTTTTGATTTTTGCTGCGCATGTGATGCACTCGCTGAGGTTTCCTAACACTAAATGTACCCCTTATGAGACATTATATGATCAACTGGCCCTTGTAATACCTAGATATGTGCTTGGTTCGACCAAAGTAGATCAAGTCGACCAAAATTTGATTAACAGGGACAAACTGCTGCAACTGCTGAAAGACAACTTGAATGCCGCTCAAGCCCGCATTAAGCAACAAGTAGATAACCACCAGAGTGAGTGGGAATTCACAGTGGGAGATTAGGTCTCCCTTCGGCTCCAGCCATAAAAATAGCTATCAATCAACACAAGAGTATCAATGAAGCTGTCTCCATGATTTTATGGACCATACCAGATACTGGAGCACATTGGGGTCATGGTATATAAATTAAAGCTTCTAAATGACGCTAAGATACATCCTATCTTCCACGTATCCTTATTGAATCTAAAATTGGGAGAACATAAGAAGTCCCATACTCAATTGCCGAGCACCACCAATGATAGCGAAATCAAAGCCCAATCTGAAGCTATACTTGATCGGAGGATTGTGATGCGCCGATGATGACCTTCAACCAAAGTACTTGTAAAATAAGCTAATTACCATCCTAAGATGCAACATGGGAGTCACATGAGGAGTTAAAGATCTAGTTTCTAGAGTTTATGGACCGTCAACCTTGAGAACAAGGCTGATCTGAAGAGGGCGGACTTGATAGGACCCCAGCAGGGTTGAGTCATAATCATCTTAGTACTAGTCAATAAAAATCCTGTTAGATTATAATAAAGCCACTCTTGTCTTATAAAGGAGTATGACTAAGGTTTAGATTAGCCTTAGGGTTTAGTAGTCGTCGCCACCTTACTAGGTTGGTCGGCTAGGGTTTCCCCTTGCTTAGGTCGACTATAAAGCCAACTTGGCCATCCCTTATTTCTATTAAGGTAGGTTAGCTATAGGAGAGGCAAAGAGATAATTTTACTTAGATAAGTATCCTCTTAGGCTAGGGTTTTGATCTTTATTTAAAGATGTCATTACCCCCCTCTTAAATCAAGTTATTATCATTTTTATTTTAGCCTTATGTCGAGTCTAGGATGAAGGAACCCCTACAGCGTTCCAAGGGTTGATCCCCCTCCAGGGTTAAAAAATCTATAGAGCTCCTTCTAGGGTTCTATCAACTTACCATCCGAAGATGCAATATGGGAGTCACATGAGGAGTTAAAGATCCAGTTTTCAAAGTTTATGGACCCTCAACATTGAGGACAAGGCTGATCTGAAGAGGGTAGACTTGATAGGACTCTAACAGGGTTGAGTACTAATCATCTTAGTACTAGTCAATAAAAACCCTATTAGATTATAATAAAGCCACTCCTATCTTATAAAGAATTATGGCTAGAGTTTAAATTAGCCCTTAGGGCTTAGTAGCTACCGCCTCCCTTACTGGGTTGGTCGGTTAAGGTTTTCCCCTGCTTAAGTCGGCTGTAGAGCCAACTTAGCCGCTCCCTGTTCCTATTAAGGCAGGTTGGCTATAGGAGGAGGATAATTTTACTTAGGCAAGCACTCCCGCTAGGGTTTTGATCCCTATTTAAAGATATAGCTATCCCCCTCTTGAATCAATCAATTATCAATTTTATTTCAGCCTTGTGCCGAATCTAAGAGGGAGGAAGCCCTACAGTATTCCAAGGGTTGATCCCCCCTCAAGGGTTAAAATTTATAGAGCTCCTTCTAGGGTTCTATCACCATCATAATATTAAAATCAATGATCATTCAATCTTTACAAGCTAATAGAAACTTAGTCAATACAAACATACAAGCTTAACATCTAATCATCATCAAAATCCCTTTCTCGATACTTCCGCATTAAAAATAGCTAAGGTTTCTTTATTTTAATTCATTTTTATACTAGCATGCTCTAGCTATGTAAAAATCATGTATCATAAAAAATCAATCAAAATTAATTTTATAACCATAAACCATTATAAGATTTCTTGTCAATAAACTTAATTCCAATATTTTTCTTATTATTGTTATTTTGGCTAGTAAGTTTGAAAAATATGTTAGATCTCAAGTCATGTATTTTAAGTATCTAGTTTCAAAATAACATTTTATGCTCCTAGCCTTGTTTGGAGTCAATCATATAATAAATATGGTTTTAATTTTGGTACCAATTTGACTTTGGGTCCTTCGTGAAAAGCTTTACCTAATTTAACTAAAGGCATTTGATTATTTATGGTTCCATTAGGAACCTAAATCAACTTATGTGAACTATACTTTCTAAATAGGTATTTATAGATAAAGTGTCCACATCTACCACAAAAATTACATTTGTTTTCAAGTGAAAAATGCAATGTGGGTATTCTAACAAAGATAGTTCGCTTTTATTGGTTGTTACCCACAAATCCAATACCTTCCTTATAAATATGACTCTTATTAGCAAGAATTATGTTTAGAGACTTGTTGTCTATCTTAATTTTTTCTAAAGTTTGTTGTAGTATGATATTTTCCTTTTTAATTACCTCTAGTGACTCACATTAGAACAAGAAATGCATGATGTTGATGTTTCATACATGTTTTCAAGTTTACTAGCAAGTAAAGCATGATCCTTCTTAAGTAATTTATAAGTTTTGCTAAGCTTCTTAAATTTATCAAATAATTCATGAAAGATATTTAGCAATTAATCAAATGTAAATGAGACATCGAAAGATTTAATTACCTCGGTCATGGATGGTCATGAGTGTGAGATTCTCCACTTCTTCTTAGTTGTTTTCTTCATCTTTGAAGTGCCTCGGCTTCTTGCATTTATAGCAAAAAGTTTTATCTAATTTAAGTTTATTTTTATATTTTTATTTATTTATATTAATTTATTTGGTTCTTTTGTCATAAGTTCAAATTCATCATTCTCATCACTCGAGGTTTTACTCGAGGAGTCATCTGTTGTTCTCAGTTCAATTTTTTTCTATTCTTTGGAAGATATTATTCTTGTATTCTCAATTTAGTATCCTTCCTGTTCTTTAAAAGATGTTCTTCGGTTCCTATTCTTTGAAAGGTATTGTTATTGTGTTCTCAGTTTAGTATCCTTTATATTCTTTGGAAGGTGTTCTTGGGTTCTTAATGTCAAATCATTCTTATTCGTTTTTGTAAGTATTTTATTCATTGATTTATTTAATTTAATTATACTTTTATGTGTGATTTCTAATGTGTGCCATATATCAAAAGTTGAATTACAAGTAGAAACATGATTAAATTTATTTTTATCTAAAACACAACAAAGTATTCATAGTTTTGGCATTTAAAGAAAACATTTATTTTTTATGATTATTCCATTAATTTATCGGATTGGATGACTTCTTAAAACCATTTTTGATAATGTTCTATAAATCAAAATCCAATGAAATAAAAAAAATTCACATTCTTGTTTTTCAAATTGTGTAATCCGTCCTATTAAATATGAGAGGACGTGTGATGCATTAACTCTAGTTAATGCCAAAATAAATCATTAACTCTCTTGAATGCTAATCCAATTGAGTATAACATGGCTTTGAGTTATTATAAGTGTTAAGTAAAACTTGATTTTAAAATATACTTGAAGTAAGCAATGAAATCAGAAGCATTTCTTTTAAAATTCATTGAAAACAATTGAGTGGTTTAAACTTAAGACTAAAAAAATCTTGATTTAGCTAATGAATGCTGAAATAAAAAACAAGGAGAGAAAACTCATAGTGATTCGGCCAAAACTTGACCTACGTCCACTTTCAGAGTCATCCTTCGTCGAGGCCCGTCGGTGTTCACTAAATATCTTCTTCCACAGGTGAAGATCAAACCCCTTACACTTCTCTCCTTTTCATAGGTTCAGGAGAGGAACCTTTTACAATTTTTTTTTCTCTTCCTTTAGACTCACTTTACACTTTAAATCACTCAAGGCAAGCTCTCAAAGTTTACACAATTTTACCTGTTTTTCTTTCTACTTTCTTGCACTTTTTCTTACTCTTTCTTGCTTTTTTTCGTACTTATATAAGTAAGTAAATTTGAGGTATTTATAGACCCCAATTGCTTTTTTTCTTTCTTGAAGTTTTCTTGCCCAATTACATGTACTCAATGCAAGAAGACTTGGGGTATTTATAGACCCCAAATGACTTCAGAAATTGGAGCTAAAATTTCAAAAGTATCTGAAAAATCTAGGTATAGGTGAGACAACCGCCGATGCTGGCGGTACTGTTGCTGAAATCTACCCGAAAAATAGGATGACAACTGTACAATCACCAACCTGGGTGGTATAATCATCGATCTAGGCGGTATGACAACCCCCCGATGGTACGATAACCCCCCATTGGCAGTATAACCATCGGGAATCTCGAAAAATTATTTCCTTTAGTTTTCTATTCCCGACTTATACCTTCAGTTGACCTCTTTCCATGTTAACTATATGAGCTCAACCTGAGCTCAATCCAAACCCAAACATAGACCCGATTTGTCTCACTTGAGTTAATTTGGATAGCTTCTAAATCTAACTCAATTTAGACTCTAAACTAAATCGATACTAACTATGACATACTAAGACATACAAATATAATCAATTTAGCTAGTATGTCAAGTGACCTTCCCAACTCCTAGTGATCTTCCCGATAGCCTACGGTGAACTCCCAACGAGTCTTGGTCATTTTCTAGTGAACGCCCGGTCATTCTTGGTAAGCTCCCGATCACCTACGGTGAGCTCTTGGTGAACTCTTAGCAAGCTCCCTATACCTTCAACGAGCTCCCAGTGAACTCCCAGCAAGCCCCTGATACCTTCGGTGAGCTTCCAATAAACTCATGGTGAGTTCCCACTACATCATCTGAACTCCAGCCCGATGCTCGAACTTGACTCTGGCTCAACATCTGATTGTTTTACCTTGTCGTAGTTAATCTTGCATCATTTATCTCTAACATACATGTTATATCAATAATCTCATCAATTGATTTTATCATCAAAATCCGAGATTCAATAGGTACTATTGCCAAAAGCACCCAGAAAACCTAAGCGGCGGTACTACCATCGACTAAGCGGTACCACTATCACCCGAGTAGAACTATCGTCGAGAATCCTAGAGTACTTTCAGTACTTTTTTATACCCGGCATATACCTTCTGTTGACCCTTTTCAGGTCAACGAAATAAGCTCAACCTGAGCTCAAATCTAACCCAAAGTAGACTGGGTTGCCTCTAATTGAGTTAATTTAGATTTTTTAAAATCTAACTCAATTAGGACTTAAAGCAACTGATGCTAACTACGACACACTAAGGCATACAAATACACTTATCCTTGTTGTCCGACACATCAATTGATCTTCTGAGTTCCTGACAAACTTCTCGACATCCTCCGGTGAATTCTCGGTAAATCTCTCGGTCATCTTCCAGCAAACTCCTGGCGCACTCCCGATCACCTTTGGTGAGTTCCTGATGAACTCTCGGCAAGCTCATGATTACCTTTAGTGAGCTCTCGGTGAACTCCCGGCAAGCCCCTGATCACCTTCGATGAGCTCCCGACAAGCCCCCGATCACCTTCGGCGATCTTTTGATAATCTCCTGACGAGTTCCCACTACATCGTCCGAACTTGGCCCGATGCCCGAACTTGACTCCGACCAAATATTATTTTTATTACCTTTTCATCATCATAGTTAATCCTACATCAATTTCTTTAACACAGATTAGATCATAAAATTCATCAATTGATTCTATTATTAAAATATGAGATTCAACAAGTCTTACGTAAGGCCAAGATCAGTGACGCAACACATGTTGAATCTCTGATTTTGATGATGAAACCAATTGGTGTGTTTGTAACCTATGTGTTGGTGATAAGTGATGCAGGATTAACTATGACTAGAAAAAGTAAAAACAATTATGGAAGAATTTATCAGTTGAGGTTTAGACGATGTTATCAGGAGCTCGTCGAGAATTCTCCAGAGGTTTTCCTAGAAGTTCATCGGAGCTTGTCGAGGGTTCACTGGAAGGATACCGGGTGTCCACTGGGAGTTCATCAAGAGATCAGTTAACGATTGAAAAATAAATATTGTGTTATAATTGTATGCCTTTGTTGTAGTTAGCATCATAATGAGTGTTAGTTTTACTAACTCAATTAAGAGGTCATTAGGCCTTAATTAGAGTTGATTTAAACTTATTAGAAATCTTATTTTAATAACCCAAGGATAGGTAAGACACGATCTTGAAAGACACAGTCTCCGAAAAGACACAGTCTTCGAAACTATATCAGGTGGTGGTACTGTCCAAGCTGGCGGTACTTCCGCTAGAACACAGTCTCTAAGGGGTAGAGGCTAATCTCCCAATAATTTACATTTTGGCTCCATTTTTGAAGCCATTTGTGGCCAAAAATACCCCACCCATTCTTGCTCGAGGATGCAAGAAAAGTGAGAAAAACTTATGAAAAGGTTGTTGTTATTTTTTGAGAGCTCCCCTTCTTTTCTCTAAGTGTAGTTTTTATTTAAGGGAGAGGTGAGAGAATTGTAAAGGTTATCTCCTTAACCTATAAAAGGAGAATAGAGCTATAAGAGGGTAGTTGATCTTTATCAATTGAAGGAAAATCAATAATGGAAGCTGGTGACCTTAATGGAGGAGGAATCAGAAGTGGATGTAGGTCATAAGACCAAATCACTATAAATTGGTGTACTTGACTTTGTATATTGCTTTACTTAATTATTATTGTCCTATGAACGGTTTTAAGTTCAGACATTTTTTGGAATCAAGCTTTATCGAATGAATACTCAAACTGACGTAAATTTTTCATATGCACTAATTCTCTTAGTGCCGCTTGGATCCTAACAATTGGTATCATAGCCATGATTCTCTCTATTTGGTTTAAAACATAAGAGAGATGACTTTTGCTGGCAATAAAAGGGACTTTCTATCACTTGTCCTCCAATTATTTAATGAGACGGTATTGAAAAACTCGAACGAGAATTTTCTTACTTTCTATGGATTTCAATTTATGGCATATTATTGAAAGTGGTTTTGAAAAATCTTCTAAACCAATGAACGAATGGAATAATTTGGAAAAGAAGACTTTCTCTTTAAATACTAAGGCGATGAATGCTTTATTTTATGCTTTTAATAAAAATAAATTTAATCAAGTTTCTTTATGTGAAATTACGCACGAGATTTGACACACACTCGAAGTTACATACGAAGGCACTAGTCGAGTCAAAGAGTAAATTAATCTTTTGGTGCATAGCTATGAGTTGCTTCGCATGAAACCAAGTGAGATCATTGGAGACATCTACACCCGTTTTACGGATGTCGTCAAGGGTCTAAAAGTGCTTGGTAAAAGTTTTTCTAATTTTGAACTTGTTAACAAAATATTAAGATCCCTTTTAAAAAGTTGGGATCCTAAAGTAATAGCAATACAAGAAGCAAATGACCTAAAATAATTTTTCACTCGAAGAACTAATCGGGTCTTTGATGACCTATGAAATTATATGTATAGTCGAGAACAACCTTCCAAAGAACATGAAGGACATAACACTTAGAATCAAGGAAGACCACTTGGGAGAAGTGACGATGATAATGATGATGACTTGGCCCTTCTTACAAGAAAATTTAAGAAATTCATAAAATTGACCAAAATGAAATAAGATGCCGATAACAAAAGTGAACTTAAAAAGGACTCAATAATATGCTACAAATATAAGAAGCTAGGACATTTCAAAAATGAATGTTTCCAAGTGAAGAAGAAGCAACCAAAGAAGAAGAAGACACTCAAAGCTACTTGGGATAACTCAAGTTCATCCGAAGATGAGGAGCCAACCAACAGCGAAGAAGTTGTAAATTACATTTTATTAACATTTGGCAACGAGGTAAGTAACCCAATGAGTCTTCCTTATCTTACGATGAATTATTTAATATATTTAATGACTTGTTTGATGATTTTAAATTAGTTAGTAAAAGTATAAATTGTTAAAAATAAATCATGCTTCTCTTACTAGTGAATTTAAAAATTTTAAAAGAAGAGTATGATGAATATAGGATAGCTCCTTGCACTAAGTGTGAAGAATTAGATACACTTAAGAAAAAAAATGTTTCATTACAAGAAATATTAGAAAAAATTAAAATAGGTAACAAATCCTTAAACATAATCCTTGCTAATAAGAGTCATGTTTATAGAAAGGAAGAAATTACCTTTGTAACACTCAATAAAAGTCAACCATCTTCGTTAAAGGACCTAAATTATATGTTTCACCCAGAAATAAATGTAATTTTTATAATAGAATTGGATACTATGCTTATAAATGCTCATTTAAAAGGTAGAATCCACACAAATTAATTTGAGTTCCTAAAGAATCATAAATAACTTGATGCCATTAGTAAAGTTAGGTAGCATTTTTCATGATGAACCCAAAGTCAAATGGGTACCTAAATCAAAACCCTATTTTTTATAGGTATGTCTCAAAAAAAAAGGCTAGAAGCACAAAATGGTACCTTGATAGTGGATACAAAAGGTATATGATCAAAGATTCAACTCATTTCTCTAAGTTCACTAGACTAATTGAGGATTTATCACCTTTGGAGATAATAATAAGGAAAAAATCATTGGAAAAGGAACCATAGGTAATAAATTAAACCTCTTGATTGATGATGTATTATTAATTGATGGTTTGAAATATAATCCACTAAGTATTAACTAATTGTGTGATAAAAGATACATTATCAAATTTGAATCTAGTGCTTGTATAATTAAAATACCATACGAAAATAATTCTATGATTGTCTTAAGAAGCAATAATGTGTATACTATTGATATTGATATTTTTTGTAATAAAATATATTTTTCGGCCTTAAATGATGATGCATGAATTTTACACTATGACATGCTAGCATGAAACTATTAAACCAAATCTCAATTAAAAATATAGTAAGAGGAATGCCTAACATCAAGTTGTAAAAGATAAAGTTTACGATACATGCCAACTAGAAAAATAAACAAAAAGTAGTTTCAAATAAAAAAAATCAATAAGCATATCTAAGCCAGTACAATTGATCAATATAGATTTATTTGGGCCAATTGATACTACAAGCTTGGAGGTAGCAAATATACGTATGTTATTGTAGATGATTATAGTAGATACAATTGGACTTATTTCTTGGCACACAAAAGTGATTTTTTTAAATATTTTTTAAATTTTATAAACTTATTCAAAATAAAAAGAGTTTTATGATTTCATCTATATGTAGTGATCATGGTGGTGAGTTTCAAAATTATGATTTTTAAACTTTTGTGAGTTAAATGAGTATAACTACAATTTCTCTACTCCTAGAAATCAATAACAAATTAGAGTAGTGGAAAGAAAAAAAATGAGCTTATAAGAAATAACTAGAACCATATTAAATGAACATAGCCTACCCAAATATTTTTGGGCTGAAGCTGTTAACATGACATGCTATGTCATAAACAAGGTTCTTGAAAGACCATTACTTTCCAAAACTTTTTATGAATTATAGAATAATAAAAAACCTAATATTTTGTATTTCAAAGTGTTTAGTTATAAATGTTTATCTTAAATGAAAAAGAAGCCTTAGGAAAGTTTGATGAAAATTTGATGAAGGCATATTTCTTGGTTATTCCTCAATTTCAAAAGTTTATCATGTCTTTAATAAAAGAACTCTAGTAATTGAGGAATCCATCCATATTATTTTTAATGAGGTATCGATTTGAAGAAAATTAATTTTGATGATGATTTTGATACTTTAAATTTAAATGATAAGTCTCCTCTCCAAACTGACTTGGATGCATCTACTTCCAAGAAATCCTTACCCAAGGAATGGAAGTATGCAGATACTCATCCTAAGAAGCTAACAATAAGAGATACATCAAAAGGTATTCAAACTTCATTAAAACATTTTTGTGTTATATATCACATTTTTATCTCAAATTGAATCAAAATATATTGAGAAAGCCCTGAAAGATGATTTTTGGGTTATTGCAATACATGAAGAATTGAACCAATCTGAGAGAAATGAGGTGTGAAAGCTTGTACCTAAATTTAGTTACTATTTAATAATTAGTATTAAGTGGGTCTTTAGAAATAAGCAAGATGAAATTGGTATCGTAGTTCGAAACAAGGCTGGATTATGGTTAAAAGTTTTAACCAAGAAGAAGATATTGATTATGAAGAAACTTTCGCTTCTGTGGCTAGACTTGAAGTCATAAGGATGCTCCTTACCTATGCTTCTTTTAAAAATTTTATATTATTTCAAATAGATGTCAAAAGTGCTTTTCTTAATGGGTTCATTTCGGAAGAAGTTTATGTTGAACAACCATTTGGATTTAAAAATATTTTTTTTTAAAATCATATTTTTAAATTATCTAAGGCTCTCTATGGACTGAAGCAAGCTCCTAGAGCTTGGCATAAGAGACTTAGATATTTTCTTATCCAAAATAATTTTCTGAAAGGCAACGTCAATAATACATTATTTATTAAGTATTTTAAAAATAATTTTCTCATTATTCAAATTTATATTAATGATATTATTTTTGGTTTTACTAATGAATCTTTATGTGAATCTTTCACCAAAAGTATAAGCCAAGAATTTATAGATGATGATATCTTCACAAGTCAAACTAAGTATACTTTAGGTTTGTTAAAATATTTTAATATGGATAGTGCTAAAGCTATAAATACACCTATGAGCACCTCTATAAAATTGAATTTAGACAATGAAGGTGAAAGCTTTGATAAAAAAAAAAACTTATAGAGGAATGATAGGTAGTTTGCTATATCTAACTACAACTAGACTAGATATTTTGTTCATTATTACCCTATTTACAAGATTGCAATCCAATCCTAAATAATCTCATTATAAGATAGTAAAAAGAATAATTAGATACTTAAAAGGAACTCCAAAAATAAGATTATGATATTTAAAATTTATAAATTTTGATTTAATTGCTTATGCTGATGTCGACTTTGGAGGATGTAGAATAGATAGAAAATGTACCTCCGGAACTTGTTAATTTCTAGGTCATGCATTAGTCTCTTGGTCTTCTAAGAAGCAAAACACTATCACATTATCCATAGTTGAAGCTGAATACATTATAGTAGGTGCATGTTGTGCACAAATAATATGGGTCAAAAAAATACTTTATAAGATTATGGACTTTGTTTTAAAGACATCCCTATAAAGTGTGACAACACGAGCATAATATGCTTATAAAAAAAATCCGATTCAACATTCACGAACCAAGTATATTGCTATTAGACATCATTTTATTAGATATCACATCAATAACAATGATATATCTTTAGAATTATTAATACAAAGCATCAATTAACTAATATCATTACAAAGCCATCAAATAAAGAACAATTTGATTTTATTAGGAGAGAGATATACGTGTTGAATCTACCAAATAAATGAACTCTTTACATATATGTTTTGATCATTATCTTAGTTTCTCGATTTTCATGACTTAAGTTTTCTTTTGAATCAAGATCATTTCTTAATGTTTTCTCTTTGAGCTATTTATAAAAGGAGAGAATTTTTAAATTAATTTATATTTTTCATGACTTGATCTTTTATTTTTCATGCGATGAAAAATTTTTGCACCATTGAATCCTTTCCTTATCTTTTTTTTGAAAATGATAATGGGGGAGAAAAACTTACAAACTTGTATATCCCAAAAGAGAAGACAAAACTTGCATGTTGCACTTTTCTTCTTTTTGTTGATGATAAATGGGGAGAAGTTATGATGATTTAATCATGCATGTATGATATTCTTTAAGAGGGAGAAAGTAATTTCTTTATGTGATAAATATTTAAGAATGTTCAAATATAAGTTAAGCATTTTTTTCATTGATGACAAAGTGAAAGAAATAACATAATTGATGACATAAGAGAAGATGAATGTTGTAATATTGTATGATTGATGCCAAATGATATGATATGTGAAATGAATGTTGTAATGTTTGAAATTTTGTTATAAAAGTCTTATCTTGTATAGTATCATGAATGATTAAATTATGAAAAATTTCAAGATGGTCAAAATGCTATACTTGAATTTAAATGTGATAGGTTCATTCAAATTCAAGTTTGTTTTATGTATGACATATGGATAGAGAGAGTTAAGGTTAACTCCGTCATCAATTAGTTGTCATCATCAAAAAGAGGGAGATTGTTGAATCTTAAATTTTAATGATGAAACCAATTGGTGTATTTGTAATTTATATTAGTGATAAGTGATGCAGGATTAACTATGATTGGAAAAAGTCAAAATAATTATGGAAGAATCTATCGATCAGGGTTCAGACGATGTTGTCGAGAGTTCACCGAGAGTTCTCTAGAGGTTTGCTAGGAAGTTCATCGGGAGTTCACTATCAGGTTGTCGGGAGCTCGCTGGAAGTTCATAGGAAGGATGCTAGGAATTCGTCAGGAGTTCGCCGAAGGAGATCGGGAGCTCACGGGTGTTCATTAAAAGGATGCCAGGAGTTCACCGAGAGTTCACTGAGAGATCAAGCAACAAAGATTTTGTATTGTAATTATTTGCCTTAACTATTATAGTTAGCATCATAATGAGAGTTAATTTTACTAATTCAATTAAAAGGTCATTAGACATTAATTAGGGTTGATTTGGATTTATTAGAAAGCTCATTTCAGTAACCCAAGAATATGTAAGACACAATCTTTAAAGACATAGTTTTCAAAGAAACACAGTCTTCGAAACTGTGTCAGGCGATGATACTGCCCAGACCGGGTGGTGGTATCACCCAAGCTGGCAATACTACTACCAGAATACAATCTCCAAGGGTGGAGGTTGTCAACACCTTAAAAATCCCTAAAAACATTTGAATTTTGGCTCCACTTTTGAAGCTATTTGGAGCCTATAAATACCTCACCCATCCTTGCTTGAGAATACAATAAAAGTGAGCAAAAACTTATGAAAAAACTGTTATAATTTCTTGAGAGCTTCCTTTCTTTTCTCTAAATGTAGTTTCTATTTAAGGGAGAGCTCAAAGAATTGTAAATGTTATATCCTGAACCTATAAAAGAAAAATAGAGCTGTAAGAGGGTAGTTGAACTTCACCAGTTGAAGGAAATCAATAGTGGAAGCTGGTGACATCAACAGAGGAGGAATCAGGAGTCGATATAGGTCACGAGACTGAACCACTATAAATTGGTGTGCATTCTCTTCTCCTCTCTATTGTTTACTTGCCTTTGTATATTGCTTTATTTAATCATTATCGTTCTATAAATGCGTTTAAGTTCAATCACTTTTCAGATTCAAGCTTTATCGAATGAATACTCAAATCGACGTAAATTTTTCATAAGCAATAATTCACCCCCCATCTTAGTGCCACTTTGATCCTAACAACTCACACTCATGGCAAACTGGCTCGAACTAGGAAGGTCCTTACCGAGTAACTAGTATCATCCAAGATGAAACTTACCACTCACCACACAGGATGGAAAACAACTATCGAGGACCTGACATATATCAAATCTGAAAATGTTTTATGCCTAAAGACAAAGCCCTAGTTGAGCCAACCAGACTCGTTGTCTCTCCTATCCAATTAGGGAGAGCTATCAAATCCAATCAAATAGTTTGTCGTTTCAAAAAAAGCAAGATCATTCATTGATAAGAGAAAGTATATTGGTCTGTCGGTCGCAACTTTACCTCCCAAAAAGTAAGCACGACCAATCACAAAAAAATGGGAGTTACATGGAGGTGCTTAGCTCTCTAGAGGGGCAGGACTATCATTAAAAGGCACCTCTTCCTCCATCGGGACGTCATCGTCCTTTGGTAAGCTAGTAAACATATTTTCCTCGACTTCCAGGTCGGGGTATTTGGCTCGGAACTGGGCTAGGGCAACTCAGTACATGTACTTATAAGATACTTGTCTCAACCTCTGGAGTCCTAGCTGAAACCCAGATGACTATATGTATTCAACAATCACCTTCTTAGGTGCTGATTGAAGCTCAACACGTAATGCCTCTTCAACCTCCTGCATCTTCGAGTGGGCCACCTCCAGATCCCGAGACATCCTCAGTAGCTCATCCTCCATTTTGTAGACCCTCTCTGGGACCTCTTTCAGTTATCATTGGGAATCCCTGAGGTGCCAATGATGGCCATCGGCCTCTTACTATAGCTCCGTGAGTTGTCGCTCAGCCTCCTCGAGATCAAACTTCAACAGATCAACCTCAGATTGGAGGTCGACGACCTGCTGCTCGATCACCACAATCACTGTCAGACTGAGATAAGCCCTCAGCTCTTGGATCTCATTATGCATGTCGGTGATCTTGTCGCCCATAGAACAAATCACACAACCTGCATCATGCAGCCGGTCAATTAAGGCCATGGCATAGTGATGATTCTACCGAGAAGAATTAAGCAAGTCATAAGCTAAAAGGAAAGTTACGAAAGGAAAAACAAGTGTATCAAGAGACCCTTTAGGGAGATCAGCCATATAGAGTGCCTGGAATGACTCATCCTTTGATTGGGCTCGTGTCTCCATGATTGGGATGTTGATAGGACCCTAAAAGGGTCGAGTCCTCATCTAATTCATGATTGAGTCATGTTGGTTAGTCCAGTCGAGATAGTTATGAGTTTGATTAAGTTATTAGGAGTTTCTTTAATTTTTTATTATTTAATTAGGAGTCCAAGTCTAGAGGGACTCTAGGTGGAACAGTCCAAGTCCAGAGAGACTCTTAGTAGAACTCTATAAATAGGGTTGTAACTATTTATTTTTAATCAATTAATGAAGAAAATATGTTTTAGCCAATAGGCCAAAACCCTAAGAGGGTTGATCCCTTATAGAGATCAAGGAGGGACCATCCCCTATAGAGATCAGTTATCTCCGATAGAAACCTTTAGGGTTCTATCATATGGTATCAAAACAATATTCTTGGCATCTCGTTGTTCTTCCACCCCCTGACACTACCATATCCATCTACATCTATTATAGTCAACCCCTCTATTGTCGCTGCCATCTCCATCTCTATCTATTGCAGCCGACCCCTCTGCTATCACTGTTATCTCCATCTTCATATATTGTAGTCGACCATTATGCTGCTGCTGCCATATTCATCTCCATTTGTTGCTACCGACACCTCTGCTACTGCTGCAATCTCCATCTCCATCTATTGCAGTAGACCCCTCTGCTACTGCTACCATCACCATCACCATCTGCAACTGCAACCATCATTGCTACCACCTTTGTTGCCATTAAACCTATATTGTAGTCGTCACTCCTACCAACTATGTTACTGCTATCTAACCCTAGTTTGCAGCTGCCTTCTCTCATCTTCGTGCCTTCCGCTACTGCTACCATCCAACCCTAGATTGTAGCCGTCTCCTCTCCTCCTTGTGTTGTCGTTGTTGTTGCCTTTCAACCTTAGATCGTAGCTGCCAACAGCACCATTGTCGCCCTATCATCCCCTCATCTTGTGCTGTCATCACTACTGCCTTCCAATCTTAGATCACAGCCACCAACAGCACTATTGTTGCGCTATCATCTTCTCGTCTTGTGCTACCGATGTTGTTGCCTTCCAACCTCAAATTACAATTGCTAACAGCATCGTCATCACCCTATCATCTCCTTAACTTGTGTTGCCATCGATGTAATATCCCTCATTTATGAAATAATTATAATGATATATTTTAAATTATTTAAAAGGACCTATTTATAAATATAATAATTTATTTAATAATTTTCTTGATTAAATAATTTTATATTAAAAGCTTATTGCTAGGGATCTAAATGTGAAACTTAGAAGTTTGATATGAATTATAAAAGATTCACATAAAGTTATATAAAAAAAGAGAAAAGGAAGAAAACCTACCAAGATACACTTGAGAAAGAGAAGAAGAGAAGGAAGAGAAGAATAAATCTTATAAAGGAGTATGGATAGGGTTTAAATTAGCCCTTAGGGCTTAGTGGCCGCCACCTCCCTTACTGGGTTGGTCAGCTAGGGTTTCCCCCTACTTAGGTTGGCTATAGAGCCAACCTAGCCGCCCCCTGTTCCTATTAAGGTAGGTCAACTATAGAAGGGGAAACAGGTAATTTTACTTAGGTAAGCACCCCCTTAGGCTAGGGTTTTGATTCTTATTTAAAGATGTAGCCACCCCACCTCTTGAAGGAAGCAATTATCAATTTTATTTCAGCTTTATACCGAGTCTAGGAGGGAGGAATCCCTACAGCGTTCCAAGGGTTGATCCCCCTCAAGGATCAAAATCTATATAGCTCATTCTGGGGTCTTATTAATCTGATATTAGAGTAGTGATCTTGCTACCCCTGTAGCCATTATCCACACCTCCACCTTCCCAAGCAATTCCCATAATTACTTTTGACGTTGCCTCTATTGTCGCCCACCAAGCCACAGATTCATCAATTTGCTGCTTTCTTCTGCGTCAATATCAAAGATCTGGTAAAAACTCCAAAGCCCACGCCTCTTGCTACTGCTATTCCTCTATCTTATATGTGGAAGAAGTTTTCCAAAATTTTCTTGTTGCAAAATATTATCGTCGCAAATGTTATCATCATTGCGAAGGTGAAATACTACAGAAATTTTTAACTAATTATTGCTTCTTGGAACTAAACTTTTAATCATCCTTTTTGGCTGAAACTTTTATATAATTTCGTAGATTGTCTTAGCTTTGATCTAAGACTGATTTTATAAAAAAATCCTTCTAAATCTAGACTTATAATGCTGCGTTCTTCATTGTGTAGTGCTGAAATTTTATGATGGAGAATCTGCCTTCCATCTATTCGCCTCTTGAAACCAAACTTTTGTTCATCCTTTTTGGTTAAAATTTTTATACAATTCCAAAGATCAACTTGGCTTTCATTTGTGAATGATTTCTTGAAAAAATTTCTTCTAGAACTAGTTTTCTTGTGCAATCTTTCACTAGCATGTAGTTCTAGAATTTTTATAATGAAGGATCTACTTTTCATCTTTTGCCCTATTTCCCTACTGTTATGTTGCCAAAATTTTGCCAAACATTTTACTGGTATTCCCAACATCTGAACCAAGGGCTTCTTTATAATTTTCTTAAACTTTTCTTTGGAAATTACATCGAGAATTCATTATTTCTCTGATGTGAAATCTGTTCGGTAGGACTGCACATCATCATTCTTTTTTCATTGAATTCTATTGGATTTGAGTGTTATTTTTTGTGGAATTTTAGACTCTTTTTCCTCATCACCAAACCTTACCATCCTTAACAAAATCCCTTCAAAACCCTACCCTAAACTGAAACCAAATAGCCACTCATACCAGCCTTAACCGTAGCCTACTTCCTTATCGATCCACTTACCTTTTCAGCCAACTTTCCTTACCGATACACCTACCTTTGCTACCATCTAACCTTCATCTACTGCTATCACAGCCTTAAAACCACACCAATTCACAGCCTAAACTCCACAAAACCATGACCCCAAATCACACCCAAAACAGCCACAAACCGCACCCAAAAATCGAAGCCTTCGGTCCACCAATCTTTCAGCCACCTAATCTCTCTTATCCCTTCAACCATAGCATACATCTTTCATTGCCCAATGCTATCAACAATGACCTCTTGTTGCCATCCTCCTTGATCACAGCCAGTAGCGATCCTTGCGGCAAAAAGTTACCAGCAGCGATCTTTCGTTGTAATTTATTTACATCGCAGCCCGCAACAATCGTTCACTACCAACTATCTTGATCATGGCCAGCAACAAATTGAACACATCAATAGTCATCTCTCACTCTATACCACTACTGCCCTCCTCCGCAATAACTATGTACATCGCTGCCCCATCTTCCTCCTATTGTAGTCGCACCCTTGCTGTAACCGATGCCACTTATAGCCATGAAGTCACAGCGCAGTTGCAATCGACATTGCTGTTGCCCTCTTTTTCCTCCACCGTTGCTGCTACCCTTGGCTACCATCCTCCACTTGGAGACTTTACCCCCGCAATCCCGACATTGCTGCCATTCACTGCCTTCAACCTAAAAATTGCAGCTACACTTTTTAGTCGGTTTATTTGATAGGTTGGAGATCCTTACGTCATGACATCGCTAGGCTTATTCGAAGCCAAATTAGAGGCTTTTGAGACATATATGGATGCTAAATTATGTGCTCTCTTCGAGGAGATTGGGCTGATTACCAAGCCCAAGAAGATCACAACATGGAGCAAATTCTGATTGCAAAAAGAACCCATCAGAGATAAGAAGTGAGGATAAGACATGATAGCCATACACCTCGATAACGTTGATCTCCTTTGTTCAACTTCAAGAAGGGCAACTCAATCAAGATGCTTAGAGCATAAAAGCCACCAATCAATTACAAGAACCTTGACGAAGAACTAATGAAGATCCATTAAACCTCTACTATCCAAGAGTACCAAATCAAGTTTGAAAGGTTAACTAATCAAACTCATGATTGGTCTAAAAAATAGATATTGAGGACTTTCATTGAGGGCTTGAAGCTGAAGATTCAAGAAGTTAAAGCACGACAACTGTACACACTTAAGGCAGCCATCTCCTTCGTATGACTAAACGAAGATAGGCTAAGCCAAGATGCTCAAAGGACCAAAGCCGCCACATGACCAGAAGCATAGAGATTCTCGGCCCCATCTACCACCAGCCGATCACCTCAGTTGAAAAAGTTAATAAGAGAAGGGTTTCGTGACAAATCGACAAAGGACCTATGTTGGCATTGTAATAAACTATAGAGCTGAGACTACCATTGTAAAAAAGAGAGACCTCTCTTGGTTGAGCCCACTGAAGAACCCACACTCAACGACATGGCTCTCAAGTCCGAGGAGAAGGATATGAAGGAAAAGCCATAATCAACTGCCCACACCTTTCATACTCTATCATAGATATTGGACATTGATGGCTTCATCAAGCATCAACCCATCACCATCCTTGCCAACACTAGGAGCTCCAACGACCTTATAAATGATAAAAGAAAATAGGTGATCTTATGTGGGAAATGAGAGTGAAGAAAAGATGATCTCGACATAGTGCTTGGAGAAGCTCGCTGAAATCTCAAGTAGGTCCATTGAATTGGGCCGACTCCTTCCTATCAGATTGCACGACCCCCGTATGTTGGTCTTACAAGGGGAACCACCAACATGTATTCGACCATATTGCTATCTATATTTTCAGAGGACTGAAGCTAAAAAGATTGTCCAGGAGACACGAGAGATACGGATCATTCGACCACAACGTTTCCTTATAATGATACTTTATCTCCAAAAACTTTACCTCTTTGTCTGCAGGGATAAGCTCTTCCCGAAGTGCCATATTTAGCTGAACCAGCTATGGGTTTTGATGTAGTGCTCCCTCATCTCGGGCTACTTCCATGACTTCACTGAGGAGCATATCATAATGCTAAATGTCTTCCCTGATGATGACCTCGGATCAATGGCCCACCATCGTAAGAAGGAACAGGAGAAAGACATCCACATGACCCCCACAGCCATGATGCCATCTATATCGATGATAGCATTACTTGAACGTGGCAATGTGTTCGTACTTGGAGCAAATATATCCAGAGTTGGGATTGGCATCACCCTTATACAAGATAGTCGACTCCTAATTCACACCGAGGCTTCCCCATACTTTACATGAGATTTTTAAAGGGGATACTCATTGCTATCGAATTTAAAATTTGGCTGGATACAAGTCCATGGCACGAAAGAGGAGTAAGCCTAAAAGAATTACAATCCATGCTCACACTAGCACATGCAAAGAAGAAATGGCCTCCCGATAAAATTCAGAATGGATGAAAAATTAAAGATCGAGTTTTCTTACACCTCCAGCCCGATCAGCAGGAAACTCGAGCCTTAAGGAAGTGGTCTCTCTATTTCTTTGGGCCTTGTAAAATTGGAAACCACATTGGAGCCTTAACTTAGAGATTAGATCCGCGTGCCAGATCAAGATTACAGTTGATCCGTCGAGTATCCCACATCAAATGAAAATTTAAAGAAGATAACTCAGCCTAAATCCCTCCAACTAACACCCCAGCTGATGAAAAGGCCAAACTTCAGTTGATAATAGTATAGGAATCATATGAGGAGCTGAAGACCCGGTTCCCCGAGTTCATGGAACCTTAGCCATGAGGACAAGGTTGATTTTAAGAGGGCGGGTTTGATAGGACTCCAGTAGGGTTGAGTCCTAATCTCCCTAAGAAGTAGTCAATAAAACCCTATTAAATTGTAATAAAGCCACTTTTATCTTATAAAGGAGTATGACTAAGGTTTAGATTAGCCCTTAGGGAGTAGTGGCTGCCACCTCCCTTACTGGGTTGGTTGGCTAAGGTTTCCCCCTACTTAAGTCGGCTATAGAGCCAAACTAGCCCCTTATTCCTATTAAGACAGGTCGACTATAGGAGGCATAAAGGGGTAATTTTACTTAGGCAAGTACCCCCTTAGGTTATGGTTTTGATCCCTATTTAAAGATGTAGTCGTCCCCCCTTTGAAGGAATCAATTATCAATTTTATTTCAGCTTTGTGCTGAGTCTAGGAGGGAGGAACCCCTACATCATTTCAAGGGTTGATCCCCCTCAAGGATCAAAATCTATAGAACTCCTTCTAGGGTTCTATCAGGGGTTTAGGGATTTTAATCAAATCCACACATTTGGGATCAAAATCTTCAAAGGTAAGCTTTCTAACCCTACCTTATAGTTTTTTTAATCCTTGATTTCATCTCAATTTCAAAATAATTTCTATAGTTTGTAGCTTAGAACAAAATTCTCACTTGTTTAGATGTGGATCTGGGAATCTGGAAACTTTTGAGGCTTTGACTTTTTTGCATTATTTTAGCCATAATTTTCTGCACTGAACTCTAATTCAGGCAAAATCTAGTTTTTTTGGAAAATAAACTTATAAACCTTTATTTTGATACCAAAATTAAAAAAATTAGATTGTATATACCTATCTAGACTCTTGTTTCAATTGACCCAAAAGAATCTGTAAAATAGACTTTGTAATCTCTGACCTCTTGATACTAAATTACTTGTAATTTTTTGTTGAAAAATCTAATTATGATAAAACCTATTTTATTAGAAAGTAGATTTATAGATATTTCTATTAGTACTAGATTGAAAGATTTGGAGTCTAAATGATTGCCTAGATTTCTATTATGATTGACCCTACAGATTCTACAAAACATGGACCATAATTTTTAACCTTTTGATACTAAACTATTTATAACTTCTTGTTGGGAACTTTGATTTGGGCAAAACATATTTTCTGGAAACTAAACACCTAGATCTCTCATTAGATATTGGATTGAAAGATTTGGAATAGAAATACTTAACCAGTCATCTGTTGAATTTGCTCTTATAAATTATACAAAATAGAGCTTTTGTTCTATGACCTTTGGTTATAACTCTTTGTTAGAAATTTTAATTTATATGAAACTTATTTTATCTAAAACTAGATTGATTTAACTTTCTAATAACATATTTCTTGAGTAATTTAGAGCATGATTAGTTATTCAAATAATTATGTTATATGACTATTAAATTCTTTTAGAATTAAGCCTTTCTCGATTTTGCCTATTCTTGTTTACTCCTTTTGAAATTGATTTTTGCTATAATCCTTATTTCCATTGAGCTTTATATTATTAGTTCAAAATCTAAAATACTCTTTTTCTTAAATAATTTACATACTTGAATCAATTATGTGATGTTTACGTTTGTATCACATTGTTTCGTATAGGCGCATGCATGTTTGTTGTTTCGTATGTGCTTTCGATGTGTACCAAATTTATTATCTACATATCCTTTTGTACTCTAGTGTTTATGGGATACTGTGAATCTTTGCCAGAAATGGTAAAGGGAGTCATGCTTATAGCTCGCGATGCTCTGTTGACCCCCTATGACTTCACTCAGACGTGGGTGGATGGAGCTCTCAAACATAAGAGACTTATGTTTAGTGTGATGGTTACAAGTACCCTGCAAGCTAATCACGTGAGTGATGGCATGTGTGACACACTGCACGATGTTTTTATATATTATAATTATAGCATATTCTCATATTATATTAGTTGTTGTGTATATATACATATATATATACATATATACATATATATATACATATATATATATATATACATATATATACATACATATATATACATATATATATGTATATATATACATATATATATATATATATATATATATATATATATATATATATATATATATATATATATATATATTGTAATATTCTTGAATCTATGCAATGGGAATCGAAGATCACGATAATGAGATCGATTCATCTTTAAACACAGATCCTAAATAATCTTGATTAAAGATTACTCAAGAGAGACATTGAGATAATTAGACAAACTGATGTACTATATACCTATCATTTTTGATGGAGACGACTGGTCTCATGGTCACTTATGTGGAGACACTAAGGATATAGTATAAGTGCTTATTGGAGAATGAGTTCACTGATTGATCGGCTTATGAAATGCTATATGGTTAATGATACCTAATGTCAGACATTGATTGTATAGTTCTAATTTTGCATCTGGTCCTTAGACTTGAGACAACAAAGATGCCTTGTTTGAGTACTCTTCTCTTTAATGTTGGATTATAAGTTTGGAAAGTTCTCGATCTAGTACAACTAGTTATCAAAATTGGTAGCCAACATTATGAAGATAATTGAGTGTCAATAAAAAATCATCCACTCTTGGTATCGCTAGAAGAATATCCCATATGTGCTTGCTCAAATAAATCCTTAACCAAGGTCATTCAGATTGAGCGAGAAGTTCTCTAGGAGAATTCGATTAGAACAAGCCTCAAACATATTTCGTATATGGCCTGACAGTATCATGTCCAATATATGATCTCTAGTATATTAGTTGGATGAGGGACTATAGATACATGTTAACTATAGATAGACAAGTCCGATAAATTTGATCCCCATGTATCATTTGGGGACTATGGCGTAGTGGCTTAGTATGTCCATAGTCGATGAGTCAAGTAAATTATTATGAAGATAATAATTCACTATATCAGAAGGAGTTCTGATGGGAGTGACTTACGGCCAGCTCGGTATCGGGCCTAGAGGGTCACACATATATGGTGGATGCTTTAGCAAACAAAGGATTGTATAGAGGTCCAATTAGCCCATATTCTCATTAGATGAGACCTTACATTGATGGACTCCTTGCATGAGGCCCAATTAGAGGGAAAAAGAGATTATTTGATAGAGATCCAATAATATGATATTAGTAGATAATTGGATGGAGATCCAATATCTACTAAAGTAAGAAAGACCCCTAGGCTCTCTATAAATAGGAGGGGAGGCTCATAATTGATAGACTACATCTTTGGCCTTCTCCTCCTATTCTCCTCCCTCCCTCTGCGCAAGAGTTGCAAGACCTGGGATTACAATTTAAGGAGTATCGTTGTAGCGATCTATCGTATAGATACCACTAGAGAAGAGGACACTTGGCCTCCTTCATCCTCTTCATCTAGATCTAGAAAACAGGGATATATAATCTCCCTAGGTAAATAATCTCTCACACGATACGATTTTTTAGTTTTTGTGACTTTCTCGCGACCCAATCTTTTGCATGATGATTTGATCTACATGGGAAACTTATTTTGTTTTGATATTCCGCTGTGTATGTGATGTTATCACTTGATTTCCCAACATGGTGGTCATTCCGAAATGGATGAACCATATTATTTTTATGATACCACTTCACCCTCTATGTTTTTGATATGATATCCATAGCACCGATTTGAGTTTATATGTGTACTTTGGATAAGAATGAAATGGATGTTATGTCTATTACATTATTGGAGCTTCTATATTTTATTTGTTCATTTGATAAACTCTAAAATAATCCATACACCTTTGTTAGGCTCCAAAATGTTTCGTATTGTCATTTATATTCTCCAAAATATTTCATATGCCATTGTTTTGTTCTGAAATATTTCACACGTCATTATTATGCTCTGAAATGTTTCATTTGCAATTGATATGTTCTGAAACACTTTATACACTATTGATATGCTCTAAAATACTTCTTACACCATTGATATGCTATAATTACTCTTTATTCCATTTGTTATGAATCAAATGTATTTTGAATGAAATGACATTTTAAATTTTGTATCTAATGAGCTGATATCCATGGATTCTTGTATCTTTGCCATTTATTTTGATACCAAGTCTGTTTGAAACTAGCTTCATTTGCCTTGAGTATATTTATTACTTGTTGAGCTTTGTAGTTCACTCTGTTGATATATCAATTTTTCAGGTTAGCTTGTCATTTATTGACATGCTTGAAACTGGGCTAATGCAGTGGAAAGCTATAAGATTTTGGTAAATCTTTGTTAGATGATATATTTCAATTATATAAGAATACTTTACGTCTAATGGAATGTTGTCGATAAGTTTTGAAGGGATGTGTCTTGTAAATGTTTAACGGACCTCTCATCTTTAGGATTTTGGAATGTTAAGTTAATTTGTATAATGATATGAACTTATGATAAATGTTGATTTTGTGATTATATAGATTACCACTCTTATGGATTTGTGATGTGGTTATTATTCCGTAGAGTTGGCTTAGATTTTATAAATATTTAGGTGAAGTGGTGTATTATAAATTGAACAGGTTTTATAAACTTGGTAAGGTTTGAATGTTTCTTAGTATCCTCAATTATTAGTTTGGATCCTGGGTTTATATTGTTGATGAATTATAATATTCTTGATCTATAATATGTTTCATGCCTCTCGAATGTAAATTATTCGGGAGGGGCATGACAGTCACTGCTACCTTCCAACCTAAGATCATAACCGCCAACAGTACCTTCGTCACCCTATCATCTCCTCGTCTTGTGCTGCCATTGCTACTATCTTTCGACCTCAGAATGCAACCACCAATAGCATTGTCATCGCCTTATCATCTCTTCATCTTGTGCTACTGATGCTGCTACCTTCCAACCTCAAATCGTAGCCGCTAACAACATTGTCGTTGCCAACGATCTCCTCCCGTAGCCACGCTGCCATCCCGTAGCTGCTAACCACCTTTGTTGACAAGATAAGGACTGTAACAAAGAAATCTCTTGTTGTTCGACCACAGTGATCTACCGTTGTCATTGCTATTCCAGTGTTGCTCCTCCCCCACCGCTGCCATCCTTTTCCTTAGTTGCAAGGATAGCCCAACCACCATCACTGATCCTGCCCCTGCCACTACCACTGTCACAATCCTGTAGCCACTGACCACCTTTGTTGGTAATAAAAGGACTATAGCGAAGGAATCTCTCGTTGTTCAATCATAGCAATCTCTCACTATTATTATTATTCCAGTGCTGCTCCTCCCCTACCACTGTTGTCCTCTTCCTCAGCCATGAGGATAGCCTAGCCACTACCACTGCTCCTACCCCTATCATTGCCACCATCTCCATTTTCCCCTTCAGCCATAGTGAGCATCGTTGTATGCACGACATTGCTACTCCTCCTTTACCATCGTCGTTGCCTCCTACTGCTACTGCCATCACACTCATCCTAGATCGCAGCCACCTCCCCTCTCATCTACCTTGCTGCCGCTACTACCCTCCAACTCCAAATCACAACCCACGCAGCAGCGCAACCTTCACATTGTTGCTGTTGCCTTTCCAATCCACCCGCGCATAGCAACATCATCACTGTTTCCCACTGCCTAGCCACGTCACTAGCCCTGCTCCTCAACAACATCGTTGAGGAGTAGCATCGTTGCCTTCCTAGCCCAGTAATTGCTTCCCTTGGGTCACGACAGCCATAGCCATCATTGGTCACTCCCCACGTTGATGCTGTTGCCTCTGCTGCCTCTCCTCAGCCACAAATAAGATTGCCCACATCTGCCATCAACGCTGCTCCCTCCTCCATCACTAGTGCCATTATCTCCACCTTTTCGGTCACATCAACCTTGATGCTCCCAGATCTGTCGAAGCCTTTGGCCTTCGCTAGTGTAG
The DNA here is from genome assembly GCA_021527575.1 of Ensete glaucum. Taxonomy (NCBI): domain Eukaryota; kingdom Viridiplantae; phylum Streptophyta; class Magnoliopsida; order Zingiberales; family Musaceae; genus Ensete; species Ensete glaucum. Next base: position 22,199,016 of record CM038558.1, read on the forward strand.
CAGCATATCTCCATCTTCGACTTCACCCCTCTAACTTAAGAAGCATCTCTCCACCAGCTTCACCCCATCTTTTTCAGTTGCAACTTCATAATTCATGCCTTGATCTCCGTTTGCAAGACGTCCTCTTCCTACCACCGAGGTCCTTTCATTGCCATATATGTCCCTATGTAGCCCCAGCCCTCGGTCACGGCCTCCTCTGCCATAGTCGCCTACCGTCACTGCCACTACACCTCCACAGGAGATGATGCTGCTAGCATCTCCTTCCAATGCTCGCTGCCATCTTCTTCCTCTACCAACTGATAACCATCGTCATTGGTCACCGACGCTACTACTTGTAGCCATGTAGTCGCCGGCTATCGTTGTCTCTTCCCTACCTCACAGTCAGGCCCCCTTGCTATTTCTTGGAAACCAATGACCATCATTCGTTGCTCCAGCCAGGATTACCAATTTTGTCCTACCGCAGTCGGGCAACCCCATCCCCACGACCACAGCAAGCAGCAACACTGTCTATAGCCACTATCCTCTTCTTCCTCTGCTAGTTATAGCCTTTGCTCCACCTGACCTACCGCCTGCTGCTCCCAGTCACGCCACTATCGCTCCATCTTCGCTTCCCACATCGACAGCAACCATCGCAACTATCTTCCTACTTCGTCGGTCACACTTTCATCTATCTACCATAGTCTCACCAGTTGATGTACATCACAAACTATAGTGATCAATGCTGCCTTCCAGCACATCGCAACAACAATTTCTTCCCATGCCAACGTTGCTGTCTTCCAAATCAGGATGCTCCTGAACATGCAACACTCTCACCCCACATAGCAACAAAAATAGGGTAGCAACCTTCCTTCCTCGTAATGACTGAAACATGGCAACTTCCAACATTTAGCTGCTGCCATCTTCCTCCTTTGGCGGCTGCACCAGTGCCACCCCTTTTTCCTTGTCCACCATAGCCTCGATAGTAGTGATCCCTTGCTGCATGCGCCCACTTCCTTTGCAGCCACACCGAATAGGACATTCTTGATGTCATTGACCCAATACTGAAACATGAATTAAAGATTATAGATTGACACTCTTACCCAATGACGATCAATAACTCATTAGAAGCAAGATTTGAAGCTTTCAAAGCCCGTATAGATAATAGACTGCAAGAACTCTTTAATAAATTCAAAGAAATCTATCGGAGAACCCTAACAAAGCTCAATATGGTGAAAGTTCCAATCTTAAGGAAAATCAATTTGAAAAATATGATCAATGTAGGACATAGGATACTCATGCATGAGGGTGAAGTTTCCCAAATGGAAGATAAAGACCCAATTAGTTGGATCTCATGGGCTAAAAAATTCTTTCACTTCCACAAGACTCCAAAAGAATCTAAGGTGGAGATAGCTTTTATTTAACTCGATGGAGATGTGATCTAGTAGTATGATTTGTACGAGACCTATCATAGAGTCCCTTCATGGGGACTGTTCAAAAGAGAGCTCTTGATTCACTATGGATTATTGGAGTATGAGAAACTCGCCAGAGTCTGCTAGATTTCCACCGTGCAAGAATATTAGAGCAAATTTGAATGATTATTAAATCAAATCAGAGACTGGACCGAAATATAACTGGTCAGAATATTTATTAAAAGACTTAATCCTGAGATTTGGTGTGAAGTTAAAGCTCGCCACCCTCGCACCATGATAGCTGCCATATCATTCACTTGCATATATGAAGAAAAAATCAATATGAACATTCGCCGAAACAAGTGCTTCGACAGACAGGTTATCAGCAAGCCACCCACACCATCTATTTTCAACTAAAACTCGAACATCCAAAAGCCAAACTAAGAAGAACCCAAGGAAAGATCAACAAAGGATTTGTGCTCGCGTTATGATGAAGACCGATGCAAATAAGGGTAGCCCCTAATGATTGAGCCAATTAAGGAGGAATCGAAACCTAACAATGTGGAGTCTGATCATGAAGGCATCGACAAACTCAATATTGCTGATAAACAAATCCTCACTTATGGTGACAAGTATTTAAAGGTAAAGCTAATTATATAGGGCAAACAACTAGTTACGGATTTTTTTTTTATGCCCTAGGAAGACTTCGAAGTGATGATCCTCAAAACAAGACGTGGTACTACTGTTAGCCATCGGATGAAAAGGGTTCTTCAGACGACTATAATGATAGTTGTATTGCAGATCCACCCATTGCTTACATAAAGTGGAGACCCTACTTAATTGATCAAAGAGTTGCGATGTGCGATAAATATCCTGGATTGAAGTGCTCTTAAGATTTGGTACTGCTTAGCCTTAAGGACAAGGCTAATTTAAAGAGGGTGGGTCTGATAGGATCCTAATAGGGTCGGGTCCTCATCTATTTCATGATTGAGTCATGTTGGTCAGTCCAATCAAGTTAATTATGAGTTTGGTTGAGTTGATTATGAGTTTATTTAATTTTCTAGTATTTAATTAGGACTCCAAGTCTAGAGGGACTCTAGGTGTAAGAGTCCAAGTCTAGATGGACTCTTGGTAGAACTCTATAAATAGGACTATAACTATTTCTTTTTTATCAATCAATAAAGAAAATATGTTTTAGCTAATAGGCCAAAACCCTAGGAGGTTCGATCCCCTATAGAGAGAGATCAAGGAGGGTTGATCCCCTACATAGAGCAGTTATCTTTGATAGAAACCTTCATGGTTCTATCACATGTTCCTTGCCCCGAGGGTTTAGGGCCCTCGACCCGTTGCCCTCGGAACCTTCCTTGGTGCCGCAGGCCTCTCTCGTAGTGGCCTCTCGAACTACAGTGCTCCTGGAGACATTATACATCCCCTAACTTCAGTTTCTTCTTAGGATGGGTATCCCTACCTTCAGGGTGACGTGCCTCAAGAGCTTCCACCGGATCCTCTAGGGTTGGTGGTAGAGCAACATAATGGTAGTAGCTGTATGGGGCATTTGATAAGACTCCTACAGGGTTGATTCCTAATCACCCTAGAAGTAATTAATAAGAACCCCCTATGATTGTAATAAAACCCCACCTATTCACTTCTATCATATAAAGAAGTGTAGCTAGATTTTATTTTGGGGCCTTAGAACTTCCTGGCTGTCGCCCCCTTCACTGGGTTGGTCGTCTAGGCTTTCTAGTATAAGGGTATGGCTTGTGCAGTCACTTAGGCCGCCACCCCCTTTATTTATGCATGATAGCTATAGGAGGGGCAAAAAGGAGAATTCACTTAGGAAGCACCCCTTTAGGGCTAGGGTTTGGAGCCCTATATATGCATGTAGCCTCTACCCCTTTCCATCAAGCAAGATTAATCTACAATTCAGTCATATGGCAAACTACTAGGAGGGAGGAACCGCTATAGCGTTTCAAGGGTTGATCCCCCTCAAAGATCAAAATCTATAGAGCTCCATCTAGGGTTCTATCATCTGGTATTAGAGTCGCGTTCCTGCTACCCTATAGCCATCTCTGCTGCCTCCATCTTTCAAGCAATTTTCATAATTGCTTTTGACATCGCCTTCATCCATCATCGCCCACCAAGCTGCAGATCCATCAATCTGCTATCGTCCTCTATATCAACATCATAGATCTAGTAAAAACTCCAAAACCCACGCCTCTTGCTACTACTATTCCTTTATCTTACATGTGGGTGAAGTTTTTCTAAAGTTTCTTTGCTACAAAATTCTACCGTCGTAAATGTTATTATCATTGTTGCCTCTTGAACCTGAAATTTTGGTCATCCTTTTTAGTTGAAACTTTTATATAAATTCATAGATCATGTTAGCTTTTATCTAAGACTAATCTCTCAAAAAAACTCTTTCTGAATCCAGACTTATAGTGCTGTAATTCTTCATCACGCAGTGCTGAAATTTTATGATAGAGAATCTGCATTTTGCATTTTGGCCTCTTGAAACTGAACTTTTATTCATCCTTTTTGGCCAAAAGTTTTATACAATTTCATAGATCAACTTAGCTTTTATCTAAGATTAATCTCTGGAACAAATTCCTTCTAGAACTAGTTTTATTTTTCCTTCTTTCATCGTCACGCAGTGCTAGAATTTTATGACGAAGGATCTGTCTTTTGTCATTTATCCTATTTTTCTACCGTTACGCTGCCAAAAGTTTCTTAATCCAAATTGCTACTACTGTCACCATCTGAACCGATATTCTGATATTAAAATTCTCCATAGATTTCTTAGATTTTTGTTAGAATTAACATCGAGAAACTACTGCTTCTTCGACAAGAATTCTGTTCGATAGTACAGCGAATATCGTAGCGACCTTTCATTAAAATTTTATCGGATCTCACTGCCATCTTTTCTAGATTTGAGACTCTCTTTCTCATCTTCAATCTTTACTATTACCTCGTAAAAAACCCTAACTAAATTGATTCCAATCACCACCCCAAATCAATCATAACCGCAGTCTACTTCCTTATCGATCCACTTACTTCTCAGCCTTATCGATACACCTACCTTTGCTACCATCTATCCTATATCTAAAATCTATTTCCCTAACCTTTATCTACTACTATCATAGCTCTAAAACCATATTAATTCATAGCCTAAACTCCATAAAATCGAAGCCCCAAATCGCACCCAAAACAGCCACAAACCGCACCTAAAAAATCGTAGCCTTCGGTAGACCAACCTTTCAGCCACCCAATCTCCCTTATCCCTTCAACTGCAGCATGCATCTTTTGCTACACAATGCAACTAATAGCAACCTCTCACTGCCATCCTCCTGATTGCAGCCAACAATGATCTTTGTGGCAAAAACCTACCAGCAGTGATCTTTCGCTGCAATCTATTTATATCGCAGCCCACAATAATCATTCGCTGCCAACTATCTTGATCGAGGCTAGTAACAAATTAAACATGATAGTAGCCATCTCTTACTCCATATTGATGCTGCCCTCCTTCGCAATAGCCATGCATACTGCTGCCCATCTTCCTCCTATTGCAGTCGCACCCTTGCTGCAATCGACACCACTTGCAGCCATGAAGTTGTAGCGCTGCCGTAGTCGACATTGCTGCTGCCCTCTTCTTCCTCCATTGTTGTTGTTGCCTTTTGACTCAAATCTCTTGGCTACCATCTTCGGATAGATATCAGCCACTTAAAAAATTGTAGCTTCGACGACATTGTAGCATCAACATTGCAGAATCACCGAAAGATCGCAACTGACATTGCTACTACCATCTTCTTCCTCCACCGTCACTGCTACTCTTGGCTACCATCCTCCACTTAGATACTTTACCATCGTAGCCCTGACATTGCTGCCATTCGCTGCCTTCAACCTGAAAATTGCAACTACACTCTTTAGTTGGTTTATTTGATAGGTTGGAGATCCTTATATCATGATGTCAGTGGTCTTATTCAAAGCCAAATTGGAGGCTTTCGAGACACGTATGAATGCTAAATTACGAGCTCTCTTTAAGGAGTTTAGGTTGGACCGATCGTCGAGCCTAATAAGATCACAATGTCATGCAAAATCAGATTACAAAAATAACCCATCGGAGATAAGAAATAAAGTTAATACATGACAGCTCTACACCTCGGTGACATCAACCTCCTATACACAACTTCAAGAAGGGCACCTCAATCAAGATGCTCATAGCATGAGAGCCACATCTCAACCAACAACATATAAACCTTTAGCACCAGTTGATTGCAAGAACCATGATGAAGAATTAATGAAGATCCATCAAACCTATACCATCCTAGATACTAAGTTGATCTTTGGAATTGTATAAGAATTTCAGCTAAAAAGGATGAACAAAAGTTTGATTTCAAGATGCCAATAGATAGAAGATAGATTCTATATTGTAAAATTCTATAAGTCCGTATCTAGAAGGAGTTTTTTCACGAAAACAATCTTAGCTAAAAGCTAAGATGATTTATGAAATTGTATAAAAGTTAAGACACAATAGCCCTACACCTCGATGACATCAACCTCCTTTGCACAACTTCAAGAAGGGCACCTTAATTAAGATGCTCATAGCATGAGAGCCATAACTAACAGCATATAAACCTTCAGCACCAATTGATTACAAGAACTGTGATGAAGAACTAACGAAGATCTGTCAAACCTCTACCATCCAAGAGCATCAAACTAGGTTTGAAAAGTTATTTAATCAAACTTATGATTGGTTCGAAAAGCAGATATTAAGGACTTTTATTGGGGGCTTGAAACTGGAGATTCATGAAGAAGTTAAAGTGCGACAGCTGTACACACTTAAGGTAGCCATCTCCTTCACACGACATCAAGAGAAGCGGTTGAACTATGAAACCCGGAGGACTAGGGTCACTCCCCGACTAGTGGCACCAAAGCTTTCACATCCCCCAATAACCGGTTGATCCCCTTAGTAGAAGAAACTAATAAGAGAAGACTTTCATCATAGATCGACAAAGGAGCCCAAACTTGAAGATACGATTCTCGAGCCCAAGGAGAAGGATACAGCACAACTGACCACCAGCACGGTCCCTACCTTAGCTGGCTACACCATCCTATAAAAATTAAAGATCGAAGGGTTTCTTGAGCAGCAATCCGTTATCGTCCTCATCGACGCTGGGAGCACACACAACTTCATGAGCAATAAGGTTACTGCCCACTTAATGCTCCAAAAAGAAGATTACATGAGTTCGAAGTCAAGGTAGCTAATGGCCAAATTTTGAAGTGCAACCATAAGTATCCGTGGGTAAAACTGATCCTACAGGAGAAAGATTTAGTTGCTGATTTTTTCCTCCTCCCTCTTGATGGTTTTGATATAGTGCTTGGTATTGATTGGTTGTCTATGATTGGAGATGTTTTCTAAAATTTTTCGAAGCTAACCATAAAAATTTTTAGAAAAGGAAAGTAGGTGATTATACGAGGGAGCCCAGTGACTACAACCATAACACAATAGTTGGGGGGGTACCGAAAGAAAATTCTAGTGGTTTCCCAAATCAAATTCAAGGGTTTCATAAGATTGAAGATAAGAACCCTCTCCCACAGCTTGCTAAAATTTTGAGCGTCTCTACCAAACCGAGCCGATTACCTCCTCTGAAGCTGTCCGAAAACCCTATGTTGAATAGGCCGAAACTTCTATCAATTGTTGCTCGGCCAGATTGCTTCCTATAACCTCAGAAGGTCGAAGATAAAAGGGTTATCCAAGAGATGATAGAGACATGGATTGTTTGACCATGCTTATTTCCCACTATGATACATCCCTACATCATTTTCCCCGGAGATAAGGTACTTCTAAAGTGTTATATATCCTATCGAACTCACCATGGCTACTGATGTAGCACTTCCAAATCTCAAGTGACTTCCACGACTTTTCTTAAGATTAGACAATGATGCTTAAAGACTTCCTTGATGATGACCTCCAATCTATAACCCAAGACTGTGAGAGAATTGAGCCCCTCCAGTGGCAAAATCAGAAAAAGGGAATGATCATTCACAGGACTCAACAAAGCATAAACATCATCCCTCTCATTATAAAGAAAGATGCACCACCTTGGCTGAGTAGAACTATAGCCCTCATGACCATAATGTCATCCACACCAAATCATGGCCAGATGTTTATTACTGGAGTAGACACATCCAGAGTGGGGTTAGCACCATCCTAATGCAAGACGGTCAACAGCACGAAAAAGTGAAAATGGGCCCCAAAAAATCACCACTCCTACTCACCTTAGACTCAGATCAGGCTCACACCACTAGAGATTTTCTCAGAGGACAACCCTCACTCTAAAAGAAGGCATGACTATTATTACATAGCAACCACGTGGTAGTCCATGCAAGGAAGAAACTTTTCCTTGATAAACGCCGGAGCAGAAGAAAGTTTCCTAAGAAAGATCAAATTTCCTTTCATCTCCAGCTCCACCAATACGAAATTCAACCATCAAGAAAGTGGTCTCCCTATTTCTTTGGATCTTGCAAAATTAGGGATTACATTAGGGCCCTAATATGGAGATCAGATCTGTACACCAGATCAAGATTATTGATGATCCTCCAGGTGTCCCATCTCAGATGAAAATTTAAAGATGACGACTCAGCCCAAATTCTTCCAACTGACACCCAAGCTGATGAGGAGCTGAAGACCCGGTTCCCTGAGTCCATGGAACCTTAGCCTTGAGGACAAGACTAATTTTAAAAAGAGGGTGGCTTTGATAGGACTCCAACAGGGTTGAGTCCTAATCACCCTAGAAGTAATTAATAAGAACCCTGTGTGATTGTAATAAAACCCCACCTATTCACTTCTATCATATAAAGAAGTGTGGCTAGGGTTTATTTTGGGGCCTTAGGGCTTCTTGGCCACTGCCCCTTTTACTGGGTTAGTCGGCTAGGCTTTCTACCAGAGGGGCATGGCTTGTGTAGCCACTTAGGCTGCCACCCCCTTTATTTATGCATAGTAGCTATAGGAGGGGTAACAGGGAGAATTCACTAAGAAAGTACCCCCCTAGGGCTGGGGTTTGGAACCCTATATAAGCATGTAACCTCCACCCCTTTCCATAAAGCAAGATCAATCTACAATTCAGCTATATGACCGACTACTAGGAGGAAGAAACCCCCTATAGCATTCCAAGGGTTGATTCCCCTCAAAGATCAAAATCTATAGAGCTCCATCTGGGGTTATATCATAATTCTCCTTAGTGCCTTGAGGTTCCCCATATCTGCATCACAAAAATAGTTAATCAATAACAAATAAATAAAGTATAAAGAGAGCGACAAGGATGGGAGCTATCCATACCCTACGGAGTCGGGCTGAGGCCCACCTTAACCAGCCACATCTCAGTCATACCCTAATGGCCCGAAACGAAGAAAAAATACCCTTCAGCCTCCTAACTTACTCTAGCTCTTCATCAGACAAAAATGGAGGAACATTATTGATGGTTCGGGTGGATCACTCAAGACTGAATCCCTATCCCAGACTGAAACTAATAAAGAGCTGGTGATCTTTCCACCCCTTGTTGTTCAAAGGTACACCATTGACCCTAAAGCTACCCCAAGTAGTGAGGTAATAGCCACCCTATCCCTTGTAGAGGTGGAAACACACTGTGAACAACATTTAGGAGGGGATAATCCTAGCCCCCTTGACACTTCCTGAGGAATGGTACCATATAACACCATGAATTGAGCATCATTTGTGATGGTGAGATGTGCCACCGTTAGAAACAAGACCTAATAATCGGGTGGAGTAGGAATCAGAGTCCTTCAATGGACAACCCGAACCCATTCAGAAACAAATCATAGGGATGCTACCCGGATACGGGACATGCAGCTCATAGTCATTCGAGATACTATAGTGCTCCAAAACCAACCCTAAAAGCTCCTCGATCATGATCAAATCAGAGCTGTGACACGACTTCATTATTTCTAAAGCCCAATAGGCCTTCACATCTGTTGGGGACATGCCACCCAAGGATGAACTCATTGCCTCCATCACGGGACTACCAGAGGATGACTCTACAACCCAAGGAGATGAAAAGTTGGAACAAGAAGAAGTGGAGGAAGACATCCCGACCTGATGGCAAAGGACCGAGAAGAAAAGAAATCTCAAGGAAGAGGAGAGACTAGCAAATGAATAAAGTGGAGCTTCTTAAAAAGAACTGAGAGGTTTATAAGAAGATGCTATCACCCTACATGACCCTTTATTGGGAAACCTCGGCGGGAGCATCATATGTGTAGCGAAAATCAAAACCAAAAATCAATTTTTCACATAAATCAAATCGTTGCGCTAAAGATTGGGGTCATGAGAAAATCGTAAAATCAATAAAATCGTGATGTGTGAGAGATTGATTTTACCTAAGGAGATTATATATCCTTGCATTTTTAGATCTGGATGGAGAAGATAAAGGAGGTCAAGCGTCATCCTCTCTAGCAGTATGCACATGATGGATCTCTACAGCAAAACTCCTCTAATCTAATCTCGCAACTCTTGCCAAAGGGAGAGAGGAGAATAGGAGGGGGAGGCCAAAGCTGTAGCCTATCAACCATGAGTCTCTCCTCCTATTTATAGAGAGCCATCAAAAACCCTAGGGGTAGTGCCTTAGTGGGTATTGGATCTCCATCCAATTATCCACTAATCTTACATTATTGAATCTCTATCTAATAATCTCCTTAGGCCTCTAATTGGGCCTCAAGCAAGGAGCCAATTAGTGCAGGGTCTCCTCTAATAAGAATAGGGGCTAATTGAATTTCTAACCAATCTTCTATTCGTTGAAGCATCCACTAAATGTGTGTGACCCTTTAGGCTTGATGTTGAGCTGGCCATGAGTCGCTCCCATCAGAACTCCTTCTGATATAGTGAATTATTATCCCCATAATAATTTACTCGACTCATCGACTATGGACGTACTAGGCCATTACGTCATAGTCCTCATATGGTACAAGGTGATCAAATCCATCGGACCTGTCTATCCACAGTTACTGTATATCTATAATATCTCATCCAACTAATATCCCAGAGATCATATATTGGACATGATACTGTCAGGTCACATACGGAATCAATTTATCTTATTCTAATTAAGTTCTACCGGAGAACTCTTTCTCTCTCAATCTGAATGACCTTAGCCAGGGATTTGTCTGAGCAAGTACATATGGATATTCCTCTCGTAATACTGTCAGGACACATACGAAATCAGTTTATCTTGTTCTAATTAAGTTCTACCAGAGAACTCTTTCTCTCTCAATCCGAATGACCCTGGATAGAGATTTGTCTGAGCAACTACATATGGGATATTCCTATCATAATACTGAGAGTGAATGATCCTCTGTTGACACTCAATTGCCTTCATAAGGTTGGCTACTAATCCTGATAACTAACTATACCAGATCTAAAACTTTCTAAACCTGTAAGTCTGGCGTCAAAGAAAGGAGTACTCAAACAAGGCATCATTGGTGTCTTAAGTCTAAGGACCATATACATAACTGGGACTATAGAATCCTTGTTTGATATTAGGTATTATTAACCATATAGTATTCCATAAGCAGATCAATCAGTGAACTCATTCTCCAATGAGTATCTGTACTATATCCTTAGTGTCTCCATACAAGTAGCTATGAGACCAATTGCCTCCATTATATAGATGGGTTTATAGCACACTGATTTATCTTATTATCTTGATGTCCCCTCGAATAACCTATGACCGGGATTATTTAGAATCCATCTTTAAAGGTGAATCGATCTCATTATCGTGGTCTCATCATGATCTGATTCCCATAAAAACAACGATATCACAATATATATGCAATAGATAATATAATGTGAGAAAATGTTAATAATAATCATAAGCAAAAAGATCGCATAGCGTGTCACACGTGTCATCACTCACATGATTGGCTTACAAGGCACATGTAACCAGCAATCTTCCACTTGACTTAAAGCCAATCACTTATGTGTCTGATCCCCATCAGACTCCTATGATGCTCAAATACGATATGAGCCAATGGCTACTCAATGGATCTGCAATGTTATCTTTAGATGAAACTCTTTCCATTGCTATATCTTTATGGGTCATGATCGCTCTAATAAGTTGGAATCTCCTTAGAACAATTCGGATGAGACCTGGGTTCCTTTACTAGAGCTATTACCCTATCGTTGTCATAGTATATGAGAATAAGCTCTATGCTACTAGGTATGACTCCCAAATCTTTGATGAACTTCTTTATCCACCCCTTCCTTTGCTGCTTCTGCTACAGCAATGTATTCCACCTCTGTGGTCGAGTCAACAATAGTATCTTGCTTGAAACTCTTTATCTTACTGCTCCTCCATTTAGGGTGAAAGCATACCTTGAGTTTGACTTGCTATCATCAATGTCAAACTAAAAACTCGAGTCCATGTAGCCCTCAACCTGGAGGCTACCTCCTCCACATACCAGTAAAAGATCCTTAGTTCTTTTCAAGTACTTAAGGATACACTTTATTGTCTTCTAGTGTTCTAAACCTGGATCTACCTGATACCTGCTCGTGACACTCAGAGCATGTGCTACATCAGGCTTGATACATAGTATAGCATACATGATAGACCCTATAGTTGAGGCATAAGGTATCCTATCTATGTTTACCCATTCTTCAGGAGTCTTTGGGGACATACTCTTAGAAAGTGATATTTCATGTTTCATCAGTATGAGACTTCTCTTGGAATTCTCAATGCCAAACTTTTAACAATAGAGTCTATGTACCTGGACTGGGACAAGCCAAGCATCCTCTTGGATCTATCTCTATAGATCCAGATCCTCAAAACATAGGATACTTCCCCTAAGTTCTTCATAGAGAAGTTTCTAGATAGCCAAGCCTTTACTTTAGAGAGCAATCATACATCATTCCTAATGATTAGGATGTTATCTATATACAATACCAAGAAGATGATAGCGCTCCCACTTACCTTTCTATATACATAAGGCTCATCTTCATTCTTAATGAAGTCATAAGATCTTATCGCCTCATCAAATCTTATGTTATAACTTCAGGAAGCTTACATCAATCCATAAATAGATCTAAGTAACCTGCATACCTCATTTGGACTCTCTCTAGATACGAATCCCTCTACTGTATCATATACACCTCCTCCTTGAGGTTGTCATTGATGAATATTATTTTTATATCCATCTGCCAAATCTCATACTCATAGTGTGCTACAATAGCTAAAAGAATTATGATAGATTTAAACATAGCTACAGGTGAAAAGGTTTCATCATAGTCAACTCTTTGTCTTTGACGATATCCTTTAACTACCAGCCTTGCCTTATAGGTCTCCACCTTTCTATCTACTCCGATCTTGTTCTTGAAGATCCACTTGCACCTAATGGGTATAATACCCTTAGGTGTATCCTCAAGGTTCCAAACCTTGTTAGAGTATATGGAATCCATCTCAGAATTCATAACTTCTCGCCACTTCCCGGAGTATATACCTATAATAGCCTCCTCATAGGTCTAAGGATCAACATCCTGAGATTCCTCTCTACTGATATGTCCCACATATCTTTCAGGAGGGTGAGATACTCTACTAGACCTGCGCAAAGTTGGAACTTGTGTGCTAGGTACCTAAATAGACTCGGACTCTAGAATGGTGCTTAAGCTAAGTTCTCTAATCTCTCTTAACTCTGTCTCACTCCCACTGTCTCCACCAAGAATATGTTCATTCTCAAGGAACACAACTTTCTTGGCAACAAAGACCTTTCAGTCGTCAGGATGATAGAAATAATACCCCAAAGTCTCCTTAGGGTATCCCACGAATATGCACTGTTCTATTCTTGATTCTAATTTGTCGGGATTGTGTCTTCTAAAGTGGGCAGGATAGCCCCAAATATTAACCACCTTAAGATTGGACTTCTTTTCTTTCCATATCTCATATGATGTAGACACTATCGACTTTGATGGAATTCTGTTCAGAAGGTAAGCTGGGTTTCTAGGGTGTATCCCTAGAATGAGATGGGTAGGTCAGCGAAACTTATCATGGATCGCACCATATCTAACAATGTGCGATTCCTCCTTTCTGATACATCATTAAGCTGAGATATATAAGGAGGTGTCCACTAGGATAGAATCCTATTGTCCTTAAGGAAATGGGTGAACTTTACTTCATACTCAAGTACTCTCCTCCTCGATCTGACCGAAAAATCTTAATACTCTTTCTAATCTGGTTCTCGACTTCTTTCTTATTTTTCTTGAATTTCTCAAAGGCCTTGGATTTGTACTTTATCAAGTACACATGTTCATATCTAGAGAAATCATCAGTGAATATAATAAAGTATAAGTAACCACCTATGGCCTGAGTCGACATAGAACCAACCATATAAATCACTATGTACGAGTTCTAATAACTCAGTGGCTCTCTCTCTAGTTTCACTAAAAGGAGAGTTGATCATCTTCTCATGAAAGCAAGTTATATATGACTTATAGTCAAATGCATCTAAGTATCCATCTTTCCGTAACTTTTGAATCATTTCCTCATTTATATGACCTAGCCTACAATGTCATAGGCATGCATTGTTCACCTCATCTTTTTTCCTCTTAGATGTATTTATATTCATGATGTGTGGAGAAGTGTCTAGCACATATAAGCTATTTATCAGTGTCCCTATAGTGATGATCTCATCATCCATAATTATTGAACAACTATTATTCTCGAAAACTAATTTATATCCATTAATTGTCAAACAAGAGATGTATATAATATTTTTGATAACAGAGGGAACAAAATAACATGCATCCAATGCAATGATACTCCACCAGGCAGATGTAGGGTGATCTCCCCAATAGTAACTGTAGCAACTCTTGCTCTATTGCCCATCTTGAGGTCCATCTCGCCATTGGCCAATCTCCTAAGTCTTGTTAGAAACAGCAACGAATTACAGATATGATAAGCACTCTCGATATCCAATACCTATGTGTTATCATGAAAATCTAACAAGTTGAGACTGATCATGAATATACCTGAAGCTTCTCCAAGCTTCTGTTTTTGCCTTATCTGCAAGATAATCCTTATAGTTCCTCTTCTAATGTCCATCTTGGTTATAGTGAAAGCATTGTCCTTTGTCCTTTGCTAGGTCTTTCTTAGCAACCTTTGCCTTACCTGGTCTTCCTTTGCCCTTGCCCTTCTTAAGGGTCTTACTGGCCTTCCTTTTCTTCTTGGTCGCACTAATATAGAGAATTAGCTTCTCCTTCTTGATGGTGCTCTCAGCTTCCGTCAACATATTGAGGAGCTCAGGTAGAGTCAATTCAAACTTATTTATATCAAAGTTAATAATGAACTTATGAAAGGGAATCTGGTAGGGACGGAAGCATAAGACCAACACACAGGTTATCCTCTAGGACTATCTTTATACTTCATAAAGTGAGCGGTCTTATCCTCGCTTGTCCCTTCTTTCGGTGTGGGAAAAAACGTGTTAAGGACATATATAATTTTCTCCTCCATAAGAATAATTCTTAAATTATGAAGCCAATCTATGTAGTTTAGACCAGTGAGGCGGTTGGTATCAAATATGCCATGAATGAGGTTTGCAAGCGACATGTTTAAGATATAGCATAAATAAATAATATATAGATTTTATAAAAAATATTAATTAAGATATGGACTTCTATATTAATGTACTCCCACCATTTTTCTAACGAATCACGCAGTTGCCTCCCCCCCTATGCAAGGGGCCATGGCCATAGTCGATCGCCCCTTTGTAGGGCGCCTTGGCCACAGCCGACCGCCCTTGCAAAGGGCCTGGCCATGGCCAGCCACCTCTGCATTTAGACAGCATGCGGGTCGCCGCCCTTTGCCCGCAAACAACGCCTATTTTCACTACCAATCGTTGTAACAAATGCGTAGAACAGTTCTACATACTATAATATCATCACATGCAGTTTAAAACCAATGTTTCACACGAAACCCTTAGCTCTGATACCACTATTGGGTAACCATAGTCAGAGCATCACATGCACAGTAGAAATCAAAACAAAATTTTAATTTTCCATACAGATCAAATCATCGTGTAAAAGATTGGGGTCATGAGAAAACTATAAAAACTGATAAAATCGCGATGCGTGAGAGATTGATTTTACCTAAGAAGATCGTATATCCCTGCATTTCCAGATCCGAATAGAGAGGATGAAGGAGGTCAAGCATCCTCCTCTCTAGTAGTATCAGTTACCATGTATCTATAATCCCTCATTCAAATAATATCCCAGAGACCATATATTGGACATGGTACTGTCAGGTCATATACGAAATCAATTTGTCTTGCTCTATTCGGATTCTACAAGAGAACTCCTTCTCTCTCAATTCGAATGACCCTGACTAGTGATTTGTCTAAGCAAGCACATATGGGATATTCCTCTCCTGATACCGAGAGTGGATGATCCTCTATTGACACTCAATTACCTTAGTAAGGTTGGCTACCAATCTCGATAACCAACTGTACCAGATCTGGAACTTTCCAAACATGTAAGTCTGGCGTCAAAAAAAGGAGTACTCAAACAAGGCATCTTTGGTGTCTCAAGTCTAAGGACCAGATACACAACTAAGACTATGGAATTGATGTCTGACATTAGGTATCATTAACCATACAACATTCCATAAGTGGATCAATCAATGAACTCATTCTCCAATGAGCACCTGTACTATATCCTTAGTATCTCCATAAAAGTGCTTATGAGACTAACCGCCTCTATCATATGGACAGGTATATAACATATCGATCTGTCTAGTTATCTCGATGTCCCTCTCGAGTAACCTATGACCGGGATTATTTAAGATCCATGTTTAAAGGAGAATCAATCTCATTATCATGATCTCATCACAATCTAATTCCCATTGCACAGAACTAATGACATCATAATATATATATAACAAGTAATATAATGTGAGAATATGCTAATAATAATCATAAGCAAAAAAATCGCACCGCGTGTCATACGTGCCATCACTCACGTGATTGGCTTGCAGGGCACCTGTAACCAACACCCTTCACCTCCCTGAAGAAGGGAAATAGCTTAGGACGCCATTATGGTTACATGGGGAATAAGCGATCGTATTAAAGGCATGCCTTGCGTTAACCACTCGGCTTTCAAAAATTGATAAAATCTCCCGCCAATGGCCTTAACATACAACACGCTATCATGCCCCCACCCCCTGAATTATCGCATTCAAGAGGCGTGAAACTGTCTTAAATATGAAAACATTATAATTCATCAACAGACCAAATACAAGATCCAACTGAATATTTGAGGACACTAGGAAACATTCAAAATTCAAAATCCATATCTATAAAACTTGTTCAATTTATAATACACCATTTCACCCGAATATTTATAAAATTCGAGCCAACTCTATGAAACAATAACCACATCATATATCCACAAGAGTAGGAATCTATATGATCACAAAACCAATATTTACCATAAGTTCATATCATTATATAAATTAAATTAACATTCTAAAATCCTAAACATGAGAGGTCCTTGAAATAGTAACAAGATGCATCACTTCAAAACTTATTGACAACATTCCATTATACATAAAGTATTCTTATACAATAGAAACATATCATCTAGTAAAGATTTGCCCAAATCTTCTAGCTTTCCACTGTGTCAACCTAGTTTCAATTATTTCAGTAAATGACAAGCTAACCTAAAAAATTGATATATCAACAGAGGAAGCTACAAAGCTTAGTAAGTAACAAACATATCCAAGGTAAAGGAGGCTAGTTTCAAATAGACTTGGTATCAAAATAAATGGCAGAGATACAAGAATTCATAGATATTAGCTTATTACATACAGAATTGCAAATATTATTTCATTCAAAACATATTTGATTCATAACAAATGGAATAAATAGTAATTAGAGCATATCAATGGTGTAAGAGGTATTTTAGAGTATATAAATACTGTATAAAGTGTTTCATAACATATCACTGGCAAATAAAATATTTCAAAGCATAATAATGATGTATAAAATGTTTTGAAATAAAACAATGGTATATAAAATATTTTAGAGAACGTAAATGACAATAGAAACATTTCAGAGTATAACCAAGGTGTATAAATTATTTTAGAGTTTATCAAATAAATAAATAAGAATAAAAGCTCAAATATCATAACAAACATAAAATTCATTTCATTCTTATCTAAAGCGTACATATAAACTCAAAAGCAATGCTTTGAAAATCATATCAGAAATATAGAGGGTGAAGTGGGATCACAAAAATAATATGGTTCATCCATTTTTGAATAACCACTAAACATAAGTCTCCAACGTTTGGGAGCTCCATCTACCCACATTTGAGTGAAGTCATAAGGGGCCGACAAAACATCACGGGCTCTAAGCATAACTTCCTTTACCATTTTTGGCAAAGGTTCACATTATCTCACAAACATTAGAGTACAAAAGGATATATAAACAATAAATTTGGTACACATCCGAAGGATATGCGAAACAATAAACATGCATGCGCTTACACAAAACAATGTGATACAAATGTAAACGTCACATAATTGATTCAAGTATGCAAATTATTTAAGGACAAGAGTATTCAGGATTCAAATCAATAAGATATAGCTCAATGGAAGTAAGAATTTTAGCAAAAAGAATCAATTTTTAAAAGAGTGAACAAGAATAGCAAAATCAACAAACGCTTAATTCTAGTAGAATTTAAGAGGCATATTTCATAATTATTTGAACAACCAATTATACTTTGAATTACTCAAGAAAGGTGTAATTGGAAAGCTAAATCAATTTAGTTTTACATAAAATAAGTTTCATACAAATTGAAATTTCTAATGAGTTATAGTGATATGGTAACTAAAGGTCAGGGAACAATATCTCTATTTTACAGATTTCATAGGATCAATTTAAACAAATATTTGGGCTGGATAGTAAACTCTGAATTTTTTTAATTTTGGTATCAAAAGTAAGATCTCTTTCTTCATGCCTTCCCACCAATAATGACTTTTAAGATCTCTATACATTTTAGTGCTATCAAGATGTAGGGTGAACTTAGTATTATGACTTTCTATCAGGATTTGGTTTTTGATATCTGGATAATCTGTGACACATACTCTATTCCCAAATCTCAATAGGCCATCCTTTGAAACTAGAAAACTAGGCTTCAATCTATTTTCTATTTCATTCCTCAAGTAGATTAAATGTGGATCTCGTAGTTGTCCTTCTTTAATTTGGTGAATGAGATCAGACTGAACCTGGATAGAGGCCATCAATATCGTTGAGTCTAGCTCTTTTCTAATAACATTTACATCACAATTTTCTTTCAATAACCTCTATTATTCCACAACCAAATTAGTTGTAAAACTAGTAGATTTCCTACTAAGTGCTTCAGCTACAACATTGGCTTTGCCTGGATGATATAAGATGGTACAATCATAATCCTTTAGAAGTTCTATCCATCTCTGTTACCTCATATTTAACTCCTTTTGAGTAAAGATATACTTTAAACTATTATGATCAGTAAAGATTTCAAATGTCCACCCATATAAGTAATGTCTACAAAGCTTTAGAGAAAAAATAATTACGGCTAATTCCAAATAATTAGTTGGATAATTCAGTTCATAACTCTTTAGTTGTCTAGAAGCATAAACAATCACTTTCCCTTCTTGCATTGGAACACATCCAAGGCCCTTTCTTGAAGTATCAGTGTAAACTACAAATCCCTCGTTACCACTTGGAATAGCGAGAATAGGGCACTAGTCAATCTTCTTTTTAACTCCTAAAAACTTCACTCGTAATCATCACCCCATTTAAATTTCACATTCTTTTAAGTTATCTTGGTGAGAGTTTTAGCAATTCGAGAGAATCCCTCTACAAATCTCTTGTAATAACCTGCCATGCCCAATAAACTTCTAACTTCTATTACATTTATTAGTACTTTCCATTTAACTACTACTTTAACTTTCTTTGGATCGATAGAGATGCCCTTGCCTAAAATTACATGGCCTAAGAAAGCAACTTCATTTAACTAAAACTCATATTTGCTAAACTTCGCATACAACCTCTTTCCTCTTAGTATGGATAATACATTTCTCAGGTGTTTCTCATACTCCTGATTACTCCTTGAAGACACTAATATGTCATCGATGAATACATTTACACAATCATCCAAGAGTGGTTGAAATATCATATTCATCAATTCTATAAAAGTTGCAGGGGCACTAATCAAGCCAAAAGGCATTACTAAGAATTTATAATGACTATATTAAGTTCTAAAAACTATTTTAGGGATATCTTTCTTCTTAATCTTCAATTGATATGTTAGAAACCTTGTGGATTCTAAGCTTGGGTGATCTCTATAGGGGATCAACCTCCTTAGAACTTTATAGGGGTTCCACCATCCAAGTTACTGCTCAAAGGCTGCTGAAAGGATTCATATATTCATGAAGAAAAGTAAATGATTACAAGGCTATTTAGAGGCCTTCAAACCCTAATTCCTAATAGGACTCCTACTCTAAGACTCCTACTTCTAAAAACTTATTTCCAACTCTAAGAAGCAACTACTAGCCGACCCAACTAGGGGTGGCTGGCGGTTAGGACTCTTAATCTAACTCTAACTCAACCCTACCTTGACCAACCCCCTTTAATCAAAGTAAGGAGTAGCTAACTAGGGTTACTTGTGCCTAATGCCTCATCCAAATATCCTAACCTAGCCAACCTCTTCATTTATTAATAGGGGTTGACTAGATTAGATTTACATATGTGCTCTCTCAATGAATTTAAATTAGGACCTTATTAGCTAGAGTCCTAATATACCCACCCTCTTTAAATCAGCATTGCCCTCAAGGTTGACGCTCCATAAACTTTAGGAATTTAATCTTTGAGTTGTCATAGTCCTCCTAGGTGGCATCCTTTATTGGTAGATTCACCCACTATACTATCACCTCAATAGTGGGTCACCGTTGTCGAGTCAAGATTCGTCAATCAATGATGGCACTCGACTGGGTCTAGAGTTCTCCTTAGGTAGTCATATCTACTAAGTGGCTTTGGGCTATCTCATTTTGCCCCAACTTGAGCTTCAAGCATGACACATGAAAGACAGGGTGGATTTAGAAACTGGCGGGTAAATCCAATTTGTATGCCACTGATATGATACGCTCGAGAATCTAGGTCTATAGAACTGAGGTGAAAGCTTCATGGATACTCTGGTCTGGACCGATGTTTGTTTGTATAGTTGGAGCCGAAGAAAAACTCAATCTCCCATTGATAATTCTCTCTCACTTTTGTGCTGATCATATTATTGCTTCAACCTTGCTTGGGATATAGCGAGATTATCTTTTAACAACTTCAGCGTTTTTTCCCTGTCCCTGAGCTCCCTGTCTACTTGCTCTATTTTAGATGTACCCAATACATATTTTGAAATTACAAGGGGAGGTCAGCCATACATAGCCTCAAAAGGAGTATATTTTGATGAATGATAAGTTGTATTATACCACCACTCGGCCTAGGAAAGCCACTTTACCCACTCTTTTGGTTGGTCACTGGTAAAGCATCTGAGGTAGGTCTCCAAGCACCTGTTCACCACTTCAGTTTGATCGTCAATTTGTGGGTGATATGTTGTGCTCATCGTCAACTTATTGCCCTATAACTGGAATAATTCTGCTCAAAATTTACAGGTGAAAACCTTATCACGATCACTTACAATAGATCTTAGCATCCTATGTAATTTTATAATATTCACCATAAAGATTCGAGTGATGCTAGAAGTAGTGTAGGGATTACGAACAATGCAAAAGTGAGCATATTTTGTAAGGCGGTCAACCACAATAAGAATTGTATATTTTCCTTATGATTAGGGTAGCCTTCGATGAAGTCCATGGATATATCGATTTATATTGAGTCTAGGATGGGTAGAGGTTGCAATGTTCTGGGGCTTGCCACTGTTTTGCCTTTATTTCGCTGACATACATCACATTATGCTACAAATTCAACAATAATATTTTTCATCCATACCCAATAAAAATTTTGCTTAATTCTCTTATAGTTTTAAGGAACCGAAAGTGTCGTGCTGCTGGTGTGGAATGCATCTCTTGAAGGATAGTTTTTATATAAGTAGAATTCGGCACAAGCACAATGCATTCCTTATAGCGTAAATCTTTTGAATCCCAACTGTAATGGGCCATAGAGGTTGGATCTTCCTCTAATTTTTTTATGATTTTACTAATCTCTGGATCGTCTCTCCACTCCTTCCTAATATCCTTGAGGAAATCACTGGTTGGAAGGGAGACAACCAAAAATTCAACTTACTCGGGTAGCCACGAAAGCGCATCTGCAACAACATTATCTTTCAATTTTTTGTAAGTTATTTTATAACCATACTCAAGAAGTTTTGTTACCCATTTTTGTTGCTTAGGGGAGGATATCTTCTGCTCCAAAAAATATTTTAGGTCTTGTAGTCGGTGTACATTTGCCATGTTTCATCCTTCTTTCGTACGAGGAGCATAAGTGAAGAGTAGGGTTTACAACTTGGCCGAATGACTCATGTCACGAGAATCTCCTTTATAATCCTTTCTATTTTATCTTTCTGGAGATGAGGATACTGATATGGCTGAGTATTTATTGGCGGTTTTCTAGAAGAATCAGGATACGATGATCATGCCAACGGGTAGGAGGTAGGCTATGCGGTTCGTCAAATATATCTAAAAATTCAGCAAGCAAGGGAAGTAGTTTTGGGTCTTTAAATATGGTAGGCTCCTTCATAGATTGCTACTTAAGTTGTATCAAGAAGCCACGTATGCCTTGTGTAAAACTTTCTCCATCCGTTGTGTGTAAATTGTTGTTACGTCGCTCCTCCGTTTGCTGCGCAGCACGACTTGTTTTCCTTTGTTGTAAAATTTCATAATTAATTTCAAAAAATTCTAGGAAACTATTAGGACTCTAGATAATAATGTCCTAATTTAAATTCATGAAGAGAGCACATATGTAAATCAAATCTAGCTAACCCCTATTAACAGATGAAGAGCCCGGCTAGGTTAAGATATTTGGATAAGGCATTGGGCACATGTAACCCTAGTTAACTGCCCTTTACTTTAGTTAAAGGGGGTTGGTTGGTTAAGGTAGGGTTAAGTTAGAGTCAGATTGCAAGTCCTAACTATCGGCCACCCCTAGTTGGGCCGACTAGTAGTTGCTTCGTAGAGTTAAAGTAGGAGTTGCTTCTTAGAGTTGGAGTTGGTGTTGTTAGAAGTATGAGTTGCTTCTTAGAGTTGGAGTTGGAGTTATTGGAAGTAGGAGTTGCTTCTTATAGTTGGAGTTGGAGTTGTTAGGAGTAGGAGTCTTAAGTAAGAATCATATTAGGAGTTAGAGTTTAGAAGCCCTATAAATAGCCTTATAATCGGTCACTTTTCCTCATCAATGGATCAATTATCTTTTAGCTCATGTAGTAAAAAACCGAGGAGAGAGGAACCCCTATAGAGTTCCAAGGAGACCGATCCCCTATAGAGGTCATCCTAAGCTTAGAATCCACATGGGTTCTATCACTTGGTATCAGAGCCACATTCTTAGCGTCTTACTGCCTTTCCACAGCCATCCATCGTCCTTCCACAGCTACCTAAAGCAATTCCCGCAATTGCTTAAAGATCATCACCGAATTCCATCGTTATCTCCACTACCATAGATCATCATTTGATCTCCCCATGAATTGCAATAGGTTTTGGTTTCCTACCTTACTACTGCTACAATTTAGTTATCCTTATTCAAAAAACCAAAAGAATTCATTCCTATTTTGTTGCACAAACTTTTCATCACAAAGTTTTCATCTCTATAACGAAAGTTGCACTATAGAATTCCAACTGCATAGCACTGCTTGTTTAATCATGCTGCTGCATTTTTTCTATCCAAATCTCTATAAAATTATGATGGTTTTGGTACTTCCTACAACAATTTTCCCTGTGATTTTGTCAAAAAATTCTCAATATAAACTACTGATCTTTTACGTCTAAACTGCTGCACTCTAGACGTAAAAATCTATTGTATTACCTTCTCGTGATCTTCGATTTTGCCGAATCTCTTGTTGTCATTTCCTTCCATGAAAATTTTGACGGCATTACTATGTCTTACTAGTAGATTCTCCTTGAGTTTTACTTGAATCTTTATTGAGAATTGCTAGAAAAATTTGTGTCTTTACTATTATAGTTTTTTCGATGAAATATCTGTTGTTGCATCTTTATCTTTTTTCTTCTCCTTAACCTACCAAAACCTAACAAAGATGTCTTTATGGGATCCCTCCAGCCTTAAAATGCAACTATCATAACATATTTTCATAACCCTAATAGTACCCAAAACAGTAGCCTAAAACACTAAACCCTTGTAGCCATAATCTTCTACCATCGATCTTTTATCTGAACCTTCCACCACCCCATGCCATTGACCCGTCAACAGAAAAAAGATAGACATCTCTTATCTACAGACATATGCCATGGCTTCTCAAGATCCAATTGATGCCAACTTTGAGGCGTTGGAATCTCAACTTGAATCATGGCTTGAATCGCACTTGGAGGACAAACTGCGTGCTTTATTCGTGGAATTCAAAATTGGACAACCACTGAGTCCAACCAAAATCTAGTGAAGAGAGAGTTCAGAGAGGCCTCTAGAAAAGGAGAGATAGCCCTCAGACATACTTTAGCCATGCATGATGGTGGACTTCCCACATTGGGAAGAAGGAGACCCGATGGGGTGGATTTCACGCGCCGAATGTTA
The DNA here is from genome assembly GCA_021527575.1 of Ensete glaucum. Taxonomy (NCBI): domain Eukaryota; kingdom Viridiplantae; phylum Streptophyta; class Magnoliopsida; order Zingiberales; family Musaceae; genus Ensete; species Ensete glaucum. The sequence continues at coordinate 22,223,183 of CM038558.1, forward strand.
CTTCTACTACAACTGAACGTTGGATGATGCTACGGTGGAAATTGCTATTATCCACCATGAGTGGTACAATTGACTTGAATATAATCATGGGGCTCCAATGTAGATTCAATTCAAGAACGCACTGATGAACCTCTTTGGACTGATGAAATACGAAAATATCAACGGCCAACTTGCAAAGATCTGACAAGCCTCCACAATCTAAGGGTACCAAACCAGGTTTGAGAAGTTATCCTATCTTGCTCATGATTGGACTGACCAACAATTGTTAGGGACATTCATCGAGGGACTCAAACCGTATATTAAAGGAGAGGTTAAGACACGGTAGCCCTGCACCATAACGGCTATGATTTCTTTCGCCCGAATACAAGAGGAATGGCTCAACCAAGATGCTCGGAGGATGAGGACCACTCCTAGGCCCTTGGCATATAAACATCCTTTTATTCCCAGCCATCCTTCCCTACTAAAAAAATTGACGAGAGAAGAACTATGCGATAGATCAGCAAAGGGTCTTTGTTGGCATTATGATGAACTGTGGAGCCATGACCATCACTACAAAAAGGGGCACCTCCTACTGATTGAACCCATTGAAGATATGGAGAAGGAGGTCTAGGAGTATGAGGAAGATGTCACAGATAAAGAACAATAGCTAGTTGATAATATGATGCATGCTCTTGTCGGCTACGTGAACCCGCAAATGATAAAAGTGGGAGGACTTCTAAATCAACAACCAATTACCATTCTCATTGACATCGAGAGCACTAATAATTTTATGAATAGCAAGGTTGTTATTTAGATAGCCTTATATATTGAGGATTGCAGTAGGTTTGACATTAAGGTCATCGACGGATGAATTTTGAAGTGTGATTGTAGGTGCCCGTGGGTGAAACTACTATTGTAGGGCCAAGAGATAATTACATATTTCTTCCTCCTCTCTCTTAATGAATATAAGGCTATACTTGGCATTGAATAGCTGATGACATTAGGTGATGTTTCCTGGAATTTTTTGAAACTAATTATAAAATTTTACGGCAAAGGGAAATAAGTGATACTGCGTGGGAAACGTAAGAGCGACGTAATGACATTTTGCACACAACAAATGGAGAAAGTTTTGCACAAAGAATGCAGTGGCTTTTTAGTATAACTTGACTATAATCTATGGGGAAGCCAACCAAATCTAAAGACCCAAAACTACTTCCCTTGCTTGTTGAATTTTTAGATATATTTGATGAACTGCGCAACCTACCTCCTACCCATCGACATGATCATCGTATCCCAATTCTTCTAGGCCAACCTCCGGCAAATACTCAGTCATATCCATATCCTCATCTCTAGAAAGATGAAATAAAAAGGATCGTAAAGGAGATGCTCAAAACAAGAGTCATTTGGTCAAGTTACAGAACCTACTCTTCACCAGTGCTCGTATGAAAGAAGGATGAAACATGGCGAATGTGCATCGACCACAAGAGCCTAAAATATTTTTTAGAGCAGAAAATATCCTCCCCATAATAGCAAAAATGGGTAACAAAGCTTCTTGAATATAATTATGAAATAACTTACAAAAAGGGGAAAGATAATGTTGTTACAGATACGCTTTCGTGGCTACCCGAGCAAGCTGAACTTTTGTCCGTCTCCCTTCCAATCAGTGACTTCCTTGAGGATATTGGAAGGAATGGAGAGATGATCTAGAGATCAATAAGATCATAAAAAAATTAGAAGAAGACCTAAGCTCCGTGGCTCATTACAATTATGATTCAAAAGACTTACGTTATAAGGGTCGCATTGTGCTTGCACCAAAATCAACATGCATAAAGACTATACTTTAAGAGATGCATTCCACTCCGATGGTGGGGCAGTCCAGATTCCTTAGAACCTATAAGAGAATTAAGTAAACTTTTTTTAAAGTGGGGATGAAAAATATTATTGCTAAATTTGTAGCATAATGTGATGTATGTCAGCGAAATAAAGGTGAAATATTGGTAAGCCCCATAAAGTTACAACCTCTACCCATCCCGGACTCGATATGGACCGATATATCTATGGATTTCATTGAAGGGTTACCCTTATCACAAGGAAAAGGCATAATTCTTGTTGTGGTTGATCGCCAACAAAGTATGCTCACTTTTACGCTGTTTGCAATCCCTACACTACTTCTAGCATTGCTCGGATCTTTATAGAGAATATTATAAAATTGCATAGAATGTTATGATCTATTATAAGTGATTGTGATAGGGTTTTAACCAGCAAATTTTGGATAGAATTGTTTTAGTTGTAGGGCACTAAGTTGAAGATGAGCACAACATATCACCCATAAATTGACGGCCAAACTGAAGTTGTGAGCAAGTGCTTGGAGACCTACCTCAGATGCTTCACCAGTGACCAGCCAAAAGAATGAACAAAGTGGCTTCCCTAGGCCGAGTGATGGTATAATATAACTTATCATTCATCAACAAAATGTACTCCTTATGAGGCTATGTATGGTCGACCTCCCCTTGTACTCCCAAAATATGTATTGGCTACATCTAAAGTATAACAGGTAGACAGGGAGTTCAAGGACAGGGACAAAATGTCGAAGTTGCTAAAAGATAATCCACTATAACCGAGGCAAGGATAAAATAGTAATATGATCAACATAAAAGCGAGAGGGAATTTTTAGTGGGAGATTAGGTTTTTCTTCAGATCTAACCATATAAACAAACATCAGCCCAGACCAAAGCATCTGTGAAGCTTTCATCTTGGTTCTATGGACTCTATCAGATTCTCGAGTGTATTGGAGCAATGGCATACAAATTGGACTTACCCGTCAGTTCCCAAATCCACCCAGTCTTTCATGTGTCATGCTTGAAGCTCAAGTTGGGGCAAAATGAAATAGCCTAAAGCCACCTACTAGATATGACTACCCAAGAAAAACTCTAGACCCAGCCAAGTGCCATCATTGATTGATAAATTGTGACTCAACAATAGCGACCCACTATTGAGGAGCTAGTATAGTGGGCGAATCTACCAACAGAGGATGCCACTTGGGAGGACTATGACAAATTGAAGATTAAATTCCCAGAGCTTGTGAAGCGTTAGCCTCGAGGATAAGGCTGATTTGAAGAGGGCGGGTCTATTAGGACTCTAGCTAATAAGGTCATTGAGGGAGCACACATGTAAATCCAATCTAGTCGACCCCTATTAATAGATGAAGAGGCCGGCTAGGTTAGGATATTTGGATGAGGCATTGGGCATATGTAACCTTAGTTAGCCACCCCTTACTTTAGTTAAAGACAATTGGTTAAGGTAAGGTTGACTTAGAGTTAGATTAGGATTCCTAACCACCGACCGCCCCTAGTTTGGCCAGTTAATAGTTGCTTTTTAGAGTTGAAGTTTAATAACTTCAAAAAAGAAATACTTAATGAATCACTAACCTTATCTTAGATCACCATCAGAGCATAGTTAGCAACTTCTTCTTTAGAGTGGTCTTCTTCATTCGAAGAGCTTGAATCATCCTAAGTGACTGAAAGTGCTTTATTCTTGTGTGTCGGCTTCTTCTTTAATTGAGAACATTTATTTTTAAAATATTTTTTATTTTTTGTATTTACAACATATGCCATTATCCTTCTTCGATTCTTTTTTATTTTATAGTTTTTATTTTTTTAATATTTTTAAAACTTTCTTAATAATAGTGTAATATCATGGTCCTCATCACTCGAAGTTTCACTCGAGGAGTCGTTTGTCATTCGAAGTATTACATCCTTCTTGTTCCTTGGAAGAAGTTTATCAAGCTCATCATGAGCTTTGCAGTTCAGTTCATATGTCATGAGTGAGACAATAAGTACTTCAAGAGGTAATTTATTTAAATATTTGGCCTCTTGTATAGCGATTACTTTAATATCCCAATTTTTAGGTGGAGATCTTAAAATTTTACTCACAAGTTAAAAATTTAAAAAATATTTTTCAAGTGCTTTTAGGCCATTGACGACATATATGAAATGGGTGTACATGTCTCCAATTGACTCACTTGGTTTTATTCGAAACAACTCATAATTATGAACTAAAATGTTAATCTTAGATTCTTTTACTCTATTAGTCTCCTTCTGTGTGATTTCTAGTGTGTGCCAAATATTAAAATCTGATTCATAAACGAAAATATGATTAAACTCATTCTTATCAAGAGCACAAAATAAGGCATTCATAGCCTTTGCATTCAAAGAAAAATTCTTCCTTTCCAAATCATTCCGCTCATTCATTGGTTTAGAAGATTTTTCAAATCCATTCTCTATAATGCTCTATAAATCAAGGTCCAAATAAATAAGAAAAATATTCATCATTATCTTTTAATATATGTAATTTGTCCCATTGAACATGGGAGAACGTGAAATGAAATTTCCTTCATTCATGCCAAAATAAGCCATTTACTCAAGTGGGTGTTAATCCAATAAGTAAGTACCTTGCTCTAATACCAATTATTAGGATCAATTAGCACTAGGGGATGGAGGAGGTTGAATTAGTGCAAGAGAAATAGTGTTCATTTAAAAACATTCTCGTAAAGTAGAGAGTGAACAATAGAAGCTTTTATCTATATTTTAACAAAAATGATTTAAAACCAATTTGAAAAAGTAGAGAGATTGAGGCTCATATCTAAATAGAGAGTGATTAAGAGCAATCAAATATAATAAGTAAAGTAATTAAAACACACTTATATTATAGTGGTTTGGCCTCAACCGACCTATGTCCACTCCCCAAGTCCTCCTCCTTAAGGCACACTAACGTTCACTATTGTTCTCCTTTAGATGAAGACCAAACCCTTACAACCTTACAAGAGAGACAAGATTACAATACTTGGATCACTCCCTTACCCATTTCCTATTTCTTATAATTTTCATACATAATTTATCACAAAATTTCTAGCTCAAAAATTGTTATATAAAATGCAAGAAAACTTGAGCTATTTATAGACCTCAAATGGCTTCAGAATTTGGAACCAAAATTCAAACGTATCCAGAAAAACTAGGTAGGGCGGTTCACCCGCCGACACTAATGGTATAGTCACCAAAAGCACCCTGAAAATAGGGTATGGGTTGTTCAGCCATCGTTAGCCACATAGAAACCTGGTTGGTGGAGGTACACACGTCGCTCACTGGCGGTTCAACCAATGGAATTTTTGAAAAAGTGGTTCCCTCCACTTTTCGAATTTCGAATTGAACCTTATGTTGACCAATTCTCTGATCAACTAATGGAGCTCAACCTGAGCTCAATCAAACCCCATAGTGGACCCGATTGCCTCATTGAGTTGATTTGGATTTCTTCCAAATTAAACTCAATTATGACTTAATCCCTAACTATGACTCAATGGTTACAACCATAATGACCATTAAGCTAACCAATGACCTAACTCATACCAATTCGGCAGCCACCAGCATTCTTACGGTGAGTCTTACGGTCTTCTTCCAATGATCTCCTAACATGTTCCTAGCAATCTTCTCGATCCCTTCAGCGAACTCCTAGTAACTCCCAATGAGGTCCCACTGCATCGTATGAACCTTGGCCCGATGCCCAAGCTTGATCCTAGCCCAATATCTGCTATAACTCAATTCCTCTATCATAGTTAGACCTGCAATACTCCTCTAACACACACATGTTAAATTAAACAATCATCAATTGATTTCATCATCAAAATCTAAGATTCAATTAGGAAGATAGTGTTAGAACCCCAATTGAGTTGGGTCCTAGTCGATTGAGTCGAGTCCTTAGATTGGGCCTTGTTGGCTAGTCTATACTAGACATTATGTTGGTTATGAGGAGATTTGAGTTGGGTTAGGATTCAGCTGAACTAGAGTCTAGTTAGGAGTCGAAGTTGGATTTGGGTTGGAGTCAACCAAGTCAAGCTTGTACTTAACCCAATTGGCCGCCCACCTTTGTAAGGGGAAGTTGGCTAGGGCTGAGAGGAGGCAACTAGGTTTTGAGATGGGAGTGTTTCATTTAGATTAGAAGTTTGATTAGGAGTTGGACTGTTAGTTTACTTGCAGTGTGAGTCCTAGAAGGAATTAGGGTTTTGAGACCCTATATAAAGCATATAATCACCACTATTTTTTCAAGTAATCAATACATCTTTTTTAGCCATTGTGGCTGACAACCAAGGAGGGAGGAACCCCTATAGAGTTCCAAGGAGGGTCGATCCCCTATAGAGTTCAACACAAGCTTAGAATCCTATGAGGTTCTTACACATGGTATTAGAGTAGCGTTCTTGATGCCTCCCTACCCTTCCATACCTGTCACTACCTTCATCCAGCCATCCACCACCTCCCAAGCAATTCCCACAATTGTTGTGATCATCACCGACTCTACCATCATCACTACTACAACAGAAACATCATATGTAGCCTCCACAAAAATTACATCCGGTTCTGATATCTACCTTACTACTGCTACAATTTATTTATCCAAAAACCAAAAAAAAAGTACATCTATCTCGCTGTAAAAACTTATCATTGCAAAGTTATCATCTTTACAATGAAAGTTGTGCTGCAAAATTCCAACTGAATATTTGCTATCATATCTCTGATATTTCTACTGATGTCTTTCTACCATATTCATCTTCATATTTTACATCGGCTTAGCATTCCTTACCATTAGATTCATATTGAATTCTTCTTTAAATCTTTAATGTAACCATTAAAAACTTTTCATCAAACTGCTATTCGTCGACATAAAATTCTGTTGCTGCATTTGCCGCATCTAATCTTGCTACCATCTTGTTGCCATATTTGCTACCATATCATTATCATCTATATTGCTGATATTCTTATTGATTTTGTACTACCATATTCCTCAAAATACTACTACAATATTGCTGGAACTTTCATTGTAAAACCATTGTCTTTTAATGAAAAAATTCTACTATCATACTTTTCTGTGTTTTTGGCTGCATACACAACTAATCTCTGTCGAATTTGTTGCTGCCATATTGCTATCACTATAATCATCTATCTTGCTATCATCTTGATCAGTTTCTTGCTATCGAAATCATCCATATACTACTGGAATCCTTTTGTCGCAAAACTATTATTCTCAACGAAGAATTCTACAACAACATCTTTTGGCACTTCTTGCCGCAGCCACACCAAACCAGTTGCTACCCTTAATAGCAACCTTAAACCTTCCTTCCTAGTCTCAAACCACTACCATAGAAACCCATTCTAGCCTCCACCACACCCTCAAATCGTAGCACCAATAGCAATATAAACTGCAAGCTATCAACCCTAAACCACAACCTTGACTCATCTCTCTTTCGGCCACCAATCCCAAACAAACTAGTTGCTGCCACCCATAGTAACCCTAACCCCTCTTCTTATCCTTAAACCACTGCCACCAATCCCCCCTTACAGCCTCCATAGTAGCCTCAAACTGCAGCATTAACTACACCTCTGACAGTAGCCTATCAACGCAGAATTCTGTAGTACTACCTTTTGGTGTCTTTTGCTGCAACCATACCTGATCCTTACCGAGATTCTTGCTGCTATCCACATCAACCCTAAGGCACCCATTTAGCCTTAAGATGTAGCCATCGTAGCCCACTTTTAATCTTTATAGTCGACCTAAACAGTTGCCTACTATAGCCTTCCACCACTGATCCTTGTCTTCTGTAGCCACCAATTTCTCCACCGACTTATGCCCTTAACCTATCAACAAAAGAAGGATTGTAATATCTTAGATCTGGAGACATATTCCATGGCATCAAAGGATTTGATTGATACCAAGTTAGAGGCTTTTGAGATGTGCATGGAGAAGAAACTCCATGCTCTCTTTGCAGAATTTAGATTAGGATGATCACCGAGCATGACGAGATCACAGCAAGGTAAAAGTCTAGATCACAAAGAGAACCCTTCAAAGAAAGAACACACAATGGATCTAGCATTTGTACACATGAGGGTGGACTTCCCTCGATGGGAAGATGGAGACTCGATGAGATGGCTTTCATGCATGGAGCACTACTTCCATTGTCATTGGACCCCAGAAGCTTCCATGGTGAACATCGCTGCCATACACCTTGAAGGAGATGCCATACAATAGTACAATTGGTTTGAACACACTCAAGGAGTCCCGATGTGAAGAAAATTCAGAAGCGGTCTACTGATCCACTTTGGACCATCCAAGTACGAGAACATCGATAGACAACTCATGAAGATCCAACAAACCTCTACGATCCAAGAATACCATACCAAGTTCAAAAGATTATCTAACTAAGCTCATGATTGATTTGAAAAACAATTGCTATAGACCTTTACCAAAGGATTAAAGCCAAAGATTCAAGGAGAAGTTAAGGCATGGCAGCCTTATACATTGATGGTAGCGATATCCGTCACACAACTTCAAGAGGAGTAGCTTAATCAAGATGTTTAGAGGATGAGACCCACACCATGATCGATAGTATACAAACCTCTATGCCTATCCACTTCGAGTCGACCCCCTTAGCTAAAGAAATTTACAAGAGAAGAGCTTCGCGACAGATCCTCGAAGGGGTTGTGTTGGCATTGTGAGAAGCCATGGAGCCGAGACCATCGATATAAGAAGGGAGGACTTCTCCTGATTGAACCCACTGATGAATTTGAACAAGAAGAGGATGACCTCAAGCATGAGGAGGAGAACATGAAGGAGGACCTACAACCGACCATTAGTACATTTCACACTTTAGCTAGCTACGCAAACTCACAAACAATGAAAATTGAAGGGTTCCTCAAGCACCAGCCCATCACCATCCTCATTGACACTGGGAGCACTAACAACTTTATAAACAGTAAGGTTATTGCTCAATTGATGCTCCAAATTGAATATTGCAGTAGGTTTGATGTAAAAGTTGCAAATGGCTGAATCCTCAACTGTAGCCAAAGGTGCCCACAGGTAAAACTAGTTTTATAGGGCCAAGAGATCACTGATGATTTCTTCCTCCTACCACTTGAAAATTATGAAGCAGTGCTCGACATCAAATGATTGTCCTTATTAGGTGATGTTTTCTAGAATTTTTCTAAGCTAGTCATGAAATTTTTTAGCCAAGAGAAAAAGGTAATCCTGCAAGGAAAACGTGGGGGTGAAGCAACAATAGTTTCTACGCAACGCATGGAGAAGTTGTTGCATCAATCACTCTTCTTAATACAAACCTCAAAGGCTACTAATGAAGGAACCAGTGGTGAATGAAGATCCAAACATTTCCCCATTGCTTACTGAATTTTTAGAGGTCTTCATCGAATCAGAAGGTCTCCCCCCTACCCGGCTACACTACCACTGCAAGTTTGTGAAGGACGATGATAAGATCATCACTCCCCTCACAAAGTTGCTGAAAAATGATGTCTTCCTTTGGCCAAATAAAACTACAGCAACCTTCGATGCTCTCATATCCATGATCTAATTTACATTGGTGCTAGCGCTACCCAATTTTATCAAGGTGTTTGTAATTGAAGTAGACACATCATGAGCTGGAATTGGCACCGTCCTCATACGGGATGGCTAACTCCTAATCTACATCAGAGCTCTCTCTCCACCTCACCCAAGGCTTTCAATCTATAACGAGGAGATACTAATCATTGCTAAAATTGAGGCTTGGCATTATACATGTCAACGGCATAAAGGAGATACAAAGATAAGCCTGGGCAAATTACAGTATATACTCACTCTAAACTTAGATCAGGCTCACATCAACGTGGACCTTATTAGAGGGCAGCCACCATCTCAGAGGGAAGCTTGGCTTACATTAAAGAAGAACTATACAACCACCCATCAAGAAAAAATCAACTGCCTGACAAATATCAGAGCAGGAGGATTGTTGCTATTAAAGACCGAGTCTTCCTTCATCTTCAGCACTACTAACAAGAATCTATGAAGACTCGAGCATGGAGGAAGTTTCTTCCTATTACTTTGGACCTGTAAAATTGGAGAACATATTGGAGTTGTACCCTACGGATTAGATCTCTATGCTGATTCAAAAGTACACTTGATCCTCTATGTGTCCTATCACAAGTGGAAGTTTAGAGAGAATGACAGCCCATATCCATCCACCCAACAACCAAGTTGATGAAGAGGCCCGATTCTAGCTAGAGATCGTATCGGATCATAGGATCTACTGGACCATAGGAGCATGATGCACTTACTACAGGGGCCATGAGGGAGCCTCATGAGGAGTTACAGATTAGGACCCGGAGTCATGGAGTCTCAACCTTGAGAATAAGACTGATTTGAAGAAGACAGGTCTATTAGGACCCCAGCTAAGTTAGGTCCTAGTTGATTGAGTTGAGTCCTTATATTGGGCCTTGTTGGCTAGCCTAAACATAACATTAGGTCAACTATGAGAAGATTTGAATCCATTTTAATAAATCTTCCCAAATCCTAGTAGGGTTAAGATTCGGTTGAACTTGAGTCTAGTTGGGAATCAGAGTTGGATTCAGGTTGGATTCAACCAAGTCAAACTTATAACCTAGCAGAACATCAATTGCACAATGGAAGAAAGAAAACAAAACTAGTTTCCCATATACATCAAGTTGTCGTGCAAAAGTTACTACGCGAAAAAAAATATAAAAATAAAAACTGCTATATGTGAAAGATTGATTACCTAGGAAGATCATATATCCCTATGATCTAGATCCAGATAGAGAGAATAAAGAAGGTCAAACGTCCTCCTCTTTAGAGGTATTCACACGATGGATCGTTGTAGTGATGCTCCTCCAATTACAGCCCAAAAGCTCGTAACTCTTATATAGAGAGATGAGGAGAGGGAGGAGAATAGATGGGACGACCAAAGGTGCAGCTTATCATCTATGTGCTACTCATGCCTCATATTTATAGAGAGTCACAATAAATCCCTAATGGATCCTACCTTAGTAGGTATTGGATCTTTATCCAATTACTTACTAATCTTGGATGATTGGATCTATATCTGATTGGATCTATATCGAGTAATCTCAATTGTCCTCTAACTGGGCCTCATGCAAGGAGCCCATAAATGTTAGGTCTCATCAAATGAGAACAGGGGATAATTGGATAACTCATATTTAATCTTCTACTCGCTGAAATATTCACCATATTGTGTAACTCTCTAGGCCCAACATCGATAGCCTGAGTCCTCCTTGTTATAGCTTCTTCTAATTTAGTGAATTATTATCTCAATAATTTACTCAACTCATCGACTATGGACATACTAGGCTACTATACCATAGTCCCCAGATGGTACAAGAGATCTAATCCATTGGACCTGTCTATCCTCAACTATCATATATTTATAGTCTCTCATCTATCTAATATCTCAGAGATCATATATTAGGTATAGTACTATTAAGTCACATATAGAATCCATTCGAGTTTCGCTCTAATCGGATTCTCCCAGAGAACTCCTTATCTCTCAATCCGAACAACCTGATTAGGGATTTGCTTGAGCGAGAACACACGGGATATTCTTCTCATGATACCGAGAGTTGGTGATCCTCTTTTAACACTCAATAGCCTTCGTAAGTTTGGCTACCAATCCCGATAACTAGTTGTACCAAATCTGAAACTTTCCAAACTCATAAGTCCGGCGTCAAAGAAAGGTATACCCAAACAAGGTATCATTAGTGTCTCAAGTCTAAGGACCAGATACACAACTGGGACTATAGAATCACTATCTGATATTAGCTATCATTAACCATATAATATTTCATAAGTGGATCAATTAGTAAACTCATTTTTCAATAAGCACATATATTGTATCCTTAGTGTCTCCACACAAGTGACTTTGAGACTAGTCGCCTCCATCAAATAGACATATATATAGTACACCGATCTGTCCAGTTATCTCGATGTCCCTTTCAAGTAACTTATGATTAGGATTATTTATGATCTATCTAAATCGATCTCATTATCGTGATCTTATCATGATCTGATTCTAATTGCATAAAACTAAGACCATCATAATATATATATTTAATAGATAATATAATGTGAGAATATACCAATAAATAATAATGTAAAAAAATTATGTAGCATATCACACGTGCCATCACTCACGTGATTGGCTTATAGAGCACCTGTAATAAGTAATCTCCCACTTGACCTGAAGCCAATCACTTATGTGCCTAATCTCCATCAAACCCTTATGATGCTCAAAGATAATATGAGCTAGCAGCTTTGTCAATGGATCTACGATGATATCTTTAGATAGAACTCTTTCCATTGCCATATCTTTATGGGATATAATCTCTTTAATTAGGTGGAACCTCCTCAGAATAATTCTAATAAGACCTGGATTCCCTTGATAGAGCTATCGCCCAATTAATATCACTATATATGGGAATCGACTCCTCGTTGCTTGTTACGACTCCCAAATCCCTGATGAACTTCTTCATCTGTAACCCTTCTTTTGCTGCTTCTACTATAGCAATGTATTCCATCTTTGTAGTCGAGTCAGCAGTAGTATCTTGTTTAGAACTCTTCTATCTTACTGCTCCTCCATTCAAGGCTGAATTTGATATACTATCATCGATGTCGGGCAGGAAACTCGAGTCCGTGTAGCCTTTGATCTAAAGGGTACCTCTTTTATATACTAGTAAAAGATATCTAGTTCTTCTCAAGTACTTAAGGATACACTTTATTGCCTCTAGTGTTTTAAACCGAGATCCACCTGATACCTGCTCGTGACACTCAAAGATTACGCTATATCAAGCCTGGTATATAGCATGACATACATGATAGATCCTATCATTGAGATATAGGGTATCATATACATGTCTGTCCTTTCTTCAAGAGTCTTTAGTGACATAATCTTATAAAGTGATATTTTATGTCTCATCGGTATAAGACCTCTCTTAGAATTCTTCTTGCTAAACCTTTTGACAATAGAGTTTATATACTTAGACAGGGACAAGCTAAGCATCCTCTTAGTTCTATCTATATAAATTCAAATCCCCAAAATATAGGGTGTTTCCCCTAAGTCCTTCATAGAGAAGTTTTTGGATAGCCAAGCTTTAATTATGGAGAGCGTTCCTACATCATTCCCAATAATTATGATGTCATCTACATACAATACTAAAAAAGTGATAGAGCTCCCACTTACCTTCTTGTACATACAAGACTCATCTTCGTTCTAAAAAAACTAATAAGATATTATCACCTCAACAAATCTTATGTTCCAACTTCAGAAAGCTTACTTCAGTCTATAGATGAACCTGAGCAATCTATACACTTTATTTGGAGTCTCCTAAGATACGAATCCCTCTAGTTATATCATATATACCTCCTTCTCAAGGTTGTCATTGAGGAATACGATTTTCACATCAATCATAGTGTGCTGCAATGATTAAAAGAATTCTGATAACTTTAGCATAGCTACACATGAGAAGGTTTCATTATAGTTAACTCCTTGCCTTTGACAATATCCTTTAGCCACCAGTCTTGCCTTATAAGTCTTCAGATTTTCATATATTTCAATCTTCTTCTTAAAGATCCACTTACACCCAATGGGTATGATACCCTTAGGTGCATCTACAAGGTTTCAAACCTAGTTTGAGTACATGGAATCCATCTCAGAATTTATGATTTCTCGCCACTTCCCAGAATCTATACTCATAATAGCCTCCTCGTAGGTTTTAGAATTAATATCCTTAGTGTCCTCTCCACTGATATGTCCCACATATCTTTCAGGAAGGTGAGGTGCTCTGCTAGACCTGTATAAAGATGAAACTTGTGTGATAAGTACCTGAACAAACTCAGGCTCTAGAATGGTGCTTGAACTAAGTTCTCCAACCTCGCTCAACTCTCGCACTCCCACTTTTTCACCAAGAATGTGTTCTTTCTCAAGGAACATAGCTCTTTTGGCAACAAAGACTTTATGGTTCTTATTGTCATGGATAAAAATATAAACAAGGTATTTGATGTAATGCTCATGTTTGTTCGTGTCCTTCAATTTTCGTACATTCTTTGTACAACAAGTAGCGGGCTTGCAGTATGCTTGACAGCCCCCATTTGGTTAGCTTTTGTGGTCAATTTTGGCTTATAAATAGGAGTTGTGTCATATAAGTACTTGTGAGGACTTCGATCTGTAATGGACCATTATCCTTTGTGTGCAATCATTTAGTACCTATAAAGTCCATAGTTGTATTTGCATTAGCTATATAAAGTATTTGCTAAAGTTGTTACTTGTGGATCTAGTGGGAAGTACTTCCTCTAACCCGTTTTTCTCTTTTATAGGTCCTAAGGGACCATAGGAGATTTCGGGGAGGCTAACCTTTGCGGATGGACACGTAAGGGTGCCATACGACTTAGGCAAAACTAGCTAAGCTCATGATATTTTGGTATCAAAATAGGACAAGCACATGTATAAACACTTTCCATACAAACGTCGGGGACCTAGTTGGGCTGTGTGGAGGGTAGCCAGCACATGCAACTGTTGGGGGAAATAGACATTGATATGTAGGAAAAGGAGTCGCTCAGAGGAGCGAGCATCTAGGTTTGGCATTCAGAGGAATAGTCAACCCTTTGCGTTAGAAACACCACATGGACAAGCAAGCTAAGAAGAATGCATAATGCACAAAGGTTGGGATGGTTGAGTTCAAGCTATGGTTTAATATTGGCAACCAAACTTGATGATGCTCAAGGCAAGCAGGACGCTTGGTAAAAGATGAGACCGTGTAAATTAGGATGTGTTGCTCAATGACCAAAAGAGTTATGCAAAGCTCACAAAGGTGAGGGGAATTACTAACTTAAAGAATTTAGTACTCATGCAAGGGCTTGTATGCAGATGATGGAGTATTCGTGGCCATCCCAAGGCGATCAAAACTCGACGCCATGGAGCATTAGAACTTTCTGTTCAGCATGGAAAGGATACATCTCCAGGAGGTTGAATTGTGCAACAAGTTTAACATGTTATTAGACCTTGAAGGGTGTAGTGGGGATTGTATTAGCGAAGAATCATAATCTAGCAAGTGCATTTGCGGGAGCAGAACAAGGTACAAGTTGTTCAGCAAAATGGAGTAGTCCAAAGGGGATGGATGGTGGTCTCCGAAACTTCCAGTGGGAAGAATGCAAAGAGGAAAGTTACTCCAACAAGACAGATATCTAGGGGGGATAGGTCCTGGTTATCCAGAGGGAGAATCATGTGCAACAGACCGCATCTGTTAAGGAAGAGTACCTCAAGACAGTATCTCCATAAAGTTCAACAGATCGAGCGAGCAGCGAGGAGTCATTGCATGATCTCGAATGAAGTAATGCATTAGTAGATGTATTGCGAGATCAAGTGGGGGAGTGACTATGTCAACATTATATAAAGGTACACTTAAGAGTCGATATGAAAATCAAACTCAATGAAGGGCTCATGAGGGCCACCATCAACTCAATGCAAATTGAGAGGCAGAGCAACTTGGGTGGAACTTGGTGAAGTATCCAAGTCGTATGAAGGGAGTCAACATAGAAGATAGAAACATAGAGTGGAAGCATAGAGCTTTCCTTAGACAAAGGCCAAGGACAGAACTCTTATAGAGGCAAGAGTGGGATTATCTCATTTCATGGGTTCTTCATTCTGATGGGGCAGATTCATTTTGCATGGTGCCAAAGATGAAGGGAGCTTCAAGGCACATGCACCTTATCTCATAAAAGCATTTGATAGAGGAACTAAGGTGATTCGTGTAAAGATGAAGTTGGAATCAGAAGACATTAGTACGAGGCAATAGGACACAAAGGCAGGTACTCCTAAAGAATATGCCACAGTGCTACCATTCGAGTTGTCATTAAGAAATTGGTACACAGCGGAGATTATCTTTGGTAGAGGGATAGAAGCCCAGGATCCAGATAATGATGCACCAATCCTAGCAAAATCAGGGGACTTCGAGAGCTACTATGTGATGGACTGCCCTAGAGAGATACTTCGTCTAGGGGTGACCCAAGAATGGGTGGGCGAAAGTGAATTGCCAAGGGACCAAACAAAAATTGGAGATGACGGAGGCCCTACGATGTGATGGTAGAGTCCACACATGGAGAGATCATAGTCCAAGTTTATCACAAAAGAATCTGAATGCAATAGAGATGTCACCAGGAGGTGACATGGTACAGCAGATCGTGGTGGAATAATTCGCGGTAATACAACATATACAGAAATGTCCCATGAGGGACGCGATCATGCAGAGGAATGATCAAGAGCTACTGGGAGCTCCACTTCGATGAACAATACAATAGAAAGAAGAGCTATGGATTCAAAGAGTGAATGCAGTAGCGGGTCTTCCATATGTGCATATCAAATCTTGCATTAGATAAAAGTCTTAGTTATCAATATATGGGGACTGTATACCACTGAAGGAGAATTCTGAGTGCAAGTACTAGAGAGTCCTATAGAGAAGACTTGATTATACAAAGGTATGGTCGAAGCGACTAGAGAGTTTGACCACTTCAGTACTTATATTCGCTTAAGGGAGCTCAACAAGTTAGAGGACAAGGCCGAGTAAGCAAACATTATTACCAAGGAAACTAAGGAGAACATAATCGATGCAAGCCCTGCAACAAGATGGTGAAGGCCATGCATGAGAGTTGTAGTCTATCTTTCCATCGACCAAGGAAAACTACTAGGAGAACGCAGAGGTGTTGAAGCAGGTGGTCAAAAGGGGCGAGGAAGCGACGATGAGTCCAGATAGGCTTAGCTAACCTAAAAGCAAAGTGCTAGTTAGAAAGGAGGTGGACTCAGAGAAGTGCCACAGTGCTGCAAAGGTGGACCTACCAAGCACGAAGAAAGGGACATAGATGTAAGACAACGGATAGTAGGGCCATGGGTTGATAATGTCATGTTATCATAGAGGTAGGACTTCTGTGGAGTCGTCGATCCCTTGCTCTCATGGAGGGAGAGCATTGGTCGTAAGGAGATTGAGAATGTAGAGGTAAGCTCCAAGTACCAAAACAGGATGAAAGGGCAAAGGCCAAGTAACTTTATAAGACCGGTGTCGATGGGCTTCTCCTCAAGATAACCGAAAGTGAGGGACTTCGGATTGATGTAGGACTGCTTAAACAAGGAATGAAGTAGGCAGTACATGATATTATACCTTTTCTATATAAAAAAGTAGGTGGTAAAGGTGATAGAGAAGACGGTACAATCCCAGAGGTGACCAAAATCATTAAAGACTTACTCTAAGTTGGGATAAACTTTTTTTATTCTTTTCGGGCAAAACGCCTTGCATTCTGGAAGTTCAATGGCAGTGAGAAGGTGAATTATAATAATTAACTCAATACAATGAGTACAAATACTTCAAATGCTTTGGAAGTGTGAGCAAAGAGCAGGCGAAATACTAGTAACTAGCTTGATGCATGACATACAACCTCGAGGAGGTGAGTGAAATCAAGTAACATTTGCCTTCTCAATTCAAAAGAGAATGTGTAAAACTTAGTACCCCGATTCTCTTATTTATTTAGTAGAGAAGCTCTGCACAAGTTATGTGACCCTTTGAGGAAAGCATATGGAAGACAATAGTTGTCAAATCTTTACCATTGGTGATCAGTACTACTGAGAGTAGATTGTCTGCTTCATTTCCCAATAGAAAGCCAATCAACAGTGAGAGTGGTGAACCTACTTAGAAGTGACAACTAAAATTGAAGGAGGATCAATGAGCGAATCTTATTTAGGAATCAAAAACTTTAAAGTCTACGAAACGATGCTCGTTAAAGCTCCAATAAGCATCCATCCAATTCAAGCAATATGAGACTATTGCAATACTAGTGCATAACAAGGAAGGTCCTTTTCTTCACCAAAAGGATCCGCAGAAATCAACAAGGATCAGCACAGCTCAGCCAACCCCACATAAGTGCTCGTTATTAGCAAGTTGAAGTAGTATGGCGAATCAGAGTTCGACTACTCAATAATAGTAGTAGAGAGCAATTGGGAGTCAAAGGAGCATGTTGCAACCAAAGCAGAAGATTAAAGATTCAGCAAATGGTGAGGAGATGCAGCGTCTACAACGGCTTCGATGAGGAAGTCGAAGGAATAAGTGGGGCAGAATGTCACAGATAAAAATATAAACAAGACATTTGATGTAATGCTCATATTTGTTAGTATCCTTTGGTTTTTATATATTCTTTATACAGTAAGCAACGGGCTTGCAGTAGGCTTGACAGCCCGCATTTAGTTAGCTTTTATGGCCGATTTCAACTTATGAATGAGAGTTGTATCATGTAGGCACTTATGGGGACTTCGATCTGTGATGGACCATTATCCTTTGTGTACAACCATTCAGAACTTGTAAAGTCTATAGTTGTAATTTACATTGGCTATATAAAGTGTTTGCTAAAGCTGTTGCTTGTGAATCCCATGGGAAGTGCTTCTTCTAATCCATTTTCTCTTTTGTAGGTCCTAAGGGACCCTAGGAGGTTTCGGGGAGGCTGATCTTTGCGTACAGACACGCAAGGGTACCACACAGCTTAGACAAAACCAACTAAGCCTATGACATCATGATGATAGAAATAATACCCAAAAAGTTTCCTTGGGGTATCTCACAAACTTACATCGTTCTATCATTGATTCCAACTTATCGGGATTATGTCTTCTAACGTGGGCAGGGCAACCCCAAATCTTAATCACGTTAAGATTAGACTTCTTCCCTTTCCATATCTTATATGGTGTAGACACTACCAACCTAGATGGAATTATGTTAAGAAGGTAAGCTACGGTCTCTAGGGCATATCCCCAAAATGAGACGAGCAGATTAGCTAAACTCATCATAGACTGCACCATTGAGCTAAGGTGTATAAGGAGGTGTCCACTGGGATAGAATCTCATAGTCTTTGAGGAAATGGGTGAACTCTATACTCAAGTACTCTCCTCATTGATCTGATCGAAGAGTCTTAATACTCTTTCCAATATGGTTCTCTTTGTTCTTATATTTATTAAATTTCTCAAAAGTCTCAGACTTGTACTTCATCAAGTATATGTGTTCATACCTTGAGAAATCATCAGTGAAAATAATGAAGTATAAGTAACCACCTATAACCTGAGTTGACATAGGACCACATATATTATTATGTTTGAGTTCTAACAAACTCAGTGGATCTCTCTCCAGTTCCACTAAAGGAGAGTTGGTCAACTTTCCACGAAGGCAAAGTTTGCAAGTTGCATATGACTCATAGTCAAATAAAACTAAGTAGATATCTTTCAATAACTTTTAAATTCTTCTCTCATTAATATAACCTAGCCTACAATGTCACATGTATGCCTCGTTCACCTCATCTCATTTCCTCATAAACGTGTTAACATTCATAATATGTGGAGAAGTTTCTACCACGTATAAGCCATTAATCAAGGTTCCTCTTGTGATGATCTCATCATCCAAAATTAATAAATAACTATTGTTCTTAAAAATAATTTATATCCACTAACTGTTAAATAAGAAATAAAAATAATATTTTTATAATAAAGGGAACATAATAGCATGCATCCAATGTAATAGTAGCTCCACCAGGCATATGTAGGGTGACCTCGCCAATGATAACTACAATAACTCTTGCTCCATTGCGTATCTTGAGATTCATCTCATCTCTCATCAGAAATCTTTGTCTTGCTAGAACTTGTACTGAATTACAGATATGATAAGCACTCCTGATATCAAATAGTCATGTGTTATCATTAAAATCTGATAAATGGAGACTGATCACGAATGTACCTAAAGCTTCTCTAAGCTTCTGTTTTACCTTCTCTGCAATATAATCATTGTAATTCCTCTTCCAGTAATCGTCTTTGCCATAGTAGAAGCACTGTCCTTTGTCCTTTGCTAGGTTTTTTTTGGCAACTTTTGCTTACCTAGTCTTTCCTTGCCCTTACGCTTCTTAAGGATCTTATTTGTCTTCCTTTTCTTCTTAGTCTCACCAATATAGAGAAGTGACTTTTTTTCTTGATGGTACTCTTAACCTCCTTCAACATATTAAGAAGCTCAAGAAGAAGCTCAAGAAGAGTTACCATAAACTTGCTCATATTGAAGTTCATGATGAAGTAAGAAAAGGAAACTAGCAGGGACTGAAATATAAGATCAATACACAGGTTATCCTCTAGGACTATTCCTAGATCTGTGAGTTTTTTTATCCACTCTATCATCTTTTGGACATAGTTCTAAACCAATATCCTTTCTGTCATCTTGGTTCGGAAGAGACCCTTGGATATCTTAAATCTTTGAGTTCTTCTATGTTCTTTAAACAGCTGGCGAAGATGAAGAAGGATGGAATTGGCATCTATGCTTTTATATCGCTTCTATAACTCAAAAGTCATGGAGGCCAACATATAGCATTTTGCCAAAGTAAATATCATCTATATACTTCATATAGTGAGCAATCTCAACCTCACTTGCCCCTTCCTCCGGCGTGGGCACAATCATATCAAGGACATATACGATTTTTCCTATCGTGAAAATAATTCTCAAATTATTGAGTCAATCCATGTAGTTTGGACAAGTGAGGTGGTTGACATCAAGTATGTCATGTAGGGGGTTTACAAGCGACATGTTTCTAGCAAACAAAATATAACATAAATGAAGAACATGTAAATTTTATAGGAAAAAAAAACTAATTAAGATATGAACCCCATGGGTGTCTAATGCTAGAAGATGATCTTTGTAGGGGATCAGCCCTATTTGGAGCTCTATAGGGGTTCCTCCCTCCTAGTATTCGGCCATAAGGCTGAAGAAAAGATATTGCATTCCTTGAGAAAGAGGTGGACAACTACATGCTTTTATAGGACTTCCAAACCCTAACCTTAGAGAGACTCCTACTTCTAGTGAAATACTCTCATCCCAAACCCTAGCTGACCTTCCCAACTAAGGTGGGTGATGGCTAATTAGGGTTTATTATATACCTTAATATTTTACTGACATCTTGACTCGATTGATTAGGACCCGACCCTGCTAGGATCCTATTAGACTCACCATCTTTAAATCAGTCTTGTCCTCAAAGCTGAGGCTCCATGAACTCTGAGAATCTTATCTTCAAGTCTTTATAGGATTCCCACGTTGCATCTTTAATAGGCAAGCTAGTCCATTGTACTAGTACTTCAGTAGAGGGGCGTCAATGGTGCATCACAATTCTGCGGTCTAGTATTACCTTGACTGGATTTGGACCACTCCATCTGTAGTAGTGTCTAGCAGGTGGCTCTGGGCTGATTTATTTTCTTGAAGTTTTATTTTAGGCAGGACACGTGGAAGACAAGGTGAATCTTGGAATCTGCAGGCAGGTCCAATCTGTACGCCACCGCTCCAATGCACTCTGTAATCTGGTAAAGTCCATAAAAGTAGGGAAATAGTTTCATAGATGCTCATATATTAATTGATGTCTTCTTGTAGGGCTGGAGTCGAAGAAAGACCCAATCTATAATAGAGAACTCCTTTTTGCTCTTGTGTGTATTAGCATTTTACTTCATCCTTGATTGGGTAGCCAAGAGGTTGTCCTTCAATATTTGTAAGCTTTTATCCCTGTTAATCATCTTTTGGTCTACCTGATCTACTTTAGATGTGTTAGTTACATATTTAGGAATTACAGGGGTGGTCGTCCATACATAACTTCAAAAGGAGTACATTTTATTGATGAATAGTAAGTCATATTATACCACCATTCAGCCCATGGAAGCCATCTTATCCACTTTCTCGGCCTGTCACTGATGAAACATCTGAGATAAATCTCCAAGCACCTATTCACCACCTTCGTTGGACCATCAGCCTGAGAATGGTATGTAGTGTTCTTTAGTTTTGTTACTTGCCATTAAAAGAGTTCTGTCCAAAATTTGCTGGTGAAGACCCTGTCATGATCACTTACAATAGATCTAGGCATCTCATGCAGTTTAACAATATTCTCAACAAAGATTTGGGCAACGCTGACAGTGGTATAAGGATTTCAGATAATGCAAAAGTGGGTGTATTTGGTGAGGCGATCGATTACAACAAAAATAGTAGCTTTTCCTTTGGATGTGGGTAGCCCTTTGATGAAGCCCATGGATATATCAGTTAATACCGAGTCTGGAATAGGTAGTGACTGTAGTTTCCCTAGGCTTACCACTGTTTCTCCCTTGTGTCGCTGACACATGTCACACTGCGCTACAAATTTAGCAATGATGCTTTTGATTCCTCTCCAATAGAAATTTTGTCAAATCCTTTTATAGATCTGAAGGAATCCAGAGTATCCAATCGCTAGTAAGAGTGCATCTCTTGTGGAATAGTGTTTTGGCAGGAGGAGAGTTAGACACCAACACTATACGACCTTTATATTGTAGGTCCTTCGAATCCTAGCTATAGTGCGTTATGGAGCCTAGTTCTTCCTCTAATTACTTAATAATCTCTCGGATCTCTAGATTGCCTTGCCACTTCTTCCTGATGTCTTTGAGGAGGTCACTGATTGAAAGATAGATGGCTAAAATTTCAGTATATTCGGGTAGTCGGGAGAGCGCATCTACAACCATAATTTCTTCCCCTTTTTATTAATAATTTCATAATCATACCCAATTTTATTACACATTTTTGTTGTTCGAGAGAGAAAATCTTCTGCTCAAGGAAGTACTTGAGGCTTTTATGGTCGGTTTTAATCTTAAAGCATCGGTCGATCAAGTAGGGTCACCATTTTGTCACCTTGTGCATAATAGCTAACATCTCCTTGTCATAGATCGATAACTTCAGGTGGGATGGAGAGAGAGCCTTGCTGGTGTAGGTGAGGGATCGGTCATCTTGCATGAGGACAACGCCAATTCCAGCTCCCGAAGCGTCTGCTTCAATCATAAACACTTTATCAAAATCAGGTAGCGCGAGCATAGGTGTAGATGTCATCGTAGCCTTGAGGGGGTCGAAGGCTGTAGTTGCTTCATCCAACTACTGGAAGGCATCCATTTTTAGCAGGGATATAAGGGGGGTACTGATCTTTCCATAATTTTTTACAAACTTGCAGTAGTAGCCATTCAACCTGAGAAATCCTTGTAGCACCTTAATGGTTTTGGGCAGCAACCAGCTTTACATCACTTTGATCTTCGAGGGGTCTACCACCACTCCTCCCTTCAAGATTATATGCCTGAGATGCTCCACCTTGCTTTGTAAAAAGTTATACTTCGACTGCTTGATAAAGATAATATGTTCTCATAGAATCGACAAAACAACTCGTAAGTAAGAGAAGTGGCTTTCAAGGAAAGGGTTGTAAATCAGAATGTCATCGAAGAAGACTAGCATAAACTTATAGAGGTAAACATAAAAAAATATCATTCATCGAGCTTTAAAAAGTGGAGGGGGCATTGTTAAGGCTGAAGGGCATTACTAGAAACTCATAATAGCCATTGTGTGTCCGGAAGGCGGTCTTCGATATGTCTTCTTCGTGCACCCAAATTTGATCGTACTCAGACCACAAATCCATCTTTTAAAAACTTATGCTCCCCTCAACTTATCGAGTAGTTTGTCCATCGTAGGGATGGGATACTTGTCTTTGACAGTGATGTTATTGAGGGCTTGGTAGTCCACGCACATTCATCATGTTTTGTCTTTCTTCGTTACAAGGAGCACTAGTGAAGAGTAAGGGTTGACCCTTGGTCGAATGATCCCTATCTCCAGTATCTCTTAGATGATCTTCTCAATCTTGGCCTTCTGAAGGTGTGGATATCGATATGGCCAAATATTTGCTTGTGGTTTCCCCGACAAGATTGGTATGTGATGGTCGTACAACCAGGTAGGGGGCAAATTCTTTGGTTCGACGAAGTTGTCCAAAAATTTAGTAAGCAACAAAGGGAGATTTGGATCTTCATTCATCATCGGTTCCTCCATTGTAGCCTTTGAAGTTGTATTAGGAAACCAATATGCATTGCATAGAAATAGTCAATACTTCGCTCCCACATTTTCCTCGGAGGATCACCTATTTCCCATAGCTGAAAATTTTAATAATTAATTTAAAAAAATTCTAAGAAACATCATATAGAGTGGATAGCCATTCGATGCCAAGCATTACTTCATAATCATCAAGTGGTAGGAGGAAAAATTCCATAGTGATCTCTTGGCCTTGTAAGACTAGTTTCACTCGTGGGCACTTTCGGTTGTACTTGAGGATTCGACCATCTGTGACTTTTACATTGAACCTACTATAATCTTTAATCTGAAGACTTAATCGGATAGCAGCCTTGTTGTCCATGAAGTTATTAGTGCTTTTGGTGTAAATAAGGACGGTGATGGGCTGATGCTTAAGAACCCATCGATCTTCATAGTATACGGGTTTGCGTAGCTAGTTAAAGCGTGCATTATGCTAATGGCCAATTGTGGTTCTTCCTCTACATCCACCTCCTCGAATTTGAGATCTACATCTTTAGGTTCTAGATATTTAATTGGTTTTATCATCAAAGGTCTCCCCTTTTTGCAGCGGTGGTCGTGACTCCATGGCTCGTCGCACGTAGCCCCATCGTGGATCTCTCACGAAGTTTATCTTGAGTCAACTTCTTGGGCTGATAGGATCAGTTGGCAGTAGGAGAGGTTGAAGGTTTAGAGGC
This sequence comes from Ensete glaucum, assembly GCA_021527575.1. Classification (NCBI taxonomy): domain Eukaryota; kingdom Viridiplantae; phylum Streptophyta; class Magnoliopsida; order Zingiberales; family Musaceae; genus Ensete; species Ensete glaucum. The sequence goes on from CM038558.1 coordinate 22,247,640, forward strand.
TACCAGTCGAGTTATGATCTTGGTCCTCCGGGTGTCATTGTTCAGCCGCTCCTCTTGGATTCGAGCGAAGGAAATGGCCGCCATCAGTGTATAAGTTTGTCATGCATAAACTTCAATAAATGTCCATAACAATTACTTTTTAGGCCAATCTTTAGTTTGTTTGAAAGTCATTCAAACTTGGTTTGATAGTCTTGGATGGTAGAGGTCTGACGAATCTTTGTAAGTTGGTCGTCAATATTCTCGTATTCCGATAGTCCAAAGTGAATCAGCAATCTGCTTTTGAATTGCCTCCATGTGGGAACTCTGTGAGTATGCTCGAACCAGTTGTACCACTAGATCACATCTCCCTCGAGGTGTATTGCAGTGATGTCTATTATGGATGCATATGGAGTTTGTGATAGCAAAAATATTATTTTACGCGTGAGATCCACTCGATCGGGTCTTCATCTTCCCATCTAGGGAAGTCCACCCTCATGTATAGGCACGAAGAGTCCAGCGCTTGATCCCCTTTCTCCGTTGGGTTCTCTTTATGATCTGAACTCTCTCCATGCTGAGATCTCCTTGGGCTCTCTAATCGGACCAATCTGAATTCTTCGAAAAGTGTGCATAGTTTATCCTCTATATGGGCCTCGAAGGCTTCAAGCTTTGCATCGATCATGTCATCTGATGCTATGGCATAGGATTGAAGATATGTGATGTTGAGATTCTTCTCTATTGGTGAGTCAAGGGCATAGATTGGCAGATGGTTTGTCGGTAATAGGAAGAGGCAACAATCTAGGGAAGAAGGCTATGGTTGGCTATGATTGGTATTTGGGCCGAATGTAGATGATGCAAGAGGGCTACGACGGCAACAATTTAAGGCTAAAGGGGTGCCCTAGGGTTGATGATGGTAGCAATAAGTTCGGCAGGTTATAGATGTAGTAAGTAATGATGAAGAGTATGGTAGCAGTTTTTTTGTCAAGGAGCAGTATTATGATGAAAACTACAATAATATGGTAGTAATACTTCGATGAATATAACAGCAAAAAATCGACGAAGATGGCAGCAAGGATAGATAAGGTAGAGGTGGTAACATGGCAGCAATATGGTAGTAATAGTAGATATGGTAGATGCAATGATATTGCGATGAAGATGAAAGATAAATGTGGCAAATTTACGACGAAGATGAAAGATAGATGTAGTAAATTTGTGACAAGGATTGATGCAACAATTTTATGACAAAGATAAAGATAGATGTAGCAGTGGAAAGGGTTATAACAGAGGTGAAATAGTACCAGATTTGACTGCAGGATAGATAGCAGCAACACCTCTGGGGTCGGCTATAATAGGTGATGATGGCGAAGTTGGCAGCAGCAGCACAAGGATCGGTTGCAACAGATGTAGGTGAGGATGGTGATGGCAACGACAAGGGTAGAAGAATAGTGAGACACCAAGAATGCTGCTCTGATAAGAGATGATAGAACCCCAAGGGATTCTAATGCTAAAAGATGATCTATGTAGGGGATTGGCTCCCTTAGAATTCTATAGGGTTTCCTCCCTCTTGGTATTCGGCCATAAGGCTAAAGAAGAGAGATTGTATTCCTTGAGAAAGAGGTGGATGGCTACATGCTTTTATAGGACTTCCAAACCCTAACCCTAGAGAGACTACTTCTAGTGAAATACTCCTATCCCCAACCCTAGTTGACCTTTCCAATTAAGGTGGACAATGGCTAATTAGGGTTTATTATATGCCTCAAGATTTTATTGACATCTAATTAGGGGTTTTGTTTGTTTTGTATCGATCTCCTAAATATCATGTCACACATATACATATTTAATATATATCTACATTGCATGCAAATATATGTATATATATATATATATATATATATATATATATAGTAGGTGTATAATCACATATCACATATATATATCACACTAGATGATCATGAGTCATCACCTAATGTGATTAGGCCCAAGCCAATGGCCTAATCACTCACAATAGGATCTATTGTATCGACGCATCTTCATGCCCTATGATCATCCTTTTCATCATCATCGGCTTTGTCAGATTTTTGATGCATCACCATGTGTCACGATCACCCGCCATGACGTTGTGCATCTCATTGTCACCTCCGTGCTCCGACCGTGCCTCTTTATATAATTATAACATGATTACAAACATGCAAGCCCGATAATAAACGAGAAAAACCAAAGACTCGCAGGCCCAATAATAATAATAATCATACATATGCACATCATATCATATGGCTCATGATTATTCATTCATAATATACATCATATGTATATATTACCATGTAGGATTACTGTTAAGATCAATTGGTAATAAGAGGGGGAGGGGGGGTGAATTAGTGCAAATGTATATTTTTCATTTTAAACAAAAATATTTCAATTTAAGCACGATAGGAAAATCTAAAACTTATTGTTCAAATAAAGCAAGCGAATGATAAGAAGATTGCTAAATTACTTGCTTGCTTACTAATTACTTGTTGTTCAAATAAAGCAAGTGAAAGATAAGAAACATTGTAAGTGAAATATTTGCTTTTAAAGAGTAAATAAGATCGGAAGTATTAGTAAGGAAAGCAAAATATGAACTCACAATTTTTATAGTGGTTCGGCACCAACGACCTACGTCCACTCTCGAGTCCTCCTTCTTGAGGTACACCGGTGTCCACTACCGATCTTTCTTGGGTGAAGACCAAACCCTTACACTTTCTTAAAAGGGAGACTTTGAAAAAATTTCTAACTCTAAGCGCTCTCCCTGTCCTTTCACACATAATTTCTTTTTCATAGAGTTTAATTACCCAAAAAGAGTTGTTGTAAATGCAAGAACACTTGGGGTATTTATAGACCCCAAGTGACTTCAAAAATTAGAGCCAAAAATCAAACATACCCAAAAAAATTAGGTATGGGCGGTTTACCCACCGACCTAGGCAGCTCAGCCACCCAAACACTAGGGTATAGGCGGTTTACCCACTAGCCCTATGGGGGTCAACCACCGAAAGTACCTAGATTCCTAGGTACGGGCAGTTCAATTGCTCAGCTTGGGTGGGTCAGTCATCGTCAGCCACCCGAAAGCCTAGGCAGTGGCAGTACACCCACCGCTCACTAATGGTTTACCAATCGAAATTTTCGCAAAAGTGGTTCCCTCCATTTTTTGAATTTCGGTTTGAACCTAATGTTGATCAACCCTCTAATCAACAAATTGAGCTCAATCGGAGCCTAATCAAACCCCAATAATGGACCTGGTTATCTTATTAAGTTGATTTAGATTTCATCCAAATCCAACTCAATTAGAACACACTTCTAACTACGACTCAATGATTACAATGCTTAAAGACCACAAGCTTAATCTAAGACCCAACTTCCGTCAATTTGGTAACTCTGACATTCTTACGGCAAGTCATCTGATTTTCTTCTAGTGATCTCCCGGCATGCTCCTAGCAAGCTTCCCGATCCCCTCGGCGAATCTCCTAGCGAACTCCCGGCGATGGCCTACTACATCGTCCAAACCTGAACCAATGCCTAAGCTTGATCTTAGCCCATTATCTAGTTGTAACTTCATTTCTTTTATCATAGTTAGACCTACAAATCTTCCTCTAACACACATGTTAGATAAACACTCATCAATTGATCTTATCATTAAAATTCAAGATTCAATAATCTCCCCCTTTTTAATGATGATAATCAATTAATGACGGGAGTTAATCCTAACTCCCCCTAAATTCACGCCATGATAAAAAAGACTTAAATTCAAGAGAATCACTCACTCTTGAATTCAAGTGACTTAAGGCAATCAATACTTAAAGCAAATCATATTTAAAGGATAGCAATAAGACTTGTATATATCAATAATAATTTGCTTTTAAAATATCAAGTCATCAATGCATCAAGGATTTTCATGAATTCAAACGTTTAAAAATTTTCCTTCATGTCATCAATACATCAAGGATTTTCATGAATTTTAAATATTTAAAAATTTTCTCTTAAATTATTACATAAGTCATCAACATCCATTTGATTACATAAGTCATCAACATCTATTTCTCTCCATATACGGCTAAAATGAATTTTTACTCCTTATTTTTAAAATATGATATGATTCATAAAGAACTTTCTTAATCTTGTGAAAAAGAAGGAAAGAAAATAAGGGAGGAGTTGCAAAACATCATTAAGAAGAGCTTTCAATTTTGTAGAGGTAAAATTTCAAAAATAAGTTCAAAACTCCAAAATATTCAAGGAGATTCAAAGATTTAAGAGCTACTCATGTATTTAAAAATTATTTTATGTAATTTTAAGCAAATGTAGCAAAGAAATTTATAAAATAATAAAATCATTATCATACAACTTTTTTCTCCTTTTTGTGAATAATAAGATAAACATCTCATGGGAACAATAAAACTTTATCACAAAAATAGCTCATTCTCATGAAATCAAGCAATTCATATATTTTCATGATTTAACATTCCAAGTTCTCTTCTAAGAAAATCAAATTATTCTTTATTTAAGGGTTTTGTAAAAATATCTGCTAATTGATGCTTAGTGTCAATAAATTCCAAAGAGATATATTAACAATTTACATGATCTCTTATAAAATAATATCTAATATCAATATGTTTGGTTCTTGAATGTTGAATATGATTTTTGGTTAGACATATAGCACTAGTATTATCACACTTTATAGGAATATTTTTTAATTTTATTTCATAGTCTTCTAGTGTGTTTTTCATCCAAATGACTCGGGCACAAGATGTACTAGCTGTAATGTATTCTGCTTTCGCGGTAGATAAAGCTACTGAATTTCGTTTCTTGGAAGTCCAAGAAACAAATGTATGCCCTAAAAAGTGACATGTTTCGGTAGTATTTTTTCTATCTATTCTACATCCACCAAAATCAACATCAGAGTAGACAATCAAGTCAAAGTTCTTTAATTTAAAATACCATAATCCTAATTTAGATGTTCATTTCAAGTATCTAAAAATTCATTTAACTGCTTTCAAATAAGAGAGTTTTAGGATAGATTGCTACCTTGCACACAATCCAACACTAAACATGATATCCAGTCTTGTAGAAGTTAAGTATAATAAACTTTCCATTATACCTTTATAAGTTTTTTTATCAAAGTTTTCTCCTTCACTATCTAAGTCCAACTTTGCAGATGTTCTCATGGGAGTGTTTAATGCTTTAGCATTTTCCATCCCAAATCATTTTATCAAGTTCAATATGTACTTATTTTGATTAATAAAAATACTATCATCAAGTTATTTTATTTATAATCCTAAGAATAATATTAACTCACCCATTAGACTCATTTCAAATTCTTGACTCATTTCTTTAGCAAAAGACTCACATAAAGATTCATTTGTAGATCCAAAAATGATATCATCAACATAAATTTGAATAACAAGTAAGTCATTTTTAAAATACTTAAAAAATAATATGGTATCAACTTTACCTTTTGAAAATGTCTTTAAAATAAGAAAAGAAATAAGTGTTTCATACCAAACCCAAGGGACTTGGTTTAGACTATAAAGAGTTTTTGTAAATTTAGAAACATGATTAGGAAGAAGATTATTTTTAAAACTGGGGGGTTATTCAATATACACTTCTTCAGAAATAAAACCATTTAGTAAAGCACTTTTAACATCCTTTTGAAATAACTTAAAATTTTTAAAAGAAGCAAAGGCAAGGAGCATCCAAATGACTTTAAGTTTCGCCACGGGAGTGAAGGTTTTATCATAATTGATTCCTTCTTCTTAGTTGAAACATTTGCCTACTAATCTAGCATTGTTACTAACCATAATATCATTTTTATCTTATTTGTTTCTAAATACTCATTTAGTACTAATCACTAAATAGTTATTAGGTCTAGGAACAAGCTCCCATACCTTATTTCTCTCAAATTAATTAAGCTCTTCATGTATTGTATTAACCCAAGAATCATCTCTTGGAGCCTCATCAATACACTTTGGCTTGATTTGAGAAAGAAACGTAACATTTGCACAAAAATTTCTAAAGGAAGACCGAGTTTGAATTCCTTTTTATGTTTCTCCTATTATAAGCTCTTTAGGATGATCATTCACATACTTTCATTCCTTGGGTAAGGTATTGGAAGTAGATAGATCCAAGTTAATTTTAGGAGTATTATCTTTTAAATTCAAAGTATCAAAATCAATTTAATTATCAAAATCAATCTTCCTAAATTTGGAAAGCTCATTAAAAACATAATATTCTTTTATTAAAAACATAATATGTTTTTTAAATAGAAGAATAACCTAGAAAAATACCTTCATCGGATTTTATATCAAATTTACCTAAAGCATCATTTTCATTCAAAATAAAATATTTGTAACCAAATATTTTAAAATAAAAAATATTGGGCTTTTTACTATTCAATAACTCATAAGAAGTTTTAGTGAGTAATGGTCTTACTAGAATCCTATTTAAAACATAACATACCATATTAATGGCTTCGGTCTAAAAATATTTGGGTAGACTATATTCATTCAACATTGTTCTAGTCATTTCTTCTAAGCTCATATTTTTCTTTCTACTACTCCATTTTGTTGGGGATTTCTGGAGTAGATAAGTTATTGATATATCTATTTGAATCACAAAAATTTTAAAAATTATTATTTTGAAATTCTCCACCATGATCACTTCGTATTGAAGAAATCATGCATCCTTTTTTATTTTGAACAATTTTACAAAATTTTACAAAATATTTAAATGCATCACTTTTATGTGGTAAGAAATAGGTCTAAGTATATCTATTAAAGTCATCTACTAAAATAAATGTATGTTTGCTACCACCTAAACTTGTAATGTCAATTGGTCCAAATAGATCCATATGGATCAATTAAAGTGGTCTAGAGGTGCTAATTTGATTTTTCAACTTAAAGCTACTCTTTATTTGTTTTTCTAATTGACAAGTGTCATATACTTTATCTTTGATAAACTTAAGATTAGGTAAATCTCTTACTAGTTCCTTAGTAGAGATTTGGTTTAAAAGTTTTATGCTAGCATGACCTAATCTTTTACGCTAAATCTAAGCATCATCATTTAAAGCCGAAAAATAAGTTTCATCACATAATTTTTCAATATCTATGGTGTATATATTGTTGTTTCTCAAGGCAATCAAGGATTTATTTTTGTGTGACAATTCAATTATGCAAGCATTAGGTTAAAATTTAATCATATATCCTTTATCACATAATTGACTAATGCTAAGCAAGTTATGTTTCAAGCTATGAACTAATAACACATCTTCAATCAAGAGGTTTGATGTGTTACATATTATTCCTTTTCCAATGATTTTACCCTTATTATTATCTCCAAATGTAACAACTCATTCACTTAAGCTAGTGAGCTTAGAAAAATAAGATGGATCTTCGATCATATGTCTTGAGCATCCACTATCAAGATACTATTTGGTGCTCCTAACTTTAGTTTAGAGACAAACCTACAAGAAGGATATTAGATTAGGCACTCATTTTACATTGGGTCCTACATAAAGAACTCTTTCTTTCTTTTCTAATTAATTTTTATTGTATAAGGTTTTATTTAGAACTCATACTAGTTGATGTAGACTATATTTTCTAAATAGACATTTGTTTGCCTTATATCCTAATTTACCACAAAAATTATACATGATTCTTGGTGGCATATTTAATGTAGGTTCTCTTACAAACATGGTTGGCTTTCGTTGGACATTACCAACAAAGCCTATGCCATTTTTTCTATTAATATGACTCTTATTTGCAAGGATCATATTTAGGGATTTGTTCCCTATTTCAAATTTTTCTAGTGTGGTTTTAAGCATGATATTCTCTTCTTTAATATTATCTAGCAAATCACATTTAGAATATGGTTTATGTGAAACTAATGAATCATACATTTCGTCAAGTCTTTTAACTAACAAATCATTATCAACTTTAAATAATTTAAAAGACTTACTAAATTTTATGAACTCAGTAAATAAATCATGAAATATATTTAATAATTCTACAAAAAAAATATTTAAAGGCTCACTAACCTCATTTTCGATCGCCATTAGACATAGTTAGTTACTTCTTCTTTGGAGTTGTCTTCCTCATCCGAAGAGCTCGATTAATCCTAATTAGTCAAAAATGATTTCTTTTTTGAGTATTGGCTTCTTCTTCAGGTGAGGACATTCATTCTTGAAATGTCCTAGTTTTTTTGCATTGATAGCAAATGATATTGTCCTTCTTTGGTTCTTTTTTTATTTTTATAGTTCTTATTTCTTTTTATAAATTTTTTAAATTTTCTTGATAACAGAGCAATATTATAGTCCTCATCACTTAAGGTTTTACTCGAGGAGTTATTTGTTGTCCGAAGTACTATTCATCAAGCTCATTATGAGCTTTACAATTTAATTCATATGTCATAAGAGAGCCAATCAATTCTTTAAGAGGCAAGTTATTTAAGTCATTGGCCTTTTGAATAGTAGTTACTTTAGGATCCCAATTTTTAGGTAAAGATCTCAAAATCTTACTAACTAACTCAAAATTTAAAAAATATTTTTTAAGTGCTTTTATGTCATTGACGATATCCGTGAAACGGGTGTACATGTCTCCAATGGACTCATTCGAAATAACTCATAATTATGAACTAAAATATTTATCTTAAATTCTTTTACTCTACTAGTCCCCTCGTATGTGATATCTAGAGTGTGCGAAATATCAAAGGCCAATTCGCAAATGAAAACACAATTAAACTTATTCTTATCGAGAGTACAAAACAAGACATTCATACCCTTGACAAATTAAGAAAAATTCTTCCTTTCCAAATCATTTAGTTCATTCATTGGCTTGGAAGATTTTTTAAATCTATTCTCAATAATACTTCATAAATCAAGGTCCAAAGAGAGAAGAAAAGTATGCATCATTGTCTTCCAATATGTGTAATCCGTCCCATTGAACATAGGAGAATGTGAGATTGAATGTCCCTCATTCATGCCAAAATAAGTTATTTACTCAAGTGGGTGTTAATCTAAAGAGTAAGACCCAACTTTTGCCAATCCGATAACCTCCGGTATTCTTGTTGCAAGTCATTCGGGCTTCTTTTGGTAATCTCCTGGTGTACTCCCAGCGAGCTTTCCGATCCCTTCGGCAAATCTCCTAACAAACTCCCGGCGAGATACCACTACATCAGTCAAACCCGGCCAGATGCCTAAGCTTGATATTGGCCCATTATCTGGTTGTAACTTCATTACTTCTGTCATGGTTAGACTTGCAAATCTTCCTCTAACACACATATTAGATAAACACTCATCAATTGATCTCATTATCAAAATCCGAGATTCAACCGTTACTAGATATTTAATAATTAATTAAATTATTTAATTAATTATTTTTCTAGAGATCAGAATATGTTAGGAATTTTTAAAATAGTTAAAAATATTTTAAAATTTTAGATAAAAGAATGAATCTCGAAATATCATTGCAGATATTTTTAAATACCCCTTCCAAACTTCTAAATGACAATGTCATGAATTGGTCATTTATGGAACAATAATATAATTTAAGGAACAAAGCAATTCATAATAATATAATTATTTTGGGACCTTGTTACCATGTGGTGTTATAATAAAGACGATTTGAAAATGGAAGGTAACGAGAAGGTTATTTTGGAGGATCGATAGTGAATCTCACAAGTGAAAGTTTGCACGCCACATCAAACACACCCAGTTTTGCAATGATCTCGATTGAGACTGGCTGGCTGTTAGAGAGTTTTCATATTAAACTCAAGTTGGCTCCAAATACTCAAAATGTCAAATGATCAAAATCTAGCACAATATATATTATAGAAAGAGGGCCAACATATTATAAGATAATTAAGCCGATATCTTATATGATCGATCATGCAAAAGATCCTATAATGTTTGACACAAATATTATATTCGAGATTAGAGAGGGCCAGGAAATGCCTCCTCCTCAATTTCTAAAGCATCCAATGCCACCTCGGTATTTAGGCACCTCTTCAATGTTTTGGAGCTCACACCACCTCTGGTGTACCATTCTACCTAAGCTGATTCGATTTGCTCAACAGGGGAAAAAACCCCTCCCAATTGCTCCTCCTCCTAACTCCATCACCACAGCCTAATCCTCCTGATCTTTCTTGCTGGAAGCTGAGCAAACAACAAATTCCCTGCGCCACTTACTTTCCTAGCATCGAAGGTGGCTTACCATGGCATGAATCCAACGTTATTTTGAAGAGTCCTCCTATTCAAGAAATGAGTTACCGACGAACAAACAAAGTTTGGGTCGATGAGCTCTTGAGGGACTCTTTTATATATAATCTTTTATATACATTCTGAAACTTTGCAATTTGCTCCTTGCTATTTAAGATTATTTGTCCGCTGCCCCATAATGCTTCGCAGACGCACCCGCCGACCAGGCATCAGAGCTCTGACTCTTGCCGCATGCGCCGCACGTGCGAGCATCTTTAAATTGGATTCGGGTCTCCTCTCGCTCCTCGCGTCGAAGGAAGAAACCCTGTCGGTACTCGATCGAACTCATGGCGGCGTCCGCCATGCCCGCGAAGCCCTACGCCTCCGACGCCCCGCCGAGCTTCCCGGCCGGGCGCCACGACGCCCTCCTCCCGCCTGCCGTCGCCGATGAGGACGATGACCTCTACGGCCGCCTCAAGTCCCTCCAGCACCAGCTCGAGTTCATCGACATCCAGGAGGAGTACGTCAAGGATGAGCTCAAGAACCTCAAGCGCGAGCACCTCCGAGCCCAGGAGGAGGTCAAGCGGATCCAGTCCGTCCCCCTCGTCATCGGCCAGTTCATGGAGATGGTCGATCAGAACAACGGCATCGTCGGATCCACCACCGGATCGAATTACTATGTCCGGATCCTCAGCACCATTAATCGGGAGCTCCTCAAGCCCTCATCCTCTGTCGCACTTCATCGTCACTCCAATGCGCTCGTCGATGTGCTACCCCCTGAGGCCGATTCAAGCATCTCTCTCCTTAGCCAGTCAGAGAAGCCCGATGTCACCTACAATGTGAGTTGTGAAATAAACCCTACAGTTCTGTCTTCAATTCTGCTATTCGAATATTCGTCTTTTTGGGCTATTAATTATCATTTGTGCCCCTATCTCTGTTTTGAGATTAATATTTAGGGTCTTGGAAAGAAACTTGGATGAAACTTGCGATCAAAATTAGTGTAGAAGATATTACGTTTTTTTTTTATATCGTGGGTTCTTTTTTTTTATCCAAAAAATTTTGTAAAATCAGAATTTTAGATTATGCAATTAAGAAATCGTTCAAATATACTACCATTGCTCAAATAAGAGCAAAAACATAATTTTCAGATAGAAAATAATTATATTTGTTTAACATTGCTGCAGATGTCTAATCCCTTATGATGGCATAAGTTGTGAGGAAATGACTGCATTTAGGTTATTATCAGGAACTCTTTTAAATGGGTAAACTAGCAAAAAATTTTAGTCCAAATAAAATATCATCCAGTAATTTTAGATTGGAACAAAGTGATACTAGTGGTACTAAAGTAATAAGTACTTGGCATCATAAAAGACCTCAGAGGTTTCAGAATGTAATTGAAAAGTAGATACTGGTATTTGAGGCATTAAACTAAAAATTGTATTTTGGTAAAACAACATGGATAGCAAATCTATTAGTTGTACCCTCTTTTTTGCCCCCAGTTCACCAAGATGTTAATTTTGTTGCACATTTCATGCCAATAATCTGTGATGCATACATGCCATCCAGCACAGTTTGACATAGTCTGTGTGAACTTAGAGTTGTTTTAGCAAGCCTATGACACAATGTCCTAGCTATTTTTGTCAGCATAATTCAATATTTTGGCAAAAACTCAGTGGAGGCCTTATGATATGATTTGATCATCGATAAAAATGTTGGGGCCTGCCAGAACTTTGTTCAAGGTGACATAGGCCACTGAGTTTTTGCCTCCACTGCCTCCACTGCTCAAACTTAGGAAGAATATTGTGCAAAACCGGCATAGGAGGGAGATGACAAAGGAACTTACCAATCAAGTAGGAACTGTAAAATTTTCTCCAAGATTGTACCTTATCTTCACCAAATGACACAAAGTCTTGGGATGAAGTTTTGATGCATTCAATCAGAGAATGATGAAGCAGAGATCCCGAGTTGTCCATCGAGAAGAATGGTTTGAAGCAAGAATAGAAGCCCATGATGCTTTCTGAAGAGCAAATGAATCATGGCAATTAGGATCTGGAGGCTTTGGCAGAGTATGGGAAGGTGGAAAGGGGAAGAACCCAGGGGAAGAGGATGGAGGCAGAGCGGTCATCGTGGAAAGAGGAGATAACACTAAGAAACTGAGGGGCATTACTTTTATGCAAACCCACAGAAAATTATAGCAGTTATTATGGTCCTTTCTCTGGGCACATAATATGGTGATATGTTGATAGTTACCTTTTTTCTAGTTTGGTATTTCTTTTTGATTTAACAAAAATAAAAAGACCTATTGGTAGACCCCATATTTCATAGCCTAATAGAAACAATTTTCTATCTCTGCAAGTTAGTAACCATTATGTGTTGAAATTATCTTTGCTTTTTCAACATTTGACATCAGTTCCTGTTGAGTATAAAGTTGAGATTGATATGCATTCTTGCTTTTCTCTCTTTTGTGCAACCAGGATATTGGGGGTTGTGATATTCAAAAGCAGGAAATTCGTGAAGCTGTTGAATTACCTTTGACACATCATGAGCTGTACAAACAAATTGGTATAGATCCACCGAGAGGCGTTCTTCTCTATGGTCCTCCTGGTACGGGTAAAACCATGCTTGCCAAGGCTGTGGCTCATCATACAACTGCTGCTTTTATAAGAGTTGTTGGGTCTGAATTTGTTCAGAAGTATTTGGGTGAGGTACTGTTTTTCAGGACTATCTTATTGAATCACATGCATTGCACCATAACTTTTCTTCTTTGTATGTCAATTTAATTTATGCAAAGACATTCATGTAGACATGATTTTCTAACACTGTTTATTAGGATAATAGTTCACTTTTATTGTATCTTAGATTTTTGTTTTACCACAATGCTTCTGAAGTTAGTAATCTCTAACTTATATCATGCGTTTGGTTATTACCTTGTTGTTCTTCATTGTTAAGAAGTCATAGTTATTTTTGTCACTGAGTTATGAAGAAAAGATGTTAGAGATTGACTTATAATATATAACCATTTGTTCTTTCATTTATACTTGATTACTCAAGGAAGATTGATCATACTAGATATGAAGAAAATCATGATGGTTTGCAAAAATCATTTTTATATGCTCAGTCTCATGTTTAAGATATTCTGTGCTTCAGGGCCCTAGGATGGTGCGGGATGTTTTTCGTCTTGCAAAAGAAAATGCACCTGCAATTATATTTATTGATGAGGTCGATGCTATTGCTACTGCACGTTTTGATGCACAAACTGGAGCTGACAGGGAAGTTCAGCGTATCCTGATGGAACTCTTGAATCAGGTAAAAGAAAATTAAGTAAACCAAGAACTTTTGAGGAACGTTTACTAGAACAAACATATATTCTTCTTTGTTCATATGCTTGAAGATTTATTTCTCTGTCCGGGATTAAATAATCCAACACTTAATCTTGTAATTCAATTAATTAAGCAACCCAAGTTAAGCCACTAACAGTATATTAAACCTAAACTATCGTGAAAATTCTTACTTCTCAAAACACAATGAGGTTATACTAACAGTGGGTTACCTCTGCAAGGTTTCACATGGTTCCTGTCGTCCTGAACTATCTCGTGCACCTGATGTATCCTTTACAAGAGCATGTGCAATTCAATAAAATGAACGATTTTTATGACACCATGCGATTGGCTTTGGAGACATTAATTAATCTAATGATGCTACAAACTAGGGATTGAAATATCGAATTGTATCGCCCATATCGGGCGGTACATATCGGTTTGCTGAGTGGACCGCCCTTTACCGGGCGGTACGTATGATATAGCTTGTATCAGACGATACGGGGCTGTTTCAGGCTCGAAATAGGTCGATAATAGTTGATTTTGACTGTTACTGCCTGCTACATGGCGATATTATCCTTGTTACGGCCTGGCTGCAGCGAGGTTGAGGGAGAAGCGTCGAAGAAGGAAGAAGGAGAGGGCATTCGAAGAAGAGGGAGAATCGGGAGAACCTCGGCATGAACTTGTTTCCATGCCCTTTCTTGATCCCAATCCGGTGTTGTCGTCCTTCAGTGATCCCAATCCAGGAGGTAACAGCAAAGAGAGTCGTAAAGAGGAGGATCTGGAGGCACGAGGATCAGGAGAGGCGGCGGCTAGGGCAACGGAAGAGGCGATCTCCTTCATCTCTCGTTTGCGACTCCATGACCTTCTTCTTCATCGTGTTCTTCACCGAAGACCAGAGACATCTACGGCGTTCGATGTCTTCATCGCCTTCTGTGCCGAATGTTGCAGATAAGGCGACGAGGAGGCAACGTCGTCGAGGCTATGTATGCCTTTTCTTCAGATTATATATATATATCACTTGCATGCCCTGTGTACTGCTTGGTACACCATACAGTACCATACCGAGCAAAGCTCGGTACACCGGTATGGTACAACATTACGTTCTCTGCTACAAACGACTGTTTGTCATTCTCATATGAAATATAATTGTCCATGTGGGTTTGCATGCACATTTGTAACTAGTCTATGAAATGCCACATAGCTTTTTCTGCTACCCAATCTAGTCGACCATGGTGGAAAGGACTTATTACAATTATTCCTGAAGGAAACCAGATTAAGGCTCTACAATGATTTTTGCTGCTACATATGCCATGTGATCTACTCCAAAAACCATCTGCCAGCTCTGGCATTTTGTGAACACTGGAATGTTCAAGGAATTTTAATCAGTCAATCTTAGCCATGAATGTGCTCAGACTATAGGTTTAGTCTAATTTGAGGCCAGAATAGCAATAACAACAGTTTACCTAAATTGTATTTTAATCAAGAAGTATTTGTGCTTATACCATGTAAACATCTATGCTTCAGCCACTATGATTTCTCTTCCAATGCGCATATGCTTACATGTCAATCACTGTACATGCTTCTGCAATAATGCTGGTTGTCTTTACTTTTGCAGATGGATGGGTTTGACCAAACAGTGAATGTGAAGGTTATAATGGCAACTAATCGAGCTGACACTCTGGACCCTGCTCTTCTCCGTCCGGGAAGGCTTGATCGTAAGATTGAATTCCCTTTACCTGACAGACGGCAAAAAAGACTGGTATTCCAAGTAAGATGTGCAGATGTTCTTTGTACTATTTAATCGATAAGCATCTTGAGATTTATCTGCTAGTTGGCCGGATCTAGATGAAACTTGAGGTTTAGTATTGATGGTTAAACTAGACTTTTTTAATCTATGATCACAGACCTGCAGTTGTGAAATTCTCTTTAACGTTTTACCTTATAAAAACATCAGTAGGACCTGGATGCTGAATAACAATCAGCTCCAAAAATGGATTGAGTTTAGAAATCCTTGTTTTCAGTAAAAATGTCAGAAACATGAACTACAAATCCTACATGAAAATTTGATAGTTCTGAAGAGCTAACAAGTGTTAGATTTTTCTATGTGCAGTAGTTACACATCGTAGTGTTATAACCAAGGATTTACTATGGAACAATATTAAATGGATTTAATAGTGGTAGCCTTTAACTCTACATTGGCTACCAACCTGACTCATTGAACAATTTTTCAGTTCTTTTTCCGCAGGACACTGTGGTATACGGTGCCATACCTGTCTGATGCGGGAATGCAGCACGGACTGGTTTATAACTTTCTGTTTATACCTTATGAAATTCTTAATTTGGATAAAGAAGTAAAAGAAATGCTAGTTTTTTCTTTTGATTTTTCAAGATTTCATTATACAGCAGCACTTACATGGTTATGGTTATTCTGCTTGCCATTTTTCCCATTACCAAGTTTCTGCTGTGGTTCTAAGTTAAGAAACTAATGCTTGCAATTATGGTTTAATAAAAATTAATTACATAGAGTATAGTAAAATGACAAAGGAAAACTGAAGTTTGATTTCTGTGATAGAGAAATAAGCAAACAACAAACTGAAGTATGAGTTCTTTGATAGAAGAAGCTCCAGTAAACCATAATGTCATGACCATAAGCTTGAAACCAAGTTTGCAATTTCGACCTGTAATGTCGGTATGGGTGATACATACTAGTCCGTCAGGTTACCGGTACGTGGACCGCCCGCTACCGGGCGGTTCCGTGAAAAATCGACCGTCGGCGGTTGATTTCGGTCGTCGGCGGTCGATTGAGAGAGAAACCGACCGTCAACGGTCGATTAAGGAAGAAAAAGGGAAGAAGAAGAGGAAAATAAGAAAAAAAAAAGAGGAGAATAAAGAATACCTCGCCTGCCCGTCACGATCGTCGCCGTGGGTCGCCCCACGTGCTTTTCTCCCATGAGAGGAGACGGAGCATCTCCCCACACTGGGAGAAAGATCAAGGCGATGTCGCCCCTTTTCTTTTTTTAAATATTTAAATATTTTAATATTATATTATATAATATTATATTATAAAAAATATTATATTATATTTTAATACCAGGTGGTACGCACTGTGCATGCCGCCTGGTACGGACCGGTAAGTCAAATCTTGCTTGAAACAATAAAAAATTATGCTAATCTTCTAGCTTTTATTCTCTCATGGTTGTTTAGGACCATGATCATACATATGAATTTGTTTCTTCGAATATTTTTCCAAACTAAATGGTGTTTATGCATTTTGTTCTTTCCAGGTATGCACTGCAAAAATGAATCTCAGTGATGAGGTTGACTTGGAAGATTATGTTTCCCGGCCAGATAAAATCAGTGCAGCTGAGGTCAGTTTCTTCAGAATCTTGGCAGTCGTAAATGGGATGCTATTTTCATTATTTTGCTGATATCAAACTATTAATAGTCAACAACATGGCATTAGTCTATGTTTTTTTTTTCTCAGTACGTGTTCACATGGGTAGTAATAACAAACAATAAGGAATAGCAACCCCACTCTTGTAGAAAGCTTACGATATGAACTAGCATAGACTAAACAATGCATGTTTATGTATGGTATGGATCGCTGTCAGTCAAGAATATATGATTGGTTTAGCAAAATTCATCAAATCAGCAGGATTTGATTGACTGAAAAATTTAAATTAAAATTTAAATAGTCATATGAAATGATAAACTTTACAAAAAAATTAAAAACTAATAAAAGATTATCTTATATTCTATAAGATTCTTCTATATTTTGGAAGATATGTAGCTGTAGAAAAACATATGAAACCAAAATATAAAAGATAAAGAATTATACCTTATACTGGAAAACAAAGTGAATGTTCCGATAAAGAAACCATGTTATAGTTATTACAATATAAATATTATTAATATTTTACAAAGACATTACTATAGTAAATTCCTATTGTATATACAACCCAACAAGTCCCACAACTTATTTACTTGTAGCTTTGAGAGCAGTGAGCATCAGATGCTTTGCATAGCATGCAAGTGAATTGTTTGTGCAGTACAACGAACTTGTAGTGTTCCCCAAGTCCCAAAATTGCTGACTAATGGAAAGACAAAATAAAAACACTTTATTTGAAGGGAATGCTGCAAGGTTTTTATTAAAGAGTTAACAGTTTTTCGGTAAGACTTGACTATATTATTTTGGGTTTATCTGCTGTTTAATGCATCATGCTGTGGATCGTAATGTTTCTGTGAATTTATTAAGCTGGAGAGTGCGGATTAACCATATTACAGATAAAGAAAAGACAAAAAGAAAGGAAAATCTTCTTGACATTAGATATATTCTACTGTGACTCTGATGTAGTCAGGCAGAAAACTGCATACTGATGCAACTGGATGCTTGTCATGGTTCATGTGTATTCTTACTTGGTGCTTTAGTAGTTTATTACATCCAATGACCAACCTTCCCTAAGCCAATTTACATCTGGAACAAACTGAACAATCTCCATGGTTGTATGCAGATTGCTGCCATTTGCCAGGAAGCAGGGATGCATGCTGTTCGAAAGAATCGATATGTGATTCTTCCCAAGGATTTCGAGAAAGGTTACCGTGCCAATGTGAAGAAACCAGACACAGATTTTGACTTCTACAAATAGAAGTAACACAGACGAATGGATGTCTGTTTTCTGATTTCTGATTTCTTTGTAGACTGGATAACAATGTTATTTTTTATCACAACATCTCTTCAACTTCTTAATTTGGGAACATTGTTCTTCCATTTTGAGCTTACGTTTAATTTAGATGTAAGATCACGGATGCTTGTGTCGATCTTGTTAGCAACTGAAACATTATACAGTTGCAGCACTGAAAAGTTAGGTTTCATTTGGTCATAATCCCAACTATTATTCTTGATATCTTATGATAAAATAATATTCTCTATCATACAGGAGCTACTCCAAATGTATCCATGTCCTCTGTTAGTGGTTTTGGAGGCACTTGTTAGTCTCTTTCCAGGAATTATACCAAATGATTTCATATTCTTCTCTAATTTTCTCACCAATTCTAGCTTCAAAAATCTGCAGCCTAATCTGATTCACTTTAATATTGCAGACTTTGCAGACAGAACAATCCACTATCCTTAGATCTGGCAAATGCATGCCATCACTGTTCCTGCTTATCTGAGATCCCTTCATTTGTAGATTAAGGTTTAAAGAAGTCGATATGTTGGTTAGTATGTTGCTTGTCCTAAGTAATCAGTATGTAAACAAGGTATTCAAAGTAATGTTGGTTTTATATTTGTATCATTCAGTTTTATTCATGCTTTGTACAGTAGTACGTAGAGTGATTGTAGTAGGCTTGATAGTATTATTTTGATTGATTTTGGTGATCGTTTCAAGCTTGTAAACATAGATTGTATAGTCGTTAGGTACAAATAAAATTGTCTAGACATATATCATCCGGATAGTTATTTTGGAAGTTTTCTAACCTCGTAGAGTGGTGTGGAGTGTCAGGCACAACACCTAGAAGCTACTCGGGTGGCACATTATTAGATGAGCCTATGGGGTAATTTCTAAGTTTGGTTCTATAAGTATTTGTGAAGACTTTTGATCATGATGAGCCACCTTGGACGTTTTGTCATACGATTATTCGAAGCTTACAAAGTCTATGTTTGTCATTTGTATTGTCTATCAAATATTTGTTGAAATGATTGTTTGTAAATCTTGAGTTAAATGCTTTCTTTAATCTATCTTTTCTTTTGTAGGTCTATAAGGGAATATAAGAGATTTCGAGGAGGCTGACCCTTTGCAAACAGACACGTAAGAGTTTCACACAACTTATGTAAAACCATTTAAGTTCATGACATATAGTGTCAAAATAGGACAAACATACCTAGAAATACTTATTATGCAAACTTAAGGGACCTAGTGGGGCTACATTCAGGGCAGTTAGCACACGTGATCGTTTAGGGGAAATAGATGTAAAGATATAAAGAAATGAGTTGCTTAGAAAAGCGAGCGTTCAATATTTACATTCACAGAAATAGCTAACCTATCACGCGAGAGGTACGACGAGAATAAGTAAAGTAGAAAGAACGTGTATCACACAAAGGTTGGGATGACTGAGTTCGAGCTATAGCTTGGCAATGATAACTAAATTTGATGGTACTCAAGGCAAATGGGGTGCTTGGCATAGGATGAGATCGTGCAAGGTAGGATGGGTTGTGCAACGATCAAAAAAGTTATGCAAAAGCTCAAAAAGGTGAGAGGAATTACTAATTCAAAGAATTTGATACTCACCATCCTAAGGCAATCGAAACTAAGTGTCATAGAGCATTAAGACTTATATATATATATATATATATGGGAAGGATACATCCATAGGATGCTAAAGTGTGCAATGAGTTCAACATGTTGCTAGGCCTTAAGGGGTGCAACTATTGAATCTTAGATTTTGATGATGAAATCAATTGATGAATTCATGGACTAATATACTTTTAAGACAATGACCCAGGAAAGACTTCGATCACGGGAACCATCATATGATAATTTATTTTTTTAGTAAGTCATTGCAAATTACCAAAGTAGGAGAATTAGACATTGGGCCAAAAGAGTATCATGTTAGAGATTGGACGTCAAGCCGGAGGATTGGTTGACGTGCCGAAGGTTGGACTTCATGTCATGAGTTTGGGCATCAGACCGGAAGGATTATGTATTGCACCAAAAGATTGGATGTTGCGGGAAGTCAACATGCCGATGATATACCAAAGGAAAGGACGATGCATCAAAGTTTTAGACGAAGTGCCGGATGATCAGATGACATGTCGGAATACTGGACAACATGTTGATTGCTTCATGATTGTGCAAGACATATGATTGAGTGGTTAGGTTTTAATCATGGTCGTTTATAGTCGAATTAAGCTAGTATTGGAGTGAAACCATACCAACTAGATTTGAGGCCCATTGGGCCTAAATCAAGGTTGAATTGGGCCTGATGAAAGGCTAATTCACTGACTTGGAAGTGACCTAGCGATACCAGGCAATGGTATCGCCTAGACGGTCAGAAATCATTGTTTGTTCTTTTTCAAGGTTTCAAGTGGTGGCATCACCATCAGCCGATGATGGTATTTTGAATATCGAATTTTGATAATAAAATCAATTAATGGGTTATTAATCAAATAAGGTTGTTAGAGTTGATTGATGCATGATTAACTATGAGAGAGAGAAAATTACAATTAGAGGTTTGGCCAAAGTCAAGTCCAAGCATCAGGCCGAAGTGAGGACGATGCGGTTGGGAACTCACCTGGAGTGCGTCGGGAGCTCACCGAGGGTATCGAGAGTTTGTCAGGATGGCGCAAGGGAGTTCGCCAGAAGAAGACCGAGATTCATCGGAAGATTTTCGAAGGAAGTTGAAAAGCTTGTCGGGTGTTGAGAAGGTCTTGAAATGGATTTGTTGGCCATGTTGATTATACTTAACTAAGTCATAGTTAGCATCGTCAAGGTTTAACTATGACAGAGAAAAGGAATTACAACCAAATGATGGGCCAAGATCCAGTTTAGGCATTGGGCCAAGGTTCAGACGATGCAGTAGGAACAGCTAGCCAGGAGTTCACTTGGAGTTCACCGAAGGAACCGGAAAGCTCGTTGGGAACACACCAGGAGATTATCAAAGGAAGACTGTAAAACTCACGGGAAGAATGCCGGAGGTTGCCAGATTGTCGATGGTCAGGTCAATTGTCAAACTTGATTGTCATATATGGTTGTAATCAAGCGAGTCGTAGTTCGGTTCGAGTCCTAATTGGGTTTGATTTGGAAGGAATCCATATCAACTCAATGAAGCAACTGGGTTCACATTTAAGATTGGATTGAGCTTAGGTTAAGCTCAATTGGTTGACTAAAAAATTGGTCAATAGGAGGTACAAGTCGGGATTGAAAAAATGAAGGGAATTACTTTTCGAAAATCCTAGCGGTTATACCACCGTCGCTCAGGAATCCGGGTAACAAGAGGCAATTGGACCACCCATGCCAGTGGTTGTGCTACCCTTTCCTATTTTCAGGGTGGCTTTCGACAGTTGTACCGTCGGCAACGGCAATTATACAACCCATACTCAGATTTTTCAGATATGTTTGAATTTTAACTCCAAATCTTGAAGCCAATTGGGGCCTATATATATCTCAAATTTTCTTATATTTCATACAATAATTTTTGGATAGAAGTTTTGTGATAAATTGTGTTTGAAAATTGTAAAAAAAAGAAAAGGGGTAAGGGAGAGAGGAAAGTCTTATAAAACTTGTAGTTATTCCTTTTAAGGTTGTAAGTTCATATCCTAAGCCTATTAAAGGAAAAGAGGAAGCTATAAGGGTTTGATCTTCACCTAAAGAAGGTTGATAGTGAACGCCGGTGGGCCTTGGAGAAGAGGACTCGGGAGTGGACATAGGCCAGGTTGAGGTAGAACCACTATAAATGTGAGTGTACTTTAATTGCTTTTATTTTACTTTTGATTGCTCTAATACACTTGATACTTAGATACAAAGTTTCAATCTCTCAACCTCTTTAAATCAGCTTCAATCAATTTTATTAAAATATAAAGTGAAGCTTCCATTGTTCACTCTTTACTTTACGAAAGCAGGTTTTTAAATCGAGCACTATTTCTCTTACGCTAATTCACCCCCTCTCTTAGTGTCAATTAATCATAACAATTGATATCAGAGCAAGGTTCTTATTCATTGGATTAACACCCACTTGAGTAAATGACTTTGTTTGGTATGAATGAGGAGCATTCTATATCACGTCCTCCCATATTCAATGGGACGAATTACACATCTTGAAATTTTTGAATGTGTATTTTCTTGATCTCTCTAGATTTTTGATTTCTAGTGTATTGTAGAAAATAATTTTCAAAAGTCATCCAATCAAATAAATGATTGGAATGATCATGAAAAATATATCTTTTCTTTAAATGTCAAAGCTACTAATGATGTGTTTTGTTCTTTAAGCAAAAATGAGTTTGATTGGGTTTCTTCTTGTGATTCAACTTTTGATATATGACATCAATAAAAAATCATATATGAAAGCACAACTAAATTAAGTGATTCATTAAATGAAAAGATTTGCAAAAATAAACTTGAAGAACACCTTCCAAAGAACCAAAAAATTTAATGAATATGAACAAAAATAAACTTAAAATAGAAAAAATCTCTTACTATGAATGTAAAATGCGAAGGCGCTCCAAATATAAAGAGCACAATCAAGAGAAATAGAGAATCTTATGCTTATAGCCATCGACACCGAGGCAAGTGAGTCTTTAAATATTTTTTTAAATTATTAAATATGTTTCATGAATTGTTTGATGAATTTAGAAAAATTGAGAAATCTTATAAGTTGCTTAAAAATAAACATGATTTGTTAGTTAGTAGATTTAATCAAATGCATGATACATTATAATCATATAATCTTTGCTCTAAATGTAAAATGCTAGATGATGTTAAAGAGGAAAATATCATGCTTAAACAAATATTCAAAAATTTTAAAATATGGAATAAATCTCTTAATATGATCATTGCTAATAAGAGTCATGCTAATAGAAGAAATGGTATAAGCTTTGTTGGTAACACTCAACAAAAGCCAACTATTTTTATTAAAGGACATGCCTTAAATTTACTAACAAAGGCTAAATATAATTTTTGTTGAAAATTAGGATATAAAGCTAACACATGTTTATTTAGAAATTATAGTCATCACAAATTAGTTTGGGTTCCCAAAGCAACTACAAACAATAAAAAAACTTTTAGATAAGAAAAATAAAGTTTTTCATAAAGGACCTAATGTAAAAATGGTACCTAAACCTAGACCCCCTAGGTTTTTCATAAAGGACCCAATGAAAGATAAAATCTTTTATACTATAAATTTGTCTCCTAACAAAGCTAGGAGCACTAAATACTATTTTGAAGGTAGATGCTCAAGACGTATAACTTGAGATCTAGTATTTTTTTAAGCTCACTAGTCTAAGTAATAACAAGAATAGTTATTAAAAATAAAATTATTAGTAATGAATCTTGAAATGATTCATTAATCTTGATTGCTCTCAATGATACATAACTTATTGCATAGCTAGAGCATGCTAAAATTAGAATAGAGAAAGTTTAGTGGTAATAATGAGAAGATGAATCATAATAGCTAATTCAACACAAAAAGTACAAATACTTTAGGTGTTTTAGATGTGTGAGCCAAGAATAGGCAAAGGCTAATAACTAGCTTAATACATGGAATACAACTCTTAAGGAGATGAGCGAAGTTGAGTAACATTTGTCTTCTCAACTCTTAAAAGAATTAGTGAAACCAAGTGCTTAGTTCTCTTATTTATCCAGTATTGAAACTCTAGACAAGTTCAAAGATCTTTCAAAGAAACTAAGTCAAAGACAAAGTTGTTAAATCCTCACTAATAATAATAGGTTATATCCAAAGTAAATTATCGATTTACTTTTTAATAAAATGTCAATCAAAAGTATAAGTGATGTGAAACTATTTGGATGTAATAACTAAGTAGAAGAAGAATCAATAGACAAATTTTATAGAGAAAAGACTCCAAAAACTTCAAAGTCTATGAGATAATGCTTGTTAAAGCTCTAATAGGCATCCACCCAGTCCAAGTGGCATGAGACGTTTGAGAGACTAGCACATAACAAGCATCCTTATTTAAAAGATTCATAAGAACCAACTAGCATCAACACAACTCGACCAACCCCATGTTAGAGTTAGAATCATTAGCGAGTTGAAGCAGTATTGTAGATCGAAGTTTGACTACTCAACAATAGCGGCATAGTGCAACTAGGACCCAGGAGGTACATTGCAATTGGAGTAGAAGATTGAAGATTCAGTAAAGACGAGAAGATGTGTCTACAAAAGCTTCGATAAGAGCATAAAGGGAATAAGTGCAAGAGAATGTCATGGATAAAACTGTAAATATGATATTCAATATAATACTTATGTACATCTATATCTTTTAGTTTTATTCATATTTTATACAACATATAGAGAGCTTATAGTAGACTTGATAGCTCTATTTTGATTAGCTTTTATGATCATTTTAGGTTTTTAAATATAGATTATGTATAATCATCATGTAAAAGTAAAACTACGAAGAAATATACTATTCAAATAGTCATTTTTGGAAATTTCTAACTTAGTAGAATGGTATAAAATGTTAGTCAGCATAGTACCCAAAAACAACCCAAGTGACACATAACTGGATATATATATATTATATATTATATATATGTCACGTAACCGGATAGATTTTTAATACACCAAACCGACCAAAAGGGCTAAAAGCACGTGGATGCCCCGTGACCACAAGGTGGACACCCACTCATGATTACTTGCACGATCTCTATCAAGATCCTCAGAGGATTCTAAACCTTAAATGTGATTAAATTGGATATCCAAGCTAACACCTGCTTTACAAGTCAAAACCTCGACTTTCTCACTCTTCATATAGTAGAAAGCTAGCAAAACAATATGGCTTAACCTATCTTCTCACAAGACTACTTAATTTTTTAGGTTTTAGTATTCTTATTTAAAGTTTTCTTCTTTTAATCAACTCAATACTTCTAAACTTTAGCTTGTGAATTCATAAATATCTCATGAAAGAGATAATTAGGAAATGTAGTCCTCAAGAAAAGAAAAAGGAGATGCAATAGTTGTAGAAATAAGTTATGGTCGCCATTTTATAATTTATATTGTATGTTTTCAATATATTAGTTTAAATAATTAGTAAATTTATCTTGGTAATAAATAATTAGGAGTTGTTAAAATGTTTAACCATGAAGACCATTGTCAAGCATAAATGAATGTGCTTATTATTGTTATTGTTGTTGTTATTATTTTTTTAATATGAATAGTTTTTCTTACAAGATATTTTGAAGTGATTTTTATTTTATTAAGAAGGTCTAATATTTTTTTGAAAGGATATATTTTTTTAAAAGGATAAATAATGAAGATAAAATTTGACTCCAATACCTTGCAATCACAAGTTAAAGTCTTTATCAATCAGACTAGTTGTTATTAATAAAATAAAAATAGATGAAAATAACTAATTAAAGGTAAAAAGAGTCTCAATCAAATAATATTAGGAGAAAATATTGTTAACGTCTTGATCAGCTCAACGTGGTTTAGACTTACGTGCACAAAAATATTAGATGTCTCCAATATGAAGTACCTAAAATTTGTTATGACGGAGGGAAGATCTGAAATTCACTATAATAGAAATAAGATGTAAAATATGTCATGATAGAAAGACCCAAGATTTGTTATGACGAATAATGGACTCCTTTTGAACTACTCAAACTCATATTTAGGATCTTAAATTATTAACTTGAGTATCGGAGAGATCAGATTTAAAGAAAAAAATTATTATAATCTCAATTTTCGTATAGGTGATATATTGAGAGTATAATATTTTCATTTCAATTTTAGTACAGGTGATATCTTAAGAGTATGATATTTTCACCTTGAAGAGGTGATATAATATATGAGTTTAGACCGATTCGAATTGATGAATATATGAATGAAATTTTTTTTTCTAACAAATAGAAAATTGTTGAGTAAGAATAAATGATGATATCATTTTTATCATTCTTTTTAATTAGAATCCAAGAATAAATTAATTAAAGTAATTTTAGTCATGATTTGAACTATGAATTCGAAGAGAAGAGTCAGTGGGACATCTCAAACTAGATTCGTGAAGAAACAAAAGATAATATGAACTTTAAATGCTAAGAAAGTCCTGAGATTCGAGAGATATAATAATAATTAGGATATATATACGCTTTACCTAATGCTTTTGTAATGATCACATCTTTATCATCAGCTCAACAGTGTCAAAGTACAAGAAGTTGGCAATGTTGGTCTGTTAACACTAATAATGATAGTGATTAAATTACGGACAAAATAGTTG
This sequence comes from Ensete glaucum, assembly GCA_021527575.1. Classification (NCBI taxonomy): domain Eukaryota; kingdom Viridiplantae; phylum Streptophyta; class Magnoliopsida; order Zingiberales; family Musaceae; genus Ensete; species Ensete glaucum. The sequence continues at coordinate 22,274,095 of CM038558.1, forward strand.
GTGCCATCATGATTATATGGTCGCTTGATACATGTCGGTTTGTGGTACGTTAATCATATTTTTTTATATTTTATATGTTATTCAAATATCATAAAAACTGGAGTACGAGAGGGACTCAAATATATACAAGGAATATGTTGATAATTATTGGTTTCGACTTTAAAATGGAATATCAGTGATGAAAAATTTAAGATTTGTTTCGAAGCATAAAAGTCATGTATTTCAATCTTTTCGAAGCCACACATACAAAAAGATATGCGTTTAATGTTCAACTGCATCCGAGGGGAGTGTTAAAAACATAAGTTAGATGTCGGCTCATCTACCAATCGTACTTATAAAATAATAATAATAATATCGATTAATGGTATGTAGTATTAAGTTGAAACAATTTGCATTCAGGGGACAGTTTAAAACAGAAATTATTGGTAGTATTAGTATTATTATTTTGATTAGTTACTATGCTAGCTTCATCCAACCGGAAGGAAATAGAGTAAGCAATTCAGTGAAGATTAAATGAGAGAAACCCCCCTCAAAGTTGGATGGAATTGAATATTGTGGTTTTATCTCTATTGCAAGAGGGAAGAATCGCTTCGAAATCTCCTCCTGAAGGATTATGTACACTTTGCTGGTCAGTAGTATGTCCAGTCCACAACAAATTAGCCAATTCAATACGATGCTAAGGGTCTCCAAGCTTACCATGAGAGGCTAAAAAAATATCTCCTCCTGAAGGTTTCCTAAGCTGAAAGGAGCCCATCACACAAGCTGCGATAAACTCGAAAGCTTTCTCTCAGGATGATGATGTCGAGCGCTGACCTATCTCTTCATTATTAATGCAGAGGCTAATCAATCAGATAGGTTTAAAGGTTTGTAGCTATATGGCGCCTGCATCACTCCCTCCCCCCCCACGCCCCCAAAAAACTTTGGCTCCCACTGAGAGGAAATTAAAAAACAAAAAGCTTTTCAATCCTCCAAATTGAGACTGACTCACTGTTGGTTGGTTGGTTTATGATTTCCTTACCAAAACTCGGACCCATCATCCACTATTCTTACAACCATATCAGGAACATCAACAATCTTCTATCGATAATAACTAGTTATACAATTTTACATTATTTCCGAGAGTGTGTGTAATCAATAAGCCAATCGGATTGTAAATAAGGTGTGAAGTCTCCACCTCGTCATTGGTGAAAACTCTTTCCTATTTTATTTGTTATCCCTTTTCAATTAAATAACCTCGTAAGATCTTTCTCTAAAACATTAAAATCTTAATAGTTTTTTTTTTAAAAAAATAATAAATATAAAATATTTCTCTAAGAGCAAAACGTCCATCTATTTATTAACTACATCTATAGATCATCCTTAACCAAAAAAAAAAAACAATTCTCGATTAATGTTTTATGTATTGGGTGGAGCAAAATGAGAGGGCTTATACAAATTAAATACTCAAAATTAATCCTAAGTCTAAATACGAAATCGAAATCTTATTGCTTAAGCTTTTATACGGAATAATGTTGATAAAGAAGTAGTAATATCTCGCCCATCATCTCCCAAGGTTGATTCTTCTCAGTGCAATAAAAGTATTCTTCAGTGCCATTATACTGTACATTAGAAGAAGATGTAAAAGCCACCAAAAATAATAATCGGAATTGGCCGGTCCACTCGTGGCCCGTCGATCACGTGATTCTTCACGATCACGCTACTCGTTGGCGTTGGAGGAGGGCTTGATAAACGCACGCGGTCGGACGTGCCTCAATCACGTTTGAATCATATGCGCCGATGGGGAGCGTAGACGACGTCGCCCCCACAGCCCATCCAACGGCTGAGACTTAAATGGTGCCACGTGTTGAGAGACTAGCTGTAGCTCGTATTTTCGACATTTTATGCTGAACCCAAACAACGGCCCCGACGCGCCCCATCACAGTCCAGTCGGCAAGGGGTATAATAGTAAATTAGAAAATATTTGTGGGTTAAACAAGCTTTTGGGGTTGTCCAACTATCCCATTCCCCTTTTGCCTCGTATTCGTTTCTACTTCCTCCTCGTCCCCACCACCCAAATCATCGCCTAAACCCCAACCTATTGATCTGATTTGCCCCTTTCTATTCATGGTTTTAGAGGTTTCTAGTGTCGGAGAAGTGAAGGAAGTGAGTACCTATGATGGATCCGGCAGGCGCCGCTTGCGGGATTAAGCTGAAGAAAGCCGCCGTCGCGGGGGGATCGGGTCACCGGAGTAGGATCGTTCGGGTCTACTTCGATGACGCTGATGCCACCGAATCATCGTCGGGCGAAGAGGAGCCCGGAGCCCGGAGCCCGGCGCCGTGTGAAGAGGTACGTGCACGAGTTCAAGATCGAAATGGCCCGCGCGCCGCGGCGGAGGTGGAAGGAGGGGAGCGAGGGAAGAGGGGGTTCCGCGGCGTGCGGCGGCGGCCGTGGGGCCGGTGGGCGGCGGAGATCCGCGACCCGTACCAGCGAAAGCGGCTGTGGCTCGGGACCTTCGACACGGCGGAGGAGGCGGCGACGGTGTACGACATGGCGGCTCTGCGGCTGAAGGGCGCGAACGCAGTGACCAACTTCCCGTCCTCGAAAGCGGTGGGGGAGGAGGAGGAGCGCGCTTCTCCCACGTCGGTGCTCCGCTTCGGCCACGACCGGGAGGCGCCCTTCGACTACACCTTCGACGGGGGAATGGAAGCCCTGGTACTGGGCGAGGACGCGTCCCCGCTGTTCATGGCGGAGTTCTACTGGCCGAGACCGCGGCTGTTGGAGGTGGAGTTCGGCGATTTGGATGCCAACGACTTCTCCTAACGGAACTCAGAGATGTGGTTCTTTTACCTGGAATGACGAAACCGCCCTCACCGTTCCGTCCTTTAGGCGAATAAGTACTTCATAATTATCGTTAGTTATTTTGGTTTGTCGTATTTGGCCGACAACAGCGGTCCGGAAGAGCGGAGGAGAGGCGAAGCAGCTGTGCAGGGGGAGTGTGTGTGTGTGAGAGAGACGGCGTCGCATGCACGCCTTTTCTTGGACGCGTCAAAGCTGTGAGTTAATTTGTTCTTTCATGCTTCTCCCGTCCGCTTTAGTGAGATACGCTGAAACGAATGGGACCCAACAGGGGTCCACGTGGAGGCAAAGCACGCGGGTGGCGGCGGCGGGAAAGAGTGGGCCCGAGAATGCAATGGCAAAACCAGAGGAACCAATTTCATCATCACTATCACTCAGCAGGGGTTATCTTTTTGTAATACAAATTCAACCCAAACGATGAATATTTTAATTTATTTAAAATAATTAAATAAACACACATGCTGAGAAAATCGAAAGTCAACTGCTTAATTAGGCCAGTCAAATTTGGCATAAATTTTATACAAAATATAGTGTTTCATAAATACTTATCTTAAATCTTATCAATTGAGTATTCTATTCACTTAATTATATAAAATATATATACATACCCAATATATATATATATATATATATATATATATATATATATATATATATATATATATATATATGTGGGTTTTGATATAATGAGCTTAGTTTAATTATTGATATAATATTAGTTGTTGTCCATTTTACGTACTTAGAGTGTTGTCTCGGTCTATTTCTACCTGCGTATACATGGGCACTCAGGGATTCTTCGTTGGCACCCAAAGGATGTGTAGGCTCATTGGAACGTTGGCTAGTAAGTTGAGAACTCAGGTGATCACCTCGTACTAGAGTCAACTTCTGGTCCTTAATGAAGCTGCAACCGTTCGGAGACTGTTGCGATGTTCCGGGAGAAGTTGCTTATCCTCGATCAAGGAACCTTGTTTGGTTGGCCTCCATGGGCGGAACTTTCGTCTTTGCAAGTGCGTCCTTCCACTCCTGAGTTGGCTTCCTGGTCATCGATGCCTGCACCAAGGCCGTGGGCAAGGGGAGGTGCTGCCCTGAATCGGTCCCTTCAACGATTAAGTTAGCTAGGTGAATCGTTATGTATCTTATATCTAGTGTGGAAGAAAGTTTCCTCACTCATTTGCCTAGGCACCTTTTATACTACCTGAGGATGTAGAAGTCGTACAAAGTAGGTTAATGCACGTGAATGGTAGGTTAGCGTCGTACGCTAGTCGGTGGCTAAACCCTCGACCTATCTGCCAATTTTCACTATTATGTCGGTTGCTTTTATTATGTATCTACAGTAGGCACGATCCTTCAATGGGTCATTGTCTAAGTTGAAATAGGTCCTCCGACTGTGTAGGGGATATACAGAAGGAAACCTCGTGGTGGAGGCAGATGATGCGGCCTAAGCCTAGCCCCTCGAGTAGTGGTCCAAGGCAGTGCTCCTTCCCGAAACCTCAATTTGAGCTAAGTCAGTTGTGTATACTTGGCCTTTGGAAGGCAACATGAAAATATACGTTGGACGGGCCAAAATATATCATATCATTCTCTCCCCCAAAAAAGGGAGTCGCACCCTAGGATAATCGGGCTGCGCAGCTCGTGGTTGGGCCTTTACTTGTTTCGCAAGCTTTGTTTCGAGAGTGTTGACTTTTGGGTCGAAATCAAAAGTAGTGGGACCAGTTGGGATTTGAAGTGGATAGAGTCAATTGAGACTTATAGTCGATGTGAATGACAAGGTGAGGGTCGTGTTCGTAATAAGAACTTTTATTAGCATAGATAGCCCCTCGGAGGTTGTTTGGAATCGAAATTCCGTTAGGAGTCATATGGGGTTGGAGATCGATTAGGGGCTAGAAGCTTGGGAGACCTTTGTTTCCATGTTATAGGTGAGAGTCCTTTGAGAGCTTAGTAGCTCTTGAGAATTTGTATTGAATCTCGAATTTTGATGATGAAATCAATTGATGGGTTATTGATTTAACATGGGTTGTTAGAAGTTAATTGATGCAGGATTAACTAAGATAGAGAGAATATGACAATTAGGATTAGCTAAAGTCAAGTCAATACATCGGGCCAGGGTTCGTACAATACGGTTGGGAACTCACCAGGAGTGCATCGGGAGCTCACCGAGGGTATCGGGAGCTTGCCATGATGGTGCAAGGGAGTTCGCTAGAAGAAGACCGAGACTCATAGGAAGATTGTCAGGGGTAGCCAAAAAGTTTGTCGGGAGTTGGAAAGATCTTGAAGTGGATGTGTTTGGTAATTATAATTGTAATTAATTAAGTTATAGTTAGCAACATATAAGTTAACCATGATGATGAAAAGGAATTATAGATCAGATATGGACCCAAGATCAAGCTCAGGCATCGGACCAAGGATTGGACGATGCAGAGTGAGCTTGCCGGGAGTTCGCTAGGAGATTCACCGAAAGGATCGGGAAGCTCACTAAGAACACGCCAGGAGATCACCGGAGGAAGATCGTAAGACTCACTGCTGGAGAGATTCTGGAGGTTGCCGGAATGCATGAGTAAGGTCATTAAGCTTGGTGATCATGTTTAATTGTAATCTTTAAGTCATAGGTTAAGTATGAGTCTGATTTGAGTGTGATTTGGAAATCAACTCAAAGAGGGAATCGGGTCCATTATTGAGGTTTGATTGAGCTCAAGTTTAGCTCAATTGGTTGACCAAAAGATTGGCCAACATTAGGTTCAAGCTGGAATTTGAAAAGTGGAGGGAACCACATTTTCAGATATTCCGATGGGTAAATCGCTGGTAAGCGATTGTTAAACCACCACAGTTTTCGAGTTCGCCGGGCGTAAACTACTCGTACCTAGGGTTTTGGGTGGCTGAGCTGCCTAAGTCAGTAGGTGAACCGCCCGTACCCGAATTTTTTAGGTATGTTAAATTTTGGCTCTAAAATTCTTATGGAATTTGGGGCTATAAATACCCAAGTTTTCTTGCATTCTACATAATAATTTGGAGGATAAAATTTTATAAAAAACTTGTGTGGATTGTAAGAAAAAGAAAAGAGGTAAGGGAGTGATCAAAGAGTTGTCATCTTGTCCCTCTTATAAGCTCAAGTGTAAGGGTTTGGTCTTCACTCAAAGAAGATCAGTAGTGGTCGCCGATGTGCCTCAAGGGGGAGGACTCGGAAGTGGATGTAGGCCAATTAGTACCGAACCATTATAATTGTAAGTGTCCTTACTTCTTTGATTTACTCCTTACAATTGTCGGGTTCTTAATTAATTTTAAAACATAAATAGACGCTTTTAGTTTTTTTATTTACGTATTTAAATCAAGGCTTCGAAATCAAGCACTTCAATTACGACATTGTCTATCTCCTTATTCGGATTTGCTTATTCTTTTTGAGTCGTTTTTAAGCAAGAAGCTTATTCTCTCTGTCGTAGTTAATTGTGCTTCAATCAACTTCTAACAACCCATATTAGATCAATAATCCATCAATTGATTTCATCATCAAAATCTGAGATTCAATAATCTCCCCTTTTTTATGATGACAATCAATTGATGATATGAGTTAATCCTAACTCCCCCTAAATCCATGCCACTTAAATTTAAGAGAATAACATGCTTTTAAATTCAAGTTATCAAACATTGTACGCAAATTTCAACATAAATTTGCATCAAGTGATTAAATCATGAGTTTTAAAAAGATTTCCAAGATATCCAAGTATATGATTAGTATCATGTGTCATCAATGTATATTTCTCAATATCATATGTCATCAATGTATATCTCTCTCCCTTTGTTATCAACAAAAAGATTAAATAAAGGGCTAAGACTTTTAAGGCATATGAGTTTTTGAAAAATATTATTTAAAAGAGTTTTTAATAAATTTCAGAAAAATATTAAGATGAGCTCAAAAGTCGAAGTTGAAACTATTTTAATCACACCATTATATCGTTATAATAAAATCATGATTATTATTTCAAATCATCAAGTATATTTTCTAAAATCAACATGCATTATCATCATACATGATTTCTCATCATCATATCTTCTCCTCCTTTGTTATCACAAAAAGGAGAAGTGCAATTAGCAAGTTTTTTATATATCAAAACTTAGCAATTTAGCAAATTTTTTATCACTTTAGAATATGTAAGCTAGTAAGTTATTTCTTCTCTTTCCAGAAATGCAAGCTAGCAAATTTTTGATTCCTTTGCAATATTCAAGCTAGCAATTTACATCATACAAGTAAACAAATTCTGCTCCCTCTTAATAGGATAAAAATATAATTTTCTTTTAAAAAAAATTCTTCCCTTTCTTTGAATAATAAAGAAGAAACAAGGGAGGAGAGTGTAAGACTTTATATTACAAAAATAAGGCTCAATCTTTTAGATATAAATTTTAAAATCTAAAAATTGATATATACCCATGCAATTTAATTCATTTAAATCAAAAGTAGCACATCAAGTGATTCATCAAAGATTTAATGCCAAAAACTTATATCAAGCATCATAGAAGTTTATGTTATATATATATATATATATATATATATATATATATATATATATATCCCTTTGTACACATTCATTAAGATTCATGAAACAAGAATAATCTTTAAAACCATCTCATCGTAAAAAATTGAATCCTCTTCTTATGTTCATTTTAACTAGAGTGATTTCGAAATTAACCTCAAAAATAAAAAAATCCAAAAAGAATTAAGAGCCATTCATGCATTTAAATTATGTGATTTTTTTAACACAAATAGCAAATCATGTATTTTTGTAGATCATCTTTCATTTATATTTTCTTCCCTTTTTGTAAACAAGATGGTAGAAACAAGGAAGAAAAAGTGAAAAATATCATATCATAAAAATGCTCAATTTTATAGATGTAAATTTAATAGACATAGATTCCAAAATAATAAAAAAAAATCAAGAGCTACCCATGCAATTTAATTTATCTTATTCAAATTTCAAGTAAGGTAGCAAATTAAACAAATCATGCATTTTGTATATATTTTAGAAAATTTAATATTCTAAATTTTCTTCTAAGCAAATTGTTTTTCATTCAATGTTATCATATCCAATTTGCTTCCAATCATATTGATAATTTTATTTCCCCCTTTGTTAATATCAAAAAGAAATATGATGATTTAATTTTTCTTTTACATTCATGTTCTAATGACACTCAAAAGTATAAGGGGAATATGTCATTATAAATCAAATTCAAAAGACATGATTGAATAATTCTCTGAACAATTTTGATTGAAAATTTTATGAGATCTAAACAATCTTGATCTTAGATTATAATCATCAAAATAATGTATCTTATTTTTATCAAAATAAATAAATCATAAATATCTAAAAATTTGATTTCCATTGGGGATATGACAAGTTTAGAAATCAAGGGAATGTTCATGATAAAACAAATCTCATTAAATTTTAAACTTATCATAAATTTAAGAAATAATTTTGATGATAAGTTATACTAAGAAGAAAGTCATAAGTAATCATGTCATGAAGAATATTATTATCAATTCATAAATGTCAAGAACATGATTTATTTTGACACATTTCTTCCTAGATAAAATTTCAAAGCTTTAGAAATCTTAGGAGATCATGAAAGAAAGAACTTGATTCTTATAAAAATGTCAAAGTTATAAATATTGAGAAGTCAAGATCATGATTAGGATGAAAATTTTTCTTTAATAGAGGGTAGGAATCTTAGTGAACAAAAAAGATCTCAAATTATAATTTTCAAGATTTCAAGGTCATGATTTAAGTTATTAAATAATCAAAAGCAAAATATCAATGAAGTTGGATAGATTCAAACATATCCATTCTTTAAAACAAAACTGTTTGAAAATATATCCAAAATCATTATCAAAAATTGATTTTTAAAAAATTTCATCCAAGTCAACAGAGATTGTTTTTCAAAAGAAAATAGCTAAAGTTTTCTAATTCATTTTTTTTGTTAATGAGATTCAACTTAATCATTTAATCATCATAGTATTTCAATTAATATGACATTCAAATTAATCATTTCATAAAATTTGTCAATATTTTAACTATTTAATAATAGTCTTTACGTTTAAACTAACATTCAAACTAATGATTTTGAGTTTTTCATTTAATTATAATCATCATCAAAATTTTTCTTTCATAACTTTGAATTTAGATAAAGTTTCTAATTCATTTTTATACTAACATACCAAAGTTAGAGCGATCAAGATTAATGAGTTATCCAAAGATTCATTAATAATGATTTTATTTCAATAAATTTTATTTTTTTCGTAGGCTAGTGAGCTTTGAAAAAATATTAGATCTCGAGTCATATGCCTTGAGCATCTACCTTCAAAACATAACTTAGTGCTCCTACCCTTGTTAGGAGGTAACTTTATATTATGGGAGGTTTTAATTTAGGTACTCATTTGAGTTTGAGTCCTTCGTGATATTCTTCTCATTTTCTCTAATGACTTAAGATTGTTTATTATTCATTTAGGAACTCAAATTAATTTATGTGGACTATAATTTTTGAATAGACATTTATAGACTTTATGTCTTAATTTTCTACAAGAATTATATTTGATTTTTGGTGGCACATTTAAGGTAAGTCCTTTTACAAAGATGGTTGGGTTTTGTTGAACATTACCAATAAAGTCTATATTATTTCTTTTATTAATATGACCCTTACTGGCAAGGATCATATTAGGGATTTGTTCCCAATTTCAAAATTTTCTAATGTTGGCTTAAGCATGATATTTTCTTCTTTAATGTTGTCTAGTATTTCAGATTTAGAACTAGAATTACATGATGCTAATAACTCATGCATTTCATCAACTTTATTAGCTAATAAATCATGTTCATTTTTAAGCAACTTAAAAGATTTGCTAAATTTTCTAAACTCATCAAACAAATCATGGAACATATTTAATAATTCAAAAAAAAATACTTAATGAATTACTAACCTCATTGTCGATGGCCATAAGAGCGAGGTTCTCCACTTCTTGGTTATGCATTTCCTCTTTGGAGCTCCTCGGCAACACAAGAAGTTTTATCCATCTTTAGATTATTCTTAAGGTTCATGTTCATTAATTTATCCGGTTCATTTGTCAAGGGTTCAAAGTCATTATCGCTTTAGACTTTACTTGAGAAGCCATATATTCTCAGTTCAAATTCCTTCCTATTCTTTGGAAGGTGTTCTTTAAATTTATTTTTAGAAGTATTTTTATTTAATAATTCATTTAGATTAGTTATGCTTTCATATGTCATTTATAATATATGTCATATGCCGAAAGTCGAATCAAAATAGGAAACCTAATTAAATTCATTTTTATCAAGTTCACAATATAATGCATTCATAGTCTTTGCATTCAATAAAAATATTTATTTTTTATAATCATTCTAATCATTTATTGGATTGGATGACTTTTGAAAATCTTTTTCAATAATACACCATAAATCAAAATCTATTGAAATAAAAAAGATATACATTTGAATTTTTCAAGATGTGTAGTTTGTCCCATTAAATATAGGAGGACTTGTGATGTATTGACCCTCGTTAATATCGAAAAAATCTATTTCTCTTGGGTGTTAAACTAAATAAGAAAAATGTAACTCTAATACCAATTGTTTAGATCAAGGGATAGGGAGTGAATTAATGTAAGAGTAAATTAATGTTTTAAATAAAAACTTTTCACTTGAAGTAAGATAGAAAATCTGAAGCTTTTTGTTATAAGTTAAGCAAGTGAATCTTATAGAGAAGTGCTATGACAATCAGGATTGGCCAAAGTCAAGTACATGCATCGTGCCGAGGTTCATACGATGTGATTGGGAACTCGCGAAGAGTGCGTCGAGAATTCACCGAGGGTATCCGGAGCTTGCCAGGATGGCACAAGAGAGTTCGTCAAAAGAAGACCAAGACTCATCGGAAGATTATCGTGAGTTGGGAGGTCTTGAACTGGATGTATTTAGCAATTATGATTTAATTAATTAAGTCATAGTTAGCATCGTGTAGGTTAACCATGACGTTAAAAGGGAATTACAGATCAGACATGGACCCAGGATCAAGCTTAGGCATCGGGCCAAGGATTGGATGATACGGAGGGAGCTCGCCGAGAGTTCGTTAGGAGATTTGCCAAAGGGATCAAGAAGCTCACTAAGAACACACCGGGAGATCATCGGAGGAAGACCTTGAGACTCACCGCTGGAGATTCCAGAGGTTGTCGGAATATGGGAGTGAGGTCACTAAGCTTAATAGTTATGTTTGATTGTAATCTTTAAGTAATAGGTTAAGTATGAGTCTGATTTGAGTGTGATTTAGAAATCAACTCAAAGAGGCAACCGGGTCCACTATTGGGGTTTGATTAATCTTAGGTTAAGCTAAATTGGTTAACCAAAGGATTGGTCAATATCATGTTTAAGTTAGAATTCAAAAAGTGAAGGGAACCACTTTTCTGGAGATTCCGACGAGTAAACCATTGGTAAGTGACGGGTAAACCACCGCCGCCTAAGTTTCGGGTGGCTGAACTACCTAGGGCTAGTGGGTAAATTGCCCGTACCCAAGGTTTCAGGCGACTGTGCCACCAAGGTCGATGGGTGAACCGCCTGTACCCAGATTTTTTAGGTTTGTTTAAATTTTAGCTTATAAATTCTAAAGCCATTTGAGACTATAAATACCCCAAGTTTTCTTGCATTCTACACAATAATTTGAAGGATAACATTCTGTAAAAAACTTATGTGGATTGTAGGAAAAAGAAAATAGGTAAGGGAGTGATCAAAGAGTTATCATCTTGTCTCCCTTATAAGCTCAAGTGTAAGGGTTTGGTCTTCACCCAAAGAAGATCAGTAGTGGACGCTGGTGTGACTCGAGGAGGAAGACTTAGAAATGGACATAGGTCGGTTAGTGTCAGTGTCCTTACTTCTTTGATTTACTTCTTACGATTGTCGGGTTCTTAATTGATTTCAAAATACAAATAGATGCTTTCATATTTTTATTTATGTTTTCAAATCAAGGCTTTGAAATCAAGTACTTCAATTAGAACATTGTCTATCTCCTTATTCGAATTTGCTTGTTCTTTTTTAGTCATCTTTAAGCAAGAAGTTTAGCACTTCTCTATAAGATTCACTTGCTTAACTTAAACGAAAAGCTTCAAATTTTCTTTCTTACTTCAAGAGAAATTTTTTATTTAAAATATTAATTTACTCTTGCACCAATCCAACCCCAACCCCCCCCTTTCTTAGTGCCAATTGATCCTAATAATTTATTTGGGACTGAAAGCCCATCGAGTACTCGAAAGCTCTTGAGAATCTGTTCGTGACTGAGAGCCCTGTGTTTGGGACTAAAAGCCCTTTATTTGGGACTAAAAGTCCTTTAAGAGCTTGAAAACTCTTGAGAACTTGTTCTGGACTTAGGGTCATGTGTTTGAGACTAAAAGCCTTTATTCAGGATTGTGAGCCCTTCGAGAGCTCGAAAGCTCTTAAGAACCTGTTCGGAACTGAGAGCCCTTTGTTCGGGACAGAAAGCCTTATGTTCAAGACTAAAAGCCCTTTGTTCAGGACTGTGAGCCCTTCGATAGCTCGGAAGCTCTTGAAAATCTGTTCGGGACTAAGAGCCCTGTGTTTAGGTAGAAAGCCTTTTGTTCAGGACTGAGAGCCCTTTATTCAGGACTGTGAGCCCTTCAAGAGCTTCTAAGCTCTTGAGAATCTATTCAGGACTGAGATTCTTATGTTTGGGACTAAAAGCCCTTTGTTCGGGACTATGAGCCCTTCAAGAGCTCGGAAGCTCTTGAGAATATGTTCAGAACTGATAGCCCTATGTTTGGGACTTAAATTCCTTTATTCATGACTAAAAGCCCTTTAAGAGCCTAAAAGCTCTTGAGAACCTATTCCGAACTGAGAGCCATATGTTCGAGACTAAAAGCCTTCTCTTCGAGAGTTCGGAAACTCTTGAGAACCTATTTGGGACTGAGAGCCCTGTGCTCAGGACTGAAAGCCCTTTAAGAGCTCCAAAGCTCTTGAGACTCTGTCTAGTCTTGTGAGCCTTTCGAGAGCCCGAAAGCACTTGAGAACCTATTTGGGACTAAAAGCCATGTGTTCAGGAATATAAGCCCTTTGTACGGGACTAAATACCCTATGAGAGCTCAAATGTTAGAGTTTGGATGTCGAGCTGGAGGATTGGTCGATGTGTCGAAAGATGAACTTTGTGTCATGAGTTCAAGCATCGGGCCAGAAGGATCGAATATTATGCCAAAAAATTAGATGTTGTGAGAAGCCAATATGTCGATAGATCAGACGATACATCGAAGGAAAGGATGATGCATCAAAAGTTAAAACCAAGTGTCAGATAAACAGATGACATGTTGACGGCTTCATAATTACAATTAGAGTGGTTAAGTCTTTCAAATTAAGTAAAACCCAGATAGATCCATTACTAGATACAAAGCACATATAGTGGCCAAATAATTTCACCAATCAGTCTAGTTATTAAATCGATGATAATCTGACTCCTCTTAAGTTTAACTATCACTCAAGATTAGCGTATATGCCAACTAGATATTAAAAATACCTTTTTATAATAGACCTTAACTGAAGATATCTTTATACAATAACCTCTTTGCTTCATCCACCCTCAATATCTAAGCTATATTTGTAAACTATAAAAAGTTATTTATGAACTTCACTAATTTCCAAGAGTCTATTATATCAAACTTAACTCATTTTTTATGTTAGTTACCTTTGTCAACTCCAAATCTGATACCTCTTTATTTCTATGATAATAAAAGAAAAGTACTATATATCTACTAGTTTATGTGGATAATATTATCATGATAGGTAATAATTCTATGAAATAATTTCTTAAGAAATTGACAAATCGATTCTTCATTAAGGATCTAGGAACCTTAAACTATTTTCTAGGAGTGAACTTTTTCTAGGAGTGAATATCAAAGAAGTTGCTACCACTGAATCACTCAAATTATGTGATGATAGCCATAATATGGATCTCACACAGTACCGACAAGTACTTGGTTCCTTACAGTATTTATCTCTCACGTGCTCAGACATCTTATTTGTAGTCAATAAATTATTATAATTTATGTATTAGCCCTCTACTACACATCGGTCTACACTAAAATGTGTCCTATTTTACTTTAAAGAGACTCAATTATGGACTTATTTTTTGTAAATACTCGTCACTTTATCTTCATGACTTTGTCGATGTTGATTGGGCAGGCAACACTAATGATAAAAACATCTACGTTAGCCTACATTATCTTCTTTGAAGCAAATCTAATGAGTTGGTGTTCCAAGATATAGAATATGATCACAAGATCTATCAATTGGGTCATAAATCTACTACACGAACTTGACATCACCTCCTAATCCACTCTTATAATATATTGTGATAATGTGAAGCCACCTACCTATGTGCCAATATGATGTTTCACTCATGCATAAAACACATTATCATTGATATTTACTTTGTTAGAGGTAAAGTTGTTAAACATCAACTACATGTGTTTTATGTCTATACTTCTGACCAACTAGTAGACTCCCTCATAAAGTTTATCACTTAGACATTTCAATTACATTGGTCTAAGATTCGAAAGTTAAATCTCATGATAGAGTCAAACATGGAATGATATTGTTGCATTCCTTACATTCTTAATCAATATATGATTTGAGGATGAATGATAGATTTAAGCGCATGATTTGATTGCATGATTGACAGAAATCTTTTTCATAAAAATTTGTATAAATATCTATTATCTCAATAGATAAAATCAATGACAACGTGATGTCACAGACACAAGTGGTACTCTTTATTGTTAAAAAAAAAAGAAGAAGAAAAGAAAAGATAAATAATTAAATAGATTTAGATCAAGAATCTAATGAAATAATAACTTAAGATTAAAATAAATAATTCAAAAGAATCTAAATGCTTGATTCCTTATCATAGGATGCATTTCGGATCTCTTGTACAGGTATTGATCCAAAAGCGACTAAAGATACAATCTAAAACCGTTCGCACATATGCACGGATGTGGGGGAACTGAGAAGAGCTTGCTCAACAAAAAAATAGTAAAATAGGAAAAATATCTATAACAAAAAAATATTCTTTAAAAACTCTCCTACAAGCAAGTGTAACGGAAGGTTTTATCATGTCTCAAGAACTAGGGTGTAGAACAATCATAACAACCCAACAAAATGATGATAGGATAAGATAAACGAATGGCAAAATAATGAAAATTAAGATTCCAACCCGATAAAAATTTCAAACGTTCATAACATGTGTACGACATTATACCTGATGGTAAGTAAATATTACAATATGGTCTTTGTGTGGTACAGTCGATCCAAAGTATTAGTCAGGAGTGGGATAAAGCAAATCCTTACATTTACATCCATAGAGAAGGTAGGAGAAGTGTGGAGTTAATTTGTTTACCGAGTGTGCTTTTATTAATTTAGGTTTAAGTATTTTGGAGTAGCGATCCAAGCTTAACAAACATATATTTGGGTTCTGATAAATGTAAAACAAACTCGAAAAATAAGTTTGAATCCCACATCCATGTAAATCCTCATTTTCCTTTGGGCATTTCCGAGGAGCCTAGAAACCTTTGATGAGAGTTAGGATCCAACTTAGCACATTGTGTCATTTGTTGTGTAAATAAAGTTATATGCCACCGTCAAACACCCTCTTATGTCATCTCTTTTCCCTAAAACTTCAAGGGATGACCAAAGAATGAATGATACATGAGTTTTCTAAAATTCAATCCATCAAGATCTTCTTATGTCATCATCACTTCCCTAAAACTCCAAGGGGTGACCAAAGAATGAATGATACACAAGCTTCCTAAAATTCAATCGACCAATAACCCTCTTATGTCATCATCCCTTCCCTAAACCTCCAAGGGGATGACCAAAGAATGAATGATACACGAGCTTCCTAAAATTCAATCGACCAATAACCCTCTTATGTCATCATCCCTTCCCTAAACCTCCAAGGGGATGACCAAAGAATGAATGATACACGAGCTTCCTAAAATTCAATCGACTCCTTGGTTCAACTTAGTGTATGTTTGTCTAATTTTATCAACTCCAACCGTCTATATCATGGTCGATCTTAAAAGTATTATTAATCACCTACTCAAAACTACTAAATAAGTCTAACATAAGGAAAAATAAATAAATAAAATTACAAGGAATGAAACTAACCAAAGAGGACTAAACTTCTTGGCCACCACTACCCAACTGAACCAGTGAAGGATTCTCTTGCGGAACTCAATCACCTCGGTAACCAAAGAGGACTTACACCACTTTGTGACTTGGGGCACCGAGGTATTCCTTCGTATTAGGGAAAAAGGACTACTTTGGATCCCTCAACCAATGAAGAATTATTTCAACTTAAAAAAAAAAAATATATATATATATATACAAATTGAAGAATTATTTCAACTTAAAAAAATAAAAAGTAGTAGTAGCTCGACGTGATAGTCGGCTCCATATAGATTTCAATAAGATCATTTGCTTATCAACTATCAGACTCAATTGATCATCATCCTAAGACAAGAGAATGATAACTAAAATTTTGAAGGTCAAACACATCCAAAATGTGCAATTAATGAACACTAACATACTAATACTGCCACATAAAATAATTATAAAATGACCAAAGTCGGTTAAACAACAAAGACATTTATCCTCAGACATTGTTCATTTGCTCATCCATGAAACTACTAGCAAATCAGTACAAACCCCAGAAAATAAATAAAATGAATATTATAGGTTTACAAAAAAGATGTAGCTTACCATCATTGAACATAGATTTCAGCAACAGTTGTTACCTCAGAGACTGCAATACCTTCTTTCTATCACAAGACTTTTGAGTAGATCAACCTAAACTGGCCGCATATTCCAACTCCTTTGTGGAAGCCAAGTTTACAAGGAATTGATCAGATGACGAGAGTGAGTTGAAAGCATCAATGACCCTATCGTGCTGTTTTTGCTCGTTTCATTCCATTATTGAACGGTGAAACACTGCCGGTTGGATGAGGACTGTCATCTCTTAAACCTGAGTTCAACACAGCTAATTCTCGAAGCTGTTGCCTCTTATAGTAATCTTGTGATTCATCCTGTACAGAAAGATTTTATTGTAACAACCATAGTAGGAAAGAATTGATGAATCCCAAAAAAGAACTTTAAAAGTACCTCTGAAGAACAGTAGTTGAGGAGAGGGAAATATACATAACAAATTTCATTCAGATACACTTCATAAATCACTATTTATGCTGCAAACCCAAATGATTAAAGTTCTAGACATAGCGAGGAGTAAAGTTTTGGAGAAATACTGCTATAATTTGGAAGTGGAACTCTACATAACTTTCGTCATAATAGATGACATGCCCAACATAGCACAAGTTGCACCAATGCATGTAGATTACTGGCCTATGTGTCCTTGGCATGTCACCACGCACATGCCTGCATGGTGTCAACACAGCATTGCAAATATGATGCTAGTCAGAAACAAAAACTTAATTTTCTGAGACATACTATATTTGAGCCACTAAGTTTGTGAAACTACTGTGCATCTTGATATCAGACCTTGTCTTTCATTCAGACTCATTAATATCTTCTATGCATACAGTGCTTATACATACATAGAAAATCAAAAGATACAAGTGGTCATATGTATAAACCAAAGTAGCAGTATTGATATTAGAACATCATTAATATATGATCAGTAACGCTAAATATGGAACATGTAGTGATGAACAAATGCCTTGCAATTGTTCCACACTGTGATAATATAGAGTCTTCAATCTACTGCATATCATGGTGTGACAATCTACGTACGAAAAAAAATATATGTTGAATTGGTAAGTTTATATCTGAGAAGCTGCAGTTTCAGTAATATCGTTGACTCATTGTCCAATTATTTCTTTGGCTGCATATGATATTTTGACTCCTTGTATCATGTCAAAAGGGGAAAATTATTAAATTGTATACCTCGAATGCATTAGATGGATGAACATGCTTTTTATTAAAGTCATGGTTGATAAAATTTGGAAGTTTCAGCTTGTGAATCTTGCTAACAAATAAACTGATCCGTTAATATGCATGTAGGACACTAAGACTTATTCAACATTAATATGGTTGATCTCTTCACTTATATTTAACTGTTCCTATATAAATGAAGCTGTGAAGAGTATAATAGTACATGTTCTTTTCAACAGGAATCCAATTGATAATAAGATAATAACTCTAAGAAGGCAAAAGTTTTAAGAAAGCTGAACTAAATTGAAGTACTTAGAGCAACCCCAGTGCCATGTATTTCTCAATTCAAAATTCCATAAAGTTCCCAAATCAGAACTCTTTAGGAGTTCATGAAATGTATTTCTCAATTCAAAATTCCATAAAGTTCCCAAATCAGAACTCTTTAGGAGCTCATGATAGTTTCATTGCATTGCAAAAATGCACTAATAAGCTTCAACATGTATGAATTTTCTAAGAGAAATATAGTATAAAAGACAAGACAACACTTGTATAAATCTACATTAGTGGTAAATTTTAAATGCTGATGGAGAGATGTCATTAAATGAACGAGTGGAACTAACAACAAAGCTGATGGTATAATACTCGAGAAGAAAAGGCTTTAGGGCTAGAATTGATGAGTGACTAAAAAGGCTTCAAGAATAGATATAATTCTCTTCTAGAATGCTCATATCTGATAAGTGTGTGTGTGTATATATATAGAGTTTTGAGAATCACGTACCACTGGTTTCAGCAATTCTTCTATCACTTCCTGTGCATGTCTCAATCTTGCATCAATAACATTTGCAGGTAACTCGGCTTCAACAAGGATATGCAGTGGATCATTCAAGTGTTCATAACCTGGTCTTCCCCTCAGTATTTCCTCCTTTAGAAGAACAAGGTGAATATGTGAGATGAAATATTAGCACATAAACTAGAACTACTTAAAAGAATATTCTGTAAATAAAGATATAATGTCTAATATATAAACAAAGAATTGAAGACTGCACACTCAAACTAGTAAACAAAGAATGTAGGTTGTGCTGCCACATGAGATGAATTGATATGTGATGATTGGAAATTGAAAGACTCGTAGTTGTTAAAGAAGACAATTTATTTTTCAGAAACAAACATCTTGGAATGTGAAATTAGTCCAACAAATAAATGCTTTGACAATCTATTATGATATGAGAACTTCAAAGCTGACATACAGAAAAGACACAACTGGATATTAGAACTTAGAAGTGACGATACAGAAAGGACATTTGATTGGTTTAGTGATTAAGTGCCTACTGCCTTGAGGATGCTAAGTGACCAAATTTCATGTTTAGACTTAATGGCAACTAATTAAATAGTAATAGTACTGACACTAATCCAACATTCAATAAAACAAGACACAATCGGCAGATGTGAAAATACTGAGGTTGATATGCATCAGAGAGAGAAGCATGATAATGGAAAAAGGAACATCAGAGATCATTATGTTTTTGGGGATAAGGTTGTACAGGAATTCACATTGGACAGTTATAAATTAGAGTGAAGTTAGTATGAATTATAAGCAAGTCACACTAGAGTGACTTCTCCAAGTTGATATACTTCTTCTATGTGAACCCATTGTACTCTTTCTTTTTGCTATGATTTAAAGTGTATATATATATATATATATGTATGTATGTATATGTGTGTGTGTGTGTGTAGCACATTGATCATACACAATTTGCATACCATACTTGACCTGTTAAAAACTGGATGAATCCAATATGAACAGTAATAGACAGTGGAAACTACAAAGTTGATCAATCCAGGGAAATGTTACAGAGATGAACTTCAAGTTCTTCCATTAAAATTTCAATTTGTGTTGGCATACAGTATGGATCATTTAATTGTTTAGCTTTTTAGAAACCCAAAACATAAGGACTTGTCAAATTCATTATGCCTATGGCATTATGTGCTGCAGCCATCAATTTATCCAACAAACTTTTAGATGGACTATTGAAATATTGTCGTAAAGATATGTAATGTGCCCCATTATATGACTCTTTAATAATTGGTTTAGATGTAACTTAAGGGAAAAGTAACTTTATTGAAATTGCAACATTGAGCTCATTGAATCAAGAAAACATAAGCGTGGAAAAAAAATTTCTATTGAAATGATTTTTTTTCCTACCCTGATACCAGTAGAAAAGGGAGGGAAGCACCAGATAAGGTTGACTAACATGGAGTAACATGTCACCACAAAGAAGAAAGAAGCGTACTTTTTGATACCTGGCCAAGATCTTTTATTGAACCCTTTCCTCTAATGTAAACACGACATCCAGTTGATGCTTCAACTCTTTTTAACGAATTGCCCCTGGGTCCAAGAAGGCGCCCGATGAAATTGAACTATATGCCACATAAAAAAGTGAATTACAGACCAAAGAACAACACCATGGAAGGTGTGGGAATAAAAAAGACATACATTAGGGTAGGCATCCACTGGAATTTCTAAACGCAGTATTTTCTTTATAATGCATGAACTTGGACATGTTGATGTTCCTTGCCAATTCATTGCAACTTCTTGGGGAAAACCTAATCTCTTCTCAGGGATAATTTCAGAAAAGACAGAAAGATCAATAGCTGCCAACAAAGGAAAATATGATACAAACTTGAAAAGACGAATCATTTAATACAGTTGTTCAGTCAAAAGACTCTGCAAAGGAAAATAGAAAAAGGGGAACTGTATCTCAGGAATTTAGCCAATAATATGTTATGAGCAACTTATATATGGTTTTGTTATACAGAAACAGAAATAATACGATTAAATACGAAAAAAGAACCAGCAGATGAATCGAATTACATATTGATACATGTGTGCCAAAGAGAATTTAACTGAAACTTTACAACCGTTATTCTTATAGATATGAACTTAGGATATATATACACAGATAACATCCTTAACAAAGGGAACCTGCATGGACAAAACTTAGTGTTGTAGTATCATAAAGACATTATTTGTTAACTAATTTTAGGTAAATGTAGGTCACGCGACTAGGAAAGATGATATTAAATCTTTTAAAGAATCTGTATGACATGAGTTTTCCAATAATGCATCTTGATGTAGATAAAAATGTGGAGATGATAGTTGTTCTATTTATGATGAGCTTATACAAAGAATTTATGGTGATCTTTGGTCAGTTAGATACCTTTTTGCAGTTCTCATTTCTTGGTAGGAAACTGACTTAGATCATCTTAATTCAAAGCATATGCTATGACTTCAAAGAATTTGTTATCAATTATCATATTTGTGGGATGGATGCCAAAACTTTCTTATTATCAAATCCTTTCAATACACAAGGAAAATAAAGCTTTCTTAAAATCAATATCTTCTTTACTAACAGCATTCTTAGACATCATGAATGAACAATTGCCATTATAGATAGAAGGCAAGAAAATATTAATTAACAACATCTCTCACTAATCAACCAGATAAACAAGAAACAAATTAACTAGCTTAGAGGCATAAATATATAAAATGTACAAAAATATGAGAGCTCATGAAACTTACAAGAGTTTTCCTCAAAAAGAAACTATAAATATATATAAATATCTACCTCCTGTGGGAGCCCACTCCTTCCACCATAACCAGTCACCCCAGAATTAGAAATAAGGGTAGAAGGAGCCATGGGACTGGGACTTCTGTGATGCAACTGGTTATAGTCACCAAACCCTTGGTTGGAGACCATGCCTGAGACTCGCATTATCTCTGTCAGCAAGCAATTTATCAAATTCTATGTCATAAAAGAAAAGAAAACATGCAAGGAAGCTGAACTTTTACTATATCTGAGAACCCACCATTTGGTAAGTTGTTCCTGACTTTGCATTAGCTTATATTCCACATGATTGATGACAAGAGAAGTTACAGCACTAAAATGGATCCATTCGCCATCTTCAAAATCACAAGTGGATACTGAGTCTCTTGTATAATATATATAATATTTCATTTCTACACTAGTACAGTTTTATGTATGACTAATTTCCAGTTTTTATGACGTCTTTGGGCTTGGCTGATTAATAACAAGCATTGGCATTGGCCAGAAATAAGTAGTGAGAGTTTGTTTTTTTTTCTAGGATAGCTCAAGTGTTTCTTTCTTTCATTTTTTGTACTCTTATATTAAGGAATTGTGTTCACCTCTGCCTCCAACACTGCTCCTTTGTTGTTAAGATAAATCAGCAGTCTCGTGACCACCAGCACCTATATCCACTCCTAATGAGCCTGCACCCAGAGTTTGAGTCTTTACAGTTGAAGCATCTCCATTGCGACTCCATCCCTCGGTTTCACACTAAGTTGATCACCTAGGAAACTCGCCTTCCAATTTTTTTAGTGGCATGTTAGGTACGTTTTTTTTTTTTTAATTACAGAAACAACAGTGACATGTTATGTCCATGTGAATGTGCAGTGCACATAATCTCAAGTTAGCAATCTAAACCTCCATCTCAGAAACAATTCTTCAAACACTACATACATATCTGCTTTGTCCCATTAAAAAATGGATACTCGGATGATAATGATGTCCCCCAGCTATCTAATTTTCACCTAAGATATAACTTTTAACAGTTCATGGAATTCAACAATTCGCAACTACATGAATGTCTCCAGAAAAAGCAATCTCAAAATGTGATTTCCATGTTAGCAGAAAAAGAATACTGTTGAAAGCATATTACACTGGATTACATCAAAAGAGATTATTGTGCAGCTTTCAACAAGATAAACATTAATAAGGAACACATCTAAGAAATTCCATTAAACTAGAGCAAGAAACAGCAAGCACCTGAGCATAAAAAACAAGAACAAAGGAGGAAAATTACAAGCAAGAAATGGCTTGCCAATAAATTAGAGAAGTCCTTCTGACAAATAACTTGAACGAAAGCACAGAGAAGGCAACAGAACAAGATTCATTTGACAGGTATTAAGCACATGAGGAAAGAAGCAGATACTTGTTGAATTAGTCTGGCAGCATAACTTTCCAACAGAGCACTTCGTGTCTTCAATAATAGAGAAACAATTAAGTAAGCGTACAGAATAACTACAAGAAATATGCATTCCAAAACCAATCATGGTGTAGTTCCGAATGAAGAAAGTTGCTACTCGCAAAAATCCTTGGGATCTAAATAGAAAAGATGAGCAAACAAAGAGCAGAAGCCTATTACGTTGATGATCTAATTGGAATCCCCCCAAAAAAAAAAAAAAACAAAATCCTTAGAAAGAACAAACCTTGATTCAACAAGCGACTACATATAGGAAGAACCTGCATGAAAGGCCCAAGCTTATGATGTTCTTCTAACAGCTCTGCCAAGTACTGACTGCAACAGAAGAAAGAACAGAACCCCAAGATTCACAAACACCAACTGCAAATCATCACAAAGATGAAACTTTTAGACAAGAAATAGGAGAATCTTCTCTCTCTTCTGTTACCTATCGACATCTGATGTGGTTCTTATCTGTGGGGAGGCAACTCTGGCAGGGGAGAAGCTATGAGTATATAAGCCAGACATGCTGGTGTTCCAGAGAAAAGAGGAAACTAAGCAGGGAAGAGTGATGGGGAAGGAAGGGTAGCAACTATGATGGAAGAAAGAGGCAGTCTTTGGTGCTACCCAAGGAAGGTTTCACCCCCTTCTCAACGTGGGCTGCTCAGGAACTCGGAGAACATATAAATATTAGGGAGCAAAAAGGTCTGGGAAAAAGTTAATGAGTGGCACAATGGATTCTCCTGAGAAGGTTTAAATTGGTGCATGGGTTTTTAAGGGTCATCTCCACAACTTTTTACACACAAATACACAGAGAAAGAGAGAGAGAGAGAGAGAGTGTGAGTGTTAGAAAGAGATGAGAATTGGTGAGGAGAGCTTGGAAATTGGAACATTACTGAAAGTGTGAGTTTTTCCCTCTATGTTGTTTGATTGATATTTGCAATGTATGAGAAGCTTGTCAATCATTTCCAAGCAAGAAAAGTAAATAGCTGGCTCTAACAGCACTTTCTTTATCGAGTCTTTTTTTTTTTTTCTTTTCACTAGATAAGAAAATGTTATATATAAACAAAAACTAGATTGTCAATCGGAAAAAGGCTAAAGCATTTCCGAAAAAGAGGTTTCCATCAATATAAGATCTAGAAAATATCAATATATAGCATTATCTCTATTTTAGCGAGCATATTTTTGAAACTCCAACTCTCATCTTGAAGATTGTAAAAGAACATTATATTTTTATCATTGTCAACATAGTTCTAAAAATTAAAAAATTTTGAAGAGTATTATTATTAACTCTCTGTTTTTTATTATTATTATTATTATTATTGGTGGGGTTGGGGGGACAAAGTAGGACGACTACACCTGCAAAGGTTGAGGGATGAGTGAGTTCCTGTGGATTGTGTGGAGTGAAGAAGAGCAGGCAGATGGTTGTGCAACAAAAAGAGCTTTTAGTGTTCTCAATAAGATCTGATGTCTACCATGGATACTGCCTTTTTTTTTCCATGAAGCACCAGAACATGAGACAGTCCATGAAGCAATAAAAAAAAGTGCTTGTGACTGATTGATGAAGCTACCCAGGTATAGCAATCATTAGATACCAAGTGAATTGTTCTGTGTAGTTGTGGATCAACAATCACTTTTTTTTTTTTAAAATTGACTTGAAGCGGCAGAGTGAAGATATAAATCACATCAGCCTACTGTTTAGTTCCTTTATAGATCATGCATCTACCACCACCATTCACATTAATGGAAGATGCAGGAAGCTCTATATCAGAGTCTGAAACGGTCCGTCAGTCAAAACTGTCAAGCAAAAAGATTATAGAGATATCTCAATGCCTTGTCATTTTCCACTTCACTCTCATCGTATCGCAGCAGAGTAAGGTGAAGTTTAGAGCAACGTTACTGTCAGTGAACAATGCAAGGACAGTGGCACAGTAGACGGAGGAACAACACCAGCGTAGGAGGATTCCCTGCTGGTGTAATAGAAAAAGGAAAGGGCAAGGCATGTTGAGATGGTGCTGATGTGTGGGTGTTTGCTTCTTCTTCTTCTTCTTCTTCTTCTTCTTCTTCTTCCTCCTCCCACAACCAACCCCCAAAATTCCCATCAGTCCAACCATATATGTTACCAAACTCATCCTTTCTTTTGTTATGGCCTCAACGATAGATTGATTTCTCGTTTACCACCACCTATCGGAGTCATGCAAATAATCACTTTTTTTTTATTTATTTATAAAAGTGATGGATTTGATGGATTTGATGGGAGCCCTCTGTGCACAAAGTTTATCCTTAACAATACTCTTAGTGGGGGCTTCAAAAGGTCTTGAATTATGGTAAAATTCTTCAAACCTTTAATATTATTTCATCTAAAAAGCATAAGCATTTAGATGAGAGACACCATCTTAATTTGTATTTTTGACACTTTACCTGAAAATTGGTCAGGTTATTGTTTTTTTTTTTTTAATAAGCATAGCTAGGTGGATGCCTTACCCAGCTCATGAAAATTCATCAGGATTTTTTTTTTTTGTTTCAATCAAGTGTTACCTGATAAATTTTAAAAAGAGGACCTTTCACCATAATACCATCTTAAACTTTTGAGGCATTTGAGTAGTGACTAGATACGTGATGATGCTACACATAGCAGTATAGTCAGCGATGAAGAACTTAGGATCACATGAGCATTTATTAGTTCGAAATGGTGATTAGAGAAGGTTCTATTTGAAAATATTCTATAGATTTTTTTTTAAAAAAATTTATTATAACAAGTTGCCTCTGACATGGTAATCGAAGTTAGTTATTCTTTATTAAATTTAGTTAAACTTGATCCAGACTAATTTGAGCGTCAAAAATATCATATCGATAACTTATTTGATCTTAATTCTTAAGTAGATCAACCTCAAAATGTGAGCCCGAGTCCATTTTTAGCCTTTCAAAGAATTCTTAACGATCGATTTATCCATTTTGTGCACGTGAACATCACTGACTTATTCCCTTAACAACATAATATCTAAAAGCTTAAGCTACTAAACTACAGACAATCTTAATTTATATTGTCAACAGGGTTCATAGTATACAGTAAACCAGCTCTATGTTTTCTAATTATTATAAATAATATAATTTTTTCTTAATCTTGTACTTAAAAGCTCAGCATATATTCAATTATTGCAAATATCAATCGAGTGCAAGCAGTACTTGAACATAGCAATCAAAAAAACTTTAGAAACATATTTATTGATTCTTGTACTACTGGGATAATCAACTGAATAATGTTGCACAACAATGTGATATCAATAGCATGGCTTGCTTAATGTGTGTCCTTTAGTCTATTAACAATAATGTTGTACTCATATTCTTGTGATGTCTTAGTGTTTAGATTTTTAAGATGCACGAGTCAAACTAGATAGGGAATATCTCCACGCCGATGGTAAAATTGGTACTTGGTGACTATGTAGAAGCCAATGTGAAATAACCCGACACATGACTAAGGGAGAGAAAGGTTGATCTGGCGGACAACAAATGATCGACTCTGCATCACCCGAATTGTATGCGTCGATCCATATAGCACAAGTCGAGCAAGGACAACGGTGAACATTAATCACTCATGCGCTTCTGAGTTGGTTTTGCAGGTATAAAAGCTAACCCCCCAACTCAGATAAGAGGACGAGAACTTTAACACTATAAACCACCTACTAATTTAAGCATTGAGGGGATGAGTCGGGAATCCCCCTATTGACGTCAAACTATTATGTAGGAGCACAATGTGGACGAGATGACTCAACTTCCACCTTGGGTAGACCATAGAACACAACAGGAGCTTGAGAGCTAGCCCTCTGACCCGACCTTGTCCCACTCACCACTCGGCTCCTCGAGAATCAACCCTTTCGACCTTGTAGATGAGATTACACTTTCGGAACATGACTAAGTTGTGATGACTCATTAGCTATGGTATAAAGTTGCTTAGCAAAACTAGCCAAAGCTAATGTATAAGATTTAACACTACGTCAACCTAAAACCTTAAGCTTATCAAATTAAGAATTAATCTCAATATTAGATGCTATGTTGAGAAATTATATTTATGAGCTTTAGACTATTGTTTTACCTTCATTGACATGAGTATATATAGGAAAATCAAATGTTATCGAATTCTAATGGTTACCAAACCAAATCTTTTAGAGGAGTGTGGACCGCAAAAGAAAATATCTATATTAACACGTAGTAATCTATTTTAAGTTGATTTTTTTAAAAAATAAATATTATTAATAATTAAATGTCATAAATACAAGGCTCGATCGTATTATGAGGAAATTAAAGGACTAGCCCACTCTCTGAAAATAAGTGGATTTAAAAATTCAAGCATATGTGGCCAGCCAATTGGCCGCCTTATTCTCCTCTCTATATGCATGAGAGAAATTAAAATTTTCAAAGAAATAAAGAAAAATCCAGATATCATTGACAGCGTTTAAATATGCCATGAAACTTTAAGAACAAGGATGGAGCTTTCAAAGTCGGATTTAATAGTAAGTAACATGCTTCACCTCAGCTAGCAGAGCAACCATCAATCCATCCTTGATAGTTGTAATGTCACAAAAAGGAACACTTTTTTTAGCAAATAAAAGGACGACTACTACTAGCTGGTATCATCTCGTCTCGAATAATAAATCCCAAACCACCCACCATCTTGACTTTTTACGGTACCATCACAGTTCAATCTATAATTTCTCAAATAGGGATTGGACCATTTGACATACTTAGGATGCAACTCAAGAGGAGTGTTTTTAGAGGGATAAGCAACATCGTAATCCAGAATTGAAGAAAAAAAAATTTGTTGCAAAAAAAAAAAAAAAAAAGTCAGAGACCTATTCACCAAAAACAAAAAAAAAAAGATCCGAAAGCAAAGACTGTCATGAATAAATTGTCAAAATCTAGTGGAGAACGAACGAGAAAAGAAGACAATAAGAAAATGGTTCGAGTACATCGTCACGAAATGGACAGAGAAGAAATGTCACAGGTGTGAAGATTTTTTTAGCAAAATGATTTAATTCGAGGCAGGCACGATTGGAATTTTTCACAAGCGATGATGCTATTGATCCGTAAAGCTGATGGTTAAATTCGAATGGCGAAGAGTAAAGAAGTAAGCAAAATTTTAGTAGAGATTTCACTCTTACTATCTCATTTCAATAACTAGAAATCGTCGCAAGGTTCAATAGATAAGTCAATTTTTTGGATGAGGACATTGCTAAATAATGAGTCACACTCATCGCTATCTCATTTACTATTGCTGATAAGAGAGGAAATAGATTAATTAGAGTTTAAATACTTAATATTAGGAAAGATTAGTAAGTGAATGTCAGATATCTAGTGATACCGGGGGATTGTAGAAATAGAAATGTAATTCTAGAAAAAATAAATCCATAGCCGTGTTGTATTTACTATTGATTAGTATAAAAATCGATAAAAAATTTACTATCAAATTTAAAATTATAAAAGAACATAAAAAATTTATAATATTAAACAATGATACAAAAATAAAAATAAAATATTTATCACTCAAGGAAGTATTCAGAAGATATATAATTTCAAATAAAACTCCAAATGAGGTTATGGTAAAACAAATTTGATTCTAAACTTTATATAAGTACTAGTGTATGAAACAACCCTTCATGCATAGGGAACCATGAAATAAAATGCATTATAGGTGGTAACTAACCCTTTTAATACATTCTTTAGTTATAAAGAAAAAGTACATTAAAACATCTTTAACTTTATCTAAGGAATATGCTCATGAGCTATCATATTTAAGTGGATTGAGTTAAATGCTATGAGATAATATTGTAAACTGTAGAGAATATCATAAGATCAGCAAGATTCACACGATCTGATTGTAGTAAATTAGGCACTCCCGTATCAATCTCTCCTGGTTGAAAAAGATTTATCCTGATTTGTTCCATACTGATAAGGACTTAAATCAGCTACATTGAATGTTGGTGACATCCTAATTCTCTTAAGCACCTTGAATGGACAATCGTCCTTTGGTTTTAATTTCCCAAATTTACCTGGTAAAAACCTCTCCTTTCTTATATGAATCCAAACCAAATCATCTGCATTAAACTCCATATGCTTTCTGTGTTTGGTGGCCACTTGCATGTACCTCTCATTTTGCTTCTCAATAGTTGCTTTGACACCCTCATTTAACTTTTTTATTTGCTTACCCCTCTCGTCAACATCTCCACTAAATAACTTAGTTATAGAATGAATGACTAAGCCCAAAGGACTAGTAGGATTTGCACCATAAACAACCTCAAAATAACTCTTACTAATGCTTTGATGCATGGAACGATTGTAGACAAACTCAATTTGTGGAAGAATGAGATCATATTGCTTAATGTTCTTGCCAATATAGCTTCTAAACAAGTTTCTCAAGCTTTTGTTTATTACCTTTGTTTGCTCAATGGTTTGTATATGATGAGAGCTACTAAAATTCAAAGATATATCTAGCTTCCTCCATAGAGTTTTTTAAAAATGACTAAGAAATTTTGAGTCTCGATCAAACACCATAGTTCTTGGAATGTCATGCAATCTAACAATATTCTTGAAGTAAAAATTAGTAATATGAGATGCATCATTTGATTTATTACAGGTTTATTGTAGGGAATAAAGTGAGACATCTTCACAATAACAACTATAATAGAATCTTTATTCCTTTGAGTTCTTAGTAGTCCCAAGACAAAATAAAGACTTACATCCTCCTATGGAGCACTAGGTACTGGCAATGGAGTGTATGAACCTGAATCTTGGATTCTTGTTTTTGCCAAATGATACACTCGACATTGCTTTACAAGTCTCTCCACATCTCTAAACATCTTAGGCTAATAGAAATTCGATTGAACAAGAGCTAAAGTCTTATCCCTACCAAAATGTCATCCCAAAACACCACCATGAGCTTCAGCTAGAATTACTTATCTTAAAGAACAAGATGGAACACACAAAGCATTAGTTCGAAAAAAAACCATTAAAGATAGAAAATTATTGAAAAGAATCTGATTTATAATTCTGTAATATTGAGCTAAAATCCACATCATTCTCATAAAGATCTTTGAATGTCTCAAATCCAACCACTTTTACTTCCATAACAGATAATAAAGAATATTTTCTACTCAATACATCATCAACTACATTTTAAACACTAGATTTATGCTTGATTGTAAAGTTATAAGATTGCAAGAATTCCGCCCAAGAAGCACACCTCTTGTTTAGTTTGTATTGGCGATAAATAAACTTCAATACCTCATGATCAGAATATATGACAAATAGATTGGCAAGAAGATACTGACTCTAATGACATAAAGCTCGATAAATGACATAGAACTCCTTGTCATAGGTAGAAAATCTACTTCTTATATCATTTAGCTTCTCACTAAAAAAGATAATAGACTTTGCTTCTTGGCTCAAAACAGCATCAATTCTCACATTAGAGGCAT
Organism: Ensete glaucum; assembly: GCA_021527575.1. Classification (NCBI taxonomy): domain Eukaryota; kingdom Viridiplantae; phylum Streptophyta; class Magnoliopsida; order Zingiberales; family Musaceae; genus Ensete; species Ensete glaucum. Next base: position 22,304,427 of record CM038558.1, read on the forward strand.
CACATTAAACCTCAAACACCTTATCAAAATGGGTAGGACAAAAATATGAGCTTCAATCACCTTTCTTTTTAATAACTCAAAAGATTCATTAGCTTCATCAATCCATTTGGATTATCATCTTTCAAGCATTCGGTGATTGGAGCAATAATCGAGCTAAAACCATTGATGAATCTTCTGTAAAAGAAAGTTAAATCATAGAAACTCCTTACATCATGTAATGAAACAGGTGTTGGCTAATTAAAAGGAGTTTCTACCTTACTTTGATCCATCATGATTTCATTATTTGAAACAACAAATCCCAAAAAGTAAAAAAAATCATAATTCTTTATATTAGCATAAAGTTTTTAATGCCTCAAAATCAAAAAGATCTTCTTGAGATGACTTATATACTCTTCCTCGCTTTTGTTGTACACTAATATATCACCAAAGTAAACCATAACAGAAGTTTCAATGCATGACTTAAGTATATAATTCATAAATCTCAAGAAATTGCTAGGAGCAATTAGATAGCCCAAATAGTATAACCAACCATTCATATAAGCCTTCTCTAGTTTTAAATATTATTTTTTACTTATTTCCAAGCTTCATTCTTATTTGACGATAACCACTCCTCAAATCAATTTTAGAGAAAATAGAAGCACCACACAATTGATCAAGTAAATCATCTAACCTTGAGATAGATAAATGATAGTCAACTATATTGATGGCGCAGTTGTCCACACACATTCTTCTAAGAACCATCCTTCTTAAACACCAATATGGCTGGAATCACACAATGACTCAAGCTCTTCTAAATCAACCTTTTTTTTACCAACTTTATCTACTTACCTTTGAAGCTCTTCATGCTTCTTAAGACTCATTCTTTAGGCTGCCTTGTTAGGTAGGGTAGCCCCTGGAATAAAATTAATATGATACTGGATGTCTCTCAATGGTGGAAGATCATGTAGAATCTCTTCTAGTATAATATCTTGAAACTCCTTCAAGATTGGTTTCATGTTTGATGGTAGTTCCTTGTGATATTCATTGTTCTCTACCACTGCTAGAGCTAAAATATAGCCACCCCTTTCTAATTCACTCTTGCATCATCATATGACATAAAAGCATTAACTTCCTTCTTTGGTGCATTGATTTTAGAAAGTTGTAATGAAGCTAAAATAATCTTTTTTTCATTCACCTTAAAAGAATAAGTATGTTTGTAAACATCATACAATACCCTCCTATCATAATGTCAATGTCTACCCAAGTGCAAATGACAAGCATTCATAAGTGAAACATTAAACCATAAGTATGTTTGTAAACATCATATAATACCCTCCTATCATAATGCCAACATCTACCAAACAACAAATGACAAGCATCAATAGGAGAAAAATTAAACCATACTTCATCTTTATAACTAAATATCTCTTAATTACCTTGATGTCATTTTATTTTTGTAGCCAGTATAACTGGTATGGATGTGGATGAGATATTACATCCAACTTTAGCTTCTGTACCATCTCCAATGATACCATATTCTTAAAGTTGTCACTGTCAATGATCACCAAGCATACCTTATCATGAGAAGTGTATTGGTACGAAATATATTTTTTCTCACCCAACTTTCATCCTTAGCCATATAAGATACTTATAAGCTATGTTGTAACATAATAGACAAACCATGATCAGCATAAATAATCTCTTCCTCATCATCATCATATTTTGGTTCGTCATTGACTTCATTTCTTTCTCCATTATTATGTTCTTCAAGAAATATAACAATCCTCCTATTTGGATAATCTGAAGTAATCTATCAAAAACCATGGCATTTGAATCATTTCGACCACTTAGTGTAGAAGAATATGTGGTTGTTTACTGTAAGCTAATCTTTCACTATTGTCTTACATTTTCGATGCTACTTTGCTTTAGAGAGTAGGCTTGAAATTTTCTCTTCTTGTATAATTATCTTTTGCCCCGTATCAAAAACCATTTTCAAACTTTTGCCACTTCTCCACTTTTAAAGTCAAATTACTACTTTGTTCTGCCATTCGTCTTGGTAGAAATCTTCGAAGTCCCTTTAGTAAGGAGGTGTTTCATCATCATAACCAAACTTTTGTGTATTATTTTCATGCTGATTGTTTCCACTCTGAAGTTCTTCAATGAATTCATTTTTTTTTTATATTGTGTAGTAATCTTTGTAGCTGCAACCTCAAGTATTCGATATCATTTCCATTGCCACTATCTTCATCCACTACTTTTTTTCATTACATCTTGTTATGATCTCTAGTCTTTAGCTCTAATACTAAACTAATATCAGGAAAAAAAAAAGGAATGAAATTCAAGAAAAAAAAATCGATAGTCGACTTGTATTTGTTGGAATATCTTTTGGATTGAAAAGAAACAAACTCAAGATAAAACTTACATAAAATTAATAAATAGTTCATGATTAAGTTTAAAATCACAAAGAGAAACATAAAATTCACCAGCCTAAGAATATTAAATAGGATATAAAACTGAAAACAAAAGACTCACCACTCAACGAAGTGTCCAAGAGATACAGAGTTCTAAAAAAAACTTAAAATGAGCTTCCATCAATACAAATCAGATTCTAAACTTTCTATAATCCTAAAATATTAAAATAAGAATTAATACATGAAACAACATCTTCATTGATAATGAAGAAATTCATCTTCAAACAATTTTAACTTTGTGTAATAAATATACTCATGAGCTATAATATTTGAGTAGACTAGGTTAAAAGTTATGAGGCAATATTGTGAATCGTAGATAATACCATATGATCAGTAAAATTCACACAAATTGATTATAGTAAATTAGGCACTCCTGTGTTATCTCATTATTAGAGAGAGTAATAATAGAGAAACAATATATTACCTATGAATTTAATAAAATCATTTAGCAACAACTCAAAAGATGGAAGAAGAGATAGCAACTCCACCTTAGGTTTGAAGAATAATGAATGTTCCAAGGATGTATAAACCATACTGTGCCTTAGCAATATCAATTTAAAGGCCATTAGTGTTGGATAAACAAGCAAAAATGCAGTCAACATGAAGTGCAATATTCAAAAGGTGAAGATGCTTGACCCTAAGGCCCTCAATACTTTTTTAGGAGAGTGATAGTATTCTAGGAAGTAGAGATGCAAATTAGGAGAATGAAAGTTATAACTCCAAAGAAAATTACACGAGACATAGATAATTTTATTCGGGATGTTAAATACTTTGATGACCTCCACATTGCCACCCACACCCTGTTTTAAGTAAGATTAGATCTTTGGAAACAAATCTCGACCACAGTTAGACACAATCAAAATACTATTGTTTGAGTTAACAATGTATGACTTGAGCTAATCCATGTGATAGATTGTTTTACTTTATACATGGTGTGCTTATTAATATAGTTGGTTATCCATAGAAAGCTTCATTTTGACTTTAGAGTTTTAGATGTTTTTGTTTGAAAATGTCCAAATTTGACCAAACAAGCTATGAGGTCAGCGATGTGTTTCAGGAAGGCAATAACTTCGCCAATTTGCTGCCTTGGACCTCTAAGTACCCCTTTCTCTTTTTTTTTTCTTTTTTTTTTTTTCTTTTTGACGAGGTGGATGGTTGGATCTTCCACAAAATCTTTTGCGTGTTGATTTTTTGAGCATAAGATATACTATGCTTATTTCTTTATATATATATATATATATATATATATATATATATATATATATATGTTGGATTGAGACAGCACTTGGACTAGTTGTTGTTGACCAAAGATTGCCAGATACAAGTGAAGCCTGTCCTGCCCCCTTCATTAGCTGACACATTCAGCCTAAGTTGGCCCTCATCACCATCTGTTTGGAAGAGTCCGTATTGAACACGATCCACCAAAATGCAAAAGAAAATTACATTTTTTATCAGAAAGATTGAGCATTCTTTTTTTTCTTTTTATTTTTTCTAAGAACATGTTAGTTAATGTGACCGGTAACACTTTATCAGATCGCTGTAAGATTATGTTACAAAAATCTATCTCTACCATTTCCCGTGTGCAAAAGAAGAAACAATTGCATGCTGGAGCTCTAGAAATGCTGTCTAACAAAGAACAAAGATGCCAAGAAAAGTGGGACAGGGGACTCGGTGTTCGTTCCACAAACCAAAGTAATCTTGTTTGTTCCCCATCATCACCTTTATAATGTTAACATTCTCACCGGGAACAGTTCAGAGTAGAGAGCAGCTGCAGCATTGTTGCTTGAGACTCGAGACTCTCAAGGATGCTGTCTCATCTCTGTGACCTGACTCTTATGTCTGCATGTGAGGAATATAACTCTGTTAACTCATATAAATCCATGCGTAAATTTCTAAGGGTGCAAAATGTTGCAGTCTTTTGGAGCTCAAAATTTAGCAAACACTCTACTAATTGCTATGGGTACGATCACATAAAAATTCTACATAATATTTACTTCCTTCAAATTTTCTTGTATTTCCCAAACGATAAGGACAATAAAAAATGATTTGAGTCAAAAGAAAATTCTATTTTGTTCAACAACTTTAACGTTGACGCGGGAATCCAGTATTTTCCGAGTCATTTTGTAATGAACTATAAAATGAACTTTTTCAACAAAGATGTGAATTTGCAAGCACGGGGTAGAGATGTATAAAATGAACTTTTTCAAGAGAGAAGGATAATTCTATTCTTAGAGGCAAGGATTAGTAGAGAACTTCCACTTGTTACCTGACTAAGTCTATCGCCAACTCTGTAACTGAACGAGTCAATCTCGTTCATTAGTTGAGGGAAATCTTTTGACTAAGAGAAATTATTCTCTCTGTCAAACGACAGAAAAATAGTTGTCATTACACGTTGCCTCCTCATCGCTTGCAGGCAACGCTACTTCGGATCTTTCAAATCTACTATCACCTACAAACACTAGATCCACGTAGCTTATAGCTCACGCAGAGCGTTTCTCCTCGTGCCGACGCTACCACCGTTCTCTTTCGATCTCAGTATTCCAGCGCGGTGATTCCATCGCACCTGTACCTATTGGACTGTCGTTGGATATTCTCTTCCGCCACTCACTCCCATATCTACCAGGTGTTTTCTACACTATTCTGTTCAGTTCAGTTTTGTTAGCCACCTTCTGATTTATGCTACTACACAAATCTACAACTTTATAGCTATTAATTATTTATCTTTTTCTTTTCTTCTTTTCTTTTTCTTGGTCACCAGTTGTGTCACTGTTCTCTACTCTGTGCAACGGCTTTTGTGATTTCCTAATGAATTTCTCATCCACTTCTGATGTTCCTACTTTTTTTCCTACTAATAATTTTGCTTCACCCTCCGGTCTTATTTCCATTAATGCTGCATCTTTAATCCCTTTTAAGTTATCTAAAAACGGTAATTATGCCTCTTGGCGTGCTTAGTTCTCTAACCTTTTGTTTGGTTATGATTTATTGGGTTATATTGACGATTCTCTTAGTTGTCTACCAGTCATGATTCATGTCCCAGGAGACCCTAGCCCAGTACCTAATTCTACCTACAAGTTATGGCTTCGGCAGGATCGACTAATTCTCCAGGCCATTCAGGCCTCTGTTGCTGGATCCATCGCTCCGCTTGTGACCTCATGTACCACTGCTGCGGAAGCATGTAACAAGTTACATACTACCCTGGCGAACCGCTCTCAGACTCGCATGCTTGGACTACTCTCCAATCTTATGACTCTCAAGCAAGAGGGAAGTTGTATTGTTGATTACTTACAAAATATCAAAGTAATTATCGATGACCTGGCTTTGATAGGTCATCTTCTTACTGATGAAGAGATACTGGTTCACACGCTCAATGGCTTAAGTCCTGAGTACAAAGAACTTACTGCTGCTCTTCGGGTGCGTGACTCTCCTATCCTCTTTGAAGAACTTTATGACAAGCTGACGGATTATGAAGCTTACTTAAAGCGTGACACCAAGCTATCGGGACCTTTGTCAGAACCTCCCATCACAGCTCAGTTCACCCTAAAACTCAAAAAGCCCAGTCGTAAATACCACAACAATACTTCAAAAGGTGTAGTCACCCAACCTCCCACTACTATAAGTTTTCATCCATCACTTCTTCCTCCATATCCTTCGTCCGTCAATTCTCGTCCAAATGTTTCCTTTTCACCTCACCGCCCCCCACTTATGTCTCTGCAACCAGTTGTCTATCAATTATGTGACAAAATTGGTCACACTGTCAAAGTTTGTCGATCACGTCTTCCAGCACCATATACTTGGCCTCAAGCAAATATCCTGACTGCTTCTTCTGAAGGTCCGTCTAACTGGATTGTGGATTCTAGCGCTTCCCACCATATCACCTCTGACCTCCAGAATTTATCACTCCATAATGGCTACGGCGGCCATGAAGACGTCATCATTGGTGATGGTAATGGAATCTCTATTACTCATGTTGGTTGTAAGACATTACATTCCAACGACTCTTCTTTTACACTTCATAATATTTTGTGTGTCCCTCACATCAAGAGAAATCTTATTTTTGTCTCTCAATTTTGTCAACAAAATCATACTTCTATTGAGTTTTTTCCTGATTATTTTCTTGTTAAGGACTTGAGCACGGGGGCATCTCTAGTTCGCGGCCCGAATAAAGACAACATCTACGAATGGCCGTCTATCGTGTTTCTCACCCAGCCCATAGCAAACACTTCCACTGCAGCTCCAGTCGATATATGGCATCGTCGTCTTGGTCATCCCTCAAACTCTATTCAACAAAAATTGCTTTCTCGTTATTCTATTCCTGTTTTTAAATCCAGCAATGTTCTTACTCACTGTAATGCCTGTCTTAGTAATAAAAGTCATCAATTACCTTTTAGTACTTCCTCTATTTCTTGCTCTAAGTCGTTTGAGGTTATTTATACTGATGTTTGGGGTCCTGCATCGGTTGTTTCCTTTGACAAGTTTAGATTATATGTTATCTTCGTAGATTATTTTACGAAGTATACATGGTTCTATCCTCTTCGTAAATCGATGTCGTTGTTGTATTCTCTAAATTTAGGAACTTAGTTGAGAACTATTTTCAAACTACTATTAAAACCATCTATTCTGATGGCGGAGGTGAATATCAAGCTCTTGCATCTTATCTATCTACTTGTGGTATTCAACATATTAAGTCACCTCCGTATACTCCTTAACTGGTTGGTTCTGCCGAACGTAAACATCGTCATGTTGTTGAACGGTCTAACTCGCTTCATCAAGCATCTATGCCTTACGCCTTTTGGTCTGCATTTCAAATGCGGTGTACCTCATTAATCGTATGCCTACTCCGGTTCTTGATTACCACCATTTGAAAATCTATTTCAAAATGCCCTAACCTATACACATTAAAAGTTTTGGTCATCTGTTATCTTTGGTTACGCCCCTACAATTCTCATAAACTGCAGCCTCGATCTCGTCCTTGTATTTTCATCGGATATTCTCTTGAACATAATACTTTTCGGTGTTATGATCCTCTATCTGCTAAGGTATTTGTTTCCAGATATGTTACTTTTGTGGAGTCTGTCTTTCCCTTTCGAGATCAAGGTCATTGTGTCATCTCATTGAGTTCCTCTAATACATCTTCATCCTCCCCCGTGCCTCTACAAGATCCACACTCTCTTGTTATTTCGATTCCGCACATTCCTCCTTCGTCTTCTTCTCGGGCTTCTTCCTCTCCTCCAGAGCCAATGCCTTTGTCCTCACCTTGTCCTGGTTCCTCTGTCGTCCTTGCGTCCACCTCCACTAGTGATCACCCTCAATCCTTACCCTCTGCTACTCTTATCGTCTCAAGCCATCCAATGCAAACCCGCTCCAAAAGTGGTATCTTTAAACCCAATTTACATGTCAGCACCAACTCTTCCCTAGCCTATACTGAACCATCATCTTTTACTCAAGCCCAAAAATTCTCACACTGGCGTACAGCCATGAGTGACGAGTATGATGCGCTCCTTCGTAATGGTACATGGACTCTCACCCCCTCTCACCCCACGCAAAACATTATAGGGTGTAAGTGGGTCTATCGCATTAAGCGAAACCCTGATGGCTCGATTGCTCGCTATAAAGCTCGACTTGTGGCTAAAGGTTATCATCAACGTCCTGGTCTTGACTACACTGAGACATTTAGTCCTGTCGTCAAACCTACTATCATTCGGATTATCTTGAGTTTAACCGTCTCCAACGACTGGTGCTTACGCCAACTCGATGTTAATAATGCCTTTTTGCAAGGAACACTTACTGAAGATGTTTTCATGCAATGACCTGTGTTTTATACATCCTCAGTATCCCCGGCATGTCTGTAAATTACGAAAAGCCATTTATGGCCTTCGCCAGGCTCCATGAGCATGGTATACTGAGCTTGGTCTCTACTTGTCTTCGGTTGGCTTCATTAACTCTAAATCTGATGTCTCTCTTTTTATACGCCACCAACATGGGTTTACTATCTATCTTCTGGTTTATGTGGACGATATTATTATTACCGGCGATAACTCTATGGCGGTTCAAGCATTTATTCAGCAATTGGCCGACTGATTCTCTCTTAAAGATCTTGGTCACCTAAATTATTTTCTCGGAATTGAGGCATTTATTCAGAATGTCTTCTGGCCTCTTTCTCTCACAGAGAAAGTATATTCTTGATTTGCTGTTCAAGACGGCTATGCAGGATGCAAAAGAGGTTGCCACTCCTCTATCCTCTAGTGAATCACTGAAGTTATGTGATGGTAGTCCTGCTACGGACCCTACTCAGTTTCGACAGGTAGTTGGCTCCCTACAATATCTCGCCCTTACTCGCCCGGATATTTCCTTTGCAGTTAATAAACTGTCTCAGTTCATGCATCGGCTATCTGCTTTCCATTGGACTACTGTCAAACGCGTTTTGCGTTATCTTAAAGGGACTATTGATCATGGTATTTTTCTTCGCAAACATTCTCCTCTCATGCCTTTGATCGATTGGGTCAATGTTGATGTTCAAACCTCCACATCCGGCTACATTATTTTTCTTGGTGCCAATCCGATCGGTTGGAGTTCTAAGAAACAAAAGACAGTTCACCTGTCAATATCGAGCTATAGTTTCACGAACTTATTTGGATCTCCAACTTGCTTAAGGAGTTTCACGTTTCTTCTTCTACTCGCTTGTTATTTATTGTGATAACCTTGGTGCAACTTACCTTTGTGCGAACACGGTTTTCACTCGCATGAAGCATGTGGCTATCGACTTTCATTTTGTGGGATCAAGTTGCTCGTCAGCAGCTTCGTGTTTCTCATGTTCACACGGCTGATCAACTTGCTGACTCCCTCACAAAGTCTTTAGCCTGCAAGCCCTTTTTATTGCATCAGTCCAAGATCGACATCCTTGACAGAAGCTCAATCTTGCGGGGGCATGTTAGCTGACTAAGTCTATCGCCAACTCTGTAACTGAACGAGTCAATCTCGTTCATTAGTTGAGGGAAATCTTTTGACTAAGTCTACCGCCAAATCTGTAACTGAACGAGTAAATCTCTTACTAATACTGCAGAATGTTCTTGTAAATTATGGCCAATACCAGGTATATAAGCAGTGATTTCAAATCCAGAGGTTAATCATACTCTGGCAACTTTACGTAAGGTAGAGTTTGGTTTTTTGGGGGAGTGAATAGCGAGTCATTCATATTATTCCAGTAGGTACGACTGATGAATGGTTCCATAGGAATAATTCCTTTCAAATCAAATTTCCTATTTCTAAACAACAACTTCTTGATTAGTTGAGGGAAATATTTCCTCACCCCTGTATAAATAGATGATACATTTATCAATAATATTCATCCTTTTATTCTCTCATTTTCATTTCTAACCCCACTGAGACTCACCAGATATAATTTAATTAAAACAAAACATATTTGCAATCTTGATATGTCAGATAAATCCAGTTATCTTTATGTAACAATAACACCCATAGAATGTACAAGATGAGAATGTCTTGTAAAGTAAAAAATAAAAAATAAAAATATTTTTGTAAAAAAGATAAGGAAAGCAATGATGCAAAAGACACCAAATTTTAGTGGCTGTAACCATGGTTCTGGAGCAAGTGGTATACCGGGCAACCAGAGATAGGATATATCTAAATATCAGAGTCAAAGAGGCATTGAGGGTAACAATCAAGCAAAATATTCAATGTTTACTATTGGAAAAGAAGTGACCATATCAAAATTTTTTGCAATTAAAAATGGCAGCATCGATAAGATAATTTTGTGGGAGGGGATAAAAAAAACATTCATGAATGACAAATTTATCTCAATTTTAGTTAAAAGAAAGCACAACAGCACTAGCACACTATTGACAGTATTTGGAATGAGTGGAAGGGAGAATTTTACCTTTCTCCAAAACTTTCAAGAATTGCAGCATGGCGAGCAGAGAATTGTCTGAAAGAATATAGAATTAGCAGCGCAATGAGAGCCCAAAATTTGCCAAAAATATGTGCATTAGCTTACAAGAGTAGCCACACAAAATATAAAATGAACAATATCTCAGCTTTATTAGCACGATCCTCTAAGCACGGCAGACAACAAATAAATAATTGAAGCAGTTCCAGCTAGCAAGAAATGCCATCTCCTCCTTGGTGGTCTTTTTACGTGACAGCAGGCGGTCTTTTTACATGACAGCAGGCATTTCAAATAGTAAGAATGTCGTAACATTGAACAACCTCCCTGCAAAGAATTTCTACCTCAAATTAGCATCGAGGGTCTGAGAGCAGAACCAAACCGGTACAATGGAAATCTCATTGCAACCAACAAGGGCACAAGAAACATAGCAATGGCTGTCATCTGCTCCACATATATGAAACACTTGAAAGACAGTCCTCAGCTCATTCCTTGCAAATCATCTTTCGATGGACTCCTTTGCTGATCCAACAGTAACACTCAAGCAACAAGTTCATTCTCCAGGACCGGCTGTGTCCTTGTCACTGAAGCCACCGGCACTCGTGCGTCTCCAACGCTTGCTGTTTGTAGTGATACTCCTGCATTTGCATGCTGCTCCATCTGTTCCACCTTCTTATTCTGCTTATAACGTTGCACGCAGTAAACAAGCAGAGCCAAGAAAACCAAAGTGACAAATCCACCAACCACACCAACAACAATCTTCCACACCTTCGACTTGTTACTACTCTTAAAGCCACCAGGGCTTGGGCGTGGCCTTGGGGTTAGACTTGGTGCCGGGGAAGGTGCAATCTCACTGGAGTTGATAACGATGGAGAAATGGCCCTGTCGGTATGTTGAACAAACATTGCTTGATACCAAGTCTCTGAAATATGGCGAGCCATCTAAACCAAACCACACACATCTGGCAATTGTCCCACTTGGCACAGGAGCGACATTTGTGAAGTTGATGGATATGGGTGATTGCAAAACCACAATACTTAACTCAGGCAAGTTTGTGGCAGACAAATTTGCCGCATCATAAGCAAGGAGACCAAGAACTGGGGTCAGGTAATGATAGCCAGGGAGAGGGTAGTAGATAGAAGACCAGTTGCCAAGATTCTGATAAACCAAGACCAGTCTTCGGACATAAGGTTGCACAACTACACCAACTGGAATGCTGAATTCCTTAAAGCTATTAACTCCCCTCTTTCTCAGACTCCCACTTCTGAGCCTTATTGCTGCAATCTTGATGCCAGTGAGGTTGGAAGGGACAGTACCATTATAGGGAATCCCGGTGCGGGGACGAACAAAAGCACGGTAAGCATAATCCTGAAGGAGAGCATCTATTGATCTTGAAGTGCTTGCAAAAGCAATCGGTGGCTGGGCCTTGAACTGGCACGCAAACAACAACCCAAGGAGTGCAAGGAGAATGAACAAGTGGCGAATCAACTCTATGGATCCTAAGAGCTTCTCAGACAGCATATTCAAATGATAATATCTTCCTTACCACTATGAAAGGGATCTGGACGATGCAAATCCTCTATCATCAATTTTTGGAATACATGCGCAGAGGAATAATTGTAACGAGTGCTCAGAACAACATCAAACGACAGTTAATCAACGAACGCATATGACTTTCCATCAAGAAAGCTCCTAACTCTCGGAAAAAAATAGGCTTGAACTCATAAATAAACAGCAGAATCTAAGCACAAAATACAAATTTTTTTGTCCAAAGCACCTGAAGCATGCTGAACTGAGACCATGATGTAGCCAAGATTGCTTCAAACTTCAACAATGCCTCCGCTGTCCTTGCCACGAGAACACCAAGAAAAATTGCAGACCACCATACAATCTTAAATTGTCTTTCTATCGCAGCACCGGAGCTCAAAGACCCCCCTGGCTAGCTGAAAAACTCGACCTTTTCGCAATGCATGACGGTCGAGGAACCAACGAGCTTCATAACAACTCCAGCAGCAACGACACAGAGAGAAATCTTCCCGAAACAAAGCCCCAGAAAGTTGGCCGAGCAAGATGACACTGATCTCCCACCAGCCGTGGACGGAATCACAGCGAGATTAGGGCCTCGGAGAACCCTAAAATCTCTCCAAAAACGCGATCGAAAAAGGAAAAAGGAACTCCTTTTGGGGAGCAGTACGAACAGTAATGGAAGGGAAGGAGGAGGAGAAGGCACAGATAAAACCCCATCGGCACTTCTTTGCTTCCCCAAAATGCCACTCCGTCAACGGGGTTGAGCGTGTCATTTTGAGCATAAACATTTGTGTTATTTTTTCGTTTGTTTGTATATCACTTATATCTGCTCCTCACGAAACCTAAAAAACTTGTATATAGATATATACATTGTCGTAATAAAAAGAAACACTATCATTTAATGATTATTTAATATTAATATTCATCTAAACAAGTATTTTTGTACATTTTATATTTTCAGACTTGAAGCAATAAATGTGTAAACTTGTATTTCTTTCAAAGCGGTCAACCCATTCCTCATCTTAATGTTATCAGATATGGAAGCTTTCATTAAAAAAAATAATGATCTTGACCTGCATTTATGAATAGAAAAAGATGGCATGTCTCTAGTTTTAAATTGGTCTATTCTCAAATTAATAGACTGAAAAACATAAAAATATTTTAGTATGGACTATAAATAATAATTTCAAACTTGACCGATCCTTGTTATTATTATTATTATTATTATTATTATTATGTAATTAAGCACCATCAATTCAGTACCATTTGACTATTATTTGAAATTATAACGAACGCTACTGTTCTTTTAAAATATTATTTTTAGATATTTTATATTTATGTTTATTTTATATTTGACTATGAGAATAAATATGTTATTTCCAATCTTTGCATGAACAGATATGTAAATATGCTGTCTCTAATCATAATTTTACCATAGTTAAGGGGCTTTTCTGACAAAAGACATAGCGAACCTTGACCCGCATTTGCGCCCGAAAGACCGCTTCTGGACCGTCCGATTGAGATAGGGCGGCGGATATCGAGAGAGAACAGACGAGATCGCGTGCGTGTTCGGGTACCACGATGGGGTTCGATGGGCTCCACGAATCCAGCTCACGGTGGGGGCCCGTTGGGTACGTAAGGTGGTTTAGGGGGGGGGGGGGGGCGGCATAAAAGTGGGTTCGCTTTCTTCACTGCCGTGCTTTAAAAGTTGCGCCGGTAACACAGTGTTGGGTGGGCTGATCCAATTATGGGGGCTTTTTCTTTTGGGGTCTGCAACAATTAAGGCTCGAGTTATTACTGTGTCAGCCGGCTGGTAATTAATTAATTATTATTATTATTTTTTTACCTAATTTCGGAGAGGTAGAATTTTCCAAGGCCTGTTTTGTGGTCCCTTCAAGATCTAAAAAACTTACTTTTCAAATTATTTTTTTTCTTTTTATTTACTATAATTATTTGACCTATAATTGAATTTATTTAATAACGTATCTTTCGATCTATTTTAATGATTAATGATTTATTATACAATTGAAGGTGACCACGACGGTAAAGACTTTGATGACAGTTTTTTTGAGAAATCCTGATATCTAAACTTACCCTTTTAAAAAAATAATAAGATTTATCATTTATTACACAATTAATATCTATCAGTTTTTGAGTCTCAGTAAGAATATTCTACCGTTTTATGTAATATTTATAGGAGAAATATAATTTTAAAAATAAAAATTTGATAGTCGAACAATCACAAATATTTATTTATTTTTTTTGGTTTCTAATACTCATTAGACAATAGACATGGTGATTAGTGTCATAACTAAAACATTTGTTCGCTTAGCTTAATTAATCAACATGACGACCGTTGGCTTAGCTTAATCACAAAAAAAAAAAATCAACAAAATGTGGCATATATGATTAGAGAAAGAGGCTTTTTTAATATTTGTCTTGCTTAGCATAGTTTGAAAATAGCAAACTTATTCTAAAAAATATGAGTATAAAATATGTCTTTCCAAATTTTATGATTCCCAACTTCTACCTCTCTTATTAACATCCATACAAAAATCACATCAGCCTAATCTAATTATGATTAATATTAACTAGTATTGTAGTTATATATATAAGCATTAATTTATGTAAAGAAAAACTTTATAGTAGATACATAATCTCATGATTGATGAGGATCTAATATTTTTTATAAAAAAATATAATAAAAAACATAACTTAAAAAAGGACACTTTAGGAGAACACATGAAGAAAACAAATTTTTAAAAATAGTCCAAATAGGATTGGATTTTTCAACAGAGACTATATTCTGAATTTATAAAAATAAAAAGGATGTCTTTTCATGAAGACAAAATATATACAAATTTGTCATCGTAAGTGTTGGCCATTTAAGTAATAATGGGATTTTGCATTTTACATGTATGCCATGCCTTGATTGATTGATCCTCACAGTTGTGGTAACACTACCAATTTATCCATACCATGAGTCTAGCACACATCACATGCATCCACACATCTTAGAACTTTTATCTCAATGAAGAAGGCAATTTAAATAGGAATGTGAGCTTTGGCTGGCGGCAGCTCTCGACATGTATGGGCGTGGACGGCATGGCATGCACTTTGTTCTTGACAGCTAAGACCAAGCAAACAACAGTAAACCCTAAACAAGTTTGAATGGGAGAAGTGATTAAAAAGAAAGAATGAATTTGCTATGCTAGAAATTTTGTAGAATCGAGAATATTAATAATTCGCTATCTCTGCATCGAAAATATTAAACAATCGAGAGCATCGCTTCAAAACTCCCCCATATTTGAGAATCAAATTTGTCGTCTTGCTGTCGCCACATGGCGTCAAAATCCAGCCCTCAAAGCGAGGTGGGGCCCAGAATCCTGGCTGGGCTTCGCTGTACCGCAGACGTCTGCCTACGGTGCAAATTTGTCCACGTGTCGCGCCCTCATTGGGTGGCATTGGATCTACCGCAGTACGAGGTGAATGATGGTTGGGAGTATGCAAGTACACGAGAGATCAAAAGATCAAACTGCACTCATAAGGTCGAGTTCGGATCGAGAAATTTCGATTAGATTTGATTCGACTCGAGTCCATACGACTCGGTTCGATCGGTCAGATTTTGACCCGCAAAACGAACCCATTTTGACTTCTAGTATATGTCGCTCTTTCCGTGTGCTCCTGAGAAAGTTCCAAGTCTTTTACGGTCGATTCCTTTATCGGACGTGTTCAATTTGATAAAAAGTGAAAAAAAAAAAAATTATGAATATTCTGATAGTTTGCCCAAAATAATTGTTTGTTGCTGTCATGACATGCTCTGATAAGTCAAGTCTATTGAGAAGGACCAATGGTGACAAGATCTGACAGGTACCGACTCTGATAAGTCAACAACTCTCTTGAGAAGGCCCAATGGTGACAGGATCTGACCTGTCTTTCTAAAAACTAGAAGTACTGCGGCAGTAGAAAAATTATCAGCAATCTTAGTTAATTTAGAGTAGGCTTTCAGAAATCTAGTATATTTGGTACTACAGTAGTATCCAAAAAGAATATATTAATTTTATTTTCTACTACTACTAATGGTTAGCAACTCTTTAGAACAATAACAAGCCAATTTGAATGTATCCACGATAGATGTTGTGTTGTATATCCCAAACAACTTTAAAGGTTGCTAATAATTTCCTATGCAATCAGTGTTGAGTTTGATATTGTGTGGTTCCACCCCCTTTTCCCTGCTGGTTGGTTGACTGTGGACATTTTATTTCATTTTCTGTGCAAAATAACTTCTGCAATACAATGACAGAGCCAGTGTTGGGTGTACCACAACCTATGAAAGATTTTAGAGAGAGTCTGCATTAGTTACAGAATCATTGACAGAGTTGATTTCTCATGTTCTCAAGCTGTAAAATGCTTTCAAGCTTTGTGAAGAAATCATAGCACAAACAAGATAAAAGAGGCAACAGAATGAACATCCACAGCCAAGAGCGAGCAGGCACATTGATAATGCAAACAAAGCGACATCAGGAACTCACCTGGCAATTCAGTTTATTTATGCAAAATTAAACAACAGTTCTATAAATGATTGTAAAAGAAAAACTAATGCGTCCATTATAACGGAAATTCGGATAAGCCGACTACTGTCTGCTCATTACTAGATAAATCACAGACCAAATGTTGCTACGACAGATTAGTAGACTTTCTGAGTCAAAATTGTTTCATGCGTCTTTGAAAGCAGCAAAAATGTCACCATGAATATAATCGTTGTCAACAAGGCTAACCAAGAAGTAACTTTTTTGCACCTGTAAATATGAAAAAAACCACAAACTCGTCAGAAAGCCAATTAGTTCCCTAAAAGATGGATGATAAAAAGCATGTCTCAGGAAGCAAAAAAGATTGCACCCTAATGATGATCAACAGAATCTTCTATAAGTTCAGATAAAACTGCAAAATTGAAAACTCTAATTCTTTGACACTATAATCTAAATTAAGGAGTTCAATTGTTTTATGATCTAAATACTGATTGGCTTTGTACCAATTTTAACTGGTTGGACCGATACCAACATGTACGGACATACCAACCTTACCACCTGATATTGTTTGAGAAAGTAACCAAAAAAATAAAATGAATACAGACTGGTACTAACATATACTGTTTAATACTGGTCCACATTTGGACCAGCAAGAATAAATTAACACTGACCGGTTCAATTGAAATTTGATTTTATGATCTAAATAATAATCATAAAAGTATTTGTAAATGTGACAAGAGTACAAGAATACCTGAGCTAGTAGCTCCCTTGATGGATCACCCTCAGGAAACAATCGAGCCCATCCCCTTGTCCAAATCTCAAAAGCTTCATCCTTCCAGATCATGAAGCTAGCAGGGTCCACAACAGTTGGTTGCAAGATCTCTTTGCCAGGGAAAACACCCCATGTTACTGCATTGACTGCATTGAGAGCAACATTGGAGACATACTCCCCTTCTTTGTTCACAGCAATGTATGTGAGAGATGGCAAGGCCTTGCAATTTTCAGTGATTGGAATTAGCTTGTCTTTTGAACAAAAGAATTCCAGATACGCCTTTTGGTAAACATAACCACCTGGTCCACCCCATCCTGCAAAATAGAATAACATGACGTTGAAGTTAAGACCGTGCAGAGTGGTCAGGAGATCAATAATAGCAAATTGATGTTGGGGGCTTAAAACTTCTACAGGAAAATGATTGGGCTGGCAATGGGTCTGGCTGTTTTTCACATTGAGGCCAGTAAAACCATCTAAAAACATGCCCAGACCATAAAATTTAAGCAGAAAAATCCAAACAAATTAGTAAAATTGGCATATATGTATCACATTTGCCAAACTGTTAATAACTAGTTGCAATTAACCAAACTGCTAATTAAGGTCTGCTTTCTTTCACAGGAATAATATTCCCAGTGATTTGAAACAGAAAAGGGCTCACTTAATAAAATATGGAATTTCTTAAGTTCCTCGTATAAATCAAAGCAGGTTTTCTCAGAATAAGAATACAATTGCTAGTAACATGATTTATACATCATAATGCTCCTGTGGAAACAAAACATAGATTTATCAAGAAGCAACAACCATGACTTTTCTGCAACTAAAATTTATGTTAGCTTACCAACAGCAGGAGAGTCGGATTTCCCTCCATTAACAGCAGGTTGACTGTTAATAGTAAGAAAACCCTTCAAGTTGACCTGTGACAGTTGTTCATCGATTATCTTTGTCTCTGGTTGAAGACCATCTAATTCCGACCATGGGCTGCTTCTGAGTTTTCCCAGGCAGAATTTCATAAATCTCTGGCATATGCAATACAGGATATTAGTAAAAGTAGTACCCGGTTCAAAGTTGTGCATTCTTTTTCAAGATCCATTCATAGTCCAAACAATGTGATCCAAAGCACATTAAAGAACTTAGAAAGCACCTCGTTGATATCATCCACAGATTTCAATGGGGTTGCCCATTCCTCTTGAAGTTTCTTGTCCCGTGATCGTGGGCGCATGAACTGTCAAATGAGTTCATTAGTTGCAGCAAATTTATAAATTTGCTAAGCTACCACATGAAGCAACTGAACTTTTCTTCGGGAGAATATATTTGTATAAAACCTTTAGACAAACATTTCTAACATATCATTTGAGAGGCATTACTATGACACAATCAGATATGACAAAAAAGAGATAAATACCAATCCTTTCTGCAAATTGTTGTCACCAACTCAAAATGAGTAAAGAACATATAACCTTAGTAACAAATATGAGTTCTGTGATTTGCTTCAATTTCAGTTTGTATTTCCATATGCCAATTCTAAGATGTTAGAACTTTAAATGGAAGTGGCAGAAAAAACACTCCATACCTTGAACTGTAGCATATTAATGCAGCTCTTGTTTGAAAGGCTAACATACTTTATGTCGATATCAAGTATTAATGACCTTCATGATAAGTAGTGGAAGCAGAGAAAGGTATCTTAAGGTTTAGTTTTAAAGTAAGGAGTATGAAAAAAAATTCTAAACTGTAATAGGGGCTAAATTAAAAATTAAGATTATTAGGAAGAGGTTCTTGACATGGATAACAGAACTGCACAAAAAAGCCGCTTGACAAAGAATGGAGATAATAAAGCTGGAACCATTGTTCATACATGATGGATGGAAGCATTAGATAGAGCTTCCCATTAAATTTAATAAGATTTCAGGAGCTCTTCAAAGAAAAAGCTCGACATTTGTAAAGCTATTGAGGATATTTTTGCTGTTTAAATCTGTAACAAGAGACTGATGTAAACAAGATCATGTGAAACGTTAGTCAAATAAGGACTGGTGACACTGTCCTTCCAAATAACATTTCTTGTCCATCTGAGAATCTAGAAGGAAACTGAAAACAAAAGACAGCAGCCAATAGTAAACAAAATACCATATTTCATAAATCTCTAAACAACAGAACAGAGTCAATTAATGTGTTATCATTAAAGAATTACCTAACAGCACTGCCTTATTTACTATCTGAGCATCATATATTGTTAGGACGTCTAAGAAAATTATTTTCTGCTATGAGCAACAATACTGTAGTCTTATTCATGAACCAAATAAGGTCACGTGTAAGCATAGAAATTGACAATTCTTAGGCTGCTGGATCCAATCTTTCTTAACATTACATGGACCCAGATGAAAAAATGTTAAATACATGAGCCTACATTTCCAAAATGTAAGATTGTCAGGAGGAAAGCTAGAGATGGAACATAATGATCACAATTACCTGGTAATCAGTTAAAGCTCCATATGATGGGTTATTAGAATCACCCCATCTCCCATGTGGATATTGATCCCAACCAACAGTCCTTGAGATGTAACTTTTTGGACGATTAGCCCTATTTGATTTAATAAATAAAACCACATCAAAACTGCATACTTCCAAGGTCACCTGTATAGGTACTAGTAAAAGTTATGGTTTGCAAATATTATGAAATGAAAAATAAAGCATACCAGAAAATAGGCCGAACATCCTCTTTGACACGAAAAACATTTGCCGGACGTCTCCAAGGCAAGGACCTTGAAACTTTAGACTCTTCTATCAAACCAAGATTCTGAAAATACGTATACTTAGTCAAATGTTAAATCAAACAACACAAAACCATGGTGCAGGAGGAAATAGCAACCATTAATATGGCCAATGCAGACTTCTCCATGTTTAGTGTGTAAAGATGCAATGTTTTGATTCCATGGGATAGAATCTTCTTGCACATTTCAGTCCCTAAGTGAACTCCATATGCCCTGACAGCATCTTCATTGTCTTTAATAGGATCCAAAGCAGCTGTAATCTCAGGTGGTATCTGCAGAACAATACTTGTCAAATCATTATGAACTATGACTATCTAAGCAATGCAAATATTATATCTAGACACATCAATGTAACTTGAATGCATGATACTATGAATTAGCAAAAGGAATTTTTACAGCAAAGCCTTTATCTTTCTAACACAGTACTTTAAATAATGTACTGCAGAAGGATATAAGAGTTTCTTTGCAAGATAATACCGCAGTAGGTAGACTGGTACTTAACGACAGTATTATGGTCTAACATCACATTGTGTACATGGTTGACAGAAATATGCCTAACTCATTGATTACCTTACTTTATTTAATAATTATAAAATGCTAAATTTCCATAATAAGAGTAGAGATAGAAGTTACAGAACAACGGTACTTACTTTAGTTTTGCAAAACCCAGTCATTCGCAAGAAGCCTTTATAGTTGTTGATTGGCATGATGCCAGGTACAATTGGACAGGTTATCCCAATTTGATGACAATCATTGACAAACTTCAGAAATATATCAGTATCATAGAATAGCTGAGTGATAATAAGGTCAGCACCAGCATCCACCTGTCCAAAGGATAGACAGAGATGGGAGAGTAATAGATCAACTGAAAGATGTTATAAAAGTAATATTAGTGAAACAATTAGGTAACATCGTAAGCTTGAGTTGTTGTAACCATTAATATCTAGAGACTGAATATTTTTCTTAACATAAATTAGCCAGTTAAGATTGATAAATCACAACCAAGCAGAGGTGTGACCTTAAGACGTCTAAGTCTCGCACAAGGTTTGACCAACTGAGTCCACAAAAAAAAAAAAAAAAGTCAAATTTCTGCAATGCAAAAGTAGCATAGGGTAGTTAGATCACAAGCACAGTAGAAGTGGCACTAATATGAATTTGTGGAAAAATATGATGAGGCATGAACAATTTCTGTTTTGGCATATTCCACAGACACAAAATTTATTCAGATCCAAGTCCCCTTTAGCATGTCTACCAATATATCATGGTTACGTTATCTAAAAGGCATTTAATGAGAGGCATGTGCAACACAACTATTGACTTCAAGCATAAACCAAGTTGATACATTATAAAACGGACAATTGTGACCTCACCAGAATATTTAAGACCAGTAAGGAAACAATCAATGTACGCAAGAAATATCTTCATTCTCGCCCATGAGCATGAATATTTATATCCTTTATATTATTCTGTGATAACAAAGGTTCCACATAAATATAAACATAAACTAAAACCTAGTGAACTTTGTTGAGCATAGCTGTTAAAATCATTACTCAATTCAATCGGAACCAGAATGTAATATTAATCAAATCATAATAAACAAGAACAAAGAGCAACCTTTCTCTTCAAATAAGCAAGATCATTGTTATAGGCTTCCGGTGTAGCACCTCCATCTCCTTGTATCATATCAGGATGTGCCTCTAAAACAGAAGAAATCTTTTAGAAGCAACAATCACAATCCATATAAAGACCCAAGATGATAGCATGTTGGACTATAATTTTTTTCCTAACCTGGATAGCCAGCAACAGTGATACCAAAGTAGTCCCCATATTTAGCGCGAATGTGGTGCACCTGCAAGTTAATTGCAGCACTCATGCATAAGCACAAAAGTACAAAATATGAAAATAATAATTTCCAAAAAGCATGATAAGTAATTAACCAACTAAAAGGAGGTTCCTAATCAGTCGATAAGTAACATCTAAAATATGAAATATAGGAATCTGTTTAGTATCAGCCGAATAGAATTAAAATAACAGAAGACTCTTGACAAGGTCAATCTCAAGGGATTTGTACTCTTACTTCACAAATGCGCTAATAAGTAGAAAGGAGCCATACCAAATCGAGGGCGCATGCAAATCCGCCAGCAACTTGAACAAACTTATCCTGACCATGCGGAGGATCCCCCCTGAGTGCCAGAACATTTTGAATCCCATTGGCCTTGATGGTATCCAGAGCATGGTCAATCTTCTCCACCGGCATATTGGTGCAAGTCAAGTGCATCATAGTTTCTACACAGATCTGCATAAGGAAGTGACGAGCTCAAGAATAGCACGATTATGACGTGCAGCGAAATATTCTATTCCAAGCATTCAAATGACAGAAATCATACACTCCATATACAATCTGCATCAGCAACCAAAACGGAATAGGCACGCTAAGCACTAACCGGTTGAAAAAGAAGATCAAATAAACAACTCAAACGATATCTCAACCACCTCGTTGCTTCAAAGCAGATCTCAAGTTTGAAGCTTTTCTATAAAAACACAAACTTACAGCAAAAAACAAAAACCAGGGTAGGAATTAGATAACAATAAAATTCAACCATCAAGGAATGCAGATCCAATAACATTGGCCCAGGAACAGCAGATCTGCAAGGTTTAACTATACTAATACCGGAAATGACACAGATTCGGGCTACTTTGTAGCGAGATCCACATGCAATCCAAGTAAACACGCAACAAAAAACCCATATTTCGGCTAAAGAATCAGTGACTAACCGATCAAGAAGAATTACCGGCAGAGCGAAAAAAAGAGGAAGGACGAGATTCCCCTGAGAAGCGAGAGTGATTGCGTACCATGTTTTGCATCCGGTTGGCGATGTCGAGGGTGAGGTCGGCGGTGGACCCGCCGGCGCCCCAGGTGATGTCGCAGAAGTTGGGGTTGTGGGCGACCATGCGGTCCATGCGCTCGAAGAGGTTCTCCACGCCCTCCTCCGTCTTGGGGGGGAAGAACTCGAAGGAGAACACCGTCCTCCCATCGCCCTCCGCCGCCCCCCGTATCTTGTCGATCACCTTCATCCTCGCTCCTGCGCACCACTTCCCTCTTCCTGTAGCTCGCACTCTTCCTGGCTTGGCGACGCCCCTTTATATAGCCCAAAAAGTATGCAAATATTACGGCTTCAGAGATCGATCTCATCTTCGAATCTTAATCGCAGGCCAACCCCGAACCCAATCTCTCTTTTCGGTGGCAAATCGCAATTGGTTTGGTTCAGATTCGAGATGGAATTAGACCTAACATTCATTCACTCACACACTCTTTCGGATTCTGGTACGAAATCCTCAGCCTTCCCACCGGTCGATCCAATCTTCACATCTCCACCGTCCGCTGATGGCATTCCCTCCTGATCTCGAATCTTAGTCACACACCAACCCGAACCCAATCCTTCCTTTTGGGTGGCAAATAGGGATGGATGGATTAGACTCAAACCCGAGTTCGAATTCTCTTTTTTTCTTTTTTTTTTTTTGGTATTGAATGAAATCCGTCAATCTTCGGATCTCAGCCTTCCATTGATCCAATCTTCACATCTCGACCGTCCATTGATGACAGACGGGGACCCAAAATGATCTCTCTCCTTCGAGTCTTAATAAATTAATCACACACCAAACGGAACCCAATCGCGCCTTTTTGGTGGGGACGGATTGATTAGCTTCAGACTCAGAACGTTCTCTTCCTGTGGTGTGTCACGGAATGAAATCCTCGTATCTCTAATAAGCCTTCCATCGCGTCTCTACCCGTCCATTGATGCCGCCGCCGTCTCCAACCACCTGATGGCAAAAACCAAAAAAAGGACTCTGACGATTGCGTCGGCAGCTTTTACAGCAAGCATCACATGCCATGAATTTTATTTTTCACATCTTACTTAAATTAAGCTAAAACTATATACATCAATTTTTGTCATACACTATCATAATAATCTCATTGCGATCTTGTCTCGATCATACTCCTGTGATCTCGAATTCATGTACCTCATTGGAGTAATGACACTGGTTTATCTGTCGGTTTCGGAGTTGAAGTTAATCGATATAGGATGTTTAACTAACTTTTGCACTCCATTTGTTTATTAATTAAATCATGATATTCCCATCTCACGAACGCCTAGGAATTTTACTAAGAGTTTCCTGTTTTTACTTTTTATTTATTATTATTCTTCTTATTTATTTATTTATTTTTTTATTATTATTTGATTCGCTTTTCTTTTTTTTTATGTAGCACACGTGTAAAATATGCTCCCATGTGCTACATAAAACAAGTGAATCAAACAATGCAACTCAGGAGGATATGGTAAAGACGATTAGAGCTCCCATGTTCTCAACAACGACAATAATTAAAGAAAAAACTAAAAAAAATAAATTATGAATAATATAATTTAGTTTTCATGAAATATAAACGCACCTTTGGACGTCTATTTGATGATCATTGTCACGACGGTCTCGTGAAAATTTTTAATTCTTTTTTCGTAAAAAAAATAGTATTGAAACATATAAATCTTATATATTTTTTAAATTAAATTAAATTAAATTATTTATTAATTAATAATTGTTTTAAAAAAATAATTATGTGATAGACTAAATGATACGAGTATACATTGTCAAAAAGATTTAACATTATATTGGAGTATCAAAAGTCACGTTAAAGATTATATATTATGATAAAAGAATCAGATACTGTAGGTATTATGATGAAGGAATATGTTAAAATTAATTAAGATACGTATAATTCAAGATATGATAAGAGGATTAGAGCTCCCAAGTAATCCTGATCAGGGTTCCAAGTTCTAGTTTCAAACCGATTAAATATAATAAAAATTTAAAAATACAATAAAATCTTTAAGTTTAAATTTAACTCAACTAGCTTCTAATCTTAATAGAGTCAATTCCATTCTTTTTTATCAAATTTTTTTAATGTCATTACACTCATTATTGTTAAAAAAAAAAAATCTATTTTAAATTTTTTTAATAAATTTAAAATGTCTAATATTTTTAAATTATTTTTTATTTAAAAAAATAAAAAATTTAACAGTTCCCACCGAAACCAGAACCGCGGTCAGGGACACTCCCAAGTCCTCAATGGCCACAAGAACCCCAAAAAAAAAAAAAGTCTAAACAAATTTGTTAAATTATGAACAAATATATTTTAATCTTCATGAAGTATAAATCAAATTAGTAACCGAGTCACTTTGGCATCTACTTGATAATTTCTTTTACAATAGTTAATTCGCGTGATGGAATTTTTTTATTCTCTTTTTCCTTGTAGAAAAGAAGTGTGAAATATGCAAAATCATATGTTGAAGTATCGAGAGTTACATCGAATGATTTACTTTTGTGGGGAGTGAATCGATATACCGAAGCATAAACTTCAAAGATTAAATAATATATCGAAAGAATAGATAATTTGTCAGAAGACTCAACGACGTGTCAAAATAGTAGTTTGATGCCTTAATTAAGCCATTGAAACTTTAGTTGGGTCATTGGAGTCTTTCAATTAATTGAACTATAATTAAATTATTATTTGAGCTATAATTATTTTGGGCACTTAACTTTAGGCAGTGTCATTTTATTGGTTTTTTCATAGTAATTCTACTTGGAGCATGTTAGCCTTATTATCAATACCACTATTTAGAGTGTTTTTTCATGATTTACTTTTTTTTTTTAATGCTTAGGGCTTCTATATAAGTTGGTGAATTGAAGCTAGAGTTTTCGTTTTTAAGTGTGATGTTTTCACCTGTTGAAAAGTCCTCTGTAATGTTATAATTTTTTTAATTAAAAGATGAATGTTCACTCTTAGGTGTTGAAAAGAAAAAAAATTATAAATGGCAGTTAATATTTATTTATTAGAAGTAATATTGATGATAAAAAGTTGATAGAATTGAGGAAAGAAAGATTAAGAATAGGCATATGTTATGATGATTATAACCACTATAAATTAGTTGGTCTCTCTATTATTTTATTTGTGATATATTTTTTACTTATATTTATTTAATTGGATGTTTAAATGAAACTTAAGTATATGATGTAAATCTAATAATAAACAGAATTAAAGTATATGCTATAAATCAAATTGTGAACGTTTGAAAATTATAAAGTAAAAATTATAAAGTGTGAACCCAAGATATAATCCAATACTATGTTAAAGATTTAATTGAGGATCATTCTTGTGAGTTCTCCACTGTGTCCAGTGGGTCCACATGATGTGGGCTTTCTAACCTCGTTAGATTGTTCCTGCAAGATAAGACCTCCCGGGTGATGGGCTCCCAGGGTAGTCCTTTCGATGATCAAGTTAAGGTTGTTTTGAAGGGTGAAGTCTGACATCCCCTACTTGGGCGCTGGAGCTTCTTATCTTCTTTGATTGAAGTAGGGAGGGAGGGAGAGAGAGAGAGAGAGAGAGAGAGAGAGAGAGAGACCCTGGTGGGCCCTTGGGGTGCCACTTTTATACTTGTATGTCATCGACCGATTAAGTCTCAACCTCATCATCCTTCTAGCGTCTTCTACCAGCCCATTTAATGTTGTCGGTAGCGTCGACGGTTGTTTATGCTGTCGGTTGTGTATTGCTTCTGCTCTAATATCATGTGGCTCCCTCGGGTTCTTTTAAGACTTGACGGTGACCACACGATATCTGATGCTACCAGACCTCGGGTTTGTCTGCCTATTTGTGACACGTCACTCGCGTGTGTCAAAGAGCGAGGTTGGGGAAATTAGTCATCTGACCCTGTACTTCCATGTCGGTTGGCCTTGGGCCAGTCATCTGGTTTGGGAGGGGGACTAATATTATCTCTGTCATTCCCCCCCACCCCGAGAAGGAGGCTCCGCTGAGGCCTTCCAGAAGACGAGGGGGAGGATCCTTCAGGCACAGGATTAGTATGACAGAGGGATTTATATGCATTTAAGGTTGTGTTACCTCAGTTGGCCCGTCAATCTTTCAGACAAGGGCGAGGGCTGTATTATGAGTAGTGGGGTTTGAGAGTCTTCGAGCGAGGCTGAGAGCTCACTTATTGAAGGTCAAAACAAAAAGCCGTTAGGTGAGGCTAAGAGCTCGCTTGTTGAAGGTATGGACAGAAAGCCGTTAGGTGAGGATGAGAGATCGCTTGTGGATGGTCTGGACTGAAAGTCCTAGGGCGAGGCTGAGAGCTCGCTTGTTGATGGTTAGGACTAAAAGCCCTAGGACAAGGTTGAAAGCTCGCTTGTGGATGGTCGGGACTGAAAGTCCTCGGGCGAGGTTGAGAGCTCGCTTATCGATGGTCGGGACTGAAAATCCCAGGGTGAGACTAAGAGCTCGCTTGTTGATGGTCAGGATTGAAAGCCCTAGGGTGAGGCTGAGAGCTCGCCTATAGATGGTCGAGACTGAAAGCCCTAGAATGAGACTAAGAGCTCGCCTGTTGATGGTCGGGACTGAAAGCCCTGGGGCGAGGCTGAGAGCTCGCTTGTTGATGGTCAGGACTGAAAACCCTAGGGCGAGGCTAAGAGCTCACTTGTAGATGGTCAAGACTGAAAGCCCTGGGGCGAGACTGAGAGCTCGCCTGTTAATGGTCGGGACTGAAAGCCCTGGGGTGAGGCTGAGAGCTGATATGACTCCAGTAAGGTTGAGTTATAATCTCCCTAGAAGTAGTCAATAAAACCTTGTTAGATTGTAATAAAGTCATTCCTATCTTATAAAGGAGTATGGCTAGGGTTTAGATTAGCCCTTAGGGCTTAGTGGCTGTCGCCCTCCTTATTGGGTTGGTTGGCTAGGGTTTCCCTTGCTTAGGTCGGCAATAGAGCCAACCTAATCGCCCCCTATTCTTATTAAGGCAGGTTGGCTGTAAGAGGGACAAAGGGATAATTTTACTTAGGCAAGCACCCCCTTAGGCTAGGGTTTTGATTCTTATATAATGATGTAGCCGTCCCCTCTCTTAAATCAAATAATCTACAATTTTAATTCAGCCTTGTGCTGAGTCTAGGGGGAACGTTCCAAGGGTTGATCCCCCTCAAGGATCAAAATCTATAGAGCTCCTTCTCGGGTTCCATCATCTGGTATTATAGTAGCAATCTTACTGCCCCTATAATCATCTCAACCGCCTCTACCTTTTCAAGCAATTCCCACAATTGTTGTGACACGCGCCTCCACCTTCCACCCTAGTTGTAGATCAAATCAATATACCGCTGCCCCCTGTGTTTGATCTAAAGATCTGATATATTTTTATCACTCATGCCTCTTCAATACTATAAAATCCTTTACCTTACACATTGAAGAAGTTTTTCCAAAAGTTTCCTTGCTGCAAAATTTTACTATTGAAACATTATCATCGTTGTGAAGGCGAAATGTTATAAAAATTTTCAGTCGATTATTGCTTCTTAAAACTAAACTTTTAATCATCCTTTTTGGCTAAAACTTTTATATAATTTCATAAATCATCTTAGCTTTCATCTAATACTTATTTCATGAAAAAAACTATTTTTGGATACGGACTTATAGCACTGTGATTCTTCATTGCACAGTATTGAAATTTTACAACGCAGAATCTGCCTTCTGTATATTAGCCTCTTGAAACCAAACTTTTATTCATCTTTTTTGGCCAAAATTTTTATATAATTCTAAAGATCAATTTAGCTTTCATCTGAGATTAATTTTTGAAAAAAATTCTTTTTAGAACCAGTTTTCTTATGCAATCTTTCACTATCGTGCAATTCTGAAATTTTATGATGAATGATTTATCTTTCATCTTTTGCCTTATTTCCCTACTATTATGCTGCCAAAATTTCATCAAACTTTTTACTGGTATTAAGAACATCTGAACCAAGGGTTTCTAAATAATTTCATTGAACTTTCCTTTGAAATTTATGTCGAGAAGTCATCGTTTCTCTGACGTAAAATCGGTTCAGCAAGATAGAACATCGTAGCACCTTTTTTCACCGAATTCTATCAGATTTGAGTGCTATTTTTTATGAGATTTTGGACTTTCTTTTCCTTATCTCAAAACCCTACCATCCTCACTAAAAACCCTTCTAAATCTTACTATAAATCAAACTCAATCAGTCATCCCAATCAACCCTAATCGCAGCATACTTCCTTATTGATCTACTTACCTTTTCAGATAACTTTCCTTACTGATACACCTATCTTTGCTGCAATCTATCCCAGATCTAAATATCTATTTCTCTACCTTCATATACTACTATCACAACCCTAAAATTACACCAATTCATAGCCTAAACTCTATAAAACTACAGCCCCAAATCATACCCAAAATAGCCACAAACCGCACCCAAAAACCACAGCCTTCGGTCCACCAACTTTTCAACCACCCAATCTCCCTTATCCCTTCAACTGCAGCATGCATGTTTCATTGCCCAACATTGCCAATAGTGACCTCTTATTGCTATTCTCCTTGATCGCAGCCAACAGTGATCCTTGTGGCAAAAAGCTAACAGCAGCAATCTTTTATTGTAATCTGTTTACATCGCAGCCCGCGATCATCATTCGTTGCCAACTATCTTGATCATAGCCAATAACAAATTGAACACAACAGTAGCCATCTCTCACACCATATTGCTGCTACCCTCCTCCATAATAGTCGTGTACATCGCTGCCCCGTCTTCCTCCTATTGCAACTGCACCCTTACTGCAACCGACGCTACTTGTAGCCACGAAGTTACGCCATAGCCGCAGTCGATGTTGCTACTGCCCTCTTCTTCCTCCATTGTCATTGTTGCCTTCCAATTCATATCTCTTGGCTGCCATCTTCCAACATATATCAATCACCTAAAAAATCGCAGCCTCGACGACATTGCAGCATCAACATTGCAGAATCACTGGAGGACCACAACTGACATTGCTGCTGCCATCTTCTTTCTCCACTGTTGCTGCTACCCTTGGCTGCCAGCCTCCACTTGGAGACTTCACCCCCATAGTCTCGATATTGCTGCTATTCACTGCCTTCAACCTAAAAATTGCAGCTACACTCTTTAGTCGGTTCGTTTGACAGGTTGCAGATTCTTATGTCATGACATCACTCAGCTTATTCGAAGCCAAATTGGAGGCTCTCGAGACGCGTATGGATGCTAAATTACACGCTCTCTTAAAAAAAAATTAGATTGGACTGATCACCAAGATTAAGAAGATCACAATATAGAGTAAATTCTGATTGTGAAAAGAACTTATTAGAGATAAGATGTGAGGATAAGACACGGTAGCCCTACACCTTGACGACATCAACCTCCTTTGCACAACTTCAAGAAGGGTACCTCAATTAAGGTCCATTTTAGCTCATATAATTTTAGTCATGGACTATTTAAACTTTTATAATTTACTAGTATCTAAAATAACTCTTATAATTTTAGCAACACAGAATATAAGTCACTCCTATCAAATTTGAGTTAACAAACATTAGAGTTTGCTTATGTGATGCTGACTCATAATAAATAATTAATATAATAACATAAATAATTTAATTTTATAAAAAAAATTATGTGTTTTTGGTCACGGACCACTTAAGTCCTTATGATTTTGTTTGTATCTAAACTAACCCATACATTTTTAAAAATATAGTATATAAGTCCCTCCATCAAGTCTGAGTTGATATACATTAGAGTTTATTTACATGACATGCTAATTTATAATAAATTATTAACATAATGATACATATAATTTTAACTTAAAAAAGTATCTATATTATTAACGAAGAGAAAGCAGTGGAGGCCACAGCTACGAACGAAGGCAAAGAGACAAATGTAGAGGAGGTAGAAAATAGAGGTGAGGGACAGCTAGACCACCACGTTATAGGTGCGACAAGTGGGAGCATAGGAAAGGATGAAGTGAGAGGTGGTGGAGACAAAGACGCTTAGGAGGAGGAAGAGAGACTAGGAGACCATTGTGTACCTAGCGTCGGACTGGTGGATGCACATCCACCTGAGACAGAATTGGAAGCTTTTGAGCTCGTCTTAAGTGCAGGAGAGACTGCATACGTACGACACTCTACTAGGCAACAGCGTCTTGGTACTATTGTGGTGTTTGCTTATACAGCGATGTCTCCTCTTATATCATTGATGATGGTATCAATTTTTAATTTAAATTATATGTATTATTATATTAATTGATTATTATGAGTCAACGCAGTAGATTATAAAATTTTTTAACTCTGATTTGATAAATGAAGTTTATATATTATGTTTTTTAAAATGTAAGGACTATTTTAGATTATATCAAAATTATAAGGGTTTAAATGATTCATGATGAAAATTATAGAAGCTAAAATATATATATTAATTAAAATTATTTTAATTACGAGTATGATCTATAGTTAAAATAAAAAACTAAAATAGACCTAAAATATATTGTACGTGAGAAAGAGAGAGGGCTTGCTTTTGGTTCTTTTCTCGTAGTATAAAGGGCAGGCCAGGTTGGTGAATGGGATCACATGTTCCTTCCTGCCATGAGCGTGCCCGCGCGCGCGCACACACACACACACTCTCTCTCCCTTACCCCTCGCTCACAGGGGAATTCCTCCCCTCTTTAATTGAAAGGCGAATCTAGGGAAGGTGGTAGAGTTGGTGGCCTCGGTGTAAGAACTCCCCGTTCCAAAGGAGAAGGGGAAAAAGATGTTACCTTTCTCGTAATTCTTTTCTCTGTCTTTTGCGTCTTCCGGTTTCTTGCCTCCATCTGGGGTTTGGGGAACCGCATGAAGCTTGGCATCACTTGGGAGGAGAGGGGATTAGGTGGTGGCGAAGAATGAAAGAAGGCTTCAGAGATGGGCAATTGCGGAACCAGAGAGGAGAATGCCGTCGTCGCCGCTCATGCGCAAGGTGACAGCTTCCGCTTTCCCTTTCCCCAAAATTCCATCCTTTTGGTGCTTTCCCATGCGATTACTGATTGATGCGTTGAGCCATTCTGTTGTTTGCCCGGATTGTGGTTCGTATTGTTCGGAGACGGCAGTGTGTCTTTTGATTCTGCTTGAAGATTCCACTTTTTCTTGGTTTTTGCCAATTGCCTGCTGCTTTTTGATGGGTTCTTGCTGGCATTGTTCTTTGGATCTTAGATGTGAATCGATCTGGTCTGGAGCTTTTGGAAAGGTCGGATCTTGTTGTTGGAATCGTTCTCCTGAACTGGTTTTTGAAAAGGAATTAGGTTTCTTTCTTTCTTTAGTTTCAGTTTATGGGGTTTGCTTTTCTTTCTATATGTCTCCGTCTCTTCTTCGTCACTAGTGATGTGTTATTGTGTAACTTTTCTAATATCTCATTCCTTTTCAGTTTATATTATAATTGTCGTCTGGTAGTTCATGTGTTGTTTTCTGTGTTTAGAGCTATTCTGATTAAATAATTGCTCAAGTTTAATTTTTTACGGAGGAAGGAGCAAACATTGTTTTGTAAATTAGTTTATGTCATGCAACTACTTCGAGGATCTTGCTTGTTGGTGTTCCAGCTTGATTCTGTCTGGTATGCAGAAATTTTAGTTGCTCAGCCTCACCAATGAAAAATGAATCAAGTAGCAAGTAGAAATGAGCATGATATATATATTTGATTATCTCCATCATACTTCACTTGCCCCAATCTTTATTTTAGATTTTCTGTAATCTTCAAATCATCATTTTTTATTCAGTTCATCATGAATTTCAGAATTATGTAGAATCAGTGGTTAATCTAAATATGTGTGCGGAAATTTATTTGTGCAGTTCAGCAGCTCCAAATGTTCCAACTACCTGTTAAGAGTGCTCTTCCAGAGAAAAAACATGCTCCTACTTTTTCAGATATGAGTGACCCCTCGACTCCTCGACACATTGAGGATTCAAGAAATATCGCAATATACAATGATGTGATAGCATTCACATTGTTCGAGCTAGAGACGATTACAAAGAGCTTCCGGCCAGATTATGTTCTTGGTGAAGGAGGGTTTGGCACTGTCTATAAGGGTTATATAGATGAGAATGTGAGAGTTGGCCTCAAATCACTTCCGGTCGCCGTTAAGGTCCTCAACAAAGATGGTCATCAGGGACATAGAGAATGGCTTGTAAGTTGGTTCTCACTTGGCCTATTATTTGATCTTTGTGCTAAAGTTTTGTCAAAGCTATACAATTTATATGGATTATTCTTTCATATGCTACAAATATCTGGCCATCTCATCAATAGTTGATGCTAGTCTTTTTTGGCTTGTTTTCATGTGGAAACAAAAAGATGAATTTGTCTCCTAAATCATTTAACAAATTCAGAACTCATGCACTTTCATCATTAATTAGTCAAAAACTTGCCTTGAATAATGTCTACTACTTGAAATAAAGGTACTAAGGATATATAGAATTTTACTATCCATTTTTGACATGCAATTATGAATGCTTCAACTGCAAATTGTGTTCTAGACTTTGAGCTATGAATAGAACATTGCTAGCAAACTCTTTTATGTTCTTATATGAGTAAAGGTTTGGCAGGGCCCAATAATGCAGCCTAAACCTGTGTGACTTTTCCATGTTGACTTGGCATATTTTTGAAAAATGTGAAACTATTACAGGAATTATAGACAGGATATTCCTCAATAATTGCAAAATGGACTTCTATGTTGTTTTCTATGAATGAATGTCAATTATTATGTTTTATTTTTCAACAAACATAAGGAACATCTCAATATAACAAGCAAAATTAAAACCTCTGTGATATGCATGTACATATTTTGCTTGTAAGATAAGATAGTGCATTGGCTTAATTTGATTCTCTTCAAAATAATTTTATCTATGCCGTTGGTTATTTGAGTTGTTTTTGACTTTTGATTTACATCCTTGTGTCACCAGACAGAGGTTAATTTTCTTGGACAACTGAGGCACCCTAATCTAGTGAAGTTGATCGGATATTGCTGTGAAGATGATCATAGGCTTCTTGTCTATGAGTTCATGTTCCGTGGAAGTCTTGAGAACCACTTATTTCGAAGTACATTACTCTGACATTATTTTCTACAATTAGAATATGCCCTTATTGTTCTTACACAATCTTATGCAATTATTTTAGAACTTATTCTTCTCCACAGGTTTCTTATGCATAAGATAGAAATGTTGTATTTAGTTTCAAATTATATAATCTACTGTTGACTGCACTTTCAATAGGTAGATAGAGTATTCATCAATTCATGTGGAATCAAGCAAAGGAGAAAATGTTAGGAAACTGTCATAAACTAAAATCCAATGTCTAAACCAAGGTTCTCCTTATCGAGCGATAAGGCCCCGTACCGGTCCATCAGTTGTCTTATACGCGGACCGCCCGCTATTAGGCGATACCGTCGAAATCGACTATCGGCGGTCGATTACGGCCATCGATGGCCGATTGAGGGAGAAATAAGAAAAATGAGAAGAAGAGGGATAAGAAGAAGAAGGAGAAGAAGAGGAGAAATATACCTTCACCAGTTCCTCGCGCCGCCTGTCGCCTGCTGGCGAAGAATCGCCGGTGGGCGATTCCTTCTCCCCGTGCGGGAAGAAGGATTTTCGGCGATGTCGTTAGCTTTTTATTTGTTTAATATATTATATTACATAATATAATATAATATAATATAATATAATATTATAATGTACCAGGTCGTATGCACTGTGCGTACTGCTTGGTACCGAGTACCATACCGTACCAAGATAATCTCGATACGTAGGTCCAGACATGTATGGCAGACCTTGGTCTAAACATCAGTTAAAATAAAATAATCTTTATATCTAAATGGTGAGGTGCTGTACAAGTCAGAGGCTGAAACAATATGATTAAAGAAATATAAGGAATATTGTCTTTTTCATCGTCTGATAACATATTGTAAAAAAGTCTATTTAGTCGTTCTTACTTTTTCTTTCATCTCTATTGGTGGCATATACTAAATTATCAAAATTATTTGGTTGTTTGATATTGTCCCTGATGGCACAATGAGACATTCAGCAATTTAAGACAGCAATTTTCCTCTTCAAATGTTCAAAATGATGCTTGATAAGTGGGTTGGAAAAAGTAGTAAGACCATGGCAGCTGATTTGACCTTATTGAACTATAATTCGAGCTTTCTATGCATAAATAAATTAAGAAACTACAAGGTTTCTTTATCTTTGTTTTTTAGCAAGGCATGAAATGTGGAACTAAGAGATGGAAGATGGGAACAAGGATAAGTGTGAAAATGGTTGCAGGGAGGGGAAAGAAGATGGAAATGGAGAAGGATGGAGGTGTATGATTCATTTGATGGCATTAAGCTTCTGGATCAGTATAATATTTAATCAGCAAAGAAATAATTACACTTGAAAATAGGCTCAAGCCAAGCATGTTAGTTCAGAAATCAGTCATTCAAATTATTCATGAATAAAAGTTAGAGCTGCTCTATTCTGAAAGCTAAGGATTTTGTGCCTGAAGCCAACCTAGGTCCATTTCTAGCATAATAAAGATGTTCTGCAAGTATTTGCAAGCAAGATTCTAACTGGATATTACTTACAGATAAATATTCAGCATAGCTTAGTCATGGGCAGAAGTTATTCTGTAAGCCTAAGCTTCAAGATAAACTATTGATAAGTTCTTGGTATAACACGCTACTCTCAGAACTATAAAATATCTCAAGGTTAATTAGAGTCTTCAGAAACGAACAAAAGAAAAACTAAAATAAATGGACTAATTATTGTTGCAATAACAAAATACTCAATGGAATTCGATCTTAAAATTGGACTAAAGAACCTATCAAGGTAGAGAGAGAGAGAGAGAGAGAGAGAGAGAGAGAGAGAGAGAGAGAGAGAGAATGTGTGTGTGTGTGTTTGTGTCTGACATTCGAGATAATACAAGAAATAGGTTTTCAGTCAATGGAAGTGAAAATTCAAAATGACTTGCATCTTACCTGTTTGTGAATGACTTGTTGGATATGTTTAATTTTATTAGCTTTGCAAGACAGTATCTACTTTCTATTTTTTGCTGTTCTAGATGACAAGTAAAAAAGGAAACTGGACAAGAAGTTGGCACTTAATGAAAATCGACAAGAAATTTTTGTCTTTTTGAATCTGATGTCATTATGCCTTTTTCCTGGTTATGCCAACTAGTGGGACTGCTGCTTTTCTCATAATTTCGCCAATGTACATACAAATTTGTATAGTATGACACTTTTGTGTCTAGTGTCCACGAAAATTATTTGTTAATCTTATTATAAGTTAGTTGAAATATAAGGTTTATTTACTTGATGTTGGGATTGAAATATTTATGATGTACCAATGGTTTGCATGAGAGGACATATTGGTGTAGTTAAGGAAGGTGGTAGTCGGCTGTGCTGATTTGTTATCTTTGCCTCTAATTAGCATATGCACGTGAGCTGCCTTGATGTATATCATGGAGGGATATAAGAAGGAATTTACCATTGAAATTTTCTATATATTACTTCTGTCAAAGATTTCAGTTTGATTTTTCTTTCAGCTGTTTTGGTTTTTGTTGTTGCTTAAGGAATTAATACTTTGATAATTGATGCTGATTTTAGACTTTGAACATGAAGTTTCTTCCTTGTTATTGTTTGTCTACACCATTAAAATTATGCTTCCTTGTTGGCGAGCTCTCATAAACTTCCAAACCTGGCTTTCTTCTTTGAGGCACTCAGAGGCAGCGGCTCCACTATCTTGGGCAACAAGAATGTCAATCGCACTTGGTGCTGCTAAGGGGCTAGCTTTCCTTCACAATGCTGAAAGACCTGTTATCTATCGAGATTTTAAGACCTCAAATATTTTATTGGACTCTGTTAAGTACCGGTCCTTTTCTGGGGTTCCTTAGAATTTATGGTTTCTTGATTTCTGTAAAAAAATGCAAATTTTGTTCAAAATTTCATTCACAGCTTTTGGTATTCAGCTTCAATTTATTCTTTCCCATCAACTTCTTTACAGGATTACACAGCCAAGCTCTCTGATTTTGGTCTTGCAAAAGCTGGACCAGAGGGTGATGAGACCCATGTGTCAACAAGGGTGATGGGAACCTATGGTTATGCTGCCCCTGAATACGTCATGACAGGTACCATTTCTTGACATCTTGGAATTGTTTCCATGTCATAATTTTCATTTTATTAGACATAATACTCAATAACTGATTAATTATGTATACTTATTTCCTCGTGATTCTCCATTATATCTCAAAAGAAGTACATGATTTGCTATTTTGATTGTAATTGCTGTTTGTGCTTGCACAGGTCATTTGACAGCCAGGAGTGATGTCTACAGTTTTGGAGTTGTCCTTCTTGAGCTCCTGACAGGTCGGCGATCTGTGGATAAGACACGCCCAAGTAAGGAGCAGAGTTTGGTTGACTGGGCTCGTCCCAAGCTCAATGACAAGAGAAAGTTACTGCAAATCATCGACACCAGGTTGGAGGATCAATATTCCGTGAGAGCTGCTCAGAAGGCCTGTAGCCTGGCATACTACTGCTTGAGCCATAACCCGAAAGCAAGGCCTCTTATGAGTGACGTTGTAGAGACACTTGAGCCCCTGCAGGTGAGCAGTGGAAGCGAGGGCTTATTTCAGGCAGTAGGCAGCAGTGGGATTTCCGGGTACAAGATGCACCGTAGACTTGCAGGAAGCGGGGTCAGCTGTAGAGCCACACCAAAGGCAAAATGTCAGCCAAGTGCTCTTCCAGCATGCAGGGTCAGGTGAGTCTATCATTCTGCTCTATGGTTGGGAGGTGGTTCATTGTATATTGTCTGCTTGCTATGTTTTTTTCGCTTGTCTGGGCTTTGCTTCTGCCGTTATGTTTTGATGTAAATTTTGTACTTCTACTATCGGTTGTTTGCAAGATATTTGTTTCGAATCAGTGTTTGTGTATCATAACTGACACAAACCTTGTCAGACAGGCTGGGCCTTGCCCTAGTAATGCAAGCTAGTTGAACTAATAAGACATGAATCTCATTCTGGAACATGATTGTATGGGGAAACATTAGTGTAAAGATAACCTTATTGCTTGGTTTGTTTGTTAGTTTATCCTTTCCGACATGAAAAGTGACAAATATCAACTGGTCAACTTAAAAATGTTAGCTTGCTTCCTAAATTTCATTTGTAATCTTTATCTCTTCAAATGATGATTGATGCGGCATCTTCTCCACCATTTTATTTCCATCTAGTGTGATAGCTGCTTGTTTCAATTGCACTGCCGCCGACACCCCAAATTTCTCATTAGAGCTATGAGTACATGCTAATTTATTGAGTTCCTAATTATCCCACTAATTTTTCATTTAGTTTCTGTCAAACCTTTCGAAATCAAATAATGAGGGCTTTTAAGGCTCTATTTGGTCTTTCTTTTCTTGTCCCTGTAGATTCTGTATGAATCTAGTGAAGACTACTATAGCTTTTTCTTTTTTCGCCTTAAATCTATCAAGTATTATAGTTTAGTTTTAGGACCAAATTCTCACTCCAAATTATTTGTTTGGTATTTGTTAGCCTGCATGTATGACAACCAGAATAAGAATATGTTTCTTCACCAAGTTGTACCAGCTACATATTATTTTCTGAATGAATTGTGCATCAAGCTGAGCTTGAAGCTGAAGCTTCAATATCGTTCCAACTCATAAAGTTCTTCCCTTTATTCTCTTCCTTTTCATCATTCAGCTCTCAGTAGTTCCTTTTTTCATCTTATTGATGACTTCTTAGAAACCAAGAGCAGCAGATTAGATTCTATCCCTCCCCTGCTTCTGATAGGTATATGTTCCAATATTAATGCTTTATTTTCCTTGTTAACAGCTTATACCCATGCTATTGACATCTCAAATGTTCAACTTCCCACTTCATCCATCTGATCTTGGATATCATTTGATGATAGCCATCAAGTGCCTTCCGGTAATTATTGTTTGATCCTAATCATTCATATTGCCAAAATCTTGCTTCATTCTCTTTCTAAATTTCCTCATCAAGAGATCACTACTAATATCCTACTTGTGCGTCAATTGTTCCTTTGAATTGATGAACACAACAACCCATATAATTTATTCATTGCTCTTTAACTTCTTCAATTTGTTTTGTTAATATCAGGTCTAGGTTGCAAAAATGTTTGCTCATCATGTAGCAGTTGGCTTTCTGGATCAATATTATTACCTTGACAGCTTTGAAGAACCAGTTTCAAACATGTGTTTCTGCAAAACAGCTTTATGTCTGATATCACCGCAATGGGTCAGCCTAACTCTACAAACAAGTCTAAACACCTTTTATAAAAGTTGTTTTTTTTTTGTTTTTTTTGATGAAGACTCTTCATCAATCTTATACTCTATATTCCCTGCTGCATGAGTTGTGCATAGCTTGGTGATGCTTCTCACACAACTTGGACACTGTTCTATTTTTTTGATTCCAGTACATTTTGCTACAATATAAAAGTGAGTTTCAGATATGAAATCTAGACTTAATCCAGATGGATCAGCTGAGTGACAGGCATTAGGGCATGGTGTTGACACTTATCTGCAAGATACCAAGCATTCCAGTATCAGTCTCATTCAATCCCAACAATGGCTTTTAAGCTTTTATCTTCCCCCAAAAGAGATGCACAAAGGGTGGTTCTTCTGTATCAGATATGGTCCTCTTATTCTCTCACATCAATCAACAATTTGGTTGTTGGCAGCTTGGAATCTTTCTTATCCACTGATCCCTGGTGGGCTAATCATCACTATGTTTAGGTTGGACAGCATCTTCCATCTTCTCCCTCCACCATTCATTACCTTCTATCTTACATCCTCTTTTTAAGTTCATGGGTATTATTATTCATCAGTACCTAATTCATGATTCTCTACAGCAGCCATCAGGATCTAATCATCTCGTGTGCTGCTATTTTCTTTCCTTCGTTAGACTATTGAGACTTGACATGTGAATACCAAAACTTGGAAAAAAAAAGAGAAAAGAAAATGATAAAATGGGCTGGCTAGTCAAATCTATCATGACATTATGAATCAGAAAAAAAAAAAAAATCTTAATATCTCCGTAAGAATATTCTCTCTCTAGGATTTCATTCATCTCGGAAATATGTTGTTAGGAACACATACCGGACTGTGGTCCTTTTTTACAGGAGGAGGGATGGAGATCTGATACTGTTGGATGGCTCTCTTGCTTTGTGACAAAGTTGTATTGCTGTAGGACGAAGATAGAAGGAGAATTTGATCATCCAGCCTTAAACTTGTATGAAACCATGATTAGTTTTAGCAGCCATCCAGATTAAAGTCCATCACATCATTCTGCGGCCAGATTACGGGGCCAACCTTCTCTCTTTTTCTAAGAGAAACGGTTGTTCTCTAAGCAACAAAGGGCACCTCAATCTGAATTAGTCACCTAATCCTTGTGGCTTTCTTGCTCACCATAGAACATGATTTGTGGTCACTGTCAACATGGAAAGAGAACATCTAAAACAGTGACTAGTGAACCGGCATTGAGCTGCCTCTTTAGTGGGTTTTCACCGGTCTTTTTGACTTTGAGACTGCTCAAAAACTTTTCCAATATGCTGTTATGCAGGCCATAAACAAGTTTAGCTTGTCATAGGACAGAATGGTAGGCGATACTGACGCAATTTTGTTCTTCTTCTGACACTTCTGCCCGGAAGGATTTCTTTCTTTTTCTACATGTTGGTTCATTTAATTAAACCTTGAACAATATATATATATATATATTATAATCTTTTTTCTCTTTTTCCCAAACAGAAGTAGAAAAAAGAAAACAAAGCAATTAGCGAGACTTTTGACAAGAGAGGAGATTTCTTGAAAGAAGAAAATATTTTTTTTGTAAAAACCAAAAAGGTAAAATACAGCATACGTTTGATAGAGTTCTTTGTTTACTAAAACAGAGTTTTCTGTATAGTTCTCTAAGATGCTAAAACAAGTTTTTAGTTTAGGTAGTTGGCCTAACTAGCCTTCATTTCTTAGCATAATAGCTAATCAAGACTTGTGCATGCAAACTCTCAAAGCTGCACATTTCAAGTTACAAATTACTACATCACTCACTACTTGAAAAAAAACAATGCAAAGGCAGTAGTGCAAATAGACTGTGTATGAGGCATGTAATTTTTTTTTTTTTTGATGTAGCAATGAGAGTAACATGTCCAAAGTTTTCTCTTATTTTTTTATTACGATGTTATATGTACTTACTGTTGTTTCTTATCATTCTTCTTCTTCTTCTTCTTCTTCTTCTTCTTCTTGCTGTTCCCGTGTGGCTTATCATCAGTGAGATGTGACATCAAGAAGGATATATAAATATACATATCATTAATCAGGTGAGTTAATTGACTGTTGACTCTGTGATCATGCTATCATCATAATTATCTCATTTATGCTGAAGAAAAAGTTTGAAAGATGATTTCAAATAATTTAGGTACCTACTACTTTGTATTCCAAATCTAAGAGGCGAAAAATAAAATTTACATGTGGATGAAGTAGGATTGATGCTTAATTACATATATTTTGATTAAGTGAGTGATAAATCTCAATAGTTTAAACTGTTAAGTTCAGAATAAGCCCAAATAAATAGTGCAAATCAAATAAATATTTTAATTAAGTGTTTAATAATAGCGAAAGCTTAAGTTGTCAATATATTTATAAATTTTAAGAGTAATAAATATGCAATGGCAGTTTTGTCATTTAACTTGTAGTTCCTCCACGGCCCTCTTCTCTTTCCCAAAACCAGTCATCCTTAATTTGCTGAAAGAGAGCATCTCAGAGAGGCAGAGAGAGAAGGATAGAGCAGTTTCTTCCCCTTCAACATACTATAATCACTTACAGCCTCTCTCTCTCTCTCTCTCTCTCTCTCTCACACACACACACACTAGCTCTCAACCATGAGCAATCCCACCACCAACCTCAACCTCATGTTAATTCTCAAACTCTTCCTGATCACTTTGCCCACCAAAGGCAATTGCTGCCCCCTAAATTTCCCTACTTCAGTTACCACCAATCATTCCTCATCAGTTCGCTTGCATGCAGGAGGAGTGTCGGCCGACGTCGAACTGCACCCGGTCATGGAGTACTACACGACGGCCACCCCGATCCAGCATCGACAAGCGGCGGCGGCCCGCGAGCTGTCGCCGTTCCAGCTCTGCCTGGATTGCCGGTGCTGCGCTGCCAACAACGCCAGCAACTGCTCCACCATGCCCTGCTGCTTCGGCATCGACTGCAACCTCCCCGACAAGCCCTTCGGCGTCTGCGCCTTCGTGCCCAAGACCTGCAATTGCACCTCCTGCCAGTGACTGCTCCCGCATGGCCGTGTAAGGTAGACACACACAACTCAAACAGTGGTTGATACGGGATATGAAGTTAGATTTAGGATATAAATGGTTTGATTTGGAGTACTCCTTTTTCTTCTTCTTCTTCTTCTTCTTCTTCTTCTTCTTCTTCTTCTTCTTGTATTACTTCTTTGAATCTATTTGCTGTTATTACCATTGGCTTGTTTTTACTTTGTTTTGGGTGGCAAGTGAATCATGAGGAACGTGTCTATAGCTGCTTGCTTGAGATTCTTGCCCCCTGGAGCAATTATTCAGTCTGAGATCCGTACTTCATGTGCTGTCCATTGTTACATGATTTAGAGAGAGAGAGAGAGAGAGAGACTTCTGTAAAACCTTAGTTCTACTCTTATATATATATATATGGAGATTTCAGTTCGGATGATCCGTTAGAACAAAGTTGTGGCTGCAGATCTCACTCTTCCATCTTCCATATATCTCAAATACAGAGAGTTTTATCTTAGATATTCCATCAGAACAAGGTTATGCCTGTGGGATCTCCCGCTCTTCCTTCTTAGATCTCTAACACTGGGAGAATCTGTAGTACTACTACTCTTTGTTGCTTGATAGGATACCTCTTAGAACTATGTATTATATTGCGGAAGCACTTGCAACCACTTGGCAGTGGAAAACAAGGCACAGCGAAGATATTTTGCTCCACTGCTCTGAGATTGTGGTTGTTGTTGTGCACCTTAGCGTTGTTCCATGTTGTACCCTTGTCTTATTCTTCTGTCATCATCTAATTCTCTATCTTCTGAAGAAGATGGCGAAAGACTCATCCTGTTTATAATTTACTAACTGTAAAAAGATGGTGGAAAACATGATCCAGAAATTGTGCAGGAAGAGGCTACTGGGTAATAAGAGACTTTTTAGCCTGGATATAAAGATGTGATCCAAATATTGGATTACATGGAGACTGCTAGGCCTTTAATTCCATTAACCATGTCAGTAATACCTAGACTCTCTCTCTCGCTCTCTCTCTCTCTTTGAAGGAACACATTCTGTGGGTAACAACAAAATGCCTTCTAGTGATTACAGTTCTGTCAGGACATGACAGATGGTGGTATGTCCTTTTGGATATGGCCAAAAGAGTATTTGAATCTAAGCTGTCGAATCTTTTATTAGAACAAAAATGAAAATTACACGTATTTAATCAAAATAAGAACAGGAATTAAACAAATCGGAAAAAGAATCCAAAAGTGTAATTATTGTCCAAAAATCTCATTGCACAGAATATTTAATAGAAATATAAAATGGTCTTTCTCTTGCTTTGATGGCCCAAAAAACTAAGACTATAAGCCTCAACTTATAGGCCTTCTGTTTGTGATCATTTTGGAAAAGAAACAGAACAATCATAAAGAAAATGAAATTATCAAAGTGGTTATAAAGTTAAAAGAACAGTTGAAATGGCTAAAAATATTTAATTGAATCAAAGATGAAAACAATACGATAAATGTTATCTTTATTATTCCCACTGAGTCAAATAATACAATTTATTTTGAATGTACTTGATTATGAAGTTTTATTGTATTATTCCCATCAACATAGGGATTACTGGTACCATTATTATTCCCACTGAGTCCACATTCAATAAACAGTGTCAAGAACCACTTTATTCTTCTCGACATCTTATCATTACTCTTATCACTTCGGTAGCTAAAGAGGATGACAGTAAGATTAAGATCTTTACACCTCCTAGATGATCCAATTATTCTAAATGCTATAACGAGAAGCCTCCTCCACATTGCTCATTTCTATCATGACACCATAATCTTCGTTATCTAAGCATTAACAATAATCTAGCTACAATTAAGACGGTAAACAAATTTGAAGTTAAAGATATTAAAATAAAAGTTTTAGGAAATCAACCTCTTGGCACATAAATACTATTGTAAGCATATTCCTTCATCCCATATAAATGTTCACTGAGAAGCCACCCACTATGCAATCAGTTTTCAATCCATATAAGTAATTATAAAATATTTCAAGAATAAAATTAAAAATTTAAATCTGTAAAGATTTCGAATACCAGCGATACTACTACTGACGCATCAAATATATTTATAAAGCTTTTGATACATTGTATGTTTTTTCGATATGTTGTTCGATCTTTCGATGTTTCGTCTGAATTTCTAATATATCGTTATTTCCTTTAGTATATCACTCATTCTATCGATATCGATTTTCCCATGATATCTAATCTCTCGACGTAATATCTGATCATTTTGGTATGATATCCGAACCTTTAATAGAAAGTCTAATCTTTGATATGTCGATCAATCCTCTGGTTTGATATTTAATTTTTGACATGAGAAGTTCCTAACACAACATTTGACTTTGTCACTTAGATAATTGATCTTTTTATGATTTAAATATGTGATTAAAGTATATTTTACATTACTTATCTCAAAAGTATAGTAATCTCATAAACTCATTAATTAATTTCATCATTTATGAGATTCAATAGCATAGATATTTCT
Source organism: Ensete glaucum (assembly GCA_021527575.1). NCBI lineage: Eukaryota > Viridiplantae > Streptophyta > Magnoliopsida > Zingiberales > Musaceae > Ensete > Ensete glaucum. Next base: position 22,349,069 of record CM038558.1, read on the forward strand.
ATAGTATCAGGTTAAACAATTTAAAAATATATTATTAAAAATAAAAAATATTAAAAAATAAAAATTCCAAATTTTAAAGAAGAACAATTAGATGTTGTTCACTATTTAGACTACAGGTGAGAAAAGTAATTTTATAGTCTATTTCAACGAATAAAAGAATGTCATATGGCAGTTTGCGAGTTTGCCATGTTGCATCGATATTTCAATTTAAATACTAATAACATAAATAAATTTATTTAAAAAATATTTAAAAGTTAAAAATTATTAAAAATGATAATCTGAAAGTTTAAAGAGGAACAATTAGATTTTCTGCATGGTTTAGACTGTAGGTAATAAAATTACTTTTTAGGATTAAATTTTATTTTAATCCATTTGATTATGGATGATTTAAGTTTTTATAGTTTACTTATATCTAAAATAATTTTATTTTCAAAAACGGAACATATAAGTCATTCTCATCAAATTTGAGTATTAGAGTCTACGTATATAACATACTAATTCATAATAAAATATTTATATAATGATACATATAATTTAAGTTAAAAAAGGGGATTCATTTTAGCTGCTCTAGTTTTTATCGTGGATCATTTAAGCTCTTATATTTTTGCTTGTATCTAAGATAGCCCATATAAAACATAGCATTATAAGTCACTTCCATCAAGTATGAGTTGACAAATACCAGAATCTACTTATATGACATACTGACTCACAACAAATCATTAATATTATAATATATATAGTTTAAATTTAAGAAAATATCTATCTTATCGAGAAAAATGAAACGATAATGTAATTTTAAATAGTTTAATTAGCGTAAACTCATTACTATAAATAATATATTATTTTATTATTAAATTCCATGTTTATATAATATAGTTAATGAAATGATTAAATTAATTTTCTTAATCATGTGAACAAGTTAGGCTTGACCCAGCCCATGACTCAGCTCATGTGGCCAAGTACAATTCGACCCATGTGACCATATATGACCAGATCCATATGGTAAGGTACAACCCAACCTATGTAATCAGGTATGACCCAACCCATATGGCCAAGTAGCAACCAGCCAATATGGCCAGGTACGATAACCCATGTGGCCAAGCATGGTCTAGCTCATATCACCAGGTATGACCTAGTCAGTGTGGTTATACATGGCCTCAACTCATGTGTCTAAGTATGACCCAACCCGCAAGCCAAGCACAATTTAATTTAATGGTAAGACTCAGCCTAACTAATTAGTAAGGCATAGGCTAGTTGATGAAGTTAAGTCTGTCCAGCTATGCGGTTGGCGCTAAACACGTTTTTACTCCTTTATCTAGCACTATATGACAGAGTCTGATTTCCTCTCCTTTTATTGGTTTGAGCTCGTTAGTTGATTGAATCAGATAAGTTGACTGGTTCAAGTCAGTTATGGGTGATTCCAAACCAACTTGACTAGTTCAAACCTATATGACCTAATTAAGATCAATCAAATCTAAATTAGACCTATGATGATTTCAGACAAGTTCTATAAAGATTTAAAGTTGGTTTTATTAGGTTATAATCAAATTGAGTTTGGTTTAAGTCAATTGCGCTATTCTAATTAGGATTTTGGTTGATTGAGGATTATTGAGAGATTGATATTTCATGCCTTTATGATTTAATGAATTTAAAAGTTCAGTCTGAAAATATTATTTGAAAATGATTATTATTTTTATCTTCTTTGACTTTATGATATTGATATTGTTGTTACCATGTAATGTATATGATTATGCTAGTATTCCACATTGGAAGTACAACCTGTGAAAGGAGCTACAGGCCCATCACAGTGCGGAGCCACCAATGGACAGAGTATAGCAAATCATACATTAAACATAGACTTCTATAATATTTGATCATACTATTGATGCATGCATGAATGAGTCGATGAATGCAAATGAGTGATCATGGATGTTTATGTATCATTGTTGAGGGTAGGTATGGTGATTCCCATCGGGGATTAACAGGTTATCAGACGTGATGACTAGATGGTTTCTCCATCTGTATTTGGGAGGAATGTGTCCATGCTGGTTACAGGTGCCCTACAAGACAATCATATGAGTGATGACATATGTGACACGCTACATATTCTCTTTGCATCATTATTATTATTGACATATTCTCATATTATATTATATATTGAATATATATATATATATATATAATGATGTTTTTGGTTCTGTGAAATAGAAATCAAATCGTGATGAGATCATGATAATAATATTGATTCATATTTAAATACAGATCCTAAATAATCTTGATCATAGGTTGCTCGAGGGAGACATCGAGATAATTGGATAGATCGATGTGCTGTATACCTGTCCATATGATAGAGGCGGCTAGTCTCATAACCACTTATGTGGAGACACTAAGGATACAATATAGGTGCTCATTGGAGAATGAGTTCATTAATTGATCTGCTTACCGAATGTTATATGATTAATGATACCTGACGTCGGATAGCAATTTTATAGTCCCAGTTGTGTATCTGGTCCTTGGACTTGAGACATCAAAGATGCCTTGTTTGAGTACTCATCTCTTTGACGTCAGACTTATAAGTTTGAAAAGTTCTAGCACAACTAGTAATCGAGATTGGTAGCCAACCTTATGAAGTCTATTGAGTGTTAATAAAAGATTATTCACTCTCGGTATCATGAGATGAATATCCCGTATGCTCTTGCTCAAATAAATCCCTGATCAAGTTGGTCGGATTGAGAGAAAAGAAGTTCTCTGGGAGAATCCGATTAGAGTGAGACTTTGATCGATTTCATATATGGCTGGACATTACCATGTCCGATATATGGTCTTTGGGATCTTAGACGGATGAGTGATTATAGATACATGGTAACTAAGGACAAACATATCCAATGGATAAGATCCCCTACATTGTCTAGAGACTATGACACAATGGTCTAGTATGTCCATAGTCGATTGGTCAAATGAATTATTATAATATAAAAATTCACTGAGTCAAAAGAAGTTCTGATAGGTAAGACCCATAACCAACTTGATATTAAGCCTAGAGGGATATACACATATGGTATATGCTTTAGCAAATAGAGGATTGAATATGAGTTATCCAATTAGCTGGGCTCATGACATGAGTTCCAATTAGAGGTCAAAGGAGATTATTGAATATAAATCTAATAACTCAAGATTTGTGAGTAATTGAATGGAGATCCAATACCCACTAAGACATGATCCATTAGGGTTATATGGGTGGTTCTTTATAAATAGGAGGGGAGGCACTTAGATGATAGATTTCACATTTGACCGCCTCCTCCTATTCTCCTCCCTCCCTCTGCGCAAGAGTTACAAGACTTGGGGCTACAATTAGAATAGTATCGTTGTAGCAATCCATCATGTGGATACCGCTAGAGAAAAGGACGTTTTATCTCCTTCATCCTCTCCATTCAGATATAGAAATATAAAGATATACAATCTCGCTAGGTAAATAATCTCTCAGACGATATAGTTTTCAATTTTGTGGCTTTTTCTATGTACCAATCTTTGTACAATGATTTTAATCTATATGGGAAATCAATTTTGTTTTAATCTTTTAGTATGCATATTATGCTCCCGTTGAGGTTTCCCAATAGTCCTCACTTGGGCGGGTGAGGGATACCACTCCATCCATGGTTAGGAGTGGAATATGGATTATCTCCATCCATTGTTAGGGGAAATCCATCCCGTGGAGAATGCCTCTCCATCTGCTGTTAGAGAGTGTATAATCGGGTGTGATGTACACATTTTATATTTGACATATATGCATGTGTTACATGTGGCGCATGTGGCTACGATTTGGATTATCTATATCCGCTGTTGGGAGAAATCCATCCTATGGAGTATGTCTCTCTATTCGATGTTGGGAGAGTGCACTATTAAGTGTGATGCACGCCTTTGTTATCTAATTATTATGTATATGTTGCATGTGACTAATGCATGATATAGTCACTATATAAGAAATTATAATTATTTTTTTGATGCGTAAGTTTTATGATGAATTGATATATTATCATTATTGATATTTCTATATATTTCATGATTAATTAAAGATCATTTTTATATTTTTTTGAGGTTCCTACTAGCATGTGTGGTTGCTGATATGATTTTATTTTATATTTATTTTCAGAGTAATCTATTACTTTGCTATAGATCTGAAGCTTGGGTGGAATTGACTTCTAAGCTTACGAGGAATATATTTTTTTATAGAATATTTATTATTGTAAGGACAAGGACTTGAATTCAAGAAAGAAAATAAAAGAGTGTATTCTTTAAATTATAATGATTTATTATTTTTTATAAATTTAGAATGTGACAGATGGAGACTGTAACTATAGATGAAAGCAAAGAGACAGAGGTAGGAGAGACTTGAGGTAAAGGTGAGAGAGAGCTAGACCACTATGTTGTATACATGATGGGTGAGGGTATAAAAGAGGATGAAATAAGAGGCGGCGAGGATGAAAACGCCCAAGAGAAAAAGGGACAAGAAGACCATTGCATATCTAGCATTGGATTGGTCGACACACATCCATATGAGGTAGGACCAAAAGCTCCTGAGATTGTCACAAGCATGAGAGAGGCTGCATGTGTATGGTGCCTTGTTAGGCAACAATGACTCAGTGCTATTGATGATGATTTTATTTTTAATTAAAAATATATATTATTATATTAATTATTTATTGTGAGCAGCATGTCACATAAGGAGACTCTAATGTTAATTCATACTTAATAGGAAGGGCTTATATACTATATTTTTTAGAGTATAAATATTATTTTAGGCACGATAAAACCATAAGCGCTTAAGTGATCTATAATCAAAATCACAAGAGCTAAAATAGATATTTTTTAAATTTAAATTATATATATCATTATATTAATAATTTATTATGAGTCAGTATATCACATAGCATACTTTAACCTTAACTCAGACTTGACATAAGAGACTTATATATATTATGTTTTAAAAATTATATAGATTATTTTAGATACGAATAAATTATAATTAATTAAGTGGTTTATAACCAAAATCACATGAGCTAAGATGAATCTTAATCTTACTTTTTATAGTTTTGTTTAAAAGTCCAATAATATAAGGTGGTAGCATTATTGTCGCATCGATATTTCAATACTAATACACAAATTGAGAAGAAATTATCAAAAAAATAAAAAAATATTAGAAAAATAGGAATTCTAAAGTTCAAAATAGGAACAATTAGATGTTGTTCGCTGTTTAGGCTATAGGTAAAGAAAGTACTTTTTTATTTTCGGGGAATCAAATAATGTCACGTGGTAGTTTGACATTTCAACACTAATAACACAATCAAAGAAGAAAAAAAGAAATGATCAGAAAGATCAAAATAGTAAAAAAAATTAGAAACTCTAAAGTTTAAAGATATAAAGAATTTAATCTTGAAATCGGATCTCATCTTTATCCGTTATCCTTTCCAAATAATAATAATGATGATAATAATAATAATAATAATAATAATAATAATAATAATAATAATAATAATAATAATAATAATAATAATAATAATAATAATAATAATAATAATAATAATAATAATAATAGACTCCTAAATTTCTATATATTTTTCTCCTAAAGATTTGACGTTCCCTATCGAAGCATATCGACACTGTTTGTTTATCTTTAATCAAATCAACATATAATATGGCACGATTGTAATATGGCACCCACTAGGACACAAACAGGGTCTGTATTGATTCCTTATCTTATTGTACGGGATGATAAGAAATACAAAATTATCATCTTAAAAGAGCTGGGAATAAATAAATAAATAAATAAATAAATAAATAATATAGTAGAATCAGTTCCAAACATCTTGTCAATCACTTGAATCCATTATCCGGAGGCTGAACAACATGAAGAAGAAATGTAGGTAAAGCCACAACTCTCTTTGACCATCGTCGTTATCTTCTTGAAATAAGCAATCACCTCTGAGAGCAACATATCAGACTTCCATGGACAAAAGAGAGACAACTCGGAGCCATGGTCCTTTTTAGATCCCTGTGCTTGTTGTTTGGACAATAAGGATGGAATTGTTCGAAAAATAAAAAGTTAATTTAATATTCATTAGCATTAGAAAGAGATAGATAGTACGAGGAGGTGGATGAGAAATGAAAAATCAATAGATCATGTAAAAAATATGTAAATATGTGTGACGATGAAAATGATATTAATAAAAAAAAAACAAAATTTGGTTCATATCTCCTACAGATAGATAGGGATAAACGGCGTTGTGTACGTAAAGATATTATAATTTACCGGGGAGGGGATTTATCGGGCAAAAATTATCAGATTAATTTTCAAGAAAAGTCCCTTATTTTGGACTTTTCTTCGATTTGATGCCTTTTTCTTTTTTCTTTTTTTTTTTTTGCCCCCTCAAAATAGTACCATACTTTTCTTATATTTTTAAAACACCTCCAATAGGACAATCCAAAAAAGACTTCGGCCCTTGACCGGTCCGAACCGATTACAGACCTGTCCATAAGATCAACTATATTATTTTAAAGTAGAGTTATAATAGTTTTGACACCTTAACAAAGACACCGTAAGCCTATATAGAAACATTGTAACTTAGGAAACCCAAAATACAATAAAAATTAATTTATCATGATTTTAAATGTGTTCTTGTTAGTTTGGATAATGATATATATAATTTAAATTTTAAAAATTGATGATAGATTGATTTAAAAATATAGACTGATTGTTTAATTAATCTTGCGAAAACGAGCTAGGAGATGCTAGTTTCACAGTAGAGTGCTCCCACGCTTTCCACTTTCCTTGTATTATTGCCCACGTCAAGAGCCAAGAGCTACACCAACCTCGCCTGCCCCATCTACTCTACCTCTTGGTACCATGTGCCTTTCCTCTCTGCACTCCATCGTTGAGAAGATAATACACACGTTGTCGAACAAGAGGTATTGGGAGAGACAAAGACCGAAACTTGTGTAGGAGAACTATCAACAGTGGCAGTCGCATACTAGTAAAGGTGGAGAACGATAGTTGGGAAAGAACAAAGTGGCTGTCGTTGTCGCTATTATTGTTGCGAAGGTGTCTGACAATGATGAGCCATTGCTGCTTGTGTCGAAGCCCAACCAAGAAGGGGGCATGCGATTCAATCCTATACCAAAAGCAGCTAACGAGGACAAAGATGAGGACGGTCACGACGAGGAAGAGGAGACGCAGGATACAGAACGAGAGGATGAGTTCTATGGGCTCCTTGCGGCCCCTTGCTCCTGATCTGCTAACTGCATTGATGGAATCCTTTGGCGACCAACACCGTGGTTCAGGATTGGGTGGCATCCGTATGATTGTGATGTTGCAGGCGACCTTGCTCTCGAAAGAGTGGAAGCATCGAAGCTACATGATGGCTTTCAAGATGAAAGTGTTACCAATAGGATCCTTAGCACCTCTCCATGCCTCGATTGATCTAGTGACGGTGCTAAATATGAGCCCAGGCATGACAAAGGAGAAAATCTGGATATTGAATCGTGAAATGAGATTAGTTGTTTTCTTTTTAGGCTTAGGGGACCAGCTCTCCATTGTGGCCTTCTCGGTCGTCGAAGGCACTAAGAGGCTCCTCCCTCTATGACGAATATCGAGGCAAGACTAGCGCATTGCCTGTCAGATCGTGGAAAGGCTTATTTCGAATAAAATTGATTAGGCAATTGGTCTACATTCTCAAATCCAACTGTGATCAATTTATTTTTTGAACTTAAATTACACGTATCATTATATTAATAATTTATAATGAGTCAGCATATCATATAAGTAGACTATAATATCTGTTAACTTAGACTTGACATGAGTAACTTATATGTTACATTTTTAAAAATATAAAAAATATTTTAGACATGATAAACCATAAGTGTTTAAGAGATTCATACCAAAATTACTGCAGCTAAAATGAATCTTAATCTTAACATTTTTAATACTTCTAAATAAGTGATGCTATTTTTAGATATATAGTTAGAAGTACTTTTTGGGAGTAAAAGAAAGATAAAAGAGTGACACCGTTGATAAAAAAAAAAAAAAGGATGAGAATACTTTCTTGGAAAAGCCTAAAAGAGATTTTCTGCAAGAATTCACGGAAGAATAATTTTTATATCCACCAAATTCTCTCTCTTTCTCTCTCTTTTCAGCGATATTTCGGTCTCGAGTTGTTGGAACAATGCCACTTTTTATTTTTCAATCAATATTTATTAGTCTGACAAAGTACTAATATCGATTGAAACATATAACTCGATATTAATTCAATGTCATTATTTTTATTCTTGTATTTTTTTTTTGATAGGTTGTCGATAACGATAACGGATGGAGATTAAAACCCTACCCTTGCTACTAAAATATAGAGATAATGACTGTCCTCTTCCTTTTAGATTTGAGCCCCACAGGTAGAATGTGAACGGTGGAGAGTTAAAAAAAACCCAAAGCATGCATTGCATATGTGTTTGCAGGCCTTGAGACTTGCAGACATGCGGTTGTCAGCTTACATTTTGGACGTTTGTTGTTGGGAAGACAACAACAGCAGCTCACTGCATCCTCAGCACGCTAATCCAAATCCAAACGCATCACAAGAGCATGTCCTTTTCCTCCTCATTCTTTTCACAGTGGTGGACTGCTGGTCTGGGAAGATTAAGAAGAAATCAAAGTAGTTGTTGGTACCAAGTTGCCTGCTGTCTCCATTGTTTAAGCTGCAAGTTTTCCTGGAATCCACAGGAAGAGAGACTCGGGGGTTGAACAGCCACAAGCATGAAAGCACGGTATTTTTCTTGATTGCTGGTTAAAGCTTTTGTCTTGTTGTCCTTTTTTCTTGGATTATACTCCAGTGCTGGCCTCATTCCATGGACTTGGATGACTGGTTTGTTCAGTGAGTACAAAAGAGATGAGCTGATGAAAAGATTTGATTGCTTAGTTTAATCTCACCAGCTTTCCCTAGACATTGAACTTGGAAGAAACTGCTGAATGAAACCTAAAAACTAGTTGCAACCAATGTCACTTGAATTCAACTTCAATCCAAATAGGATTAAACCAATGTAAATTATGCAAATTTTATCTAAAACTCCAGCGAAGCTACGTCCAAATTACATAAAGAAAAAGGTTGATCTAACATCGAAGGCAGCAAAAAAACTCCAACCAAATACACAAGGCCCAAGTACACTTTGAAGTACTAGATCACCATTAATAACATAAAACAATGTTTCTAACCAGCATTGAATCTTCCCACCACACCTATGTTTCCTAATCGTAATTTGACATGTTTAAATGGGAAAAAAAAATAATCTGTATTTGTTCTCTATGAAACTCTATGGAAGATACATCTTTATTTCTCTTGTATGTCATGGCCTATTACCTCTTTCTCCATTCCACCTTACCCTTGCTTCCTCAGTGCCTCTCTTTTTCTTCCTCTTCTGTCATATCTATTCGGTCTCCTTCCTTGGGAAAGTTCTTTCTCCATAGCTACAACAGAGATGAATAAGAATGGGTTAATGACAATAAAAGAAAGGAAAAGATAGGGCAAGACTGAAAACTAATTTAAAAGAGTACAGGAACAAGGTTAACTTTAGGTGTTTAAAGATTTAAATTAAATAAATGTAATATAATGGGTTTAATATATGCAGGAATGTAGCAACAAATACATACCCCATTTTTATAGATACAGACAAATATTTGCATCGTTACACAAGTAGACATGAAATTTTCAATTTTAAAAGCATACAAATATAATTGCCCCTAAAATATATGCAGCTCATGTGGACGACAAGAAACTTCAAGAATTAGTGTTCTCTATGGGGCTTAATTAAAAAGATATCATGCTGACGATAAAAGTGATATTGAATGAAGATCTTCTCGTACTACAATTGGGTGCAATGACCACTTCTCCCACAATTAGATCACATTAGCAGAGTTACTCTCTATAGAAGCTTGATTCTGAAATAGATATTGTCACGAGGCTTGATTCTGAGCAAACCCTTCTTTTAGCTGTTCTCCATCAGCATAATCTTAGTTGTTCAGAAATATATCTTTACCAAGAGCTACTTATATTTCTTGCTTTTATAGCTCTAGGGAAGGAGGCCATTAAAAAAAAAAAAAAAAAACTTTTCTAGAGGCAACCAAATAAGATGGCATCTCTGTCAGTCACGCAAGTGTTGTGAGAAAACTAAGCCTAATGACCTGGAAGGTTGTCTTATCCGTCATCTGTAAGTTTGCCTCTGCTTTCGTGGAATCCAACAAAGTTTGTGACATTTGCAAAAATTCCCATAGTCCCACCTCGGCAGCTGTCAATTTACCTTCCTTTGTAGGGCCCTGGAAGAGATCATCACAGGATTTGACAGATTTACACAATTTACCTTTCTACCAAGCAACATTTCTTCTACTTTAACAATGTTAAATGCTATTCTCCTCTCAAAATATGCCATCTTATGAAACCAATTTTATTTGTTAATTACTATTTTGTTTAAACAATTTCCAACCAAGAATGAAGAGCAAATGTCTACCATCAACTTTGTAAAGCATCATCTGTTAGAAAAGAAATAGAATTTAGACATAATCATGATTTTCATGATTAATGAAGCCAGTTATGTTTATATGAAGCAACCTTTAGAGTTTACATGTTTCAAATTCAGTCATGTTTCCAAAAAGAACTAATGTGTCAATGCTGTCAGCAGTTAACAACATAACAAGGAATATAAGTCACTATTTTGGCAAATTTAACTGGTATTCCCTTTGGAACTACCAAATATTATATCCAGTATTGATTAGTGAATTTAGCCAACAAAGTACCATTTTGTGGAAAGAATAATTGAACATTTTCCTTCCTTTTCTGCTCACATGAACATAGCCTCCAGTTCACCAGAACATGAAAACAGAGGGTGGTTGGATTCAAAATATATCAAAGCACCATGCTTTATTACCCTTTCAGCCAATTAGAAATACTACTAGAATCTCAATCCCTGCAGCAGTCTGATTCTGCATGATAACGACATGTTAGCTACGGCATCTCACAGAGTTCAAATCCTATGTAATGCTCAAAAATATATTCATATTAATTCTAAAGAGTGTTATAACCATAAAAGGGTACCTCATCTTTTGCCCATCAATTAGTGATCTCCCTTCTCTACTTCGTCACTCCATACTTCCAAGCCTACATTATATAATAAGCCCATAAGAGAAGTTCCTTGACAGCCTCTCTCGATCCCACTATTGCTGAAAAATGTCTAGGGTTCATCCTTCACTGAGCAATACAGATGATGAAGAGCTTGCAACAGTGACAAACTATCCATCAATGTGGACGGTTTGGAAGAAGTCAAGCATGGCTTTCCATGGAACAGATGGATTCTCAATTTACGATAACAAGGGAAGATTAGCCTTTCGGGTTGACAATTATTCAAGGAAGCACAAGTGCTTTGCAGGAGAGCTCCTGCTCATGGATGGAAATGGGAAAGCAGTGATGGCTCTGAGGCCTCAGGTAGGGAACAAACGGTCTGGTTTCTTCTATCTTCTTTTTTGCTTTTCTCTGGTTATAGGATGGTAGTGGTTAATAAAGAGCTTACGATAGTGCAACATGGAAGTCAGGCATGTCTCAAGTGCTAAAGAGAACCATTCTTAACAAAGAGAGAAGGTTGGCTATGCATTAACCAATCAAAGGCAGCAGCCTATATGAAATTATCCTATTAAACATAGTAAATTGACATATATAGAAGAACCTTGCCAAATCATTATTGGAGTATAATTCATATTTGGTTGACATAAATCTCTGCTTGATGCCTAATCAGCTAGACAAATCTGGACCCCAAGATGGATAGGATACCCATCCGATTTATTATTTGCTTTTTTCTGCTTTTGTCTTTGTATCAACCAAAGCTCAGCCAAATCATCTAGTCCTCTAAAATGTCCTATGTTCAGTGTAAAGGTGATACATATCAGAGATCTCATGTGAGTCCCAGTTTAAAAATAAATAATCAGCTTAAATAAATGAAAAAACAAACCAGTAGATGCAGAGTCTCAATTTCCTTTGCTATTAATAGTCACCTATGAGCCATGTTATCTACATTTATCCATAAAAAAATTTCATATAAAATCCTGTTGATATTCTTGTTTAAAAATATGACCCCATTTTAAAGAAAAGGTGCATCCATGGTTGATCCAGAAGTTATTTTGTTTAGTTTCATCTTTGGTACTTGAGAAGGATATTTGTAAACGTAATAAGTTTGTCACATCACAACTTATGCATCTCTAGTTTACCTACCAAAATGAAAGAAAAGACGAAATTTGAGCTTGATTAAAGACTATATCCAAACAAGCAAAGGCTTGATTGAAGGCTATATCAACAAGAAAATCAAAGTCAATCATATAAGTCTTCGTTTTTCTTCTTTCTATTTTTCTTGTACTTGGGGTCTATAAACCAGGAAAGGTTTATAATAACAAACATGATTAAATAAATAAAATTTCTTTTATCCACAATATGTGTGAGCAGTATTATGTATGCTACATCCGTAAGAATGATTTTTAGAATTAAATTATGTAACTTATCCTCCGATGCATGATTTCATCATCTATGTATGAAACACATTTGGTGTGATGCAGAATACTACCTCACATGAGATACCTTGGGATCAAATTGATTTCGGGTATTATCCTAGATATTAACCTTTTGCTTCTCCTTTCTCTATCACATTATCAAATCCTAGAAAAAAAAAATTCATAATCAGTTAAAAGCAAAAAACTACAATGATAAGTGGCCAAAAGGTAAATAAGCTTACAATTAAAGGTATTCATACCTAAATCAGATCTTACTTTTCCTTCCTTTTATGTACTTCGAATTGATCTAAAGAAGTCTTTTACCTTTTAAGCAGAAAAAAGTTCTACTCTCAAGTCGCTATCACACAATATGACTGGTTAACAAAAGAAATATCCATGGACACCAAACCTGGTGAACATTATACATTACAATCAAATACCATAATATATTGTTAAAGTTAAGCTAATAGTGTTAATATCTAATAAAATATTTGTTTCTAGTTCACTGATTAGCTTAGAGGCAAATAAAACACTAAAATTTGTACCATAATGAAAATCCATTCAGTAGCAAAATTCATATGTACATCCCAACTAAATTATATCTATGTTGATGCAACTTGTCATTGTTATTTTGTAGCAGTGTGACTTATAATTATCAATTATAACTGCATCAAACATCTGAACATTTACACAAAATTTAATTTTACCTTATCAGCAGACTGGTTGCAGGACTCAATATGGCAATTCAAAAGGTTCTAAGTAGAAACCATATTCTATGTGCAGGTAACAAAAAGCAAGGATGCATCATAATACTGAAATATGCCTCAAAAAAATGAATTAGTTAATGTAAAATTTTAAAGAGATGCTACAGCTTTCTCTATCATTATTTTTTTATTAAGCCTATGACATATATAGCAGATCTTGAGCATGCATGACAGATGGAGCGGATTCAAAGGCGAAGATGACTTGAGAACAAGTTACAAAACTCATGTGTTCTCCATGAAAAGGAGGTCAATCCTTCAAAGTTGTGAGGAGGCAGAGGTATTCATGGATACTCCAGACAACCAATCACCAGTGCCCGGTTTCAGAACTGAAGGCTGCTTCAAAAGAAGAAATTGCAAGATCCTGGACAGCAAGGGAGAGGAAGTGGCACAAATAAGCCGCAAGAAGGTGAACAAGTTGGTCACATTGAGTGATGATGTGTTCAACTTGATCATTCAGCCAGCCATGGATACTGAGCTCGTAATGGCTTTTCTGGTGATCATGGACCGTATCTGCTAGAAGCTTTTTAATCATTTAACATGCTTCTTAAGTCAGAAGGATATCTATTTTCACACCTGAAATAGCTAATTGCTCTTTGTGGTAGACATTAGAGCGCGAGTGGGATCACAAAGAAATCCTCAAAACACATTTAAGTGCAGTCACAAAGTGCAACCGCTTTAAAGGACAACCCATGTTCAATAATATTAGAAGAATCAAGAATCTTACAACTAACAGTTATAGATGTTGTCCAAACCTTGGTTTAAGTATATAAATGTAGGAACTGCCTGAAAAGGGTACATAGATAAATTCAATACATATAGCTTTATAGGGATTTCACTTAATAATAATATTTTTAGTCTCTTGTATTTTATATTTTTCTTCTTTCTTCTCTTTTCTCTTTTTCTCTTCCCCTTTTGTTATTCTTCTCTCATCCTTTTCCTCTCCTCCCTTTTTCTCAATCTTGAGTAACTAGTTTTCCAGTCATGAAAACAATTGCTCTATTTGCAGGAGTAAGACTATGTATATTAACCATCCATCCTGCATTGGTAGGGGTCTAATGCAGTAGATTAATCCTTCTATTTAAGTGCTAATAAGTGTGGATTAGAAAACTCATGTTTGTTATAATTTTGGTGGAACTTTTCAATGCTATATACAAACTAAATATCGCACAAAGTGAACAGGGTAAAGTATAGGACAAACATTCTAAACTAATTTTGACCTATGGATTAGTAAGAAAAATAAACTTTTTTTTGTTAACCTTGTATTTAAGCTAGTAACAACAAAAGGAGCTTCAAAAAGGATTCTAACACAAGTATACATCTCAAGCAAAAGTGTTAAAAAAAACTGAGATTGCAATATATTTCAAAGAGAAATTTTACAGATCTCGACTTAATGGTGTAATGTCCCAACTTACCCAGATAAACACTAATTTTTAATTATAATCCTACTTATTTTCAAGCTCTTTCCTTCAAGTTATTGAGTTTCATATTTACCCCTCCAAATTTAAGTTTACTATTTATATAGCTACAACAATCAAAAGCTTGAAGCCATGTTGTTCTAATTGATATCCGTAAGTTGAACATTAGCATAAAGATTTTAGACCTCCCAATTCACATTGATTACCCATCAGATTGGGTGGCTCCTCTATGAGCCTCTTCCTTGATGTAGTGTTTGCCAGCTCCAAATAACTCTCTTTCAATATTAGAGATAATCCTTGAAATATTAATTAGTCTTTCAAGATCAAAGTGTGTGATGAGATGGGAAGAGAAGGAAAGACAGCCTCATGCAGTGAAGGGGAAGAAAATGATAATTCAGGTATTACAAACAAGTTATCTACTTGTGACGATGGCTAGTGATAGTTAACCAATCTTTATTGAATCAATGCTAATTCGAGTGACATAAGTAACACATCTACACATTCAAAGGATACATATGTGATATGAAAATTTGTAGAGGCAAGTATAATATTTCAAAAGTTCAAAAGGCTTAGATACATAAAAGTACCATTTTGAGAAAGGGTTAGCCCTGCAGACATTTTGGAAAAGGGAAATCCACCAAACACATGATAAGCCTAAAAGAAATGTAAAAGATCTACGGGACATTCAAAGGAATCGACTTTATGCTGGAAGGAACAAATACAAACAATCAAGTCCAAGAATCATGCAACAAGCAGATCTAGAAGTTTCTCTGGTTCAAAGCTTTTACTTGCTTGTTCATGTCATTGTCAACCCTTTTGCCGGAACTAATTGTTTCCATCGTGTAACATACTTACCGATCTTGACCACGCTCGGACTCGGTAAAGCCATTAATTTTAGGGGTTTTGGTCTCCAATCTTGCAAGTTTAGCTTCTGTTGCAATGCATAATAATCAAATTAAGTCAGAACTCGATCGCTCCAAAAATTATCGACATGTATAAGTTTCAATCACACGATCGTTTGATGATATCTGAAGCTACCGCATAGAGAACAAGAAAGCGAGAAAGCGAATACTAGGCGTGAAGAGAGGCTTCGGATTCGCCACGGAGGTGAGCCGATCATATGCGGGCCGAAGCAACACCTTCATGTGATCCAACTACGCGGATTGGAAGAGATGAAAGTGAGGTCGAAGAGTGACGCGACGGAGTCTGTCCCGTGCAAGACTGTCAGATTCTCTGAATGTCATGGTTTTAAGCATATTGGTCTTTGAATGATGTGAGCAAGCTGGCTTTAAAAGTGGAGAAGCAACAAAAGTTTAAAAAGGGTTCTCGATACGGGACGAAAGATGGTTATATGAGAGGAGAAAATTCTAAGCCTACTCTCCAAAGCAAAGTAGCATCGAAGGTGCAAGACATGGGTGAAGAATCAGTCGGCAACAAACATCCACCTAATTCTTCTACACCAAGTGATCGAAAATGCTGCAAGTGTCATGGTTTTAAGTATATTGCATTAGATTGTTCAAATAGGATGATTGTTATATTTGTTGAAGAATATAGTGATAGAGAAGGAAATGAAGCAAACGACGAACCAAAATATGATGATGATGAGGAAAGGTTACTTATACTGAGCATGATTTATCTATTATGTTACAATGTAGCTTAAAAGTATCCTATATGACTGAGGATGAAAGTTGGATGATAAAGAACGTGTTAGATATCAAATGCACTTTTCATGACAATGTGTGCTTGGTGATCATTGATAGTGGTAGCTTTGAGAATGTGGTATCTTTGGAGATGGTGCAGAAGGTAAAGTTAGACATAATCGCTTATCCAATCTTACCAATTATGCTATCTGAAGATTATGGGGTGTTTTCAGTATTCAATGTGGCTGCTTTAAGCCATTATCATACTGATGGAACGAATGTGGACTTGAGGATAAGTCTTTTTCAACCAAGGGAGATTGACACGAGTGCCTAATTTGCTACTGTTAGCTCAAGTAAATCTTGTTAATCCTATGGTATTCTCTACAGCTCATAATGCTTGTCTTGTAGTCTTTAATCCAAACCTCTCAAATATGATAGCTCATGAGCATTTTGGCTAGAGAAAGTTAAAGCTGCTTCATTAATAGGTGGTTTGTGTTGAATCTTAAATTTTGATGATGAAACCAATTGATAAAGTTATGATCTAATATGCGTATGAAGTGATACAGGACTAGCTTCGATCAAGGAGAGGCAAATTGATTAAAACAGAAAATTATCGGGCCGGAGTGGAATATGTCAAAAGATTGGTCGACGTGTCCGCAAAAGGCTCCGTGCCGTGAGTTCGGGCATCGGGCCAGAAGGATTGGATATTACACCAAGGAGATTAGATGTTGCGGAGGTCAACATGTTAATTGGGTAATACACTACAAGAAAGGACGATGCGCCGAAGGGTTGAACAAAGCACCGAATGAACCAATGACATGTCGGACAACATGTGATTCATTCTTTGTAATAATTTATCTAGATCGATGTAGTTTAGAGTTTTAACTGAGTTGGTTTTGAATGTAATTAAACTAACTCAATTAAGGGGCCATTGGGCCTTAATCGGGCTAATTTGGACCTATTGAAAAGCCCATTTTAGTGACCTAAGGTTAAGTCTTCGAAGACACAGTCTCCAAGAAGACAATCTCTGAAGCATAGTCTCCAATAAGACACAGTCTTCGAGAATATGTCAGGTAGTGGTACCACCTAGACTGGGTGATGGTATTGCCCAGACATAGTCTCCCAGACCGTGTCGAGTGATGGTATCGCCCAGGCTGGTGGTACTACCGCCATAACATAATCTCCAAGACTATAAGGTTGTCAGCACCACAGGAACTCCAATAATTTAAATTTTGACTCCATTTTAGAAGACATTTGGGGCCTATAAATACCCCATCCATCCTTACTTGAGGATGCAAGAATTAAGAGCAAAAAACTTATGAAAACACTGTTGTAATTCTTTGAGAGTTCCCCTCTTTTTTTTAACTGTAGTTTTTGTTTAAGGAAGGACTGAGAGAATTGTAAAGGTGATCTCCTGAACCTATGAAAAAGAGAATAGAACTGTAAGAGGGTAGTTGATCTTCACCCATTGAAAAAAAATCAATAGTGAAAGTCGATGACCTTAACGGAGGAGGAATTGAGAGTGGACGTAGGTCATAGGACTGAACCACTATAAAATTGGTGTGTCTTCTCTTTTCTTCTCTATTGTTTAATTGCTTTGCATATTGCTTTACTATTCATTATCATTCTACGGACGTTTTCAAGTTTAAACGCTTTTCCAATACAAGCTTTATCGAACAAATTCTCAAATCGATGAAAGTTTTTCAAAAAGCACTAATTCACCCCCCCTCTTAGTGTTGGTTTGATCCTCACAATTGATATCAGCGCCAAGTTGCTCTATATTTGGTTTAAAACCTAAGAGAGATGGCTTTTGTCGGCAATCAAGGGGACTTTTTATCACTCATCCTCCCATGTTCGATGGGATGGACTATACATATTAGAAAACTCGAATGAGAATTTTCCTACTTTCTATGGATTTTGATTTATGGCATATTGTTGAAAGCGGTTTTGAAAAGTCTTCCAAACCAATGAATGAATGGAATGATTTGAAAAAGAAGACTTACTCTTTGAATGCTAAAGCGATGAATACTTTATTTTGTGTTATTGATAAAAACGAATTTAATCAGGTTTCCATATGCGAAACTGCACATGAGATTTGGTACACACTCGAAGTCACATACGAAGGCACCAGTAGAGTTAGAGTCTAAGATTAATCTTTTTATGCATAATTATGAATTATTTCGAATGAAGCCAAGTGAAACCACTGATGTAATGTACACCTGTTTTACGGATGTTGTCAATGGTTTGAAATCACTTGGTAAAAGTTTTATAAATCTTGAACTTGTTAATAAAATTTTAAGATTCCTTTTAACAAGTTAGGATCCAAAAGTAATGGCAATTCAAGAAGCAAAAGATATTTTTTTTCTTGAAGAATTTTTTGGGTCATTAATGACCTATGAGATGACTTGTATGACACAAGATGAACATGAGAACAACCTTCCAAAGAATAGGAAGGATATGACACTTAGAATCAAAGAAGATCACTCGAGCAAAAGCTCAAGTGATGATGATGACTTGACACTCCTAACAAAAAAATTTAAAAAATTCATAAAAAGAAATAAAACAAGTCTTGTAAACTAAGATACAAAGAACAAAAACGAACTAAAAAATGATAATCATTTGCAACGAATGCAATAAGCTGGGGCACTTCAAAAGTGAATGTCCTCATCTGAAGAAGAAGCTACTAAAGAAGAATAAAACAATCAAGGCGACTTGAGATGAATCGAGTGTATTTGAAGATGAAGAACGAACCAACAAAGACGAAATGACGTACTATGCATTAATGGCGACAATGAGGTATGTGACTCAAATGAATCTTCTTTACCTTATAGTAAATTATTCGATGCTTTTCATGATTTATATGATGAGTTTAAATTAGTTGATAAGAAATATAAATTACTAAAAAAAGATTATGATTCTCTTTCTAGTAAATTTAAAAAATTAAAAAATGAGCATGACAATTATATGTTAATCTCTTGTACTAAATGTGAAAGTTAGACTTAGTCAAAAAGGAAAAGGTATTACAACAAACATTAGAAAAGTTTAAAATTAAAAATAAATCATTAAATATGATCCTTGCTAACAAAGGCCATGTACATAGAAAAAAAGGAATCATTTTTGTGAGTAGTAACACTCAACAAAATCCGACTATATTTATTAAAGGACCCACATTACATATTTCCCCTGAAAATAAATGTAATTTTTGTGGTAGATGTGGATATTATACTTATAAATGTTAATTTAAAAAATATAGCTCATATATATTAGTTTGGGTTCCTAAAGGAATCATAAATAACTTAATGCCACTAGTCAAAATAGTTAGATCTTTTCATGAGGGACCCAAAATTAAATGGATACCTAAAGCAAACCTCCCTTTCTTGTAAATATGTCTACAATCAAAAGCTAGGAGCAAGAGATGGTACCTTGATAGTGGATGCTCAAGGCATATAATCGGAGATCAAACACATTTCTCTAAGCTCACTAGCCAAGACGGATGATATGTCACCTTTGAAGATAATAGTAAAGGAAAGACTATCAGTATTGAAAATATCGGTAACAAATCAAACCTATTAATTGAAGATATTTTGTTAGTTGACGACTTAAAATATAACTTACTAAGCATTAGTCAATTATATGATAAATAATATAATATCAAATTTGAATCTAATACATGCACTATCGACATACCACGTAAGAGTAAATCCATGATTGTGTTAAGGAACAATAATGTTTATACCATTTATCTTGACGATTTTTATGACGAAACTTGTTTTTTGGTTTTAAATGATGATGCGATGGCTTTGGCATAGAAGATTAGGTCATGTAAGCATGAAACTAATTTCATAAATTACAACTAAAGAACTTGTAAGAGGTATGCTTATTACCTTTGTTAAAGACAAAGTTTGTGATCCATGTCAACTAGGTAAACAAATAAATAGTATATTTAAATCTAAAAATCAAGTGAGCACCTCTAGACTATTACAATTGATTCATATGAATTTATTTGGACTAATTGATGTCACAAGTCTAGGAGGCAGTAAATATGTCTTTGTAATTATTGCTGATTATAGTAGATTTACTTGGATATACTTTTTGATACATAAAGATGGTTTTAAATGTTTTACAAAGTTTTATAAATAAGTTTAAAATGAAAAAGGTTTTGTGATTTTTTTGATTCGTAGTGATCATAATGGTGAATTTAAAAATCATGATTTTCAAGACTTCTGTGATTCAAATGGGCATGACCACAATTTTTTTACTCTAAGAAATCCATAATAAAATGGAGTTATTGAGAGAAAGAATATGAGTTTACAAGAGATGGCAAGAACCATGCTTAATGAACATGGCCTACCCAAATACTTTTTGACCGAAGTCATTAACACGACATGCTAGGTCATGAATAGGGTTCTCATAAGATCACTACTTTCTAAAACTCCTTATGAATTATGAAATAATAAAAGACCCAACATTTTATATTTTAAAATTTTTAATTATAAATATTTTATTTTAAATTAAAAAGATGCCTTGGGAAAATTTGATTCAAAATATGATGAAGGCATTTTTTTGGATATTCCTCTATTTCTAAGGCTTATCGTGTTTTTAATAAAAGAACTTTAGTTATTGAGGAATCCTTCCTATGGCTTGAGTCGATATGGGACCATACACATCCATGTCGATATGGGACCATACACATCTATGAAGAGCCAAAACCAGTCACCAAAGAAATAAAGTAGGAGTAACCATCTATGGCTTAAGTCGATATGAGACCATACACATCACTATGTATGAGTTCCAAGAACTCAGTGGCTCTCTCTCGAATTTCACTAAATGGAAAGTTGATCAACTTTTCATGAAGACAAGGTTTGCAAGTTGCATATAACTCATAGTCGAATGAATCTAAGTATCCATCCTTTAGAAACTTTTGAATCATTTCCTTGTGGATATAACCTAGTCTACAATGCCACAGGTATGCAATGTTCACCTCATCTTATTTCCTCTTAGACATACTTATATTCATGATAAGTGAAGCAATATCTAGTACACATAAACCATTATGCAACATTTCTCTAGTAATGATCTCATCATCTAAGGCATGTACGGTGTTGGTGACCGGTTCTGGCTCTTCATCCAAGTCCTCATCTTCAAGTTTTGGGTACATGTATTCGATTTTTGGTTCCTCCTCAATATGTTCAATCATTAAGAAATTCTCTTGCTTGCAGTGGTGATCTATACTCCAGTGTTCATCACAGTGCCATCACAACCCTTTAGCCGATCTTTCCTTGAGTTCCTCTCTGGTGAGTCTTTTAGGTGTAGAGTTTCGGTTCGTAGCTGGTGAGGCTGACGACTTGCTTGCTACTGGTTTGTTTATGCTTTTAGTTCTGCGGTTGTCCACGTTGAGCTTTTTTTCATACACATGGGCGAATTATATAGCAGCCATCATGGTACGGGGTTAACGAGCTTTAACTTCACATCGAATCTTCGGATTGAGCCCTTCAATGAACGTTCCTACTAGTTGTTTCTCGAACCAATCTCAGGTTTGGTTCGACAAGCGCTCAAATCTACTCTGGTACTAATGTATTATGGAAGTATGGTGGATTTTGGTGAGTTATTCATCAACGTTCTTGTACTTTGACGATCCGAAGCGAATCATGAGCCATCTCTTGAACTGCTCTCACAAGGGTTCTTCGTGATTATGTTCACACCAATCGTACAACTGGAGTGTGTCTCCTTCGAGTTGAATAGAAGCTATCTCCACCTTGGATTCCTTCGAGGTCCTGTGGAAAAGAAAAAATTTTCAACTCACGAGATCTAGCCGATCGGGTCTCCATCTTCTCATTGTGAAAATTCCACCCTCATGCATGGGTATGCTGTGCCTTGCCCTTGATCACACTTATGTTTTTAGATCGGTTCCCCTTGAAGCTAGAACTGTCACCATGCTGAGATTTGTTAGGGTTCTCCGATAGATTTTTTTTTAATTCGTTAAAGATCTATTGCAGTCTATTCTCTATGCGAGGCTCGAAAACTTTAAATCTTGCATCTATTACATCATTAGTAGCCATCATGTAGGATTGTAGATCAGTAATGTTCAGTTTTTTTTTCTGGTTTTGGGTAAGGGGCATCAGTTTATGATGCAGATGCCGTAAGCCTCGGCTGTAATGGGCTTGCCGACGTGGACGATCACCAATTTGCCGAGCAAGCTGATGGGGATTGCGGCTACGGTCTTAGGGTTGAAGGTAGCAACAACAAAAGGAGGCGAGGAGGCGATTGCGATCTAGGGTTGGATGGCAGCAGCGGTCGTAACATGAATATAAGAGGGGGCAACTGCAATCTAGGGTTAGGTGGCAGCAGCGGCAATAACGCAAGGTGAGGCGGTGGTGAAGTTAATGAGAGGCTACATCAAAAGTGCCAAAGATCACTACTCTGATACCAGATGATAGGAACCGTTGGGTTTCTATCGCGGAGGAAGAGGGATAAACGATCACCATATGGGATCGAGCCTTCTTGATCTTTATAGGAGATCGACCCTCCTAGGGTTTCAACCAATAGGCTAAAAACAAAAGTCTTTTCGTTGATGCAAACAAAAGTGTTACACACTTATTTATAAAGTTCTACCAAGAGTCCTACTAAACTTGGACTCTTAGTCAAATAACTTATAGCCAACTTAACCAACTCCTAACTGACTCAACTGGACGGACGAACATGACTCAATCGATGTGGACCCGACCCTGTTAGGGTCTTATCAGTTATCAATCTTTTTAAATTATTTTGATATGACATATAGATAGGGGGAGTTTAGTTAAAACTCTATTATCAATTAGTTGTCATCATTCAAAAGGAAGAGATTATTGAATCTCATATTTTGATGATGAATCAATTGATAAAGTTATAATCTAATGAGTGTGTAAGTGACACTAAACTAACTTTGATCATGGAAAGGAAAATCAATTGAAGCCGGAAGTTACAAACGTTGGGTCGAAATGGATTATGTCAAAGATTGGACAACGTGCTATAAGATAGACTTCGTGCCATGAGTTTAGGCATCGGGCCGGAAGAATCAGACATTACGAAAAGATCAAATATTGCAGGAGTCAACATGCCGATGGATTTGGCAATATACCGAAGATTCGGATGATTCATCGAAAGCTTAAACGAAGTTCAGATAAACCAATGACATGTTGGATAATATAGAATCCTTATTTTATAATCGTTATGTCTTGATCATCGTAGTTTAGGTCCTAATTGAGTTAGTTTTGGGTGTAACTATACTAACATAATTAAGAGCCAATTGGGCCTTAATTGGGATTGAGTTGGGCTTATTGGGAGGCCCATTCAGTGACCCAAAGTTGGGTCAGGCGGTGGCACCACTAGACCAGGTATCTAAAAGACACAGTCTTCTAGGCTATGTCAGGCGGTGGTACCACCCAGACTAGGCAGTGGTACTGCTAGCATTTATTGTTGCAGATGGTGGTACTGCCCAGGCTAGTGATAGTACCATCAGAGCCTGAGATTTCAGGCTCTGTTTGGTGGTAATATCGCCAATTAATGGTGGTGGGACCCTGAACCCCAGAAAAGTTAAATTTTGACTCCATTTTTGAAGCTATTTGAGGCATATAAATGTCCCACTCATTCTTGCTTGAGAAAGAAAGAACTAAGAATAAAAATTTGTGATTCTTAGTGTGTAAACTCTGTTGTAATCTCTTGAGAGCTTTCCTCCTCTTAAAGTTTAGGTTTCATTCTAAGGGAGGCGTGAGACTTATAAAGGTTATCTCCTAAACATGTGAAAAAGAGAAAAGAGTTGTAAGGGTAGTTGATCTTTGGCCATTGAAAGAAGATCGTTAGTAAAAGCCGATGGCCTCAACGGAGGAGGAATCGAGAGTGAATATAGGTTGCAACGATCGAACCTCTATAAATCCGATGCGCACTTTTTCTTTATGCTTTTTATTCTTATTACTTGCTGATTTAGTTGCTCATAGACTTTACTCACTTTCCAAGTCAAAACTAGTTTAAGTAAAACTCCGAGCGTTAAGTCTAAAGCTGCCGGCTCGCTAACACTTATTGAAGCTGATGGTGCTGATGCTATTTTCTTTTACCTAGATTCTCTACTCCATGCACTATAAATTAAAGATGGAATTGAGTATTCTCTACTAGTTAAGCTTCAGCATTAAGAATTGCCAGTGGTCATATTTCCGATACGATTTCATCAAATGATTTTTCGAATCAACGTAATTTTTTGAAAGCACTAGTTTACCCCCCCACAACCACACCCCCACCCTCTTAGTGCCGATATGATCCTAACAGTAATCACATATGCAATTCGTCACAGGTCCTAGCATGACCTAGGAGACTAGCGAGAGATAAGATGGACCTCAAGATAGGCAATAGAGCAAAAGTTACTGTAGTGGTTGTAGGCGAGGTCACCCTACGTCTACCTGGTGGAGCTACTATTACATTTGATGCATGTTATTATGTTCCTTCTATTATCAAAAATATTATTTCTATTTTATGTTTGACAGTTAGTGGATATAAATTAGTTATTAAGAACAATAATTGTTCATTGATCTTAGATGATGAGATCATCACTAGAGGAATGTTGCATAATGGTTTATATGTACTAGACATTGCTCCACACATCGTGAATATAAGTATGTCCAAGAGGAAACAAGATGAGGTGAACATTGCATACATGTGGCATTGTAGGCTAGGTCATATCCACAAGGAAACGATTCAAAAGTTTCTAAAGATAGATACTTAGATTCATTCGACTATGAGTTATATGCAACTTACAAATCTTACCTTCATGAAAAGCTGATCAACTCTCCATTTAATGGAACTTGAGAGAGAGCCACTGAGTTATTGGAACTCATACATAACGATATGTATGGTCCCATATCGACTCAAGCCATAGCCACTGATTTCTCTAGGTTTGGATATGTGTACTTTATGAAGTATAAATCTGAGGCCTTAGAGAAATTTAGGCAATACAAGAATGAAGTAGAGAATTAGACAAGAAAGAGTATTATGATTCTTCAATCAGATCGAGGAGGAGAGTACTTAAGTACAAAGTTTACTCATTTTCTCAGAGACCATGGGATTTTATTCCAATGCGCACCTCCTTATATATCTCAGCTCAATGGTGTATCAAAAAGGAGGAATCATACATTGTTAGATATGGTGTGATCCATGATAAGTTTCACAGATCTACCCATCTCATTCTAGGGATATGCCCTGGAGACCCCAGCTTACCTTCTAAATAGAGTTTCATCTAAGTCGATAGTGTCTACACCATATGAGATATGGAAAAGAAAGAAGCTCGATCTTAAGATTGTTAAGATTTGGGGCTACCCTACCCATGTTAGAAGAGAAAACCCCAAGGAAACTTATGGGTATTATTTCTATTATCCCGAGGACCAAAAGGTATTTATTGCCAAGAGGGTAGTGTTCCTTGAGAAGGAACACATTCTTGGTAGAAATAGTGGGAGCGTGATAGAGTTGAGCGAGATTGGAGAACCTAGCTTAAGCATCATTCTAGAGACCAAGTTTGTTCAAGTACTTAACATATAAGTTCCAACTTTACGCAAGTCTGGTAGAGTATCTCATCTTCTTGAACGATATGTGGGACATATCAGTGGAGATGACACTCAGGATGCTGATCCTTAGACCTACGAGGAGGCTATTATAAGTATAGACTCCAGGAAGTGATAAGAAGCTATGAATTCTGAGATAAATTTTATATACTCCAACAAGGTTTGAAACTTTATTGAGGCACTTGAGGGTATCTTACCCATTGGATGCAAATAGATCTTCAAGAAGAATATTGAAGTAGATGAATAGGTGAAGACATATAAGGCAAAGTTAGTGGCTAAAAGGTATCATCAAAGACAAGGAGTTGACTATGTCAAAACATTCTCACCCGTAGTCATGCTGAGATCCATCAGAATTTTTTTAGCCATTGCAGCACACTATGACTATGAGATCTGACAGATGGACATGAAAACTATGTTTCTCAATAACAACCTCAAGGAGGAGGTGTATATGATACAGCTTGAGCGACTCGTGTCCAAGGAGAGACCATATAAGGTGTGTAAGTTACTCAGGTACATCTATGGACTGAAGCAAGCTTCCCGAAGTTGGAACATAAGATTTGATGAGATGATCAGATCTTATGATTTCGTTAAGAATGAAGATGAGCCTTGTGTGTACAGAAAGGTAAGTGGGAGTGCTTTCACCTTCTTGGTGCTTTATATGGATGAGATCTTGATCATTGGGAATGATATGACTTGGCTATCCAAACACTTCTTAATAAAAGATTTAGGGGAAGCATCCTACATTCTAGGGATTCAGATCTATAGAGATAGATCCAAGAGGATGCTTAACATGTTCCAGTCCAGGTACATAGACTCCATTGTCAAAAGACTTGACATGTAAAATTTCAAGTGAGGTTTCATACCGATGAGATATGAAATATCACTTTCTAAGACTATGTCCCCAAAGACTTCTAAAAAAAAGGTAGACATGGATAGGATACCTTATGCCTTAACGATAGGGTATGTCATGTATGTTATGCTGTGTACCAAGCCTTATGTAGCACGTGCTCATAGTGTTACAAGCAGGTATCAAGCGGATCTAGGTTTGGAATAGTATAATACAATAAAGTATATCCTTAAGTATTTGAGAAGGACTAAGGATCTTTTACTAGTGTATGGAGGAGGTAACCTCCAAGTTGAGAGTGTTAGGACCCTAGTTGAGTCGGGTCCTAAATTTATTAAGTCATAGGAGTCATGAGTCATGTAACCCTAAACTAGCTGACTCCCTTTAACTGAAGAGGTTGGCTTGGGTTAAGGAGGAGTTTAATTTGAGTAGGAGTCTTCTATAGCTGCCGGCCATACCTTTGGTAGAAGTCGACTAGGAGTTAGGAGTTGGTTAAGAGGAGTCTATTAGAAGTAGGAGTCCTATTAGGAGTTACGGTTTGAGAACCTATATAAACCTTGTAGTCTCAGCCTTTTCATAATGAATAGATCAATATTTCTTCAACCTTGTGCCAAATATCTTGGAGGAAGGAACCCCTATAGTGTTCTAAGAGAGCCGATCCCTTATAGAGATCAACCCCAAGCTTAGAATCTGCAAGAGTTTTAACACTTGGTATTAGAGCAGCATTCCTTGATGCCTCGCTAACCTTCCACAGCCGCCCATCATCTTCAACCAGCCGCCCAAGCAATTCCCACAATTGCTAAGATCGTCGCCAACCCCCACCGTTATCACCACTGCCGCAGATCACCCCTGTAGTCCTCGCAAGAATTACATCAGGTTCTAGTAATCTACCTTACTGCTGCTGTAATTTAGTTATCCTAAATCCAAAACCCAAAACCCAAAAAAATGTTACTCTATTACGTTACACAAAATTGTCGTTGTAAAGTTAACATCTTTACGATGAAAGTTATACTATAAATTTTAATCGTATACTACTGCCCTATCTTTGATCTTGCTGTCGCTATTTTAATGCCAAATCTTCTACATATTTTTACGACAACTTTGATGTTTCTCATCAGCGGATTTTCTTTGGGTTTTGTGTAAAAATTCTTGATACAAACCGCTGAAACCTTTACGTCAAAAGTGCTGAACTTTAGATGTAAAAATCTACCGCGGCACCTTCTTGTACTCCTTGATCTTGCCGAATTTATTGTTGTCATATTCTCTTATGAATTTTATGATGGCATTGGCTTTCCTTACTAGTGGATTCTCCTTGACTTCTTTTAATCTTTGTCGAACCACAAAAAACTTTTCATCAAACTGCTGTTCTTAGATGAAAAATTCTACCGTTGTACCTTTTTAGTTTTCCCACTACATAGACGACCAAATCCTGCCAAATCTGTTGCTGCCACCAACATCACTCTTAAGGCACCCTTTTAACCCTAAGACACAACTATCATAGCCCACTTTCAATCCTTACAGCCGACCTAAACTGCAGCGTAAATTGCAGCTCAACCGCAACCTTTCATCTCCCATCCTTATCCTCCGCAACCATCAATCTCTCCACCGCCTCGTGCTCTTGACCCGTCAACAAAAGAAAGATTGTAACATCTCAGATATGGAGTTAGACGATTTAATCGATGCCAAGTTGGAGGCATTCAAATCGTGCATGGAGGACAAACTGCAGGCCTTATTCGCAGAATTCAAAATTGGCCGATCTCCAAGTCCGATTAAAACGCAGCAACGTGAAGGTTCATATCACAAAGAGAGGCCTCCATAAAAGGAAGAAAAAGCCATGGATTCAGCACAACCACGCATAAGGGTGGACTTCCCTCGATGGGAAGGAGACTTGACGGGATGGCTTTCACGCACAGAATGCTACTTCCGCTATTATCGGACACCAAAGGCTTCCATGGCGAACATCGCTGCCATCCACCTCGAGGGAGATACAATACAAGAGTGGGCTTGTATGGTACAATTGGCTTGAGCACACCTAAGGAGTCCCAATGTAGAGACAATTCAAGAGTGGGCTGCTGATCCGCTTTGGACCATTCGAATACGAGAACATCGATGGTTAACTCGCGAAGATCCGACAAACCTCCACAATCCAAGAATACTAGACCAAGTTGAGAGATTATCTAGCCAAACACGTGATTGGTTTGATAAGTAATTATTAGGGACATTCATTGTAGGACTAAAGCCAGAGATAAGAGAAGTAAAAGCGCACCAGCTCTACACCTTAATAGCCGCAATCTCCTTCACCTGAATCCAAGAAGAGCGATTCAACCAAGATGTTCGAAGGATAAGAACCACAACACAACTAGCAGCGTACAAACCTCCAGGACCATTTGCTTTCAGTCGTCCCTCTCAGTCGAAGAAATTGACAAAAGAAGAACTTTGCGACCGATCCGAAGGGCCTATATTGGCATTGCGATGAATCGTGGAGTCGCAACTGTCGCTGCTGTTGGGAAACCTCAGCGGGAGCATCACATGCGAAGCGAAAATCAAAACAAAAACTGATTTCCCATGTAGATCAAATCGCCATGCAAAAGATTCGATCGCGAGAAAGCCGTAAAAATCGAAAAGCCATATCATGTGAGAGATTTTTTTTACCTAAGGAGATCATATATCCCTGTATTCCATATCCGGATGGAGATGATGAAGGAAGTCAAGCGTCTTCCTCTCAAGCGGTATCCACACGATGGATCTCTGCAGCGAATCTCCTCCAATCTAATCTTGCAACTCTTACAGAGGGAGGGAGGAGAATAGGAGGGGGAGGCCAAGGCTGTAGCCTATCAACCATGAGTCTCCCCTCCTATTTATAGAGAGCCACCAAAAACCCTAGGGCTCTTGCCTTAGTGGGTATTGGATCTCCACCCAATTACCCACTAACCTTGCATTATTGGATCTCTATCCAATAATCTCCTTAGGCCTCTAATTGGGCCTTAATCAAGGAGCCCATCAGCATAGGGTCCCATCAAATGAGAATAGGGGCTAATTGACTCTCCATCCAATCTCTATTCGCTGAAGCATCCACCATATATGTGTGACTCTCCAGGCCCGATACCGAGCTGGTTGTGAGTTACTCCCATCATAACTCCTTTTGATATAGTGAATTATTATCTCTATAATAATTCACTCGACTTATCGACTATGGACATAATAGGCCACTACGCCAAAGTCCACAGACGGTATAGGGGGATCAAATCCATCGGACCTGTCTAGCCACAGTTACCGTGTATCTATAATCCATTATCCAACTAATATCCTAGAGACCATATATTGGACATGGTACTGTCAAGTTACATACAGAATCCGTCATAGTCTCGCTCTAATCGGATTCTCCCGGAGAACTCCTCTATCAATCTGAATGACCTTAGCTAGGGATTTATCTAAGCAAGCACATATGAGATATTCCTCTCATGATACTGAGAGTGGATGATCCTTTATTGACACTTAATTACCTTTGTAAGGTTGGCTACTAATTCCGATAACCAACTGTACTAGATTTAAAACTTTCTAAACTTGTAAGTCTGGCATCAAAAACTCATACAAGGCACCCTTGATGTCTCAAGTCAAATGACCAGATACACAATTAGGACTATGGAATCGTTGTCTGACATTAGGTATCATTAACTATACAGCATTCCATAAGCGAATCAATCAACGAACTCATTCTCCAATGAGCACATATACTATATCCTTAGTGTCTCCACACAAGTGGCTGCGAGACCAGCTATCTCAATCATATGGATGGGTATATAGTGTACCGGTCTGTCCAGTTATCTCAATGTCCCTCTCGAGAAACCTATGATCAGGATTATTTAAGATCTGTGTTTAAAGGTGAATCGATCTTATTATCATGATCTTATCACGATTTGATTCCCATTGCACAAAACCAAGGACATCACAATATATATACTATAGATAATATAATATGAGAATATACCTATATTAATCATAAGAAAAAAGATTGCACAGCGTCACACGTGCCATCACTCACGTGATTGGCTTACAGGGTACCAGTAACCAACAATCTCTCACTTGACCTAAAGCCAATCACCTTTGTGTCTGATCCCCATCAAACCCCTGTGATGCTTGAATACAATGTGAGGCAATGACTTTGTCAGTGGATCTACAATGTTATCTTCAGATGTAACTCTTTCCATTGCTATATCTTTACAGGCTATGATCTCTTTAATTAAGTGGAACATCGTCAATTCTGATGAGACTTGGATTTCCTTGCTAGAGCTATTGCCCTATTGCTATTGCAGTATATGAGAATCAGCTCCACACTACTTGGCATAACTCCTAAAACTTTGATGAACTTCTTCATCCACACCCCTTCCTTTGCTGCTTCTGCTGCAGCAATGTATTCCGCCTCTGTGGTTGAGTCAGCAATATATCTTGCTTGGAACTCTTTTAGCTTACTACTTCTCCATTCAGGGTGAAAACATACCTTGAGTTTGACTTGCTATCATCAATATCAGACTGAAAACTCAAGTCCGTGTAGCCCTAAACCTGGAGGCTACCTCCTCCATATACCAGTAAAAGATCCTTAGTCCTTCTCAAGTACTTAAGGATACACTTTATTGCTTTCTAGTATTCCAAACCTGGATTTGCCTGATACCTGCTCATGACACTCAGAGCATGTGATATATCAGGCCAGGTATATAGCATAACATACATAATAGACCTTATCACTGAGGCATAAGGTATCCTATCCATGTTTGCCCTTTCTTCAGAAGTCCTTAGGGACATACTCCTATAAAATGATATTCTATGTCTCGTCGACATGAGACCTCTCTTGGAATTCTCCATGTCAAACCTTTTGACAATGGAGTCTATGTACTTGGACTGGGATAAGTCAAGCATCCTTTTAGATCTATCTCTATAGATCCGAATCGTCAAAATATAGGATGCTTCCCCTAAGTCCTTTATGGAGAAGTTTCTGTATAGCCATGTCTTTACTGTAGAGAGCATTCCTACATCATTCCTAATGATTAGGATGTCAACCACATATAGCACTAAGAAGGTGATAACGCTCCCACTTACCTTCCTGTACACACAAGGCTCATCTTCGTTCTTAACGAAGTTATAAGATTTAATCGTCTTATCAAATCTTATGTTCTAACTTCGGGAAGCTTGCTTTAGTCCATAAATGGACTTGAGCAACCTAAACACTTAATTTGGACTCTCTCTGGATACGAATCCCTCTGGTTGTATCATATACACCTCCTCCTCGAGGTTGTCATTGAGGATGCCGTTTTAACATCCATATGCCAGATCTCATAGTCATAGTGTGCTGCAATGGCCAAAAGAATTCTAATTGACTTAAGCATATCTACAAGTAAAAAGGTTTTGTTATAGTCAACTCATTGTCTTTGATGATATCCTTTAGCTACTGGCCTTGCCTTATAGGTCTTCACCTTTCCATCTACTCTAATCTTCTTTTTGAAGATCCATTTGCACTCGATGGGTACTATACCCTCAGGTGCATCCTCAAGATTCGAAACCTTATTAGAGTACATGAAATTTATCTTAGAATTCATCGCTTCTTGCTACTTTCTAGAGTCTATACTCATAATAGCCTTTCTAGAGTCTATACTCATAATAGCCTCCTCGTAGGTCTGAGAATCAATATCCTAAGAGTCATTTCCACTGATTTGTCCTACATATCTTTTAAGAGGGTGAGATACTCTGCTAGACCTACGAAAAATTAGAACTTGTGTGTTAGGTACCTGAACAGACTCTGACTCTAGAATGGTACTTGAGCTAGGTTCTCCAACCTCGCTCAATTCTATCTCACTCCCATTGTTTCCACTAAGAATGTGCTCCTCAAGGAACATAGCTCTCTTGGCAACAAAGACCTTTTGGTATCCACACGATGATCAAATCGTCGTGCAAAAGATTAGGTCGCGAGAAAGCACCAAAACTGAAAAATCGCATCATGTGAGAGATTATTTTACCTAGGGAGATCGTATATCCTTGTATTCCAGATCGAGATGAAGATGATGAAGTCAAGCGTCTTCCTCTCTAGCGATATCCACACGATGGATCTCTGTAGTGAATCTCCTCTAATCTGATCTTGCAACTCTTGCAAAGAGAGGGAGGAGAATAGGAGGGGGAGGCCAAGGCTGCAGCCTATCAACCATGAGTCTCCCATCTTATTTATATAGAGCCACTAGAAACCCTATGACTCCTGCCTTAGTAGGTATTGGATCTCCATCCAATTACCTATTAACCTTGCATTATTGGATCTCTATCCAATAATCTTCTTAGGCCTCTAATTGGGCCTCAATCAAGGAGCCCATCAGCATAGGATCTCATCTAATGAGAATAGGGACTAATTGGATCTCCATCTAATCCTCTATTCGCTGAAGCATCCACCATATGTGTGTAATCTGGCCGTGAGTTACTCTTATCAGAAGTCCTTCTGATATAGTGAATTATTATCCCCATAATAATTCACTCGATGCATCGACTATGGACATACTAGGCCACTATGCTATGGTCCCCAGAAGGTACAGGGGGATCAAATCAATCAGATATGTCTGTCCATAGTTACTGTGTATCTATAATCGCTCATCCAACTAATATCCCAGAGATCATATATTAGACATGGTAATGTCAAGTCACATACGGA
Source organism: Ensete glaucum (assembly GCA_021527575.1). Classification (NCBI taxonomy): domain Eukaryota; kingdom Viridiplantae; phylum Streptophyta; class Magnoliopsida; order Zingiberales; family Musaceae; genus Ensete; species Ensete glaucum. Next base: position 22,382,566 of record CM038558.1, read on the forward strand.
ATTCGTCATAGTCTCACTCTAATCGAATTCTCTCGGAGAACTCCTTCTCTCTCAATCCGAATATCCCTGACTAGGGATTTGTCTGAGCAAGCACATATGAGATATTTCTCTTGTGATACCGATGAATGATCCTTTATTGATACTCAATTACCTTCGTAAGGTTGGCTACCAATCTCGATAACCAATTGTATTAAATCTGGAACTTTCCAAACCTGTAAGTCTGGCATCAAAAAAAGGAGTGCTTATACAAGACATCCTTGGTATCTCAAGTCAAAGGACTATGGAATCGCTGTCTGACATTAGGAATCATTAACCATATAATATTTCATAAGTGAATCAATCAGTGAACTCATTCTCCAATGAGCAACTGTACTATATCCTCAGTGTCTCCACACAAGTGACTATGAGACTAGCTGCCTCTATCATATGGACGGATATATAGTACACTGATGTGTCCGGTTATCTCGATATCCCTCTCGAGTAACCTATGATCGGTATTATTTAGGATTTATGTTTAAAGATGAATCGATCTCATTATCGTGATCTCATCATGATCTGATTCCCATTGCACAGAACCAAGGACATCACATTATATATGCTACAGATAATATAATATGAGAATATGCTAATATTAATTATAAGCAAAAAAATCGCATAACGTGTCACATATGCTATCACTCATGTGATTGGCTTGTAGGGCACTTGTAACCAGTAGCTGCAAGAGGGGACAACTTCTTTTGATTGATCCCGTAGATGATTCAAAACATAAAGAGGAGGCCCTCGAGCATGAGGAGGCCATAATGGAAGATCCACAGCCGTCCGATTGTATGGTGCATGCTCTTGCCTGCTACGCAAACCCGCAGATGATGAAAGTTGGAGGAATCCTTAAACAATAGTCAATCACTGTCCTCATCAATACTGGAAGCACTAATAATTTCATGAACACTAAGGTTGCTGCATAGATGGCGCTTTATATTGAAGATTATAGCAGATTCAATGTCAAGGTCACCGATGGTCGAATTTTGAAGTGCGAATAAAGATTATCGCACGTGAAGTTGATGCTGCAAGACCAGGATCATTGCTGACTTCTTCCTCCTCCCACTTGATGATTATAAGGTGGTGCTCGGCATCGAATGGCTAACTACGTTGGAATTTTTCAAAGTTAATTATGAAATTTTTCAACAAAGGGAAATAAGTGATCCTACGCAGAAAACGTGAGAGCGACATGACGACAGTTTCGTGCATGGAAAAAGTTTTGCAAAAAGTGCACAATGACTTCCTAATGCAACTTCAATAGCAACATATGAGGGAGCCAACTAAAATCGAAGACTTGAACCTTCTCCAATTGCTTGCTTGATTTTCAGACGTCTTCGTCGAACTGTGTAGTTTACCTCCTACCCGACTACATGACCACAATTCTGATCCTACTAGGCAAACCACCAGCAGAGACTCGGTTGAATCACTATCCTCACCTTCAGAAGGCTGAAAAGAAAGATTGAATAGGAGATGCTTGAAATAGGGATCATTTGGGCAAGTTACAATCCTTATTCTTCGTCGGTGCTCCATGTACGCAAGAAAGATGGAACATAGCAAATGTGCATAGACTATGGAGCCCTTAACAACATAACGGTCAAGGACAAGTACTCTATTCCCATAGGGGATGAATTACTTGATGAATTAAATAGAGCACAAGTCTTTACGAAGTTGGATTTACGGTCCGAATATCATCAAGTTCGTGTACGCGAAGAAGACATACCGAAGACCGCCCTTCGGACGCATAACGACCACTATACCGAAGACTACCGAAGGAGTACTCGTGTGGTGCTATGAGAGAGGCAAAAAGGCTTTCCCTTTCTACTGAATACGAGTGAGTATCTTATCTTAAAGCAAAGGAAGCAACAAATGAAGCAGAATCATTCACTAGGTATGCTACATTTCTGTAGGGTACAGGTACAGATGTTAGATCAGGAGTATTTGAATGAGAGACAGTAGTTCAAGTTATAGAAGCACCAGTTCTATTCTATGCTTTAGGGGACCGTTTGGAGTCGCAGACAAGCTACTACTACAAAGGCAAAGAGATGAATGAACGTAGAGTCTTTTTAGTATTAGTTCAATACAGAAGTTACGGATAAGTATGTATTCTGTATTTATAGCTCAGCAGATATATAAGTACTCCCCAGCCGACCTAGGAACTGACAGGTTCTAGAAGTACTTTTTCTATCTATTCTATATCTTATATGGTCGACATCACCATAAGCAGTCAAATCAAAATTTTCAGACTTTGGATACCGTAATCCTAGATTGAGAGTTCCTTTTAAGTATCTAAAAATTATTTTAACTACTTTATAATGAGATTATTTAGGATTGAACTAAAACCTTGCACAAAGCTTAATACTAAATATTATATCAGGTCTAGTTACAGTAAGATATAATAAACTATCTATTATACATCTATAAGTCTTTTGATCAAAGTATTCTCCTTCATTGTTCATGTCTAATTTTGTAGATATGCTCATTAGTGTGTTAATAGCCTTAGCACTATCTATGGAAAAGCATCCTAATAAATCAAAATATACTTAGTTTGACAAATAAGAATTTCATCATGTAGTTATTTGATTTGTAATCCTAAGAAAAATATCAATTCACCCATTAAATTTATTTCTAATTCTTGGCTCGTACTCCTGGGAAATGATTCACATAAAGATTCATTTATGAAATAAAAAATAATATCATCAATATAAATTTGAACAATAGGAAAATTATTTTTGAAATGTTTAATAAATAGTGTAGTGTCAACCTTGTCTTTTGAAAAATTACTCTAAATAAGAAAGGAACTAAGTCTTGATAGGATCAATTGGCACTAAGAGGGGGGGTGGGGGTGGGTGGTTTGAATTAGTGCAAGAGTAAATAAACGTTTTAAACAAAAACATTTTGCTTGAAACAAGATAGAAAATCTAAAGCTTTTCGTTTAAGTTAAGCAAGTGAATCTTATAGAGAAGTGCTAAGCTTCTTGCTTAAAGGCGACTTAAAAGAACAAGCAAATCCAAATAAAGAGATATTCAATGTTGTAAGTGAAGTGTTTAATTTAGACACCTTAATTTCAAAACATAAATAAAAATCAGAAGCGTCTATTGGTGTTTTGAAATCAATTAAGAACCCGACAATTATAAGCAGTAAATCAAAAAAGTAAGAACACTTATAATTATAGTGGTTCGCCACTAACCGGCCTACGTTACTTCCGAGTTATCCTCCTTGAGGCACACCGTCGTCCACTACTGATCTTCTTTGGGTGAAGATCAAACCCTTATACTTGAGCTTACAAGGGAGATAAGATGACAACTCTTTGATCACTTCCTTACCCCCTTTTTTTTTTCTTACAATCAACATAAGTTTTTCATGGAATTTTATCCCTCAAATTATTGTATGAAATGCAAGAAAACTTAGGATATTTATAGCCCCAAATGCCTTCAGAATTTTATAGCCAAAATTCAAACTCACCTGAAAAATCTGGGTACAAGCGGTTCACCTCCCGACCTGGGCGGGTCAACCGTCGAAAGTGTCCAGATTCACACGGCATTAACCACTTGAAATCTTGGCGACGGTTGAACTGTCACCGGCTTCTTTAATCTCCGAAAAAGTGGTTCCATACACTTTTCGAATTCTGGCTTAAACCATCAGTTAACCAATCCTCTAGTCAACTAATTGAGCTCAACCTGAGCTCAATCAAACCCCAATAGTGGACCCGGTTGTCTCTTTGTTGATTTTCAAATCATACTCAAATCGGACTCACTCTTAACCTACGACTTAAAGATTACAATCAAATATGACCACCAAAGTTACGACCTCACTCCCGTAATCCGACAACCTCCGGACAATGATGAATCTCATGGTCTTCCTCTGTCGATCTCCCGGTGTGTTCCTAGCGAGCTTTTCGATCCCTTCGACGAATCTCCTAGCGAACTCTCGACGAGCTCCCTCTGCATCGTCCAATCCTTAGCCTGATGCCTTAGCTTGATCCCGGGTCCATGTCTGATCTATAACTCCTCCCATCGTGGTTAAACCTGCACGATGCTAACTACGACTTAATTAATTACAATCATAATTACCAAACACATCTACTTCAAGACCTTCTCAACTCCCGGCAAGCTTTTCGGCTACCCCCGATAATCTTACGACGAGTCTCGATCTTCTTCTGGCGAGCTCCCTCGTGCTCTCCTGGTAAACTCCCGATACCCTCAGCGACTTCCCGACGCACTCCTGGCGAGTTCCCAACTGCATCGTCCGAACCCCGGCCCGATGCTTGGACTTGACTTTGGCCAAACCTCCGATTATCATATTCTCTCTAGCGTAGTTAATCCTGCCTCAATCAACTCTAACAACACATGTTAAATCAATAACCCATCAATTGATTTCATCATCAAAATTTGAGATTCAACAATCTCCCCCTTTTTGATGATGACAATCAATTGATGACAGGAGTTAATCCTAACTCTCCCTAATCCATGTCACTTAAATTTAAGAGAATCACATACTCTTAAATTCAAGCAATCAACATTCTAAGCAAATTTCAACACAAATTTGCATCAAGTCATCGAATCATTGGTTTCAAAAAGATTATGCATCCATATCCAAGATATCCAAGCATATCATTAATGTCATGTGTCATCAATGTATATCATTTATATCATATGTCATATGTTATCAATGTATATTTCTCAATGTCATGTGTCATCAATGTATATTTCTCCCCCTTTGTCATCAACAAAAAGGTGAAATATAGGGCTAAAGATTTTAAGGCACATGAGTTTTTACAAAACATCATTTAGAAGAGCTCTTAATAAGTTTCAAAAAGAATATTAAGATGAGCTCAAAAGTCCAAGTTGAAACTATTTTAATCACACCATCATATCATTATAATAAAATCATGATTATTATTTCAAATCATCATGTATATTTTTAAAAATCAACATGCATTATCATCATACATGATTTCTCATCATCATATCTTCTCTCCCTTTGTTATCAACAAAAAGAAGTGCAATTAACAAGCTTTTTATATATGAAAGCTTAGCAATTTAGTAAATTTTTCATCACTTTAGAACATGCAAGCTAGTGAGTTCTTCTCTTTTGAGAAATACAAGCTAGCAAATTTTTACTTCCTTTGCAATAATCAAGCTAGCAATTTACATCATGCAAGCAAAAAAGTTTTGCTCCCCCATAATTTTTTCTTTTAAATTTTTTTCTCTTTTTTTGGATCATAAAGAAGAAACAAGGGAGGGAAGTGTAGGACACCAACGTCCACTACTGATCTTCTTTGGGTGAAGACCAAACCCTTACACTTGAGCATACAAGGGAGACAAGATGACAACTCTTTGATCACTCCCTTACCCCTTTTCTTTTTCTTACAATCCACATAAGTTTTCGTAGAATTTTATTCCCTACATTATTGTATGGAATGCAAGAAAACTTAGGGTATTTATAGCCCTAAATGGATTTAGAATTTTAGAGCCAAAATTCAAACTCACCTAGAAAATTCGGGTACGGGCGGTTCACCCGTCGACCTGAGCGGGTCAACCGTCGAAAATGCCTAGATTCCTAGGTACGGGTGATTCAGCCGCTAACAACCGCTCGAAATCCTGGGCGACACCGGTTGAACCGTCGCTTACTAGCGATTTACCAACTAGAATCTCCAGAAAAGTGGTTTCATCCACTTTTCGAATTTCGGCTTGAACCATCAGTTGACCAATCCTCTAGTCAACCAATTGAGCTCAACCTAAGCTCAATCAAACCCCAATAGTGGACCCGATTGCCTCTTTGAGTTGATTTCCAAATCACACTCAAATCGGACTCACTCTTATCCTACGACTTAAAGATTATAATCAAACATGACCATCAAGCTTACAACCTCACTCCCGCAATCTGGCAACCTCCAGATTCTACAACGGTGAGTCTCACGGTCTTCCTCATCCGATCTCCTGGTGTGTTCCTAGCGAGCTTCCCGATCCCTTTGGCGAATCTCCTAGCGAACTTCCGAGTAGCTCCCTCTACGTCGTCCAATCCTTGGCCTGATGTCTAAGCTTGATCCTGGGTCCATATCTGATCTGTAACTCCTTCTCCCGTCGTGGTTAAACCTGCACGATGCTAACTATGACTTAATTAATTACAATCATAATTGCTAAACACATCCACTTCAAGACCTTCGCAACTCCCGATAAGCTTTTCGACTACCCCCGACAATCTTCCAGCGAATCTCGATCTTCTTCTAGCGAACTCCCTTACGCTATCCTGGCAAACTCCGTATACCCTCGGTGAGCTCCCAACACACTCCTGGCGAGTTCCCAACCATATTGGCCGATTCCTGGCCCGATGCATGGACTTGACTTTGGCCAAACCTCTTATTGTCATATTTTCTCTGTCGTAGTTAATCCTGCATCAATCAACTCTAACAACACATGTTAGATCAATAACCCATCAATTGATTTCATCATCAAAATTCGAGATTTAACAAGTCTTTCATACTAAGCCCTAGGATCATGCTTCAATTCATAGAGAGCCTTTGATAACTTATAACAAGTCTTTAAATGCTTGTGGTTGCTCAACAAAAATTTCGTCAAAAATAAAACCATTAAAAAAACACTTTTGATATCCATTTGAAATGATTTAAAATTTCTATAGCATACATAGGCAAGGAGTATCCTTATGACAAGTCTAGCCATAGGAGCAAAGGTTTCTTCGTAATCTATTCCTTATTTTTAGTTGAAACCTTTGGCCACTAATCTAGTCTTGTTTTGAATCACGACACCTTGTTCATCTTACTTATTCCTAAAGACCCATTTAGGTCCAATCATGAGATGATCACTAGGTCTATGAATAAGCATCCAGACTTTATTTATTTCAAATTGATTTAATTCTTCTTGTATTGCCAAGACCCATAAGTCATCTTTGAGAGCATCATCAATGCATTTAGGTTTAGTTTAAGATAAAAAGGCAGCATTTGCACAAATATTTTTTAACAAAGAACGAGTTTGAATACCTTTTGATGTATCTCCAATAATTAGCTCCTTAGGATGCATATCTACATACTTCCATTCCTTCGATAATGTTTCTTTAGAAGTAGGTATATCCAAGTTGTTTTGAAGAGGAGAATTTTCATTCAAATTTAATTTATCAAATTTAAAATCATCATTAAAATAATTTTTTTTAACTTCAGGAGATTCATTAAAAACAACGTGCCGAAAATCATGATACCATACATGATAAAATTCTTAGAGTAATTATCTTCTTGGTATCATATAAACATTTTAAATATTTCAAAATACACATAAATTTTCAGAGTAATTATCTTCTTAGTATCATATAAACATTTCAAAGATTTCAAAATACATATTTCTCTTATGTCATAATTATGCCATTTCTCCCCCTTTATCATCAACAAAAAAGAGAAATATTCAATTTATATATTTGAACATTTATCACAAATATCCATCATTTGAATATTTATCATTTTTAAATATTTATCATATTATTTTGTCATCAATATACTATCTCTCCTCCTTTTGTCACCAAAAAGGAGAAATGTTCAACATACCTTTTCTAAACAATTGTTCAAAACAAATGTTCATTTTATGATAAAATTTCAAACACAACATTTATCATATGTCATCAATCATGTCGTTTCTCCTTTTTATAAAAAAAAGAAAATATTCACCATATATTTAAATATTAAGTGTTTAATACATATATTAACACATTTATCATAAATATTCATTACAGAAAGAAAGGAATCTAGTCCATTTCTCCCCCTTAGTTAAAAAAAAAAGTTTAATATATTTCATATCAAATTGCTTTCTTCCCCTTTGTAAGTAAAATAAAAGAAGAAGAAGGGGAGGAGGTGTCAAAGATCCAAAACCAAGTATCCCAAAACAAAATAAATTATTAAGAGGGGGGATACATATTCATGAATCCAAGAATCAAAATATTAAAAGAGAGCTCAAAAGTCGAGGAAAGTCCAAGAAGATTATAAGAGCTACTCATGTATTCAGAATTATCTCATGTAAATTTCAAGCAAAAGCTCAAGAAATCTGAAAAATAGCAAATCATGCATTTGGATAGTTAAACATTCCCAATTCTCTTCTAAGAAAGTCAAATTGGTCTTCATTTAACTGCTTGGTGAAAATATCATCCAATTGATGCTTAGTATCAATAAATTCCAAAGATATATCATGATTATTTACATAGTCTCTAATAAAGTGATGCTTAATATCAATATGTTTAGTTCTTGAGTGTTGAATGAGATTTTTAGTTAAACATATTGCACTAATGTTATTGCTTTTGATATGAATATTTTTCAAGTGAATTCTATAATCTTCTAAAGTGTTTTTCATCCAAATGACTTGTGACAACATGTACTAGTTGCTATATACTCAGCCTCGACTGTAGATAATGCAACCAAATTTTGTTTCTTAGAAAACCAAGAAACAAGAGCATGTCCTAAGAATTGGCATGTTCCGGTTGTACTTTTTCTATCTATTCTAAAACCTCCAAAATCGACATCTGCATAGGCAAGTAAATCAAAGTTTTTAGACTTAGGATACCATAAACCTAAATTAAAAGTTCCTTTTAAATATCTAAATATTCGTTTAACTGCCTTAAAATGAGAATATTTAGGATTGGATTGAAATCTTACACACAATCCAACACTAAATATTTACTACTTACAAAGCTAATTACTTCCTCTCTATAAACACAACCTTGGTTAGCAAGAATCATGTTTATTGATTTCATTCTAATTTTAAACTTTTCTAAGGTTTATTGTAATAACATATATTTTTTTAAGTAAATTTAACTCTTCATATTTAGTGCAATATGCTAACATACAATTGTCATGCTTATTTTTCAATTTATCAAATTCATTAGAGAGAGATACATGATCCTTTTTTTAATAATTTATATTTTATACTAATCTTTTTCATTAAACAACTCATGAAATGCATTAGGTAATTCATCATAAGAAAAATATGTTTTAGGTGAGTCACATACCTCATCGTGAAAGGCCATCAATGCATGGTTCATCATGACATCTTTATTGATTTGCTCTTCATCTTCAGATGCACTTGATTCATCTCATGTTACCTTAAATGCTTTCATCTTTTTTTTTATCGATAATTTCTTCTTTAGTTATAGACACTCATTTTTGAAGTGCCCTAATTTCTTACATTCATAATATATTATAATATTTTTTTATTTATTTTTATTTTTATAAATTTTATTCATTTTTATGAATTTTTTAAGTCTTCTTGTAAGGAGTTTTATGTAACTATCATTATCACTTGAGCTTTCACTTGAGGAATCTTATTTGGTTCTTAGTGTAATATCCTTCATGTTCTTTTGAAGTTTTTTCTCTTGTTCGTCATGTGCTTTGCAAGTCATCTCGTAGGTCATTAAGAACCCTATGAGTTCTTTAAGAAGAAAATTATTCAAGTCCTTTGTCTCTTGGACAACTATTACTTTTGGATCCCAACATTTTGAAAGAGATCCCAACTATTACTTGTACTAATAAAGTAGCACTAATAAAGTTACACAATTAGTGCTACTTTATTAGTACAAGTAATTGCAAATATAATATGAAACTTCTCATCAACAAGAAAAGACTGATACATGGTAATGATGCCTCAGGTTCACCTCATGTCAATTAATAGGGTTACACATCAAATTCCATCGAGCAACGGACAGTTATTATAACATAATCAAAGGCGTCAAATCTCTAATTTCGTGCAAGGATTGAGAAAAGGAAGCAGTTAAAATTACTCAGGACTACTCTTTCTTCTTAACCCACAAATCTGAATACATATTGGCAACCAAACAAAATGTTAAAAGAAAGTTGTCCATTGTACTCTAAATTTATTTGAGTTTGGATAGTTTTAACTGATTTTCTCAAACTAGAACTAGCATAAATTTATACAAATGAAGACTTTAATTTCATAACATTTGAACTAGAAAAGAAAAAAATTATTGAGAATAAAAAATATACATTGTTATAATATTAATATAGAATAAAAAGAGAAAAGACAACATATAACATAGACTTCCTTTTCGCCCGAATCGAAACGAAAAAGGCAACATGTACCGGTCCACCAGGTTAACGATACGCGGATCGCTCGCTACCGGGCGGTTCCGTAAAAAATCAACCGTCGACGATCAATTTTGACCGTCGACGGTCGATTAAGGAAGAAAAAGGGAAGAAAAAGAGGAAAAGAAAAAAAAAGAAGAGGGGAAGAAAGAATACCTCACCCCGGCCGCGTCGCTTGCCGCTACCTGTCGCTCGCGGCATCGTCGCGCACGGGTCGCTTTTTCTCCCACGCGTGGAGACGGAGCATCTCCCTGCAGGAGGGCGATGTCGCCCCCTTTTCTTTTTTTAAATATTTTAATATTTTTTAATATTATATTATATTATATTATATTATAAAAAATATTATATTGTGTTTTAATACCGATAATATATTGGTACACCAGTATGGACCAGTAAGTTAAACTTTGCTTCAAACTATGATGACTAATAAGATTAGGAGCGTAAGAAAGGTGATTCTTGATGAAACTATAGGTACAAGTGTAATCTTAAGAAAGAGTTGGTGGTAGTGCGAGAAGTTCAAAAAATAATTTTTACTAAGAGATCATGTTTTAAAGATTAGAAAAATTATAAAAACGAGAAAAAATTAAAAGATATAAAGAATCTAAAAAAGATGCTAAAATGCAATTTATATGGTAACCTATAATGCTTATAATAAATTTTAAAATAGATTAAGTATAAAAGATAATGAAAATGATATATAACGAATTGTTAAAGATAGGGAAAGAAAGTATAAGGATTTATGTAATCTTAGATGCATTAAAGACAAAGATTAAAGAAAATTTGTTAATCCTAACGAGATTAAGGAAAAACAAAAAAATATTTTTATAAATTATTTAGTGAATACTACACACAAGACTTAGATTTAATAATAAATAATAGTGATAGATTTAATAATTATAGATTTGTTTAAAAAATTAAAGCTAATAAAATAAAAAAACATTAAAGAATATAAAAAGAACTAAGAGTGTGGGAGCTAATGGTATCCTTATTGAGGTCAAGAAAAATTTATCAAGAAATAAAAATCATGAGTCAAAACTTTAGGAAAGAGTTATCGATAGTTAGATAATACTTGAAAAAAATATCTCTAAAAATTAATTTAATTTTATGCTTGAAAGATAAATCATAAAAACTATTTATATATTAAGATAATTAATGAAAATATATACGGAGAAAAAAATATTTACATATAGTTTTAATTGACTTAGAGAAAGCGTATGATCAGGTTCTTAAAGATTTATTATAGTGGATTTTAGAAAAAAAACGATATACCCACTAATTATATTAATGTTATTAAATATATGTATGATAATAACTAGTGTTGGAATTATGGAGAGTGTCTAGTGAATTTCCTATTAGTATAGGATTATACCAAGGACACACATTAAGTCCATAACTTTTCACATTCATAATGGATAAATTTACTAATGACTTACATGATAAACCTCCATGATATATGTTATTGGCTTATGATATTATTTTAGTTGATCATGAAGTTAATTATAAATTTGAGTTATGGAGGCACGACTTAGAAACTAAATATTTAGATTAAGTATGACTAAAACTGAATATATAAAATATAATTTTAATCGGTCTATGATTACTATTAAAATTTTTGAAAGGAAGCACAAATTCAATGACTAACATTATTATAAACCACAGAAATGAAAGCCCAAAAATATTTTTTAGTAACAACCACTCATATACATTTTAGAACATGTTCAATTAGAATATAATGGATTGTAGCAAACCCATATTGATGTTCACAGTGTCCTGACTAAAATCATAATCAAACTATTATAGGTAGAAGATAATAAAACTATTATAGGTAGAAGATAATCAAACTATTAAAAAATTTTAATAACATGTCTAAGTGTTATTGTCAAATGTAATTTCACTAGTTAAAACAATATCAGCAATCTGTGTACAAGAACCAATTAAAACTTCATATTCAAGATTAAAAAGGCAATAACATGGTTTTGCATATTATTGATGTCAATAGTGCTCATAATCAAAAGCATCAAAACTATTATAGGTAGAAGATACCTCAAATACATGGACATGTTATTATCAAATATACTTTCATTAATTAAAACAATCTGATGTACAAAAACCAATTAAAACTTAATATTCAATATTAAAAAGACAATAACACGTTATTAATGCCAATAATGTTCTGACTAAAATCATAATCAACTCTTATAAGCAGAAGATACCTCAAATACATACATGAACATACACCTCACCACATACTGATGAATATTGTAAAAAAACAATTATGACGCACCTGTTCACCACCTCACATTTATTGCAATGTTGATCCTTACGCAATCCTAAGCAAAGGCATCTTGAAACTTCCTCAGCAAGCTACCTAATGTCGGGAAATATATGTTAGGGATTGATAATATATGCTAAGACAGGTACCTCAACTAAAAGGTGGTCTATTGTTTTATGTTTGTTGGTTTTGAATTTTATGTTTGTCGATACTTCTTTGTAATGTGTCGAGCTATTATCAAAGATTGTGTCTATGTGCCGAGAAAAAATGTCCCGCGTCTAGTGCAAGTTTTTCTACCTTCATGTATAAGAAATCAGTAACAAAGATGAAGAATAAACTGAAACTAAAGCTACACAATTAGTGCTACATTATTAGTACAAGAATTGCCTTTAGGTAAATTTCACCTCATGTCAATTAAAAGGTTATACATCAAATTCCATAGGACAGTTATTATAACATAGTTAAAGGTGACAAATCTCTAATTTCTTGCAAGGACTGAAAAAAAAGGAAGTGGTTTTAAATTAATCCACAATACTCTTTCTTATTAAGGCACAAATCCAAATATACATTGGCAACCAAGCAAAGTGTCAAAAAAAAAAAATAGTTCATATTACTTTAAATTTATTTGAATTGAGATCATTTTAATGTATTTTCTCTAACTCGAACTAGCATAAATTTAAACAAATAAAGAAATTTAAACAAATGAAGAATTTAATATCATAGCATTTGAACCTCCACTTGCTACGATCTCACTACACAACTCCACACAAGATATTTGCCATAATCGCTTCTCAAGTATGCCTCATCTTCTCTTCCTCTTCCTCCTTCCTCTACTGCTTCCTCTCCTTCCATCTTTCTTCCCCTTCTACGATCCTTTTCTCTTCTCCCTCTTTTTCTTCCTCTCTAAAATATCAATACTTATTGACGTACCATATGTCGACTCGATAAATCTCTGAGATATGTCTGGTACCCGAAATGTTGAACCTTAGTATAAAATATAAAAAAAATTACTATTGAGCATCAATTTTAAGAATTGCACCTACTATTTAATTTTTTATTTTTGCTTGAAAATAAAAATAAATAATCAATTTTTTTAAAAGAAATGAATCACCCCCTGTAATTGTTTGACATTGCAACAAGAAGTCCCACTAGAATATGATAAAATTTAAAGTAGCTTCCAAAAGAAATATTGGATGAGATAGGAATAGATAAAATTTTAAAATGCATGAATATTAAAGCATTCTACCCAAAATCTAACTCCTAATATATGTCAATCTCATATCCCAATTATGAAACAGGTCAACTGCATAATATTTTCCTTTGAGATTCTCTTTTTGCATAATAGAATGACCTGAAACTATCAGCTCTTACCATAAAATTGACATGCCCTCAATTTCCCATTAATTTCAGTTTCATTATATGTCGATAAGTATCGTTCAGAATACAGCAATGACTTTGCCAATAAATCGGCATCCAACATAGCCGCAAGCTTGGGTTGCTGTGAGTAATACCCAAAAATCAGAATTGACCGAGTTGTAGGTTTTTCAGGCTGCATAATGCAAGAGAAATAGGTTACTTAAGTTGAAAAACCAAGGAATATTAATCTTAAATTAGCAAATTGTTATAATAGTCCCCTTTGTACAAACAAACCTTAAAAACTGGAAGGTTTATCAAACGCTCATTCTCCTGCAACAGAATTGCAGTTGTACACTACACTAATCTCTGTCTTGTGAGCTGTCCATGGGTTACCTTCTCCAAAGTTGTTGACATCATTAAAATTTTCAACTAACTTATAAGTTGAAAAAACAATAAGCTCAAAGAAATTATTGAACTGATCCAGAAGAATATCTATACTAAAAACTGAAGAATGTAATTCTTTAACCATATCGCTCCCAAGCATAAGAGATCCTACAGCTATTAACTCTGATACTACATTTTAAAAGCTGCATCTCATGATAGGACCTTTCATATTCTTTCATAAGCATTAACTCTAATTTCAGTCCTCTTCTCTTCTGATTATGTTGAAACTAGGATAAATCTTTTGGCACATGCATCAAGAGCACCACCATAACATTCCACAAGTTCAAATTGTCTCACATAATTCTCAAAACATTTAACACTCCTATTAAGGGTCAGAACTCTAGAGTCAAATTCTCTGAACAATTTGATCAAACTCTAGACGGCAATCTTTCCTTTTTTGTTGGACGATACCCTGTTTAGCATGTGCAAGTTGTTATCCAAAACTATTTATATGTGCCTAAAAAAAGCCCTTAATCTAATCTTAGTTTTGCTTTCATGAATGAGAAGACACCAGCAAAGATAAACATTAGAGTGAAATTGAAGCTACACAATTAATGCCACAGTATTAGCACAAATAATTACAAATATATCATGAACTTCTCATCAACAAAAAAAAGGCTAATACATGATAGTGATGCCTTGGGGAGAGTTCCCCTCATGTCAATTAAAAGGATACACATCAAATTCCATTGAGCAATGGACAGTTACTATAAACCAGTCAAAGAAGTCACATCTGTAATTTATTGCAAGGATTCAGAAAAGAGCAAAGGAGGAAGTTTTAATTAACCCATTCTACTCTTTCTCCTTAACCTAAAAACACCAAATACATATTAGCAATCAAATAGAAACAAGTTGTCCATATTAATTTAAACTTATTTGACTTTGTATAATTTGACATGATTGTCTCAAAATTAAACCAACATAAATTTAGACAAATAAGAATTTAGGAGGACAACATTTGAACCAAGAAAGAAAAAAATATTGAGAATAACAAAAGATATACATATAAAATTATAAATAACATAATATATAGAGTAAAGATAGTAAATACAGCATAAAATATCTTTCTTTTTATATTTTACTTTGCCTTGAAGATAAAGAAAACCAATTCAAAGTTTTTCTCAAGAAATGCAGAGAAACAACGATCTGGACCCATGGATTCAGAGGATAAGGTGGAAAAATATGCTGGTAAAACCAAAGTTCACTCGGACCAGTATAAATCAAGCATACATATCAGTCCGAACATGGACCAGTAAGCGGATAGCCCCCGTTTCAAAGGTTCCGATCCGACACATTAGAACAATAAAAACAAAACCTTAAAAGTCTTCAATTAAAGGTTGTGAAAGTGAACCCTCTTCCTCCATTGCCTCCTCTTCTTTCTTCCTCTCCCTTCCTCTCCCTCCTTCCTCCTCTTATTCCTCCTTCCTCCTCTTCCTCCACCGCCTCTTCCTCTTCTCTTTCTTCATCATCTTTGGAACATACCATACACTATGTCAATACACCAATAGGTACCAATTCGATCAACATCCAATAATGCAAAACCAAATTCCTTGGGTAATACCTCATATTTTATTTTATTTAATTTTAATGATTGTCTTTATCCTTAATGATTGATACTACATTAAATTTTATTTTATTATTTTCTTTAATTATATTGTTTTTATAATTTTATACTAGCAAGCACCTCAAATTCACTCCCCCCGAGCACCTCGCCTGCCTTGCATGAGCACCTGTCGCCTCAAGCATTTTGAAACCTTGACATCTTTTAGAGCCTAGCGCCTTTGACAACGTTAGGCGAAAAAGTATATTCTTTTAAGTAAATAAATTACCTTGTTCTAAATATCATTATAGAACTTCTAGCCATTATTAGTAATCACCAATGTCCAATCAGTACCAGCCAACTTCTCCCTAAGTGAATCATGCAAACAAAGACTCCGAATAATAAATTAAAAAATGACAATTGTCAAATGTAATTTCAGTTAAGAGAATATTAGCAAACTGTATAAAAGCACCAACTATAACTTCATATTCAAGACTAGAAAGGCAATAACATTTTTGGTGAATTATTGATATCAAACATGTTCTAACTGAAAATCATAACCAAACTATTGCAGACAATAGATACCTTAAAATTAAACATGAACATACATCTCATTACAAACTGATTACTATTATCAACAAAAGAAAATTTATGACCCACCTATTTCACCAACTCACATGAATTGCAAAGTTAATACGTATCCGATCCTCAGCAAAGGCTTCTTGAAGATGGCAGTCAACTGATATATAACAGGACAGAAAAAATATATATTATGGAATTATACTAAGGCAGCTACCTCAACTCAAAGATGATGGTCTTCCATTATTTGTGTGTTTATATACTCTTTGCATGCACCGACCGGTAATCCAAAACTATCTATATGCCTAAAAAATAACCCTAACATAGTTGAAGATTTGCCTTCATTAATGAGAAGTCAGCAACTAAGATGAAGAATAGATTGAAAGTGAAGCTATGTAATTAGTCCTCAACAAGTAATTACAAATATAAATGTCCATTATTAATGTTAAAAGCAAGGTTTGACTTATCGGTCCGTACCAGTGTACCGACAATATTGGTATGGTACCAGTACTGGGCGTACCACCTGATATATTAAAATATAATATAATATTTTAAAATATAATATTATATAATATAATATTAATATATTAAATATATTTTAAAAAAAGAAAAGAAAAAGGGATCTTTCTCTCTGGGAAACAATCTCCTCGCGGAGAAAACAAAGGGCGCTGCCCGGCGACCATGAGTGAGGGTGGCGACGATGCGCGGGCGAGGACGGCGCTAGGTTTTCTTCTTCTCCTCTTCATTTTTCTTCTTTTCCTCTTCTTCTTCCCTTTTTCTCCCTCAATCGACCTAATTTCTGCCTCAATCGGCCACCAACAATCGATTTTTGGATCGCCACAATGGCATCCAGTATCAAAACCTCACGGACCAATGTGTACCGCCCATACCGGGCAGTACACGTCGAAATTACAAACCTTGGTCCAAAGTGTTCTGCATGAAAATCATAATCAAAACTATTACCGACAGTATATACCTTAGTTACAAACTTAAATATGCATCTCATTAAATACTGATTAATGTTGTCAAAAAAGAACATTTATGATGCATCTGTTCACCAACTCACATGAATTGCAAAGCTAATCCTTCCACAATCCTAAGCAAAGGCATCTTGAGACTTCCTCGACAGGCTACTTAATGTTGGGACTAGAAAATATATGTTATCAAATGAGAGTATATGCTAAGGCAGCTTTTTACAGCATAGAATACATAAAGAGAGAAACTTTTTACTATTGAACATCTATTTTACAAACTACATTCACTTTCTATCTTCTATCTACTTTTTCTTAAAAATAAAGACAAACAATCAAAAGATTTTTTTTAAATAAATGAAGAGAAAGAGGAACCAGACCCATGGATTCTGGGGATAAGGTGGAAGAATTTGTGGGTGTTAGTTTTGTAGTAGCAGTAGATGATACTGAGACTGAATTGGAAAATCAAGAATCCAGAACTTCAACCAATGCTTGGCATCTCAATATCTGCAGGAAAACATGGAGCAGCTGGAATCAATGTGCTTGTAGAACATATATAGTATTTGAACCGAAGGCAATGGAGGTACTCGATGGCATAAAATGAGATGCTTGTACAAACCATGAATTAGCCAAAGCAATGGAGGTACTCGATTGCATAAAATGAGATGCTTGTACAAACCATGAATTAGCCAAAGCAATGGAGGTCCTCAATGGCATAAAATGAGATGCATGTACAAGCCATGAATTAGCCAAATCTGAGGAGCCACCAGTAGCTTCCACTAATGAATTATCTGAGGTACCCAAAAAGAAACAAATATATAATGTCCCACGAATCAACAGTAGATATATAGATAATAATAGTTTGTAAACATACCTTCTCTGGAGTCGAGATTTTCTCAATTTTTCCCACAGAAGTTGGTTACTCCCACTAAAAAAACCGGAGGCGGGGGGGTGGGGGTTGGGTTTGCGTGTGTGTGGGCGGCACGGGGAAAGGAGAGAATAGAAAATAAAAAGGTGAAGAAGATAAGACGGGAAGGAAAGAAGATGGCCCTTGTCCAGCATCTAGTCCAATGTCCATCCTCTCTAATGATCCTTTGTTCTGTTTTCGTCACTATCATTGCATGTACCACATCTCAGCTGCCACTTGTGGCGAAAGTCCAATAAATCAAGAAGTACATGATTGAACGAACCACTTAAATACGATCTTACATTTTGAATGTTATTCAGCCAAGTAGCTAGGATCCATTAAAAACAGTAGAAAATGATCCTCATAGATTCACAAGAATATAAACAAAAATTAGAGGCTCATATCAGTAAAAGATAAAGTCAAGGAAGGAAAAATACATCTAATGTGGCAGTCTTATGATTCAATTTTAGTTACATTACTATGAAGACTTTAGACTTTATTATATGTTATGTGAGGGTTAGAATTCTATCACAGATATGAAATGATATATAAGAGAGTTGTTAGCTAATGGAATTGTGTTTAGAGAATTCTAGAGATTTCTATGTAGGCTTTTGCAAAGAATTGCCCAACAAAATTCCTCCACTGCCAGTTTTAATTTACTCGGTTATTAAATATGTATACAGAAGAGGATTTTTAATCTAGGCAGACTTAAGATATGTTTCATCTCCCCTTTGGTCAATCTTCTTCCCAGCAACTTCTCTCTATCTATTTACACATTCAAGATACCAAATACATGATGCCTATCTATGCACATGCTCATAACATATGGCACTACTACAAAAGCATTCCACCACCGACACAACCTTCAAAAATTGTACCCCGTATAGTAAATAATCCCTACATCACAATATTAATTTTATGAAAAAAAGGGAAAAAAAGACAGATTAACATAATATGAACATGAAATATATGATTTATTAGTTATGACGGATGAGATTAGTGTGAAAAAATAACAAGCATCAGAGGCTATTTCATAATGATGCATAGATCTTCTGCGATTGTTTTTCTTTTACATGCTGCATCACATGATAGTACCTTTCGGCACATGCATCAAGAGCTCCACCAACACATTCTACAAGTTCATATCGTCAAATAATTCTCAAGACATTTAACGCTCCTATTAAGGGTCAGAACTCTGGAGTCAAAATCTCCAAACAAATTGATTTAGGTTTTCAAATTATTTTAAGATGTCTAAAAAAAGGCCTCATGCCATCTAAATAGCTTACCCAATCCCAGGGGAAGAATAGAATTATATATTTATATATATATATATATATATATATACACACACACATACATACATATATATATATGTATATATTTATATATATAAACTTTTCAGCTTAGTTAAGGACATGTACTTTTGACTTTTTGTGGACTGAGCACAACCGGAACATGAAATGTTTTAATAAACATGTTCAATATTTTTACAGAGAACATCATTAAAATATTGAATATTCTACACAAATAATCAAGTATCAAGTACGTATTTATCCTGGTATTTTAGTTGATTACGGAAGGAGAGCCAAAACTATTATATGGCACAATAGAATCAAAGTCCAAAATGCTTTTCATCAACAACTAATCATATACATGTAGGAACAAGTTCAATCAGAATGGAATGAAGATCGTACAACCCCACAAATCTCACAATTAGGGTAAACCTCCAATCTCCATTCATGGACAATCAGTTCCAATTATATTGTCAAACAAAGCAAAAGTAGTCCCTTGTTTGTGCTAGCTGAATGCGCAACAGTTCTTAATATGTTGTGGTAATGATAATGTATGCCAAATGGTGGTTAAAAAAAGATGACATACAAAGGCTAATTGTTCCTATTAAACAGCATATTGGTCACAATATGCATTAAAAACATGAAACTGCAGCACTTCTTCCTCTATATATATCAGGGTGCCTTTCGAAAACAAAAGAACGTGAATGATGCTAAATTGTATATGCATTAAGATGATATATTTGACACGTTGATGCTAAATTGTATACCTAAAGAAAAGGGATAATCATCTTGCAAGGGTGTCTTGGTGTCAACCCCAGACAGACCCCACTATCTTAACCATTATCATAAATTTAGGAAGAGTGCCCGCAACAAAAAGGCTGGATAGATAATAACGGGCATGGCAAGGTAGAGATGCCCAGAAATGCTTGCCAAGAACTTAGCAAAGATCATCCATCAATACAACTCAAAACTCTAACTCGTCACTTTAACAAAGATCCAACTATTGAACACTTATCACATATTTCTTTCTTCATATTGCGGAAAAAAATTTGAAGTCCTAAGGATATGCAAAAATTATCAAAACAAGAAAGAAATTAGAGAGCATGTGAGTAATGATTGGATCAGAATAGCATCATAATGAGAAATTCTAGACTATACAACACTCACACCCTATGGTGCCAAGGACATTGGTGAACAAGGTAAAGCACACCTGTTATTTGCCTCAAGAGAGAAGTGAAGATTCGCTGAACCACAGAGAACAAGAGGAAACCTTTGAAGGGCACAGATCGGCAGTGACTGACGCAAATATCCATTTCTCGCCATTTTCATTCACCGCAATCCTCAATCTCATGGTGTCAGGCCGATCACTTCGCTAGAGACAGAGTCCAAAGCATCGACAGGTGGCGCCATGGCACTGAGGAAGAATAAGACAAGGCAGATAAGGAGGAGCACAAGAAACAGAAGAGAACGAAGCGAGAGGGGTTTTATTGAGAATAAATATTGGATCAGAATGTGAGTAAAGATTGGATCAGAAGGTAATAATGCACACCTGTTTTGCCTCGAGATAGAAGCGAATCTTTGAAGGGTAGAGATCGGCGGCGACTGACGCAAATATTAGTTTCTCCCCCCTTTCGTTTCGTCGCAATCCTCGATCTCTTGGTGTGAGGTCGGTCGCCTCGCTGGAGACGGAATTCAGAGCATCAGCGGGTGGCGCGATGGCACTGAGGGGGTCGAACACGACGAAGCAGATGAGCCGGAGAACAAGAAACAGAACCGAGAGGGAAAGAGAGATGGTTCTTCTTGAGCCTTGCCGAATAAAGATTGGATAGAACGTAAAGCGCACCTGTTATTTGCCTCAAGATAGAAGTGAAGATTCCATGAACCACATGAAAAATGAAGAAATCTTTGAAGGGCGGAGGTCGGCGGCGACCGGCGCAAATATTCGTTTCTTACCCTTCTCGTTCGCCGCAATCCTCGGTCTCTTGGCATCGGGCCGGTCGCCTCGCTGGAGACGGAAGTCAAAGCATCTGTGGCAATGAGGCGGCCGAACACGACGCGGCAGATGAGGAGGAGAACAAGAAACAGTAGTGCGAGAAAGAAAGACGGCATTCAGAAAGGCGACACGGACGCGACCGAACACGACGAGGCAGACGAGGAGGAGAACAAACACGAGGGGGCAGATGAGGAGAACGAGCGAGGTTTTTCTTGAGCCTTGCTGGTTTAGCGAGGGTTTTCTTGAGCCTTGCCGGGTTTAGAGTGGAGTTTTCTTGATCCTTGCCAGGTTTATATCTACCCCTTTGCATTTCAATATGGTATTTCGTTTATTACTTCTGGAAACTCCATTAAATATAAAAGGTTACTATTTAAAAAAAATTATTATTCACAATCTCTTAGGATTCTTTACAAATTTAATAAAATAATAATTTAATATTTATAATATTTTTATTTTATTTTTACTCTTTATTTTTTCACATTCTAGCTATTACCAATACTTCTAGCCACCTAGAATATGATGATATATTGTGAGTTTTTTTAATCATCTCAAAAAGTATCATATTTCATGGATTATCCTACAATTATCTAGAGGACAATATATTATTGATATCTTTAAAAATATCATACTCCGAGTATTTTACAAATACTCTAAGTATTTATAAAGACCTAAAATTAATCTTTCCTAGGTCAATCTAACTAACTCAGACATCTTTTAAATTATTATAGAATCTATATAAGCATAAAAATATTAAATCATATAAATAAACATGAAAAAATTTTTTTTTACCTTCTCCTCTTCAATCATTAGATCATTCTATTCTATTATCTATATTTTTTATCATTTTACATTACCTTCTATGATTATCATTTTATCATTTTAAGATGAGATTATAAATAACAAAAACAGAGCTCTAATTAATTAATTATATATATATGTGTGTGCTATAAGCACTTGTGTGTTTTCAATATGTTTATCCTTCATAAATTCTAAATTATTAGATGTATTAAATATTAAAATTATGAAAACTTATTCAAACTAAATCGATCTAATTTTTAACTCTAAATGCTATCTTATATTATTTTATTAGCTTCATTTACTTCAAAGGCTGAATTATTTCATTAAAAATCTAAATAATAAACCATTAACGTTGACAAGGATAATAAGAGATAAACATTTCAAAAACCCATTTAAAAATATCATTTTATTCTTAATTACTAAATATTAAGACTTTCTTATATATTATTTGATGAAATATATATAAAAGATTTACTAAGCCATCTTTTGGACTTTTTCGAAAGAGCATTTTAATCTATCAAGAGGACATTTGTAATATCTCATAAAAGATTTCACCCATAAAACCTTTATACTTTCAGTTTAAATTGATCAAAAATTTAAAAAATAAGAATATCTTAGCTTTTTAGTGCTTAATTAATTGAAAATAGGTATTTTAAGAGTGAAAAATAGAAAAATTATCATTGAAGTGATCAATGGATGTTTAAAGCTTTTGTGAAAATTTTGGTAAAAAAGACCTCGTACTTTTAGCTTAAATAGGCTAAAATTAGAAAAATAAAAATTTTAGCCAATTAAGAGTTGAATTAACTAACAATAGGTCTTTTAATAGTTGAACGTTGGTCATTAATTTTCATTAAAAAATTTTGATATTTTTTGTTTTGGTTAAAAAATAGATCGAGTACACTATTTTTTAATATAATATTATTTTTGTATATGACCAAAAAAATTATATAACCTCATCCAAAAACAATACAACTCATATGCCAAAGAATTATTTTTTTTTTCAAGCATAATAATTATTTTTACCTTAAAACTTAAAAAAAGCTTTATGATGAAATAGACGTGATTTGTCATCAATTTTTTTAAATTGGCTAAAAACGATAAAATAGTAAGAGTTGAATTAATTGAAAATAGGTGTTTTATAAACCTAAAAATAGAAAAAAAAATCATCATTTAGTTTATCAAATGTCTTCTATGTAAAATCTTTAGATGTTACATTTCCTTATATTTTAGATGTTACATATCATTCTGTCAAGCTTTAGTAGATTCTTTGACCAAAATAAGAGATTTCTACATAGAACCAAAACAAAGATGTTTATCACAGAAATACCATTTTGATCAATTTTGTTCAATCCAACCTGTTCTTGGTTTTAATCAAACTGATATAATTGAAGCCTTTATGGTGGTTATCTTAATTATTTGTATAAGAATAGTTTCAGACTTTATGATGGTTATCTTAATTATTCGTATAAGAATAACTTTTATGTAATTTATGTAATTTAATGACTTATAAGAAAAAATAAAAACTCATTTTAGATCTTATCCAATCTCAAATTCTTGCGAGGGTTATAATTCCTCTAGAATTCAATGCTTTTAAATATTTTAAAATCATAACACCTCCTTCTTTACTATCATCTTAAGCTCATATCAGAAACCATATTCAACTCCTGTCACAAAATTCTGTGATTTCATCGTTGTCTGGACATGCTTACCTTAAAATATTATATATATATGCTGGTACATGAAATCTGCTCTATTGTCACTCTATCCCCATATGGAGTCACCCGGCCAACAAACAGGATATGACTGTCAAATAAACCTATGTTTACCATATATGTGCATAAACAGTAATGGCAATGGAGGCTTCAACGACATCCTGACATCCATTTAGGTGCAGGTATAGAGTAGTGAACATCCAAAGATTACATTTGAATTGACGATGTCAATTCCATCATGGCCACTCTTATCGCGGAGAGATAAAAGACTCGTCGCATATCAAGAGAAGAAAAAAAAAGGCAAACATAATTAGATATATATACGTCGACTAAGTAAAAATCTCGGACTCTTCGTTCTCTTCCTCTCTTATTCTTCGACCGACATCACTAAGAGAACTAAGAGAAGAGCCAACGAGGAGATTTTTAGGGTTTACCTTTATTGTTTTGCTGCGGTACTTGTGTTCGTGCCTCATTTATTTATGTTTTTTCGTGGGCTTTTATCTTGGTCATTGTTCTTAAGTTGGGCACTCTAGCTTTAGCCTAGTTTTTGGGTTGGACTGGTTACATTGTTTGCTTTAGCAACGAGATGAGTTCTCCTTTCTTCAATTTTTATTTTCGGGGACCTTGCATCTTAGGACCTGTTTGATCTAAATATCATTTATATCCAATGCTAAAAATCAAGATTTCTTTTATGTTTAGTGTTATTTTTTTGGTTTCTAGGGAATATTCGACGTGCTTTGATTATTTAGATAATTTATATTTCTATTTTCTATTTTCTTCTTTTGGATGGTTATGCCAAATGTTGTGTTAGAGAAATTATCGATTTAGTTATGTTAGGGGAATAAGTCATTGATATACTGGTAAGCTCGATGTAGGATTATCCAAGGTGTATCCAAGGTGAAAATGTTGAGCTCCCGAGGTGCCATCAGTACAAAGACCATAATCTAAAGAAGTTCTCTGATCTAATATTTTTGACATCTAGTAACATGAAATACTAGAGTATGGATGTGAGTGGTCTAGATAGCCCTCTTTCATTGTGTTTAGGATGTGTTTTTATACCTGATCGCAAAGAGGGGACAACCTCTAATCATCTCAATGATTCCCTCTTATCCATGTTGGCGACAAGGGTACTTTGGACTCCTACCAATGCGGGTAGACATATGAAAGATGTCTTGGATCTTTTACTTGCACCAAAGAATTCACGTGATGATTACATGTTGAAAGATAGTTAGCTAATACTGTACTCCATATTATTTGTCCCTCTCTAAGGCATGCTTCGGGGTTCTTGTGAGAGAGGTTCAAAGTACAATATTTAGTTCATCGGATAAGTCCATTTAGGATCGTCTTCCTAGCATTATTAGTGGTGATCCATTGTCGATAATCTCTTATGGTGTTGAAGGGCGTACGTTGGTTAGGCGAGATCAGGTTTTTTCGACCTCCTCGTCTCTTCATGTCCTTTATGCGACGGACAAAGGTGGGGATCGACCCTCTTGACCTCCATGCCTCGCGCACATTTTGTCTTGTACCTCTATCATAGTAGATTTTTTCTCATGCGAGTTGGGTTTTTCTGACTCATATGCCTCGAGCATATTTTGCTTTGTGCCTTCAGTATAATAGATTTCTTTTCACGTGGGTTAGGTTTCCCAACTCATGTGCCTCGGATATATTTTGCCTTGTACTTTCGTTATAACATATTTCTTCTTATGTGGGTCGGATTTTCTTATCTCATGTGTCATGAGCATATTTTACCTTGTGCCTTTGCTGTAGCATATTTCTCCTTACACGGGTCGGGTTTTCTCGACTCACACATCTCAAGCATATTTTACATTGTGCCTTTATTGTGATAGATTTTTTTTTTTACGGGTTGGGTTTTCTTGACTCACACGTTTGGAGCACATTTTGCCTTGTGAATTTGTTGTGACACATTTTGGTGCTTTTTGGGTCCTCTATCTATCAATATCCCTAGCCAGGGTCCTTTGGATTAAGAGAGAAAGAGTTCTCTAATAGAATCTGATTAGAGCAAGATAAACTGATTTTGTATTTGACCTGACAGTACCATATCCAATATACAGTCTTTGGAATATTAGTTGGATGAGGGATCATAGATACACGGTAATTGTGGCCAAATAGGTTCGATGGATTTGATCCCCTTGTACCGTTTGGGGACTATGGTACAGTGGTCTAGTACATTTATAGTCGATGAGTCGAATGAATTATTAATTCACTATATCATAAGAAGTTCTGATGAGAGTGACTCACAGCCAGCTCGATATCGGGCCTAGAGGGTCACACATATATCGTAGATGCTTTAGCGAATAACAAATTGGATGGAGATCCAATTAGCCCCATTCTTATTACATGAGACCCTATGTTGATGGGCTCCTTGACTGAAGCTCAATTAGAGGCCTAGGGAGATTATTAGATAGAGATCCAATAATGCAAGATTAGTGGGTAATTGGATGAAGATCTAATACCCACTAAGGCAGGAGCCCTAGGGTTTTTGGTGGCTCTCTATAAATAAGAGGGAAGACTCATGATTGATAGGCTTATGGTTGATAGACTCCCCCTCCTAATCTCCTCTCTTCCCCTGCGCAAGAGTTGTGAGATCAGATTGGAGGAGTTTCGCTGTAGAGATCCATCGTGTGGATACTACTGAAGAGGAAGACGCTTTACTTCTTTCATCCTCTCCATCTGGATCTAGAATACAGGGATATACGATCTCACTAGGTAATCAATCTATCACATGACGTAGTTTTTTAGTTTTTTATGGCTTTCTCATGACCCAATCTTTTGCACGATGATTTGATCTGCATGGGAAACCGATTTTGTTTTGATTCTACTGCGCATGTGATGCTCCCATTGAGGTTTTTAAACACCTTTAACTAGCAATCTCCCACTTGACTTAAAGCCAATCACCTGTGTGTCTGATCCCCATCAGACCCTTGTGATGCTCAAAGATAATCTCCTTTGGAGATATACTTCTAGAAAATGATACTTCATGTCTTATCGGTATAAGACATCTCTTGAAATTTTTTTTTCTAAACCTTTTGATAATGGAGTCTATGTACCTGAATTGAGACTAGCCAAGCATCCTCTTGGATCTATCTCTATAGATCCGGATCCCCAAAATATAGGATGCTTCCCCTAAGCCCTTCATGGAGAAGTTTCTGGATGACCAAGATTTTAATGTAGAGAGCATTCCTATATCATTCCCAATGATTAGGATGTCATTCACATATATCACCAAGAAGGTGATAGCACTTATATTTTCCTTCCTATACACAAAAGGCTCATCTTCGTTCTTAATGAAGTCATAAGATATGATCGCCTCATCAAATCTTATATTCCAACTTCAGGAAGCTTGCTTTAATCCATATATGGACTTGAGCAACTTACACTTTATATGAACTCTCTCTAGATACAAATCCCTCTAACTGTATCATATACACCTCCTTCTCGAGGTTGTCATTGAAGAATGTCATTTTCATATTCATCTGTAAGATCTCGTAGTCATAGTGTGTTGCAATGGCCAAAAGAATTCTAATGGATTTAAGGATGGCTACAAGTGAAAATGTTTCGTTATAGTCAACTCTTTTGGCACTTATGATTTGATCTTTTATCTTTAATGACATGATTGCTTTTGTATTTATGATCGTAATTGGAACATAGATGTAAAAGAAAATTGGATATAAAATATCTTCTAACATTGGATGAACAATGATTAGAAGAAAATTTAAAATAATTTTAAATATTCTAAATGCATGAGTTGCTCTTAGTTCTTCTTGGATTTTTTGGATTTTTGAACTCACCTTTAAAATGATTCTCGTTAATAAGAAGGTGATTCAAGATTTTTTTGTGATAAGACTTTATCTCGATTTATAGATCTTATATGAATATTTTTTAATATACCCCCTTCCCCCACTCAATTTCTTTGGAATACTAATTTTTTGAATCTTTAATTTCATCACCCCCACCCCCCCTTCTTGTTTATTCTTTTTTTTATTCACAAAGGGAAGAAAATTTTTGATGAAAATAAAATTATGTCTCTTATCCTATTTTACTAAACGAGAGAATGAAATAACTTCTTCATGCACTGAATATTTAGATATACAATCAATATTTATTCTTTTTGATAACAAATGTGGAGAAACTTGAAATATGATGAACATTTATCTTGAAATTATTTGCTCAATATTTCACCTTTTTGTTGATGACAAAGGAGGAGAAATGATATATTGATGATAAATATAGAATATTGATAAAAAATGATAAAATTGGTATTTCTCTTTTTTGTTGATAACAAAGGGAGAGAAATGATTGATGACTGAAGGGGGAGAATTAATGGTTGATGACTTAACAATAGAAAATTTTTTGTCTGGATGTATGTTTTGAAAATTTTAAAATATTTATCAATGATATCCTAAATTCAAAAGTGTTGGGTTCTTTTGAATTTAAGTTTGTTTTATCCTATTGAGTTTATATAAGGGGAGTTAAGGTTAACTCCTGTCATTAATTGATTGTCATCACCAAAAAGGGGGAGATTATTGAATATCAAATTTTGATGATGAAATCAATTGATGGATGTTTGATCTAACCTGTGTTAGAGATGAATAATGCAACATTAAAAATGATAATGCAATATAATCAGACGTTGGGTCAGAGTCAAGTTCGAGCATCGGGCCGAGGTTTGAACGATGCAATAGGAACTTATCGAAAGCTCACCAAAGGTATCGGGGGCTTATCGGAAGTTCACCGGGAGCTCACTAAGGGTAATCAGGGGCTTGCTGGGAGCTCGTCGAAAGCTAGGCGGCTTGCTGGGAGCTCGTCGGAAGCTCAAAAGCTTGTCGGGAGCTCACCGAAGGTGATCGGAAGCTTATCGAGAATGCGTCGGGGTTCGCTAGAAGATGATCGAGACTCATCGAAAATTTGCCAGAGGTTGACAGGAAGATTATCGGGAAAATTATAGGAGTTAGGAATGTCACTTGACACGTTGGTCAAATTGATTATATTTGTATGCCTTAGTATGTCATAGTTAGCATTGGTTTGGTTTATAGTCTAAATTGAGTTAGATTTAAAAGGAATCCAAATTAACTCACGCTCTTGTCATGCTATTGTGGTTCCCGCTGTCACATCCACGCTCCTGTCGTGTATCTCCATGTAATTACAAATTAATCATAGGCTCGACAATAAACGAGAAAAACGAAAGCTCATAGGCTTAAATACTAATAATAATCACATGTACACACATCATATTACATGACACATGATCATCCATCCACATTATATATCATATGTATACATCACCATGTAGGATTACTAGATAATAAATAAATAATTAAATTATTTAATTAATTATTTTTTAGAAATCAGGACATGTTAAGAATTTTCAGATCTGTAAAGAACATGTTCAAAATTCTGAAAAAATGACAAACCTCGAAATTTTTAGAATTATTAAGGGTATTTTGGGAATTCTAAACAAAAGGACATAGCTTTAAAATTTTCAAATTCTAAGAGGTAGAATCATCCTTTTACTAAAAAGAAACCCTAACCCTTTTTGCCCACATCCGAGGGCGTCACCGCTGTGAGATATTTGGCGATCACCCTTGTCGGTAGCCACCACTACCCTCGGGTGGGCATCGTGGTGGTGGCTCCGACCACCTCGCCCACAAGTGGCCGCCTATAAGCGCCACACCGTAGTTGGTCGCCCAGGCGATTGCCTTGAGTGGCACAGTCGTTCGTCCCTGGGGCCATAACGCCACCCTGGCGACCATGGTAGCCACCTGCAGGGGGCCTGACCATGGTTGGCCACCTTTGCAGGCAACCATCATGCAGGTGGCCGCCCCTTGCCTGTAGGTAGCTTGCCCACGGGTGTTGCCTTCGCTGCAACAAACACGTAGAATAGTTCTACATGATTTGATCTTATAATACGCAGTTTAAAAATAATATTTTACACGAGCAACCTTGTTTCTGATACCACTGTTGGGAAACCTCAACGGGAGCATCATATGCGTAGCGGAGTATCAAAACAAAACTAATTTTCCACATAAATCAAAATCATCATGCAAAAAAGTCGTAAAATCGAAAACTACGATACGTGAGAGATTGATTACCTAGGGAGATCATATATCCTTATTTTTTCAGATTTGAATGGAGAGGACGAAGTAGGTCATGTTTCCTCCTCTCTAGCGTTATCCACACGATGGATCGCTATAGCGATATGCCTCCAATCACAGCCCCAAGTCTCATAAATCTTGAACAGAAGATGAGGGAGGGAGAAGAATAAGAGGGGGCGGTCAAAGGTGTAGCCTATCATCTATATGCCTTCCCTCCTATTTATAGAGGGCTACCAAAAACCCTAGGGGTCCTGCCTTAAAGGGTATTAGATATTCATCCAATTATCCACTAACCTTGGATTATTGGATCTTTATCCAATAATCTACTTTGACCACTAATTGTGCCTCATGCAAGAAGCCCATCAGTGTAGGGTCTCATCTAATGTGAATATAGGCTAATTAGATCTATATCCAATCCTTTATTCACTGAAGCATCCACTATATGTGTGTGACCCTCTAGGCCTGATACCGAACTGGCCGTAGTTGCACCCATTAGAACTCCTTCTGATATAGTGAATTATTATCCCCATAATAATTTACTTGACTCATCGACTATGGATGTACTAGGCCACTGCGCTATAGTCCTTAGACGATACAGGGGGATCAAATCCATAAGACTTGTCTGTCCATAATTACCATATATCTATAGTCCCTCATCCAACTAATATCCCAGAGACTATATATTGGACTTAGTACTATAAGGCCACATGCATAATCCGTCTGTGTCTCACTCTAATCGGATCCTCTTGGAGAATTTCTTCTCTCTCAATCTGGATAACCTTGGCCAGGGATTTGTCTGAGCAAACACATATAGGATATTCTTCACATGATACCAAGAATGGATGATCCTTTATTGACACTCAATTGCCTTCGTAAAGTTAGCTACAAATCCCGATAACCGGTTGTACTAAATTTAAAACTTTTCAAACCTATAAGTCTGACATCAAAGAAAGGAGTACTCAAAATAAGACATCCTTAGTATCTCAAGTCTAAGGACTAGATACACAACTAGGACTATGGAATCGATGTCTGACATTAGGTATCATTAACTATACAACATTTCATAAGCGGATCAATCAGTTAACTTATTTTCCAATGAGCACCTGTATTATATCCTTAGTGTCTCCCCATAAGTGCTATGAGACCAGTCGTCTCCATCATATGGATGGGTATGGTCTCTCCGATTATCTTGATGTCCCTCTCGAGTAACCTATGACTAGGATTATTTAGGATCTATGTTTAATGGTGAATCAATTTTATTATCGTGATCTCATCATGATCTGATTTCCATTGCATAGAACCAAGGATATCATAATATATATACGCAACATATAATATAATATGAGAACATACCAATAATAATAATAAGCAAAAAGATCGCAGCATGTCACACATGGTATCACTCATATGATTGGCTTACAGGGCACTTTTAACCAGCAAGATCAAGAACACCTCAGCGGGGACGAGCAGGAGGCTCGGGGTCACCTCATGGGTGAGAGGCTCGGGTCGTGAAATAGATAATAGTATCGTGTCGACGTTTACATCGAGGTAGATACATCCACGTGCATAAATGGTGGTTGTTGCCCCTTGAGTGAAAGTACTATGGGTCAGGGGCAAAGCCTCCTCGCTCAAGCATTCATTGAGAGGGTTGACAATTGAATGTTCTTAAGACATCAGACTCTCCTTCTAGCACCAAAAATGGTAGGGGAATAAGTCACTGACGTCCTAATCAGCCCGATGTGGTTCAAACCCTTGCATATAGGATTGTTCGAGGTGCCTCCGAGGTAGTAATATTGAGCTCCTGGAATGCCACTTGGATAGAGATCGCGGTCAGGAGAAGTTTCCCGATCCAATCCCTCTGACACCTAAGTTATTAACCTGAGGTATAAGAGTATGGATGTGAGTGGTCCAAAAGAGCCTCATTTTATTAAGTTGATGATGTGTTTTTATATATGGTCGCAAAAGGGGGATAGCCTCTAACCGCCCCAACAAGCCCCTCTTAACCTCTTGTCCACATAGGCGACGAGGGGGTTAGTAGGACAACCTCAAACTGCCTACCTTGGACTTGCTTTGGATTCTTTTCCATGCGGGTTGACAGGTGGAAGGTGACTTGAATTTTTTTCCTCCCACCGAGGACTCCACGTAGTGGTTAAGCATCAGATGACGATTAGCTGATAGTGTACTCCTGATCAAGTTGTCTATCTAGTGTCCACATCAAGATTTCATTGTTACAGTTGTCTATCTAGTAGTGTTGTAAACAGAGACAAGATAGTTTTGGTCATGTGTGATCTGCATTAGTAGTAATAGTTTGTTATGTGATCCACATCAAGTCCCTCCTGTCCACAATGATCGAAGCTAAAAATGCAGCTTGGGTCAATTATCAAGTTGCCAAGCTACTTCCTCAGCGAAATTTCCACAGAATATCATAGAAGGCTAGAAGGTAGTTCAGGCTGGTTAACAAATTGACTCCCCTGTGGAATATTCCCAGAAGACTAGTAGGTGATTCAGGTCAGTTACGAATAAGCTACCATGTAGAATATTTACAAGAATATTTTCAAAAGACCAGAAGGTGGTTCAGGTCGGTTACGAATCAACTCTCTTGTACAATACTCTTAGAAATATTCCTCGAAGGCAGTTCGGGTCGATTATGAACCAGCTTCCCTGCGGAATATTCATAAGAATGTTCCTAGAAGACCAGAAGGCAGTTTGGGTTCGTTATAAATCAACTCCCTTGTAGAATATTCTAGGAAGATTAAGAGATAGTTTGGGTCGGTTATGAACTGTCTTCTCTGCAAGATCTTTAGAAGGCAGTTTGGGTCAGCTGCACATCATCCCCTTTAAGGTTAGTATGATGTCCTTAGCTCCAAATTAAGTAGGGAAAAAATAAAGGAGAAAAGGTGCAACTAAGTACTAACTTGAGCGTCCGAGAGATCGACTCGAGAAATCCCTCCCGACCTCGATCTTTGTGCAAAAATGAAGCGAGAGAAACCTCGCTTTATCTCAGACGACTCATTGCATACGGATCAGGTCACGTCGTGTTGATACAAACATCAATGATATTTTTCACTTACATAGTTCTATGTGCATCCATATTGAAATTTAGTTATTCTAGTTTACTATCCATAATTATTATAGACTAAGTAATGATAGGTTGAACATGTGGATTCAAGATTGGTTTAATTGAATTTTGAGAAGAATCTTGTCAGCACTTCTAGTTTTACAGATGTAATGGATTTACAAGTTAGCATAATAGCCCTCATTTTAAAACCCTTGTGGATTCTAAGCTTGGGGTGATCTCTATAGGGGATCAGCCTCCTTGGAACTCTATAGGGGTTCCACCTCTAAGTTGCTGCTCAAAGGATGTTGAAAGGATTTATGAAGAAAGTTGGATGATTACAAGGCTATTTATAGACCTTCTAAACCTTAACTTCTAATAAGACTCCTACTCCTAACAACTCCTAATGCTTCTTTAAGAAGCAACCCTCTACCAGCCTATCTAGGGGTGGTCGGTTGCTTTATTAATTCTTAATCCAAATCTTGCTTAGTCCCTTCTTAATCAACCCCTCTTTAACTATGATAAGGGTGGCTAACTAGAGTTACACGTGCCCTATACTTCCCTCAAAATATCCTAACATCGCCAGCCTCTTCATCTTTTTAATAGGGGTCGGCTAGATAGGATTTACATCTATGCCCTTTTCAATGTAACTAAATTAGGACTCTACTATCTAAAGTCCTAATATACTTGTCCTCTTCAAATCAGTCTTGTCCTCAAGGCAGATATTCTCTGAATTCTGGGAATTTGATTTTCAAGTCTTCATAATTCTCCTAAGTGGCATCTTTTACTGGTAGGTTTGGCCACTATATTAACACTTTAGTAGTAGATCGTCATCGTTGCGTCATGATTCGTCAATTAATAATGGCACTCAACTAGATCTGGAGCTCTCCTTGGGCAGTCATATATGGTAGGTGGCTTTGGACCGTCTCTTTTTGTCCCAACTTGAGCTTCAAGTATGACACATTGAAGACTAGATAGATTCAGGAGGTGGTAGGTAAGTCCAATTTTTATGCTACTGCTCTGATGTACTCTAATATCTGGTAGGGTCTATAGAATCGAGGTGAAAGCTTCATGGATGCTCTGTCTGGATCGATGCTTGTTTGTATGGTTCGAGCCATAGAAAAATCCAATCTCCCACTGAAAATTCTCTTTTGCCTTTATTTTGATCATATTGTTGTTTCATCCTCGCTTGGGCTACAGTGAGATTATCTTTTAGTAACTTCAACATTTTGTCTCTGTCCTGTAGGTCCCTATCTACTTGTTCTAATTTAGAGGTGCCCAACACATATTTTGGGATTACAAGGGGAGGTCGGCTATATATAGCCTCATATGGAGTATATTTTGTGGATGAGTGATAAGTTGTATTATACCACCACTCGACCCAGGGAAACCACTTTGTCCACTCCTTTAGTCGGTCATTGGTGAAGCATTTGAGGTATGTCTCCAAGCACATGTTCACCACTTTAGTTTTGGTCATCGATTTGTGGATAATATGTTGTGTTCATCTTCAATTTAGTATCCTGCATCTGAAATAATTCTGTCCAAAATTTGCTAGTGAAGACCCTATCAGGATCACTTACATTAGATATTAGCATCCCATGTAATTTTACAATATTCTCTATAAAGATTCAGGTAATGCTAGAAGCAATGTAGGGATTACGAATAGCGCAGAAGTGAGCATACTTTGTAAGGCGATCAACCACAACAAGAATTATACCTTTTTCTTGTGATGAGGGCGGCTTTTTGATGAAGTCCATGGATATATCTATCCATATCATGTCTGGGATGGGTATAGATTGCAGCTTTCCGAGGCTTGCCACTGTTTCGCCTTTATGTCGTTGACATATATCACATTGTGCCACAAATTTAGCAATAATATTTTTCATCACTACCCAATAAAAATTTTACTTAATTCTCTTATAAGTTCTAACGAACTCGGAGTGCTTGACCATTAGTGTGGAATGTATCTCTTGAAGGATGGTCTTTATGCGAGTATAATTTAGCACAAGCACAATGTGTCCTTTATGGCGCAAGTCCTTTAAGTCCTAACTGTAATGAGCCACAAGGCTTGGTTCTTCCTTCAATTTTTTTATGATCTTACTGGTCTTCAAATTATCTCACCATTCCCTCCTAATATCCTCAAGGAAGTCGCTAGTGGGAAGGGATACAGTCGAAAATTTAGCTTGCTCGGGTAGCCATTAAAGCGCATTTGCAATAACATTCTCTTTCCCTTTTTTGTAAGTTATTTTATAATCATATCAAAGAAGCTTTATTAGAAGCTTTGTTACCCATTTTTGCTGCTCGAGAGAAGATATCTTCTGCTCCAAGAAATATTTTAGGCTCTTACGATCGGTCATGATTTGAAAGCATCACCCGATCAAGTACGACCTCCATTTTACCATTGCATGTACAATCATGAGCATCTCCTTGTCATAAATAGTCATCTTTAGATAAGAAGGAGATAATGCCTTACTGGTATAAGCGAGGGGGTGACCATCTTGCATTAGTATAGCACCAATTCTGATTTCGCAGGCATCAGCTTCAATAACAAAAGTCTTATCGAAGTCGAATAGCGCTAGTACATGCGTCATTGTCATTGCAGCTTTAAGTTCGTCGAAGGCTCGAAGGTTTTGTCCGACCATTGGAAAGCATATTTTTTTAGTAAGGAAGTGAGGGATGCACTGATCTTTCCATAGTCTTTTACAAACTTGCGGTAGTAGCTCGTTAAACCGAGGAAGCTATGTAGCAATTTTATGTTTCTAGGGGTGGGTCGGCTATCTTTGCATTGCTTTGATTTTAGAAGGGCCCACTACCACACCTTCCTCTGATAAGATGTGCCCAAGATATTCCACCTTCTATTGAAGAAAATTGCACTTTGATTTTCTGACAAAAAGAATATGTTCTCAAAGAATCATCATTTAGTTTGTCAAATGTCTATAATATAAAATCTTTAGATGTTACATCTCCTTAGATTTTATATGTTACATATCATGGTGTCAAGGTTTAATAGGTTCTTTGACCAAAATCAGAGATTTCTACATAGAACCAAAATAAAGATGTTACCATTATGATAAATTTAGTTCAATCCAACCTGTTCTTGGTTTTAATCAAACTGATCTAATTCGAGCCTTTCTGGTGGTTATCTTAATTATTTGTATAAGAATAATTAATAGGTTCAATCCAACCTATTCTTGATTTTGTGATGATTATCTTCATTGTTCATATAAGAATGACTTTCATGCAATTTATGTAATTAAATGACTTATAAGAAAAAAAGAAATCCTTTTTAGATCTTATCCAATCTCAAATTCTTCTGAGAGTTATAATTCCTCTAGAATTCAATGCTTTTAAATATTTTAAAATCATAACAGCTCCTTTTTCATTATCCTCTCAAACTTAATTTGCTTACCTCATATGAAAAACCATATAGAATAAATGAGTATAATTACCTTAATATATATATATATATTCAATTTTTGGATATATATTCTCCCAGCTTTACATAGTTGTTTTATTATTACTCGGATCGAATTGTGTAGTTCAAAAGAATAAATAAGTATAATTATCTTAAAATAATTAAATATTAATAATTCTTTAAGTATAAATTCATCGGATGTACTAGATCTTTATAGATGTCGTTAGTTTATTTCATAAGTGTCGAGGAATATATGGAATAAAACTAATAATGATTGTAATACTTTTAATAGGTATCATTATTTTGATATTAACGGTGCTCATCAATAATGGTTGAACGTGTAATGTTATCTTAATAAGGTCAAATTCTAACTCTTTTGGTTCATGTCATCTAACCACAATGATAATGATAAAACCTTACCAACCTATCCCTCAGTAGCATTAAGGATGTTAGTTTTTTTCTTAATTGGCTGCAAATCTACATCACTTTTATAGTTGTCTTAGGTTCAAGTGACTTAGGTCCTAATCCTTGTATTATAATACATAAGTTGTCAATACTTATTTTTGGTGTCATCATTGTATTAAAACAAGAACAATACCTGCCACCAAAGAGGGAAAAAAAAGTTGCTATAAAAGATAATATGAGTAGAGAGAATATATATATATATATATATATATATATATATATTATAATTAGGTAAAAAATTTAAAATTTAAAATTATTTTTTAAAAATTATCTTACATATTAATTTTTATTTGTTGCACTATGTAAATAGTAGCATTAGCATAACTAACAAGACTCACCAATTATTATAGCTGATAGTAATAATTACTCGTAGCTTCATCAGCAGAAAACATCTACTTTTAGATCTGTTGAAGGATAACCATTTATAGAATGTTCAAACCCTAGAAAATATATGCCTTATTATTGTATTTATTATTAAGATAAAATTGCATATACATAATATCCATTCAAAGTTCATAATTCAACATATATCCTTTAATATACTTTTAAAACTTTTTAAAAAAATTGGTATCAATTCGGAGATAATTGTTAACCGTAGATTCCTGCCCCTTCCAAAAAATAGATTTGCCATGCTATTCCTTTAAATATTAAACTATTATATATATATATATATTATTCGGTATGTTTCATATATGTTATCACTTACTCGGTAAACTTAAGTCCCTACTACTAATCATAGTTATTAGTATCACTATACTAATGATCATTTGATGAATATTAATTACAAATGATATATCTGAAGACTTTTTAACTATATAGAAATGTATTTTAAAGTTAAATTTAGAGGGAAGATACAAAATAACTAACTTTGGAGGAATACATATGTCATTGTAATTATTATGTTAAACAATCACGATGTTAAAAATATTAAAGATATTTTACATTTTATATTATTAATATATATAAACTAAATAGGATACGACTATCAAATAAACCTCCATTTACCATATATATGCATAAGATGATCACACTTTATGTCCCGACATCCGCTTAGGTGCATGTATGGATGGACATCCAAAGATTACGTTTGAATTGATATTGATTCTATCATGGTCGCTCTTATCATTGAGAGAGAAAAGACTCCACATATCAAGAGCGGAAAAAAAGGCAAACATAATTAGATATATATATGTCGACTAATTAAAAATCTCGGACTCTCCATTCTCTTCCTCTCTTATTCTTGATCGACAACACTAAAAGAACAAAGAAGAGTCGATAAAGCGATTTTTAGGGTTTACCTCTGCGTTTTGCTTGTGTTCGTGCCTCATTTATTTATGTTTTTTTCTCGGGCTTTTATCTCGTTGATCTGTTCTTGAGTTGGGCACTCTTGCTTTAGTTTAGTTTTTGGGTTGGACTGGTTACATTGTTTGCTCTAGCAACGAAACAAGTTCTCCTTTCTTCAATTTTTTTTTTTTTTGGATCTTGCATCTTAGGGCCTGTTTGATCTAGATATCAGTTATATTCGGTGCTAAAAATCAAAGTTTCTTTTATGTTTGGTGTTATTTTTTTGGTTTCTAGGGAATGTTCGATGTGCTTTAATTATTTGGATAATTTAGATTTCTATTTTCTTTTTTCTATTTTTGGATGGTTATGCCAAATGTTGTGTTAAAGAGATTATTGATTTAGTTGTATTAGGGGAATAAGTCATTGATATACTGGTAAGCCCGATGTAAGATTATCCAAGGTGTATCTGAGGTGAAAATATTAAGCTCCTGAGGTACCAACAGTACGAAGACCATGATCTGAAGTTCTCTGATCCAATATTTTTGACGTCCAAGTTAGTAACATGAGATACCGGAGTATGGATGTGAGTGGTCTTGAGAGCCCTCTTTCATTATATTTAGGATGTGTTTTTATACCTGATCGTAGAGAGGGGACAACCTATAATCATCTTAATGATTCCCTCTTGTCCACATTGACGACAAGGGTACTTTAGACTCTTATCAATATGGGTAGAAGTGTGAAAGGTGTCTTAGATCTTTTCCTTTCACCAAAGAATTCACGTGATGATTACATGTCAAAAGATGGTTAGTTGATAGTGTACTCTATATTATTTGTCCCCCTCCAAAGCATGCTTCGGGGTTCTTGTGAGAGAGGTTCAAAATGCAATGTTTAGTTTATCGCATGAGTCCATTTAGGATCGTCTTCCCAGCACTATTGGTGGCGATCCATTGTCCATAATCTCTTGTAGTGTTAAAGGGTGTATGTTGGTCAGGCGAGATCAATTTTTTTTAAACTCCTCATCTTTTCATGACCTCTATGCGACGGACAAAGGCGGGGATCGACCCTCTTGACCTCCATGCCTCGCATACATTTTGCCTTATGCCTTTATCATGATGGATTTTTTCTCATGCGGGTTGGGTTCTCTTGACTCACGTACCTCGAGCATATTTTGCTTTGTGCCTTTAGTATGATAGATTTCCAATTCACGTGCCTCGGTATATTTTGCCTTATACCTTTATTACGATAAATTTCTTCTTATGCGGGTCTGATTTTCTTATCTTATGTGTCTTGAGCACATTTTGCCTTATGCCTTTGTCGTAACATATTTCTCCTTACATGGGTCAGGTTTTCTCAACTCATGCATCTCAAGCATATTTTATATTGTGCCTTCGTCGTGGCAGATTTATGGGTTCGATTTTCTTAACTCACATGTCTGGAGCACATTTTGCCTTGTGGATTTGTCATGACACGTTTTGGTGCTTTTTGGGTCCTCTATCTATCATTATCCCTTCGGAGTTGTCCCGAAGGGACTCTTGTCATAATTATGGGAGGAAATATAAGCTCTCTCCCTATAAGTCCCACTTTATCATGTGGAGTGAGACTTATTCTTTCATTTGTGCCTCCAAGGGCTCCTTAGAAACCTTATACTTAGTGTTCCTAGGCTTCGCGGTTGAGATTCATTCTTCCTCTTTGGATAGCCCAAGGGTGGAGGTGTTCCCCACCTCCTCTTCATCAGGGGAGGTAGTTCTCGTGAACTCAAAAGTCCCTTAGAACCTAGAGTCTATGAAAAGGTTCGTGTGACTATGATTTAGTAGTGAGTGCACCACTCCTGGATTACTTACGAACTATGTATTATATCTCGATTGAGTTGGATGTGTAAGTTCCCTGACCCGATCAGCGTTTATTTGACCCCATGCTTGGGTCTTTTTGTTAGTCTTGCAATGCCCTCGAGGCAGGACTTTATTTTTCAATCTGGTGCTTGAACATCTTGTTCACCATTCTTTGGTATGTCATCCCTGTATTTTTCAACTCGAATAACATGACTTGGTAGAAATATATAAGTTGGTTGATGATAAAGGATGTGTGTTCCTGATTTTCTGGTGCCATCCTTATTTGGTTATATCCTAAGAACACGTCCATAAAGGTAAGGAGCTCGTGACTCGAGGTAGTATCAACCAACTGATCAATTCAGGGAAGTGGATAGCTGTCACCTTATTGAGATTGATATAATCGACACACATCCTCTAGTTTCCTTTAGACTTTTTAACAAGTACAACATTGGTGAGTCATTTGGGGTATTGCACCTCGGTAATAATCCTTGCTCCTAACAACTTATCTATTTTAGATTAGCGGCTGGTGGTCTAGAGTAAATTTATAAGGCTTTTGTTTCACTAGTCATGCCTCGGGTGCAATGTTCAAGTGATGTTGCACTATATTTCGGTCGATTCCCAACATGTCTCTCGGTGATTATGTGAACACCTCAGCATTCCTCCTAAGGAAGTCGATGAGTTGCACTCATTTCTCCTCGAGAAGTGTCACCCCAACCTTGATAACATGACAGGGATGGGTCTTGTATAGGGGTGCTTCAATCAATGATTCCATCCACTTCATATGCAGTAGGGATTTAGCAAAATCTCAGGGGTTCATAGGTGGCACTTTGGGTTGACCTTCTTTGGTAGGGAGATCGTTGCAAGGTATCACTAACAAGACTCCCTCGAGTTACTTCTTAGCTCTTGAATGCTAGTCTTTGTCATTCGAATATTAGCTAAGCTACATGTATCAATCATGACCCTCTTTACTCGAGTGTTGATCATCCTTATGGAGAGTACTAAGCCATCATCATGGTTTGAGTGAAGATACTTCATCTCTTCCTCCTTGAAGGTTATCTCTGGGTCATCTCTCGTCCTTGGGTGCTTTTCAATGGTAGCTTGGGTGTAAGCTTTATGACCCACGGAGTTGTC
Source organism: Ensete glaucum (assembly GCA_021527575.1). Lineage (NCBI taxonomy): Eukaryota > Viridiplantae > Streptophyta > Magnoliopsida > Zingiberales > Musaceae > Ensete > Ensete glaucum. The sequence continues at coordinate 22,423,851 of CM038558.1, forward strand.
TCCTCCCGAGGTGAGTCCACTAATGACGATGTCAATCTATCTCTCCACCGACCCCTATAGTCGGGGTTAAGGTTCCCAGTGCCATCGGATGAACTACCCGAGGTGTCCCCGACATATAAGTTTTTAAATTACTTTTTGAAGTCACTACAATCCTTCGTGTCATGGTCGTAATCCCTATGGAAGCGAGAATATATATTCGTCTCTTTTCACCAAAGGAGTCTTCATTGGTTGAGAGCTCTTTCTCTTTTATATGTAAAAAAAAAACTTCAAGTTTAGTCCTATTTAAGAGAGTCAACTCGGTACTTAGCGAGGGAACTCGGGTCGTTCATTCCTCCTGCGTTGCAGTGACCTGAAGGTTAGGGTGGATTGTAGCCGCTCTTGTCTTAGCCTTTTGTATGACTCCTCATGCTTATTTGAAACTATTTGTCTCGGCTGCAATGTATTGATTGGCCATTTGAGTACCTCTAGTACTATCGTCAGTGGCCTCTCTACCAGCAACCATAAGAGACGATAGGGCTTGAGTCACATTATGAAGGCTTGTATTATGAGCGATAGATGAGCTCATTGGTGAACCGAGTGATGAAGTCTGAAAGTGTTTCCTCCTCCCCTTACCTAAGTCCTAGAAGCATTGTTGTTGATGGCCTCGGGCTCACGTTCGTAAGGAAGTGAAGCTCGAACTCCTTTGTAAGCTGAGTAAAAGAACTTATAGAGAGTGGCTTTAGATGGACGCACCATTCTTGTGTTGAGTCTCTTATTATGGTTGAGAAGGCATGACACATTAGGGAGCACTCTACTCCATTTGGTCGGTACTACCATTGAATGCCTCCAATAATCAGAGGTGGAAGTTTGCTGGGATTAGTTCCTCCTAGATTTTTTAGGTAAATGACGATTGATCTTAGGTGGGGTCGACCGACTCTTCCTCTCTAGTTTGTTAAAACTCTTATCACATCTCCAAATGCTGGTTTATCTGCTACAGTTGGATCCGTAGGGAATCATTCATGGAATCTATCGATTGGGTCTCAGATTTAGGTGGGGTAGAATGGTGGTGTGGTATATTAAACTCCATAATTGGGGAGCAAGGTGCTCCCTCAACAGTAGTTTAACAAGCCTCAGACCCTCCTTGGATGTTGGCACCACATTGGGAGGGGGGACCTCGATGGGCATCGGTGCCGATGGCAGTTGAGCTTTTGACCGTGGCTGAGCTAGTGGCATCGCCTAGCTAAGGCAAAAATGGAGCAAAAACTGGGTTCCCATGTAGATCAAACCATCATGCAAAGATTAGTAAAAAAAGTCATAAAATCAAAAACTACGATACGTGAGAGATTGATTACCTAGGGAGATCGTATATCCCTATTTTTTTAAAATTTAAATGAAGAAGACGAAGGAGGTTAAGCGTCTTCCTCTCTAGCGGTATCTACACGATGTATCACTGTAGCGATCTCCTCCAATGGCGGCCCTAAGTCCTGGAACTCTTGCGCAGAAGATAAGGGAGGGAGGAGCATAGGAGGGGGCGGCTAAAGGTCCAACCTATCATCTATGTGCCTCCCCATCTATTTATAGAGAGCCACAAAAAATCCTAGGGGTCCTGCCTTAGTAGGTATTGGATCTCCATCCAATTACCTACTAACCTTAGATTATTATATCTCTATCCAATAATATCCTTTGGCCTCTAATTAGGCCTCATGCAAGAAGCCCATCAGTGTAGGGTCTCATCTAATGAGAATAGGGGCTAATTGAAGCTATATCTAATCCTCTATTTGCTGAAGCATCCACCATATGTGTGACCCTCTAGGCCCGATACCAAGCTGGCCGTAGTCGCCTAATCAGAACTCCTTCTGATATAGTGAATTATTATCCCCATAATAATTTAATCGACTCATCGACTATGGACGTACTAGACCACTGTGCTATAGTCCTCAAACGATACAAGGAGACCGAATCCATCAGACCTATTTGTCCATAGTCCCTCATCCAACTAATATCCAAGAGATCGTATATTGGACATGGTACCGTTAGGCCACATACGGAATCCGTCTAAGTCTCGTTCTAATCATATTCTCCCGGAGAACTTCTTCTCACTTAATCAGAATGACCTTGGCTAGGGATTTGTCTAAGCAAGCATATGTGAGATATTCCTCTTGCGATACCGAGAGTGGATGATCCTTTATTGACACTCAATTATCTTCGTAAGGTTGGCTATCAATCCCGATAACCTATTGTACAGTCCGACGTCAAAGAAGTACTCAAATAAGGTATCCTTGGTGTCCCAAGTCTAAGAACTAGATACACAAAAGGGACTATGGAATCACTATCTAATATTATGTATCATTAACCATACAACATTCCATAAGCGGATTAATTAGTAAACTCATTCTCTAATGAGCACCTGTATTGTATACTTAATGTCTCCACACAAGTGGCTATGAGACCAGCCGCCTCCATTATATAGATAGGTATATCACACACCAGTCTGTTTGGTTATCTTGATGTCCCTCTCGAGTAACATATGATCGGGATTATTTGAGATATATGTTTAATGGTAAATCAATCTCATTATCATGATCTCATCACGATCCGATTCCCATTGTACAAAACCAATGACATCATTATATGAATATAAATATATATAAATATAAATAAATAAATAAATATATAATATAATATAATATAATATAATATAATATGAGAATCTGTCAATAATAATCATAAGTAAAATGATCGTATAGTGTGTCACACGTGTCATCACTCACGTGATTATCTTGTTGGGCACCTTTAACCAGTAATCTCCCACTTGACCTAAAGCCAATCGCTTATGTCTCTTATCCCCATAAACCGCTGTAACGCTCAAATACAATCTCGTTTGAAGACATACTTTTAGAAAGTGATATTTCATGTTTTATCATTATGCGACATCTCTTGAAAATTTTCATTCCAAACCTTTTGATAATAGAGTTTATGTACTTGGACTAGGATAAGCCAAACATCCTCTTAGATCTATTTCTATAGATCCAGATCCCCAAAATATATGATGCTTCCCCATAAGTCCTTCATGGAGAAGTTTCTAGATAACCAAGCTTTTACTGTGGAGAGCTTCCTACATCATTCCCAATGATTAGGATGTCATCCACATATAGCACTAAGAAGGTGATAGCATTCCTATTTTTCTTCCTATATACACAATGCTCATCTTCGTTCTTAACGAAGTTATAAGATCTGATCACCTTATCAAATCTTATGTTCCAGCTTCAGGAAGCTTGCTTAAATCCATATATGGACCTGAGCAACCTACACTTTATTTAGACTTTCTCTGGATATAAATCCCTATGGGTGTATCATATACACGTTCTCCTTGAGGTTGCCATTGAAAAATATCATTTTCACATCCATCTGCAAGATCTCATAGTCAGAGTGTGTTGCAATGGCCAAAATTCTTTTAATGGATTTAAGGATGGCTATAGATGAAAATGTTTTGTCATAGTCAATTCTTTTAACACTTATGATTTGATCTTTCATCTTTAGTGATATGATTTCCTTTGTACTTATAATTGTAATTGGAACATGGATGTAAAAGAAAATTGGATATGAATATCTTCTAACATTGGATGAACACTTTGATTAGAAAAAAATTGAAATGATTTTAAATCTTCCAAATGCACGAGTTGCTATCAAAATACATGATTTTCTGCCATATTATTTAGATTTCTTGGTTTTTCATCTTAAAAATTTTCATAAGATGAATTTAAATGTATGAGTAGCTCTTCGTTCTTCTTAGATTTCTTGGATTTTGAGCTCATCTTCAAAATGATTCTCGTTAATAAGAAGAGGATTTAAGATTTTTTTTATGATGAGACTTTATCTCAGTTCATATATCTTATATGAATATTTTTGAGCTCACCACTCAATTTCTTTGGAACACTAATTTTTTGAATCTTTAATTTCACCCCCCCTCCCCCCTCATCCCTTCTTTTCTTCTTCTTTCTTATTCACAAAGGGGAAGAAAATTTTTGATGAAAATAAAATTATGTCTCTTATCATATTTTACTAAGTGGGAGCAATGAAATAATTTCTTCATGCACTGAATGTTTATATATATAATCAATATTTATCCTTTTTGATAACAAATACAAAGAAACTTGAAATATGATAAACATTTGTCTTGAAATTATTTGCTCAATATTTCACCTTTTTGTTGATGACAAAGGGGAGAAATGATATATTGATGATAAATGTAGAATATTAATGAAAATGATAAAATGGGCATTTCTCCTTTTTGTTGATAACAAAAGGGGAGAAATGATTGATGACCTAAAGGGGAGAATTAATGGTTGATGACTTAAAAGGGGGAAAATTATTATATAGATGTATATTTTAAAAATTTTAAAATATTTATTAATGATATCATGCTTGAATTCAAAAGTGTTAGGTTCTTTTGAATTTAAGTTTGTTTTATCCTATGGAGTTTACATAGGGGAAGTTAAGGTTAACTCATGTCATCAATTGATTATCATCATCAAAAGAGGGAGATTGTTGAATCTTGAATTTTGATGATGAAATTAATTGATGGGTGTTTGATCTAACCTGTGTGTTAGAGATGAATGATGCATGATTAACTATGACAAAGCAATATAATCAGACGTTGGGTCGGAGTCAAGTTCGGGCATCGGGCCAGGGTTCGAACGATGTAATGGGAACTCACCGGAAGCTTGCCGAAGATATCGGGGGCTTGTCGGGAGTTCATCGGGAGCTCACCGAGGGTAATCGAGGGCTTGCTGGGAGCTTGTTGGAAGCTCGGGGGCTTGCTGGGAGCTCACCGGAAGCTCGAGAGCTTACCGGGAGCTTATCGAAGATGATTAGGTCCTAGCCAAGAATGTGTCAAGGGTTCGCCAGAAGATGACCGAGACTCGTCAGAAGTTCACCAAAGGTTGTTGGGAAGATTACCAGGAAAATGATGAGGATTTAGGAATGTCACTTGACACGTTGGTCAAATTGACTATATTTGTATGCCTTAGTATGTCGTAGTCAGCACCGATTTGGTTTAGAGTCCAAATTGGGTTAGATTTGGAAGGAATCCAAATTAACTCAATGTGAGGCAACTAGGTCGACTTTAGGTTTGGTTTGAGCTTAGGTTAAGCTCATTTGGTTGACCTGGGAAGGGGTCAACTGAAGTTACAAGTTGAGTATGCAAAAGTACTAAAGAAGGTACTTCTAAGGGATTCCCAATGGTAGTACCACTAGTGGGCAGCGATAGTACCATCAATGGGCAGTGATAGTACTGCCAGTGGGCGATAGTAGTACCATCGACGCTAGTAGTAGTACCGCCCAAATACAAAATTATGGAAATGTTTAAATTTTTGGCTCTATTTTTTAAGCCAATTGGGGTCTATAAATACCCCAAGTTTTCTTGCTTGGAGAAGCAAGAGTGGTGAATGAAAAAGCAAGATAAAATTCTATTAAAGAGTTATAAAATTTGAGAGATTCCCTCGAGTGCTTCAAATTATAAATCGAGTCTAAGGGAAGTGAAAAAAAACTTATTAAGATTCCTCTCCAGAACCTATGAAAAGGATAGAGTGAGAAGTGTAAGGGTTTGGTCTTCACCTAAAGAATATATATATATGACATGACATATTAAGAAATCAATACAAAACAAAAACCCCTCCTACAATACTATTAAGTCAGTGAGCGTGAGACAATAAGGTTAACTCACATGGCCTTCCATCATTATAGGAATAAATTAAATCATGACATAAGTTGAGTTGGTCGAGTTACTTGAGGCTCACCTGTCTACGTGATCGAGTTCTTGCCTACGATATCGAGATGTCACCGGTGAACTGAGGATATGGTATGACTTGGTCGAGTAGTCGAGAGCATATCATCAAATCAAACTCATCTTATAATGATGTTGATGACTTAATTGAACTTCATGGTTGGTCGAGCAGTTGAGATCATGATGATTCAGACGCCAAACATGATAGGAATCACAAAGAGTTGTGATTGACAAGAGTTGTCTACCTTTCGGGCTTAGTGTAATTGGTTGAGTCACTCGAGGTTATACTAAGACGCCGGTTGGATCCCCAATCCCCACTAGAAGTCTGTCGGAGGCTTCTATCTTATGTGTCAAGGGCGTCGCGTGATTTGCTAGGAAAATAGTGTGTACACTAAGATAGAAGTCTATATCTTAATTAGTTTTTCATAAAATTTACATGTTATTTATTTATATTATATCTTGTTTGTCATAAATATATCGCTCGTAAACCCCCTGTGTAGCATACTTGATGCCAATTGCCTCACTAGTTCTAACTACATGGATTGGCTCAATAATTTGAGAATTATTCTCACGATGAAAAAAATTGTGTACGTCCTTGATATAATTATGCCCACGTTGGAAGAAGAGACAAGCGAAGATGAGATCACTCACTATTTGAAGTATATGTTAGGATCAATTGGTACTAAGAATGGGGGGGGGGGTGCTGAATTAGTGCAACTGTTGAAACTTCGGTTTAAGAAAACTTTCACTCAAACCAAACCCTTATACTTATCAAGAATATGGTTCATAAGAAGATTTCAAGTTTCATTTTCTAAACTTTCCAAAATCATGATAATAATTTATTTAAGTTCAAATCATCAAATCATCAAAATCACTTTCAAAATTCAAGAGAGTCATAAAAATAACATAATCAATTCATTAATCTCTTTTTAAAATAAAATCATTTGAAAACTTATCCAAAATTATCATTAAAAATCACTTTTAAAAAAATTTCAATAAAGTCATCATAGATTATTTTTCAAAAGAAAATAGCTATAGTTTTCTATTTATTTTTGTAGTTAAAGAGATTCAACAATAAATGTATCATTTTATCCTTGTTGAAGGATTCATGGAATAAATATTCTTTCAAGAAGAATTATCCTTCTTTTGAAATTTATTTCAAGAATGCATTGACATTTAAAGTTAAAAACGAAATTTCATATGATCATTGCAAAAATATTTTCAAACAAAATCTTTGATTTGTTATAAATCCAATGATTTTTGCATGTTGAAAATTCTATCATGTTATCAAGAAGTTTTTCTTTTAAAGAAAGATGATTTCATATATGATTTTTAGGTTCAAAAACAACATAAATCATTAACAAAAGTTAGTACACATCAATGTAATAATCATCATCAAAATCTTTATTTCATATATATGACTTTTATTTAAGTTAACTATACTTTCTTCTTTCTAATTCTAGCATGCTCTAGCTATGTATTATCAAGATTAATTATATAATGATGAACTATTTTCAATAAAAGGATTTGCTATAATAGAAACAAGGATCATTAAGCTTCAAACATCTTAATTCAAATAATTTTTTTTGTTATTGTTACATAAGCTAGTGAGTCCTCCTCTCCTTTTTAGTCATTAGTTTAAGTAGAAGATGCACACACGGGCCCAGTATCAGTATCTGTGTGTCTGCTGTTGCAGTAAAAAGATCTGGCTTTGCTTTGAAGCCATAAGTGAATAAGTTTAGTATCATACAGAACAGAAGAAGTAAAAGAAAAAGTTAGTTGCAAGTCCTGCTTTTGGTGTATTTCATGAATTCTATACCATACCGAGACTCCTGTCAAGAATTAGTATTGCGCATAGCTTATAGTCCTGTTGTAGCTCAAATCAATGTCAACATAAATTTGCATCAAGTCATCAAATCATAATAAGAATTATAAATTCACATCCATATCATGTGTTATCAGTGTATATCATCAATATCATGAGTCATCAATCAATATTATGTATCATCAATATATATTTCTCCCCCTTTATCATCAACAAAAAGGTGAAATATAGGGCTAAGGATTTTAAGGCACATGTGTCTTTGCACTCCCTTTGTAAAATATGACATGAGTCATAGATAATTTTTTTCTAGTAAAAAAGAAAGAAAGAAAATAAGGGAGGAGTTGTAAAACATCATTAAGAAGAGCTCTTAATAATTTTGAAAAAGAATATTAAGATGAGCTCAAAAGTCTAAGTTGAAACTATTTTAGCCACATTATATGCAATATATCATATTATAAAATTATGATTATTATTCCAAATCAACATGTATTATCATCATACAAGATTTCACATCATTATATCTTCTCCCCCTTTGTCATCAACAAAAAGGAGAAGTGTAATTAGCAAGTTTTTGATATATGAGAGCTTGACAATTTAACATATTTTTTATCACTTTAGAACATGCAAACTAGTAAGTTCTTTCTTCTCTTTTGAGAAGTGCAAGTTATCAAATTTTTGCTTCCTTTGCAATATTCAAGCTAGCAATTTACATCATGCAAGCAAACAAGTTTTGCTTTCCCTTTGTGATTGTAAAAAAGAAAGATAGTGCAAAACTTTTCCCATTACATCATTTTTCAAATCATCACATGAAATATATCAAGAAAGATTAATAAAGTGATGAGATGTACAATTCATGAAGACAAATTGTGACTATCAAGAGATAAATTATAAAAGAAACAAATAAAATAAAATCTCTTGATTCATTCATAAGAAATCTAAAATTGTCAAGTTCATGATTTATATAAAAATTTTATTTTAAATAATACGAGAATACATAACAAAAGATTTTGATTCATAAAAGATTTTAAGTTGTAATTCCAAGAAATTAAAACCACGATATGAGTAAATCACTCATTCAATTTCAAAATAATCAAAATCACTTTTAAGAGATTCAAAATCTAATTAATAGACTTATTAGTCTCTTAAAATACTATTGATTTCCTTTCTTCCTTTCTCCACTTTGTGTGAGCAAGAAGGTAGAATCAAAGTAGAGAAATAAAAAATATCATATCACAAGAATGCTCAATTTAAAAGATGTAAATTTTATAGATATGAATTTTGAAGTTAAGCTCAAAACTTCAAAATATTCAAGTAGATTTAAAAGTTTAAGAGCTAATCATGCATTTAAAATAATCTCATGCAATTTTAAGTAAAACAGAAAAAAATTATTTATTGTAAATTTTGATAAAAAAATCAAGAATTTCATAAGAAGGAATGATAGTAGATCAAGCTTAAATTATAAATAAAATATTTTACATAAATTTAGAAATTCCTAATTTTCTTCTAAGCAATTAGTCCTCATTCAATGTTATCATATCTAAATTTACTTTCAATCATATTAATAATTTTATCTCTCCCTTTTTTTTTCTATCATTGTTAAGAAAGAAATATGATGACATAATTTCTTCTTAACATTCATATTCAAATTATGCCAAAAAGTATAAGGAGATCATGTCATTAAAGATATATTTAAATTTTTAAATATCAAAAGATATTATTTCGTTTAATAAGCTTCTTGCCCCCTTTATTTTTGTAAACAATCCAAGATAAATTTTTTAATAAAAAAGAAGAATGATCTGGATAAAAATTTTAATTATTATTGTTAAGATCATAAATCTCCTTTCTATTAAAAAGAGAACATTATAGAGATCAATAACATGATTCCCATAGCATAAAAGTCAAGTTAAGAAATTAAGAAAATATTCATGATAATAAAAATCTCTTTCAATTTTTAACTTATCACAATTTAAGAAATACTAATTTTGGTGATAACTTATGTCAATCATAAATTTAAAATAAATCATGTCAAGATAGATATTGATATAAAAAAACATCCATAAATATTAAAGATATAATTTAATTTAATAAATATCTTTTTAAATGATAAAATAGAACCATAAGAGAACAAAGAAGAGTCTTTATCATATAAAGAGATCATATTGTACATATCAAGATCATGAGTTAATTTTAAGGAAAAAAATAGAAGATCTTGATTTATATATATATAACTTCAAATTTTCAAGAATATGGTTCATAAGATTTTCAAGTTTCATTTTCTAAACTTACCAAAATCATAATAATAATTTATTCAAGTTCAAATCATCAAATTATCAAAATCACTTTCATAATTCAAGAGAGTCATAAAAATAACATAATCGATTTATTAATCTTTTTTTAAAATAAAATCATTTGAAGACTTATCCACAATCATCATCAAAAATTATTTTTCAAAAAATTTCAATAAAGTCATCATAGATTATTTTCCAAAAGAAAATAGCTAAAGTTTTCTATTTATTTTTATAGTTAAAGAGATTCAACAATAAATATATCATTTTATCTTTGTTAAAAAATTTATGGAATAAATATTCTTTCAACAAGAATTATCCTCCTTTTGAAATTTATTTCAAGAATGCATTGGCATTTAAAGTCAAAAATGAAATTTCATATAATCATTGTAAAAATATTTTCAAACAAAAGTTTTGATTCGTTTTAAATCTAATGATTTTTGCATGTTGAAAGATTCTATCATGTTATCAAGAACTTTTTTTTTAAAGAAAAATGATTTCATATATGATTTTTAGGTTCAAAAGAACATAAATCACCAACACAAGTTAGTACACATCAATACAATAATCATCATCAAAATCTTTCTTTCATATATATGACTTTTATTTAAGTTAACTATACTTTCTTCTTTCTAATTCTAGCATGCTCTAGCTATGTATCATCAAGATTAATTATATAATGATGAACTATTTTCAATAAAAGAATTTATGATAATAGAAATAAGGATCATTAAGCTTCAAACATCTTAATTCAAATAATTTTTTTTGTTCTTGTTACATAGGCTAGTGAGTTTTGAAAGAGTATTAGATATCAAGTCTTGAGTATCTAATTTCAAAACATTACTTAGTGCTCATAGCCTTGTTAGGATGTAATTTCGTATTATGGGAGGTTTTGATTTAGGTACTCATTTGAGTTTGGCTCATTCATGGTATGTTCTTCCCATTTTTGCTAATGACTTAAGGTTATTTATAGTTACTTTAGGAACCCAAATTAATTTAGGGGATAGATGATTATACAAGTTCAACCAGACCTTACATGAGTGCTACCAATCATGGGAGAACGAGCCTCGCTGCACTTAGTTCGAAGCCTTTAGTTAGTAACGTAACAAACTGAACTCACTGAGCCGGTATGGAAACCCGTAGGTAAGCTCTCCTTTCTGCTTACTCCTCATAGCCAACCACTAAAAAGATGCAAAACAAGAGGTAAAACAAAGAAAAGAAACTCAATTAATTCATTCTCTTACTAAAGGGAAGCGTGCTCCTCACCTTACTATTATGCATCTCCTATTGATGCTTTGCTTTCATACGAAGGATCTAAGGTGGAATGCCTGATTGACTGACCTTGCTTTCACTCTAGCTACCAACTTAACAAGTAAAGTCATTCTTTCCTTACTAACCCTAAAACTAGGAATAAATGCGACTAAGAACTATTTGGCTTAATAGTATTCCTTCTTATAAGCCATTTCTCATTACGAGTCATAACCCTATCGTTAGGTATATTCTCACTAGTGAAATAGCACCAAGAGCCTTAAGAAAGGAAAGGTTCTCCTCAGACCATAAGAATCTCTTTCTATCCACCTATATACCAGTAGATGTTGCGCCTTTGTATCGTTAGGTATATTTTCACTAGTGAAATAGCACCAAGAGCCTTAAGAAAGGGAGGCTCCCTGATAATATAGATATCTCATTTATCCACTTATATAGTAGTCATGTTGATCATTGGGATGGCCTCTTTCTTATACTATTCTTACTTTGTAAGCAATAATTAGGTTTTTAAGGGCATCCTCGTGTCCTTCATTCCTATTGCTTATATTCCCTCAAGTAAGGTTAACTAGTCAAGTAAGAGCCTTTTCTATCACAATCATCCTATATAAGAATAATATAGATACTAGATTTATGTTTGATATAGATATCTTTAGATGCCATTTGATTTTGATCTAATTAGATGGGGTGAATATAATCTCTTTCTCCCTCACGGATGTTCCTTGGATGTTAATTTTAAATGAGGTCTTGTCCCTTTATAGGAGTAGAGGGTCTAGGGTAAGGTATTAGGAGAGTTCATTCCATTAAGAGCATCCCTAAAATATCCCAATATAATATAAACTTTATGTAATATTGGCTAATATCTTTTATCGAATTTAATTAATCCCATGATATATCTTATTCAATTATAAAGGGCTATATAATCTTACATTCTCCCACTTGGCCTATTGATTGATAAGATATAAAAGATATCCAAAATTAAAATAAATAAAATAAAATTTATTTTAAAATAATTTTATATAATTAGATTCTAAAAATTTTGAAAAGCATTTTATACATGACCATAATTTTAAAAATAAGCCAATAAGTCCAATAAGCACAATAATACTATATTCAGCCCAATTATCAATGTGAGTCATAGCGATTTTATGTCATAAATATCACACTTCTTTCTATGTATTACAACACCGTCAGTCTTTTCTTATATAGTCTATAATGACCAATGTAATTTATCTTATTAAGATAATCATGTTTCTTGCATTTAACCATAATATACATAAACATAAACACAAACAGGATATCAGAAATAAATAACATTAATTATGTAAAAGAAATATTAATAATAGCATCCACTTAAACATGCATCACCATATCTTTTATGGCTTGCTCACAATCCTCATTCTAAGAACATGTTCTTTAAATATTTTGCGCTGCAAAGCTTTAATAAATGGATCAGCAATCATCATAGTGGTGCTCAAATTTTCAATTGACACTTGTTGTTTCTGAACTCTTTCTCTAACCACCAAATACTTTATCTCAATGTGCTTGGAACCACTAGAATCCTTGTCATTCTTAGAGAAGGAAACTACTGCAGTATCATCACAAAATATCTTCAACGGCTTGACAATTGAGTTGACTACACCAAGTCCTAAGATAAAATTTTACAACCATAAAGCTTGATTTGTGACCTCAAAGTATGCCACAAATTCAGCTTCTATCGTAGATGATGCAATAAGTTATTGTTTTGCACTTTTCCAAGAAATTGCCCCACCAACTAGCATGAACACAAATCCTAAAGTGGGTTTCCTACTATCGAGGTAATTTATAAAATCAGCATATGATTATCCCATTACTTTAAGCTGATCTGATTTTTTATATGTGAGTATATAATCTTTTGTCCCTTGTAGATTTCTCATTACTTTCTTTGTAGCTTTCTAATATTCCATTCCTGGGTTAACTTTGGTATCTACCCAGCATTGCAACTGCAAAACCGATATATGGCCTTGTACATGTTTGAGCATATAATAGACTTCCAACTGCGCACCCATAAGAAATATTCTTCATTTGATCCCTTTTTAAGTCATTTTTTGGGCACTAGTTTTGGTTGGATTTTTTACCTCTAATAATAGGTGTATCATTGGCTTTGCAAAGCTACATATTAAACCTCTTCAAGATATGATTAATATAACCTTTTCAAGACAATCCTAACAAACCATGAGATTTGTCCTTAAATATCTCAATGCCAATAACATATGATGCCTTATTCATATCAACCATCTTAAAGTTCTTGTTGAGAAATATCTTGGTTTTGTGCAACAAACCAAGATTACTATTGGCAAGTAATATATCGTCCACATATAGGACCAATATAATAAACTTACTCTCACTAACATTCAGATATATATACTGATCAATGGTGTTTTCCTTAAATCTGAAGGAAGTAATGGTATCATGAAACTTCATATACCATTGTCTAGAATCTTGTTTAAGGCAATAAATTGATTTCTTAAGTTTGCAAGCCCAACTTTCCTTTTCCTTTTCTATAAATCCTTCAGGTTGTTCCATATAAATTTCCTCATCTAGATACTCATTCAGAAATATTATTTTCACATCCATCTGATGTAACTCAAGATCATAATGAGCTAATGCCATGATGATCCTCAATTAGTCCTTTCGAGAAACTGGAGAAAAGGTCTCATGGTAGTCAATGTTTTCTTTTTAAGAAAAACCTTTAACCACAAGTCTGTCTTTATATCATTTGATATTGCCCACCAAGTCGCATTTAGTTTTAAAGACCCATTTACAATCGACTCTTTTATAATTATTGGGCAATTCAACGAGTTCTCAGACACCATTCTGGTCCATTAATTTTAACTCCTATTTTATTGCATCATGCCATTTTTCAGAATTATTACTTTCTGTGGCTTGTGAAAATGATGAGGGATCTTTTTTCATTTCAATATCAAAATCTGATTCTTGTAGATTTACCACATAATCATCAGAAATGACATGTTTCCTTTTCCTTTGAGATCTTCTCAAATCTGCCAATTATGATTATTCTACAAGACTATCAACAGTGATATCAACATCATGTGAGAATTCACCAATATTATTTTATTATTTACCCTCGTCAATTCTCTCATTGATTTGAGGAACAATAATTTCTCGAATAGGGGATAATATGGGAGAAGTAGCCTGAATCTCCTCAATATCAAAATTAATCTTTCAAGACTTTTGACTCCCATTGATTTCACTATTTTATAGAAATTAATCTTATTATAATTAGGGCAATAAAATATGTATCCCTTGGATTTTTCTGGGTAACCAATAAAATATCCAGAAATTATTCTTGGATCCAATTTCTTTTCATGTAGATTGAATAATCTTATCTTTGTAGGACACCCCCAAATATGTAAATGTCTCAAACTGGATTTTCTACCAATCCATAACTCAAATAGAGTTGATTGAACTGATTTACTAGGAACCCTATCCAGGATATATATAGCTATCCTAAGAGCATCACCCCACATTGACTCAAGTATAGAGGAATAACTCATCATACTCCTAACCGTATCTATAAGAGTACGATTTCGTCTATCAGCAATATTGTTCTACTGTAGCACACTTGGTAGTGCATACTGAGCATAAATACCTCGCTGTTCTAATAATCTAGTAAAAGGACCAATATTCTGATCGGATTCATCATATTTGTCATAAAATTTATCACCCTTGTCAGATCTGATAATTTTAACTTTTCTATCTAATTGTCTCTCGACCTCATTTATGTACACTTCAAGAATGTCAATGGCCTGATACTTTTTTATGTATTAGATAAACATAACCATATCTAGACAAGTCATCTATAAATGTGATAAAATACTTTTCTCCACTAAAACAAGGAATATGGAGTAGTCTGTAGATATCAGTATGAATAATTTTAAGAAGTTCTTTACTTTTTATGGCATTTTTCTTTGTATGCTTAGTTTGATTTCCCTTAATGCAATCTATGCAAATATCAAAATCAGTGAAGTCTAAATTTTCTAAAATATTGTCTTCACTAATCTTTTAATTCTTTCCTTGTAGATATGCCCCAAACGTCTATGTCATAATATAGAAGATCTTTTATTATTAGAATTACGTTTTATTTCAATACTTGATTGCAGGGTCAACAATATATTTGTAAACTCAAGATTTAAATTAATTATGTACAAAACATTACACAGAATTCCAGAACCAACTTTTATTGAATCATAAAATATATCGAGTTTACCATTACCAAAAGAAACATAATATCCTAACTCATCAATTCTAGACAGAGAAATTAAATTTCTAGAAATTGTAAGAACAAAATATGTGTCTTTAAGATCGATCAGATAATCCATCTCTAGGCGTGGTCGATAAGTTCCTATAGATACCACTTTTGCTTTAAGACGATTTTTCATAATTATGAATCTTTCATATTCTTTTGGTTTTCAGATTAAAAGGAATCCCTACATATTATTAATAACATGAGTTGAAGAGCCAGAATCAATCCACCATATATTAGAAGGAACTTATGCAAGTCCTACGTTTAATGCAATCCTTCTTTATATGTCCTTTCTTGCCACAGAAGAAGCATTTTACTGTAATAGCTTTCTTTTCAATAGTCTGTCTAGCATTTTCAGACCTAGCAAATTTCTTTGATAGATGATGCTTCAATTTTCTTTTCTTGTTACCAACTCTTTGAGTAGTAGTCAGCCCTAATCTTAATTCTTCCTAAACACACATACTAGTTAACTCATTTAAGTCCCACTTATCCTTATTTGTATTGTAGTGAATCTTGAATAGGCCAAACTGAGAAGGAAGAAAATTAAGAATGAATTACATAAGGAAAGATTCATCAACATTCATTCCCAATGCCTTAAGTTTTGTAGCTTTGTCAGCCATATTGAGGATATGATCTTGAATTCCTTGAGTACCATCATATTGAGCTGTAGTTAGTTCTTTCATTTATGTGCCAGCCAATAACTTATCAGCATATTTAAATCTGTCTTCAATAACCTTTAAATATTTACGTGTGCTATGTAAATGAAGTCTTTATATTATTTGCAATTGTCATCCTTATAAACATTAAACTAAGCATATCAGATCTTTCCGAAGCCTTCATTTTATTGACTTGTTTCACAGTACTTTCATTAGTTAATTCTGCGAGCTTTTCAACAAGCAATGCTAAATCAAGATCCAATACACCCAATGTAAATTGCACATGCTCTAACTATTCTGAATAATTTAATCCAGAGAGTATAGGGACATTAGAAGCATGAGAATGTATAGATGGGAATACCACTATAGAACATAAAATAACATTAATGCTTTGAGTTTACCAAAAATATGATAAACTATTGATATCATCAATATTTAACCTTTGGGTAAAAATATTGACATTTCTAGTGTTCACTCAAAATCATTTATGGAGGATTGATACCATCCTTATGGAATAGTTTTGCTACCTTTGGGTATACAATTATAAGCTGTAAGAATATCCAAAACAATATCATCCTATCCCATCACATAATTATTTGAGATATATTATCCTTTGAGATTATTTAAATATCCTAATTATATATGTAATTTTGAATATTATTTTCTTAATGTCATTGAGGACTTGTTCCTTAATATAATTTTATAAATCATTGATCTAGACCACTTTGGTGACTATAAGACCAATATAGTAATACAAAATATAAATTAAATTGTCGTATGAATGATAAAACTTTAATTGTATTTCATATCCTATAATCCTACAATCCCAGGCTACTTTGGCAACTACCGGTCAGACATAACTTAAGGAGATGAATTACAAATAATATTCATCAAGTTTATTTGAACTAATTTATACTGAAACAATTCAATAATAGAATAACAACCATAATAATTATTGAACACTTAATCAACAGAAAAAAACTCATATGATAACTGTAATCATGATAATACATAAATCATGCCTTCATGTGAAAAATAAATATTATTTCACAATTCCTAATATATGCATGTGAATAATTGAATAAATATCCAAGAACCAATAATTGGATTTAACACATGTAATTAATAATTCATATAAGAAAACTATAAAGAAATAATAATATATATTTTAATTAAACTAATTAATTTTATTTAATTAGAGAAGCCCAAAAGTCCAATTAAATAAATTAATCAAAATAACAAACTTGATTAAGATCCATTAATTCTAATTTTATCAAAATAAAATTTAATCAATAATAATCAAAATATAATCATAATTAAATTTTATTAGATTATATATTGATCAAATTCATAATTGTGAAAATAAATCATAATTTTTAATTTTATAATGGTAGAACTATAATTCTAAAAGGATATAAAAAGAATTATAGAAGGGCAGAAATTTTATATAATTAATAAAACATAGAAAGGGTAAAATTATAAATAATCCTATTCGACCGAAGGATAAAATTATAATTTTGGCTAAAAGCAAAACTGTAATTTTTCTTTCATTGAAGAAAAGCCCTAACCTTAATTTCTTCCCATACTGCCGTCACTGTGGTCGCCAAGACGCGCATGCCGCCAATGCACTATGACTAGCGCCGCTCGCATGCCGCCACTAGGACGCGACATGCGGTGGTGCTGGCGTGCGAGGCGACTAATTGTGGCAAACTCGTGTGCGACCTTTTATGCACGTGATCGCCTCTTGATATGGATGCGGTTAGCCGCTTGTGGCAGATTTGCATGTGACCGCTGCCTACGCATGATCGACCCAACACATGGCTCATGGATGGCCGACTACGCGCACACTCGGTCGTCAGAGATTCGGCCAAAACGCAACAAGATTGCTGAGTCTTTTCCACAGTGCATAGCAATCATCAACATCGTTAGTAAGCAAATGATTAAACTTAATAGATATGAATACAGATTGATAATATATTCAAATCTACGCATCGTAAACAAAAATAATAGATCTAATAGTTTTGATCTCAAAAACCTAGGCTCTGATAATAATTGTAAGCATAAAACAATAATTATGCAAACTATTATGTGAAAAATTTTTATGCCAGGATTTGAAATCAATTAATACTAGATCTATTTACGATGCGTACCTTTAGATGCCATCTGAATAGATCCAATTAGATCTTCAAGAACACCGCCTTTCGGATCTGAATATCACCGACTCACACTCACCCTCACGGATGTTCCTTGGATGTTAGGTTTAGATGAGGTCCTGTCTTTTTATAGGCGAGAGCAGAGGGTCTATAATAAGTTATTAGGAGAGTTTCTTCCATCAAGGGCATCCCCTAAAATATCTTAATATAATATGAACTTTATTTAAAATTAGCTAATATCTTTTATTAGAATCTAATTAATCTCATAATATATCTTATTTAATTATAAAGGGCCATATAATCTTACACTACTTTCCCACTTTTCAGAATCGGAAGGAAGTCGAATCCCCTATTTCGGACTTCTTTAGCACTAAGTCCTTCATACTCTCTTTCTGTTCTTGTTGAATCATGAAGATAATCTATTTCTTTGCGAACGACAGTAGAAATGAAAGTAGATGTTTCATCCTCTAGAGAAGCTGTTAGAGTCAAAGGATGAACTAAAGTTCCCTAATTAATAAGAAAAAAACTCTTACTTACATGCCCAAGAAGTAAGCTGACGGGAAGGGAATAAGCCCTGAAACACATATTTAAGCAAATGGGTCCCGAGAGCAACCAGTAGTTGATCTTATTTTGAAGCAAAGAAAGAGCTATTAGATTACTTAAAAGCTATTATATTACTTAAAGGCTATTATATTACTTCGATTATGGGATATCAGTGAGTGAGATTCTTCGAAATGGAATGGGAATCTTTGACTTGCGTAGAAGCACTAACAACAATAACAAAAGCATAAACAAAGAAAGATGCTGTGCCTTTGCCCGAAGATGCAGGATCATAAGCAACAAGAGTTGGAGCTGAAGAATAAGCTAAAGAAGAAAGATCTGAAGCTGTTTAAAGATCAGGTATAGGCGAAGATGCCCTATACTAAGTGAATTAGTTGAATCTCTCGTTTCATCTGTTATAAAAGCCGAATCTACTCTTTGATTTTAGAATGTCTACTATACTCTTAAGCCATTGGAGTGTAGCATTGGAAAGGGGCTTGGTAAAAGTAAAGATATCATGCAAGCGAAGTGGGTAAGGTAGTTAGGTATAGATAGATTTTTATAATAATAATAATAATAATAATAATAATAGGATTTATCCATGCAAAGTATTGTTCCAGAGTCCTTCTCTCCTCTTTAATAATTAGTTTAAGCAGAAGATGCACACACAAGCCTAGTATCAATATCTCTGTATATGCTGTTGCAGTAAAAAGATTTGACTTTGCTTTGAAGCCATAATTGAATGGGTTTAGTATCGTACAGAACAGAAGAAGTAAAAGAAAAAGTTAGGTACCCCGTTGCAAGTCCTACTTTTGGTGTATTTCTTGAATTCTATACCATGCTGGGACTCTTATCAAGAATTAGTATTGCCAATAGCTTATAGCCATGCTATAGCTCAAATCAAAGTTAACATAAATTTGCATCAAGTCATGAATTTCATCAAGTCATCAAATCATAATAAGAATTATACACTCATATCCATATCATGTGTTATCAGTGTATATCATCAATATCATCAATCATCAACCAATATCATGTGTTATCAATGTATATTTCTCCCCATTTGTCATCAACAAAAAGGTGAAATATATGATTTTAAGGCACATGAGACTTTGCTCTCCCTTTGTAAAATACTACACGAGTCATAAATAATTTTTTTCCTCTTGTGAAAAAGAAAGAAAAAAAATAAGGGAGGAGTTATAAAACATCATCAAGAAGAGATATTAATAAATTTGAAAAAAATATTAAGATGAGCTCAAAAGTCCAAGTTGAAACTATTTTAACCACATCATATGCAATACATCATATTATAAAATTATGATTATTATTCCAAATCATCAAGTATATTTTCAAAATCAACATGTATTATTATCATACATGATTTCACATCATTATATCTTCTCCCGTTTATCATCAACAAAAGGAGAAGTGCAAATAGTAAATTTTTGATATATGAGTCATCATAGCAACTAATAAATTTTTTATCACTTTAGAACATGCAAACTAGTAAATTCTTTCTTCTCTTTTGAGAAGTGCAAGTTATCAAATTTTTGCTTCCTTTATAATATTCAAGCTAGCAATTTATATCATACAAGCAAACAAGTTTTGCTCCCCCTTTGTCATTATAAAAAAGAAGAGATAGTGCAAAACTTTTTCCATTACATCATTTTTCAAATCATCACATGAAATATATCAAGAAAGATTGACAGAGTGATGAGATGTACAATTCATGAAGATAAATTGTGACTATCAAGAGATAAATTATAAAATAAATAAAAAAAATAAAATCTCTTGATTCATTCATAGGAAATCTCAAGTTATCAAGGTCATGATTTGTATAAAAATTTCTTTTTAAATAATACGAGAATATATAACAAAATATTTTGATTCATAAAAGTTTCAAGTTGTAATTCTAAGAAATCAAAATCACGATATGAGTAAATCACTCATTTAATTTCAAAATCATCAAAATTACTTTCAAGAGATTCAAAATATAATTAATAGACTTATTAGTCACTTAAAATGCTAGTGATTTCCTTTCTCCACTTTGTGTGAGCAAGAAGATAGAATCAAGGTAGAGAAATAAAAAATATCATATCATAAGAATGCTCAATTTAAAAGATATAAATTTTATAAATATGAATTTTAAAATTAAGCTCAAAACTTTAAGATATTCAAGGAGATTTAAAAGTTTAAGAGCTACTTATGCATTTAATACAATCTCATGCAATTTCAAGTATAGCACAAAAAGAAAAATTATTTATTGTAACTTTTGAAGAAAAACATCAAGAATTTCATAAGAAGGAATGAAAGTAGATCAAGCTCAAATTATAAATTAAGTATTTTACATATAGTTAGAAAGTCCTAATTTTCTTCTAAGCAATTATTCCTCATTCAATGTTATCATATCCAAATCTACTTCTAATCATATTACTAATTTTATCTCTCTTTTTTCTATTATTGTCAAGAAAAAAATATGATGGTGTAATTTCTTCTTAGCATTCATATTCAAATTATGTCAAAAAGTATAAGGAGATCATATCATTCAAGATAAAATCAAATTTTTGAATATCAAAAGATATGATTTCGTTTAATAAGCTTCTTTACCCGTTGTAAATAATCCAAGATAAATCTTTTTAAGAAAAAAAAAGATTGATCTTGATAAAAATTTTAATTATTATTATTAAGATCATAAATCTCCTTTTTATTGAAAAGAGAAAATTATAGAGATCAATAACATGATTCCCATAGCGTAAAAGTCAAATCAAAAAATTAAGAGAATATTCATGATAATACAAATCTCTTTCAATTTTTAACTTATCACAAGTTAAGAAATACTAATTTTGATGATAAGTTATGTCATTCATGAGTTTAAAATTAATCATGTCAAGATAGATATTGATATAAAAAAATATTTATGAATATTAAAGACATGATTTAATTTAATAAATCTCTTCTTAGATGATAAAATAGTGTCTTCATCTCATGAAGATATCATATTGCATATATCAAGATCATGAGTCAATATTAAGGAAGAAAAAAGTAGAAGATCTTGATTTATATATATAAGACTTCAAGTTTTCAAGAATATGGTTCATAAGAAGATTTTCAAGTCTCATTTTCTAAACTTGCCAAAATCATGATAATAATTTATTCAAGTTCAAATCATCAAATCATCAAAATCATTTTCATAATTCAAGAGAGTCATAAAAATAACATAATCCATTCATTAATCTCTTTTTAAAATAAAATCATTTGAAAACTTATCCAAAATCATCATAAAAAATCACTTTTCAAAAAATTTAAATAAAGTCATCATAGATTATTTTCCAAAAGAAAATAGCTAAAGTTTTCTATTTATTTTTTGTTAAAGAAATTCATTAATAAATGTATCATTTTATCTTTGTTGAAGGATTCATGAAATAAATATTCTTTTAAGAAGAATTATCCTTCCTTTGAAATTTATTTCAAGAATGCATTGGTATTTAAAGTCAAAAATGAAATTTCATTATGATCATTGCAAAAATATTTTCAAACAAAAGCTTTAATTCGTTTTAAATCCAATGATTTTTGCATGTTGGAAGATTCTATCATGTTATCAAGAACTTTTTCTTTTAAAGAAAGATGATTTCATATATGATTTTTAGGTTCAAAAACAACATAAATCATCAACAAAAGTTAATACACATCAATATAATAATAATCATCAAGATATTTCTTTCATACATATGACTTTTATTTAAGTTAATGATACTTTCTTCTTTCTAATTCTAACATGCTCTAGCTATGTATTATCAAGATTAATTATATAATGATGAACTATTTTCAATAAAAGGATTTGTTATAATAGAAACAAAGATCATTAAGCTTCAAACATCTTAATTCAAATATTTTTTTTGTTATTGTTACATAGGCTAGTGAGCTTTGAAAGAGTATTAGATCTCAAGTCTTGAGTATCTACTTTCAAAACATTACTTAGTGCTCCTAGCTTTGTTAGGATGCAACTTTATATTATAGGAGGTTTTGATTTAGGTACTCATTTGAGTTTGGGTCATTCATGATATGTTGTTCTCATTTTTATTAATGACTTAAAGTTGTTTATGGTTACTTTAGGAACCCAAATTAATTTAGGGGATAGATAATTATACAAGTTCAACCAGACCTTACACGAGTGCTACCAATCATGGAAGAACGAGCCTCGCTGCACTAAGTATCGAAGCCATTAGTTCATAACGTAACGAATTGAACTCACGAGCGGTATGGAAACCCGTAGGTAAGCTCTCCTTTCTGCTTACTTCTTATAGCCTGCCACTAAAGAGATGCGAAACAAGAGGTAAAACAAAGAAAAGAAAGCCAATTAATTCATTCTCTTGCTAAAGGGAAGCGTGCTCCTCATCTTAATATTATGCATCTCCTGCTGATGCTTTGCTTTTATACGAAGGATCCGAGGTGGAATGCCTGATTGACTGACCTTGCTTTCACTCTAGCTACCAACTTAACAAGTAAAGTCATTCTTTCCTTACTAACCCCAGGACTAGGAATAAATACCTGGCTGAGAACTATTTGGCTTAACAACCAGAGTATTCCTTCTTATAAGCCATTTCCTATTACGAGTCATAACCCTATCGTTAGGTATATTCTCACTAGTGAAATAGCACCAAGAGCCTTAAGAAAGGAAAGGTTCTCCTCAAACCATAAGAATCTCTTTCTATCCACCTATACTAGTAGATGTTGCAGTCTTGGTATCGTTAGGTATATTCTCACTAGTGAAATAGCACCAAGAGCCTTAAGAAAGGAAAGGCTCTCATCGGACCATAAGAATCTCTTTCTATCCACCTATACTAGTAGATGTTAGAGTTTTGGGAGCGGCCTCTTCTTATACTATGGATTTTTTTGTAAAAGGCAAGTTATGTTTCAAACCTAAGCCATCCAGTTGCCTTCTTCCTATTGCTATTGTAGGGGAAGTTAGGTATAGATAGATTTTCATAATAATAATAATAATAATAATAATAATAATAATAATAATAATAATAATAATAATAATAATAATAATAATAATAATAATAATAATAATAGTAATAATAATAATAATAATAATAGTAATAATAATAAGATTTATCCGCAAAGTATTGTTTGAGTCCTCTCCTATTTAATCATTAGTTTAAGTAGAAGACGTACACGAGCCCGATTAGTGTCTCTGATCATTGTTGCGAAAAGATCTGGTTTTGCTTTGAAGCCACAAGTGAATGAGTTTAGTATCGTACAAAACAGAAGAAGTAAAAGAAAAAAGTTAGGTACCCTGTTGCAAGTCTTGCTTTTGGTGTATTTCATGAATTCTATATCATGTCGGAACTCCTATCAAGAATTAGTATTGCCCATAGCTTATAGTCCTGCTGTAGCTCAAATCAAAGTAGTGAGTGTATAGTTCGAGTTGCGCACTTTTGACCTTTCTTGTCGATGAAATATAGAATAAGTGAAAGTTTGAAGTTGGAGCTACTTGCTTCGGCCGGAAAAGGAATCCCAAGTCACTTTTTTGGTCTAGGACTCTTTTCTTGGTCTTGGGTCTTGTCTTGTATTTTTGAAATCCCCCTCCCTCTGACTAATAACTAGGAGTTTTTGGTAGGAACAATAGCAAGCTTATTGATTAATTCAGAGATATTGAATTGGGCCTCACATATAAAGAGATTCAATTTATAGATAATGAATGGTGCCCCTATAGAAAGAGATTTACGTTGATTACTCAAAAAAGAAATGTGATTAGTGGAGTGGGTTTGTGGATTTTATTAGGTCATGTGGAATCATTCGATAATGTGTGATTCTTTCTATTGGTAAATGTTATATAAAGAAGATTTATGATTTAAGTATACATTAGACAGCTACCTCCATTCGGAGCTCTCTTTCATTGAATTTGCTTCATGAAAATAGGTTTAATAGGCCCGTGATTCCAGATTGATCGTTATGGATTGGTACCAAGATCGAGTCCTGGGTAAGCAGACATCATTTTCACAGCCAGCACAGTCACAATGAATACAGGTAGTACTTATATTCTTTCTTGACTTATTCTTTCTTTAGGAGGGAAGGTATTGTACAAAGTACTCAGTGGAGTCGATAAGCTAATTCTGCCGATGTCCATTTGCCAGTACCCACTTAACCCATTAAATTCTCTCGATAAAGATTGAAAGATGGAACTGTATCTCAACAGGAATGTCGATGTTTTACTGCCAATCACATGTTTTGTGTGTTCGATGCAATATGAGTAATGAAAATTATGATCAAGAATTGCTCCATCAATCACCATCCACTTAAGAGGGACCTTCTGAAAACACATTTCCAAATCCATAACCGCCACGAATTAGTGGATCAGGCAAGGGGTAAGGTTCATTTGTGCATAAAGAAAGGAAAGGGTAACCTTCTTTAGAAATGAAATCGACAATTGAAATACTCATAAAAAGAGGAGAGATCAATAAGATGCTGCAGGATCATTTATCTGACTAGTTAGTCAAGCATAGATTTAGTTCATATATCTTTGGGCTTCTATTGCCGAGGAAAGGAATAAAACACTTTATAAAGCAAAATAGGATTCCATCGCTATCATTTAATATGTTCTTATATGGGATGGTAACAATGATTAATGCTCCCAATGTGCCTAAGGATGAATCACAGGAGTTCTGCACCATTCACTTTGTACCGCACACATAACTTACTGAGATGTAGATGGATCTCGGAAAGTAACATAAGCAATAGTGAATAAATGTCAAAAAAGATGAAATGAATAAATTCGGATGGATTGGATTTGTACTGTCTGTGTTTGAGGTGCATTATGTCTATTGCTATCCTTTCATTTCTCTCGACTTTAAAGTGTTTTTCACTTATATGTTATTTATGTATTAATTATAGATATCTTACTTAATAAGAGACTTATTCTTCTTTTTTACTAAAGCACAGTCAGAAGGAAATATGAAATAAAAGAGAGAGATAGACACGAGAGCATAATCCAACTTTGTTCTTGCTTTGACCATTACCTTCAATACATCTATTTTTACCAATAAATAAATAAGAGGAGGTGTTTATAATTAGACAGATAGATGAGTAAATACGTATCATACTCAAGACTATTAATGCCCAGCCTGATCCATCTCGATTCATGTGTACGAGGATATCTATCTGATACATTATTTATGTATCAAGAGCTTGATTTGAACCGGTTACACGAGGTAAGAGAAGTGTTTTTTTCTTATGCTCTACCAACTGAGCTATCCTGACCATTTACCATGCATCATCCTAGTAGAGTACTATAGTCTGTGTCAAAGTAGTAATAAATGATACTAGTAAGTATAAAGATAATGATATGGACTGTGAATGATTAATTAAGAGAGATTCTTTTCCCATATATGTTCATTTGTACAGGTTCTCTCAAATTGGGATAAGATTATGATTGAAGTTAGGATACTTAGGAAGTGAATGAGAAAGATAGTGAAGTTTGAACTAAACTACTGTACTAATGCAAAATATATAGGAGATAATAAACTTAGGAAGTAAAATAGGCTTTATTGGGAATAGAGGGGCTTTCAACCAACCTTTTGAAAGTCGATGACAGACTAACTGCTTGAAGGAAAGAAAGGGTAGTTTAATTTAGATTCAGTGTATTATTTGAGGTTTGCTTCCAATTCAAAACTCAAAGTAGAAGTTATTGTGCGAATATGGTCAAAGCGAGGACTCTTCTTTTCTTGCCTATAACTTCTATTCATCTTTTTTTTTTGACGAATGGAGATATATCCTATAAAAATGAATTTCTTAAATAATTATATATCTTATCTGAATAAGAGAGTTAGTTCCTGAGTCAAAGAAAAGAGTGCTAGCCATGCCCTACAGGCTTTCGATTAACACACAAGGTAAGTAAGCAACATAAGCAAGAGAAATCAACAGAAAGAACAAATTAAGATATCCACAGCAGCGAGGCGAGTAGGATGGTATCAAAATTTATGTAGTGTTGCTATGCTCTGTAACATGTCATTATATATCCTAGGCAATCTAGTATTCTTCTTTCTCATTTTCTATTATATGCGCAATATAGGACACTTCAAAAGTCGAGTTGTTGGCACTAAGCAAGACTCAGTACTAGGGCAAGTTACTAAAGCTGGAGTTTCAAGGTTCACATGAGATTCAATTCTTCAACCAAATTACAGTGCAAAGTATAGGATATCACCTTCCTAATAGATAATGGAGTCAAACTCTCCTGACTTTAAGCTTTAATCACTAAGGTAAGGCGCTGACAAACTCACTAACGTTTTACGCATGAAGGCCTTGCTTGCGGGGGAAAGGGGAAGTAGAATAGACTAGGAGTGCAAGGTTCATGGAAGATAGAGAGTATTAGCCTAGGCGCGCTGAGTCCATAAAGTCTTCTTGTGTAATTTGCAAGCGGTGGTGTGAGTGGAGTTCAGGATTCCAGTTTAGTTCCAGATTCAATATAAGTTCCAGTTCGAGTAGTTACAAATATATAGTATCATCCGTGTTACCAACAGTTGAGTTAGTTAGACCACTACAAAGAGGAGAGTTCGCCAATAGGTAAAATTTAAATCAAAGTTATTGTAACAGGTGATTGTGTTATTTGTTCATAACTTCAAGAATAGGTTTTCAATGTAAGTTAAGTGATTGTTGGAAAGATGCTAGATCTGAAGAAGGAGATATAAAGTCGAGTTTTACAAGAGAAGAAGCAGTTCAAAAGGTAAGGTCAATAGGTAGATCAGTATAAGAATAAGGATCTATATCCTAGCCGAGCAAGTAAAGCCTACTTGTTCAGGTAAAGAATCTGGATCAACTGCAGTGAGAGGAGAGGCCTAGGTTTCCAGTGAGAAATATAGAATTAGTTATTATGGATATGGAGTGAATTCCTACTTTTGTGTTTCGTTCCTCGGATCCGCCCCTCCCGAGACACTTAACGAGTCTGCTTTTCCTACCTTTTAAGTCCGTATTGATGATTCGAGTGTGCTAGGCACCCCTCTTCTCTTGGTCTATCATTACTTGATCTCACTCTTACTATACTAGACTTTGATTCTGTAACTAATACCAGTTAACCTTTCCACACTTATTACTTTACCAGCTATCGGCCTATAGCTCCTGGCCACTTAATTCTTCTTACTATACTTGCTTCTAAGCCTGCGACTACTATCAAATAATCCTAAACCCACTGTAAACAATGCTTTCACCTATAGATAAATAGGACTCCCCTTACTACTTCCCGGACTTAAAACAGTACCTAATGAAACTAGCTCCAAACTCCGAATCAAACAAGTTATTGACACAATCAAAACCGTAATCTCCTTCAACTTCAACTCC
Source organism: Ensete glaucum (assembly GCA_021527575.1). Taxonomy (NCBI): domain Eukaryota; kingdom Viridiplantae; phylum Streptophyta; class Magnoliopsida; order Zingiberales; family Musaceae; genus Ensete; species Ensete glaucum. The sequence continues at coordinate 22,451,979 of CM038558.1, forward strand.
CAAAAACGATCCTATACTTTCAACTTCAATTATAATATATTATTACCTGCCTTGATTGAACCCTGACTTGAGAGTGCAAAGTAAAGTCAACAAAGAATTACTTGAATGGATACAGTATAGAAATTGGAAAACAACCTCACTAACCTTAGATTATAGTAAACAACCTTATAAACTTAAAAGATTCTAGTGAATAACTTATATAACCTCACTGCTTGTTGAAACCCAACCCATAACACTGCTGAAACTAATTTCAAGCAATAAAATAATCTAAGTGTCCCTCGTTACTTAATAAGTCAGTCTTTCTTTTATACTAATATCTTAAAAGCCATTGTTCATTTACCTGTTTCACATGTTTGTCTTAGCCAACACGCACGTAGATGTTTTGGTAGGGAGGTCAAGTTCACTACAATATAGGTTGGTCTAAGTGGTTTCTCTTTTTAGGTGTAGTTTGCTTTACCTATTTTCTTTCCTAAAAGCTATAGTTTGCTAGTTGTGCCATAAGGTTCTGAAGAAAGAAGCATAACACAGTGTTAGTCGAGTTTTTGACTTGTTCTGTAACATTTCATTGACACTTCGTAAGCGTAAGCGCCTTATCAACGCATGTTGTCAACTAGGACAGGAATCCATCGAGCGCAGAGGAAAACTGTTGGTCCATCTTCTTGCCCAAGGAAAAAAGCGTTAGGGCACAAGCAAAACATTCATTGATTATAATAGTATGCATCTAAGATTCTCTCTCTTCCAACTCAACTAAACAAGCGCAAGTCAACCAAGCACGTCTTTATGAACTCAACTTGATAACGCCAGACTCGCCAACACATGAACTACACTTTAAGATTCTTCACCGACAACATTGTCAACTCGAATAGGAACTGGCCCACTTGTTGCTCACACTCGAAACTACGGATTCAACTATAAAGAAGTAGTAAGGATGCATCGGTACCCTCTCTCTCTATAGGGAAGGTCATTTGAAATTCGCCCCTGGTTTAAAGAAAAATATGGGTTTACGTACTACTCTTCTTTATGGTTACTTACTGCTCTTCTTTATTGAGTTGGAACAGACAATAAGGCAACCCCGAGTATACACGAGTTAGGTTAGGGTCGAGTGAAAAATCGAAATCTAGTATTGTTGGGGCGATGAGAGAAGCTCTCCAGCGTTTCAGTCTTAAGTAGAAAGTAAGCTATCAGATAGTTCATAATTTCCAATTTAGTATCTTTCTTTAGGTGCATAGGTATTATCTACGAAGCCAAGAATCCCCCGAGTGAAATCTACTAGAGAAGGAAGCTAGATATTAGATACCTAGATATTGGATACTATATCTGGTGTCTCTGAAGTGTAGTTATTAGAAATGAAAGTGTAGTTATTAGAGCAGAATTTCTGACTGTTGAAGCGCTGAGTCCTTAAGCAGAGGAGGGAGTTGGGTTTGTTGTCGGATCTTAAGAAAGGTGAAGTTTCTGTTTTAGTTGCAAGAGCAGGATCATAATAAGGATCATAAGCAGTTCGCCCAATGGAAGAGAATTAATTAGTAAGATTTGAATCAGCAGCAAGTGCGTTGTCAATGTAAGCTAACGGTGGAAGAGAGTCCTTGAACCAAAGGGAAAGAAGGCTATAATTGAGTCTAGCGCAACGGCTTTCAAACTTGAGGTGTTAGTTTAGAGTGGAATCCCCTACACGCACTGCTTCTTCTTCGATTGGAAGATGAAGTCTCCAACTCCAGTATCAAGTGTTGTTCCAGCTCGAGGTAAGTATCTAGTTCTCAAGTCAGCAACAAGCAGGTCTTAAAAGTCCATTTGGGTAAGTACAATCCTATGCTAAGATCTGATGCTTTTGTGTGCTAAATCATTTTCTTGGTGTTGGCGAAAAGAAGCAAATTGATTGACTTAGTGATCGAGTATAGAAAGAAGGGTAATATTCCTTAGGCGAGTGAGAGATATTCCATTTGTGTTTACGAGAGGATAAGCTATTTTCAAGATCAGGAGAAAGATCTGAGAAATAAGGATTTATAGTAGGATTAGACTAAAGATCTGGTGAGGAAGCACTCAGTCAATAAGTAATGAAACTAAGAGAAGAGAGAAATAAGTAATCAAACACTCACAGGTAGCTTAACCAGCAAGGAAACCATATCGGTAAGATGTTAGGCATAAATGAAATCTAAGGATGGACAGTTTATGAGTACCAAAGTGTTCAAGTTGATAAAGCTATATAGCTTCTTGAGAGAAAGCCGTATAGCTTCTTGAAAAACGTGTTTTGGGTGCATCAATTCAGAAATACAACTTCGTAAGTTTAGGTGCGCGTAAAGAGTTGACTGAAGCATTAAGTTATGCTAGATCCAGTGGGAAAGTAATATCTGATTGAACCAAAAGCGTAAGGGAAGTTGTTAGATTGAAAGTAAGGAGTAGAGTATCTGGCTGCTCACAGGCAAGCAGTCAAGTGGAATCATATCAATCAATTTTAACCCCAGGAAAGTAGCTCGAAGTGCTTTTCAATTCCTATGCTTATATTTGTGATGTGCACTCAATTTAAGTATTTGTTGAACAAGCAAGGTGAAGAAAGAAATGGAACTAGCCGAGCACCATCATTTCTAAGCACTATAGATATGGATTCTCTTTCTACGGATTATTCTTCTATAGTTCCGAGATACTTAGTGCGCTGCAACACTGCCTCATATACATATACTGATCTTGTCGATGTATACTATAATGGAACAGCCTTCTCTTTTGTACCTACTCTCATATACTTATATTTATCTTATCCTAACCGGACACAGCTTCATAACCGACCAACAAGACGAGTTTCCTGTCCGAGCATCCAAACTATACTTTCAGAAAAAAACTTTTATTATAGCTTACAAGTGTAAGTCTTACTTTCTTTATACATAAGCGTTAAAGCAAAAGAAAAGTAGTTTGTTTACCAAGATCTATCTATATGTCGAAGAAACCTTATTATTTTTTTGTCCCATTGCTTGGCTAGTAGTTACTTGCTGATCCTGCTTCGGCTTCCTCTCTTGCATACTTAACTCGAACAGTTGATTCTCCTGATCTAGCTTCTGCATCTCGAACTGGCAAATCTCTATGTTTCTTTTTGTTGAATCTATATCTTTCGTCCACTTAGAGCCAAGAACTTCACCTCTCTCCATTTCAATGAAACTACTTAGCGCTTCAGATAGAAGGCCATAATCCAGGCAAGCTGTGAAGAAGACAATAAAAGAGGTGTTGGTGAAGGGCAAGAAGAATCAGTTCATTCTAGCCGACAAACAAATTCCACTGAGGATTCCACTATAGCAGCATTAGCTTCAACATATTCGCATCTGGGTTCTTCTTCATAAGATGAAACAAGAAAATGTCATTGCTGCTGATAAGCGCTACTTAGCTTGAGACTTTATTTACCGCTCCATAGGCAGTTGACGTAGGCAGTTAAGATGATCTTAACGATTCAACTCATTCACTTGAAGAACCGCCAACACCGAGATCCACTTTAAGTCGCACCTCTCTCGTAGCCAAACACTTGAACTTACCTTCTGCTAACTCCCTGTTTACTGCCGGCTCTTTAGTCAACACCAAATTATTGTGTTTCCTCCGAAAGGCGAATTGGTTCTGCTGATGATCTTTCTTCTCCTGAACTTGTTCTGTCAAATACTCTCCCTTTAGCCGAGGAAAAGATGAATCTAGCTGCATGCTCTACTCTATAACTGAAGTTTCTGAACTACATGCTCTAATCTATAACAAAGGAATGTAAACTCCCGCTAGCACTAAGTGTTATTGCAACCTTGCTTGTTCTCTTGAGTGTAGATTGCTGAATCTAACTTGCATCGCCTTTAATAAAGTAATGTAAGAGGAGCACATAAAATTGGTAATGAGGTTTTCAATTGATTGATACGAAACTTGATACTTGCAATCAATATAGTAGGGGAGCAGTTGGGACAGTGAAACTTAATATATGGAGCTACCAGCAACTAAAGAAATCAGTCAAAAACTCCCTTCTCTAACGGGAGCGACTTTCCCGGGGTTAAATAATCAGATACCTTACTTGATACTAAACCTGATACTGCTTCTCTTGCAATAGGGACAAAACAAGCAACTCCAGATCTACCTAACACTGAAAACACACACTGCTTAAACTAACTAGTAACTAAACACTACTTAACTAACTAGGAAGCAAACACTGCTTCAAACTCCGGGGACTCTATCTAGCCTTTCCCTCAAACACCTAGTCTTCCCCTCAAACACTTAACTTCGAGCTGTATTTAGGTCCTGGCCTAATCTTTAATCTTGCTTCTTGTAGTATATAAATACTTAATCATTTCCTTCTTTCGATTCGGCTTCCTTTCTTGACTTTTTAATCCACTACTAATTAGATAGACCATTTATTATAGTAGAGTTGAGGGTAAAGCTGCCTAGTGGAATTATTGAAGTTATATGTATTATATGAGTCAGGAGTAGGGGGGAAGTAAGCAGTATTTAGTTCATCCCCGACCTGCACTCGATCAGGAACTGTACTTTCCAACAAGCACCCAAACTCAACTTGAAGTTTACAATGAAATTGAATATCTCTTGCACCCGGGTATTAATGAAAAGAATATAAATGGCATGGTATAGATAGTTGGGTAATGTTCTGAATCTCTATACGATATCGCCACTTTTCATTAATTTGATCTATCTATTGCACCTGCCCTTGCTACTAAGTAGGAATATCTTTATGGAGATCCAGTATCAAGGAAAAGTGTTGGCGAAAGGAAAGGACTAAAAAGATGGTTCAGGTGGGAAAGTTGAATCGAATCTGTATCAAAGGAACATGAGAGGAGTAAGTGAAGTTGACAAGATCATTAGCTGTGATCGGGAACAGTTTCATTCTGTCGAAAGAGAGTTCGGGCAAGACTCAGTGCTTACCTGGCTTTGTTGCAAGGTATCCTTCAGTAGAATTGATAGAATCTATAGTTCATATTTTGTCAATGAGATCATAGTATCTAAAACAGATGCAGTTCTCGAGTAAGGTGTTAGCGAAAGTAAAGTAATATTATCAACTTCTATACCCACCTAGTGCTCCAGAGTCAAAGAAAGGGCTAGTCGAACAGAAAAGGTAGAATCGAACAAGAAAAGGGGAATCAATCAAACAGCGCCCCTAACGACTTGAGCTCATTAGTATCAGATTGAATAAGTAGGAATTTGACTCAATAGAATCAGAATTGAGCTTAGTGGTATAAGAATAGGAATGAGTCCTAGGTTGGAGTCCTCGTTTGAATTTAACTCACCAAGCAACTACTAACCATAGGAATCCACCACTACCTAATAGACGAAACCCGGGCGTACAAGAAAAGCATGAAAGTTTCAATCCAAAACAAGGGCATACGATACAAACAAGGGCATGCGAAACAAACAAGGGCATGCAAGAAGTTCGAATTGAACCCATAAGTAGAGGACTTGAACAAATAAGTCGGTGTGGTTAACTGATTCTTACTCGAACTCAAAAATAAGGATGCTATAATATTTATGATATAAGGAATGAAACCCATACCAACAGGAGTCGATCTACTACTAGTGAGCATAGAGCTCGGAACCTAGACTATGATTATGGTCAGAATCGCAAACCTAGCCGCTACTTACCTCTTTACCTTACTTGCCTACGTGCGCCTTTACTTTATCTAATTCTTTAAATCAATGCTTTGAGGCTGCTTTCCCCGCCTTTCAGTCTGCCTACACCTTCTCTAATTCTCACTACCTTGCACTTAATTCTTTAATTGTTGGTGCTTCCACAAGGATGTCCTGCCTTGGCTTCTTTCGTTGTAGATGGAAACTTACATGCACTAGCTACATTCCCTCTCTCTTGTGCTAGTCCTGCGACCCCCTATATTAGTATGTGACCCCTTGCCTTCAAGTGACACTAAATACTCTAATTCTTATGTACTCGTGTTGGTCTTCCTTTCTTGTCTTAGACCCTTTAAACACTGATGTGGATTCTTACTTATTTGTCACCTAACCTATACTAGTTACCAATCAAACTTAGCCTCACTCGACTTTCTTTCTAACAACATTGAGGGTCTTTGCCCTATTGCTTATGAACCTTACTGCCCTTACTTTAATTCTCTAACTAACAATCCGAGTCTTTACTATCCTACCTATGGGTGGTCTGACCTTCCTTATTGCAACTCTAACTATATTGGTTTCCTTGGGACTAAGCTACTTCAGTCCATACTTGATTTCTTTAAACACTGATTCAGATACTTGTCTATGAGTTGAGTTTGAGTTAGTCCCTTATGCCTCTTAAATGGATACTGATGTTACCAGACAAGTAACTAATAAAAACACAATTGTTGAAGACAGAACGTATAAACAAATACCTTACTTGTTGTACTACTGTTGAGCTCCTACCACCCTAAGGGCATAAAAATGATAGGATTGCTACTCCTTTCTATTGGCCTGGGGCACTATACCCTTCATTCTTAAAACTCACCTTCCCGAGCTAAGCTCTCCAAGATGAAACTATGGCATTGATATTCATACTTATCTAATGTCCGGGTACGAACACATCACTTACTATAATGCAAACTAATGCAAGCATCAATTATCGTATTAAACACAAACATTATGGGCATACATATTAGATGAAGATGCTAGTTACCAATACCAATACCATATAAGTTATTTAATAATGCAACGAACAAGTAAGAGTCACAGATAGGAAAGCGAGAATCTAGGGTTCAATACAAAATGGAAGACAAGAGAAGAATAATGAAAGTAAAGCAACAAGTCTTGCACTCTGGGTTTTCTTGAGCCTTGCTGGGTTTAGAGTGGAGTTTTCTTAATCCTTGCCAGGTTTATATCTACCCCTTTGCATTTCAATATGGTATTTCGTTTATTACTTCTGGAAACTCCATTAAATATAAAAGGTTACTATTTAAAAAATTATTATTCACAATCTCTTAGGATTCTTTACAAATTTAATAAAATAATAATTTAATATTCATAATATTTTTATTTTATTTTTACTCTTTAGTTTTTTCACATTCTAGCTATTACCAATACTTCTAGCCACCTAGAATATGATGATATATTGTGAGTTTTTTCCAATCATCTCAAAAAAATCATATTTCATGGATTATCCTACAATTACTCAGAGGATAATATATTCTTGATATTTTTAAAAATATCATACTCCGAGTATTTTATAAATACTCTAAGCAATTTATAAAGGCCTAAAATTAAACTTTCTTAGGTCAATCTAACTAACTCATACATCTTTTGAATTATTATAGAATCTATATAATCATAAAAATATTAAATCATATAAATAAACATTAAAAATATTTTTTTACTTCTCATTTCAATCATTAGATCATTCTATTCTATTATCTATATTTTTTATCATTTTACATTACCTTCTACGATTATCATTTTATCATTTTAAGATGAGATTATAAATAATAAAAACAGAGCTCTAATTATATATATATATGCACGTATGTATAAGCACGTGTGTGTTTTCAATATGTTTATCCTTCATAAATTCTAAATTATTAGATGTATTAAATATTAAAATTATGAAAACTTATTCAAACTAAATCGATCTAATTTTTAACTCTAAATGCTATCTTATATTATTTTATTGGCTTCATTTACTTCAAAGGCTGAATTATTTCATTAAAAATCTAAATAATAAACCATTAACATTGACAAGGATAATAAGAGATAAACATTTCAAAAACCCATTTAAAAATATTATTTTATTCTTAATTATTAAAGATTAAGACTTTCTTATATATTATTTGATGAAATATATATAAAAGATTTACTAAGCCATCTTTCGGACTTTTTCGAAAGAGCATTTTAATCTATCAAGAGGATATTTTTAAGATCTCATAAAAGATTTCACCCATAAAACGTTTATACTTTCAGTTTAAATTGATCAAAAATTTAAAAAATAACAATATCTTAGCTTTTTAGTGCTTAATTAATTGAAAATAAATATTTTAAGAGTTAAAAATAGAAAAATTATCATTGAAGTGATCAATGGATGTTTAAAGCTTTTGTGAAAATTTTGGTAAAAAAGACCTCGTACTTTTAGCTTAAATAGGCTAAAATTAGAAAAATAAAAATTTTAGCCAATTAAGAGTTGAATTAACTAACAATAGGTCTTTTAATAGTTGAACGTTGGTCATTAATTTTCATTAAAAAAATTTGATATTTTTTGTTTTGGTTAAAAAATAGATCGAGTAAACTATTTTTTAATATAATATTATTTTTGTATATGACCAAAAAATAATATAACCTCATCCAAAAACAATACAACTCATATGCCAAAGAATCATTTTTTTAATCTTCAAGCATAATAATTATTTTGACCTTAAAACTTAAAAAAAGCTTCTCTGATGAAATAGACGTGATTTATCATCAATTTTTTTCTAAATTGATCTTAAATTGGCTAAATATGATAAAATAATAAGGGTTGAATTAATTGAAAATAGGTGTTTTATAGACCTAAAAATAGAAAAAAATCATCATTTAGTTTATCAAATGTTTTCTATGTAAAATCTTTAGATGTTACATCGCCTTAGATTTTAGATGTTACATATCATTCTGTCAAGCTTTAATAGATTTTTTGACCAAAATAAGAGATTTCTACATAGAACCAAAATAAAGATGTTTATCACATAAATACCATTTTGATCAATTTTGTTCAATCCAACCTGTTCTTGGTTTTAATCAAATTGATCTAATTGAAGCCTTTATGGTGGTTATCTTAATTATTTGTATAAGAATAATTTCAGACTTTATGATGGTTATCTTAATTGTTCATATAAGAATGATTTTTATGCAATTTATGTAATTTAAGGACTTATGAGAAAAAATAAAAAGTCATTTTAGATCTTATCCAATCTCAAATTCTTCCGAGGGTTATAATTCCTCTACAATTCAATGCTTTTAAATATTTTAAAATCATAACAGCTCCTTCTTTGCTGTCATCTCAAGCTCATATCAGAAACGATATTGAACTCCTGTCACAAAATTATGTGATTTCATCGTTGTCTGGACATGCTTAACTGAAAATATTATATATATATATATATATATATATATATATATATATATATATATATATAAATTCGAGAGATGTACTAGATACTTTACAGATGTCGTTAGTTTATTTCATAAGCATCGAGTAATATCTAGAAAAATCTAATAATGATTTTAATACTTTTAATAGGTATCATTATTTTGATATTAACAATGCTCATCAATAATCATTGAATGTGTAATGTTATTAAGACCAAATTCTAACACTTTTGGTTCATGTCATCTAATCACAATGACAATGATACAACCTTACCAACCTATCCCTCAGCATTAAGGATGTTAGCTTTTTTTAATGGCTGCAAGTCTACATCATTTTTATAGTTGTCTTAGGTTCAAGTGGCTTTGGTCCCAACATATAAGTTGCCAATACTTATTTTTCGTGTCATCATTGTATTAAAACAAGAACAATACCGGCCACCAAAGGGGGAAAAAGAAAGTTGCTCATAAAAGACAATATAAGTAGAGAGAATATATATATATATATATATATAATTTAGTAAAAAATTTAAAATTAGAAATTATTTTTTAAAAATTAGCTTACATATTAATTTTTATTTGTTGCATTATGTAAATAGTAGCATTAGCATAACTAACAAGACTCACCAATTATTATAGCTGATAGTAATGATTACTCTTAGCTTCATAAGTGGTAAACATCTACTTTTAGATCTATTGAAGGATTTATTTATTATTAAGATAAAATTGCATATAAATAATATCCATTCAAAATTCATAATTCAACATATATCCTTTAAGATACTTTTAAAACTTAAAAGAAAAATGATATCAATTGGGAGATAATTGTTAAGTGTATATCCCTGCCCATTCCAAAAATTAGATTATTTGCCATGCTATTCCATCAAATATTAAACTATTATATATATATGGTATGTTTAGTATATGTTATCACTTTCTCGGTAAACTTAAGTCCCTAGTACTGATCATTTGATGAATATTAATTATAAATGATATATCTGAAGACTTTTTAACTATATAGAAATATATTTTTAAGTTAAATTTAGAGGGAAAATATAAAAATAACTAACTTTCGAGGAACATATATGTCATTATAATTATTATGTTAAATAATCACAATGTTAAAAATATTAAAGATATTTTATATTTTTATATTATTAATATATAAAACTAATATTATTCACGATTAGAAGGCCTTGATTATATCATCTTTTCTCCATCGTCATTGTCTATATGGGATCATGTTAATGGTAAGACGATATGCTAGTACATGAAATCTACTCTATTGTCACTCTATCCCCATATAGAGTCACTCGACCAACAAACAGGATATGACTGTCAAATAAACTATGTTTACTATATATGTGCATAAACAATAATGGCAACGAAGGCTTCAATGACATCCTGATATCCATTTAGGTGCAGGTATAGAGCAGTGGACATTCAAAGATTACGTTTGAATTGATGGTGTCAATTCCATCATGACCACTCTTATTGCGGAGAGATAAAAGACGCGTCGCATATCAAGAGAAGGAAAAAAAAGGCAAACATAATTAGATATATATACGTCGACTAAGTAAAAATCTCGGACTCTTCGTTCTCTTCCTCTCTTATTCTTCGACCGACAGCACTAAGAGAACTAAGAGAAGAGCCAACAAGGCGATTTTTAGGGTTTACCTTTATTGTTTTGCTCCGTTACTTGTGTTCATGCCTCATTTATTTATGCTTTTTCTCGGGCTTTTATCTCGGTGATCTGTTCTTAAGTTGGGCACTCTTGCTTTAGCCTAGTTTTTGGGTTGGACTGGTTACATTGTTTGCTTTAGCAACGAGACGAGTTCTCCTTTCTTCAATTTTTTTTTTCGGGGATCTTGCATCTTAAGACCTGTTTGATCTAAATATCATTTATATCCAATGCTAAAAATCAAGGTTTCTTTTATGTTTAGTGTTATTTTTTTGGTTTCCAGGGAATATTCGATGTGCTTTGATTATTTGGATCATTCATATTTCTATTTTCTATTTTCTATTTTCTTCTTTTGGATGGTTATGCCAAATGTTGTGTGTTAGAGAAATTATTGATTTAGTTATGTTAGGGGAATAAGGCATTGACATACTGGTAAGCCCGATGTAGGATTATCCAAGGTGTATCTGAGGTGAAAATGTTGAGCTCCCGAGGTGCCATCAGTATAAAGACCACAATCTAAAGAAGTTCTCTGATCTAATATTTTTGATATCCAAGTTAGTAACATGAGATACTAGAGTATGGATGTGAGTGGTCTAGAGAGCCCTCTTTCATTATGTTTAGGATGTGTTTTTATACCTGATTGCAGAGAGGGGACAACCTCTAATCATCTCAATGATTCCCTCTTGTCCACGTTGGCGACAAGGGTACTTTGGACACCTATCAATGCGGGTAGACAAGTGAAAGATGTCTTGGATCTTTTACTTGCACCAAAGAATTCATGTGATGATTACATGTCGAAAGATAGTTAGCTAATAGTGTACTCCATATTATTTGTCCCTCTCTAAGGCATGCTTCGGGGTTCTTGTAAGAGAGGTTCAAAGTGCAATGTTTAGTTCATTGGATGGGTCCGTTTAGGATCGTCTTCCTAGCACTATTGATGGTGATCCATTGTCGATAATCTCTTATAGTATTGAAGGGCATACGTTGGTTGGGCGAGATTAGGTTTTATCGACCTCCTCATCTCTTTATGTCCTCTATGTGACAGACAGAGGCGGGGATCGACCCTCTTAACCTCCATGCCTCGCACACATTTTGCCTTATGCCTCTATCATGGTAGATTTTTTCTCATGTGGGTTAGGTTTTTCTGACTCACATGCCTCGAGCATATTTTGCTTTGTGCCTTCAGTATAATAGATTTCTCTTCACATGGGTCAGGTTTTCCCAACTCACATGCATCGAATATATTTTGTCTTGTACTTTCATTATAATATATTTCTTCTTATGCGGGTAAGATTTTCTTATCTCATGTGTCATGAGCACATTTTACCTTGTGCCTTTGCCGTAGCATATTTCTCCTTACACGGGTCAGGTTTTCTCGACTCACGCATCTCAAGCATATTTAACATTGTGCCTCTATTGTGACAAATTTTTTTTTTTACGGGTTGGGTTTTCTTGACTCCCACGTTTAGAGCACATTTTGCCTTGTGGATTTGTCGTGACACATTTTGGTGCTTTTTGGGTCCTCCATCTATCAATATCCATGGCTAGGGTCCTTTAGATTAAGAGAGAAAGAGTTCTCTGGTAGAATCTGATTAGAGCAAGATAAACTGATTTTGTATTTGACCTGATAGTACCATATCCAATATATAATCTTTAGAATATTAGTTGGATGAGGGATTATAGATACACGGTAATTGTGGCCAAATAGGTCCGATGGATTTGATCTCCTTGTACCATTTGGGGGCTATGGCGTAGTGGTCTAGTACATTCATAGTCGATGAGTCGAGTGAATTATTAATGCACTATATCATAAGAAGTTCTGATGGGAGTAACTCACGGCCAGCTCGATATCGGGCCTAGAGGGTCATATATATATGGTGGATGCTTTAACAATTAACAGATCGGATGGAGATCCAATTAGCCCCTATTCTTATAACATGAGACCCTATACTGATGGGCTCATTGATTAAAGCCCAATTAGAGACCTAAGGAGATTATTAGATAGAGATCCAATAATGCAAGGTTAGTGGATAATTAGATGAAGATCTAATACCTACTAAGGCAGGAGCCCTAGGGTTTTTGGTAGCTCTCTATAAATAGGAGGGAAGACTCATGGTTGATAGGCTCATGGTTGATAAACTCCCCCTCCTAATCTCCTCCCTTCCTCTATGCAAGAGTTGTGAGATCAGATTGGAGGAGTTTCGTTGTAGAGATCCATCATATGGATACCACTAAAGAGGAAGATGCTTTACTTCTTTCATCCTCTCTATCTAGATCTAGAGTACAGGGATATATGATCTCCCTAGGTAATCAATCTATCACATGATGTAGTTTTTTATTTTTTGCGGCTTTCTCATGATCCAATCTTATGCACGACGATTTGATCTGTGGAAAATCAATTTTGTTTTGATTCCACTGCGTATGTGATGCTCCCGCTGAGGTTTTCAAACACTTTTAACTAGCAATCTCCCACTTGACCTAAAGTCAATCACCTATGTGTCTGATCCCCATCAGACCCCTGTAACGCTCAAAGATAATCTCCTTTGGAGACATACTTCTAGAAAATGATATTTCATGTCTTATTGGCATGAGGCATCTCTTGGAATCTTTATTCTAAACCTTTTGATAATGGAGTCTATGTACCTGGATTGAGACTAGCCAAGCATCCTCTTGGGTCTATCTCTATAGATCTGGATCCCCAAAATATAGGATGCTTCCCCTAAGCCCTTCATGGAGAAGGGCTTGACCCTTCATGGCCCTAGCCGCATTCGGTCGCCCCTACAGGGGCTTGACCATAACCGGCCACCCCTTCAGGTGGCCTGACCATGGTTGGCCACCTTTATAGGTAGCCATCATGCAGGTGGTCGCCCCTTGCCTGTAGATAGCTTGCCTACGGGCATTGCCTTCGCTGCAACAAACACGTAGAATAGTTCTACAGGATTTGATCTTATAACACGTAGTTTAAAAATAATCTTTTGCACGAGCAACCTTGTTTCTGATACCACTATTAGGAAACCTCAACGGGAGCATCACATATGCAGCAGAATATCAAAATAAAACCTATTTCCCATGTAGATTAAAATTATCGTGAAAAGAAGTCGTAAAACTGAAAACCGTGATATGTGAGAGATTGATTACCTAGGGAGATCGTATATTTCTATTTTTTCAGATTTAAATAGAGAGGACGAAGTAAGTCAAGTATCCTCCTCTCTAGCGGTATCCACACGATGGATCGCTACAACGATATGCCTCCAATCACGGCCCCAAGTCTCATAACTCTTGAACAGAAGATGAGGGAGGGAGGAGAGTAAGAGGGGGCGGTCAAAGGTGTAGCCTATCATCTATATGCCTTCCCTCCTATTTATAGAGGGCCACCAAAAACCCTAGGGGTCCTGCCTTAGAGGGTATTAGATATCTATCCAATTACCCACTAACCTTAAATTATTTGATCTTTATCCACTAATCTCCTTTGACCACTAATTGGGCCTCATGCAAGGAGTCCATCAGTGTAGGGTCTCATCTAATAAGAATATGAGCTAATTAGATCTATATACAATCCTCTTTCGTTGAAGCATCCACTATATGTGTATGACCCTCTAGGCCCGATATCGAACTAGCCGTAGTCGCACCCATTAAAACTCCTTCTGATATAGTTAATTATTATCCTCATAATAATTTACTCGATCATCGACTATGGACGTACTAGACCACTACGCCATAGTCCCCAGATAGTACAGGGGGATCAAATCCATAAGACCTGTCTATCCACAGTTACCGTATATCTATAGTTCCTCATCTAACTAATATCCCAGAAACCGTATATTGGACTTAGTACTGTAATGCCACATGCATAATCCGTCAGGGTCTCACTCTAATTGGATCCTCTTGGAGAATTCATTCTTTCTCAATCTGGATAACCTTGGCTAGGGATTTATCTAAGCAAACACACATGGGATATTCCTCACGTGATACCGAGAGTGGATAATCCTTTATTGACACTCAATTGCCTTCGTAAAGTTGGCTACAAATCCCGATAATCGGTTGTACCAAATTTAAAACTTTCCAAACCTATAAGTCTGACATCAAAGAAAGGAGTACTCAAATAAGACATCCTTAGTATCTCAAGTCTAAGGACTAGATACATAACTAGGACTATGGAATCGATGTCTGACATTAGGTATCATTAACCATACAACATTCCATAAGCGGATTAATCAGTGAACTTATTCTCCAATGAGCATTTGTATTGTATCCTTAGTGTCTCTCCACAAGTGCTACGAGACCAGCCGTCTCCATCATATGGACGGGTACGGTCTGTCTGATTATCTTGATGTCCCTTTCGAGTAATCTATGAATAGGATTATTTAGGATCTATGTTTAAGGTTGAATCAATCTCATTATTATGATCTCATCACGATTTGATTTTCATTGCATAGAACCAAGAACATCATAATATATATATATATATATATATATATATATATATATATATATATATATATATAAAATATAATATGAGAATATTCCAATAATAACCATAAGCAAAAAGAACGCAGCATGTTACATGTGGTATCACTCATATGATTGACTTGCAAGGCACCTTTAACCAATAGGATCAAGAACACCTCAGCGGGGATGAGCAGGTGGCTCGGGGTCACCTCATGGGTGAGAGGCTCGGGTCGTGGAATAGATAATAGTATCGTGTCGACGTTTGCATCGAGGTAGATACATCCACATGCATAAATGGTGGTTGTTGCCCCTTGAGTGAAAGTACTATGGGTCAGGGGCAAAGCCTCCTCGCTCAAGTATTCGTTGAGAGGGTTGACAATCGAATGTTCTTACGACATCGGGCTCTCCTTTTAGCACCAAAAATGGTAGGGGAATAAGTTACTGACGCCCTAGTCAACCCGATGTGGTTCGAACTCTGGCACATAGGATTGTTCAAGGTGCCTCCGAGATAGTAATATTGAGCTCCTAGAATGCCACTTGCATAGAGATCGCGGTCGGGTGAAGCTTCCCAATCCAATCCCTCCGACACCTAAGTTATTAACCTGAAGTGTAAGAGTATGGATGTGAGTGGTCCAAAAGACCCTCATTTCATTATGTTGATGATGTGTTTTTATATATGGTCACAAAAGGGGGATAGCCTATAACCGCCCCAACGAGCCCCTCTTAGCCTCTTGTCCATATAGGCGACGGGGGATTAGCAGGACAACCTCAAACTGCCTACCTTAGACCTACTTTAGATTCTTATCCATGCGGGTTGACGGGTGAAGGTGACTTAAATTTTTTTCCTCCCACCGAGGACTCCACGTAGTGGTTAAGCATCAGATGACAATTAGCTAATAGTGTACTCCTGATCAAGTTGTCTATCTAGTGTCCACATCAAGATTTCATTGTTACAGTTGTCTATCTAGTAGTGTTGTAAACAGAGACAAGATAGTTTTGGTCATATGTGATCTGCATTAGTAGTAATAGTTTGTTAGGTGATCCACATCAAGTCTCTCCTATCCTCATTGATCAAAGCTAAAAGTGCAGCTTGGGTCAATTATCGAGTTGCCAAGCTACTTCCTCAGTGAAATTTCCACAGAATATCATAGAAGGCTAGAAGGTAGTTTAGGCTAGTTAACAAATCGACTCCCCTATGAAATATTCCCATAAGACTAGTAGGTGATTCAGGTCGGTTATGAATAAGCTACCATGTAGAATATTTACAAGAATATTTTCAGAAGACCAGAAGGCGGTTCAGGTTGATTACGAATCAACTCTTGTAGAATATTTTTAGAAATATTCCTCGAAGGCAGTTCGGGTTCGTTATGAACCAGCTCCCCTACGGAATATTCGTAGGAATGTTCCTAGAAGACCATAAGGCAGTTTGGGTTAGTTATAAATCAACTCCATTGTAGAATATTCTAGGAAGATTAAGAGATAGTTTGGGTCGGTTATGAACTATCTTCTCTGCAA